>OW285214.1:7500000-10000000 GCA_935421205.1 Xylocampa areola | reverse complement strand
CAACTAGAAAAGAGCTGATGATTTTCAAATAGCTGAACAGTCTTGAATCATCAATTTCGATCAAGTCACGTTACGAAACAAAAAAAAACTAAATCAAAATTGGTCCATACGTTTTAGAGCTACGATGCCACAAACAGACACACAGATCCATATGTTAAACTTATAACACCCGTCTGTTTGCATCGGAGGAAAAAAAACTATTTGTGGGTAGCTTAATCGGTGTGAGCGCATAGTTACATGCTTTTTTTTTTTTTTTTTTTTTTTATGTGGAGAAATGCCCTCGTATACCGCTCTGACACGGGGAGACAGAGCGGTTATGTGGGACTCGAACCCACTAAAACTCCACAGTATACCTCCTCAGCTGCTTGAGGGCGGGACGCGGGAACGCTCTCGCACACAACCGCGAACCCGCCCGCAGCCGTCCGTTGCCGGACTCCCTCACGGGGTTGGGTATTGCACCCCCCCGCTTCGGCACACCAGACTAATGGCGTGCCGCAACCACCTCGGAGACCATGTGCAATGGGCGCCAGACGACCCCGTGTCTGGACGCCCTAGGTCCCCTGCGACGGGTCAGGTCTGTGGCCCCGCCGCCTGCCACTGCGGCCGCAGAGGATAGGGAGAGCGGCGCCTCGCAATACCGGCACTCCTCTTCCCCTGCGGCCCCACCGCGTCCGCCATCCAACGGTGGCGGCCCCGTCAAGGCCGCGGTAGGTAGGGAGAGCGGCGCATCGACATACCGGCACTCCTCTCCCACCGCGGCCCCCATCCCTCAGCTGCGGTGCCGCCCATACGACGCCGCAGCCCACCTCAGTTGCGACACCCCCCATAAGGCCCGCAACCTACGCCGGCGCCGCTCCTACATGGGCTTGAAGGCCAAGCCCTGAGGAGCGGCCCTCCTCGGGTTCCGTTAGCTTCACCGTGGGTGACCAAGCCACGGCTACTAGAGCCCCCCCACCACGACAAGGTGGAACCCCTGGGGGGGATAGTTACATGCTACATTAGTGGCGTAACCTACAAATCCTCTTCGGTGAAGCCTAATCGGTTCCAGTGATACTTCTGTAATATTACAAATGAATTAAAAAATATGAAAAGTTAGTCTACATATCGATATCCAGTGTCGTGGTGGCCAAGTGGTTACGGGCCCGCCTCCTGAGCCACCGGTTGTGGGTACAAACCTGGCATGTACCAATGTGACTTTTTCAATGTCATATGTACTTTCTTAGTTATTGTAAGACATCACAGACATACGGTGAAGGAAAACATCGTGAGGAAACCTGGACTTGGTAGTCTGAAATCGCCAACCCGCAGTGAGATAGCGTGGTGATTAAGCATCTCTGTATGAGAAGATGCCCTTACCCTGCAGTGGGACAGTTATGGGGTAGTTTATTATTATTATTTCGTTTATTCATTAAATTACATATAAATTATATTTTTAACTATATATCAATTACAAAAAAAAACTACTTATGTCGCTTACAATCCCCTATAAAAATTTTTCTGTATATAGTTTGAAACATAGTACGCTTGTATTTTATAGGTTTAGCAGAGTCATATATTGTGAGCTTTCGCCGGCCGATATTTCTTGTTTTATAGAGAGCCTATCATACTACAGTAAAACGAAAGTAAAATATATGTAGGAGTAATATCACCGTACTTTACTCCATATCTAAAGGTTGAATAGCTACTTCAAATATTGTGTTCTGAACTTCATACACATATACCTTCGTACAAGTAGCTGTTACATTTCTTGGAACAGTAATATCCACTCCGTTCCCATAGACATGGTAGAATAAATGATGATGTTATTAAGTATTGGGGCTAAATAGGGTGGCCCATTTATAGATATTTTCATTACATTTTTCTTCCAAGTAGTTAAGAAAAATAAGGAGCTCAGACGTTTTGCACCATTGATTGTTGCCCTTTTTAGTTTGTCCTAGTACCTTATATAACGCCGCGGCATCTCTGTTCTGCGAGACGTAGGTCTATAATTAAAAAAGAATATACGGTCATGTGTGATTAAGACTCGCGTATTGTGACGGTTTTGAAAAAAAAAAAAACAAACAGAATATATAATTTAACGACAAAATAATGATTTTCGTACGAGTACCAACTTTGTGACATAAATATGTGACATAAATGGTCATGTTTGAGTTGACTTAGAAGCTTGACTATTTTACAGTTGTAAGAGACCGTGTACATATTTGCAAATATAAATATTAAAATTTTCTGAGAAAAAGCATCTTGGCAGATGGACAACAAAGCGATCCTTAGTTTTTTTTCTTTTTGAGGTACGGAACTCTAATAAAGAAATAGCTCGTATCAAATTGCAACTACCAACTTTCGTAGCTATTACGGCATTATTCCCTTATGATCTTTTGTTGGAGAGGTTTGGTCTCATTTATTTATAGGCTTTGGTTACTCCCTCGGGAAGTACCGAAGGCATAGTTGAGACCCTGGAACCGAATGAATTAAGCCAGAAAAATGTTAACATGCCATGAAGTATTCATAAGAACATCACAAGAATAAAGAGCCCTTAGAGAGCCCTTACTTTGGTCGGCCTTATTGGTCTAATGATCGCAAGTGAAAACTCTCTCTCTGAAGGCTTGGGTTCGCTTCTTGGGTCGCTGTCCTAAGCATTATTGGGTTTTTCTGTAAGGTTCTCAGTAGCAGCTCGGAGATTTCATCACCATAATATTACATGAGATTTAATATCGTTACAACGTGCAGTGAAAATGTTCAATGGGCAACCTGTGGTAAATTCAAGTGTGATACTTTGCAAAGATGTAAGTATGATAAGTATAAATTGATTTCAATTGTACTCATATTTTTATTAATTAATGTTTACGGTTATTACTCACGTGCATATTCGGGATTGCCCGTAGTTTGACTCGCGACTTCTCGAAACATGCATATGAGTAATAGCTGTGAACAATAAATAATATGAATTTGTCTCACGAAAGTTATTATACAAAAATACTCATATTTTATATCAGACCCTAAGTTAGTTGGAGTCGGCGCAATATGTTGTTTTCTTCCATTCTCTTCCGTCAGCCGACAGGTTATCGTTTACTCTCTTTTCATTCTTATCGACACTCACACAATCCATCTATCTTTTCTTTGGTCTCCCTCTTCCCCTCCATCCATCTACATTCATATTCATTTCTCTTTTAGTCACACGTGCCTCATCCCTCGTCATCCCGTGTTCATACCAAAACAAATGATTTTCTTTCAACTTCGATCATTCCCATGTAACAACTACTGTTGATATAGAAATGTAGGTAGGTACTAACATGTATGTAATAATTATTATAATAACAAGGCCAGCTGTAGTAGTCTATATTACTGACTAACAAGGGTGACCGTTATTACGTCGGGTACTGACAGGCGACATACAAACGAAATTAGATCGACCTAGGTTCGGCGGCCGTCATTTGTCTTAGTTCGATGTCCATGTGAAATGTTTAACATGTCATTAGTGACATGATTAGGAGTTCGACAAACAAGTAATTCCGATGAGAGATTTGATTTCTTTTTCCATTATAGTTTTTGAATAGCCCTGTGTTTTTGTACAACAGAACTGATAGATAAAAAATAATTAGGAGTTCGACAAACAAGTAATTCAGTTTGATTTCTTTTTCCAACATAGTTTTTGAATAGCCCTGTGTTTTTGTACAACAGAACTGATAGATAAAAAATAATTAGGAGTTCGACAAACAAGTAATTCAGTTTGATTTCTTTTTCCAACATAGTTTTTGAATAGCCCTGTGTTTTTGTACAACAGAACTGATAGATAAAAAATAATTAGGAGTTCGACAAACAAGTAATTCAGTTTGATTTCTTTTTCCAACATAGTTTTTGAATAGCCCTGTGTTTTTGTACAACAGAACTGATAGATAAAAAAACAATACTGCCTCATTGTTCTTGTGGCCGTAAGCACGGCTGCTGATCGTGAAGTCCTCGGTGCGATACCCGGGTCAGGCTATTTGATTGGGTTTTCTGTAAGGGAAATCTCAGTAGTAGACCGGAGTTAGAATTGTGCCTGGTAGATGGCAATTGGGTCAACACATATAACATGGGACTTAGGAATAACGGCTAAGTGAAAATTGTGCGTTTACAAATGTATCCACTTCTGTAGGTACTGAAATGAAAATGTTTATTCTGTAAATACGTATTTTAAAACTCTTTTACAATGTTTTGTATGTGGAACTGACAGGTACGGGATTTTATAATTTGTTAAAATGTACTTAACACAATATGCAGTATTCATTAACCATGCCAATTTTATTTATACATGTTTAAATTACTGTTAATAAAAATAAACGTATTGGTGGAATGTACACGGTACTAAACTAAACATAGCATCACGCCTGTTTCCCCCGAAGGGGTGGGCAGGGATGTACACATTTGTATATCCACATTTCACCAATGCTTTTATTAAGTCCCATGTTGCACAATTCCAATCTCCGGGCTGCTACTGAGAATTTCCTAACAGAAAAACTCAATAACACTTTGCCCGACCCTGGAATGGAACCTGAGATCTCACGTTCAGAAGTCGCGCTTGAAACCAATAGACCAACGAGGCAGTTAGAGGCGGTACTAAACTACTAACGTATTTTCACGTTATAACTATACGTTTTGTTTTCTTTTTAATGTTTATTAATCAAAAACGTACTATCTCGAAATTTAATTCCCATTGAAATACCTACAGGTCATCCATAAAATGCGGTGAAGCTATTCATGACATAACACTACATCCCTTTCAGGTTTAACCAGCGGCCGGCCTATTGTCTAATGCCCGGGTTGTTGTTCTGCCACGGGTAAGCTCTTTATCCCTGTAAACATGGCAACTGGGTGTAAGTAAACGAGAAGGTATAACGATAGTGCTAAAGTATGTTTTTAATATTTAATTTTTCTTTCAGCATTCGTGGTTTGGTAGAACATGGGTATTACGGAATAGGAACCATATACAAACAGAATAAAGTAGTGCAGATAAATATTTCAAACGATTAATGCATGCGCAGCGAACTCTAAAGTAACACATTTTTGTGGACCTTAAGACGTATTTAAATGTGTAAGATAAATTTGGAGTCGTGAGCTGAGGTCGGGATGGGTTAGTTGGCAAATCGCTTGGAGTATTTTTTCGACAGGCGAATTTTCAAATCCTGCTCAATATTTTTTTTTACACTATCCACAAAAATGTATAACCTTAGAATAAAGCAGTTTTAAGCGCTTTAAATCTGTGGTTTGCGCTTAACCTGCTTCAGGTTGCGTTCTCGTCTAGGTTTTTTACTTGCTATGTAGTTCTACCTTTCTGCATTCGGACAGACAGACGGATAACAATTCCAAAAATTGAGGTTTCGGCTTCTGTGTCGATAGTATAGTACACCTATGTAGAAACAGCACCTCTACAATTTTATAAAAATATGAATGAATCGGAATTCAAACCCCGTGTTTGATGATTTAAGACAAGAGGTCATGCCGTGATGTAATTTTACTCAAATAAATTAGACACCTTGTATGAAAACTAAATACAAACAGTATAGGACACCCTACTCTCATACTTTGTACTTAAGCGTTTAAACCTGAAACTATTGGTTCTATTTAAGAATTGTCTGCGTAAAAATTACAACATTGTCGTTATCATACCTAGAAAAACTTTCTTATCGGGATTCGTTTTACATTATTATACAAATTTACAACAAAAACATTACATAAAAAAATTTCAGGTCGGTGATTTGGCTCCTCAATCCTGACGTACTTGTTTATTGTACAAGATTGTCTTAGAAAACAAAAACAAAACATCCACAGTACTTACCTGATGTGTATCTTTACTCTGATAATAGACTCGTATTCTACTAGATGCCAATTTACTTACCATAAAACAAACCATCTCATTCTGCCAACCGTTCTGTCCAACATGAGGAAAAATTGTCACCTATCTCGATGGGACAGAACAAGGACAGTTAACAGCATGTTTAGGTTGATATTAATACATCACTCTGGTTGGACATCAATTTATCAAGGAGACAAGGGACTGAGGCCGACCGTACAGATACTGTCTCCAGCCGAAATTACTTGTAACCCTACGAGGTTAGCCTTCATTCATCTTGATGCTATTCATCAATAACTTCCTAATAACAACTGCTGAAGTTTGAATAGTGTTTTACTTGGAATGCTAGAGATTTGACTTTAATACCTCTTTTTAAAAACCGACCCACTTTTCACCTGTAATCCATGTTGTATTGAGAACCTTAGCATAATGAAAAAAGATTTTAATACAACAAAAAGTGACTTGAAGGAAAAACTGTTGGTCCTCGTTAAAGAGATATACCCCGTTTTGTAATAAGAGGGAATAAGCCTTGATTATTGTTTTGAAAACAAATCATACTGTGATAACTTAGGTCTCAGTCAAGCTCAGAAACAAATGAATGAGCTGAGTTTTATACTCCATTTAAACCGAGCTAAATTTACACGTTGTCGCAGTTTTTTTTTATAAGAGTATGTTCGTATTATCGGTGTATAATGTTGTGGTGGCCGCGTGGTTAGGGCCCGCCTCCTGAGCCACAGGTTGTGAGTTTAAAACTGGCATGTCCCAATGTGACTGTTTCAATGTCATATGTACTTTTTTAGTTAATCTAAGATATCACTGAAGGAAAACATCGTGAGGAAACCTAGACTTGGTAGTCTGAAATCGCCAACCCGCAGTGAGCTAGCGTGGTGATTAAGCTCATGCCTTCTCTGCATGAGAAGAGGCCCTTGACCTGCAGTGGGACGGTTAGAGGTTAATTACATACATATTCGTATCAAATATCTCGGTGGTGTTTTGTTTCGACTTTACAAAAAAAGTGAGATAAATTGCAACTTAACACCCCAACAAAACACGAAATGAGCATTAACGAACTAATAGGAGAACAGATTTGTTTTCGAATTCAATCAAACAGGGTTTCAAAAACTAATTAGAATCGGAGGATTATTCTCAAACTGTTTTCTTTCATTTACGAAATAATCCTAAAGAAACAGCGAAATTCACGGGAGTAAGTTTGAAGTTTAATTAGCGGGGTGAAAAGTTTCGCTTTCAGTACCCACCAGGTACGCATTTAATCGATTAGTAAAGTTCGAGAAGTTAACAGGCTTGAATTGTGAGAAAGAACCGCATCGGTAAATAATTTATTTCTTAACAGGTGAAGTGAGACTAATGATTTTGCTTTTAAGAAGACTATAAATAACTGTTGTATTCATGAGATGAAAATAATACTCCTCCTGACCGTATTTCGGTCGCGGCGGCCTATCCACTGACATCAGCCTTTTTTGCATATATCTACTGAGATCAGCCGAGTACGCAGGAGATATTATAGTGCACAAGTGTATGCGCAAACACAGGTGCACTTCCACTTCCTTCAAACTCGTAGTCTGATGGGACGACAATCTGACACGACCAGAGAGAGATCAGGCGCAGGACTGACGGCTTTACGTGCTCTCCGAATCACGGTCGTGTTACACCACCAACTTCCTAACTCCGGGCTGCTACTGAAAATTTCTTAACAGAAAAACCCAATAAAACTCTGCTCGACCTGGAAATCGAACCCAGGACATCAGGATTAGCAGCTGCGCTTGCGACCACTAGACCAAGTAGGCAGTTAAAAATCTTAATAAGAACATAATTTATAACGCTCTGTCTCTTTGCGCGCGCGTCTATGAGTAGTGTTCGTGACAGGTGATGGTCTGTAGACACCTTTGATCGATCATAATCTACCAGTGTAGTGGATACTGCGGCTATGATCCGTTAAATATTATTGAAGCTAAGATTTCGGCAACTTTATGACTTGTGACAAACCCTGTAATAAAAATAAAAAAAGGTATAGACTTACTCCTGTTCTCCTAACGACACAACCACAGTCTGGATGATATTAATTGCGTATACTTAATATTTAAAAGTATTATAAACACACACGGTTACGTCAAGAAATTCCCAATATTATACAAAATAATCCAAATCAAATCGAAAGTTCAACTTCTTTTGCATTTCATACCTGACCGCGACAACTTAGACGCACATTTAATACGTCACGCGCGTTCCAACACACGCCGTTTCGTTTGAAATATAATTCCGAAATGTATTTCACCCCTCGAGTCGACGTCGAATACTGAAAAATGTTTCGCCTCAAAGGACCGTATGTTGGGACCGAATGCCGCGGAAATGGTATGCCACGGAAAAGGTGGCTCACATCTGTGTCAACGAACGTCGAAACGTCACTAGTTGACGGTGTAATGCGATGAAACTGGAAAACGGTTTTGTAGTAGCGTGCCTTTTGTTTGTATCTGAACGGATAGTGCAGTGACTTTTAAATAGTGTGCCATGGAAATATTCGCAGAGTACATAAGTTTTCGGGGACAATCATGTGAAGTTGAAAATGTTGCCTACCATTAACTCCTAGGTAAATAATAGATATTTATACACAGGCACGTTCAATTTAAATCAAAATCAAATCTTGAAAATAAATACTTTTAATACGTACTTTTAAAATACAAAATTGTTTTAAAAATAATTAAGGAATCGGGATACTAATAAGCCAACATGCTTTAAAATAGAGTTAACTATAATGTAGGTAATGCGTTAACATTACACATTATTTGAAGGCGTTGATTTAATATTGGAATTGGTATTAATTTCAAGACCGGAGGAGGTCTATTTCCAATTTAGGAAGGCAAAAAGTATTGATTTCGTCCGCTACGATTCGGACACATTCTTTTTGCTTCATCTATGTACATTATTCTCTTTATGCATGCTCGTCGGTATAGGCTGTTCTTATTTATCGAACCTCATAATGCAACCAATATATAATCAAACCAAATATTCAGCAAAGCGCCGTAATATTCGGCAAGTAGTTCAATGGTTGCTAGTTAATACATAAATTTAGCCCGAAGCAATATCTGTGTGCAATTCTGGGGCTAAGTGCTCCCCGTGGGCGAAATAGTGCAGAATATCTCTGCTCGAGTTCTTCTGTAATTGTTATTACTGCACTGATTGGTCGAATAAAATGTTGCATTATCATTGCTGTATGGTTGTTTTTGTAAATCTTGTTAACATAAATGAAGTAAATGAGAAAGGGGATTCGCGTCGTATGTATATTTGAAAACTGAAGCGAAGGATGGAGAGCAGTGGCTATTTTACCGACTAGTACTTAAATTATACTTCTTTTTTATAATACCACCATGTTATACAATGACTGTTTCGTTGGTCTAGTGGTCGCAAGCGCGACTCTCTTACGCGAAGTCTCAGTAGTAGCCCGAAGTTTAGAATTGTGCCCAGTATATGGCAATACGCTCACCAAGACACACATGGGATTTAATAACAGCATTAGTGAAATGTGAGGCTGGCTTAGTGTGGCGAAGGGGTTGGCTAAGGTGTACACCTAAGCCTACCCCTTCGGGGAATACAGGCGTGAAGCTATGTTGTTTGTTACATTATTACATTTAAAATATTTGTAGTTAGTAATGTTACGAGTTCTTAGCTTCACTAGAAACCATTTGTTTTCGTGAGTGTCAGTGGTTTAAACAATGCTTCTCGTTCATAAACCGCGGTAGTTGCAGTTTTAAGCGTTAACGTGAAAGAGTAGTATGAGAAATGTTATTGGAACTACATATTTGGACCAATATTCAAATCGAAACATTCGACATAAACATGACTTAATATTAACGAAATTATGGTTTACTTTCTCATCGAGTTCCCTATTTTGAGCTTTCTTGCAAACAGGATACAGACTATTTTTTTGTAATCCCTTCCAATATCCGGACCCGTGTCATAGACTTATTTTCTCTAATTCAGGACCTTGAACTAGGAGACCTTTATTAAAAGTCAATTGGTTTTCATATCAGGATTCTCCTAAGCCTCTTGCATGTAGGGTTAATGTGGTGCCAAACTTTTGTACGAACAGGAAAAAATCTTTTAATTTGATTAGTTTTCTCCATCTTAACTTACTTGTAACAAGTGATGGTTACAAAGTTTTCTTTTCGGCTGCAACTAGTTACTAAGTTGAACATTACTAATTACTTTGGTTCCTATCAGTGGAAACAAGAATGGTTCAAATAATTTAAATGAATGAACAGACATCTTGCCCAGTTGCTGTTCAAAGTGCATGCTTTAAAAAATTTTACAATGTAAATGCAATATTCTCGTGCCTAATCCGATTAACTACATGTTCCATACCAATTTTAAACTTTAAATTCGTAGGAAGGATGAAAACGCTATTAATCTGACATGGCGCTAAATAAATAATACATAAAAAAACTTTTTTTTTATTTTTATAATTTGGAGTACCTATGTTTTTACACACAATATAATATTTGTTCCAAAAAAACCGGTTGTGAGCAGGATTTGAATCTGCGAATCCCGAATATTTATCTGCATTTATTAAGTTTTGTATCCAGTTACGCATTTAACAGTTAACCAAATTGTTTAACACAGGCCTTTATGTGCTTAGGCGTAGAACATCAGTACCATATGGCCATAGAGAATTGATTGATTGAGACAAGGGTTCCAGTGTTTATTTCAAGTTAATTGGGCCATCATTAAACTATTTGTTCGGGCTAAAATCATTTATAACTAGAACCTTTATAAATTCACTTCATTTATAAGTCAAGTTTTCTCTCCTACTAAGAATTTGATAATAGATAAAGAACTTTGTGCTTGCAAAGATTATTATCTAGAACAATCGCGGAAAGTTTAAGTTATCTTTTTGGCTATAAAAGTAATGTCGGAATGGAGGATAAACCAAGGATTTTATATAAAATATATATTAAAAATCGATAGTTTAAGGGGATTATGATGGTAAAAAGAATTTTTATTGATTATTGTCAAAATATTATTTCTTGCTGAACAGATATAATATTTTTATTTTCTTAAACTGAAAGTAGCATTATTAATAGTTATTTTGTAATAACCAGATTAATAACGCTATACGGTGCTACCGTGTGGTTTTTAGTGGCTGGAAGTTCAAACCTTGTACTTTATAAAATAATGGATGTAGAGGAAACAAATATTATTTTTACGATTGTGTTAACCTAATTCATCAAATCATTATTTAAATAATTTCCCCATCTTACCTTCCAACGGGTATCACATGCATTATTTATGAGTACCGAAACAAAACAAATAAAAACACAGAAGTCGGTTCAAAACCCGGCTATTAATTTCACTGGAAACAAATTGGAACAAATTTTGTTTATTCCTTACCTCTTTGAATTAATATTTCAAGGTTAAAACTTATGTAGATAGGTAGATATGTTCTTCAAGACGCTACAATATTTTTACTGTGAAATTGTGATTATGTTGCGGAAAACTGTATCTGTACTCCTTTTTATACGACTGCCCAAAACAAGGAGTGTTATAAAGTTACAATATTAAATGGAAAAAGAATACGGTCGCGAACAGGATTCGAACCTGCGCCTCCCGGATAGATACTCCAGGCGCTCTGACCAACTAAGCCATCTCGACCTCTGCTCACCACCGCGAATTCTTCTTTCATATTTTAACACGTCTTATGGCGACGTCATTGCAATCAATTCAGTACTTACAAGTGACTGAACCGACACGACTAACTTTGCAGTTAATACAATGTCGTAAAGAATGCAATTACCTTAATAATTCAAGATATGTCTTTGAAAAAGCATTAACGCATGCTTAGCGAACTCTAAAGTTACAATATTAAATGGAAATTATTAGAGTTCGCTAAGCATGCGTTAATGCTTTTTCAAAGACATATCTTGAAGGAGTGTTATATTTTTAGGGTTCATGTACTTAAGTATGGTATGTATTTTGTGAGTTTCTTTATTCCACCATAACTTCTAAATGCTTGAACCGATTTAAATGTATGGGGTATCGCTAGAATCCTTAAATTTTTCGGGGTAGGATAGGCAAAGGCACAAAAAGGTCTGAAGTAAAAATAATATTCACACATGACAAACGTGCTTTTTAATTTTTTAATAAATTTATCTAGTTGAGTTTTAACTAAATAAATAAATTAAATGCACCCTTTAGCATTCAAATTAGTTAATAATCGTAAGGCATGTTATTTACACATAAACTTTATTTGAGTCAAATTAAAACATTATAATTGGAAATGTATAATGACATCAATGATACTTTGTAAATAACATCATATGTAACATAGGTTCACTTTTAATGGGAAGCGATGAATTGTTTATATTGAAAAACTGAAAGTATGTCATGCATGGGGCCTTAAATAACTAATTGACATCCAGAAAATGTCATCGAACAAGACCGTAACGACAAACACACAATTTTAACATCGCTGGAAATCATTCTCTCTTAGTACTGTACTATTTTACCGTACCTTAATATATATATACCAAATATACCGTATTTGAGCAATTAAATAATTTCATTTTGATTTGATCTGCAATCTGTTGTCATATCGTTATATTTTATTAATTATCTTGATTGATTGTGGGTCCTCAAACTCTATTAAAGTTTAAGTAAACACTTTTGGCAGTAATTAATATACAACAAGAACTGCGCCACACGTAGAGGTATACTGTAATTGCTCGGTTGGTATGCTGAGCCTATGTCCATTAACCGCGCACAATTCCAAACTCCGTGCTACTGATAAACCCAATGTGTCAACTTGTGCATTTTGATGTAAAACGACTTGGTCGCACACTTGTGATGCTCTCAAAATGATGCGATCAAATAATAATAATACTCCTCCGACCGTATTTCGGTCAAGGCGGCCTATCTCCACAGAGCTTAGCCAAGTACGCAGGAGATATTATAGTGCACAAGTTTATGCGCAAACACAGGTGCACTCCCTCTTCCTTCACTCTCATATTCCGATGGGACGGCAATCCGACACGATCGTGGATAAATGAGGCGCAGGACCGACGGCTTAACGTGCTCTCCGAAGCACGGGGGTGTCACACCGCCAACTTCCTGACTCCGGGCTGCTACTGAGAATGTTTCTAACAGAAAATCCAATAACACTTTTGCACGATCTGGGAATCGAACCCAGGACCTCACGCTCGGTAGTCGCGCTTGCGACCGCTAGACCAACGAGGCAGTCACGCGATCAAAACAGTAATGGCTTCGAATAATACTCTTGTTTATTTACCAAACGCGCAGTTTATAGTCAAAATATACGGAATAACTACGTAATTGACTGACGTCCCTGCACAATTTGGTAATCAACGGCATTAGGTTTATTAATTCGTTTCAGTCCACGGAAGTTTTAGTTTTAATTTGTTTTGGACTGATTAGCCGGTAAATAATGGGTGTTCGTCAATAGCTTAATGAATGCCTATTTAGGGTAAAATTTGAATTGGTGCAATTTACTGTTTCGAATGAAGCTGAACGATATTCTTGGGGACATAAATTTGTAGAAGCAGCCTTTTAGAGGAAGACCATATAACTAACTAGAGGTATGTTTTTTTTTTGGAAAGAACGGTCGCGAGCAAGTTTTGAACATGAGCCGCAAGTTGTTTAAAAAAAATATACCTTTAGAATTAGCTACACATGCGATAATAAGTTTGAAGAAAACACATAGTTCTAGTTTAAAGTTCTAGTTTTTGAACACACATACTTAGTCGTAATTTGCTTATGCTGCTTCAATGTTCTAAGATGTCAAAAGACACATCAATCACTAAATGACGGCGAATCGCAATTAACTAAAAAAAAAAATTGTCGATATAGTATAGAATAGTATTACGGAGGAATGAGGATCATGTGACGAGGAAAGTATGGTACACAAGAAGAGGAAGACCGAGGAAACGATGGATGGATTGTGTGAAAGATGATATGACTAGAAAAGGAGTGACTACCGAGAAGACGGCTGACATAGGTGTATGGAAAAAAGAGATGTTGCTCCAACCACAATTAAATTAGGATAAGGGCACTAGGATGATGATGATGATGTACAGAACACAGAAATATAAATCAAGGAATAACTAACTCACGCATCTTTAAATTTACAATACCTTTATTAGAGAACCCTTTCCCCACTAGCATATAAAAAATATAACTTTTCTTTTTTTTAATCAGCTCTTTTAAGTGTTAGTTAAAAAAATATGCAACCAACAATTAGAACTTCTTACAAAAATCCAAAGAATTCATGTAACGTAATCAGTGCTACAGAACTCACCGGTAATTTCCAGTCCAGCTCGAAACGGAATGGAGGTAAAAGTTTTGATTCACTAATAGCACATTAAATGCCTGCAAAAGAAGTACTTCATAAAGGCTTGCATACATTAGGGTGCACACCACTGCTTAGTTTTTCTTTTTAATACCTTACTCTCAGATTACTCTTAAGGCGATTAGAGTCTCAAATAAAATTCAGCATCTGGGCAGGGTATCGGTGGCAACAGAAACTTCAGTGTTAAATTTGTTTACAAACAATGATAACAGCTGAGTAATTTTGTTTATTTAAATTGGGTCGAAGAGTATCCCATCATATTCACATAGATCAGCAGACACATACCTCGATTGATATCTAATTAAATGGTCACTTTATAGCACATTGCTTTGAATGTCCATTAGGAGCAAAAATATTATATAAAAATGTACAACAGAGTGACCGACCGATTCTACGATAATCGATATAGTCTGCTGGTGATTACCAGCAGGTGTACCTGCTCCCTATAGTGATTGACATCATATTGATGGTCACTTTTTAGTACATTGCGTCGTAAGTTTTTAATATTTTTGCTCATCATAGACAAGCTGTAACACACGACGCAATGTACTACAAAGTGACCATCAATTTGGTCGGTAACCGAGATAGCTATAGGTACGCAAGAGGTAACTCCACTCGAAGCCGATCGTGCCCTTAGACTGGCTAGGAGAATATGAGTAAACCAAACGTAAACGGGTGGCAACTGTTCGGCTGCGCAATTTTAATTCACGCTGAGCGTGTTTAGAATTTCTTTTTAATGTATGTTATAACATAGACTTTAATTTAAAAAAAACTTATTCCTATGACAATTTGTTTGCAAGCCAATCCAAAATTTGCTCTGCGTTCCGGTCTATCTGAACGGATACATAGGTACGTTGAGCTGAAGCCGTAATGTGTCCAAGCCTTTATGAGGCAGAGAGCTACGAGTAGCACCGTTATTACTCACGGTTCATTTTGAAGCAATCTGGAATACTTCATTCTTTGATAGTGATGGGAATATGGGCCTGCTCGGATTGCCTTTGAATACGAATATGTAACTAGACGAGTGTAGCGTGGATCGATGTAAAAGTTCAATGTATGACCGAGTGAACTTTTTACCCAACTCCATATAATCGCTAATGTCTGTAAATGTCTATAAATCATAATGAACGACACAAGCTTGGGCTGCGTGTTTTACACGACATGCGCTATGAAGGGGTGTCATATGAGATGCATGTTTATGCGATATTTATTATCTTAGCATTAGTATCACAGAAATAGCGTATAAATATTATAGAATAGATAAATGATATATTAACATTATTTATGTCTTTATCTACGTCTATTAAATATCAAATGAAATAAATCTCGTTCAAGTAATATGAAACATTAAGAATTAAATATCTGAAAATCATATTCTTGTAAAACAAGATAGTGAATTTCTTTAACAGGCATACATGCATTTTATGCCATGCAAGCTGGATTTGCCACAACATTAAAATGTTAAAAACGTATCCTGCCATCTGTGGGTGTACCGTGCCAACGTCACGGACGTGACAAAAATAACTATTTATTGTACATTTCTTACAACACATGCTAATAAATATATTTGTATATTTTGAACTGTAACATTTTCCTTTAAGTTACCTTATGCTTAGAATTTTCACTCGTAATCTTTGATAAATATGACTTGTGTAATTTGTTCAAAAAGAGCAGTGTGGAATATATTCCCCGATTTTGAATGTACGAAGTCATTTGCAGATGGCGTTGTTGCCGTAATAAGGCTGTTTCATTAAATAACAAAAGGCATTTTACAACTGCCTCGTTGTTCTAGTGGTCCCAACGGGACTGCTGAGCATCGGGTTCGATTACCGGGTCGGGCAAATTTTTCTATTAGGATATTCTCACTAGTAGTCCGGAGTTTGGAATTGTGTCCATAAGATGGCAATAAGCTCATCACCTATATATATATGGGACTTAATAACATCATTGGTGAAATGTGGATGTACAACTATGTATACCTCTGCTTACCTCCTCGAGGAGTAGGTACAGGTGTGATGCCATGTTATGTTTTATGCATGTTACAATAAGCTACAACAATAGGTGACGAATATGTCATGAGTCGTATCTTGTGCCAGATTTAACTATTTAATGGTACAACGTAATAAGGTAAGCCATTGCTGAACCGAACTGTGACTTCTCTCAACAAGTCTAATTGTCTGCACGGGACCCTTACTGTACATATTGAAAACGGCGTTATTGGATTGAATCTAGATTTAATAATATATACAATCTTAAAAAGAAAATACATTCACAGTAGGTATATATTATTCACTCCATACCAGTTTGCATTACTTCAGTAGAATATCCGATCATAAGAAATTACAATCCGGTTCTACACACAGTTCTACGTACGGCGTAAATGTTTCAGAATTATCCAAACTAGGGTGGTCATGTAAATTGGTATTCCCGGAACAAAGGTGCTGCCCGCAGGTCGCTTCTGATTTGCCTAGCAAGCCACAACGACACCGTTTCCCTTTCTACGAGAAAATTGGCTTTCGTTCCACCTCATATCAATATTTTTCATTGATTAAGTTTAGTGCTCTCTCTATTACAAACATTAATTTCTATGCTAATGGCCGCGCAACGAGGTTTCGTTCCAAAAAAATGTCGTATTAAATTAATTTTATGCGCTTTCCGCCGTGTTTGGCGGTTTTAAGCATGACCTGTTTTTCCTTTGTTCACCAAAACGGTCTTTAACTAGATTTAGATATTTTTTTTTGTAAGTTGTACACCGTTTTATCCGCAGAAATCGGAATAATAAGAGAATAGAAGTGCGTCTTGCAAAGACGCGATACCTTGGTGACTCGCTTTTGGTGAGTACACCACAAGCACAGTGTGCGAGAAATGTGTGTGCGAGTGAGAACGCTTTACTATGTGTTAGAATAGATGAAAAACGGCGCCAGGAAAAAATTATTTATTAGCATTTTCATTGACTTATTGTTCAGATTTCTGTGGTTGTGCCTGACGCCGATAGAGATTACAGACATATTTTTTTTTGGAGTTTTAATATCTATTTAGTAAAACGTTTTGATTATTGATAATTTCTAGATCAGACACACAAGGACTATTGTGTAATAATGGTGATATTCTCTATGGTGAAGTTAATTTGATTTTGGTGACCAGAAAAATACGACCAAGAGCGGGGATCAAACATGCACCATTCACTTATACAAATAATCTCTGGTTTGGCATTTTTAATTTGAAATGTCCTTAATATTCGAATGAGGTTTTTAGAGAAATAATACCTAATTGGAAACGTAGTCTGATTTGAAAATTCCTTCATGAGTTTTTAGTATGAAATCATTGAACAGGGGAACGTCTGTCGGCTCCACTAGTGCGTAATATATTAGAATACTACATAGTGACGTATTATTAGTATAATTCAACTGCTATTAAGTCAAGGAATTTCCGACCACAATTAGGGTATCATTAAAGCTATCCGATTATTCTGTCTATGGACACTAATTAATTAAATAGACGGAATTAATTATGGTCTTTAATTTCGAAGTGTCAAATAACACAAAGGCATAAATTGAAACATATTAACATGTGGATATCAGCTGTACACGTTAATTAACCTTGTTGATTTATTTGACGAGTGATTGTTTGAATTATGTACTAATTAGCGATTGTCAATTACTGTGGGTTTCTGAACATACCTAATTGATATTGCTTTATAGTAATTGCAGCGAAGGTACATATCATATACACTTAATAATACTAATATTTACTTACTGAATTACTATTACACTTATATTACGAATATGGTAAATAATTTCATAATTAAGATGTCTTATCATTTGATTAATTTAAATTAAAGAATATATATATAAACAACAGTAAACAATAACAAAAACAACAAAAAAGAATGTTGATACAAAAATACTTACGATACAGTTAAAGTTATACATTGTGGTGGAAAGAAAATTACTACAGATATATTTTTGAAAAGAATTAACGCATGCTTAGTGAATCTTAAAGTTATATATTTTTGTGGAAAATTATGTTCGTACTTGCCCGCCGGATGAATATTCCAGATGCTTTATGATACAGTAACCTTAATATTTCTTAAAATTACATTCATGTTTTCTTTTATTATACAAGCTATATAATATATCTTATTATACAAGCTGACTGCCTCGTTGGTCTAGTGGTCGCAAGCGCGGCTGCCGAGCGTGAGGGTCTGGGTTCGATTCCCAGGTCGGGAAAAGTGTTAATGGGTTTTTTGCTGTTAGGAAATTCTCAATAACAGCTTGGAGTTAGGAAGTTGGTGGTGTGACACCCCCGCGCTTCGGAGAGCACATAAAGCCGTCGCTCCTGCGCCTGATCTCTCTCCAGCCGTGTGGGATGAATATGTGAGTGAAGGAAGAGGGAGTGTACCTGTGATTGCGCGTGCACTATATCTCCTGCGTATTTGGCTAATCTCCATGGAGATTGGCCGCCGTGACCGAAATACGGTTGGGAATATATTGTTTTTATTTCCAGTACCGTTTAATTACATATAAGTTACATTTTTTAAATATATATATAAAAATACATAATTTAAAAATATAATAAAATAGTAGGCTACCGGCATCGGGAACAGGGTCCAAGCTACCGGTAGTTAGGGGTCCAGAGAAAGGAACCTCCTCACAATGCGTGCCATATCGAGGAGTACTGCTTTCTGTATCAGGCCCTTGATCCAGCCGCCTAGCGAGAGCCTTTTAAGGTGTTGATCAAGGCTCTTCGCTATTAGTCCATTAGCGGAAACGACTATTGGTACAATGATTGCAAAGTCCACATTCCACATGTCGACAACCTCGTGCGCCAGATCAAGATATTTGATTTGTTTATCTTTCTCCGCTTTCACGAGGTTCTCGTCATGAGGGATAGTAATATCAACAAACATTGTGCGGCGCTCGAATCAATCTATCACCACTATATCAGGCTTATTGGCGACAATAGTCCTATCAGTGATGATAGATCGATCCCAGTACAATGTGATATTATTATTATAAAAGCTAGCCACCACTATACATTTTTTTTTGTTTCGCATGTCATCCTAGGTGGGTGTCGCCTGCTTAACCGGGCTTTCCTGTGGGTGCCTTAATAATAATTCATCGGATTCAAATCATTATTTTTTAGGGTAGAATATAAAGCTACAGGCTCAGCGGCGCGGGCTGACACGAGCAACAGTCGGAGTGGACAATTAAGGAGACGTCACGACGGGCCTCGACGGCTAGACCGAAATTATGGCGGTCTATTTTTGTATACTCTGCTGATGGCCGTAGTGCTTCGAGGAGGGTTATAGCGTCATCGGGATATGAAAGTGAATGCCTAGGTCGGCGAATCCTACTGATCTGTGAGGGGGTATACCGGGCGGCTGCCACGACTAGAGGGTTGGGGTGCTTTTCAGCAAAGTCGAAGTGACGCTCAGAGATGCGTTTAATGAACTGTAGGATGGTGGAAATTTTGAGGTTGAGGTGGAGGTTCTCGTTGCGAACAAAAAACGGGGCTCCTGTGGCCTTTCGCAAGCAACGGTTCTGAAGAGTCTGCATACTATGGGGACGATATGATTTTGCATGTGAGAACACGACGCAGGCGTATGACATGATGGGACGTATGCACGTGGTGTAAATGTGCAATTTGCACTTGAGGGACAATTTGCTGCGTGCGTTTAGGATAAAATGAAGCCTAACTAAAGCGAAGGCGGCGCGCGAACGTACCGTCCTTATGTGCTCACCGAAGGTAAGATGTTTGTTTAGAATGACACCTAGGTATTTGGCTTGCTCCTCCCAAGGGATCGGCTTGCCGAACATGGTAATCGGTCTGGGGTCCACTATACATACTTACTTTCTTACTATTTATTAGTACTTGTGGGCTTTCATTACTTGGTATCTTCACTGAACACGACTGATGACTTGTTACTTAGCTGATACAAATCTTATCGTACCTTTGTGATCATCCATCATGGTCGTCACTTACTCCACAGCCCACAGGGAACAAGTAGGTAATCGTGTTGTAAGGCAAGGGTTAAAATGTCAAACACTGCCTCGGTAATATTCTAGGCATACGGTGTGATTGAGACGGCTAAACATTACTTTTTTATAATTATAAAAGTACAGTAAGAACGTTTCCAGTATCAGTAAGAACACATTTATTTATAAAAAAAATGGAACTTTAACTTTTTTTATATATGACCTCAATTATTATTTTTATTTATATTATATTTTATATATATTTTAGTCGCAGAATAATATAGTAATATTCATTGATAAATACTAAGTAGTAGGGTTGTAAGTCTACACTACAAGAACATATATTCATTGTGAAAAAAAAATACGGTTAAGCTATGTCAATTTTAATCGAAATTTTCTAAGAATTCAAAACCGTCATAACTTTGTCAAATGTAGTGAAGTTTCGTTGGCTCGCATAGTTTGTGTCTTTACCCAAATAAGGAAATAACTTACTAAATTTATATAAGCTCTATCTAGTGTTAGTTCCCCCAGAAAATGTGTCATATTTAAGCCTTATGGCAAAATTCGTTGAAATAGGTTCAGTCATTATGACGTCAACGTAACATATAAACAGAAAAACGACAAGAATTGAGAAAGGTTTGCTAAGATGGTTTCATGTAGAATGGATGGATATAGTGTGGATGACGGAATCGGGTGGAATTGGGGCAGGCCGACCTCGATGGAAGTACCGCAATCAAATTGTGGACGTTCTCGTAAAAGGACAAGTCAGGAAAACCTAAATCGACGAGCATGCATTAAGAGGTTAATCAACATAGATGCAGCGAAAGAGGTGTGTGAGAATCGTAGCAAATGTAAATCGATAGTCTCTGCTTACCCCAATGGGAACAGGCGTGATTTTATGTAATATTAATAGTTATAAGGAAAAGGGTAATTATAATTGAACGCAATCATATTATTATTGTCATGATCTTAACAATAATATGCAAGAAGCCACCAAAGTGTGAGTATTCAGTGTATCTGTATAGAGATAAGAATACATTATTATCATATCAAAGTGCCCAATGTGAATGTGCAAATGGTAAAAAGTGCGTGCACATTTTTTTTCTTATAAAATTTGTCTTTTTATATGTATAGTGCTTTTACTTTTATTGTTATTCAAATTATTAATAGTCAAGCTAAATTTAAAACAAGCTTTAATGTTAAAATAAGAAGCACTCAAACTTAATAAAAGAATGTTTACCTGGTAAACGTCATATACTTAAGAATAATTTAAGTTTTACAATATCAAAGTCACTGTACTGTATGCAAAATTAAATCTTGAGTGCCCCACCGGGCGCTGTAAAATACTTTCAACATTTTACACGTTGACTCAGACGAGAAGTCTTATTTACCTCTAGAATAAATTACTGTAAAGTATTGCCTTGCCTAAAACACCAATGAACATTATTAAGCGTGGCTTACTCGGTGGAAAAAGGAAGAAAAACGCCGGCTGATTTTTCTAAAGCCGCTACATTAGCACTAAACGTCGCACAATCCATCCAATTTTATTTCCAAAGAACTTTACTGTTTTATCTCAAATGTTGGTATTTGGGTATTATTCGCAGCAATTTTCGCGGAATTTAACGTATAGGTACACGAGTTTCAGTCACGGCCGAGCGCGCGCTCTCGTAACATTAAGTTACGTGGTAACGCACCATTGGCGAAGATTTCACAGTTTCACCCTATCTCAATTCCGCGGACTATTAAAGGCGAAATTTCATTATAAGAATGGTTCTCTTGAATAAGCGATGAACGCGCAAGTTACGTCTGGGACTTAACTGCCGCTTCTGATTAAAGATTACATAGGTAGTCGCGACTTGGAAGGTGTTAAATTTAATTTGCTCCCGCAAAGATAATATAGACATAAGCTGTCTAGCGCTCGAGTTGATTAGTGAACTAAGTCGCAACAAAATTTGTCTAGAACACCCACTTCTTAATGATTCCCCTTCGAGAATGTAAACCGAGACAGGTAAACAAATCTCATTAAGTGAATTGGTTCGGAAATTACTTGTAATAATGGTGAGTCTGCGATAATTATAACTTATATTTAGAAGTTACCTTTTACTTTAATTTTAGGAAGGTTCCGGTTGTCATGTCGGAATCATGGTACCTAGTTGTTTGGGGCATTTTTAGTTTCGAAAACGCTCGAAAGTTGAATTTTGGAAGCAGAACCTAGGTATAGACTTACTACTTTTTGATTTCAGTTCATTCAAGTGATGATAATCCACTTACTCTTTTCAGCCAAAAATAGCTATCCCGTCTAGTTAGAGCGCCTTTTTTTTTCTCGTGGAGTAAAGCTCTCGCGTACCGCTCTGACACGGGGAGACAGAGCGGTTATGTGAGACTCAAACCCACTAAAACTCCGCGTACCGGTGTACCTCCTCAGCTGCTTGAGGGCGGGATCGCAGACGACCGCGACTCTCTCTCATGGGGTTGAGTATTGCATTCCCCCGCTACGGCTACGCTACACCAGACACATGGCGTGCCGCAACCACCTCGGAGACCATGTGCAATGGGTGCCAGACGATCCCGTGTCCGAACGCTCAAGGTCCCCTGCGACGGGTCAGGTGTGTGGTCCCGCCATCTAAAGGTGGCGGCCCCTTCAAGGCCGCGGAAGGTAAGGAGAGCGGTGCACTGGCATCCCGGCACTCCTCTCCGCGGCCCCCTCAGCTGCGCCTGCCCATACGACGCGCAGCCCACCTCAGTTGCTGCACCCCCCATAAGGCCATCAACCTACCGCCGCTCCAACATGGACTTGGATTTGCCTCCAGAGGAGCAGCCCTCCTCGGGTTCCTCTAGCTTCACCGTGGGTGACCAAGTGACGGCTACTTGAGCCCCTCCACCACGACAAGGCGGTACCCCTGGGGGGGGAGGGGGGGTAGCTGATATCAATGATAAAAAATATCTGGCGATTGAAAAATTTATTTAACAATAAATAATTCATATAATAATTAAATACAATCAATCAAATCAAATCAATATATAATTCATCTGTAATACAGACAGTTTATTATTTTAGAGGCGATGGGAAAAATTCCTGGAATGGAGATCATGTGTCAGAAAAGACCTTGAGGCAGACCGTAAATGCGATGGAAAGATTAAAAAAGATGATCAAAAAAGTGGCTAACTGCCTAAGACAGAAGGAAATGGAAAGGATTCAAGAGGTCTACACCAAATTTGGTCGACAAAGGTGAAGAAGTATGTTAACATAAAATTCAATAAATTCAGTAAATGGTTTGAGGAAATATTTTCCTTGTCTACAAGCCTGTTTATTATAATAAATTATATATTAATCAGCCTTTCTCTTTGATGTATTTCATTGTAAAATTCTTGTTTATTAGATTAGTGGCTTTATAAGCTGAGATTGATGGAAGCAATCGTGTTTTGTAAACCTTCCGACGTCGAGGTTATGATAATGGATTAGATACAAAATTAAATGAAAACAAGCGGACAAAATAAAACTTTGTTTTGTCTTGTAAATTGTTACTTTTACTTAAAACTTTTGAATTTTGTGATTAGTTTCACAATTGTTCACACTTTGTGGATCGATATCATAAGCACAGCCAATTTACTACAGAAAGGTGTTTATTATGGAACTATTATTAAATAAGTAAATCTACCTATATTGCAATAAGTAGTTTTATTTTCGTTTTAATTAATATGTAATGTCTGTAATGTTAAGTATTGATAAGAAGCTTGCGTCCTTGTAACATATTGTAAGTTCTCCTGCCGCCTGATACACAGGGTTATCGTAGTACAGGCACCTTACATTTTATACCAATATGCAAAGATTTTTATTGTATTTTACCTTTTTAATTTGAATAAAAATTATTATTATTAGCTACAACAATAAGTAAGCATGATATGTATTCTGACCATCATGTAGACAACATGATATAGCTATGACTCTGCTGTGACCACTTTATAGCACAGCTGTCTGAAATCTATCATTATAAAGAAACATTAAAACCACATCATAAAAAAATCTGGTTAGTATTTTGTTTGAGAGGTAAATAAGCAACAAAACTTAGTTAATAATCTATAAAAGCCCGTTTATATGCTGCCATAATAAAATAATTCACAATATCTCGTCATAGTACCTATCTGTTCATTGTCCCTCGCAGTACGTGAACAAAGCTTATAACATGAATTTTGATATGCACACGTGTCATATAATGTATATCATGTAAAAAGATGTTGACATTTATATTTAACTTTTCTCTTGCGATGAGAAAGGTGACAAGGGTTGTCAAAAGTGCATTAGCATCAAAAATAAAATATGAAACTGAATTTCAAATACAATATCAGAAGTCGTGAATTCTCATCCATCTGGCGCGGCTTCTGGGCGTGATCTCCCGAGTTTCCCGGCTCGGGTAAACTGTTATTAGGATTTTCTGTTAGGGCATTCTCAATAGCAGTCAGAAGATTGAAATAACGCCTTCGGTGAAATTTACAATAATATATCTCTGCTTTAGGTTTACTTCTGGGAACATTGGCGTGATGTCATGTTGACTAACATCAGAGTGTGGACCATAATTGGCTTGTGAAGGCCAGCAGATAGCCGTTCCTAGTAAACTATTGAATTTTATCCGCACCTGATTATAGCTGGAAGCCAACCACGGTCATGTAAAGGCGAGGAGATGATTCGACTTTATTATTATAATTTACTATAGGATTTCGATGAAAAACCTTTTCATCATTGCCATTAAAATAAAGCACAATTTCCTGTGACTTTATGAACACACTTTTCGATGAAACATTTTCCTTTTGAAGATTATTTTATATTCTAGCCTACTTCACTAAAGATATTATTTGGCACGTGTATGAAACTCGTATCTAATACGGTTCTATTTTCAGATATTAGGGTCGCTATTTACATGACGTCGCAAGTTCTCTGAGGGTATTCAATTCATCAGCCGGGGTTCGCCTGAAAAGCTTGCAACCGTTGCAAAAACATGGCGAACCATTACGAATATCTATCCACACATAGGCAAAGTATGACAGCCTGTCGGCTTCAATAAAATGTCCAACACGTATATAAATCTCAAATTTGACGTACTGCTTGCTATCAATATTTTTCATGCTCTTTGTACGTAAAATATTGGAGATTTAAAAAAATAAAGCGCTCAGTATCGCCCGCATTCGCTTTACGTCGTGCAAACAATAACCATTTTTATCAGAGGTATGTTGTTCGTTACAAAATTCATTAATTTATTGTTCCCGACAGACGGTTTTAGGGAAGTCAATGTTTATGGCAATTTTAAAGATACTGATCGCTGTTGTTTTTATTTTTATTTTTTGAGTTGCTTCACTGTGAATAAAAATATATTTTGTGATGTTGAAGTATGTTTGATATTAGTTGATAACATTAGCTTTTAAAGGATTTTTTATATATTTTACTTGCTTCTATAATAAATAGGTACGCGTGAAGGTCGAGAAAAATAAAGAAATCAAATACCTTGAACTAGCACACGACGTTGTCGACACGTGCAACGTCTGTGATCACTGTGCCGATAGTTGGTTTGGCCAATGGATTTATAGTTGAGAACGTTGATCAACACCTTAGGAGGCTCTGCTCAATACGACACAGATTGGGAGGAACCTCCTTCTTCTGGAGACCCAACGACCTTTAACTCTATTTCCATGGCATAAAAAATAGGTATGAATGCAGAGGTGCAATAATTAAAGTAGGTATTGGGTCGGCACAAAAGTAATGAGACATTCTACAAAACTCTATACATTTCCTTTCTTAAGTTAATTGTTTTTGATAATATTCTAATATGTTGTAGAACATTCTAGGTACTTCTAATGTGAGGGTATATAAAGCCGCCCTCGCGATTGGTTTAGTCAGTTTGAAGAAAAATGGACGAGCGTCAAGTTCGAACACTATACTTATACGAATACTTGTTAGGCCACAGTGCGCGGGCTGCGGCTGACAATATCAACACTGCATTGGGCGCTGGAAGTACTAGCCATGCCACGGTGTCCAGATGGTTTGACCGTTTTGAATCAGGAGACAGGAGCCTTGAAAGTCAGTCACGCTCAGGACGACCACCTGCATTCAATGATGACGATTTACGCCGCGAACTGGAGTCGAATCCGGATGCTACCACTCGTGAATTAGCGGCAGCACTTAACTGCAGTCACCACGCTGTGGAATACCATCTGCATGAGCTTGGGTATCGAAAAGTTTTAGCTCGATGGGTACCGCACATCCTTACCGACGCCAGTCGTGCAGTCCGTGTCACCATCTGTCAATCACTTTTGTTGCGACCCCGACGTAAAGAGTTTTTGTCTGATCTGGTTACGGGAGATGAATCATGGATTTATGATAACGATACACGTCGTACTTTTTGGCTGCTTGGAGAAGAAACGCCACCAACTCAACCGAAGCTGAGTCAAAAGAACCGCTTAAAAGTTCTGCTTTGCTGCTTCTGGGACGCGCAAGGTATGCTGTTTCATGAACTATTACACAATGAAACTGTAGACGCTAACAAATATTCAACCCAGCTCACCGAACTATCTTCTGCTATCGAGAAAAAACGACGAAGACGAGTCAATGTAATTTTACTACATGATAACGCTCGACCTCACGTCGCATCTACACATCTCTTAGATGCTAATGGTGATTACATCATTGACTAAGCTTTTGTATCGTAATAATAATAAAAAAATATAAAACGTAAGCCAAGTGTCTCATTACTTTTGTGCCAACTCAATATATATTGTACGTATGACAAAAATGTAAACAAGTTGCTAAAAATTTCAGTTATTTCTAGTGTCAGGTGTTTTTGATACCGATCAATTAGTAACAGTTGAGGTGCTTATAATGAAATATTACACCCTTCTAATTAAACTTTACCGATTTCGGTTACAATTTCATTAATGGTATGATAGTAGAATTTATTGGTGTAATTAATTTTGAAACATGTTTCTAGTTTTGTCGTTTATTTAATGTAGGAATTAATTACCATGTTCAGTGCGGTGTTATAAAAATAGACTTATTGTGTGCATCTTCATAACTTCTATCATGACATGCATGTAGTTTTTCGTACATTTCTATGTAACGAGATTTATTTAATTTTGTGTATATAAATAAATCTCGTTACATAGAAATGTACGAAAAACTACATGCCATACACATTTTTTCGTATGTACTTGGCACTAGCTTCTGCCCGCGACTTCGTCTGCGTGGACTTCAGAATTGGGTCCAGCCGGGATAAAAAGTATCTTATGTGTCAATCCAGTTTATGAACTACCTGTGTGCCAAATTTCATCCAAATGCGTATATCTCGTAATCTACCTCAAGTGACACCTAGAAATCTTACTATTTGCATCTAAGTCGTAGCGTCATCACTTCGATTTATTACTTAAATGTAATTTAGATCTTTGTCGTTTTAGCACCTCATTGGAGTTGTGTTGTCGTATTACCGCACTGATGAATCTACGACATCTGGTAAATACAGAAGCGTTTAAATACTATTTCACTTAATACCGATATTAATAACATTGTACTGTTTTACTTTATAGCCACAAATTGCATAATAAGGAATATAAAAATTTGGAACTAAAACATTTAATTTTGGAAACTTATTGATCGAAACCTCGACTATGGATCTCGGAAAGAAAATTATCGCGAGGTTCATTTAATAACACAAGGGAGTCCATCCTCAAACAAGAAAACATGAAAATAAATATGTTTATTCAACGTTTTTTATGTGATAATATATATGATAGATACAATAATCGAATTTGGTCTGATTGTAGTTCATGATTCTTTAATATATATTAAGATATCGAGTAACAAAACTTAGAAAATTTGTTTGTGACAATTTCAGTGATTCGTGCGAAAATAATCCGCTTCCGACCTATTATTTGGATATTGGCGAACGTTTTAGTATTTTTTTAATGTTTCGAATTTTTATCAGTCTGTCGATGCTTTGTCGAGCGTCAAAGCTGTCAAAGCGGAAAGAATTGTTTGAAAAAAAAAAATGCTTATGTTGCAAATAAAGGAGAGTTAGTTAAAATTTTTTAGAATTAGATTTTTTACAGTAATAGATGTTGGAATTTTGGCTTTTAATATAAAACATACATAAAATAGGATGAATTATTTATACACTGGGATCTTTGGTCATCACACATCACATGAAACAATTATTTCTATAAGAAATAATTATTTCATGTGATGTGTAGGTTCTTAACAATATATGAAAAATATTTCAGTCGCAATAAATTGGCACACATATGAAATAAATTGGAGTAAGGCTAGTTCTTCATTGTGTTGCAAATACTTATTTCCACGAATACTTCGAAACATATTTTTTGTGAAGTGTTTGAAGATTTTTAATCATAACATTTATTACGAGCTGAAAGTAGCAGAATCCACTATGCTTCACCATTTATTTCACACAGAACGGACGTCCAAAGTAAAGGCATTTATATTTGAGTGGCTTTTTCATTTTACTTGCTTTCACGGCCAAATGGAATGTGCGCAACATTTCAAAATAGACGTTGGAAATAAAAACGAGTAAAAATCAGCGTCCACGATATAAATCATGTCATTTACACAGTTTAAAAGCTCGGTTTGACTAATGGCCTTTTACGAACGGTTCAAATCGGAAGCCTTTGACATCGTTCTGTCTCTTTCTATCCTTGTAGTTGGTATGGCAACAAGTTTATGGTGTAATTTGAAAACAAGAAAGTTCCTTTGCTATGTTAAACTTTAGCTTGCATACCTGAACGTTGTTTCGTTGGAATACCTCGGGAGTATATTTATTTGTTTAATGACTACTTTAAACATTCTAGATTTCCCTGTAGTCTTAGTATATTGCAGCATTTGCGGTTACATTATTTTGTACCATCTCCACTTTGCGGGCTTCTCCTTGAATGCTGAGGTTATCAATTTCGTACCTGGTTGGCGTAAATGGCGAATTACGGGGAAACTAGTGGTGATGACTGCATCGTTGGTCTCGGTTCGATTCCCAAGTCGGGTAAAGTGTTATTGGGACTTTATATTAGGAATTTCTTATAGCCCGGAATTAGGATTTGTGCCCGGTTGATGGCAATAGGCTCACCACCTATTACATGAGACTTAATAACATTATTGGTGAAATGTGGGTGTACAGTTGTACACGTCTTCTTACCCCTTCGGGGAATACAGGCATGATGTTATGTATGTAGTGGAAATGTACCTTTGAACCTGAGAACATGTGGTTATGGATCTTGAAAGTATAACCTCTAAGAGGCCAGTGAGAACGATGTTTATGGCAATAAATAAGTAAATAAAATAAATAAATAAATAATATTGTCTATCGTCTGCTGGTCCTTTCGGTATACGGGATGTGTAATTATAAATAATTAAATAAATATTCGTCTGAACTTGTTCTTCTACCGTGTATAAATGTGTACTACTTAAAGTTATAAATTTTTGTGGAAAAAGAATACGGTCGCGTGCAGGATTCGAACCTGCGCCTCCCGGATAAATACTCCAGGCGCTCTGACCACTAAGCCATCTCGACCACTGCTCACCACCGCGAATTATTCATCCATATTTTAACGTCTTTTGGTGGTGTCATTGCTATCTATTCAGTCCCTATACAGGTGACCGAATCGACACGACTAACTTTGCAGTTAATACAATGTCGTAAAGATGCAAATACCTTAACAAATACAGATAAATCTTTGAAAGGCATTAACGCATAGTTGGCGAACCTTAAAGTTATAAATTTTTGTGAAAACTTAAACTTATCAAATATATATATTTTATCTGCCTAACCTTTTCCCAAATACACTGCGGTCGGTTTCCAATCAACCAGTATTTTACATGGAGCGACTGCTAATCTAACCTCCATAACCCAGTTACTTGGTAACACGATATCTAGTGGTACGACTGATTGTCAGACATTCAGGCCTCTAACTACCCGTAACGGCTGTCATAGATCTTAATTTGACAACTGGGACGTTAAAAAGTTTTACTGATAAAATAAGGAGTGTCTGCATTATCATAACGATGTTTTTTTCTTTTGTAAATAAATAACCTATATATCTTAATAAATGCCAATAGGTACTCAGATATAATATATTTCAACGCTTTGACAAGCCAATTCATTAGTCAGTACTTTTTTCAGGTTGACATAGGCCCAATTTCTAGCTGTCACCGCGAAAAATCTGTTGGTATTCAGTAAATCCGATCTCTGATCGAATTGTTAGCAGGAATATAGGTTTCCAAAATAGAATACATTAGTGAATAAATGGGAACATTAGTATCTTTAGGCAAGGAATAGAAACATATCAATGAATTGACACAGACAGGAAACAATACCCGCATTACTCAAACAAATAATAGTAATTTAAATAACGATGTTTACATATATATATTTACAAAGACACAAATAAACGAACAACACTCTTACCTCATTTCATTCAATTTATTTAAAACAAACACGAACAAATTAAGTTCAATGTGAAAATAATATAACAAATAATTATATTATAGAACTTTGGGGACAGGTAGATAATCAATTTACAAGTTCAAATAAAGTTGTGTAGCGTTGGAAGTTCCGAATATTTAGTTAGTTGTCGAAATATAATTTACGACTTATTGTTGTATTTACTTGGGCCCTACAGATATTCTACAAAATCATTTGAAGTTTCCGCTTAGAGAATGTAATGGCGATATTTTCACGTTTAAACGAATTCACATTAGAATTAAGCCGGAATTAAGTAGAATCTTGGAAGGCATTCAGTTATTTACTTGGCCACGTTTTCCTGCTGATGCTGCGTAAGACTTGTCGCTCCCTAAGTAATTTAAAAAAAATACTTGTTCATTGAGCATTTTCGAAAACTCTTTTATTAACAGTTACAAAACGTGTATAAAACAAGGTAGATATACTTTGGCGGCTTATTTTCTACTAATTGGGAAATTTAAAATAAAAAGGTTTTTTTCTAATATAAATTAATTTTAACAGTTGCTTTGCCTGTCAAGGGCAGTTTTTATTACTTAATTAGATTTTTGTAAGATAGGCAACGCATTAAAGATAGCCTTAGTAAGGTAGGTTATCCATAAGGGTTTTCCAGCTGTTGGTCAAGTCTGAGTACGTACAAACAGACAGCGGTTCAGGCAACCAAATTATAAAATGAAATATTATCTAGGCTTTTAACCGGATTATACGAAACGTCAGGAAAAACAAAAAACCAATAATACAGGCGATTAATCCGGTTAAAAGTTGTTTTATTATAATGTGTAGTGATCGCGCAAACCTAAGATATTACTATTATATAAGCTATGGATAATCTACTACTAATCTAAGACACCGACCAAATACGAGTCTTTAGGTTTGGTACAGCCTAAACTGTCACTTAACTACAACCAAATCATTGAAATGCGTAGGCATTTAAAGATATCCGAAACAAATATATATATAGCATAGCCGTCTAATAGCGTGAACGAAGTTTCGTGTAAAATTAAGTGTTACTATGGCGTAGCGACGGACGAGACCACCGCTTTGCATACGAATTCGCTTAGTTACATGTGATTAGAAATAACCACTAATTGGGCAGTGCGGTTGCTAATTTCACATCTAATTAAGAGTTAACCTTTGATTCACAATAGTGTAATAAACTTCGTAGTTCATCATTGATTAAAGTTGTGTCTATTGGCCTGTCGCTCCAATGCATACACTTACCAAAACTTATTTTGGTTTATTTTTTAAGGCCCTGAAACATTAGCACTAGTAATTACTATATTGTACCAAATTCACATTAAATAATTCCCTATAAATAGGCTGGGGTATCCTTTCGAAATAAAGGAAAGAATAGAAAAATAAGTAACGTTATTTTCTCCTGTAGAAAAATAAGTAACGTTATTTTCTCCTGTAGAAAAATAAGTAACGTTATTTTCTCCTGTAGAAAAATAAGTAACGTTATTTTCTCCTGTAGAAAAATAAGTAACGTTATTTTCTCCTGTAGAAAAATAAGTTATGTTATTTTCTGGGTTGTGATTAAGCCTAGTGCTAAATATTTGTTGATGTCTTCAGTGTTTAGGACACCAAGTAGCAGTAATAGTATAATATTAGTATAGGTTTTATAGCGCATCTACCTGCTATCAGTACTCGCACCGTGCGCAATTACTAACAAGAAATTAAATGCAAGCCGGTGACGTCACACGGATTTCCGTTTCACCGTGTGTGCGTTGCGTACCCTGTGGGCTAGTTGACATGAATCTTAAATGAATGACGACCTGCGAAGTTTATTAAACCATTTTCAATGAAATGTAAACTTGGAATTAGATGTGAAATTAGTTAACGATTTGCTCAATTAGTCACACCTCAATTTCTCTGATTGGCAGCCAGGTTTATTACGTAACTGGTTACGTCATGAGCAAACTGCTATTGATACGATGAACGCTTTGGGAATATTGCCATAGTCATTTGGCTGTATATCGGTGATCACCGTCTTAGTTATTTAATCTTTATGAGCCTTTACGGAGCGCTAAATTTTATATGCTACCGGAACTGTTCACTATTTCAATCATTATTATGTTGTAGGTATGAGAGTTGAAAGAGCTAATGCAAATTATTCGATGTCATTATGTATTTTTTTGAGCATACATGATGATAATACTCGGGGCCCAATTCAGCAAATTTGTGTAAAATTACATGCAAATGCCATCCAACTGCCATACCATTGAGATTCCATTATAATTGTGTCAGATTTGAATTCTCTGCAAAAATTCTTTGAGTCTGCAAAACTCAATCCTAATTCCAATTCCAATTTTAGATGATTATGGCATCATCGTGTTACCGATGATTCTGCCAATGTCAAGGTTGGATAAAACTTATATTACATCCATGGATTAAATACGTTTGTTACCAAAAGTGACTGGTGGGAAAGCCAAGGTACCGTTCAATGGGTCGGTTCGGCGAAAGATAAGTACTTTGTAGTTCAATGCAAAAAAGTAATTGAGAGACCATCGCCAAAAATGTCAAACAAATAGTAGATTATCAGTGATACCATCACGAAAACACTCGCACATTAGTGTAGCAAATAATTTGATGAGAGTTAAATGAACGCTCAGTGAAAAGTGATCAGAATACGAAATAACTAGAATAATTCCATTGACAAATTATCAACATTGAACTGAAGCATTCGTAAAATAGCAGTCTCGAACATGTGGAATTAAACCCTGGAACTACCAACTGCCAACTCCAATTGAAGACATTTGAACAAAAAATTGCAAAGGTGGTATTGTATTACATTTATGAAATAAGTCTATTTCCATGTATACTTGATTAGGTGAATATGTGAACCCAAGTTTCTCCTCGTAATTTCCAACAATCTAATATAAATTTGTAAATATTTATTTAAAATATTTTCAGTGTCTTAGTATGTCGAATGTATATGGCTTTTCATTTAACGAAAATCACGTTAAACTATTATATATTTATCTTTTTAAGTCTTTAGACTTTAAGCTGATAAAACAATTTACATACCAAAACATTTCATTTAAGTTAGAAACTCTAAAAGATTTTGATCTGAATCTTAAATAAAGTATTAAATGTATTAATTACTTTGAACTATTTTATAAAAATGGCCTCAGGGTTGAGTCTCACTTTTCACTTAAAATTAGTTATCTACAAGTTAAGAAATACAATAGATAAGTAGATATAGACAGGCATGTAGATCGGACGTAGTGATTATAATTTGTCAACCGTTTTCAATGTATTTACTTGATCTGCGATATCTTATAATAAAAGGAAAAATACAGTAAAATTAATACAAGTAAACCCGACCATTAACAGAACATATACCTAAGAAAAAAAGAAATAATTACAAGCGAATGCATTGACCGAATTTTGCCGTTTTCATGGCATTGATAGACTTAATATAATCGTGAGACGTAACGATATTCACACGAAACGAATAGAACACACGATTAAGTAGCTAAAATAAACAATATTTTATTATAAATACCATTGTCATAAATTCTACCTTTAAACAATAGATGCATAAACATACGTTATAAGTTTGGCTACCCAATAGTATGATATTTATAGCAAAAGTAATAACATAACTTGCTAGAATTGTTCCTTAGCTAGACCGCAGAACTACAAACGCAGTTCTATTAAACTATAAAGTTAAACGTCACGAATATTATCTCCTTTAGAACTAATTTTGGTTGTAAAACTTTTGTCTGCGATCTCGGACGCCCTTTGTGGAGATAACGAACGTAACTATTAACAGCTAAGTAAAGGATTTAGTAACTTACTGGCTTTCTTATTGTTGTCTTTGGTAATCGCCTTTGAGTAACTATAGTTGGGCACACTGTGATGTTTCAAAGATTTATTGAAAATTGCGTTGATACTGGGGTCATTCTATTTGAGAAAGGTTCATTTCATATACCTACTTACGGCTTGACCTATGTCACAATGATTGCAAAAGGGACATATAAAAGTTCAACAGTTTGTTAAATTCCTGATTAAATTTGGACTGCTAGAAATTGAGGATAAAATTACGAAGTAAAAATAGAGTACTAGAGGGATTTTCGGCTTATGTGCGTTAGGGTGAGTCGCACCGCCGGGATAAATAAGCATTTGAATGTGCATTTAATTGCAGAATATGTTAACAATCTCCACAATTATAGATTTCTTCCAGAAAATCATAATCTGACCTTAGGAGTTGCCAACGCACCTATAAATAAATAAAAAATTGTTTCTCTTACATTGTGCTGCATTTCAATTATTGAGGTAACCCCGTTAAGTTATATGCGTACTTGTGATGGGATACCTCGCAACTTCCCTTAATTTACGTTAACAATGTAGAAACCAAGTTAACAAAAGTGGTATTTTTAATGTCCAATACATGTCCTATACCTATCAAGTAACCTATAATTTTTTGAAAACCTGGTTGTTTCAAATAAAGAGATGAATATGTAAATGATTGAGAGCTGTGTTTCGGTACACGTGGTTTTGGTTTGCCAAAAAAGAAGATAAGTTAGCCATGTTGGTCTTTCTTATTCGTAAAGGGCGTTTGAACGCTATGTTACCTGATGTTAAGTGATGGTGCGGTCGATGATGTCAAAAAGAAAATGTTGTGACCATCGAGCCATTTTTCAGCCTCCACTGCACGTCACCAGTTTGTTGTTGCTGTATGTTTAATAATTACTCCAAATATCTTAATCTTCAGAGCTCTCTAGGTTAATTAAAATATGTTGTACCTAGTGTGTGGCGGAACGATCACAATACATAAAGATAAAACCCAATTTTAGGTTAAAAGTCAGGGAAAGACAACTGCATTGGAACTTATTTGAACTAAGTCTCCACGCAGTCGGGGTTGCGCTTCACATTTTAATTTTAAAGTGAAGTCGATGGTTCTATTTAGAATTAAACGAGATTCCTGTACAGATATTGAATAGAAGCTTCAGACTTTACCATTTAAATTAAACATTATTGACTTAAACCGAAGGCCCCGTGGCTAAATAACAGCCGCATAAATCGATCGATTGAAGTTAAACTGCATTTGCCGCGGTTGGTCTGTGGATGGGTGATTAAAATTCCATATCGAGACCACTCTGTGCCCCGGAGAGCACGTTAAACTGTGGGTCCTGGTATGTCAATTGAAGATATATGACAGTCGTTACGGAGTCAGAGGCCTGAAAGTCTGGCAGTCTTACCACGAGATGTCGTGTTACCCAGTAAGTGGATTGTGGAGGTCAAATAGACAGTCACTTATTGTAAAATACTGGTATTAAGCTGCATCTGGTTAGATTGGAAGCCAACCCAAACAGATTTTGGGAAAAAGCTAGGCAGATTGATTACTGTCTTAGGCTCACTATACACATGTAGTTTTAATTGTTAGTTTTAACAGCACAGTTTTAGCTGACAGTTCCTTTTATCTGCAGATGATTTTCGGTTCATTTTAGTTTAAATCTGTTTATGGTCGGAGCTATATGTCCTATTATGAGCAATTGAGTATGGCAATTATTGGGCTATTCCCGTTAATTAGGCATCGATATATTCAATACATATCTAAATAATGAAAATATAAGAAGTTGAACTTTTCACTTGTACCTAACAAGTGAAAAGTTCAACTTTTCAACTAAACTATACGTGTGTAGCCCGCTTTATGTTCTCCTACAGAATGATATTCATACATTCGCGCCACCGCGCCACTCGTAGCACAGATTACTTTATAGTTTCTAGTATATAAGCGTAGGCTTACCTACTACAGTTTTTGATCGGTGAATGGACAAGTACATTTTATTCGCTCCCATGTGGCAGTGTATCTACGGTGGCGATTAATGTATGAAGTTTACTCTCTAGGAGAACTTTGAATTATAGGTGGCGCTTGATTATTACGAGCTAATCTTTTCATAACCTGTGACAATAGCGAGACCGGTAGCACAGCAGCAGTGTCAGGCAAGAATCACAGATATTAATGACACGACAAAATATCAGCAGGATCACTAATAATAGCTACAAAGTAGTATAAATATTTTTTGTGAAGAGTTAAACATACAAATATCATCAGATTTCACTAGCATAATTCTCGTCATATTTATGCTCTTGATGATGAGAACAATATATTAGACTTTATAATCATCAGCGTCCAGCAGTTCACTTGGATGGCATAGGCCTTCCAAGTGAACTGCTAGACTTAATTTACGTCGTTTAATATGTCCAGCATAGGCTGGACATATTAAACGACGTTAAATTATATTAGCTAATGTTTTTCACAATGGAGGTCAACGACGCCATATGACGACGCCTGCAGTTGAACAGCTGAGTAAAATTTCGCTAATGTTAAATAATAACATTGAAAAAGGACTCACTATTGTTAGTAAATAACTTTTCTAAGTACTTTGATCCAGGCGTTGTCTCGATAGACGAAAACATACCATTTGCATCGAATTAAACTTTGGTACAACACTGCACAGCATAATTAAATTAGTAGTTCTAGCTATTGTAAACTCCTAACTTAGGGAAGTACAATAAAAGCCAAGCCGCGGCTTAAAACTTTGCTCGCACGCCATGTGACCCATTTTAACCTCACAAATGAACATTCCCCACACGAAACATACTTACTCCTTAAAGTTGTGCATGGCGAGATGACAACCAACCTGTCATTACAAGGACTTTAGTGCAGAGATTTCCAGTACATTGACGGTACCGGTTTCAAAACGCCGTTACGAATGCATGAATAAATGCTTTCTTTCTTTCTTAATTTGGTGTTCGGTATGTTTTGTTTCTAAGTTTGCGTTTGTTTTGTATACTTTGTTTCAAGAGTTATTTAAAAACGTTAATCAGGAAACCTAGGCATTTTTTTTTTTTTAAACTTTGGTAACACTTGGAATTTCTTCCTGTATTGTGGGTGCGTTTACAGACATATAATCTCACAAGCACACACACACCCAGACCGGGAGCAATTATCTATAGATCGTACAAATATTTGCTCCGTGCAGGAATCGAACTTGCGACACCCAGTGCAGCAGTCGGTCTCTCGACCACTGCGCCAACCGCGACGCAAATTGAGACAGAGGTGTTTTTTTTACGTCATCTAGGCGGATTAATGAAATCAATAATACTTAATTGAACGACTTAACCCTTTACAGGTTAATTGTAATTTAAAAGTAACAAGTACGGCACTACAATTTCGAAATTGAGTCATTTTCCTTACATCTAGAAAGAAAGATCAAAATATTCACGTCACGACAAGCATTCCTTATTTGAATGAAGGATCCTCATGATTGAGTGAAAACTTTTTCAACGAGGTTTTTACAAGTATATGAAATTTTTATATTATTCGGGTGCCTCGCCAATCGACAGACTTTTGACAAAGATCGACAAGGGATCCGAACGGGCAATCTTTGCGAGTGCATATCGGCCCCGTTCAATATTTACCAATGCAAATTTGTTAACCAACGAGGTGTGAAAATCCAACGAAAGTACCTTTTTATTCACCACATTAATATTTTATTTTACTATGTGAGATATTCGTGCAATACTCGTATATTAACAATTCAATTCGAAATAACAAAGTGATTTTTTTTTCGTTAAGAAATATCAATAGCAGCACGTAGAATTGAATAGTATCCGGTTGATGACCATGTTACTAAATAATACTTTAATTGACTTGACTGCCTCGTCGGTCTAGTGGTCGCAAGCGCGGTTGCCGAGCGTGAAGTCCTGGGTTCGATTCCAAGATTGGGCAAAGTGTTATTGGGTTTTTCTATTAGGAAATTCTCAGTAACAGCCCGGAGTTAGGATTTGTGCCCGGTTGATGATAATAGGCTTACCACGGCTCACCCGGGTCGCACGGGGGTGTCACACCACCAACTGCCTAAAAGTTGGTGGTGTGACACCCCCGTGCTTCGGAGAGCACGTAAACCCGTCTGTCCTGTACCTGATCTCTCTCCGGTCGTGTGGGATTGTCCCATCTGACTATGAGTGTGAAGGAAGAGGGAGTGCATCTGTGTTTGCGCGTACACTTGTGCACTATAATATCTCCTGCGTACTTGGCTAATCTCCGTGGAGATAGGCCGCCGTAACCGAAATAAGGTTGGGAGTATATTATTACTAAATAATAGCAATAGTTAAATGTGGGTGTACATTGGTATGCACACCTCTACCTACCCTGTCGGGGAAAACAAGCGTGATTCTATGATTAAATTCGAAATAAATGCCTGGTATACATTTATTGTTTTATAAAGTGTATATTTTGTATGAGAAGTAGGTATTACATAACTACATTTTCATTTTTGAAGTGTATCAGATATCACATGATTTATATATAAATCAGGTCAGTTGATGTGTGAGAAATCTCATATCTGGTGCATTTTAATTTCATATTTCTGTTACAAATGTGTGTTGTGTACGTACGTTATCTGTGACCGTACCCACGATGCTATAAAATTGTGGTCTTGTGACACTTATATTTTATATAAAGCAATTAACTTAACTCGTTCCTTGTAAACTTTTCTTTCAAAAATCCCATGTGCTCCTCCAAACCATTGGTTGAGCATTCTCCCAGCCTAGTATTAGTTAGCTACTCGAAGCGCAACGCCGCATACATATTCAAAAGTATCGAACTCTTGTTAATTTGCATGGGATCCACCAGCAACTATTGGATGTACAATCACCGACAATATTTTTTTAAATTTTATAAACTGCTTTAATAAACGAAATGCTTATCCCGTTGTTATTTGTTTTGTAAATCCTGCTGAAAAGAATTTGAATCTTACATAAAGTTCAGATAATACAAGTTTTTTTTTTTATTTGAATTACTTCTTAATTCCGTTTTAAAATAAAACATCTGTACTTTGTAAGTAATTAACAAACATCTTCATTATTTGTTTTTGTTCCTCGCTTTTAAATATATAAATTCTTAAAAATAGTCAAATTAATTATGCCTTACTAATTGTGTTTTAAAATAAGTTCGAGGGGTTCATTTTAAACAAACAGTTCGTTGCGACTGTACGTATATCGAGTAGATTGTTAGGCAACAAAACCTTTTTCCATCCAGCGCCTATCACTCACTTTGTCAACGCCAATAGGAACGTTTTTATTTCCGTGATTGTCTCACACACAACAGTTGTATGCTGCGGGAAAAGGTTTTTCGTACTCTATTTACATACTGTACCAACTAAATATATTTCGAACATAGGTACTCAAGTAAATCGGTATGATATTGTGTACAGGGCTCCATTAAAATGTGGATGATAGTTACCCACTGTGTGGCTTTTTTCAAAATATTTTTGTGGTTCTGAATTTATATTATATTTTCAAAGGTATGGCATACAGATATAATTCTAAACAATGTTTCTGCGTAATGTGGCTGTAGCGTACCTATTATATTTTTAAAGTTTACTAAAAAAAAAAAAAAAAAAAATTAGAAAAATCTGTAAATATTTCGAAAGAAGTAGAGCTATGTGACCGTGTTTTACTAGTTCTAAAAATTGTATTGTCCGACGTATGTTTTTTTTTTTTTTACAAAGAGCAACTGCTTATTGCTAACAAAAAGTTAATTTTATTTATTGGAATTAACATTTTACACCCACATTTTGAGAAGGTTTACAGCAAGGTGGCGCTATTCAGCCTTTAAAGCCTGTTCCCTCAGTCTGTCACAATAATCAAAACCTTAGTGACAATCCGTGGTAAGACCCTTCCTCACCATATTCTGCTGCTGTATTGAATAAATAGTTAACTTTCAAATTACTCAGAGGCATTTATATTTTTACAAAATATCGGTATAATGTGTCCCAGACTACCTGGTCCATTAAAATATCGTAACAATCGTAGTGCTGCTGTTTTTCACTCCACATCCATCCATCCACCACATCAGTCTCTTGATTTGTTTTAGACAAAAAGCAATAGATATTTCCAAACAAAGCTTTACTTTTATTTTATATTTTACATCCCCATTTTCTATATTTGTTTCGGTTATGATAGAGAGCTCACCCAAATCAAAACTTTAGTGACACATTGTGGTAAGGCAGTCTTCATCGCTTCATCACTATGTTTTATGTTATATTTATATTAACTGCCTCATTGGTAGCTGAGCGTAAGGTCCTAGGCTCGATTCCCAGGTCGGGTAAAGTGTTGTTAGGTTTTGTATTAGGAAATACTCAGTAGCAGCCTAGAGTTATGAAGTAGGCGGTGTGAAATTCCGTGCTTTGGAGAGTACGCAAAGCCGTCGGTCCTACGCTACCCCATCGGACTATGAAAGTGAAGGAAGAGCGAGTGCACCTGTATTTGCGCATGCACTTGTGCACTATAATATATCCTGCGTACTTGACTAATCTCCTCGGAGATAGGCGGCCGTGACTGAAATACGGTCTGGAGGAGTGTGTGTTCATCATTAATATCATAATCGCTAAAGAAACAAGAAAGATGCCACGTCAATGCGCTCAGTGTTAATTTGTATTTAAGAAGACGAGTTTATATCCTTGGAAAGGGAACAGGTGGAGGAATTTTCATGAACAATATCATAATAAAGACTTTTTTATTCATTCGAAATGTAAATCGATTGAATAAAAATTTCTGTAATAATTGGTCCCATCTCTAACATTTTTGCTATAACATAGCATCACGCCTGCATTTCCCGAAGGGGTAGGCAGAGCTGTACACAATTGTACACCCACAATTCACCTATGCTGTTATTAAGTCCCATGTAATAGGTGGTGGGCCTATTGCCATCAACCGGGCACAATTCCAAACACCGGGCTGCTACTGATAATTTCCTAACAGAAGAACTCAATAACACTTTACCCGAGCCGGGAATCGAACCCGAGACATCCTGCTCAGCAGTCGCGCTTGGGTTTTTTTAACGACGTCGTAGATAATGATTGTTTTTTTTAGTTTTAAAGCTAATTTTACATAATATGCTAATTCACATGTTGTTCCTTGTACTTAGAAAAATATTAACACGCTAGTCACGAGTAATTTATGTGTTAAGTAAAATCAGTTGATATGACGTTGCTACAAAGTTCAGTCGCATTGAAGTTGTCACTTTTGTTGACATCTGTCATTCTAATCGAGCTATATTTTACGGATTATAGTTTCCTTTCCTATTACTCATGGACAATTAATATATAAACTGACTTAAGGCATTGAGTTTAGTCAACAATGATGATGATTTACCACATCCGTTCCTATCAGATGGCTATGTGTAATCGTGTGTATTACAGGCACGACTGGGTTCTGCCTTTAATTAAACCGCTGTCGTCGTCTTGGGAACGTTTTATTATGATTAATAGATATTATATGGGTTTAAGGGTATTGACCTTCCGTAATGTTTGTCCTAATTATTATAAGGTAGTGGTAAAGGAGTCGCAAAGTTCGAGATTATAGGATGCAAATAATTTAAAGCCATGAAATATCTTGCGAACTGCTGGTGAGGCAGTTAATATTGGCTTATTAAATAGTATCTAATAAATTTACTCAAAACGAGAATATCACAATGCGTTTATAATTGAGATGGCATCACCACATATTACACGGGACTTAATAACAGCATTGGTGAAATGTGGGTGTACAACTGTGTACATCTCTGCCTTCCCCTTCGGGGAATACAGGCGTGATACTATGATGCTATGTACCGAATTCGAAACGTGGTAAATATATGCATTGGGGCATAGGGGTCTTTTTTGGTCTCGTGCAGGTAATTTAGTAAGTCTTGTATTTTTAATCTTTATTTTTCTTTTTTTCTATTCCTGTTATTGTTATAGTTGTAAGTTCCGCCACAAGACTGAAATAAATACTTTCTTTCTTTCTTTAATTGTATTTTATTTTATATGTGATTTCATAAAATAAAATAAAGTAAAGTAGTTTGAATAAATAGCTATATCCATCGTTCGACGGTTTAGTTTCAGGACTGAAGTACCTTTATGGTGATATATGGCGTTCTTGTATAACACCTTTAATAGGAAAATAAACGGAATTATAGTTGTATCACTGTTGTACAATAAAATTGCTGTTTAAATTAGATAGTAGTTATTTGGATAATGCAGAAATATTTTGATGGTTATGGAAAATATATAGTCTTCCTTATCGGTTTCCATAACGGTTACCCCAACAGCTAGCCTTTCGTGAGCCCTAATCTGACTCGTTAGACTAAACTTGGTTTTAAATAATTAGGGTCATCGGCGCAAAGTTAAGGTGCAAGCCCACTTTTTCGTCCTGCTCCCTGTGGTCCACTGGACTAGTCAACCAGTACAATTGGCAGAGTTTAGGATGCGTAACTTATTTTGGGGAATCCCTAATTTTATGTGCCATAGTCGCCGCTTACGACATCCATGGGTATAGATAGGGTGGTCTATTCTTTTCCGGAACTACACGGAGAAAGTAATAATCCCACCAAAAACATTAGATGTAAAAAAATGCCAAGTCTCTCTATGCAATCATTCCACCGTAAAAAGTTTTGAGATCTCATAGAAGCCAAGTCCTATTCAATTTATTTTGTAGTTAGTTATCTATCAACATTTAGTGACTGTATCAATAGTTTTATTAACATTATAATTATAGTGACTTGGCAATGAGCACAAATTAAAAGCTGCTTGCTGTGTGGAATTATGTGCGACTTTTTTGACGAATAAATATGATTATTGACGAAAATTATCTATGAGTACTATGATTAGATTAACTGTTATGCTGATGTGTGATTTGATACACAGACAAGATTTTGCGGCCAATTAGTAGTTATGATCACCATCGACTACGTGCGCGAATATATATTTAAAAAGAACTATGTTTATTTGAAAAGAACATCACAATTATTATCTATACCTATGTTTAATGGGTAAATCAAAAGAACTCAACTAACCCTGTGATATTAAACTTTACGCGTGCGTAATGCGTTACTTTCACCTCCTCCAAATATGCCGTTTTATATTTGTTTCTTCTTGTGCTCATTGCCAAGTCACTATAATTATAATGTTAATAAAACTATTGATACAGTCACTAAATGTTGATAGATAACTAACTACAAAATAAATTGAATAGGACTTGGCTTCTATGAGATCTCAAAACTTTTTACGGTGGAATGATTGCATAGAGAGACTTGGCATTTTTTTACATCTAATGTTTTTGGTGGGATCTCATTTATTTTTTGTAGGTGAGTCTCTTTCTTTTCTTTTTGGGTGACGTAATAATGTCTTTTACATCAGCTGCTGCTTTTCTTAGAGCCCATTCCGTGTCTCTATCTTAAACAACTATAAAATCAACTACTATATATTATGTATATAACAACTAACTATATAACTAACTAACCAACTAACTGTTTAAGTAACAAACTAAATCTATGTATATATATATCTATATCTATCTATCTATACTTATAATAAAATCGTAACTCAAAAGCCCGAAAATTTCAAATTCGCTTTTTGGATTTTTTTTCTTCCATAATGTGTTATTTAATCGATACAAATGCCAAATCTGTTGTTTTTAAAATTTGAGTATTTTTGTCTGTTTGTATGTCCGAGGTTGCCAAGAGACAGAAACAACTGAAAATTTGTAAAAAATATCGTCAAAAGCCGGGTCAACTTATAGGCTATTCAAAATGGCGCATTTCCTCAAGGGAGCTGAGCAGTGATTATAACCATCTAACACTCAGAATCTAAGGTGGATGGATTTCAATAAAAACGGCACTGTTGTATAGTTTATCAAAAATGGTAAGCACTGCAAAAGGTATCATTGCGCTTTATCATATGGGGACCAAGCATTTACCGGTTTTGTATTTTATATTAGATTGAGAATGCCTATTTCAGAAAAATTGCCAACCGATTAATTAGTTGCATATCGTACATAGGTGATTGGCACATCGTAAGCATGAAGATCGAATCTCGAAGCAAGAGATTCTTTTTGCATTTTTTTCTAATTTTTTTAAATACAACATTTCTGTTTATTCGCAGAAAAACAACTTTATTTTAGTTTTGCGTGTCCGTTTGTAATATAAATCCATTTTTATGTTAAAGATAAATCTTTGAAAAGCATTAACGCATGCTTAGCGAACTCTAAAGTTATTATATTAAATGGAAAAAGAATACGGTCGCGAACAGGATTCGAACCTGCGCCTACCGAAGTGGAGTATTTATTCGGGAGGCGCAGGTTCGAATCCTGTTCGCGACCGTATTCTTTTTCCGTTTAATACCATTTGTGTGTTTCGCTTGCTGTCTTATATATTATCAATATGGTGAAGTATAGTGAAGATGTTACACGTTAGCGTTATAAATTAGTATTTTTAATAACTAACTATATAAGTAACTAATAACTAGCTAATCCGGCAAACTTCGTTTCGCCGAATATAAATTTTCGTTATTATAAATTTTAGTTTCTAACTGGTTATTTTCAGAGATAGATAGATATCATATGAAAATATCCAAGATTTTCTAAAGTTCTATTTATATTACGCCCTATATTGAAACCATAGTGCGATTTAGAAACCAGGTACAACGCCATCTAGCGAGCGAACACAGACTATTTATTGCATTACATTGATATTTTAATTAATTTTTTTAGATTTATTCATTTAATTAATTATGAAATATTAACAAATTTATTTTTAACTTTAATAAATTACAATTTATTTATAATCTATACCAATTTAATATTTTTGTATGTAAACAAAGAACAAAGTAAACAATGCAGTCGAAATTCATACACAATGTTCCTGCAAAACGGCAAATATAAAATTGTTTTCTATAATTAACTACTTATTAGTGTTTTAATAATTTTTCCTTTATATGAATCTAATAACCTATATTGATGCCAAATTTTAAACTTCTTGGTCTGCTAGAAGTATCTTAGATTTTTGATGATCGGTCAGTCAGTGAGTGACAAAATGATGTAAATTTGATCGACGATAACTCGTAAACTATAGGCTCAAATATCATGTAATTTGGAAGTTTGGCTAGTTATAATGATTACTGTTGGTTACCAAAAGTTCAAACTGCTAGCCTTGTCTGCAGCGAAGATATAGGGGGGGTAAAAGGGCCGCGAATGGCTTCGAGAAAAGGATGGTACGTGCCTGCTTTGCTCGAGACTTGGCGGGGGCACTGCCGTGCCCCCAGATGTCGCTTGTTAACTATTAATACTGACTTCGCATGGAATCAATTTATTACAATTATTATACAAGTACCTAGCTATAATAAGCAAAACATATTATGTGTAATTTTCTCTAGATTCCCAGTATTTTATTTCATAAATATTAGGTTCTATTGAGAAATGTTTAACTCACAACTATAACTCTTATAGTTCATTAGCTAAGATTGTATTAATACCTACATATTAGGCATGAGTCCGATATATCATATCGTAACTAAAAACGGATATACGCATATATCATATCGTATCGATATGCCACACACAGAAAACCGTTTTTAGAATATCGATCAAATCATATCGAGCTAAACGAAAAACTAACTATCCATATCCGTTTACGTAGTTTACTCAACTTGTCATATTCATATCTATCCCGTGGTTAGATATTCGCCGTCTTTCTGTTCAACTGATGACGTTACCGGGCGTGAAAACGAGACGAAGCGAATATCGTTCAGCGTTTGCAGTATATATCTAAAAACTCCATATCGATATCTAAAAACGGTTTTTCATATCGATATGAAAACTTCATATCGGATATGTAACCGTTAACAGAAAATACCAAAAACGCCCATGCCTACTACATATGTAAATAGTTTTGAATGACTTACTTATAGCATAATTTATATTATTTTATAAATTTACTCCGCGTTTTACAGCCGTGCTTGTGCACACTAGATCAATTCTAGTGTGCATAAGCACGGCTGCTGAGCGTATGAACTTGAGTTCGTTTCCCGGGTCGGGCAAAGTATTGTTGTTTTTTGATATGTTAAGAATTTCTTAGTTGAGAGTACGGAGTTTGACTTTGTCCCTGATAAATTACATAGGACCATCTAATTACATTGGACTTACTAACGACATAGTAAAATGTGGGTGCACAACAGCACGCCTCTGCCTAACCTTACGGGAATACATGGCGTGAGTCTTCTGTTTGTTTCAATAGCGTATAGTGAAACTCCACTGCAAGTTTCACAAGTTATTAATGATAAGGAAAATATAATAAATTTCAGTTGCTATTACACGATTGGAAAAATAGTTCCATGATTCCCGTGTAATAAATTCTGCACACATATTCCTTGCGTTCGATAGTAGCCGGAAATCATATTATTATGAACTATCTGCCGCCGCATTGTTGGAACCGCGCCCTCTACAGAAATGCCTATTCTGAATTTATTTAACAGGAAGGTATTTTTTTTTTGTTATGTTTTATACAGTGTAGAGGAAGCGCTGAAATGATTAGAAAATTTTAACTAAAAAAATTATGATGGATTAACATCGCCAACGAAAGCGACAAAAATATATTTATTGCTGTCGAAATCGCTACCTGTAGTGAGCTAGTGTGGTGGACAATGCTCATGTCTTCTCTATATGAGAAGACGTCCTTACCCCGTGGGATAGTTGGTTATGGGCTGGTTATATATGTATAGGGACACTACTGACGCATTAGTTTTATATACCGATGCGTATTGCATTAGCGCGGTGCAGCAGTCGTCTCCCCTCAACCACTGAGTTAGGTCGTAGTTCATTTTATATATCTGGTACCAGTAAAGTTATTATATATCCCAAATGGACCTTCATTTATTCATACCCCCACATATGTAATAGTAAACTGCTATGGTTTGGATGACAATGAAAAGGCCACTCTCAGTAATGTTCATAAGGTCGAATTTTATCAACTTCCTCACTAATTTTAAAACGATTAATTATATAACTTCTAGTTTTTTTAGTCATTATGTGCCCAATTATACAAAACACACCATATTGAAGTTATCTAAAGATAATAAATAGTTCGTTCCCGTTCACTGATTTTTGTAGGCTTAAATAATAATACCTCCAGACCGTACTTCGGTCACGGCGACCTATCTCCGAAGAGATTAGCCAAGTACGTAGGAGATATTATAGTTCACAAGTGTATGCGCAATCGCAGGCGCACTCGCTCTTCCTTCACTCTCATAGTCCGATAGGACGGCAACCCGACACGACCGAAGAAAGACCAGACGCAGGACCGACGGTTTTATGTGCCCCGAAGCACGGGGGTGTCACACCACCAACTTCCTAACTCCGATCTGCTACTGAGAATATCCTAACAGAAAAAATCCAATTACTTATATTATTATAGAACCCAGAACCTCATGCTCAGCGGCCGCGCTTGCGAGCACTAGACCAACGAGGCAGCAGGTTTTAATAATGTTATCCCAGCTATGTATCTCGTTGGTAACCAATCTTGAAACGGATACCATGCGACTATTATATGAGATTATTTTATATTATTATAACGTTGCCATGCGTAGAGATCTCATCAGATAGTTGAGCAAACTCATCCACCTGTAAACTGATAGCATCTTGCTGCGGAAGTTGGCTTTGGCTGTAGGTTGAGAAGGTCACACGACACTTACTTTGTGTAAAACCTTTGCTTAGTAAAGCTGGCATTAGTAAAACTAAAAGAACGCGAGGCTAAAGAACGCTATCCACTTTTTCCAGTAAATTGTTTTATTTAGATTCTGGCGTCAATTCTAATTTAGCAAATTAAATTTAGAACATTCCTGTCTTTTACTAACAGTAACTATTTAAACAAGATGGGACGAATCAACAGATGTCTATGAATTTGAATTTGACGTCATCCCCTCCCGTAACGTAGTATCGGTTAGTATAAGACAACGATGCTCTAAATTAACTTTAGTTTTCGTCATTAGAAATGACGCTATTGTCTTTTTTATCGTTATGACCGATTAAGCTTTGTACCTATTGGATTACTGCATGAATATCTCGAGTAATTAACTAAAACTTATATTACAAATTACAGAACTTCCGACACAAAAATTAACTCGATAAAGTAAAAAAAAAAGTATGTGTTAGTCTGTTAGCCATGTAAGTATATAAGTAATAATATTTTGGTTTATGCGTCGTTGCGTCAGGGGACTGCGTTGTATTTTGTTTTTATTAACCGACTTCAAAAAAGGAGGAGGTTATCAATTCGGTTGTATTTTTTTTTATATACTTATGAGTCCCCTAACTCAACGACACCGACGCTTGGATCCAAATACAGACGGATAAGTTTGTATACTTAAGAAACTTCAACTAGTCACCACATAGTAGTATTCCAATATCTATGCAATAATATAATCAATGTATGCATTGTACGCATTGGGCAATAGGTAAATAATTTTCGAAAGGGAAATTATTATGAAAGGAATCAGTTGGTAGCCACTATAGTAAAAATTGCTAGATTACGCTAGAATAATTCAGCTGATTTCACTAATAGAATTTCTGAGAAGGTACCACATTTCTAGTGATGTACCTATCATGAGATACGGTACTAATTAATTATAATAGGATTAATTAATCTTTTCATATCTCTCGTTTATTTCTCGATTCCTACATACATTGATAAATTGTACTGAATCGAGAAATCAGTGTTAATATCTTTGTCTTCTATTAATAATCTCCTTTTATTTATTATATGTTAGATTTTAGTAATAATATACCTTAGATGATAGTTAGGAACCTAATACTACCGATTAACCGATCCTTTAGGGGATTTACATGTTTGTGTACATAATTGAGTAGGTTTATATGTCATAGATATAGAGACTGTTGGTAGTTACTCGGAACACAAGGGAATCGTTAGTGGTAAAGCTACTTTCATTCTACTACTTTTTTTTAAATTGCATATTTTTCCATATTTGAAACCATGGCAACAATAAAAAAAAAACTTAATATACATAACATAACATAATATAGCATCACGCCTGTATTCCCCGAAGGGGTAGGCAGAGGTGTACACAATTGTACACCCACATTTCACCAATGCTGTTATTAAGTCCCATGTAATAGGTGGTGAGCTTATTGCCATCAACCGGGCACAAATCCAAACTCCGGGCTGCTACTGAGAAATTCCAACAGAAAAACTCAATAACACTTTGCCCGACCCGGGAATCGAACCCGAGACCGCCTGCTCAGCAGTCGGAAATACAGATTTTGAGATTTTGCCTTCTCTATGTGACTGTCAAGGGTATTAGAAATGTACTTGGTGGGACTGACTACATGGACGAAAAAAACAAACAAAAAAAACTTTCTTCTAAAGTGTTGGGACCTCTTTTGTAAGCATAACGACACTTGAACTATTTAAATAGCTTTTAGCGTTTTAATGATCGCCAATGTTATATAATGTCCCATGGAAAATTTAATAAAGCTGTGCATAAAAAACCTAAACTCCGTAATGGTCTCTCAACTGTTAAAAATATAATCAATACACATTATCATATATAATTATATTTTTTAATACATGTTGAGGCCATGTAATGCCTATATTAATTCTATTTTTCAAAGAAACATTGAAAAAATAATAGACAAGAACGGGGCTTGAACCCGCGACCTTTGACGTTCCGTGTCATCACTCTACCAACTGAGCTACCTTGTCGTGTTCAAACCTATTGAATTTTCAATCCTCTTTGTATACGTCTTAAGGAGACGCCTGGTGATATTTATCTAGTAATCATTTACAGATTTACTAAACTCAGCGTTACCACTTTGCAGTTGTAAATCGCCGAACAACATCCCAATCCTTTATAAATCATATATAATTATATTTTTTTAATACATGTTGAGGCCATGTAATGCCTATATTAATTCTATTTTTCAAAGAAACATTGAAAAAATAATAGACAAGAACGGGGCTTGAACCCGCGACCTTTGACGTTCCGTGTCATCACTCTACAAACTGAGCTACCTTGTCGTGTTCAAACCTATTGAATTTTCAATCCTCTTTGTATACGTCTTAAGGAGACGCCTGGTGATATTTATCTAGTAATCATTTACAGATTTACTAAACTCAGCGTTACCACTTTGCAGTTGTAAATCGCCGAACAACATCCCAATCCTTTATAAATCATAATTAATTATATTTTTTTAATACATGTTGAGGCCATGTAATGCCTATATTAATTCTATTTTTCAAAGAAACATTGAAAAAATAATAGACAAGAACGGGGCTTGAACCCGCGACCTTTGACGTTCCGTGTCATCACTCTACAAACTGAGCTACCTTGTCGTGTTCAAACCTATTGAATTTTCAATCCTCTTTGTATACGTCTTAAGGAGACGCCTGGTGATATTTATCTAGTAATCATTTACAGATTTACTTATTTATAAAGGATTGGGATGTTGTTCGGCGATTTACAACTGCAAAGTGGTAACGCTGAGTTTAGTAAATCTGTAAATGATTACTAGATAAATATCACCAGGCGTCTCCTTAAGACGTATACAAAGAGGATTAAAAATTCAATAGGTTTGAACACGACAAGGTAGCTCAGTTTGTAGAGTGATGACACGGAACGTCAAAGGTCGCGGGTTCAAGCCCCGTTCTTGTCTATTATTTTTTCAATGTTTCTTTGAAAAATAGAATTAATACACATTATGTTTATTGATATGAGTACTGTATTGAGTTTAAAGAGATACAGTACTTTTAGCCCGGTTAGTGGAGTGTGATATTAGGATAACATCAGAACCTGGCGCATGGATAACATTTGGTATGACATAGCCAGATAGAAGGAGGCCGTATTGGTGGCGGCTACCACGAACATCAGCATTCTCAGTGAGGGTTGATGTCAGGCAGGCGGCCAAATAAATTGGGATAAGAGCAGGGGGATCATGATGATTTTCAAGTGGCTCCCAATACGTCTTCGTCGGAATTCTCACATTTTTCACCTTATCACTTATCACCACACTATCTTAAAGAACGTTTCGAGTTCCTAAATGACACGCATTCGAGATTATTAAGGTCATCAGAGAATCTTATACTAAAAATCCCATTGCATTCCACTAGCTTCTTTGGCAAATCATTTACGGTACAAGCTGCTCGCCTTTGGAATGCTTTGCCCGTAGCAGTGAGACGTGCTCAATCTTTGGTGATATTTAAAAGACTCGTCAAAGATCACTATTTATCACTATAGTTTAATATGTTGTTTTCCTATATTTATAAGTTATTTATTTCCTATCTTTAAAGTTATAGTTACTATTATGTCTAAGTATTTGTATTAACTTACACTGTAAACTGCCCCTCTATTTTTACTGTAATTTCTGTCCATCCTAAGGTTGTCTGGAAGAAATCGCCAAGAGTGATAAGACCGCCCATTGTACATACATTGTAAATTCGTTTAAAGTTTTATAATAGTTTTTAGTGTAAGTACAATAAAGAGTATTTGTATTGTATTGTATTGTATGATTGAGTTTAAAAAAATGTTTTACTGATTTCATAAATAGATATACTTAAACTATTATTTTGCTACAAATATAAACATAGTAAAGTGAAATGCATGTTTTATCATCTCTTTTACAATAAACATACATTTCAAAACCCACGACGCAACGCATCGTGGCGTACCACATTGTACCCAGCACAAATATATCCTTATATGAAGTTCTGCATGTTATATAAACAAGCGTATGGTTTCAAAGTCCTAAAGCTATATTAATTGCTAATATTGACAATAGTATAAACTTCAATCCCGGTTGGTTCGATATTGAAGGAGGTCGGATTTCAATCCGTGACCTATTTATGCAATATCCAGCTGGGCTATTGTTGCTTGCAGGCAATCTTTAAGAGAGCAGCCGTCGCGTCTTTGATCAGAGAAAGATCAGAGGTGTTAACCTCTGATGTCACTAAAAGGTAAGTAAGCAACATATATTTATCAAACTCAGGGTAAGACGTAAAGATAGATGGGCTTTTATTATTCAACTTATTTTCACAAGTTCTAGATAGATTCATGTATCGAAACTAATAAAGAACCTACTCGTAATCTGTTGGCTCGTTAATTACCAGTCACAATAGAAATTTATTGTTATGAAGTACAATTTTGTACACAAAATCAACAAAAAAATCACAAAATCAACTAAAACATTGAGTCTCTGGTCTGCAAACAGTATACCTACAAATAATAAAACATTAAGCACAACAACTTAACAGTATACAGATAATATATAGATAATAAATGTGATTTTATTTCTGCAAATATTTATTTTGAAGACACTTTTAAATGTCATTTTTTATAAACAACTTAAATAGCGCCGGCGTTTCCTATCTGAATATATTTGAGAAGCAACGCCGAAACAAACTCGGAGCTCAGCGTTTCTTTTAAAGTCCAGGCATGATACTAAATATGTCTATGTGAGTGTAACCACGCAGGGATCGTCTGGTATGGCCCAGCGAGGAAAGAACCTTAAACGCTTTGAGGTAACCTGTCCTATCTGACGGCACGTACGCATTACAAGACGATATCAGATCAGGGGGACATTTACGTAGGTCACATAAAAACGTGACGGTCATAAAGAGGAAACAAAACGCCTACAAATAGACAGTGTGAAATTTTTGTAAGTGATGGTTCACACCGCAGATGAAATGAGTTCAGTGATAATCCTTCAAAATTACCCTCAATTTAACTGCAGACAATACCTAGTACCGACGTATTTTTCTTTCAACCAATTAAACCCAAACTTAAGAATCCTCTGCCGTACTTGCAAGAACGCCAATGAAGGCTTATAAAAACAATGTACCTTATAAACTTACGTCAAGAACCAGCAAGTGCAAGTAAACTGCTGGTGGAAGTTAAGAATCGTTTGTCCCAACTTCTCCGTGCTCTGTCAACGGAGGTTTATTTCGATGAACACGAGAAACCTGAGTATTGTATGTTTTGAAGTAAAATGGTAATACTTTTAATTTAGTTTATTTAATTTGCGAGACTTCTAAGAAAATACACACATTTTCTTGTACATACGCACAATATAATAAAAATATATATTTAAAAGTTGCAAAGAATACTAGTATTTCTTACGTTTATTCTGCAAAGGTTGCATACTGAGGTTAATATAAGATAGAGTAATATTAAAGTATTCATATATGTGACCCAAGACAAATAATACATATTTCTTTTTAGAAGAAAATAATGTTATATGTTATCTTTAATATCTTCATTAAATAATACAAAAAAAGCAATAATGTTCTACATTATCTTATAACATCTTCAATACACAATGAAAGCAATGCGATAATGTTCTAAATTATCTTCTAATATCTTCAATACACAGTGCAAATAATGCAATAATGTTCTACATTATATTCAATAATATACAATGCAAATAATAGAATAATGTTCTAAATTATCTTCTAATATCTTCAATACACAATGAAAATAATACGATAATGTTCTAAATTCTCTTCTAATATCTTCAATACACAATGAAAATAATACGATAATCTTCTAAATTATCTTCAATACACAGTGCAAATAATGCAATAATGTTAATTAATAAATTCTACATTATGTTCTAATATCTGTTCCTGTTCATATTTTATTCTGAGGTTCTATATCTTCAGAATAAAATGCGTATAATATACTTTTATTAAAACGTGACGTTGTGTAAGAATTTTAAGTCACTCAATCTATAACTTTTCGAGTATTACGTAAGCAAACGTAAGCAGATTTTTTATACATAAATATTTTATTTTGTGCTTGCCGCACGGTACCTGAAAAATTACTGTTTTTCTGTTTTTCTGTTAATACAGGATAATTATAATCTAATAAAAAACACACTCAAATCTATTGAACCATCAGAACGTTATTGAGCAACTATCATCCAAAAACATAACTCAACTTTGTATCTTACACATAAATGAATTACGAGTACATACGACAAAAGGTTGTAGTTGCTTTTGTATTAATTTTGAAATAATTTTGTTGTTTGAGAACATGAAAAATAAACTTCAAGTTGTATAGCTTACATTCAAGAAGCGCAAGGCTAAGTTGTCGTTTACTCGATTCAGGCTAAGTGATTTTAGACTACGACTACAGTCTAATGATGGTGCACAAAGCACCTCGTAGTTAATTCGCCTTACAGTGTTTTACGACAGTGACAGGTTAAATGTAGTTTTCACAGGCAGGTGTTACGTCTCACTGGTCGATCGATCGGGGTTAAGTATAGGTAAGTCAGTTCTTGCCGCGGTTGGTATGTGGATGGGTAACTATAATCCCATATCGGGACCCCTCCGTGCGGAGAACACGTTAAACTGTCGGTACAGGTTGTTAAATGAAGATCTATGACTACAGGTAGTCAGATAACTGAATATCTGACAACCAGTATTACCATAGGATATAATTTTATCCGGTAGGCGGGTTGTGGACGTCAGTTAAGTAATTGCACCATGTAAAATATGTGTATGATGGCATTTAATGGTATTAAACTGCATCCGATTACGCTCAAAGTCTACCCCACTCTATAAAAAGCTAAGCATATATTTTCCACACTTTAGAAAATAATCCAAAATATGACCACAATATGAGAGTCAAACAAACAGTCATTTTACTTGGGTATCATTCCTACCACATCGATTACAATTTGAACACTACCATTTGGTACTAATGTTGTTAATGTTAGGCCTCGTCCACGAGTAGGCGTTATGGGACATATTCAAATGATAGCCAAACGCATTTAGTTGAAAATAGCTGCCTGGGGACTTAGGGTCAGTTGAAATTAGCTTTCGTCTGTCGTGCGTAGCTAATGAAAGAGTTCTATCGCTCTAGTCACGCACGATCACTGAAATCTAATTTCGTCAATGCATGTAAATATTTTAGTTGAAATTGGATTAACAAACAAACAAAACTAAAACAATGTAATTTTATTTAAAACTTACTAACACATGTGAGATAGATATACATGTTTGTAATCTCAGTTTAAAATGTTTACCTATTATTATTGGAAACAGGTTTTGGTATTAATCATAGGCATGGATTAGCTGTTTGATTAGCTGTCTGCTGGATGCAAGCATGCTCGAAGGTTATAAAAATCTTTTCAAATGATTGCTTTTATATAAATAAGCTTCGTTTACATTTCTTTTTTTTTGTCGAGGTTCTACGCTATACAAAAACAGCTAACAAAGTAAATGGTAACGGGAAACGCAACCTTATCTCTCATTGCAAGTACAAAAAGAAATCTTACGCAGCGATACAATCAAAGACGTTCATTATGCCTTGCTTCGCTGTAGTCGTGTATAGGCTGGTTACACAGTCACGTTTGGGCCGGGACGGTACAGCTGCTGTTTGGAATAAAAGTGTGCGGTCGGCCAATTACTGGCTCAGCTATAAACGGAATGCGAACCCGAAATACGACACACGGGCGTTTGTTTTAGAGAACCGAACATGTTTTGTGTGGCCTTTTAGTCTCTTTTTCTCTATTTCTGTGTTTAGTGATTTAAAATCTCGAATTTAAGTAGTATTCCTCTTTGTGAATTTAAATTATTTAATTTTGTAACGTACTGGTAGTAGTCATATGTCGCTTTTTAATAACAAAACAATTTTAAATAAGCTGTTGGTATCAGTGTTAACATTGTATAACAACTTTCATTTCAGTGTACTAGCTGGTGCCCACAACTTCGTCTGCGTAACAAAAGGTAGCCTACTTCTTCAAGGTCCAATATATTTCTATACCAAAATTCATCCAAATCTATTCAGCCGTTCAGCCGACACTGACGAATATTTATCATCTTGTTGGCTATATTATAAGCTCCTATACAACCTTACTGAATGCTTCGTTAGAAACGTTTTTCGGTGGACGCTATACAAACACAACATATTAAACGAACTTAATCAATTTGTTGCTGAATTGAGTTGTACTAATGTCTTAATTACGGCTTTGTTATGTAATGCCGGCTTTGTATTACAATTAATTATTAACCGCTTACTCAGGTGGTAATGTATCAGAAACAGCATTTTTAATTTCGTTTGTAGAGTACATAAATATGTTCTGTGTAACTAGTTGCGCCGCGCAGTTTCCATCGCATTTTTTTTTTGATCGGCGCCAATAGCCAATTATCTTTGGGCTATCAAAAGCAAAAATATTTTTTCAAATCCTACTGTCTGTTCCAGAGATTAGCACGTTCAAGCAAACAACACCCTTCTGCTTTACTATATTGGTATAGGTGAGCATTTTGATTACACACAAATAAATAAACATAATGCAGGTCTATAAATTATGATATCACCCTTGTAGCGGAATTTATTAGAGGTAGCACAAAATCCGAGAATCACAAATCAAGAATAGTGATGAATGTATTTTTCCGTTATATTATATATTATTATCATGTAATTGAATTGCGTCGTTGGTCTACTGGTCCCTAAAGCGACTGCTGAGTATGAGGTGTTAGGTTCTATTCTGAAATCGGATAAAGTATTATCGAGTTTAGAATTGTGCTCGGTATATGGCAACAAGCTCATCATTTATTACATGGGACTTAGTAACAGCTTTGGTGAAGTGAGGGTGTACAACTGTCTACCCCTTCGGGAAAAACAGGCGTGATAATATGCATAAAAAAAATGTAACATGGATGGTTGTTTGATCAATTAACAAACAACCATGCATGTTATATTTTAAATTATTGTGTTGGATTATGTTAGATATTAAAATAAATAAAACGAATGAACGCAAGTAACGCAAGCACTTTGAATCGCTTGACCAGGTTGCACTGATCGTGAGTACAAGCTGACTGTGACGTGTAGACTATTGGGCATTTCCCTTAGTTTAAAGTACCTAACCATCCATGCTTTAAAAGAAAGTTATTAACGAGATCAATCAATCTGCCTGACTTTTCCCTACCACGTTGGGGTCGGCTTCCAGTCTAACCGGCTGCAGCTTAATACCAGTATTTTTAATGGAGTGACTGCCTATCTGATCTGCACAACACACCTAGTTATTGGGTAACACGATATCCCGAGGTAAGACTGGTTGTCGGACTTTCAGGCTTTCGACTACTCGTAACGGTTGCCATAGATCTTCGTTTGACATCGACAATCGGGACCGACAGTTTAACTTGCTCTCCGGGGCACGGAGTGGTCTTAACATGAAATTATGGTCACCCATCTACAGACCGACCGCGGTCAGCGCAGCTTAGCCTCAATCGATCGATCCCTACGGCTGTTATTTAGCCACGGACCACTCAAAGTTATAAGCAAGACATGAAATATATTCATTTTATAATAAAACAACTTTAACAAAGCTTTCAAAACGACAGGAAAAACAAAAACCAATAATACACGCGATTAATCCGATTAAAAGTTGTTTTACTATAATGTGTAGTGATCGCGTAAACCTAAGTTGTTCATTTCTTGATATATAATTTTTCACTAAGCATAAATTAATCTATTACCCTCTTAGTTGATACAATAGTAAAACACAGAAGTTGTATTTATAAATCATGCTTTTAAACAAAATTGATGCATAAATCACCCCGCGAACAAATTAAATATAAAATTATAGACAAAGTTTTTTTCATAATGGGAGTTGCAAATTGTTTTGGGCATTATTTCAATTTACTTTTTTCCTCTAAGTAGGTACCTACCCACAAAGTTAGTAAGAAAAATTACAGTGTAATAAACACTATTTACTCAACCATTAAATCCTTTTATTTATAACTGTTTGCTAAATTACAACACTATAAATGTTTGTTTGAAGAAATAAATTATTTTTGCTTGTAAAGGTAACATAAGGATTAATTCAGGTATGAGTGTAAAATAAAATGTAATTCTAATTTAGGTACAAACGTAAATATGAGTGATAGAGAAAATAGGTATGTACTATATTTAAAACGGTTTCGTTGGTCATATGGTCCCAAACGCGACTGCCTAGGTTCGACTCCTAGGTTGGGCATAGTGTTATTGGGTTTTTACTGTTAGTAACAATAAATGACAATAGGCTCCCCAATACATGGGACTTAATAACAACATTGGTGAAATATGGATGTATAAAAATGTACACGTCTGCCTTCCACTTTAGAGAATACAGACGTGATTGTATGCATTATTTTTAAAAGGAGATTCGTTAGAAACAGTTTCCAATTGTTAGTGTTTCAGTTTCTTGTAAAATTATTTTACAGATTCTTCTCAGGTTTTATGGTTTCCATTAAAATAACGATATAAAAACTTTCATTGCGTACGGTATAACACCCGACATATACCATACAACCTCGTATGTACCTCCTACCTACTACCAACTTATAAATCACATAGATTAGAAGTAAGCACTGCACATACTAATATGATAATAAATTAATCTTCATTTCTCGAGGATTTTAGAGAAATAAAGTACTAGAAAACTAATATCATCTTTAAGTTATTTATTGGATACATACCTACTGATTTTATAGATGAATTAACTGAACTGTCCCGGTTACACATAATGTAGTAGTTATAGTCGACCATACAATTGCCTTACCACCCTAATGCTGAATTTCGTTTGCACATCATAATATGACAAGGTCTATTTTCGCTTGAGTCAGATACTGTCAACCTTATTGACATTGTAATTTACTGGAAGTTTTTGTCAAATATGGTAAAGCAATTTCGTGGTCGACTACACATAAACGACAGTTTGCTGATTTGAGGAAAGTTATACAAAATTTATACAAATCTACTGGAAAAATATTTGTGAATGAAATAAATTAACTTTTCTCTTATAAAACTCTGTTCATTTATAAAAACCAGAATAAAATCCGATCAGCAATTATGGAGAAAATCGGACGGACAAACAGACGCGGCATGGGATTTGGTTTTATACTGTATAGAGAAGGGCGTATCATTATTTATACCTAGGCAATAAACCTTTATACTCAATGTATTCACGAATATATTTATCCTGGAACAAAATGCGGAATGTCACTTTTATAGCTTTAAGTAACCTTAAACTTTTTATTTGGTGGTCTGTAAAATTGAGATTGAACCTAAGTCAGTCGCACTTCGTCCAATAGCCAAGTAAATAAATGTTTAAATGTCTGCAAGCCGACGGGATGGATTTACATTTGAAATGCGAGGGTCACGGGCTTTATTACCTTTTTTTGGTGAAGGTAAGCCGAGAATATGACCCGAGGTCGGATTTATCTGTGGTTATTTTTCAATGAATTAAGTTAAATTTTATTTTCTTAAGTTCTGAGAGCGATCCTTGGGTCTTTGTTTTAAGGAGTCTTGAATAGCATGAAGAAATAGATTTTTTATAGTGTGAAAATGTAAAGTTCAAGAACTCTAAAATTATAAAAATAATAATTATTAGTATTATTTCCTTTTAGGATAGATGTGGAGCAGTAATAACCTAGCGGTAAAACTGTTGGACTAGCAAGTCAAAGGTCGCAAGTTCGAATCCAAGGCAAATACTATTGACTTTTCGTGTCATGTGCGTATTACAAATGAATTATCATTTGCTTAAAACGGTGAAGGAAAACATCGTGAGAAAACCAGCACACATGAGAGATGTTTTCGATGGTGTATAAGCCATGTCGGAGGCCAACGGGCGGTTTAAACTCTGACACTAGGTTGTTCATCAACCATACCATAAGAAGAAGAATTGATATGTATTATTTTCTTCATGTCGTTGTGGCCGTGTGGAAACCTTTTAACCTAATATCAAGAGAAAACAAGCTGTTGCTACTCCCAGCCATAGCAAGCCCAGCAGTAGTAGCTAAAAAAAAGACACAATAATAATCAAAAAAAAGTCATTTGAATTGTAAAAATCAAGAGTTTTGTCGTGTATTCTACGTCACATCTCACTCTCGATAAACCAGAAACATTCCAATTATCCTAATTAAAATAAAATTATTATTATTTTAAATTCCAATTAAACCATTCCCTTCCCCCAATCTTCCATAGCTTCGTTTATCGTATAAAAGTTGGCATAATTCCGTCGAAATGTGAAAAAAGTCTTATGCAAGCAGGATTAATCTGTCCGCGTCCGTGCAACGGATCGCCGATTTAACACGCGATAAAGTCGGAAACTAATCTTTCTTCTTTTTGCCCAGAGTTGATCTTCGTCCGGCGTAATTTAATGTGAAGCGAGAATTAGTGAAAAGTAAAAATAATAAATATTATGGAAACGTTTGGTTCACTATAAACATAATATAGAATCAAGTTTGTATTTCTTATGGACTGGGCAGAAGTGTGATTATACACTGCTGTGTGTGTTGTACATTAACATTTATGGAAAAACTTCCCGTCAGTCTACTGGTCCCAAGCGCGACTGCCAAGTATGAGGTCCCGAATTCCATTCCCGGGTTAGGCAAGGTTTTACTAAGTTTTTGAAAGAAAGAAAATAAGTTTATTAAACCACAATACCAAAGACATACAAACCACAAATTTCAAAAAGCCAAGAAATATTAACGAATGGGTATACTCAACTTTTTCTGTTAGGGTATTCTCAATAGCAGCCCGGAGTTTGGAATTGTGATCCGTAGATGACGATAGGATCACCACCTACGTCCAAATCCCATTACCAAATAACAGCACTGGTGAAACGTGGATGTACAAATATTTACACGACTGACTAACCTAATGTTATATTTATGTTTGACTAATTTACATATGATATACCTTTCTATTTCGTCAAGAGAAAAATATATACAAAAAATAATATTTATTAATTTAATAATATTTAAATATATACAAAAAAATATTTACTGGAAAGTATACGGAATGGTTTATAGGATTGGTAAATTGGTTTCTAGGGTTCCATTACCCAAAAAGTGGTAACGAGACCCAATAACTAAACCTTCGCGGTCTGTCTGTCGCAGTATTTGAACCAATATAACTAGCCAGATAAAATTTTACAGAACACGCCTTACTATAGCCGCTATTATCATGATAGCGATAGCTTTTATTTGCTATGGCATGATATTAATAGTAAAAATTCTAATCTCAACGGTAGTCTTCATATAAGAAAGAAACCACAAAACATAATTACCTATTTCTCATTTTTCTTAGTGAGTCAATAGCAAAAGAACTAAAATGTTGTTGGCCCAGTATTTTGCAACACGCACTGCCGTCGGAAGCTGTCATATTAGTTTCTCCTGGGTACTGTTGACAGGGCAGCGCAGGATGTTAGTAGGACATTGTCTACGGGAAGCCACGGCACTCACAGTGTAAGTCTGTGTCGTCCATGAACCCCCACTAATGGGCATTTTCGTCATCAAAAAAGGATAAAACATTGACATGCCTTTCAAAAGTTATTATATTAAATGGAAAAATAATTAATACTAATTCGCTCAGCATGCGTTAATGCTTTTCAAAGATTTATCTTTAAATGACTTTAAAATTTAGTCCAATAACCTATAATTAAACAACAAACTAAACTTAGTGTGGTAGAAAACCCTAGCTATGTGATTTCGACATACACTTGGTCTATTAGAGCTCTGATCCTGATATTTGAGGTAGGCGTAGCATATCGTTTTCTTCCATTCATTCGGTGGTCACTTCTTTTATACCTCTATCATCTTTCACACAAATCCATTGTTTCCTCGATCTTCCTCTACTTGTCTATACAATATATGGCTATCCATACGCATTCATATTCAAGCTTTCCTCATCACATGATTCTCATTTTTCGTCGCATTACGTGACCATATCATGATAACCTATTTCCACAGAACTCCTCATTCATCGTCATAACTTTCAGACTTCCTCTTAATATTCTCATCTGAGATGCATGTTGTGGTCTTTCATTCATGCCTTTTATTTAAACAATCCCTCAGTAGGTATATAGTGCACATTCTACAAGCGCTACAAAAAATACAAATGCAAAATATTACGACAAAACCTAAGTCCACTGAGTTTTCACATACTTTGCATTTTTGCGGTGGAATAAACTTACTTGGGCAAGGTATGCACATATTTATTTTTCGCGTCTTCCTCTTTACAAGATAAATAATGTTTTTAACGTATGTGCGGGTATTATTTTGCAGTCATACATATTCATATTTTTGTAAAAATGCGAATAGTTTATGTTGTATGTTGTTAAAGTTAGATTTTAAACTTTAATTTTTATAAAAGCTTCATTACAACTAAAACGTTATTCGTAGTATTACAAATACTTGAAAGTGAAAATTATTCTTTCGGGTAATTCGCATCGAAATAAGATCAACGGTTGTAGAGATAATAGGGAATATGCATGTGATTCAAATTTAGGTCAAATATTTTTATTCGTAATCTTTATTGCTGTAGAATGACACCTATTAATTATTTTTTATTAATCGTGTTTTTAATATTAAATATTAAAGTTGAAATGTGAGAATCAAGCGAGGGAAATTTAAAATGTTAAAACGCACGCTATTGGTTGGAGTGAAACGTGACGTCACTGTGCGCGATGACAATATCTCGAGTATGATATTACTGGGTGTTTATCATGTTTTGTGGTCCTTTTAGAGTTTTAACGTTATTCTATAAATAAAAACCCTTCTATGAAATTTAATAATTAATTAATTAAATACTCCATTCTATACAAGATATCTTTTAAGATGTGTAATCTGAGGTCAGAGAAAGCGCGCCAAGATAGCGGCGTTTCAATAACCCGAAACTGATTGCAGGTTTGCTTGATAAAATTGAATAAATACTCAATAACCATAATTTAACAAGTGTTATATTTTTTCACGGTAATGTACCAACGTTTAAAATCGAATAGAAATATTAAAAAAATACATGCTTATACCCTATTGCAAACATGCGGAACAAATCGAGAATTTCCTTTTTTGAAGTCGGTTAAAAACGAATAGTCACGTTTGCCAAGCTGAATGGAATTTGATTTAAATTCAGAATTCAAAGGTACTTAAAATTCAGTTACATTTCTTGAACGTAATAAACCAGATCTTCCATTTCAGATAAAACATCTAAGATTGAAGTAAGAATAGATAATCCTTTTATATCTTTCAAAGATAGTTTTAGATTTACTTACTGGGTTTCCGATAGTGATGAAATTATCCCCGACAGCCAACTTTATCAGGGTAAACCCTTCCCCTCTTCTAACCCGAATCATTTCCAACACACTGAGTTGTACATTATGATATGTCTTGTTCAGATTTATCGTTGATTTTTCGTTGAACCTTAACCATTTGCTATCCAATTTATGTAAACTATTAACGTTCTTGTAACTATACTATCTTACTAGACTACAAGATAACTAGGCCTTTGTTCTTGGGCTGATACGAGAACATTAACCCGGCTCCAGGGAGGTTAGGGTCCCCTTCCCTATTTTCCACTGGAGTAATTCCTGATCGGCGCGTCCTAGTCGCGGGGGTGGGCACTCTGCACCTTAGTAGGCCGAGGTGTAAAAGTGGCTAAGTTTGATCAGGGACCGGGGTTTGGTTGGCTAAGTTTGACCAGCGGGGTATAACGCAGAGCCCTTGCCCAGGGATACGGGTGAAGACCTCAACGGCAGTAGCGGCGGAGAAGAAGGACTTCAGTACGGCGCATATTTGGCGGACGAGGCAGCGGATTCGGAGTACCGTAGGCGACAATAAGGTTTTACCTGAACAAGTCGGCAACTCCTGCAACCAATTCGGCTCTACACGTAGTGACTCGTCACTCCTGTAGATCAAGTCGTCGAGGTGGAGAGGGAATTATGAATGCTGGGCAAGTTCATAACTTCAGAAATGCGTCCCAGGCGATGCAGTGCTTGTGGAGAGGACACTTCACCTGCACCGTAAGGGTGTGGATACCAACACGGAGAGTCGCAGTTACCGGTTTTAAGCCTCGCGCTAGTGGACGTGTGCGCAGGCGCCAGGGGTGACTTTCGTCGGTGGGATAGTCCATTGCGGCTAATTGACAAGGTATCGCCCGCCTCAAGCTGGGCAGCCCCCAGTCAGTAAGGTACTAGTCCGTCCCTCACCTTGCGCTTCTATGGGTGTGTGGAGCAGCAGGCATGTCGCAGTGTCTGAAGCAAGATGAGTATTCGAAGCACCTAGAAATAAGAGGAACACGAACTTTAAAAACCATTACTTTGAAACCACAATCCGTTTTGCCACATGGAATGTACGAACCATGTTACCTGGACTTGACACTCTGGCGGACACAGCACCAACAACAAGGAAAACGTCCTTGATTGATAGAGAACTCCTGCGTCTCCGGGTGGACGTAGCAGCGTTACAGGAGACTCGTCTTTTGGATGAAGGCAGTTTGCGTGAGGACAATTATACTTTCTTTTGGAAAGGAAAGTCCACCGGAGAAAGGCGCGAGCATGGAGTGGGCTTTGCAGTTCGCAACGGCTTGCTTCATTGTACTTATATACCGGTTGGTATTTCCGAGCGTATAATGGCTTTAAGGTTTGTTTCATCTTCTGGTCCCGTCACCGTGATTTCAGCCTATCCTACCTTGCAAGCAGCTGCTGAAGTCAAGGATAGATTCTACGACGAACTCCGACAGTTCTTGTTAAAGGTGCGCAGATCTGACAGGTTGATGCTGATGGGTGACTTCAATGCAAGGATTGGAAACAACTGGAACATCTGGCGAGGCTGCTTGGGGCTTCACGGAATCGGAAATATGAATGAAAATGGCCAGCGTCTCTTGGAGCTCTGCGCATCTCTGTCTCTGAGCGTCACGAATACTTTTTTCCGTAATAAAACATCTCACAAGGTAACCTGGAGTCACCCACGCTCAGGGCAATGGCATCAACTTGATTTTGTGATAACCAGGAGACGTGACCTGAGAGACGTTCTCAACTCGCGTACATATCATAGTGCCGATTGCGACACCGATCATTCGTTGGTGTTGGCCAAAACACGTCTTACAGCAAAAAAGTTCCACTCAGCAAAAACCGCTCGTCGAGTGGTTAAAATCAACACCAAAGCTCTACAAAGTGACGCACTATATGGACAGTTCGTCTCCAACATCGAAGCCAAGCTAACTCATGAACATCTACAAGAACTACAAAATGCTGAAGCTATGTGGCACATTACTAAAGAAACTGTCGCACAGACAGCTATTCAAGTGTTGGGGAAACAGGGTAAGCCTCAGAGTGACTGGTTCAGTGAGTGTGAGGATGAATTACGGCCTTACATGGAAGTCAAACGCTGTGCTTACGTAAGACTTCTAAACAACTCGAAAGACATCTCAGCGAAGCTGAAATACAAGGCTGCCAAAGCTGAACTGCAACGCGTTTCTCGCCTCTGTGCTAACAGATACTGGATTAATCTCTGCGAATCCATCCAACACTGCCAAGACATCGGAGATTATCGTGGCATGTATCAAGGGATTAAGACTGCAACTGGACCAACTATAAGGAGGCGCGCCCAAATCAAAAAACTCAATGGGAACCCTGTGACCGACAAGGGCAGGGTACTGAATAGATGGTCGGAACATTATTCAGGTCTTTATCTGAGGGAGCTCAGGGGCTCTAAATGTATTACCTTCCTACCCCGTTAAGCTGGAACTGGACGACCCTCCCACACTTGACGAGTTTCAACATGCACTCAACAGCCTTAAACTAGGCAAGTGCACCGGACGCGATAACTTACCTGCCGAGATTGTAAGACTTGGTTGTGTGAAGCCGCTACTGTTTGAGATATTGCTACAATGCTGGAAGGAACGCTCATTGCCTCAAGACATGCGAGACGCTGACATTGTCACTTTATATAAAGGAAAGGGCGACAGGGGTGACTGTAACAACTATAGAGGAATATCATTATTGAGCATCGCTGGCAAAGCATTCGCCAGGGTAGTTCTGAAAAGGCTGGAAATTCTTGCAACAGGAATCTACCCAGAGACACAATGCGGATTTAGGGTCGGCAGATCTACTAACGACATGATTTTCACTCTACGGCAGCTTCAGGAAAAGTGCCGTGAACACCGGTTACCCTTGTACATAGCCTTTGTCGACCTGAACAAAGCCTTTGACAGTGTTAGCAGAGAAGGTCTCTATAGTATACTGTCAACAATCGGATGTCCACCAACTTTGCTGTCACTAATACGTGCCTTCCACGATAATATGCAAGGTTCTGTAATCTTCGACGGGGATGCATCTACACCGTTCAACATCAATCGTGGGGTGAGGCAAGGGTGTGTGCTTGCTCCTACACTATTTGGAATCTACTTTTCAGTCTTGCTAAAGGAGGCTTTCAGAGACTGTGATGTCGGAGTACATCTGCATACGAGGAAAGACGGAAAGCTCTATAACGTTAGTCTTCTAAAAGCCACCAAGAAACGTTGTGATGTGATAGCCCGTGAACTCCTGTATGCAGATGATGCTGCACTGGTCGCTAACTCGGAAGAACACCTGCAAGAACTGGTAGAGAGACTTGGAAGGGCATGTGAATTGTTCTCGATGAGTGTTAACTCCAAGAAGACAGTAGTCATGGTTCAAGGCACGGATCTGACCCCGAATATTACTCTTAATGGAACATCTCTTCAGGTTGTGGATAATTTTTGCTACCTTGGATCCACTACAACATCTAAACTCTGCAACAACAAGGAGATTGACACACGAATTGGCAGAGCCGCTAAAGCTTTTGGTAAACTTGCATCAAGAGTGTGGAATAACAATAAATTGACCATAGCCACAAAGACTGTCGTATACCAGACATGTGTTCTCAGCACCCTACTTTGCGCATCGGAAACGGGGAGCACCTACGTCAAACAGGAACGCCGCCTTAACGCCTTCCACATGCGCTGTCTTCGGACCATTTTGGGGGTTACCTGGAAAGACCACATGACAAACGAAGCTGTTCTGTCGAATACCAACTGTAAAAGCATTACAGCTCTCTTAAAACAGAGACGACTCCGCTGGCTCGGACACGTTCACCGAATGGACCCTGACAGATTGCCTCGTAAAGTCATGCTCGGACAGATTGCTGACGCCAAAAGATCTGTTGGACGTCCCATGCTTAGATTCAAAGATTCCTGCAAACGCGACATGAAATGTTTTGGCATCGATTCTAAAACATGGGAGTCGTGCGCCAGCACAAGACCTGAATGGCGTCGTGCCGTAGCTGCTGGGATGTCGAAGCATGATGAAGCCTGGCTCGACAAATTAAAGCAGAAAAGGCTTCGTGTTCGTGTCACTGCCACTGATGCTTTTCCCCACGGCTCGTGGTTCACCTGCGACAGATGTGGCAAGAGATGTCGTGCAGCTATTGGCCTACTAAGCCACAAAAGAAAATGCGGCAGCACGCGATAGCCGCTCACCTCACAAGCACTGCAACTATCATCTGTTAAGATGTTGTGGCCAAACAACATTTGCTTTGATTTGCTTAACTGGTTACTCATTTTAGGTACTGTGATTTATTTTAATTATTACTGATTTAACATTAAAACTAGCTGGTGCCCGCGGCTTCTTCTGTGCCATTAAAGGTAGTCCTTCCCCAAGATATAATCTATCTCCTTCCCAAATTTTATTACGATCTGTTCAGCCGTTTAGTAGTGAAAAGGTAACAAAAAAACAGAGTAACTTTCACATTTATAATATTAGTATAGATATGGATCAGTATCCAGTTGTGCAAATCAATCAAAATATATAGTTATAATTATTTCAGTAGATTAGTGTATTAAGATATTTATATTACAAGATGTTGCTCGTATTACACTTATACTCCTAGTAGTCTTACTAGGAGTATAAGTGTAATATGAAAGCGGTTCATGTCTATGAACCGCTTTCATATAACTATATTACGGTATAAAGCTATAACACTAGGTATATCACACCTTTAACCATCTCACTGCGACATAAACTTAAAAAGAAGTTAATAACAATGCGACCATGTTTTGTGAACACACAACATACTCAACGAACTGCGATTTCTAGATCGTGTTCACACTTCACATCCACTTCAATTAACTCAACAATCTTATCTCTGAACAGTTGCATCAATTTACGGTGGCACTGAACACGACTTACAAAACGAAAACGATGAAAAGGAACAGTTAGTTGCATTTTTATCTTTGGAGAGCAGCCGAGCTATGCAAACGACTTCGCACTGAGAAACCGGATGGTTTTATCTAAGGCAGATGTTCCCCGGCCTCTATTTGGTTTACAATTTAGTATGCAAATTGTGGACTTCGCATTTGTAAGTACTTCAATGCGAATTAAATGCGGCGCTTCATAAAATCTTTGGAGCCGTATATTGCATTAGAAAGAATATTAAAGTGTCGCCTCCGTTTACACGTCGAGCTTCGAATTAAATTGCTTTGAATATTCAAATAAGTTCTGATTAACGAGTACACATGTTTGGTTTTGTGGATGACGTCACATTTAGTTCTAATTGGACGTTAACTTTACGTAATTCTGATGAATATAATTTAATTAAATTCAGTGTCTGGATATGAATTGTGGCGGCCAAATAATGTTTTTAATTTATGGTAATTAGTGTAGGGTTTTGAAACTTTGTTTTTGTGATAATTGAATCGGTTAATGAATACCTGACGTGGTTGGTTTGTGGATTCTATATATGTTGGAGTGTATTTATAAATTGGTGCAAATATTTAATTTTGCGTTGTTTTGGGGAATAATTAGAAGTTATTCAAGGAACCCTTGATATTTTCATACTTTTAATCCTTCACTATTATTACAACACACAACACTGCCCAAAAGTGATTGCTATGTTTTTAACTAATAGTTTTTTAAATATTCGCGGAAAATAATGAGCGTGTACCTAGTATCTTATTGCAGTCATAAACCATTTTCATAAAACAACAATTGATGAGCACTAATCAAAATTATAATAACGACGCTATTCTACCAAACTTTAGTTTTTAAATTTTCCAAACACGAAAACGTAACCCATTTATATTCCGCATTAGAAGGTATTATAACAATATTCAGAAGTGACTGGAATCTTTCCTTAGAGTTTCTTTCTTCAACTTCTCGTAACAATTGTACTGAACAGTTGTTCTTTGAACAAACCAGTGATTAATTTACCTCTTCTGTATTAAAAGCATTGTGTTGTTAATTAAATTGAGGTAACAAAGAACTTTTATTCTTAATTGTTTTATATATAAGTGTTGTACTGACCTATTTACAGACATCCTTGACGGATACAATATTCTTATAAAAAATGAGGTTAGTCCAAATATGTCTTTTACACTTTTGTGGTGAATATAGTACTTATTAATATTATTTCAACGTCATTATCATCTCTAATGTGCGAGTGAACATATACTGATACATTGAACAAGTCAATAAAGATAGATAAGGTGGTTAATGGTTTGTAAGGCGCACATTCAACATCGGACGGTGACGAGTCGTCACTTGCCGGGACTCTGAATGCGGCTGCGTCCCTCTCCCTCCCTGGAAACCCGGTAAAGGTTAGTGAGGGAATGTGCGGTTTTAGTAAGAGGGCAAGACGACCAACCAATATTAATTGTTTAGATTATAACAAATACTTAGTGCAACATTATGCATTATTTCAGCTTTAAACTGTTAAGTCAATGTATTTTCAGCAAAGTATTACTTCATAAATAGCGGGGTTATTGCGGAACTGAATTTCAATTTGCAATCGCTTTCATTTTGATAGTTCAACAATATAGCATCTATATGACTACTCAAGAAGGTGGTATAGGATTTAAAAATTTCAGAGCATGCAGCGCAATATATGGCAAATTGATATGTATTTTCAGTTCCGCAATTACCTCCTTGTAAATGAAGCAGAAATAATAGTTAAAAAATCGCAGTGACTCAATTGTGATTCATGGGAGAGATAAAGGGTTAATTCCAGCATTGGTGAAGTGTGGGTCTACAAACCGTGTCTGTGTATACCTCTGCCTACTCTTCGGGGAATATATGTGTGATACTATGCCTGTGTACTGTACAATCTACTGAAATAAGACCCTTTACAAGTGAAGCAATTACTACCAATAAACCTAACTCTGTTATTGATTACTCCATCCAATAAACCTGCAGGTCTGCTTAGCACTCCACTCCGGGTCAGTTTACTTATGTATTTACTAAACCCGATTCCGTTCAAGTTATCCATTCCTCTACCAAACACGTACAATATTGAGATCCACAATATACAACTGGCTTTGTTACCTACGTCGGGATCATGAACCGTATGGACGCGTAGAGATATCATGAACTTTAGGAAATTCTCACCCATTGACCGGGAATATTCTTGAAATAGAGATCTTATTTGTATCTACGAACAATTGAACTGTTTCGAGTTTCGAGAAATATAATTTCATAGTAATCCTTACGATTTTGTGGGACAATAACTCAACTGTAAGAACTATCTACTTAAATAAATAACTAATATACGGTCAGTAAATATACGTTGAAACAATATATAAATAGGAGCTGACATTAGGAGAGCAGTGATAGCCTAGTAGTATGGCCGTAAGGACTCACAAATTAAAGGTCCCAAGTCCAAAACCACTGACTCTTCGAGTCACGTACGTATTAGAAATTAATTATCACTTAAAATCGTGAGGCAATTAGTATACCTGAGAGATGTTCTCGATGGTGTGTAAAGCTAAGACCAAGGCCTACGAGCGGCTTAAACTCTGAAACTAGGTTGTTCATCAACCATACCATAATAAGAAGAATTGATATGTATTATTTTCTTCATGTCGTTGTGGCCGTGTGGAAACCTTTTCAATGTATAGAACAATATTGTGAGGAAACTTGGACTTAGGGTAGTGGTCTGAAATAGCTAACCCACAGTAAGCAATGCTTGGTACTACTCGGTATAAGAAGAGGCGTTTGCCATGCACTGGGACAGTCATACACTGGTTTTGATTATGTTATTTATTTTTGGTTCCATAAAGTGGAGGAAATATATTATAAGTCACCGTTTTCACTTCTCTTTAGTGTTGTTCCTAAACAGGTATCACCTCAAGAAAACGGTGAACGGTCTTCTGTCTGCTGACGGCCATTCCATTTCCCATCGACCATTTTTTGAAGAAGTTCACATAGTTGACTAACATATACTTGCCATATAAAAGCCGGGAATCCTCTACATGCTCGATATTCTCTATATCTTTAGGATTCTCGTTTTTTTTTGCTTAAGTCTGCCAAGTCTGTCTGCCCAGTTGTGCTTGCTGTATTACTGCACAATTAATTAGAGGCAAACACAACATGCAGTGTATTAGCTTTTACAAAAAGAAAAATAAAACTTTACCTAGTTATTACAACAATAGTGCGTTATTATGGATAAGATTAATGAAATTTGATCAATCATTATATTCAGAGTAAAAAAAAAATACTGCGCTCATTTACGAGCCTACATAAATGTACAATCGGAGAGTACGCGCCGAATTTATTCGTCGAAGAAGAACTCTTGGAAGATTATAAGGGAAAATATCTTAGCAACTTGTAAAAATATCAATGAACAGTAAGTAACTCTATGCACGAGTGCACTGTAAGCGATTCCTTCAGTTTCCTCTTTAAAATATTATATTATTATATATTTGAAGGACTACTTGATCTAATCGCTCTCTTTAGCAGAGTTCCTCATTGCTCGTGATTGTGACTCGCATTTCAATTCCTGTAACACTGTATTCTTTAGGGCCAAGTAGTTTTATTAACCTTGATTTCTATGTACGTCACTGGTTTGATAAAGCAGAAAGCCTAGTGCTATGATCGTTGGGTTGGAAAGACAAAGGTTGCAAATTTGAACCCAAGGCACGCACCACTAACTTGTCGTGATCATGTGCGTATTATAAAATTGATATCACGGTTAGGAAAATATAAAGTCCTACATTATTAATCCGAAATATTTTAACATGTACATCTATGAATGATATTTATCTGTTAAAGATATTTATCTACTTTATTGACAGGATATAATAATAATAAAATTCAACTGGTATTAAAGTAAAAGAGAGATGGAGATACACAGAACTAGAACAGCGAGCATCAAAATCATTATTAGCATGGAAAAAGTCGGGCTCTTTCGCATGCTAATGATGATTTTTTGCAAACGAAAACAAATTAATAGAATTATTTTATTTTCAATTGTTTTTTTTATACATGTTAAGCCCACGGAGGCATGACACGATAGCTCAGTGGGAGAGCCATGACACGATATTTCAAGGGTTGCGGGTTCGAGTCTTGCTCGTGTCTATTATTATCCAATGTTCCTTTTAAAATTCTTCTTTTAGCTGAGACATAAAAAAAGTATATGATTATATATATTTCTTTTTCTACAAAGCTTCTTTACAATCTATAGATTCACATCTATAAATATTTCTGAGCACTAATGAAGGACCTTATATAGCCGAGGAAAATGTTCTCGTTGGTGTGTAAAGCCATGTCAGAGGCCTACGGGTGGTTTGACTCTGACTCAAAGTTGTTCATCAAACGATAAGAAGAAGGCTGTTAGTTCATGTGGCCATCATAGATTTTAATAAGCTTAACCCTAGTGATTTCAACAGGTCTTTTTACTACATAGAGCAATTATTATTATTATTATTTGGAGTCTTACCTGAACCTTACCTTATAGCGAACCACTGAACGATTCTGTTTCTATACGCATCATATATGAATTAAAAATTTGAGTTTTTAATATTACGAGTCTTACTTATCTACTATCTCGCTAAAATAAAAGTAGGTATAATGTATTGACTTCCTGTGTTCTGTGCTAACCAAAATTAATCTCATAATTTGCTTCATATATAAGTTAGTACCTTCTTTTGTAGAAGTAAGGAGTTTAATAAGCATGTAACACATGTATTATATGCCTCTAATTCTCGCATTTCCTCTCTCGATACCGTCACACCAAGTTCCCTTATCAAATTTTCTAACCGAGGGTCGTGTAAGTTTTAAATTAATGTTTTAGCTATTCATCCATCACCCGCCGGTGCGGTATCAGACTGTCGTGACGCGAGAAGGCTTCGTGCGAAGACTGATCGCCGGGTAATAATAAATCTGTCACCTTGTGTGTTTGCTAATAACGTTAGAACTTGCAACTTACATGTACGCATATTAAAAGAGGTTCCAAATTCATTAATCATTAAATTTAATTAGTATATTTGTACTTGTCATTAATAATCGGGACGTTAATGTAATACTTTATAAATGCAACAGTTTTCCCATATTCTCATCTTTTATATCGATGAAAGAGCAAATAGGTACTTGTATAAAGGTAATTTAATATAAGTTATTGTTCACCGGTTACTACTCACGTACATTCTTCGGGTTTGCCCGACTAGTTTCGAACTCGAACGGAGCCCTTAGTTATGAGCTGAGTCCGCGGCTATAGACTGACTAGACGGGCAAACCCGAAGAATGTACATGAGTAGTAACCGGTGAACAACAACTAATATGAATATGCCTCACGAAAGTTATTATACAATTTTTTTTTTATATAATTTACAGTTCCTAGTAATATTGTTATATAAGTATAAGTAAAATATATAGGTACCTATATATTTAGTTAAAAATGTAACTTGCTGCACCCTAACAGTGTCTCTCATAAGTCTAATGCTATTGCTGTACATGTGTGTACGATGTGCAATAAATAAATAAAATGAGCTGACCTCAGTTGAAGTCATGCATTTGTATATTAATACTTAGATCAAGGCTTTAGTTCTGCTTTTGAACACTATGGATGTCATGTATTAGGTCGTCATGTATTAAGTCGTCGTGTATTGTCCGGGACGGATGTCGCTCACTTCACGATATCTCGCCCTTTCTCTCTGTTGATAGCGATTTTGCTGCGATCATGTAAATGATTATTTGATAGCTGTACGCAAACCCGTTTATTGCAATGTCGGTAGCTCTTTGACCTTAAAAATCCATCCAAATCTGATCAGTGGGGTTTGAGATAATCGCGGATATACAAATACATACGTACGGATTGAATACAGAACCTCCTTTTTTGAAATCGGTTAAAAAAATGTTTTTTTTTTTTATGAGGTATCACCATGGTGCTGACAAGAAGAAGAGTCAGTAAGCCCATATGATACATACATATATATTTCTTTTTAATTTCCGATGTACCTAAAAAATTTCTAAAAACGGTCCATACAATTTAATATAGTAGGTACTTCAACTATATTGCCCCAGTAATGGCAATTTAGGTAATCTAGAAGATTTCCACATTGTTCTCGAGTCGTAGCGGCGACAATAACATTTAATTCGATGGCCCGCTGACACACTAAGAAGTGATTAAGTCTTTTCTTTATTCGAATTAAAATGTTGCAGAAAAAGTTATTTTTATTACCATTTTTCTGGCAGTAACAGTGTAGCAATAGGTTTCATTGATATTGTTTAAATTAAACTGATAACAGAATACGAAAAAAAATGACTTGTTCATACACTCTCTCAGATTGAACATAGCTGTCAACAACAACAACTAAACGTAAAAAAACGTGTAAAAGTTACTAAACTTGAAAATAGGCCACAATTTTACCACGCTGTGGCTTCCGAACAGCAGTAACTGGCAATGCGGCAGGCTCAAAAGGAGATGAACTGGTTTCCAACCTGGGACTGGCCCCAAATCGCCATTGACCGGGAAAAGTAGCAGTAAGAAAGGGAGGCCTTTGCCCTGGGGGGGGGATACTACAAGCTCATAATAGTTAATAATAATAATACTCGACACTGCACGCATTGTGCGGAGGTCCTTCTCTCTAGAGCCCTAACCACCGGTAGCTTGGACCCTGTTCCCGATGCCAATGGTTTGCCATTGGCATCGGGAACAGGGTCCAATCCAAGCTATTTTTTATATTTTTAAGTGTATATTGATTTTTATTCTTATTATGTGTAGTTAAAAATATAATATATATGTACATTTGAAAAATAAACGAAATATTCCGAAATCATAGATTAATATTGAAAGTAACTTTAAAAATGTTTTAATATAAAACAGGATGAAACATACGATAATATTGACAGTTTTAAATTGACATACCTAAAGGGTATAACACCATATTTTTTATTTATGAAAAGATAAACCCTACAGGGGTTTCTTACTTATAGATACGCAAAACCGTTAGTTTCAATTTGTTCATGACGAAATTACTAATCAAGATTTTATTATTTGGAGAACACATTTAAAGGTATTATATGAGTTCGTCTTCTGTATAACGTATTACGAATATAAAGAGGATTGAACAAAAGAGTAAATTCCAAGAAGGTTTCTCTTCGCTTGTTTATAGTTTAATCTGCTTTATTGCTAATTACTCACTCTATACAACAAAGTAATAATTTCATTTACTCTACATTGTAAGTCCTCCGACAGTTGATGTTAATGTTAGATTTACTTAAAATTACCAACAAATGTATCACTTTTCTACCACCTATATATGTATACATCCTGTTCTGTTATTTGGTATTCCTACTTTTTTATAATTTACCCAAAAAGAGCATTAAAAAAATAATATAGTGTATTAATATTATATATACGTTTTATAATGCTCTTTTTCTGAAATGTAAATGTCAGTTTAGAAATTACGAATATAAATATTATGTTTCCGGAATAGTTTTCGATAAAGTTCTATTTGACACCTTAATTGACATCAAATGAAACTAACGTTATTATTTATTTGGTTTGGAGAAACCTAGGTGAACAGATAGGCCAGTCACTAGAATTAATTTAATTTGAGTGATTATGGATACTGCAATATTTTTGTGAGATAAAATATTGTTATAATTATATGTACGGTATACCGAAATAGTTTTCAATTAACGTTATCATGCATGTCACCTTAGTAAGTGGGCGAAAACGAACCGTGTTCTAAACAAAAACCAATAATACACGCGATTCGTTTTCGTTTTTTTTTATTATAGTGGTTATTCTAATGTTACCCAAAACGTTGGGTAACACTAAGTTCTTCTTCTTATATATCTCCTATGGTTAATGAACAACATAGTGTCAGAGTTTATACCACTCGTAAGACTCTGACATCGCTTTATGCACCATCAAGAAAATCTCTAAAGTGTACTTTTTTCCTCACGAGGGTTTCCGTCACCGTTTTAAGTAAGTGATAATTAATTTATAATACGCATATGACTTTGAAACGTGGTGCATGCCTTGGATTCGAACTTGCGTGCGTGCAAAATCAAAATCAAAATCAAAATCATTTATTTTCAAATAAACCATTTACAGGCACTTTTGAATTGTCAGAAGACGAAGACGAGACGAGACGAGAAGAACGGGCAAGAAACTCCACGGTTACTCTTTTTCATCATATAGGTTCATCATAAAGGTGCATTTGACTTGCCAATCCAACGGTCATAATGCTAAATTAATTACTTCTCCTTCATAACATATACATAGTTTGTAGAATCACAAGTCATTCTGTATAAGCAACGTATGCCTTTGTTAATTAACTTGCGAGGTTGACTGTACATCACCCAGTGGAGTTATCAAGGATAGTCCTCACTTGATTTTAGCCCGAATATAATTACAGTTACTATCTTTCCCTACATTATGGCAGTCGTTAGGGTAAATTAGTTTAACGAACATCAACAACCTCGAAGGCAGGCGTGAATGTATGAATATATTAATTCTGTTAATATCGTACAGAAGAGGATCTGAAAAGGCTTTAATCACTTTTCTAGTGAGTATTTTTTATTTACTTTGCACAGTATGCCTGAATTTTCAGTCATCACGAATTAATTTCTAGCTAAAGTAATAAATTCTTCTAATATAAGATTTCATTTTGTCATTACAGAGATAAAATAAAAATAAATTATATACTTTCGATCTATCAACTTATCAAATTAAAATCTATTTCTGTTTTTTTATTGGTTACCCATACAACTCCTAGCTTAATTTTCGTAACCCGTCGCGTTGTGCTTCTCTGCTTTTCTGAGGTCCAAGCAAGTCGACCTAATAATTTCAACCCAGCTGCGTTCGCTATTACTATTATATTCGTGGGGGATGTTTGCAAATATACGCGTTTATTGTTTTTATTCCTATACGCAACAGAGCGACATCGATAGCACTCGGTATAAGTACGGGGTGGCCAAAACAGCCACGTGCCCGTCCGTCGCGAAATATCTCATCATTTCCGCCCCGACCCTTGCTCGAGCCGGCCCGCGTCGAGCCCATAGCTTTAAATTCGACCCTTAATAATCCCTAGTTGTACCCCCCAGCAACGCCCTAAGCCGAGGCTCGTGTCCGCAGGGGACGCCCTTAGTGTTGTGTTGCTTAGTTTGTAGTAATATAAAGTATGCTCTGGCTGGAGGCATCGAATTGTCTTGCCATAGCTATTGTTCGGTTAGGCAGATCAAACCCCTATGGGTTAACTGCAAGAGGCCACGTCCAAAAAGACTGCCACGTAGCAGTCATCACTGACAGGTTGGATGGGTGGTTCTTGCGGCAATGGCAGTCCCGTGCATGGTCCTGTGAATCAGGCATGGGACTTGAATTAAAAATAAGAATTTATAAATTTGTTTATATTTATTTTGATTTTATTTTCAGTTAAGTTTAATTTTAATATGGACATTTGTTTAATAATTTGTCTGAAACAAGTGGATTTATATTATTACTGTTACAAGAAGCGCTTTAAACTAATATGTTTGTAATTATATAACATAATTAAACAGTATTCAACAACGCGGAGTCTAACTGCCATATCATCACCATAAAGTGTTCTGTCAAGACTCCTGAAATTACAAAATGCTTATACTAAGAATAATCATTAGAATACGGCATCGTGTAATCAACGGAACTGCCTCATTTTGTGCGTAAAAGTACCATTTTGTTACGTGGTGTAATGTTGTGTAAACATATAAAGGAGATAAGTGACTGTGGGACTCATGTGGGCTGAGCTATGGACGAGAACAGAGCATTCATTTACTGTAAAAATATGTTGGAATACGGTGTATATGGGTTGTTGCCGCCCTGAGTTCGGTGCACGCACTTCCGTTGTCACATAAAAAGTGTGTGCGGCATCAGTTGTTAATGTTATTGCTTTGCCCCCAATGTAAAGTGTAGCTGTTGAGTTTTCCGTGTTTGGAAATGATCAGTGTTATAATACATAAACTCTTTTTAGAATTTGTGAGGTTGTCAATAAAAAAAAAGAAGATGGCCAGTGGTATAGAGCATACGATAGTAATTTGTCCCTGTAATCTGTTGGTTTGCTAATTAGCAGACACAATAGATTTTTATTGTTATGAAGTACGTATTTGTAAGTGGCTTCTTCTTCTTATCGTGTGGTTGATGAACAACCTAGTGTCATTGTTTAAACCACCCGTAGGTCTCTGACATGGCTTTACACACCATCGAGAACATCTCTCAGGTGTGCTGGTTTCCTCACGATGTTTTCCTTTACCGTTTTAAGCAAGTGATAATTAATTTATAATACACATATGACTTCGAAAAGACAGTGGTGCTTGCCTTTGGTTTCAACTTGCGACCTTTGACTTGTCAGTCCAACGGTCATACCACTAGGCTATCACTGCTATGTAAGTGGCTGAGCCAAAGGGTTAAAGTTTATTGCTTCATTAAAGTTACATGTTCCTTAACATGTCTCGGTCGCGGGGGTCGCTTATTTGGTCTGCAATTATTTTACCTATATGAAGTATATTTCTATTTTATAGTAGATATTTTCAATATATCTAGCCTAGTTTTTTCATTACTCCGTTGGGGTCGGGTTCCAGTCTAATCGGATGCGGCAAAGTACCAGTTTTTTATATGCGACTGCCTATTCGACCTCCACAATGCAGATATTTCGTGGTCGTAGTAAGACTGGTTGCACGCATGTCTGTAACGGCTGTCATAGATCTTTATTTGATAACTGGGACCTACCCTATAACGTGGTCTCCGAGGCACGAGCCAGGTAAATATATATTCGATTCTTAAAATCAAAGAATTGAATACGACTGTAAGCTGCTTGAGATAAATTTGATTCTTGAGAATTCAAGCAAACTGATAAAAGTTCTACACTTCTTTGAGGATATAAGAATATTAAATTTCTCGCTACAGCGACAATTCTAGGAAATACACCAATATAGTAGTTTTACGTCGGGTAAATTCAGAGTCGTTATTTTTATACCTAAGCTATAGTTATATTTGAATTTATATCACTGCATCTGAATAATGTTTTATTGCTGTATTTTAACTATATGGTTCTTTAGAAGTTCCACTATAAAACGAAATTGGTATTGTATGCTTTCGATTTTGTAGTGCATAAAGCTATATTATAGTCACTAATACATATATCTTTAAGTACATCCAGGGCGACGGTGTGTATCCCAAGAGTCCCAAGACGCAGTCGTTTGTATTCGCTTCAACTTCCAATTTCAAAACGTGTGGAATACCAGGAATTGTTCAAATGCTTAGTACGGGTACAATTCTATTATTACGTTTCAATAGAAAAATGGATAGGAGTATTAGATGGTCTGGGTCAAGAAAATTCAACTTTGATGTATCGTACTTTCAAGATGTTATAAGTAATAAATCGAATCCTTTAACTTTTGTTTTTCTTGTTAAAATTGACAGTTTTTATATAAAAATAATTATGTTCACCGGTTACTACTCACGTGCATTTTTACGTTGGAGTAATTTTAATTATTGGGTAGATATTCATCGATTTACTTTAATAGTTCTTTTGTTTATACATTCGAAAATCTAAATGTAATAGTAAATTGGCGACGGACACTGCACCGCGTGTCGTAGGTTCGATTCCTGCACGGAGCAAATATTTGAACGATCTACAGATAATTGCTCCGGGTCTCACGCACGCACCCACGATACAGGAAGAAATTCGTAATGGGGCCACGTTTAAAAAAAAAAGAACTTTTTGTTTGGGTCAACGCGTGTACGGTTTACGTACATTAACATTTTTTAGCTGATTAAGCAAAGCGGTCGATTCATGTCAGTCGTTCATTGTATCATCAGTGTGCACTTTAACCAATACGCGACAGACGTATACAAGAATCACAAAACTTTTCTATGTTTATATAATAGTTTACTGTATGAAGAGTTTTCTATCTAAGTCACACTCGCAACTACTAACAAGTATAGTGTACAGCTCACTAAACTGTACAACGCGGACTTTAATTTTTTTAGATTTTGCGGGTGCGCTTAATGTAGTAAAATATATTTAAACGAGTAACAATTTTAGTCTGTGGTAAAAAGAATTTAACCCATTCGCTGTGCAGTCCCCCATAAGTGGTGCACAGCGATTAGCGATTGTTTAACAATTTTGTCTGCTTCGCGTACAGTTAACGCGTTAATATCGTAAAAGAATTCCAGTTAGTTCAGTCAATTTATATACAAGTAGGTTTCAGCGCTACAGAATTTCATAATTAGTTACGGAATAAACATTTATATGGCCTATCGATAGTTGATCCGTGCCTGAATATTTTTGCATGTAAGATTTCTGTCTATAACACCCGCCATGCAAAAGGTTAACAATAGTATGGAGTAGTTAAGAAAATATATATAATAGATAACTAAGATAATAAATTATAACGCACGTGGTTGAGGCATTGGTTGCTGCGCTAATAACAAACCCAAGAACTACGCATAATTATTCCAGCTTTCATATTAGATATCTCGATTATTATAGAATTTATGATCACATTGCAGTACATTGCGTTGTGTAGGGTTGCAAGTTTGAAATTAAAGGCCCTGTTGAATTATAATATTTATTGCTCTGGTAACTTAGAACTATCACTTTACAATAATATTAATATTTATATGGCAACCCTAAATGAGGAGTTGAAAGAGACTGGCTATCGCCCTTTAATCCTCCCTAGCTGACTAGTTCCTGAAGACTGCTAGGCTATCGAAGCAGAAACTAGGCTGACTTAGGTTTGAGCTGGCTGCGTGGCTACCGCACTCTAAACCTCTGGCTAGTGAATGACAATTTGTTCCGCCGTTCCGCTGCTTATAAATCCCACAGGTTTACATATGTGTGTTTACATGTCTTCACATATTTATCTGTAGTTGTGATGTTAAGTCTCGCAGGGTGGCGCTGTTGTGGCTTCATACACTTGATGTTCATAGATGGCTGAAATGGTTCATAGATGAAGCTGTCTATGACTGTAATGTTATTGATTGAGATAGCTAGTATCTGATATCTTCTAGGCATGACATACTGTTGTATGTGAGAAACACTAGATGGCGTTAATGGTTTGAAACAGTTGTATATTTTATAGTATTTTTGCTCCTATTATATACGGCGTCATGTACTACGATGTGGCCATCGCCTACTGGTCGTTGTGTCTTTGAATGTGATATATATATGTTTGTAAACATACTCATAATATAGGAGAAATGCCTAGCGTGGCCACTACGTATATTTTTGTATAATAACTTTCGTGAGGCATATTCATATTTTGCCACAGCAGCATTGTTGCCGTTGTGGCAAATAAAATGGACAGCCTTATTATGAAGCAATGGATGACCTCTCACCGAGCCTCATTAAAATATGTACATATATGGATGTAATGTCTGAAAATCAGTTATATTATAATATATATATATATCTATATAATATTATTTTTGTAATAAATATACTTTTCATAAGGCAGTAAAAGAATAAGTATCTACGCATGATTTATTCAGCGTTATAATATTCTAGATCTGCAAGTTTTACTGTAAAAAAGTTTATATGTAAGAGAGTTTCATGTTGACTAATAACATCAGCTTATGATATTCAAAGACTTTTCAAGCATATTTTCTTATATTTTTTTTATGCCTATGCAAGCTTTTTTACCTGAAATGTTGAGTAAACCAATTGATATCTACTAAAATAACAAATTTTTGTAAAATTATCCGAAATATTAGTAGCTACGTCTTATTGAATAATATTGTACAACAGTCTTTTTGTGATAAGAATTTAAACGAATTTCCATTGAGTCCGTCGTTTCCATTACGCGTAATATATGGGTTTTCTTGTGTGTCAGTAAATACGATTTGCGGGAATTTCAGATACCTACCTACATATTCAATTTATATCTTACAATATAGTTTGCCTGGAGTTACATGTGAATGAACTGCCCTTTAAAATTTTGTAAAACAATATTTTTGAACTGAAAAAAGGGCAAATAAGCATTTCAAACATAATTATTGTTAAACACGTTTTTATAATTTTCAGCATTTTTGAAGTTTTTTCTTTTGATAATAGAAACCTTTATATTTATATTTATAATGCTTGCGAATAACTGTGGTAATTTTGACTAAGTTAGTTAATCATCAGATTTAAGCACGTAAACAAAATAAAATTCGACACTTACTTTTTACAACGCTCAATCATTTGAAACTTTATAGGTGCTTGAGTACAAAGAGCGTTTTATTCAAGTTTTGTTGCCAATAATCTTGTTGGTTTGAATTTCATATATATTTGTTTTACACTTTTTTAAGCAAATGTTTAAACATAGTAATGATCTGAAATGGGCATCTTGGTGTGTTTAACGCCCTGAGAACAGTTATATGGCAGATTCACATACATAATATGAACAAGCCTGTATTCCCCGAAGGGGTAGGTAGAGGTGTACACAATTGTACACCCACATTTCACCAATGCTGTTGGTAAGTTCCATGTAATAGATGGTGCGCCTATTGCCATCTACCGGGTACAGATCCCAAATTTGGGCTGCTACTGAGAATTTCCTAACAGAAAAACTCAATAACACTTTGCCCAATCCGGGAATCGAACCCGAGACCTCATGCTCTGCAGTCGCGCTTGGAACCACTAGACCAACGAGGCAGAACAGCGATATTATATTAATCCAAATTTTTCTTAATTTATCCTGCTTGCCTCATTGCTCTAGGGGTCACAAGTGCGGCTGATGAGCGTGAGGTCCTGGGTTCCATTCTCGGGTTGGGTAAATTGTTATTGCACGTATTAGCAAGCATCCCGGAGTTTGGAAATGTGCCCGTTGGTTGGGAATTTGGGCACGTGGTGAGCCATGTGATTTAATAATATCATTTATTAGTGAAATATCGTACAACTATGTACGATACGACCTCTACCTCACCTTTTGGGGAAAACAGGCCTGATCCTATGTTAAGTTGTGATCGCGCAAACTACATATAACCCCAAAACTATTAATGTTTGGACAATTTCACTATGTGGAATATATAAAAATATCTCCACTAAATTCAATACAGAAACTGAAATTCATCAATCCGATTTGAAGAGTAAATTCAAATATAAGTAAACTTCAATAGATATGGTAATTCAAAAATTCGATCTCATAGTACTGAGACGAGAGTAAAGCGGGATTGTTGCAATGTTAACTCAGCATTTTTAAAGCAAACATATGTTTTCTTTAAGATACATGATGCTATCTTAAAGGAATTACGTTTTGCAATCTAAAAAGTTTGTATTTTCAACGTGAAAATTCATCGTAAACGAAAGTCTCGATAACTATTATCGAGACTTTCGTTTACGATGAATTTTGTTACAAAACCTTGTTGAACGGTTGCATGTTTAAAACATGATATGAATTAATATGACTTTCCCATGTCATAAAACGTGCTTTCTAAGTTAATGTTAGACCTAACTTTCGCTGGGGAATATGTACATGGAAAAACCTACGTAGTCTGTAATTAAAATGTGATCATATTTATCGCTCGTTCTTACTCCTAAGTATAATGTTTTCCTAAGGTATCACTTAAGTTGAATAAAAAAAAGTTAAAATATTTAAAATTAATAGCACAGTTTTACACATTAATTTCACAGTTCTACTGTATGCATTGAGTGTTATATTATTTTTATTAAAAGTCTAAAATGTCACACTACAGGTTTAAAACTTCCCCACGTTTTGTTCATCTACGTCGTTCTGTACGTCGAATAATTGATGTCGAATGAATTTAAAGTTATATGACACTCCGCAGTACCTATTCAGGGTGAATCCATAACAATAATAATCGCATAATCGATTGAATAACGACCATTACAGCTTTCTAAAAGACGTTTGTCTCAAACTGCTGAAATAACAGTTCTAACTTATTACGTAAACTCAGCACTTTTTATTGATTTCGATGTCCCAACTCCGTGTCGCAATACCCTTATCCGGAGGGCCATCCAATAATTTTGATTAATACTTCCTAATGAAGACTAAAAGCTTACAAAATTAACATTTAAGGAGAGGATAGGAGGCGATTTACCTGATTTGCTAATGAGTTCATTTAAGATAATGTAGGTCAATTGCCTTCCACTTACCTTTATACTCATGCCTGCGGTTACCGGAGTTATTAAGAGCAGCTAAATTAACTGTGTTACGTTTCAGCTCCTTGCCTACACATAACTGATGTTGGTTTTCGGTTCTGTTATAATATTTGCAGAGAAGACAAGACTAGTAATTGTTCAAGCAAGAGAACTCTTAGTGTTCATTAGTGCTTACAATAGTAAGGTTCTTAAGGGAAAAATCCAATCTCTTTGCGTAAGTGACAGGCGGCTGGAATTGCTATTTGGTCCGGAATTAACCATTGTGTCCAGCCCAATTGCTGGTAATATGCACTGGCATTTATCCAAAACTATCGTGTTGTTAACTTTGGGATTCAATTGATGAAAAAAATGTCCCACTGCAACGTTAGAGCCTCTTTGGATATAGAAAAGATACAAACATTAATTATCATCATTATCATCTCTGCGGATTCGTTATTTCAATCCGTGAGTTCAGCTTTCCTCACGATGTTTACCTTCACTTTATAACTGTGATGTTTCAGTTGATTGACAAAGTAAGTATAAATAACTAATTTCTAAGGAAACATTGAAAAATAATAAACACGAGCGGGATTCGGACCCGTAACCTTTGACAGTCCGTGTCATCGCTCTCCCAACCGAGCTATCGTGTCACCTGCACACTTCTATGAAAGTTCCCATTTATACATTTTATGGGCTCCCGTAGCAATATCTAATTAGCAATCATTTACAGTTCACCAAAGGTCTCCTTAAAACGAATAGAAGGGAACTTGTGTACATTTATAACCCAGTTCATTTGCACAAGGCACATCATCTCAAAGTGATGAAGCTTCTATACCTATGCTTACTTAAAACTAACCCATTTCTCTTATATTCGCAGCACAAATAAAACCAAAGAAACCCAACCACTATTCGTCGTCGTGTAATGTATTCCAGTGAGAAATAAAAGACGATGAATCAGAGTAATCCTACAGGTGTGTTCATACGATTCTTATCTGTATAAAAATAGGCGAAAAAAACTTATGTAGCCGGGTATTCTCATCTCTTATACAAAACCCAGTCGTTAGTATCCCCTTGAGCCCTTATCCCATAACTTTTGAGGCGACAAAATTATGTAAGAACGCAGACGCGCAGAAAAAAATCGGTGAGAGAATTCGTAAACTTAAAATCGATTTCTCTTTGTTTTTCTAATATAAAAGTTTGGAAATTAAAGTTTATTGAATTAGAAATTGCTTTAGAAACGCCGGATTGACTTCGACTCTTATTTGTGCGGTTGACATTTGATCGAAAGTGGATTATTTTGTTTTGATTTGCATTGGGATTTTGCCTATTTTGTTTTATATTATTTGGTTGAATTGATTCTTGAATCGAAGAATAAAATATAATTTAATGAAATTATCTGATATCAAAATATGTAAATTGACTCATGGTTTTAATACTTTTGATGTAAAGAGATATTAAGTATTTTCAAAATTATTTCTACTGGCTTTCTCTTGTATCAAAGGCCACGAAGTAGCCAATACCTAAGTATATTTTACTTGTCACTCTGGCAGTAATTGCCCTAACCAACAAAAATATTACTTGTAGCCTACTTGTACCTATTCGCAGATGATTACACTCAAGACCATTAAACGTTATTGTAACTACGATAGGTACTAATGAGGTGACTACAACGTCTCGCGCACAATGTTATTCGTTTAGCATACACATATGTATATGTACTCTGAGCTTAAGTGTCCTCGTAGTTAGTTACCTGTCTTAGCAGGAACATAATTTGTTACTATCCTAAGCTGTACATTGTTGTATTTACCTACCATTAGCTTAAGAATACATTTATACGGAACTACCTGTGTCTTAGATGAAATAAGTTGCACGTATTGTATTGGATTTTATACAGTTTCGTACAAAATTACGCGGAATCAGGAATATATATATATAATAAATGAAACAATTTCTTAGAATAAAATTGATATGTATTACTCAAGGTTCGCTCTACTTTCGTCATAACACACTTTGCCTTCTTAACTTGAAACACATAATAAATTCATAACTTAAAGGAGGATCACATTACTTATACGCATATCAAATGAACCTAACATAAGAAACAGATATACTGACATTCCTTCCTACAAGTGAACTTCAATCTAAATTAACACTACTTTTTTTGGACAGTCGTGTAATAATACCAGAACTTAGTAAGTACGTATATACCAGTAACGCTATTCTACCAACAACGATAGCAATCTAATTGTAGCAACACATAGCGAAACCCTATTGTGTGAGCGTCGCAAATACTTAACCCTAAAAGAAGGCGACGACTATTCTTTTGTTCAAAGAAAACCTAGCAACTTCAGGATGCAATTTGGCGTAGTGCAATTGCACTTAACGAGTCGACACAGAATGAGATTATACTCGGCACCAACAAATGGCGACAATTGGAAGATTCATTTACGCCATCTAAATGGGTCCGTGAGCTCTATTTGGGTTATTCACAATAAGAATAAAGATAGTGAATTATATACTTGGATTATGAATACTTTGCCAAAATACTGTCTCACAGTACAGTTCCAGTACAGTACAGTTACACAGGACAGTTAAGCTTTTGCACTACATTTCTTATGTTTAGATTTCTTATTTTGGTATTTGCTTGGTTTTTTTTAAGGTCTCAATACAATTGACTCAATTGGGCATGCCTGATTTTTCGTAAGACGTACTAACGGAAAAACCATTTGGAGATTTTTTGTTTATATGCTATACTTTGTTAATTTCCACTCATAAAAGTAAGAGATTAAAAAATAACTAATAACCTTCATTTGACCTGAAGTCACTTGCAGTGACATTACATGTTCATATTTTATATAATCTGTGGACTGAAGGTATGTTGTAATTTTTAATGATGCCAGACTACGTAAAAGGAAATGTTTTCTGGCATTTTTATAGTGAAGCTATTTTAACTAAAATCGCATTTCATGAAAGAAAGAAAGAAAGAAACACTTGTCGGTTTGACGTTGGTGACCTTCATTTGACATTACCATGTGACATGAAACTGACTGCTGTTTGTTTTAGTTCGTTTAGAAACTAGGTATTTTAAAAATTTCTGAACACCTTAAGTCATTTGGGGAAATATTAAAAAAAAAAAAAAAATTATAACGTTCTAAAAAATAAAATAGCCAAATTAGTTTCTCATAATTAGAACATTCGAAAAAAATTTGAAAAAAAAAACCTTATTCTTTTCATGCATGGCCATTTGCTAAAGAATGCTATTGACGACATTGTTATTGATATCGACGATATTGATAACATTAAATCAATTTCCAGATTACAATATAAGTGAGAGATTTCTATAAGGCGTAATTGATAATGCCAGAGGTAAAGCAAAATTTAAAAGTCAGATCCTTTTGCCCTCCAACGATCAAATTCCTTTTGTAAGAGAATATTAGTCACGCAAAATACCTAATTCCTTAGAAAATAACGCTACCGGTCTCTATTATCCGTTCGCTCGTTAAGGAAGCAGTCTACAAAAGCGTTTGAGACGGGCCTATGTGAATTATTCAAATATATTCATATGTCGGATGGAAAGCCATGAGACGTGTAAAGGTGTGCATATATTTACTAGAGCACAATTTAACGGCAATTTTATGTTTTATAAAATAAATGCATAATATGTTAATGCTGAGATTGTGGGCAAGGATGTGGTTTTATGTAATGTGTTCAATACTTGAGCCTATTTAATAAAATGTATCACATTTAATTTGTATGGACTGTGATTTTAGGTGCGTATGACGTGAAAAAATATTTTGTTCCCAAATATTAAAAGAGTAACGCGTTTCGTGTTTTCTGTTCCTTTAAATTTTGAATATATTACGACGAGGAAAGGCTTTATTAAATTTAAAATCCAGAACGTTAATTAAACAACGCAAGCTGAGTCACCAAAACAAAAGGAGAAACGTCCCGCAATGAAAAACATTAATCAAACTAACAGTCCGTTAAAAACAAAAAATAATGCTAAGAATTTAGCAATATGAATAGACGAAACAGTCTCTAGTCTGCATCTTAGAGTCCGGAGACACTGGCGTGCGTCGACAAAAGGACAATGGACGAAAAAAATCTTCGCGTCATTTTCCCTCATAATAAGTATTCTTTTGAAGAGAATTGCTCGCACAATGAGCTCTGGCGTAAAACGTCGCAACGAGACTTGATAATGTAAGTTGCCGCTTAGAGGGGCTTATTAAAATTGAATCACCCTCTCAAATGAGATCTTCACGTATCTCGAGAATTCGTTGACTCGCGCCGGTTTTGGTCGAGATTACGGGCGGTTATCAAAAGATATGGTGAGCTTTGTTCGTTATCCAATAGATAGGGGATGCTTTCATTATATGAGATTAAAATGAAAATAGGTCCTGCCACGAATTTACTAACGGAAACAAATATTAGATATTTCGGAAAATACTTTTTCATTTGTGAGTAATCCTATTTTTAGATTTTTACCTATATTACATAACTACTCTCTGAATACAGTTTATGTTAATTCAGTTTCAGGAATTTTAATAGATATGTCAAGACAGAAGATAGGTATGGAATAAAATGACATGATATTTATTTTATATGAAATCAAAAATATTATAACAATGATTATTCTAGCGGCACGCCATGATGGCCTTTATTGCAGCTAAAACTACAATGAAATTCATCTTTAATACCACAGCACAAAGATCACTTTTTTTGTTCAACAAACATTAATAAATGCTATACTTCATCCAAGGTTCCTCCTCTTTCTGATAAACGCAGAAGAAGAGGTGATTAAGGATATTTTTGATTGTCACTGTTAGATGTCTAAACGGCCATCGTAGTGTATCGGTAGAATAGTTTTAATTGTTTTATTACTAATTTCTCTCAATATTATTTGATTAATAGATGTTTTCTCGAATGACTTTTTATGCAAATAAAAGTGATAAATAAACAACAAATAACAAGTTATCAATCACGTTAAAAATGTTCCCAGGTGACAAATACATATATGTGCGTAATATTTCACAGTTTTGACAGCGGATAAAAGTTTAAAAACATCTCTCATTTTATTATCTCATCTCAAAAACGACTAGTTATACGAACATGACCCTCTATTATTACATATTTACGAGTTTACATTATTTTAATTTAACACATCAAGCAAGTCTTATAAGTTGTGACATAATTGCTAAAGCCTCGGACTCGGGGTAGCAGGTTCAAAGGACACCTATTGTAATATTGTCGAATACAGCCTAAGTATGTGCATGTCTAATAGACAGTATGAATTTTTTAAATGGGTGTGGATGCCATATCTGAAACTATAAGGAATAGCGAAAAATACTCAAAGGCGTCTCATCAACTGGAAAACTTCGATTCCTATCTAAGAATACTGATTTTCCAAAAATCGAATGATGTCGCTATAGTTTTCATCAAAATTGGACCCGAGAGTCCTTTAAGTATTTTTCGCTATTCCTTTTAGTCTCACATTTGGCCAGCATCCACGCCCATTTCAAAAATTAACCCTGTATATATGCATGTAATACCAAAGTATCTGTAAGTGTAGCAGTTATAGCCTAATTGGACTGACAAGTCAAGGTCGCACATTCGAATCCAAGGCACGCACCACTGTTTTTTCGAAGTCATGTGCGTATTATAAACTAATTGTCACTTGCTTAAAACGGTAAAGGAAAGCATCGGGAGGAAACCAGCCCACCTGAGAGATCTTTTCGATGGTGTGTGAAACCATGTCAGAGACCAACGGGTGGTTTCAACTTTGACACTAGGTTGTTCAAAAACCACACGATAAGACGAAGAAGACCAAAGTTTAAATAAAACGTATTCATAAAAATCAACTTTCTATTTTGGGTTATTAATATGTATGATACATAATGTATTATACAATCAATTTTCATATTCACGATAAAATTTGACTAAAAAAATATAGGCCATCTATTAATATCACAGATGAATATTGTAAGCAACCTCACGCTATTATAATAATAAGGTGAGAACAGAGATTGAATTGGGTTATCACACTCGAGGTTACGCCGTTACCTACATGGAAAATACCTCCAAAATGGCTGGGGAATATCCTAAGATAAGGGAAAAACCTCTTTAAAATATAGCATCCTCTTTTGGGATATGACCCTATCTGCAGAAAATTCTATCTTATCTCAATGTTCTTCGTTGCATTTTATAAACCCATTTTGTTTCAAACGTTAAACCATGATAAATTCCGCTATCTTGTATGTTTTAATATACCATACGAGTGTTAAAGAAATGACGGAACAAAACAAACACCTATGTAAAGATTTCAAAAGCTATGAATTATAAGCTTATTCATAAACAATACCGACGACTGAAAATACAGGTATTAATATCTATATACGGTTCTAAAATTGAGTTCGTATTCAAATGTTATTCTAAAAGTATCGATAGTTTTTAAAAGCTTGCCTGAAGCGCATTATGATCAGCACCAGTTTTACGAGTCGCCTTCAACCGATGTATAGTTTCATTAACCTAAAGAGGATAAGAAATTCAGCACTTCGTGGTTAGAAAACATGTTCCTGCGTAGACGAAATATTCAAGAGCTCTTAGAAGTTCAGTCACGAAAAAGAAAGGTGGATGCGAATTGGAGTGTAAAAAATATTGGTCTGGCTCCACGCTGAATATTCAAGTCAGGATCAATAGACACTGAAGGGTTCGGCTTAAAACAGATTTTTTTTAAACAAAACACGTTCTTTGTGTCGATAATATTGGAAACTTTGGGTAAATTCAATTGGGAATATAAAAGTCCATATTTCATGTAGGTTATTTATCAACTTTAACTAGTTTTATGGGTAAATTTATGCCGATACCGGAAATATTCAATTTGAAAGCAAATAAATGTATGATGTAATTACATACAAGCAAATCTTTATTGCAATACAATAACTGGCAAAATAAATTAGAAATTATTACGGTTGTTTGTCTATAAAATTCTTTAAATTACTGAGAGCTAGTAAGTTAATTATTAATAAATAAACAAAAAGAATGTCTGATTAAAAAAAAAAAAAAAAATCCCTTATATATTTTCATTTTGTAAGAGCATTGCAGTTACATAATTCTTGGAATATATTTACTGAGCCTTAGTTTTAGACTATTGTGACGTAAACCCAAGTCATAGCTTTATATAATTTGGTTTAGACAAAGTATTTTTCACTATGCTTTAGGCGGAAACTAATAATGGAAGCTGGTTCATAAAAGTTGGTATCCAAATTTAGCTTAGTTTGATACTTACGATTTTGCTACGATTTACTATTACTTAAGAATAACAAAAAAGTTCTTAATAAATTGCACTTTGATGAGTGCTATTGATAAGAATGAGGAATCACATACATAACTATATATGCAATTGATTATTATTTCTAATCAAGCTAGCCCAACCAAGCGAAATAATATTATGTATTCGAAATCTATTATGGTTCCAAAGGATACGAATTTCGGAAAGGACTAGTTACCCTTACGATATATTAATTGCCCCCTATTTACCTCGATGCCTTATTCAAACCGCTATACATCACCTTCATTGCTTGCCTACAAATAACCGTCTAATTATCGGTTGGGATGCCAGTCAAACCGGCTTATTTATGGACCTTACTCAGGAACCCTCTCACTGCATTTACGACTGACTGGTGAATGACAGAAGCTACCACCTTTGGTTAATTGCCTTCAATTGAAGTAGTCCGCAAATACAGCATGAAGGAATTTTCTTGAAGTTAGATTGCCGAGAAATGTTTGTTTGTGGGCCATAATTGGACCTTGGTCGGTCTGTTTTGAAGCTTAAGAACGAATGGTGTGGGTAGATGAAATAAATGACCTAGGTATGTAGGTACAATATGGCAAATTGGCAATGCGACTTAAAAATCCGTAGGATAATATAACATTAAATCATTTTTACTTTAAAGTAAATGTGGTCAATGTTACTTTTGTTTATTATTGAGGAATTTGAAATATTATTATTTTTCACACAGCAATTTTATATTGGACTATGATGAATAATCTGAATGGTGATATATCAAACTGAATGTATTTGTACAGACATAAAATGTTTGTGTACTTATATTTTATTGCGAAAAATAATAACATAGTTATATTTTTCATTGCAGCCGCTTTCCACTCAATATAGTGTAAATAAAAAAGTAATTTTAAAACGTATTTCTTTTTATTATGTATTTATTTAATTTAAACTGGTTTTAAAACATAACAGCATCTTGCCTGTATTCCCCGAAGGGGTAGGCAGAGGTGTACACAGTACACCCACATTTCACCAATGCTGTTATCATATCTATATTAAGTCCCATTCTATTGCCATATACCGGGCACTAATTGCAAGCTCCGGGCTGCTACTGAGAATTTCCTAACAGTAAAACTGCGGACCGCAAGCTCAGCAGTCGCGCTCGGAACCACTAGATCAATGAGGCAGTTTGCCTTTATGGTATTTTTTGGTTTTGTGCATTTAAGTATGAAAGACAATGTTCAGAGTGGATTTGATATGGTTCAGGTTCAGAGTGGAAAGAGGTCGAAATATAGGCAGCATATCGCATCATCGTGTCTCGGTTAAACGGATATACTATTTGTTTGACGTTGTTCTGAATTTGGGTGTAACACAGCTACTACAGACGAGACATTTCTAGTAAATTCTCCATACTAAGAATTTCTATGCATTTTTCGGGATTGATGGTCACGCTTCAATATTGCAAAACTAAACGATATAATGATTTCTAACTAACAACAAGTTATAAAATTATTATAAACGAAAATAAAGAAGGGGTTGTTGCAAAACGAGATAATACCTATTTATTTAAATATGTGTTCTCCCCCACTCCTATTAATTTACTGATATCGTTGGTGTAGAGGTTCCACTATCGTCAGTGAAGTATAGACGTCGGTACCATACAAATAGAATGGTTAGAATAGTCTGTTATTATTCTTCACATGTTTACACACTACGGTCTTTAAATGGATTCTTTGACATAAAACATGCTGCCAATAAGTGTAATAAACATATGAAAATTCGTCAAAATTAAGTTAGGTATATGTTTAATAATGTCAAATTTTAATAAGCGGTCTCTGTAGGTTCATGTGGTAGGTTAATAAAAGCATACAATGTATTAATTAAAAATCTGTTTACAATGTCCGTCAACGTTGTTGAAGGGGCCATTATTCGACATTTTAATTAATTAGCAACAATAACAAATCGACGGGAGCATGCATTGAAGCATGAATCTTTAAATTGTACATAAAATTAAATATGTGTTTAAAGTATACGCACAAATACAGGTAATTAAAAAGTTGGTATAGGAAATGGGAAGTTCGCTTTTTCCTTTGTCGTTCGATCTTCGAAATGAAGTACATAATTATGTACATTTGTACTAACAGGTAAATAAAGCTTTCGAATTTACATTTAATACGTCATGTTGGGTTATTTGCTCATTTAGATGTTGTAGTATGAAAATGTTCTGAAGGATGACCAAAGTGAAACTCGAACTCCCATCAAACAACATCGTTTGCATGAACTCATATATTCATATTATCACCTTATTAATACGGATACCAAGAGAGACTAATTGTTTCCACCAACTACTATTCTGACATATCTCTTTCACTTCATCTATTTCTCATGCATTCACAAATGAAACTTTATTATATTTGAAATTATTTTTTAAATTTTATATACTCCAAGATAAATCTTTGAAAAGCATTAACGCAAAGAATACGGTCGCGAACAGGATTCGAACCTGCGCCTCCCGGATGAATACTCCAGGCGCCTTTGACCACTAAGAGAGGTCGAGATGGCTTAGTGGTCAAAGGCGCCTGGAGTATTCATCCGGGTGGCGCAGGTTGGAATCCTGTTCGCGACCGTATTCTTTTTCCATTTAATATAATAACTTTTTTTACCCTTCCTTGCACCATCACAGAATTACCTTAACAAGATAAAGTAGTAGTAATACATTATTTACATAATTTGACACACAATAATTTATTCATATTATTCGCATGCCAAAGATTAATAAAAAAGTATTTATACACGTATAGGTACTTTAGTTGCCGAATATTGATTTCTCATCGAAGCAGAGAGATATTCTGTAATACATAAACACCACTTAACTGAAATTAATACATGTTACTAAAGTGTACCATGTAATTTGATGTTTCCTATATTTCCGTTGTGAGGAAAGTAATATTAGCTAAGATGTCAATACATATTAAGTGGAGGAAAATTGGAACATGCAGTAGAACCTAATATTAATAAAAATATAACGTGTGGGGTTTCTTTTCTGGTTAGACGTGAAAGCTACAAAAGTAATATTTTTGTGATGAAGAAATAATAACCCATTTCTTTGAATGTGTTTTTGCTTTTGTAGGATAACGATTTATCTTATTCGCTGTTTTTCTAAGAAAATTAATCAGTTGTATCGATATAAGGTTTTCATTGAAAAGTCGAATAGAAATGATATAAAAAAACTCGATTTAAATCGACTCAGCTGTAAATATAATACGTATCATCAATTCATCACAGCTACCGTGTAATATCACATAAATGAAACGAAAACTGCTGGTGCTACTATTCACGAAAATATTATATCAGACTGATTGTAATTTAAAGGTAAGAGACAACCCTATTTAAAATATAACGTTAAACAGTGATGTTTATTTCAATTTTGGGTGTAAACAGAATATTAGTAAACACGCGAAGTACAGCTATCAATCTACCGTGAGACGGAATTAACTCGGTAACAAACTGTTGTTACCGCTAATTAGTAGGCACCTACATCGATTTCTATGTAATTAACTTAATTAATGAGTTTCTGATATTTACTCTGCCTTAATAGCGGATAATTTGTAATGTTGCTTCGTGTGTTTAGTGCGTTTTGGTTTAATTGTTTGGTTCTAGTTTATTGGATGAGGTTTGAAATAATTGATATCTGTACGTTAATCAAATTCTAGGCCATGCTCAATGTTACTAATGAATAACTCCAGGTTAATTGAGGAACTGAATTGCAGTAGTAATAGCTTTCAATTCATTGTACTGTATGCTCAAAGACAATTAATTTATCTCAATTGCAAAATCAGTCACTTTTGAATTATCAGAAGATAATTGACATGTTCCCAAGAGTAATTTCCTATGTAGAAGAGGTTAATGAACATAGATGAAACGAAAGAGGTGTGTCAGAATCGTAGCAAATGGAATTCGATAGTCTGAATACGAATAGAACGGGCAAGAAACTCCATACCTATTGTTTTTTAACAAACAGGTGAAGGCGTCTAAAAATAACAGTTATACACCACCTCTTCGACAACTAAGATCGACGTAATGTAATATAATATTTATATATAGTCTTCCTTATCGGTTTCGATAACGGCGACCCCAACAGCTAGCCTTTCGTGAACCCTAATATGACTTGTTAGTCCGAACTTGGTTTTAAATAGTTAGGGGACATCGGCGCAAAGTTAAAGTGGACAAGTTGTTGCGCTGGTGCAAGCCCACTCTGTCGTCCTGCTGCTTGTGGTCGACTGGTAAACCATATATTGTCGAAATCTCAAAAAGAAAACGATTGCGATTTATCGGTTCCATAATTACGTTACTGGTATCTAATTCTAATAATATTGGTGGCACAGTTGACGCAATGTTCGTAAAAGTGGCAGCAACTCCCGTACGGCACAAAAAATTGTATGTTATACGGATTATTATCCATAGATCATACATGTGAACTAAACTGAAATTTGTAAATATTAGGTAAAGTTTAAAAATAGTACATTATATTGATACAAGAGAGCTAAGATGGTTATTATACTCGATGCTGGATTGCAAGCTCGAGCCGCAAGGCGAGGGTTATAATTCAACCAAGTGTATAATGACCAAATATGCTCACGAGTTTTATACGACGTTTTACACACTGGTGAGTAAAAAATGAATTATACTAGTTAAACCTAATTTTTATAGTAAAATTACGAAGTTACTAAACGGCCTCATATTAAAATAAGATAAAGTGAACATATTTCTATTTATATCACAAATTAGTGTTAAATTGTTAACAAAAATTAATAATTTGAAGAACCAAAATATTTATTTGACATATTTTAACTAAGACAGTTTATTTATTCACTAAAATGTTAAAACTCTTAGCCGAGATTTTTTTGAAATGTTATGTTATGGCGATATCCTGTTTTTTTTAGATAAAGTGAAAAGCTCGTGTGCGTAATAAACTAAATCATGAACATAAAACTTTACGAGCGTGTTGAAAAATTATAAATTTTATTTTATCAATTTGATGCTTACATTTGCTAAAACCCACATTTCTTTCAATTTTTTCATTAGTACAAAGATAGACAATTTTTCATGCCTTCAAACTACAATTTTATTGCTTAACATCACATTGAACACAAAGTCATCGGAGTGCAGTCAAATCGAATACTGACGTAACTGCCGATCATGTACACACAACGGTAATCCAAACTGGTTAATAGAGCGTACGCCATTTACGACCATGATTGGCCGTTACGTGAATCGCAAATAAGATCCAGATTCCGTATTCGATTGGCCAACCGAAAGGTAATATGGAATTCAGCAGAGCACGGAGTTCCGATGGTCACAGTGATAAGGCCGTGCGAACAGACATAAGGACATTTTTATCACTTACATGTATGTTGGATATGAAGTGAATGCTATCGGTGGGTTGTGTAACCTGTCATCGAACATATAATAAAAGGGAATATACGTTTATTAATAAAAGAGCTTTTAGCGATGCACAGTAAACTGATGATATCAGAACTTCGGCCACAAGATACAGACTGGTTTGGGGATTTCCGATTCGAACTATACATTTTGAAAGAAAAATACGGTTGTGAGCAGAATTAGAACCTGCACCGTCCGGATAAACACTCCAAGCATTTTCATTTCACAAAAATATAAGTTTAGAGTTTGCTACGCATGCGCGAATGCTTTTGGAAAATGTATCTGTATATATTTTGGTTATAATAATTAGTTACTGACACTCTGCCATAAACTCATAACTAAAATAAGGTAACGTTTATTTTTTGTAACTTTAGATTAAAACACACATTTTTACTTACATCGAATTGGTCAATCCCAATATATTGTGAGCGTAGATACCTTTTTTTTTTTTTTTTTTTTTTTTTTTTTTTTTTTTTTTTTTTTTTTTTTTTTTTTTTTTGTTTTCGGGGGGAAACCTTCAAAAAGGCGCCCGGTCTTCGGGGATAAGACCGGGGAGTGTGGGATTCTTACCTCACTAAAACCACCCCGGTGGTCACCATCAGCATATGGAAGGGGGGCACTGGGTCCTCTGAACAGACCAGCTCCAGTACCCCCGCTATGCAATGCTTATTAAAGCACATCCCTGGGGAGACTGTAAAGGGGTCTCCCCTAAGCCTCGCTATGCACGGTGGCATGTGACCACTATGCCACCGTCTTCTCTGGGGTCACATGATAGGTGAAAAGAGTCCCCGCTCTATGCACCCGTGACCCCAAAGGCCCGCCTGCTTTATTTAATCATACAGGCGGGGTTTCGGCTGTTAGGTGCCGAGGCGGTTGCTTCCACGACGCCTTCTTCTCCGAGCGGGATCGGCCCTTTCACGATCCCGCTCAGCGGCCTCCTTCTGGACCATAACGGTCTCGCAGAAAGAGGCCATTTCCTTCCAGTTCGCTGCGTCTGCCAGCATAGCACTTACTACTGCTGGCAGAGACAAGTCTCGCCCGATTTTTGCCCCTAGTACCCGCCGCTCAGCTGCCCACGCAGGGCACACCTCGAGCGTGTGCTGTGCTGAATCCGGGCCACCTCCGCAATGGTGGCAATTTGCCGTAGCCTCTCGCCCAATCCTGTTCAGGTACTCACCAAAGCAACCGTGCCCGGTGAGCACCTGAGTGAGCCTGTAGGAGATGCGCTCCTCTCTTTTCATCCAGGCTTCGAAGTGCGGCAGAACGGCTTCGACAACGCGCTTGCGCGAATATTGCGGCAGTTGTAGCCGCTCGCGCCACCGCTCGAGCGCGTGTCGCCGTTCCTGCCGCCTCAGCCTAACAAATGCGCTTCCTGGCACACTGTTACCACTTTGGCGGATGGCACGGATCCGGGCATAAACCCTTGCATCCATATCCGCCAGGAGAGCGTAGATACCTACCTACATATCGTTTCACGCCGTATATTTTAGTACTCCTCTTACCATTTCAACACTCGAGTATTTATTAAAAACTAGCTAGCCTCTGTCAGCAATATGCCTGCCAAACTCATCGATACAACTTCGTTACTCCACTTCTATGAGATTTTTTGATGATCCAATATTTGATATCACGTCGTGCAGTTTTGTGGTCCACAAAATTAAAAAATATTACAAATAATACGTGAACGGGAGTCTGTTTTATTTTCTGGTCATGTCACTTCTTAAGCGTATCAATATAATTAGTGAACACAAGATATTTTATAAGCGTCGAATAATAAGTGATTGGAAATTTTATTGCTGGAAAAAATATTTGATCAACATCAATTAACTTATTTGATTATTTAGAAAGACACAAAGTTTTCATTGCTGTAATGATCAGAAAAAAGGAAAAGTATACAAAAAAATTATTCATCTAGTTGTCGTAAGACGGACCGCTGAGCCTGAGGCCCTGGTTTCGATTCCCAGGTCAGGTAAATTGTCATTGGGTTTTTCTGTTGAAGTTCTCAGTAGCAGCCCGGTGTTTGGAATTGTATCCGGTAGATGGCAATTCACTGCCTATTTCATAGGAATTAAAAACAGCAATGGTGAAATGTGGGTGTATAATGGTAAACACCGGGAATATTGGCGTAATTATATGTTATGTACCTAAAAATAAACAAAGTTGGGTAGTATGGCGTAAGGAGTGGACTTAGGAAAATGTTGACCGCCTGCAGCTTAATTTAATTACAGCACAGCTCTGCGAGGCACTGATTTTCCACCCGAACCCTAGTCAAATTTAAGTACTATGGTTTCAATAACTAAGTAAATGTACAATTAATATACCATTTGATAGGAAAATGGTCCAAACATGAAGAGTAGAAAGGAGAAACTTGTTTCATTGTTTAAGGCTTGTTCGTTCACTTTAGGCCATGGATGCAATATCCTACGTTATATATAAGACCTGTCAGTCAGCAACGTTTTGATGTAGGTCTACAGCGGACAGATGGACTGACGGGTCGTGGGCCGTCCAAGTTTTTTTTACTCTGTGACAAATGGCCCCTTTTGCCGCTCTCGTAATTGGTCGAATTTATGATATAGAAGAAAACTTAAAAGCACTTTTTAGGGCCAGTGAAAAACGGTTTTTATTTCTCCTTTGAATTTAGTCTAAAATATTTTTTTTTTGGTGTAGGCATTTTTGTCAGAGGTCAAAATTTTACTGGGTGATTTATTATTTAGTGTTCCATTCGTGTATCAATTTGTTCTCGTGGTCTGTTTATTTTGCAAGACCCTTAGAGTATCATTAGGATAAAAAATTAAGTATTTGCTATTCAGTACTTTGTATGTATAAGAATGGATAGAAATGTGGTAGTATGAAATATGAGACGTCAAATCGTTCTTATAGTGTTATTCATTATTTAACTTTAAAATTCTTCTTTTGATACGTGCCAAATTTGTTTATCAACCCTGATTTATTTAAAGATTTATTTATTATAAGGATATCGATTCACAAGAGCATTATTATAAAACAAAGTCTATTATAAAATCAATAAAATATTAAGAAATTCGGCCTCTAGGAGAAGAGAAAGGAATTCCAGCGCCAGCAAAATTCTTTTGTTAAGAAGTATGCAGATTGTTCACATTCACAATGATGGTATTTTCTATATAATACAATAACATTTGGAGAATGAAAATAAACAAAATCTACAGTTTAATTATTAACTGCAGGGATATTTGTGAAACCCGTGAACGGGTGCTCGTATGAGATGAAGTAAAATTAACTTGAACGTGGAAGCCGTAAAAATAATTATAATAGGTCAACTAACATAACATGGGATCACGCGTGTATTCCCCGAAGGAGTAGTCATACGTGTATATAATTATACACCCGCATTCCACCAATGCTCTTATTAAGTCCTATATAATAGGTGGTGAGCCTATTGCTATCTACTGGGCACAATTCCAAACTCCGGTCTGTTACTAAAAATTTTCTAACAGAAAAACTCAATAACACTGCCCGACCCGGGAATCGACCTCATGCTTAGCAGTCATGCGTTCGACCACTAGACCAATGAGGCAGTTGTATATATTGCATTGTATTGTATACGTCTATAGGTATATATAGTTGGCGTTAATACGTCAACTATTAACGCGAACTGCAATATTATAAACTTTCTTGGTCATAAAAGACGTGTGTGAGTAGGGTTCGAATCTGTACCCTTTGGGTGAATATTCCACAGACCGCTAGGGTACTTATCTAGGAGGCGAAAATAATAATTTTATTTGATATTATTTGATAAGTTTAACGTGGACATAATCGAATTTATAGCCGCAACTTAACCATATTTCTAGTTAAGCGAAGTTTAAGTCAACAAAAACTATGACTTTGGACTTTAAGGTCATCCTAACACAAATATAAGATGTGCTTACAGTCTTGTGGTCCTTACAATATTATTAATGGTGTAATTTAATTATAACAATTTTTAGTAATAAATAAATACTTTCACAATTATGTCGATTTGAATGTCATGTAAGTTGATTTATAATAAAAACAAAATCTGTGTGAAGGTTAGGTCTTATCGGCTAGGCATCATCAAGGGGGCCGCTTGGGAAGGTGAGTGATGTCACATTGACAAAAGTTCGTTGATCCCAGTCGAAAAAACAAATAATGACATATGACATACTCTGGCAATGACAATGACGTACTCATAACGATTATTAGTAGTTTTATCAACCAGTCACCGCACAAGTGTTTTGTTTTACATTCACATTTAAAATAAAAAGGATTAAGATCCCTTCTGCGTATATAAATGTCAAGAAAGACGTACGCCTCTCTAGATTAGGTCTCAATGTGATAGTAGACAATTGGATTATTGATCGTCAATCTAGGCTTAGGCTTTGATTAACTTGATTACGCTTTGACCTTGAGATCGAACTAACGACTTAGTCTGTAGAGGATTTAAATATTATTGATAACAATTGAACCAGTTAAAGTATGCAATAAAGATAGATTTTCTTTTCGACCTGGTATGGAGCGAGAGCATATTAGTCTCCAGTCATTATTCATAACGTGTGCTTGATAAACAACCTATTGTCTAAATTTAAACGGCATTTTTTTGGTGCTGGAAATCCATCACGTTGGACGTTTTGCCGGACTATTACCAACTAAAAACTACACTGTCCTTCGCTCATCTTTACTGAGGTCTCGGATCGTAGCTACATTCACCGCGAACCCCATCAGGCTATGATTCGTCAAAATCATCGATGGATCTCGTCCGGCCACAGTTGGTCTGCCCGGAAACCACTAGAGGTATGCACTCTCAAACATGGGCTTGTTGTTGGTCGGGAGATGAACTACCCAAGTACATCACTGCCCGTAGGCCTCTGACATGGCGCTACACACCACCAGATGTGCTGATTTTCTCACGGTGTTTTCCTTCGCCGTTTTAAACAAATAATAATTAATTTCTAGTACGCAAATGACTCGAAAAGTTAGTTGCGTGCCTTGGATTTGATTTTTCAACTTTTGACTTGCCTGTCTAACGGTCATACCATTAAGCTATCACTACTTGCTTTCCAACGGTCATAACACTAATTTGTGATCTCCAGTTAGATTTTTTTTTATAAACTAAGCATTAACTGCTCTAAGGGCATCCCCCGTGGGATATAAACCTGGGCTTAGGGCATTTTTGGCGGCATGTCAGGGACTGGTTAAACCTCAGGTCCATTTAAGGGTTTAATTTAGGAGCGAATTAAAAGCTACGAGTCGGCGGCGGTATGAGCAAGTGTTGGGGGAGTATGAGAAGAGTTCTCGCGACGGACGCAGAACTTGCTACCAAGGTTTTCACCAGGGTCGAGCGCGTTGGAGTTGGTTTGATAATAAAAGACGGATAAGAGTAACTACCAACTGTTTTACATAGATATTTCACGGATGAACTTCCATGTAAAGGAAAGACCTCTCAGCATTCAGGTTGCCCAAAATTATAGCCAGGGTTGAAAATGACAATTTGTTTAAGGAAACAAGAGCTTAGAGATTCTAAAAAAAAAAATTACCTTAAAATCATGTTTCACAGCTTCAGTAATTCGGCTCCAAAAAAACTCGTTCATAATTATTAGATTAATTACTTTTTGAACAAACCAAAAACCCCAAGAAAACTTACTAATGTAGGTACTTATTGATGTGGCGTTGAGCTAGGTTCGCAATTCAACTGCAATTGCACCACCTATTAAATTTTGTTTGCCGACTACTGCCGAGTTTCTATATTTAACCGATCGTAACTCATTTATGTATTATGGGCAGTGATAACCTAGTGGTATGACCGTTGAACTGACAAGTCAAAGGTCGCAAGTTCGAATCCAAGGCACGCATCACTGTCTTTTCGAAGTCATGTGCGTATTATAAACTAATTACCACTTGCTTAAAAACTGTGAACGAAGACATCGTGAGGAAATCAGCACACCTGAGGGATTTTCTCGATGGTGTGTAAAGCCATGTCGGAGACCGACGGGTGATATAAATTCTGTCACGAGATTTTTTATCAACCACACGATAAGAAGAGAGATGTATGTATTTATTATGATTTCTATTGATGCTTATAAACAAAGTTTCCAAAATTATGGTACCATTGCAGCATGGGTCTATTCCTTAATAGTGTAAAAACTAAGCAATAAGCATTGTTGTTATTCTATTAACTATAAAACGACATTAAGTCAGAAGAATACCTATATGATAGATAAGGCACAAAAATACTTACAACATTTTAAAACGAAAAGAAAAGTAATCCAGAAAAAAAAAACACGTGAAAATGTGGTTCCCTCCATCCATTAAACCTCTATCAGATGAAACTAACCGCTTTCAACCGGTTTTAACCGGGTCTGTCTGACACAATGTTATTTACCTTTATGAATGCTTCGGTTGTAATGCTCATATCTTGATATGCATCTGAGCCAATGCCCTCAACAGCTGAGCGCGAAATCGGGTTAACTCACGACGGAAACGTCCGAATCCTGAGCGTGGAAACTTATTCTGTTAAGTTTGATGAATATTTATTTGTACGGTTAAAAAAGGATGTGGTTTTTTCTAGCTAAACTGTAATTGCACTTTGTATAATGGGAATTAGAAATGAATATGAAATTAGAAAATTTTTGTACCTGTACTTAGCATGTCTTACAGGAGGAACATACGAATAAACATTTTCTTTATTTATACAATGGTGTCCAACAAAATATATAAACATAAATTCACATATTAACATTATGTTGGTATCAAATAAGTTTACCTACTCTGTTACAACTAAATTAAGAGAATTCATCGTCCCCTTGCCCTTATCCCAATTTATTTGGGGTCGGCGCAGCATGTATTCTTGCATATACTATCAAATTGTACTGGCATGCTGTTAAAGTTTTGGCTATGTTTTATGACCGGCCACCTGCCTGACGCCAATCCTCATCGGAAATGCTGTTGTTGGTGGTAACCGCCACCGAATTGAATTTATTTTTTTATTTTTTTACAATTTAGATTAATATAAATATTGGGAATCTTCGATACATTTAAAACGAAACAGGTAAAATATTGAGAAAAGATAATAAAATAAGCGTCAATAATTATGAACAGTCAATCACCCATGAACTACATACCTATATATATTACGATATAAAAATGTATTTTGCAATGAACAATTCTATTACTTCAAGATAAATCTTTGAAAAGTGTTAAAGCATGCTTAGCGAACTCTAAAGGTACAATATTAAATGGGAAAAGAATACGGTCGCGAACAGGATTTGAACCTGCGCATCCCGGATAAATACTCCAGGCGCTCTGACCACTAAGCCATCTCGACCTCTGTTCACCACCGCGAATTCTTCTTCCATATTTTAACACGTCTTATGGCGACGTCATTGCAATCAATTCAGTACCTATACAGGTGACCGAACCGACACGAGTATTTATCCGGGAGGCGCCGGTTCGAATCCTGTTCGCGACCGTATTCTTTTTCCATTTAATATTGTAACTTTACAATTCTATTATTTAAAATATAAGAAGAGAATCTTTTTACCTCGAATGAATCACTAATGTATAAAGAAACCGAAGAAAACGTTGATGGGAAGTCCACCCATATTCTTTAGAACTTTATTTACTTTTCCTTTCTCGGTCAATCTTTGCGAAAACTTTCGTTCGCCACCGTTTTTGGTCCACTTTTTATAGCAGTTGATATGTCATGTCACGCCCTTGCATATTTCATTGCGATCGGCCCCTTGACGCCCACTATTAATAATTTATAACACTTAAAATATTTCCATATTCATCACGCATATTCAACGTCATCATAAAATATATTGAATTGAATAACCTCTAAACATAGTTATGTTAAAATTGCCTATTTCAAGTTATATTTATGTTTAAAAATCAAATTGGAACAGAATAAAAATAACAGTTCAGAATAAGTCTTTTAATGCAGAGCTGGCGCACGACCGCAAATATAGATGGACCTAATTAACTTTGGATCGATTTCGTCCACATTCTGTACCAGTTCCTTTATTCCCTGTTAATGTAAATAATTGAACAGTGCTTTTATTGAATCCACAACAAAGTAATAAAAAGTTCGAACGTTTTTCAATTCCATCGGTATTAACTATTTTCAACTCTAATTTTCTTTAGCTTGCAAGTTTTTGCTTCGAAGTTAATGGACCTGTCAATTAAGTTTTAATATTTCTAGCAAATAAAAATGAGAATCACTTCCTTCCACTCGACTTAGTAGGTTCACTATTAGAGAACGTATAACCGTCGCCGCGTCGTAAAGTGATCCAGATCACAGGTTCGTATAGCAGTGCCTAATAAATATTTACGTTCCCCTCACTTTAACTACTACAAAACTGTATGAAATGGAAATTATTCATGAAAGTAAAATAAATGTCTTAGGAAAGAAACGCCTCAATTTTGTTGCTAAAACGGTAAAAGCTGCAGCTATGAATTTTGTATGAAAATTGACGTAACCGAAGACGCAGTATGAAATTTTAAATCCCGCCAGGATTTATTGCAGTGACGTCATGGTTATAGATTCTTGTTTTCCTATTGTATTAAGGTTTATTGGAATAACGTAATGCTTTTGTCTTTATAGTGATATGAACTTGGAAATCTTGGCATGTTTACCAATGTGTTTACTGTATAGCATATCGCAGACGCAAGTTTACGAGTAACTGCTATATTACTAATACTTATGTATTATGAGAATAATCTGGTTTTTATGGTAACAATGAAAATGTAGTGTGTGGGTTTGAAGGATATCTATGTATATTTTATGAATTTAGAATGTTAAAATGCTAACTATGGTTGCCAAAATATCTTATAGAATCTTCTCTCGCATTCCCTTTATATTTGGCTGCAAAAGCTTGTTAAATGTCCAAAGTTATTTTCAGGATCGTCATAAAAAATGATGACGGAGTTTATAGGAGTAACAGCATTTGCTGGGTAAAGGTCTTGTCGCATTTATATTTAAATGAACTTTATTGTGAGTCTGGAATACAAATTTGTGATCTCGACACCCGTCCAACGCTGCGCTGTACTATGTAATTACAAAATGTAAAGTCTTAAGTTTACTTTTGTGTTACATTGCGTTTTCCAGCGGAATTGCCGGAAGCGCTTGTAAATGAATTTGTAATACTGACGCAATGTATTTTAAAATATGACTTAAAGTTTTGACTTTTCGTATTTTCTTAGTACTGTTTCCTGCAATTCCAAATTTTACATAACTTCGTTCCATAGCAATTGCCAAGGTTATTTTATTTAGTCTCGCTATCGCAACTTCTAAGTCTACTTAAAATTTTAAGTTTGATTTCAAATTTATTAAACTTTGCTCTATGTTCACAATGTCATGAATGTCGATTAGGTTGAGTCAAAATTTGTTTTAAAAATATACGAATTGTGTCTAAAACTAATTTTCATCTTAAATATAGATTTTACTTAATAGAATTGACAAACTATGTTGTCTAGACTTCGACTTAAGTCAGTTCAAGTTTTCGTGTGATTATATTAAGGCACTATGTTGGAATGCTGTTCTAAAGCGGGTGATAAATTTTAATAATATAGGTATAAGCTAGCGTTTGTAGTAGACAACATAATTTTGCCCCACATAATTTATACCGTACTTCTGATATTCAGAGGCAACACCTAATGATATTAATCAAAATTTATGAGTGAACGTTAATGTCGGATCAGGGAAAGGGACAAGATCATAATATGCAAACGGTCACCCATCGAATTTCAGGGCGTTCTGAGCATAATTTAAATATATGGTGACGTCATGTCAGTTGAACAAAGGACCTAATTAACAAGATAACGAGGAAGTGAAAGTCTTTGTGTTGCTTTTTGTTTATATCAAATTAACTTTCTAACGGATAAATAACGGTGAGAAATTCCGAGAGTTCTATGGTACAAGAACGACTATATGAGTCAGGGCGTTTTATAATGACATAGACAGTTGGTTACTGTCTCATTGTAGGACAAGGGCCTCTTCTCATACAGTAAAGGTATGAACATTTGTCACCACGTTGACGTAGTGCGGATTTGTGACTAATGGTCTAGTCCCAAATCCGCATAGTCCTCCTGATGTTTTCATATACCGTAACAACTGGTACATTAAATGATTGATAAAAAAAATATCAACACAGTGACAAGACTATTTCACACTTCTAAATATTTGATCTCATACCTGCGAAAATTTTGGAGCAAAATACCAAGCGTCCCTTTTATAGGTTGGGATAATTTATTTACAGTACATAATGTATTTTATACAAAATAAATCTTTACTGTTTTTCGATCACACTCTTGTTTACCATTCTTATTGGGTAATTTATTAGTTTAAATATTTACGTATTCTGTTTTAGATAATACGTTCCATTAGATCATATGTGTATGGGGCATTGTAAAGTGACCTTTATGATACTCTGGTAACACTGGTTAAGATCAAGTGATATGTACTGAGCGGCTTGTGGCAATATTGTCTAACATACAGATTAACGTCCCTCGAACAGATTATTATTAGCATCAAATTTCAAGTCGACTTTATGGTACGAGAGAGAAAAGATTCAGAAGAAAGTCAAAAAGCCAAATATGTATAAGAAAGATTTGACATTAAATTGGAGGAATAAAGAAGGATTAAACATAAAATTGTAAGAAAAGAAGGCACGAGTCGACGAGACCTTTAAGAAGATAATAAAGATTACTTAAAGATAAACCTGCGGATAAGCCATAATTATATTTTATATAGGATCGTTGAAATGTAGGATGGTACTTACAGTTGAGCTTAAATATTTAATTAAAAATATACATCTTAATATTACGCTATAACTTCATTAACACTAAACTGCAGAGGTTGTAGCATATCCCTTATGAATATGCAAAGCACGTGGTTAAGACACTTAAATTAGCTCGTTATTCAGCGATTTACATACATAATTGTATTGTTTTAATGAGAAAATACAATGCTGGTCTATTATTCTCTGAATAATGGATTGAAAGTCGTATACAATGTGGGAGGAAACCATTTAATTAAATTAGAGAATATGTTTTTGTAATTAATAGTTTTGGGTTAAAGTGCACATATAGATAATACACGTGACTTCTATAGTAATATGTTTCACGACAAATTGATTTAAGAAACTACAATGAAAATATTTTCTAGGAATTGGAGCTTTAAATCAAGCACAAGACTAATCTATCAGGCTTGATTGTTGCAATCTATTACACCATTCCAAGGAAAGTTTCAAATAAAATTCTTTCAAGTTAAAAAAGACTTATCTGTCAATAATGGATGTTCATCCTACCGTGAAAGTAAACCAGCTTAAAAAGCGTTTTTTCTTATTTCGGCTAACAAAGTAATTACGTGAGAAAAATAATGCCCCCGCTTAACTTTTTAATCCCCGTGGAGCCGAATTTATGAGTAAGAATTGTGACTCTAAATTCTTCTTAACACGTTGCCAGCGGTGAAAATATTTCCAAAAAAGTAAAATAACGCGGCAAGGGATCTATTTAGTTTCACAAAGTATTTTACTACCGATGTTGGCTTGAAACAGTTTGACCTGCTTTAGGATTTTTTGTCCATGAAAGAAAATATACTTGAATTCACGTCCTTATTATATTTTTTGTACTGGGCTTTTTGTAATTTAAGTGTAGTGATGTCATTAAATTGGAGTACTAATTTAAACTTGGAGAACTGAAGTCTTACATTCTGTTGTGAACACGCAAAGCAAAATATATTTTTACAGATATTGCACCGATTCACAAAAGAAACGAACGATACGTTAAGTAATTTCAAATTCGGTGCGTTACATGTTTGTCGCTCCCGAAGAAAGTACTTGTGAATAAAATTAATGTTTAATATAAGATCGAAATCTTAGCTTATCTTAGCAGCTGCGCTGCGAACACTGTTGGCATTTTTGCATTAAGATGACGATACCGTCAATTTCCTTTCCATAAAATATTATACATAAACAATGCGTAACTTTTTTCCATTGCATATTAGTAGCAAATTTAGCATATCTAATGCCTTTACGAAAAAGTTTTCCTTCTTGTCAGTTTGACATGGCTCTGGAAAATTATTTGCTTTAAACCTAACAATATCAGTATCTATCAGCTATCTTAATTTCTAAGTAACTTGCTATATAAACAACACTAATCACTAATGAAAGCAGTATTTTTAACAACTATTCTGTGACCAATAAAAACGCAAGTTTCATAACGATGAAATATTTGCAAATACATGCCAAACATCAGATTTTGGGTAAGATTCGAATAGGTAATGTTTTTCTTCCTAAATCACCATGTATCCTCTGAATTGTATCCAATTAACAAAATTAAGTTCGGCTTCTATTAAATAAGATAAAAAAATGTCGCACTCTAAATATAGCTAACCTGATGTGTACAATAATATACATAAATATTATTTCGCCCGATGACACAACCTTTTAAGCAACCTACAATGAGTTAACGAATTATGCACCCTAAATCATGCTTATGGTACTTTTCACAGTTTATGTTGGACGTCTTTTTAGGAATTTGGTCTTAATTGACGTCAATTAGGACATAATTGGACAAACATTCTATGCCCATTCAAGTTTTATAAGGTCCTTTTTAAAAACTGAATTCTGAAAGTGCATACTTTTTGCAATTGCGAATTGTTTCGATAGCGGAGAACATTTAGCTTCAGGTTAAAAATAATTTAATCTTAAATGCAAATTAATAAAATATCTAGTCTCTTCTACAATATTGAGTGTAGTCATGCAATGGTCTGAGCACCACCCGCCCGCCCGCAAATATAATATGTAAGCAGTGAAAAATTGTAACTGGGTGGGTGGCGGTGCACACGTCATGACTACCCTCAATATTGTGGAAGTAGATATTCTATTTATTTGCATCTATTGTAACGGACTTCCACAAGGTAACGCCTGAATCTACTCAATATTCAATGTTCTTATTAACAGACGACCTAATAATTGGTACCAACAATGTGATTTAGTTTACTAGTTATAAGTTCATTATTTCACAAGTCTTCTTCTTATTCAAGTTGGACCGACGCGACGTTACCTTAACACTTTTATGAATCACACTTTTATTCTATGTATCTTCTCATGGTATGGTTGATGAACGACCTTGTGTCAGAGTTTAAACCACCCGTAGGTCTCTGACATGGTTTTAAACACCATCGAGAATATCCCTCAGGTGTGCTGGTTTCCTGACGATGTTTATCTTCGCCGTTTTAAGTAAGTGATATTAATTAATAACACGCACATGACTTTGAAAAGACAGTGGTGCGTGCCTTGGATTCACACTTGCAACCTTTGACTTGTCAATCGAACGGTCATACTACTAGGCTATCACTGATGAATAAAAGTGTGATTCTGTTTTTGTTCAGGGTTAGGCAAAAGTGTACTATTGTAAATGTACTTACACCTGACTTTACTTGCAGTAATTGATTTTGGACTCTCTAATAACTAATTATTCTTGAAATTACGGACGTCGTCTGATTGCATTATTAGATAAAGACGGGATCCCGATCGTAGCCTATTTTTAATCCTCTAATTTCCTCCAAGAAATATTCTCTCACCGAAGATTGCAAAAATTAAGTTACATGGGTCCTATAAACTGCACGCGCCGCATTTGTGGCGCACTCAGGGCTCTTGACCTCAAACCTCTTTGTCGGACGAGTGTGCGTAGTTACAAAACCCTTCAGTCCCGTTTTTATGGATGAAACAAGTATGGCCGCGTCTTTATTCCGAGTATTGTTGCATGTACTAGTTGGTACGGAAGGCGTTGTTCTTGATTGCTCTGAAAATCAAATCAGTATTTGTACTGTTATAGGAAACATTATGTCTTACCTTACCTATGACCACTGCCTTGGCCTTCCTTATTAAAGAAACACACGTTCTTTTGAGTCTTGTATTAGGGTAACTTATCAAGATCATTTGAGATAGTGAGTTTGGATGTTTTATCAGGTGATCCTTATATTTTTCTAATCAGAGCTGAGCTTCTTCCAAGATATTTGAAATTTTCAAGAAAGCGTGAAGTTCAGAGACAGACTTCATCACTTTGGTATAACAAAGTCATAGAGTCTGTGAGTATGAGATAAAGTCCTCGGGACATCATTCTGATTTCTTTGAAGGCAAAGAACATTTGTTTTGCTAACAGACGACCCCAACTGAATCCGATAGATCCACATCGGTTTCATAACTGAACAAGGTCGATTGTCTACAAAGGAGCCAAAGTTGGTTTCTAACCCTGTGGTTGATATCATCCTGTTTATGCGTTATATGATCATACCATCTCACTCTGCGAACCAAATAAAAATGGATTTCCTGGAATATATCAAGAATTCTCTCTCTTTGATTTGTACTAAATAATATTTTTGGTTTCACGGAATTATGGTGTAATTATGATTGAAGTAAAAACACAGTTCTGTATATAAAATGTAGTTCTATTTTTTTTGTTAAAATTAAAGATTAAGCCATCTTAGTTTAAAACTATGAAAAGATTTCAAGACAGCTTCTAGAAGAAAATATTGATTGACGGATAAAACAAGCTTGCCATAAATCGATGTAAGTATTCGGATATAGATATATATATATATGTCTTACTGTTTAAATTAAATCCATCCAAAGGTTGCCTGGTAGAAATCGCAGACAGCGATAAGGCCGCCCATTGTATAATTTAAAAACCAAATATTTTCTGTCTGTATATGTCCATTTAGGGTACAATAAAGAATATATAAATAAATAAATAGAATTTTAATCTGTACGATAAAGATTCGAAGTCTGAAGGAATAAAATTAGTAGGTACCTACCTCAATCAAAACCAAGTAATATAATATACCGTAGAACTAATCATTTTAACAAGTTGTGCGGTAATTTTGTTAGTTTATCTTCGGTGTGCCATATTTTATTTGTGATATCTAACACTGTTTATTAAGTAATGAAAAATAATCCATGCTTCAATAGAAAGTTATTAACAAGATCAATCAATCTGCCTGGCTTTTTCCCAACCACATTGGGTTCGGCTTCCAGTCTAACCGCAAATATAATATGCAGCTTAATGTATTTGTTAGTTTCATGTGAGAGGGGTATACAGAAAGTGATCAAAAGACAGAATATAGGCATCTCTGTGAAAGAAGAAAAAAAAACAGTACCGTAAGGTTGGGCCACAAAAAAACTAAAACGTTTAATATTTAGATTCACCTCTATCCCATAAGAGTCTAGCTTGTCTCAGTCTAGTACTCAACAAAAGTGTATTCTACACGATTTAAAGCATTCTAAAAAGCAGCTCCTTTATTCACACATCTAAATATAAATCCTCCTATTGTCATGATACTTCTAAAGTGAAGCCTATAATCACTACAAATATCTTTCTAAAAAAAATTGCTATAAATCTACTTCTGTTATTTTTGGAGAAAAGTGAGTTAGTTGACTTTCAATTTGACAATTCGGTATAAAGATATGGAATAATATTCGATAATTTAACACAAATGTCCCAAGCACGACGGTTAAGCACGAGGTTCTGGGTTTGTGTTATTGAGTTTTATCTGTTACGAAAGACTCCGTAGCAGTTCGGAGTTTGGAATTTGGAAATGTGTGGAAATAGATTTCCCAGCTACTATATGGGACTTGCAGCAGCATTTATGAAATATGGGTGTACAACTGCACACCCATGTACAGATCTGTACGTTACTGAGCCGAAAGGTTAGACACAAATTCTTACTTGTACATATCAACAAAAGCCCCAAATCTAAAGCGATAGAACACAATTTTAATGTTCCAGTTGAGTCGACGCCTTAACGGCAGTGTTTAGTGGCCTTAAACCGGCATTATTAGTGACAAAATAGTGTCCGGGGCACCATTAAACTGGCTCGTTTCTATTACCGTGTCTCTCAATAGCGTTCCGAATACGTACTTAAACACAGAAATGTTTCGATTGTTATCCGAAGGTTATTGGGGGTAAGTGGGTTTTGTCTTGTGGGCTCCATTGTCTTCGCTTTGTTTATTTTTGTTTAGTTGTGTTTCTTATTAGCAGAATAGGAATAAGTGTTTAAGAGAAGATAGGTTTGCGTCATACTGGAACAATGGAGCTAAAATAATACGAGTGGCTAACTAACGCAATTCAACAATATACCTTTAAAATTTTAAATTTGAACGCTATTAAGCTTCTTTTGTAAAAGATTTCTACTGTCAACGATATATGGGTTTGTGTATTGAACGCATGGTAGTGTGTGCAGTCTTGGTAGTGTGTGTAATTTTTTATATAGCTTTCTGCACACCTTCTCCGTATAAACTTTAACTGTGCCAAATTTCATGCTTCTCGGCCCGCGTAATTTTCGTAAAAAGGGGTACAAGGTTTTTGCTTCACGTATTAATATAATGATGTTTATGGTGTGCAATAAATACTTGAATTAAGAACTTTCCTAAAAAGCCCTGTAAATAGTAGCTATATACCGAAATACCAAAGCTACTAACATATATGGTTTCTTCATAATTTTGGTTAAATCAGAAATGAAAATCTGTATATTAAAAAAAGTCATAATATAAGTAAGGGGGTGGGTAATTTAGAAAATAGGAATATTTTTAGCTGCTCCATTTACCAATAAATATATTTTCAAAGACAAAAGTCTTCTGAAGTGAAACGATGGTAGACGCACAAATAATTGATTTGTTCTAAGAAGTCAATTTGGAAATAAGCTTTAAACACACTGTGTTTATATGTGTTCTACGTTGTTACTGGTAATTAATAAATCACGACATTTTTGGGTTTACATACAAAAATAATGGGTGGGTGAGCAACCTACTTTCTACTGTCTACATTGAACTGTTATTGAACATATTTTTGTTAGTTTCAGTGATTACATTAAATCCTTTATTGATGGAGATGATGAATCTATTTACGGCAGTTAATCCTCATTTGAAGGTGTTTGTCGTGTGTAGCGAAAGTTTTCGCAGTCATAGCTGGTTTCTCCATTAAGTTTCGTTCCCCACAATTATTCAACCAATAAACAAATTAAATTAACTCAACACATACAAAAGTTCACCGTATCAAAGCGTACAATAGTTTAATGGACTCCATTCCACAATGAAACTAAATTCCTACTGCGCAGGCTTTGAAAGTGAGGTATGAAGGCTGAGTCGACTGCATACGAGTATTATTATGTAATATTCTTTACTATTCTCTGAGCTCTGTGGTTCCCAGTCAAGTGTAAGCTGTACGATTTCTTCTCTTGACTATGACTTAAGTATCATATTTGGTTTATTCAGTTCGAATACATACCGAATTATAATACAGTACCAGATTTTGAATATCAAAGTCAAAATTAATATGGTATACTTTTGTTAAAAAATTCGTCAACTTAGGCTGTATAGCAAAATAATTTGTTGACAAAAAATACGACTGTGAACAGGATGCGGTGTCGAGCAGCAGGAGTTGCGTTAAAATAATATTATTAAAGTTATATGTGCTTATGGAATCGTTAATATCTAAAAAATGTTCAGCTTCCAGAGCGGTTTTTGAATACAGAATTCGCAAGGCGAGTACCTCCATCTATAATGTGAATTATAATTGTGTAGTTTTACTCGAACATTCTATGAGAAAATAAAATATTATAATACTCACTGCTTATGTTAATGCTGATGTCAGAATTGTTTACTAACTTAAAATGAAGTCTAGAAACTAAAAATTTAAGGTATTATTTAAAGATATTTATTTTATTTATAAAAAACTATGTTAAAAGAGATTGTAAGATGTCCGAACTCCTTGATAGGAACAAACCTTGTTTTATTGCCAAGTTTTTTAACAGAGAAAAAAGTTAAAACGCAAAAGAAACAACCTCTGTGTCGTTTCTTGTAATAAGAAGTGCTCCTTTGAAGAAATTTTTAGGTACACTTTTTGATTTTGGCACACTCGTAAACTGTTACTTTTTCACGTTTTATAATAAGAAATGAGGTTAATCTGAAAGCTAAAGAAAGTTTTGGAAGGTCAGTTGTTCTTGTTGCCTTAAGGTGAAGTATAAACCAAAGTATACGAATAAATTTAAAAAAGAAAGTAGCGGTGGACTTAAGGTTTTTGTTTTGTCACTTTTGGTGTGAAAATCTGCTTTATTTATCATCGATTATTGTGTTCTTAGTTGACTATATTGATAAAACCCAAGTATTATTTATAAACAGATAAAGAAATTTATTGGTCATGTATGTTAAAAATCACGTTTCAAGTTACAATGTGTCTTTAATTAATATTTCATTTTATAGTTCATTAAAATTATATAAAATTATGTTTTTTTTTTATTAGCTTGTGTTTGACCTCCATCTCACCTGATGTTAAGCGATATTGTGGTTTATGATGGAGCACGCTTGCCTAGAAGACACCCAGATTGTAACTATCGGGGAAGACCCACTCTGGCAGCGCATTCTACTGTTTCGCGGTTCCTACAATGAACGTGGCATCAAAGCGCTTCGTTCGGGTTTTTGGTATATCAACTATGAACCGATGGCGCCTTTGCGTGCTTCTGGCCGTCTGATAGAAAAAAGGGCAGGGGGAATTAGATCATGTAGATCTGAAGCACGCTCTCCGAAATGAATCCGATAAAAAACCGGTAGACTAGCAACTTTGCACCGATGTTCTAGACTTATTTATTTATTTATTGCACAATGTACACACAGATACAGCCTTGGCTTATAACTAATGAATACATAACCCTGTCAGGGCGCAGCTAATTAACTTAAAACTAAAATATTGCAATTTCTTACTTATCTATAATTATTATTATTCCAATAACATGAACCTATTATAGGAAATAAATAACATATAATTTATATATTAATTAAACCCACATCCATCATGACAATACAAAATAAAATTATAATATATATTATTAAATTCTTGGATACTATAATAATATTTTACTAACAGTAATGACTTCAATCTAGCTTTAAATACACATGGTGTTTTGGTGGACTTTGGGCATAATATATTTAGTATCATCATGTCACATTTAATCAAAGATTTTATCATTTGTAAGTTATTCAGTGGAGTAGAATGCATTCTATACGAGCTAACATTTAAATTTTGCCGTAAAGCTTGCCCTATCAGACTCTACTAAAATTCCACTCGATTGACATTGGAAATATGTCAGTTCGTACTTTTAAAAGCCAACATGTCTTGACTACATGCTTTAAAATTGAGGCAACTGTAATGTGACATTTATTTTAAAATTACGGACTGTTTTAAGGCGTCTATTTAATATTGGAATTGGATTGGAACTGGTATTAGTTTCAAGAGTAACCCCACTGGGAATCGAACCCAGGACCTCAATCACTACGTTTGCGATCATCAGACCAGTGAAGTAGTCATTTGCAGTTATACATCTCATATACACACACTCAGACCCAGAACAATTTTATCTGTAGATTATACAAATTTTAATGACATGCAGAAATCGAACCTGTGACAGCTGCAGGCAATCTTGTCGTGTCGCTATTGACAGTGTCAGTAATACACAATTAACTATTATTTCCACGATAACTTATTAATGATGCTTGCTTTCTAATTTCAGACTACTTTGCAATGAAAATTATTCAACATAACAAAAAAAAGAACCGACTCCAAAAATCTTTCTGTTAAGTAAAATTGCACTAAAAAGTTATAAAATAATTGCATTATTTACTTACTACAAAATATAAAAATATTTTTTTAATTTTAGAGGATTCTGAATAAAATCAATTTATTAGGACAATAATATACAATTATTATTATTTTTGGAGTCGGTGCCAGACAAACTTTAAAAATATTTAGGAAGTTTCCTAAAATTTACAAAGTATATTTAAAGGTACATTAACCATCATTATTTTTACGATAATGTATTATACCTAATTGATCCTATTTGCAAATGAACACAACAACTGCCTAAAGCGAACGTAATACGCTACTTCATGAATGTACTTACACGTTTATTATCCTTTACTGGCACCGACTCCAAAAATAATAATAATTGTATATTATTGTCCTAATAAATTGATTTTATTCAGAATCCTCTAAAATTAAAAAATTATTTTTATATAAATTGTAGTAAGTAAATAATGCAATTATTTTATAACTTTTTAGTGCAATTTTACTTAACAGAAAGATTTTTGGAGTCGGTTCTTTTTTTTGTTAAAAATTATTTTATTTCTTACTTTTTAGTGAATCTTGCGTACCATAACTGATTTATCGGAAGTGAATATGGATAGACCTACTTAACGTGCTGTCCATATATATCTGTCGCAGATGGATTGTAGAATCCGCTGTTTTACAAAATCTCTAGCTGCTTTACACAACAGTACTATTTTATAAAACAGCTGAACAACGTTCAGCTGGATTGCCATTGCGATACGTTTAACAAAACTGCTACCCACCTTTAGACGTAATGCAGAATGACATATCTACAGTGGGACAGGTTTGTTTATTGTATAGGTATATTAAATGGATAGTAACCATTCAAGTAAAAAAGCGATACTGTATTCTGATTTGACTTTCCGTGGCTGGGTCGACGGAGCCCCGCTTAGCGGGGCTCCTATTTTGTGTCCGTAAGGTTAGAAAAAACCTAAACACGAAGAGGATGACGGGGCTGTTCGCTCGCTACGCTCGCTCATGGGCCCCCGTCATCCTCTTCGAACCTAACCTGTCCGTGTCGGGGTACACGAAACTCCCGAGCTCGCTTCGCTCGCTCATGGATCAATTTAATTTATTTTCTTTCATAATCCCGATATATTGTCGACTATTATAATGGTTTAGTATTTACGTCATTAAAAATTTTCATATTTTTTTTTGCTATTGAGAAGTAAAATAAAGTTAGGTTATTATTGTTAGGACATACAGAGCCATATGTGACAAAATTTAGAACTAAAATCAACAACCTGACAGTTCATTTCACACTGTTTTACATAATCTCTGATCGTTGACCCGCTGCATTGATAAACGCAAAACGTTCATTCAATTCTGCGTGTTATAGTTCAGTAATTATGTAAAACCGCTAAACGTCGTTCAGCTGTTTTTCATAACAGTACTGTTTTGTAAATCAGCTAGCAGTTTTGTAAAACAGCTTATTCTACAGTCCATCTGCGACATATCCATATCAAAGTAGGAAATCTAGATCTGAGGCTATTTCAAAAGAGAGTAATAAACTGCGTAAAACAAGAAATTAATTAAAAAAAAAAACTGACTAGCGTATGTTACTGACGGGACAGTGTAAGGATACTAACGATACCCTATATATCGAAATCAGTTCAGATATTTAGAAGTAATGGTGGAATAGGTAAAGAAACTCACAAACATACTTACATACATACATACTTATATTCACTCCGTTTTTTGAGCACTCGTGTAAAAAGAGATGTTTGAGAATGCGGTCTTACACTAAAAAGCACTAAATAGCAAAAAAAATATTTTTCCGGTGCTTACCTTCCGGTTTCATCATCATCATCATCATCATCTGATGATGAAGCTGGAAAATAGGCAGTTCATTAGAACTATTCTAGAGACCGTAAACACCACCGGAAAGTCACAAGAAAGCAAAATACACCATTTCGTTTACTTCGACGACGTATTATTTTTCAGTTATTTTGATTTAAATACCAAACTACTAAACCAATTTTCATAAAATTTAAATGGGACCAATCTGAAAGTAAAACCTTTCAAATAAAAAAATAATTTTCTAAATCGGTTCATAAATGACGGAGTTCTGAGGTAACAAACATAAAAAAAAAAAAAAAAAAAAAAAAAAAAAAAAAAAAAAAAAAAAAAAATACAACCGAATTGATAACCTCCTCCTTTTTGGAAGTCGGTTAAAAAACAAAACAACGTTAAGATTTACAGTCTCCTCAAATTCCCTTAGATTTGAGCCCACATTCAGTTGACCCAGTTGTCAACCCAACTTAAACCAGCACTATATCAGGCAAATAATAGGATAGTGCACACGAGCGTTGTTCAAATACTACACTAGGCTATTGGTCTTGCCTTACGTGACCTGACTACCTAACACAACACTTGTCGCCGGACTTAGAGCAATTTCAGAAAAAAACAGATAATACGAGAAACAGCTGATATTAATCCACACAGCTGGGTTTTATTGAAAAGTATTCGGTCTCTGTTCTAATAGCAAATGGTGGCGATCAAAATTCTGTTTGGTTATAACACGTTATCACTTTTTATTGAGAATATTTGGTTTAGACGATGTGTTGGCAACTTCAGATTTCAGAATACTGTATAACCAGGCAAGATTTTTAGAAAAGTATTTGAAGATAGGTGAAAAAAATAACAGTTTTTTTTCGGTTTAGCATGGATTGGCTTATTATAATATTTTGACAGTCAGATTTTGGCAGTCAAAAGATCAGAAAATGCTTATTATAAAAAAACCGTTGTTAACTTTACAATGTACCATTTATCTATTGTATTGCAGATATTCAGCAATAATAATCATCATTAATACCTATGTATTATATAATATTATGTTCGCATCTAAGACGCACAATCACAATCATTATTGTAATCTGTTCGTAGATATAGACGTAGCTCTTTGACATCCGAAAGTCATCTAGTTAATGCATGCAACTATACACAACTTGATATGAAGAAGATTATACATAACTAAGAACATAATAGAGTACATGTTAGTTTAATTTGAGCAGTGCGGAAAATGAGAATAGAGCTTTAATAATGATATTTTTTTATATAATTAATCTTGAATATAGGAATTGCATGGTTTAAAAATAATATGAGTGTTTCTTAAAGCTGGTAGGTATTAAAGGCTCTGTTGTTATATTCTCACCACCAGTATGGTTGAAAAACGGATTATTAATCGCAGTATGTTTTAAAATCGCCAGTGAACTAGTTTGTTTAAAATCTAGTTGAAAAATGTACGGTAAAGAAAATGGAATGATGATCTACCAACCAACATTATTTCTACTTGATATTGTCAAAGTAGTTAAAGACTCAAGATAAATCTTTGAAAAGCATTAACGCATGCGTCACTAAAATTATAATAATAATAATCTTTGTTTCCAAAAATACATACAAGATAAATCATTCTAAGACTTAAATACACATACATGTTCTTTCTATCAAAAAACGCTGACTTCTAAACTAGGACATTCCTGTATTTTAGAAGTCAGAGCCCTCGGTATGGGTAAAATTTTACAAGCCTTTTATCTGTTTTCATAAATTACATTCTTACATTCATCTATTTCTTCTTTACTGTGTGCCCATTTGAGGGGAATTAAAGCTTTTTCTTTCTTTCTTTCTTTCTTTCTTTCTTTCTTCTTACATTTCAAAAACCGCAAAAATAATAATAATAATAATAAAAATATAGTAAAAAAAAGTTAGTATTAAAGATGATGATGTGTGTGTGTGTGTGTGTGTGTGTGCTTGTAAGCGTGCGCGTGAGCGTGTACGTTGATAAACTAGTTTATAAAATTAGTAAATAAAAAGTAAAAATTAGTAATAGACCGTATTCTTTTTCCATTTAATATTGTAACTTTAGTTAAAGACTATTATTTCACGATTATTTGGTAGTTGCATTTATTTAGTTTACATTAGCGGCCCGCTCCGGCTTCGCACAGGTACAATATATATAAAAAAATCATATAGCTTTTCAAACTAGTCAGGATAATTTTCCAAAAAAAAAACTGTCATGAAATCCTTATCCTGACAATTACGAACACGGCAAATATATGACCAACTAGGCCGAGTCGTTCTAAAGTGATGATCTCATTCACACATGCTTTTTTTTATAAATGGCCTCTTGCAGAATCCCAGAGGGGTTTTGAATGCGTAACCGGACAATATCTAAGGCGAGGCAGTTTGAGGCCTCTTTTCATATTTTATTATTGCTTTGCATATTTTAAAATACTACAAACTAAGCAACAGCGCTAAGGGCGTCCCCTGCGGGACATGAGCCTCGGCTTAGGGCGTTGCCAGGGGAACAACTAGGGACTAGCTGGATCATATCAGTTTCCTTATTATTAAGCGACGAATTTAAAGCTACTAGCTCGGCGCAGGCTGGCTCGAGCAAGGGTCGGGGCGGACATGATGAGACATTTCGCGACGGACGCGGACGTCGCCGCGCCGGTGAGATCTATAACGAGGCGGTTGAGCGCGTCGGAGTGTGCTTGTGTGCCTGTTAGACCCTTGAGCTACAGTGATCCTATCCTCGGGACGGAGGAGAGCATGACGTGCTCGGCGGATTTTGTTGATATGGGACGGCCTGTATAGGCGGAAGAGACAACTAAGGGATTCGGATGATTATGGGCAGATTTAAAGTATTTCTTCGATGCTCTTTTCATGAATATTCACACATGCGGCAATTGATTATTATTTATACATATACATATATATAGATATGACAAAAGTAATACCAATACTTCATGATGACAATGGGTTAAAAATTCAAAGACATGTCTGCTAATTTCAACATATATTAATTAAAGTGCAAAAGTAAAAGAAGAGTTGAGGTGGGTTATGCATGATTGCATGATTAATTGAGTTCCTCACCAACCAATAAAATATTGTCTTGTAGGTATACGTGAATGGACAAAACTACAGATTGTGAAGGTCTAGGTTAGGTCTATGGTTGTGGGAGTCTTTTTCCAGCAAATAAATCTATAACTTTTTCAATTGATTGACTATAATTAATTGACCTTGATTGAATTGAAAGAAAAATATTGAAGTATTATTTTTCAGCCGAAGGCGGCATAGTAATTATCCTACAGGCGTTTCAGCTCCATTTAAAACAATTTAATTACTTAAGAACAATTAAACAACGAGTGTGAGAGTTTTTAGAGCGTCGTTTAGTTTTACAAAAAGCAAATATTGACTTCCATTACTTGTTTTGGCATCCTTCCAAATGTATGAAAGGGGTCTAGGGAACCCTTTTGTTTTTACAGTCTTTGTCAATATTGTTGGAATTCAAAACGTCTGTTGCTCTTGTTGGGACTTTGTCGCAGTTTTTTAGAGTGCTCTGAAACCTTGGATTCGTTCGAATACGCTTTAAGTAAGTATTTTTTCCGGCACGCTAGTCGTATTTTTTCGGTGTATCCTGTAGAAATTGGAAGCTGGTGTAGGTTGGGTACTTTTTAATAGTATGAAATACTAAACTGGGATTTTGGGACTTTATGTTCCTGCGTATAGAGAAGACACCGGACTTGTGCTGATATTCTGACAATTCTTTTGTCCAGTATGAATTTTTTAGTACGTGAGACAGTAATATTTCAACTCAATATTCCTGTATTATATAACTAGATTCGGATCCTTTATAAATTAATATCACTATCCTATTAATAAATTTCTTAACAACTAAAAATACTTTACAAGAAGATGACCAACGAATGCTAAAAGTTTCATAAAATGTTAAGTAGTTAGTAGTTTTTGTAAAGAGTATTAGATTTTGTAATTGACTTGATTAGTGGATAGAAATTAAAATAAGGTTTGGTAAGGATCTGTTGATTGATCGATACATTAATGCATCCCCTGTCCAATAAGTGCAAGGACTTATTTCTTTAAAAATTTGTTTGTTTAATGTTATAAATTAATCGTTCTTGCCACCCAATGAACGCAAATAAAATATATCAAGTGAAACAGTAACGATATTTATCGGTTTCCATAACAATATGAAAGCAGTAAACAACGCGACACTCAATTTGTAAATACGTAGTTCGAAAAAAATACTATACAATATGTATGATTAATGTTTAACTTTGTCCTCATAGTCAAAGAAAAGTAGTTTGGCAAACCGAGAGTCAGATGACTGAACACCTCTTAGGAATTGCTTGACTTGTGAAGGAATTCTCACCCGCATACGGACGACAGATTGATGGTAACCGATTTTTCAAGCGACGTCCCGTTACTACGACCCTTTTCCTTATCCACCCGTAGAACCTTTAATGTCCTAGATTCGATTCCACAGTACAAGATGGCTTACAGAAGATTGATGTTAATATGCGTCTGTTCGAGTGTCTGAATTTGTTTCACATTTGACTGTTGGATTTATGTAGTGGAACTTTTCTTTGTATTTGTTGTGAACGTAATACTTTATTTGCATATTTTTATTTCCTATTTGTTCCAGAAACAGAGGTTAAGATAGCAGCAGAGTCCATCATATTCGGGAAAGTATAAATGCCGCATATAATGCCCGTGCATAGACACACTATAAGTAGATAATTTTCATAATGCAAAATCATGTTTATTTTAGTAGTAGTAAATAACCTAACTCTCACACCATCGAAGTCGGATTAAGAAAAAGGTAGAATCGATTTGACACTGTAAAATCGATAGACTTCGAGACTCGTCTTTTTTTAGTGTGGATATTCTATTATGTACGCTATCGCGACTACTACCGACCGGTTACGGTCGGCCGAAGGGATTGATGCAGACTGGCCACAGTTAGCCTGCACAGATACTTCACTGTGGCGTACGTGCTGATGGTGCTAATCGGGCGGAAAACCAAACATGACCACCGCCCGCAGTCCATGGCTCACTGTGACCTGAGATCGTTAAGCGACCTCCACCGCCTGGCACGTTTTCTTCAGCAGGGGAGAGTGAGATCGCAAGAAGTGGTCAAAATTATAAGCCTGTGAACATATAGCCCGACTAGAAAGGAAATCCAAATTTTACCACGCATGCCAAATGGATATTACTAAAACGAAGGATGCTTCCGACCCTTTTGATATTAGTGCGTTATTTTATTGGCTGTTGAATAAAAAGAGGACGATTTGGCAGTGACAAGTCTCACATCAAGGGGTGTTTTATTGTCATAAACATTGCGATAATGTCTGTACATCCTCGTGCTTCAGAGGGTACGATAAACCATCGACCCTAGCGGATAAAAGTTGCTAAACCAACTCAAAGGCCTAGGGGCGTCTTGAACAACTTTGACACTAAGGTGGCTAGGTTTGGCAAAGAGGAATATTACCACTACATAACACTTACCTACTAATGCCTCTCTCTCTCTCAAAATCTAGTACTATTAACAACGATTGCCTCGTTGGTCTAGTGGTTGCAAGCGTGGTTACTGAGCGTGAGGTCCGGGTTCGATTCCCGGGTCGAGCAAAGTGTTATTGGGGTTTTCTCTTAGGAAATTCTTAGTAGCAGCCTGGAGTTAGGATGTTGGTGAAGCAGTCGGTCGTGCACCTGATCTCGCTCCGGTCGTGTCGGATTGCCGTCCCATCGGACAATGAAATTGATGACAGAAAGAGTGCACCTGTGTTTGCAAATACTTGTGCACTATAATATCTCCTGCGTACTTGTCTTATATCCGTGGAGATTACAGGTGACTGAAATATGGTTGGGAGGTAATTAAAAAAAAACTATTAACAGTATCTTGCAGGAAATACTTATAATATAAGATACTTAGCAGATATACTGATTGAACATATATAATGGCAGTTTACTTTTCATAATGACTGTTTGGATATTCTATTCTATTTCCGCTAATCATATCCATTGTTTCAAATAACATTACTTTATAAAACAGCTTTTAAGAGAAGACCTACTATTACTAGTATCTTAGAAGATATATTACTTGTAACGGAAGATACTAAAAAGAGATGCTTATAATACAGCATTTAAGTGAAGAGATATATTACTATTAACAGTAACAGATACTGAAATAAATGGATACTTAGATATATTAAGATATCCGTCTTTATCTTATCAGTGATATCCGTTCCTGTAAGGGTGCTGTTATGTTAATGTTAGATAACAACCACTCTATAGGTAGGAACTTGCCCCGAACCAGCAGTAAACGGGGTACGATATTAAAGGATTAATGATAAGCACAATTTGTACGTACTTGCGTCGGCCGCCAACGCCTTCTCTCTATTATACCGTAGAACACTCGCAAAATAGAACATGTACGCCATTTTCAAAATTCCCTTTACTTGAAAGTAAACATAATTAAGAAACGGAGTGTACCATAGCTGAACATAACATAGCATCACGCCTGTATTCGCCGAAGGGGTAGGCAGATGTGTATATAATTGTACACCCACACTTCACCAATGCTGTTATTAAGTCCTATTTAATAGGTGGTGAGTCTATTGTAGTGGACTTTCTTGCCCGTTCTTCTCCTTAGGAATCTACACAGGAACGTGGCAACTAACTTTTGACAATTCAAAAGTGCCTGTAAATGTTTTATGTGAAATAAATGATTTAATTTGATTTGATTATTGCCATCTACCGGGCACAATTCCGAACTCCGGGCTGCTACTAAGAATTTACTAACAGAAAAACTCAATAACACTTCGCCCGACTCGGGAATCGAACCCGAGACCTCATAATAGACCAATTAAAAAGTGCGAAGATGTTTGCACAACAGCAAACGATTATTATTCAGACTATTATGGGAACAATTCAACCCTTTATTGGAATTGAATCACGTTACACCCCTTATCGCTCACCTACGTCCCGCTACATCGAACTAATTGATATGCAAAGGGGAATTAAGTTTAAATTAATTCCAGATAGCACCCAGCTCCCTGTACAAGGACATACTAGGTGCTCTTGTAATACTTGTACGTACATACTCGTAGATAGCGCATCGAACTTTGGAACCCCTTTTTTGTATGGATGCAACCTTATCGTGAAACATGGTATGTTATATGTAGGAAGTTTTATCGTTCAGCTTTATTGTTATGGGGTCATATTAGTTCATATCGGCCCGTAAAAGTCTACTACTAAAAACAAAAGCCTACCTGCTATTTTAATAATCATTCTAAGGGATTGATGATCACGGTATGTTGTTATTAGCAAGAATTATGGTGCCTATAGATATTCTTATCGTGAAACAAATTATGATACGTGTTTGAACCTTTATCGGAACATTTAATGTTATGGGGTTGTTTGGTGCAATGGGTTCATCTTATCGGTGGTTAGGTGTGTTATGGTAACATGTTTGGGTTGAAAATAAGACCGTTTAATGTACTCGTGTACGATGTCAGGAAAAAAAAATACTTTGCATGGTAAGTGTACAATTATCAGCACACATGACCTGAATAACAATATTATTTGTTCCAGTAAAAGTGTTATTTTCTTGCTAATAAGTATAGACATAACAGTAAAATTCCGCCTTAACACTTATACTGAGAGGTAATATTTAGTGATTTATCTTTTCCCTCGTGCACTGCGAAAGGCAGTAAACTAGCTCAAAGTGGCGAATCTCATCCCCATTCCAAACATGAACATTTGAAATTGCTTTTAGAAACACTTCAGTCGGAAGGCGTCCGTTTCGAGACGTTGCTCCGTCGCGGACCGTCCTTAATAGGCTGTATTTACTTTTATGAAAGTTCAACGGAAACTTCGTAGCCCCCGAAATTAAAAGCAACGCCCTAAAAAGGAGAAACAAAATTAAGGCGACGGTGAACATAGATAATAACTCCCCTTTGCCCTCGAGTGCCTTAAAAAGACAAGCCACTTTCATAAATCTCCGCGGTGGTTAACGCCTCGTCCGCAATACGAGAAACAAGGGGAGGATGGCTTCGAGCGACAACGGGAAGGGACCAAAGTTTTAAGTACTCTTCAGTAAAATGTTTTCAACGAGTGATCTCTTCGGCATTACTGTGAATTTACTTGTTAATTGTCTAAGATGTGAATTGGAGTTATAATGTTATGGAGATCGGGTGTTATGAGCTCGGAAACTTTGTCGACTCTGAATATAATTGCAATATATTATACGGAACGATAAAGAGCGTTGAACAATACCTTCGCTGTAAAATTAAAACAGTCTCAACGATCTTTTACAACTCCACCGTAAGTTCTTCACTGTTTTGTAAAGTTTGGAGGGAACTATATATTTTCAATCTGTTGATGTAAACAAATTAGTAAGGAAGTTTTACTACCCTAAGATAAACTTATTTTCTGAACCGACGTATATAAATTGTTCCATACTTGCTCTATCTCTGTTATATAATATACACGTCATGCGGTTGCACCATCGTCATGAATCTTATTAATATACTGGACAATGATTACACCAGATCGGGTAATTAATGGCATAGATTGTTTGACCTGAGAAGCAATTCTAGCACACTCACAATAATTTTTTTGGTAGCAATTTCTACATACTATGACGATATATATATGTGTACGTACATTTAAACATTGTGTAGGCACAGATGTCATATACACAAAATCACACACATAGAATGTCTACTATTTAAGTTGAAAAAAAAAAGAAACTTTCCTTTTTTACCATGACAATTATGAGTCTGAAATAATCTAAATGTTAGGAAAACAGTAATAAACTTATTTATACAAATGGGCTTTCATCTAACCAGAAATAAAAGCTTGATACAATGTCTGATGTTACACTTAAGATATTTTATTGATTCGACGACGCTATACGTCAAGATGGTACGAATGGCAATCCTTAAATGAATTATTCATGAGTTTAGGAGCGCTCCCTTCTCTTTTCTAATAGTGGTTAGTGAGACAAGACTGGGGTGAAAACCCGGTCTCAAGACCTCATATCACGGAGATTAAGGAAGCTCATAGCATAGGCCCTACTCCCACAGCACCGTTTTGTTTTTACTGTTTACCTATGGGAGGGAGTCACGCTGCGAAAGTAAATAAAAATAATATTATGATGTTTATCGCCGCACACGCCAGCAATATTATCTATGTTTATACCCGCTTTATTTGTTCGGCGTGATATTTTGTGAGCAATCGGTTTAACTGTACCGTTTTATTTTAATGATTTCGTTTTGTTTATGAACAATCAAACGCTTTGAACGTTTTGTTTTGGGGGGATTGTTTGGATAAAAAGATGGCATTACTTCGTAATGGCATGTTTTGTTCTTATGGCTTTAACAAAATGTTTTTTTTTTTTGTGTACAATTAGAATAAGATCTTTTTGTACCTGTTGTGAAATGTATGTAAATAAAGACATTTAAAAATCAATCAAATCAATGGCATGTTTGAAAACACAAGTTTCCATTTAATGAAAAATAAAAAAGTTTATTAATGTTAAATTCATTTTGCTTTTGAACCATTTTTATTGTAATATTTAGAATAAACATTTTTTTTTGTTTTTAGAAATGTATGATACTCATAATTATGATACAAAAAATAGTCTACACTGTAAAGCTGTAAAGCTACCAGTTATCATCAAAAAAAGAACGTGACTAAAAAAAAAATTAAGTCTAATATATTATTATGAACGCCAAGCGTATTAATCTTCTACTACGAGAGCGTAGCTCCGTAGCAGTAACAACAGCTACGCCGTGGCAACTGCCAACAAAAAATTACTGACTCATGTTTTTAGTAAATGTCAGTGATAAAACACTTGTATTTTCCTTTTGTACGTAAATTTTTACCGTAATTCCACCTTTATAACAGCATGGAAGACAAAATCTTTCAAAGTTCGCTGCCAAATTCACAGGAATTCTAAGAAAATCCTTTCAAGGACACACAATCTGTATCAGACAGGTATGTTTAGCACGACATTGATGCGGGTACACAGATAAAGATGTTTATTTCAGACGCCTAATACCAATTACGGTAGCTTAAGAAAAATATAATTCTTTGGAATATCTCGTCATTCAATAAATCCCAATGAAAAGGATCACACTTTTTACCACTCATCCTAATATCGCATTCCGGTCGTCATAAAAATGGGTACCATTTATCCGACGTAGATGTATGGTTGGTAATAATTCACGTCAATATTCATTCGTGTCAAACAAATCGTAAAACGTTCGGAATCCAGGTTTCCAAATGTGCTTTACAACATAACAGAACTTTTGTTACGACCAGTTATGATTTGAATTCCATATTTAGAAATTCTAATAAATACGAGTGGATTTATGGATTTTGGCCAGCTATATTGCAAATTTAAATTTAGGGGAGTTTGTATACTATTTATTTAGCTGATTTCATTCCGTTTTATACCTGGATGAACTGCAATTAATTTTATCCACTCAAAATATTTTTTGAGTAAATGCAGTCCATTATTTACAATTTCAATTAGCAACTCAATTATTGTCAAAGAGTTTTGTATGTAGATGCACAAGAATGATTTTAGTAGCGTTAAATAGCAGTCAACGGTGATTTTTTTTAACAGCAATTGAGTGAATATCAGCAGTTGCACATCAATAAAGGATAATTGTGCAACTGCCATATAGTTTACATGCTGATACTGAAAATATTAAAATAAATGTAAAAATCAATTCATAATGAAATGCAATATAATTGACATTTGGCTATGCAATTTTTTTTTTTCGTTGACTTTAAAGAATTCATATGGCTGTGCGTTGCCATGGTTACAATTTATTGATACTGAGGATTTTTAATCTTAAGGATTCCGGGATTCCGGCATCAATATGGTTTCCTAGAATTGGTGATCAGATTTTTTCATTTGAGGCGTGCTTCTCTAATCAGCTATCAAAATGAAAGCGATTCTTGTCAAAGTTGGAGTTGGGATCTCTCCCAAGGCCTGAAATGGATTTCAATAAAATAATAAATATTCATCATTCATTACTAGTAGAAAACTTAATAGTTAGAAAAACATAACTTTAAGCACTTAAAGAATTATTGAGTGTGCTGTTTAGCGTTTTGGATTGTATAGCTAAAGAAGTGCTAAAAAATAGTGTCGATAAGGTTTATCTAATTTTATAAAATGGTAAAAATGGAAGAAAAACTTGTCAATAAAGGTCCTCACAGACATAATCTAATAATCATATTTAAGTATTTTTTCTAAAGCTACGAAAAATGTTAATATTGTTTCAAGACAAGGGTAAATTAAGGCGTTTCTTTTTGAAGTAGCAACATAAAAAGATAATTCTTTTCATCTTTATCTTTTACGATCTCCAAAAATCTGCTTGTTGACCTAAAAAGTGCTGAAACTTACTACATTTTAGATGAGTGACTTCAAAACTCATGAACAAGATCTAAACAACACAAGCTACACTTTGTTAATAAGTATTTGTTTTTGTACTTAGTGTGTAATTGTGTGTGAATTTTGGTTGCTTTGAAGTTGTTTACTTAAATAATCTTGGTAATTGTTAAGATGAAGCAGAAGTATTTGGGATTTAAATATATATAATGATAAGTTAGCAATGAATTATCATCATTAGCGTTTACCGACCCACTATACAAACTCATAAAAAAAAAACGAAAAAAAAAACCTGGGTTAGATTCCCGGATCGAGCAAAGTGTTGTTGGATTTTTTCTGTTAGGAAATTTTCAGTAGCAGCCCGGAATCAGGAAGTTGGTGGTGTGACAACCCCGTGCTTCAAAGAGCACGTAAAGCTGGCGGTCCTGCGCCTGATCTCTCTCCGGTCGTGTCGGGTTGCCGTCCCATCGGACTATATCTCCTGTGTACTTGCTAATCTCCTCGGAGATAGGCCGCCATGCCCAAAATACGGTGATGAAGGCGTGTCTTTATTATATTTCGTTGTTTTTTTTTTTGCAGCTATGACACTTCCTATCAAGAGTGAGTTTCCCCGCAATTTGTGGTCGGTAAACAATCACCCCAAGTTTCTAACTACGCGAAATTTGATAAAAAATAAACTCGACAAACCCTTTAATATAAACATAACATTACAAAAACAGTCCATACTGACCACTGCAGGGTAAAGGCTTTTTCTCATACAGAAAACGCACGATTTGATCACCATGCTCACTGCGGGTTGGCGTTTTCAAGCTATTGAGTCGAGGTTTCCTCACCATAATTTCCTTCTTCTCCGTGTGTCTGTAATAGCTTAGATAACAAAAAAAAAATACACTTGACATTGAAAAAGTCACATGGTACATGCTAGGCATATAAACTGTTGATCAAGAAGCGGGCTCGTGACCACTCGGCGATCACGGACTGTAATATAATAAAAGAAAAATAAACCAGTATAAAATGGAGTAGAATACCTAAAACAGTGAGTTTGAGGATAGTAATACGGACACTTATCTTCGCAAGACTAGACAGAATTATGAATGTAGGCCAAATTAGTTTATAATATTTACAATTAACCAATATAAAAATGTTATCTTTGCAGGGCGACATAAAGGCTTGCGATTAAAAATGCTTATATTATGTTAGGGATAAATATTCGATATTTTCCATATCGTCTTATCGACTTCACTAGGAAAGAAGCTCAGAGAATGCATTCGAACAGTAATGTAATACTTTGAAAGCGGAGAAAAGTTTTATCTGCATTCTGTATAAAAATAATATTATGAGATTAAATATATACGGACATGCTTTACGCTTTTACTATTTGTTGTTTCTCGTGAAGTAGTCACGTATGTACAATGTAATTAAAAAGGGAAATAAAAAAAATATAAGGCAGTGTAGATGCTTCATTTTAATTTGATTTAAATAAAAGTATTCACCCTCTCTCAATCTTTTGTTCAACAACAATAGTTAAACCCGTGGCGACGAAAAAGGGGAAATCCCTTTGCATCCTTTATTCTATGCATTTGTAGATAACGTATTTCTCAGTCCCTTTTAACATTATCCATTATGTTAATCTAAGGTCACCGGTTTATCGTGTCTGAATGGATTAGAGTGAAATGTTGTTTTATCTGTCCATTTTATGAAAAAGCCTTGAGTTTTGACATGTGACAAAGAGTGTCATGCTTTTGTGTTTTTCTTTTGTAGGCTTATCCGGCTCCATGTGGTTACGCCCTTTGTATAAAAAGCCGCCTTTCGTTTGATGTCTTACTTATTCACTTTATTTCCTTTAAGCTGCATATCTTCAGCATTAGTTTTTTGTTAGATACCGCATCATCCATTAAATAATTGACTCCGAGTAATGTAATACTCTTCGGGAATGTTTGAAACACGAATACTGTTGAGTTATAGTACTTGTTTTAATTCTATTGTTTTTACGATGTTCAGAAATAAACACAATAGATATTAGATTAAAGTAAATAAACGCTGTTACCTAATACCGCCGTGTTTTTTTTAATAAAAATATATATATTTGTGAACCACTGCATTGTTAAGATCGAGAGCTATTTATCTATTAGTAATATCTTAGGTTTGCGCGATCACTACACATTATAATAAAACAACTTTTAACCGGATTAATCGCGTGTATTATTGGTTTTTTGTTTTTCCTGACGTTTCGAACACTTTGCAGCGTTCGTGGTCGCAGGAGGACTGACCTCCTGCGACCACGAACGCTAAAATAATTATAAAAGCTAAAATAAATAATCCGGTTAAAAGTTGTTTTATTATAATATTTATCTATTCTTAAGTACGTGATTCTGTAGACGATATCTCATTGCTTTCGTATGGCCTCACCCAATCGCTTAGCACTGAAACTCATACTAAGCGCTAACTTAACAAATAGCTAAAGTTACAAGCGGCAATAACTGGAGATAATATAAACGGCATGAACGTTTTAGAGCCGTTTTTGAGTAAATCTGTCTTTGATACTTTATTTTTATAAAACTGTCAGCATATTAGTGCAGCAAAGCCATTTCATTATTTAGACAAATCCAGCGAGTAGTTGTAACTGAAAGTAGTCATCGTCAGTACGAATGTGGTCGGTATAATATTACCATGTAAAATAACATTTCTTCATATCCTAACACAGTGCAGACAATTTTTTTGTGAGGAAAAGGAATAATGATCTTGGCAGTTTTTAACATGGCACTATAATTAACATAATTTAGGCTTTTGGCCCCGAAAAGAGTCATTTTCTTGGTGATTCACTGATACTGCGTTACCGTGTACTGCCTGACCAGGGCTGCAACACGCGGAGGCTCATTAGACACACCTCATGAATTTAATGCAAGTTTAGGGTAAAGCTAACCAATGGGTCACTTATTGGTTCAAAAGTTTTTAATAATGATTTAATCAGCCATAGAAAATAGCATTAAAATAATAAATAGCAAGTTTTTTCATCCCTTATTATACCATGCAACCGCTATAAAAATTTACTTACCAAATTATAGCAATGAGTTTAAGAAGATTTAATAAAATAAGGATCGTCCAAATTTAAAAATAGCATCGTAACTCAGAATCGAAACTGAAAGTATAAGCCATTCTTTTGCTATTGTAGTATACTTCGCCAATAACTTTGATAATGATCCGAGAAATTGAGTCCAAAAAGGTGCCAAGTTCTGTTCAAGAAAAACCGTCTTGCTTCCACTTTGCAATTTCGTAGTTTTTGTAAGTATAAACTGACACTTACTTAGCAGCAGCCTCGGGGCCTGGGAAGATCTTTTGCGGTTGAAGGAATACTTACTTAAAACGTTTTGTGGTGCCAGCTTATGTTATTTTTTCTTTTAACTTTATACAATTAGGTGGATGTTATATAGGTTGACTCAACTTAGGAATTTTTAGGGGATTTAAGCAGGTTCAACACATAATTTATATTTAATAGGGGTCGTCGCTTTAAATTTAATTGCAGTCCTAATTATACATGCTGTTGTAAAAAAGTCGATATAAGAAAAAATAAACAAACCACCCCGTTTGCTGCGCGGGACAAAGACATACCCGTGCTTTTTTTTTTTTTTTTTTGATAGTGGCATCTCGCAGGTCAACCTAGGAGGTTGTCGGCTGCTTAACCGGGCTTTCCTGTGGATGCCCTAATAATAAACTATTATTAAGGCCTCCAGCCAGGGGCTTACGAATTAAACTAAATCTAAAGCGACCACGCTAAGGGCACCCCCTGCGGGGTACGAGCCTCGGCTTAGGGCGTCGCTTGAGGGAGGACAGCAAGGGACTGGCTGGATCGAACAAGAATTATTATTATCAGGGGAATTTAAAGCTACAGGCTCAGCGGCTACGCGGGCTGGCACGAGCAAGGGTCGGGGAGGTGATGCATTAGGTGCATTACGGGGACGTCGCGACGGGCCTCGGCGGCGAGGCCTAAATGACGGCGGTCTGTGCTTGTGTACTGTGCTGGTGGCCCTACGGCTCTCTTGGAGCAGGGTTATAGCGTCATCGGGGTACAATAGTGAATGCCTAGGACGGCGAATTCTACTTATCTGGGAGGGGGTGTATCGGGCGGCAGCCGCGATAAGAGGGTTGGGGTGCTTTTCAGCAGACTCGAAATAACGCTTGCAAATGCGTTTTATAAACTGTTGGATAGTGGGAATCTTGAGGTCGAGATGGAGGTTTTCGTTTCTAACGTAGAGGGGGGCTCCCGTGACCTTACGTAAGGCACGGTTTTGGAGGGTCTGCATCTTATGGAGGCGGTACGATTTCGCGTGTGGGAACACTACGCAGGCGTAGGTCATGATGGGGCGTATGCACGTGGTGTAAATGCGCAGTTTGCACTTAAGGGACAATCTGCTGCGTGCGTTCATGATAAAGTGAAGTCTACCCAGAGCGAAGGCGGCGCGCGAGCGCACCGTCCTTATGTGCTCACCGAAGGTCAAGTGTCTATCTAGGATGACTCCTAAGTACTTGGCTTGCTTCTCCCAAGGGATCGGCTTGCCGAACATGGTTATCGGTTTGGGGTCGGGGGGTCTGATCCTACGCTTTTTCGCGAAGAGTACGGCTTGACTCTTATCGGGGTTGACTTCTATTCTCCATTTCCTGAACCAAGCGCCTAGTACGTTGGCGGAAGTTTGGAGAGTGCTAGCTATGCGGTCGCGCACGATACCGGAGTAGAAAATGGCAGTGTCGTCTGCGAAGAGAGCTAACTTTGCCTGTCTATTTTTGGGGATGTCGCTAGTGAAGAGCGTGAACAGGAGGGGCGAGAGCACGGAGCCCTGGGGGACACCGGCGCGGATAGAGTGGGGGGCGGATAGTGCGCCCTCTATGCGATAGCGGAAAGTGCGATTCGAGAGAAAGTCCCGTAGGATGAGCACGAGACGGTCGGGCACGCCGAGTTGGTACAGCTTGTATAATAAGCCGTTGTGCCAGACTTTGTCGAAAGCCTTCGCTATGTCGAAAAAGAGCGCGCCTGTCATCGTGCCGCGCTGAAAACCGGCGCTTATGTGCTCGACGATGCGGTGGACCTGTTGTACGCACGAGTGTTGGGTACGAAAACCGAACTGTTCGTTGGGGATGAGGCTCTTCGCATCGGCAAAGTCCTTGAGTCGCTTATAAATAAGCTTCTCGTAGATTTTACAGAGTACGTTGAGGAGGCTGATCGGTCGGTAGCTGGTGGGTTCGTTCGCGGGTTTTCCGGGCTTAGGGATACCTATGACGGTGGCTTCTTTCCACGATTGAGGGAAGACGTTGTGACTCATGGCGCCATTGAAGATGGCGGTCATGAGTATAATGAACGGGGCGGGGAGAAGTTTAATGACTTTATTAGTGATGCCGTCTATGCCGGGGGCTTTGCGGGGTTTGAGATTTTTAATGACCTCTTGCACCTCGTCGGGAGTGACGGGGGGCAGGGGGTCGTCGGGGTCTTCGAACGGCGGGAGTGAGGCTCTGCGTTCTACTTCTGCGTCTACCTTGAGGAGGTGCGCTCGGTCGACCGGTTGGGTGCTAGGAGTGCATTGCGCTTCTAGACTGTCGGCCAGGCACTCGGCCTTTTCGATGTCGTCGAAGGCTATGCTCTTATCGGGGCGGATGAGAGGGGGCATGGTGGCCACTCCATCGGATTGGAGTCTCCTTTGAAGCTGCCAAAATGCTTGGTGAGTGGGCTCTAAGTCGCTCAGCGTCTTATCCCAGTGCGCGTTACGCTGCTCATCGATGCGTTTCTTTACAGCACGCTGCAAATAGCGCATGTGAGCTTTGTTCGCGTCACAGGGAAACGCGCTGTAGGCACGTACGGATGCGTTCTTTTCCGTTACCAATTCGCGTACGTCCGCCGGTAGTTTCCAGTGATGGTTGTCCATCAATGGAACTTCCCGTGAACAACTGTTCAAAACGGATTGTACATGACCGGTGAACGAATCGATCGCATTCGTAGTGTCAGTGACCGAGGCGATGACGTCTGGAATAGAGTCTAAGTGGGGGGAGCTGGTCGATTGTAGGCTTTCGCTTACTTTCTTCCAGTCCGTGATCGTTTGGGTGGGAGGGGGTCGGGAAGGATCAGAGGGCCCCGAGCGAGGTGCCAGTGCCATGATCACGGGACGATGATCGGAGTTGAGCTCGTGTAGCGTCTCTATAGACTGTAAACGAAGGTTTACGTTCTTTAGAAGCGCCACATCGAGAATATCGGGAAGGTGCGCGGTGTTGTGCGGATAGTGGGTGGGATGCATCGGAGCAATAATGTCGAAGTTGAGAGTGGCACACAGGCCGAACAGTTGCCTGCCTCTCGCGGTCGTCGTATTACTGTTCCAAGCGGGATGTTTGGCATTGAGATCGCCCGCTATGATAACGGAGTCACTCAAGCCGAGGAGGGCAGTAAGGTCGTGGGATAGGATTTCGCGTTTTTCCCCCACATCGGTGGCGGCGGGAGGGATGTAGGAAGAGACGATAGTTATGGGTTGGTGACCGGTCATGGCTAGCCGACAGATCGATACCTCGAAAAGTGAGAGAGGAGGTGGGTCTAACGGGATGCAGTGGAGCGTTTTGCGGTAATAAATAAGGGTGCCGCCCATGTGACATCTAGTTCTATCGTTCCTAACTATACGGTAGTTGGCGATATTCGGGTCCCGACGGTGAGGTTTTAAGAACGTTTCCTGTACGAGGAGAACGTCTAATTGGTGGTCGCGGAGGAACGTGGTTATTTCGTCGCGTTGTTTGGTGATGCCGTTAGCGTTGAAGAAACCTATTTTTAGGGAGCGCGGTTTGGTTCTACATAGGTTCCTATTATCCATTAAAGATTTTATATTTTATTTATTGTGAGCTAGATTGCGCAGGGCTTGCGTAATCTTGGGAAAGGTGTTGTACACCATGAGTAGCTTCATAGGGTCGCCTTTGCAGGCGATGATGTCCCTGGCCATAGCGTGAGCGTTATCAGAAGAGAATACGCTGAATGTGCTGAGAATGACGACCGCGGGGTCAAACGCGAGGTCGTCGTTTACGACCGGTAGAGAGGCGGCGGCGTTATTAGCCGGTAAGGACGCGTTAGTCGGAGGCGATAGAGAGGGGGGCGCAGCAATGGGCGAGGCCATTAGGGCTGCGATCGTGGGCGTAGAGGTGGTTTTGAGAGCTGGGAAAGCTCGTTGTTGCTGGAGGTTGTTGAGAGGAGCCCACGGACTGGGTCTCTGAGGGCTGAGGCGGGCGGGGAGTTGAGAAGAGGGGATCGCCACCGAAGGGCTTTCCCTTTGTTGACGGGCGTTGGCCCGCTTAACGAGCTTGGGCGAGGTTGATTTCGGTGCCTTAGGGCAGCCGCGATAGTTAGCGGGGTGACCGGCTTCGCCGCAGAGCACACAACTGGGAGGGTCGGTGCAGAGTGCGCGATCTTTGGGTCGGGGACAGTCTACAGTGCCGTGGTCACCTAGACACTTGACACATCTAGGTGTGGCGAAACAGTTGGTCTGAGCGTGACCGTATAATTGGCAACGGTGACATTGCCCTATTACGCCTGTTTTATAAGGCTTCTCTATAATGATGCCGGAAAGGCTACAGATCGCTTTGACCTGGAAGATCGGGTGGTGTCCTTCGGTAGGATCGCATACGACTAGCACCATGTCGTAGGCGGCCCCACCTCTGGGTCGGTGCATCCGGTGCACCTGGGATACTGGGACTCTCTGCGACTGAAGGTCGCTGAGGATGTCCTCTGTGGGGATTTCCTTCGGGATGCGTCTTATGACGACCCTGGTAGATTTCTCCTCGGGGAGAGAGTACGTGTGAAACGACACGTCCCTGGCCTTAAGGGCCTTGGTGAGTTCCCTATAATCGGTTGTGGAGGGGACTTTGACTTTAATGCCTTGCTGAGTAGCACAGGCACTGGTGTAGTTGATCCTGCGATCAACACACATCTTTGAGATGGCAGTCCATTTGGACTTGTCATGAATGTAGAGCGGGGGAGGGGATTTAAGCTTCTTAGAGCTCGAAGTGGCGCCGGAGGGGCTGAGGGGGGGGTTGGTCTGAGAGGGGGCGGGGGAGAGGGGTGCGATAGTCGCGGGGGAGGGGGGGCGGGGGTGGCGGTAGTCGCGGGGGCGGGGGAGGGGGCGGGGGGCGCTACAGGTTTTTTGGCCTTGCTGGCCGGGGCGGAAGTTTTCCCCTTCTTCCTCTTGCCTCCTTTGCCGACCTGGATGTAGTCGTCTTCGGAGGAGGAGGAGGAGGGAGAGGACGAGCTAGTCTCGGAGTCGGAGGCAGTGGCATCCGAGAGACAGGGAGAGGGGTTGACGCACACGTCCATGTCTTCCGAGACAGTGACGGCGGTCGTAGGAGGCGCGATGGCCGAAGTAGAGGGAGCCTCTACGAGAGGGTCGATGGTGGGCAAGGATGCGAGGCATGGTATACCTATTTCAGCGGGCGGCGGAGAGAGAGGGCTATCTACGCAAATTATTGCGGGGTTGACATGCTGCAGGTCGGCTATTTGGGTACCGTACCGACGTTGAATGTCGGGGTCCCTGACTATGATTTTAACGAACGCGAGAAGCGCGTCCATATTAAAAAGAAATTAATTTAACTATTATATATATAACTCTAATTTTCGCCTAACAGGCCTAACTCCCCGGGAGGATAGCCCGGGGATGCGTAACCCTCCCCGCCGGGTATAGGCAGGGAGGTGAGTGACCTAATGGTGAGCCCTAAGCTTGCTTTTTACCCGTCGCCAGTCTTAATGTGCGTACGGGGCCCTGAACCAGTCTAGTGCGAAGGGTGTAGACACACCCGACCGACACTAGGTGTGTTGCTGTAAGGGAAACCAGAGCTAGAGTCGACTAGGAGATCCCCCAAGGCCGGTTGTTCTAGCTCCCGTCCGATTTGTAGCTTAACCCTGAAGGGGCTTCAGCTGGGTGTATCGGGTCCACACCCTCTCGGTTTCGTTGACACCGTGAGGTTTCCACCGAGAACCACGAAGCTGTGGATTTTCCCAGAAGGGGAATTTACACAACACACGCTTTGACTGTACTTTGAAAAAGACAGATATCAGCCGCCGCCTCGAAAGAGGCAACTTTTGAATTGTAGTGGCGTAGCTAGCGAGCAGCTACGGAGAATGCTACGGCAGAGCGTAGCGACAACGATCACTGACACAACACGAGCGAATTACGCGGAGTAACACGTCCGTGCGCGGCGAGCGTTGATGCGAGAATGTCGTCCGACATACCCGTGCAAAACCACCAAAAATAAAATAGGCATAGGAATTTTCCGTCCTTTGACAATACTAACCACTTCTTTGTAGAGCCATTGGGGGGGGGGGGGGGTGTATTCTGCAAAACCCGTGTAGAATTTTAAAGTTATTTTATACGATTAAGCATATCATTTGCTCTATTAATATGGCAACAGCTGGCATAGCTCGAATGATCTTTGTTATAAAAATGAAGTTTGAATATTTTACTAAGGTGCATAATGTTAAAGTATGTTTATATCATGATTCGTAACTGTCTGGTGGTTTTGAGTATTTTAGCTGGCCTACGCAAATGTCCTGCCCATCTGGTATCGTCTTGCGACGGGTCGTTGAGTTCCCTTAATTATGGACGAGTTATACGATGACTGATGCATAAGTGCCGTCAGTAAGGACAGGTCAACATGAAACTGCTATGGCTCTTTCTTCAAAAGGCCACTCCAGACGCCCTACATGATTATGCTGACATAGCCTTGTATACTGATGTCTGGACTTTAAAAGAGACTGTGACCTCTGAGTTTGTTTCGGCTTTTCTTTTCAGAGGTAGTCAGATAGGAAATGCTTACTAACTAATGCTTATTAACTTTTACATGTCAAATTAAAAACTAGAAGGCGCCGCCTTCGTAAAAGGGTTCCAAAAAAACCTATTTACAGAATAAATGTTTGGCGTTAATGCTTGTTAATGCTTTTCAAAGATTTATCTTGAATTGTTAAGGTAATTGCATTCTTTACGACATTGTATTAACTGCAAAGTGAGCAGAGGTCGAGATGGCTTAGTCGTCAGAGCGCCTGGAGTATTTATACGGGAGGCGCAGGTTCGAATCCTGTTCGCGACCGTATCCTTTTTCCATTTAATATAATAACTTTAGAGTTCGCTAAACATGCGTTGATGCTTTCAAAGATTTATCTTGAATTATCTATGATTACCAAAATTATTTTTCTAGATTATTCTTGCTTTTCAAAGATTTATCGTAAATGATTTGAATTTGTTTACAAAAATATTATACCTACATTTATTTAGGCAGATTTTTTATCTTGAAACCGTTGTTGGAGATCTAAATAAAACCCTTTACATCTCCTATCCCAATTCCTAATCGCTTAAAGATGTATACAACAGATGTTATCTAGGAGCCCATAACAAAAACCATATCATAAAGTAAGCAAATCAGATTTTAATGGACCAGCTTGGGTTTTGGGTTACTGTGCGCAAAAATATTGCATTGTTGTGGTAGCTATAAAATATGGTGTTTTGCTGGCTAAACGGAATATATGGCAGTATTAAATATATATAATTTTAATTAAATTGTGTGGGAAAATATTAAGTGGACCAGATGACATTTTGGTCAGACCTAAAAAAAAAAAATTGTATGTAATGGAAAAAGAATACGGTCGTGAGCAGGATTCGAATTCTTTTTCCATTTAATATTATAACTTTAGAGTTCGATAAGCATGCGTTAATGCTTTTCAAAGATGTATATTTAATTCAGGTATCAATTACGTAGTATCAATTACGTACATAGTATTATTATAAATAAATTGTATAAAAAAGCATTGGTTTAAAATATCATCTTAATAACTTAAGGCTTATCGGTTGTAATTGACATTAGTTCTAATGTGTATTAAAGTCCTATACAGTATTTTTATTGAGTTTCAAAATTATAAGGACGTGTTCAGTGCCTGTAAGAGAACAATTATATAGAAAAAAAAAAATGTTTATAAAACATTTCAAATTTCCATTCTTAATTTTTTAAAATAGTCTAATTCGATGCACAGAAATGTGATATTCACTGATAATATATAGAATGGTAGTTATTTAATACAATGACAATATAGTGTAGTAATGGGCTATTTTGTTCTACATATGTCCATTTTGGTCAAATTTTCTAAGAATTAAAATGCGAGTTATTCAATCAATTTCGTTTCAGATTTTACAGTTCAATCAATCTGCCTAACCTTTTCCCAATTACATTGGGTCGGCTTCCAGCTGGACCAGGTGCAGCTTAATACCACTATTTTACATGGAGTGACTACCTATCTGACCTCCACAACCCAGTTACTAGGCAACACGAAATCTCACTGTATAACTGGTTGTCAGATTTTCAGTCCTCTGACTACCTGAAATGGTTGTCATAGATCGTAGATTTACACAATTCTAAAATCTGATTTCACAGATGTGCTTAGTAAAAGGCTCTATAAAAGCCATTAAATTGTTTTCGATAATTGAATTTCCGTGGTATATATATATATTGTCACCAGTCTCAAATTATTAATTTATCAAATTTTGTGTTAGTATTGATCTTAACGAGTACACAGTATGGTACATATTTGTGTATATGAAAGTAAAAATATATAATTTCCGGATTCTTCGGATCCTAATAGGAAAGTGGGATTATGCGGCCATAATCAGTGATCTGGAAACCTGTCACCAGATTCTAACATTCTTGATGTCAATATGTTTTGGAGTTTCACTCGCCTAAAGAAGAGATATAAAATGTATACGATATGGCAAAAATAATCATACAAGACTTTCTTCTTAGCATTTAATGTAAAAATAAAGTGAATAAATTCAGTAACAAGAGGGTCTGCTAAAAGTCGTTTCATAACTTTTGAGAACACACATGAGTTTGCTATTATTGTGTATGAGCAAAATAAATGGAATTGATGAAGATATTGTGGGGGCATATCCCGTTTTCAACGTGCAAAAAATGCTATATTTTTCCAGTCATTAATTAAAAATAAATACAAAACAAGTACTTTTGCCTAATACACTGATAATATTTGTCTGCCCTTATTTATAATAAATTATTATAAAAAAGCTATACCAAAGACCTCATTCTACGGAGATATTCGCATAAAAAGAAATCTTTCAGCTTTGAACATAATGGCTGAACTCATTACTAACACTGAAATACTGTAAAGGTACCTAAAACTGTCATACGTTTTTATTAGCGACATAAAACTTTTTCCGATACTCGCATTACCGAAGTAAAGTAAATCTAAGCAATGAATTACCAATTTTCTTCATAACAGCGTCGTGACTTTCTCAGTTTTAACCCTTTCAGTGGCTAAGTTCGTTCATTACGTACCCGAGCTGCCAACTTCTCGGTGAGTGTCGAATATTTCCAAGTAGAAAATGAGAATTTGTTGAGTATATTTTGATCAACGCGACGGTATTAAGCCGTGGAGGTGGTAATTGTGGTAAGTGATATTTAGTGGAAGATATGAAAATGGTATTCTGTTTATGGATACAGAACCTTTATTCTAGAGGCAGGTGGCGTTGAGTTGTCATGACAAATGCCACTTTAATTCAATGACTATAATAAATAATATACATAATTCTAAACTACAGACTAACATATAGACAGAAGAGAACTAATTAATAAATATTATCTTTTCAGTTACAGCATGGTCGGCAGAGCGTTCGAGAGACCGGCTGTGGTACCGCGTGTCATGGGTTTTATTCCCCTACGAAACAAATATTATAATGATCTGCATTGTGCTGTTCCGGGTATGTGTACTGTGTGGGTTAATAAATACACACAGGAGAAATTCCCGCTGTAGCGCATACTATAAAAAAATTATAATTATATCATAATGACAGTTAATTAATCAAAATTATAAGACCTTCTATAATTGAAAGATGAGACTGGCAACCGTTTCAACAATAATAGGTAAAACTAAATGACGTAATGTCTGACCACAATACAAATAAAGCCGGTCGGTATTTGGATATAACTTATCGTAAAAAAAAGCCGGCAGGTATTTAGACACAAACAATCTTAGGTAGGTATCTACTGTACATTTCCACCTGCACGTGAACAGTCTCCTTACTACGTTCATGTATTATGATGTATGATTTTGCACATGTTTCGAGGCACTGAGCCAGTTCCTCTCAACTTGGTAATGAGAACAATTTATTCTAATTATTTTCTGCCGCCTCTCTCGGCTCACCGAATGCTTTTACGTGTATTATATTTTTGATACACTGTAATGTACTTTCATGGACCGTGCTCTGGTTTGGAATATTGTGTTAGTAAGTACATTTTCTTTCCTTGCAAACTACTTAATGTAAATTTTAGAAAGATACACGTAAGATGTATTTGAAAGAAAGTTTTGGTTACTTTTTGGAACCTAGTATCATAGTTTAAACCACCCGGTAGGCCTCTGACATGGTTTTACACACTATCAAGAACATTTCTAGGGTGTGCTGATTCCTTAAGGTTTTCTTCATCGTTTTAATTTAATTCATCATTGTTGAGCAATGAGCATATTTAATTGCGAAACAGGTAACCTTTTTCTGGGTCGCAAAAGGCTCATAATATTAATATTTTTACTGAAAATGCCTACATTTTATTCCCGACTTTTGTAGTAATACACACATCAGTCACATTATTTCTCGCGCGCGTGAACATTTATTTCCTAAATTTGTCTGAGTCAATATCAAGGTTCATTTAATATGTCGAGAAAAAAATAGTAATCAGAGGCACAACATGTACTATGTATAAGGGTTGGATTCTGATATATTTTTAAAATACTGGCGAAAGTTGAACTTATCATTTTGCGAATTAAACTCACGAACGGTAATATTTTTACTGCCACAAAATTATAGGGTTGGAGTTTCATAACATACCAACATAGCATCACGCCCTTATTCCCCAAAGGGGTAGGCAGGGGTGTAAACATACATTTCACCAATGATATTGTTATGCATTATGTAATAATAATAATAATAGATAGAGAGCCTATTGCCATCTACCGGGCACAAGCCCGGTAGATCCTAAACTACGGGCAGTTACTGAGAATTTCCTAACAGAAGAACTAATAAAATGGGACCGCATGCTCAGCAGTCTACTCTACTCTTGAGACCACTAAGCCAACGAGGTAGCAGGGTTAGAATAATAAGTATATAATAAAAAAGAGCTTTTATACATAATGTACTCAGTACTTCAGTACAGTATTAATTACACTTATTAAAGCTTATTTAATTGATTAACAATAATATTATTAAATTAAAGCCCTCATTTCCTTTAATACACTGTTCCCATATTTCACTTTGGAAAACTCTAGGCAAATTTAAATTATTAAACTCTTTTTAATTATTGCGAAACGAATTCCTATTAACTCATTATAAGATTCGAAATCGACTACTCACGATTTAGATTGACATGTTAACAGCCCTTCAAACTGCGAAGTGTCTGTCTGTACATTACCGTGTGGTCAATCCACTCACCGTCATAATACTGCGGTCCATCCACTTGATGCAATGTGAACAGATTTGTTTAATTTGCGATTACTATTAGTGTCCGGCTTAAAGGACCAAAAATAAATATTTACGATGTGTGTCTTATACAAAAAAATATGTAAAATCTAAAAACAAATTGCGCATTCAAATGCTTAGCGTGCTACTATATACACACGGGTTCACTTTGTAGTAACTTTAAACAAATATGTAATTATAAAACTATTATATATATCTAATATCACTGCAATACTATATGTAATATTAGAAATTCAAATGTTAACTAATACATTTTTAAATGCATTAATATTCGTTAAAAAATTTTTTCTTTAAATGCATGCTTTTAAAGAAAAAAAAAGCCAAGCCTGTACTACAGATAAAATGTCTGTAGGTAGAAAAATATGGCTTCGAGCAGGATTGAGCCCGAACCTGCCTATCGCGACCAACACTATACTGATTCACTTTGTAGTAACTGAATAGAGAACGGTGACAATCGAGTGGTGGCTGCAATAAAATAAAATAATTAAAATTATAACGGCAAAAACCAATCCATAGAGCCAGTAAAATAGAGGTTTGAAGCTATTAGATGTCATTGTAATATGCAATTAGTTTAGACCACCCATTCATTATTCTAATCTGATTTATGTTTTAGGGTCCCACATTCGTACACAATAGCTATTATACAGACCATCGTACTAAAATATCTAGGTCTGCATATTCACATTGCGGATTGCATATCAATGACTTCGGGAACTCTATGCATTGTTTACCAACAGAAGATTATTTCCTGCGGCATCGTTCGAAATGGTCGATGTTTTGATTTCAATTCAGTTGAATGCATTGTCATTTTCCGAGACTATTTTCGTGCTGTTGCGGAAATTGGTATTTTTAGTTTTCGTGGTTTTTCGAAAACTGATACTAAATGTTATTGATGAATATTTTGGCTGTTGCAAAAGTGTTTAGTTGGATTACGAAATTGAATGTGGCTAAAGGTATAAATTTCTAAATTATCGATATAATGTATGTGTCATTATTTTGAAATTACAAGTTCATTATTATAAAGGTTGTACCTACTGCTTACTTTGTTTGAAAACTTATCACTTCGGCTGTACAATGGTAGATAAATTAAAGAATATTACAAGAAAATAATAATAAAAACATCGCCTATTAACGATCAGCAGTTTAAACTCAGATCTTACAACCATTCCGTAACAGTATGACGATTCTTATAAAACTAAAAAATATTGAATTATCCCTAAACCTAATCAAATACGAATAAATTAAAGTAATGGCTCTAATTAGTTTTTGGGAGCTGAGTTCAAATCAAAATAGAAATTTGTAAATAAAAACAAATATTGTATGAGCCTCTAAATGAAGGCCTTGTAACGTTCGTAATTTACAAAGTAATTGTTTTGTGATTCTTGATCTTAATATTAATAATATCTCATTGCACTCATTAAAATGCACCGTTGTTGTATTGGTCCCAAGCGCGACTGTAGAGCATGAAGCCTTGTGTTCGATACCCAGATTATTTTGTTATTTCCCAGGGTTTTTCTATTAGAAATTGTGCCAAGTAGACGGCAATAGGCTCATCACCTATTACATGGGACTAAATAACAGCATTGGTAAAATGTGGGTATGCAACTGTGTATACCTTAGTCTACCTCTTCGGAGAATACAAGCGTGATTCTATGTTATGTTATTTATAATTCCACTTCAAAAACTCCACTCAAATAAATAAATTATAAGCAATAGAAGTCATTACCCCTATATTTATCCAATAACTTAATTACTCAATGTCTGATACTTTCTGGACAACTTTGTTGAACAATACCATTTTCCGTACCAGTTAATTTTCACCGTATCACTGAGTAAACTTTTCACTCAATCTAAATAGTGTTTACCTCACCGAATTCCGGGACTGTCAACGAACGGCAACCCATTGTTTCTTTCTGGTGATAGTTTTGCTTTGAATGTGTCGACCCATTAACATTCCATTGGTATTATCACAGAATTCCTTGGGCCAAGATTTGCCCCAGATACGGTTTTGGGGGTCATAAGCTATTGTAACATCAACCATAGATTGTGGACTATTGTTTATAAATTAATATCCGGGTTGCGATGCTTATAACAGTTTATGGTCGACATAAATCACTGTTTATCTTATTTGTATGTCTTGATATTGTACAGAAGATATTCAAATTTCGGAGCATTAGGTTGCAGATACAGTGGTATTAAAGAAAATGAAGATTTGTTGCTTATAATATTAATTTTTCATTTCGCTGAGGTTGAAAAAGCCAGAATAAACGAAAAGCAATTTCTTTCGTGTTGTTTTCTCCTTGTTCAGATGAGAAATTGCTCGAGTCCAACTTTTAACTGCGAACACTTAGCCTGAATATTGCTGAAATAAGTTCAGTACTTACTGTATTTAGTAAACAATAAATACTGTGAGACGGACGGCACTTAATGTAAACAAGACGGTGTATTTTTATTGTTTTCTTCCGTTCATATATATTTGCTTAGCCTTTTCCAAATTAAATTGGTGTCAGCTCCCAGTCAAACCGGATGCAGCTTAATACTAGTATTTTACGTGGAGCGACTGCCTATCTGACTTCCAATACCCAGTTACTGGGTAACACGATATCTCTTTGTGTGACTGGTTGTCAGACTTTCAGGCCTTTGACTACCCGTAACGACTGCCATAGATCTTAATTTACGACAACCGGGACCGAAGGCTTAACGTGCTCTCCGAGGCACGGAGGGGTCTCAGTGTGAAATTATAGTCACCCATCCACAGACCGACCATGACAAGCGCAGCTTAACCTCGATCGATCGATCTGTACGGCTGTTACTTAGCCACGACCTCCACGTTTTCTTCTGGTATTTCTTTCGTTAATAAGATGTTTAATTAATTTCGATATCGATCGAAGTATGACAGAAAGTAAAAATAATATTTTGTAGCAGACAATCCAAAACTAGGGCAGTTTTAGTTATGATGGGCTCAGCAATAGTTGACAGTTACAAATTATCTGTGACAAAGTTGCGTTACAAATCTTAAATGACAAATATTAATTACTGTCATATTGTTACTGATTTAGTAGTTACTCACTGTTAGAAACTATTGTATTACTTTACGTCATACATAAGCGTCAATTTGTATTTTTAAGTCTTGGGAAAAATCTGCTATGAACCTGGACTTAATGGTATATTACACCAGCTTACTACCGCAGCTGTGTCTTCGTAGTTTATGTTTTTCTAAAACCTGACCGGTAATAAAATAAATAACATACCAAATTGATATCTGTGTTAGTCTTGCCTCTCGGGAAAACAATTTTTTTTTCAGAATATAATTTATCCTAATAATTTCTCTAGATAACATTTAAGTTACGTCCATAATTTCGCTGATATTGCTTTAGTAGTTAAATCATTAATAATTAACAATTAGACACATAGTTTGCCAAAATGCTGTAATGAAGTTCGAGTATTCGCTCTCGTTCTAGCGTTGAATGAGACGGAGCTCCTGGACATTTACAGAATATTATAACAACTTTCTCTTCTCTATGGAAATCTCTACCACGTACGATTCTCAACCTTTTAACTTGAAGAAGACTGGTTACTCCTTTCTTACCGATTAAGCTCACATAGTACCTCAAATAGCCTTATACCTCCTCAGCCTCGGCAAATCATGATACGCCAAAAACGTAGATGCAAATACCTTCTTGAGAAAGGCCAGCACGTGGATGCTCTGCGCACTGCCTTATAACTGGTCGGAGTACAAACAATTCAAGACACTTTGCAAGTCACAGGTCTTAGTAACCAGGGATTATTGAACGTATATTAACCTCCCCATACATGCTTATCGGATAATAATAATAATAATTTCAGTGCATTTAATTCAATAATTTTATATATCATAATTTTATGTACCATGGTTATAAAGTTAATTATCATGGATGTGCCATAAACTATTTCAGTTTTAATTAAATTCGATTTTGTGCTCCATGTAGCCGAAAATAGCATTGGGATAAATTAATTGTATTATATTATATTATTTCCAACGACTAACAAATCCACGAACAAATGTTTTATTGGCAACACATTTAATATTATAAATATAAACTTTATTTTTATACAAAATTAAATTAAAGTTCGAATTGCATGATACTCAACCATGTTTTGCAGGGTCAACTATACTCTGATGGTTTCCAAAATATTAAAGAAAATACATAATTTGGACAAAAATACTTCTTTCCACTTAGTAAATACAAAAATGTGTTTAGTCATATAAATAAATTAAACCTAAAAGTTAAGTGTATCTCTTAGCACAACATTATCTTTAAATCACTATACGCAGACGACCTATTTCGACTATCTTCACGATAGAAATAATGGCGTTCAAAAGATATTTTTTATAATATGATATTCTGCGCGGTTTCCGTGCCAAAGGGCGGGCTAGGAAATGTAAGAAGTCACGTATTCATAATCCCACGCATGCTTGCGTGGAATATCAATCTCAGGACTCTTGAAAAGTGTGACTTAGATAAGTAGATCATGTCGTTACCTTTTTTTGTCACGACAGGAAAGGCATCCATTTTTTAATCTGCATTGTTTCTTTTGGCGGGTCCAAAAATATGTAATTCTTATAAGTAAATACTGAAGTCCTAAAATTATTCGTAATTGAAATGGTCATTATTTTAGTACAGTAACTTAACAGAAATTTTATTGTCCAATAAAGTGTTGGCCAAACCGTGGGTTTAACTGAAGCACCTAAGCTGTTTTTACTACGTCGTAATTATCGTACTAAATAATTAATTGTGACGTGAAAATTTAAATACCCACCTGGTGCAAAATTAAACTGTACCTTTTATTAACAAATACAAAATTTTATCTGAGGTGGTATAATTCCTTAACGCCGTTCGAAATAAAGTGGGTTGGGATAAAATTAAAAATAACAAACCTACTGGGAAATGAGGCACCTTGAAAGAGAGCTCGTTATCTTCGACGCGGCGGCTTGAAGAAAATAATCAGCGGAAAACAAAAGAAAACGGCAGGTAAGTGGAATAAATTCCAATCTTTTTTTTTTAATTCAATGATATTGTACGGGGCAGGTCTGTGATCCGCCTCGGGGACATTTTTTGATTGTTCGAAACATTGGAATTCTATTTCCCTTTGTGGTTATTAATTTCTGTTTGAATGGAAGATGAAATAAAAAGCGTTCTCAAATTGAAAAATTGTAGGGGATTTCCAATAGGGATAGATCGTTAAATACAGTTTCTTTCTAGATACTTAAATGGTATGTTTATTAAAGGACTATCTGGTAATTAATTCTGAAACTGAATTTTTTTAAGTCAACGCCGATAGGATCAAATTTCAATATAGTTCCTGCTGGGAGTAAAACAGTTAATATGTATGCACCACTAAATTAGTGGCTAAGAGTTCTAATTAAACTTTCCAGCAACGTTCCATTACCTACTGCTCATGCAGTTTCATGATTCTGAATTAACTTTTCGAAGACTCATTTGCAGTCTAAATCTATGTATATCTATAAATTTAGCCTAGCCACCCAGAACTTAAATTAAAATGTCGACGTTCATTCGAGTTAATAACTTGGAATAACACGTCTCCGACGGCAGAGCACAAAAACGTGTTCGGGTTTTTAATCACAAACCTCTGAGAAAGAGACCGTTTAAAAAGGCGTTGTTTTTTCTAAAGTTTGATATACTCGTACCGACAGATTCCGCCGTTAACGATCTTGTGCTTTATCTTCATTTTTTTGTACCTCAATTTAGGATATTTATAATTTTAGGGTTCCATTCCTTAAAAGGAAAAATGGATCTGTCTCCCTATCTACGTAACGCTACAGTTAGGAATCTTTAAAAAAGTCAGGCTTCTCAAGACTTCTAGATACATCCCTTTGACCTGTAATTAGGTTTGATAAGAAGCAAGGTCCAATCAACAGCACAAGTAAAGGATAAAACCAAAAAGATATATTATTTGTACATAAAATTATGTTTGTGCGATTATTAACTTACATTTGCAATTCGAGAATGTATGAGTAACATATATCAATGTATGGAAGCACGTTTTTTTTAATTGACAAGAAATTAAGTTTGTCATTCAATCCGACTTCTCAATTCAAAATTGCTCTAATGAAGAATTAGAATCATTATCAGTTTCATAGTTTAAGAACTTAAGTATTCTTTATTATACGGATCCTCGGTGCACGAGTCAGACTCGCACTTTCCTGGTTTCTTTATTTTTCTTGAATTCTCTTTAGAGAAAAATGGAAACCTCTGGTTTTTAGTTTTTTATACCGAAGAGAAAAAACGCCAAAGCAAATCCAATAACGAATAGACGGGACTTTTTTCCAGCCCATACATCATGAAATCGTACTTGCATACCTAATCCTAATCCTGTAGATAGAAAATGATTATAGTATGTGATTTAAGCATGTAAGCAGTGTTAGGGATGATGTTATAGGAAATAACTGTAGCAGCTTTTAGTTAACCATATTATCAGATATGTTATAACAGTATGAATTTTACAGACTAGGTACTTTCTTTATTGTATGGCAGTTAAGTGACTAACTCTGCTGAACTTTGATCGATATTCCAAATGCTCTTGGTAATGATCATTTTGTATTTGCTAATGCATTTAAAAATATGTTACAATTTATGTAGCAAACACATTTACACTTCTATGCGGTATTGATAACACATTATTCCTTATGTTATAGTTTGTTTGCTTTGAGCGAAAGTTTTAATTGTTATAACTGGAATATGATACGTCTATTTCCGGGTACAGGTACTCATTGTTGAGCTTCAAAGATGTATATGTTTGTATTAATTGTAGTTCTTGGCATTTTATACAAATACCTTTTATTATGTTGGGATATTAATTAATCAAATTTTATGATGGTAGCGGGACATACCATATGTAATGGTATACAAAATCAAAAAAATCTCTGTAAGTAAACTGGGCTTACTGTTGAAAATAATTCCGCTCGATTGATATTGGAAATATGTCAGTTCGTACTTTTAAATGCCAAAATGTCTAAAATATAATTATAGATTCTGTAGGGACGTGGGCTGGTGTAAGGTCTGTAATATACTGACTAAATCTAAGGAATACATTGTTTATATAAGTAAGGATACATCACTACACTACACCTCCTTTCCAAAAAAACAATAAAAATATATGATTACATATTATTTTTATTAATATAAAATATAACATTTTATTAATTATGTAATAATATGAAGGATATTTAAATAACTATAAACGTGTCAAACCTGTTTTTAATAATATTATTATATTTCATATTTTGAGTCATAATTTTGTCACGTCCGTGTTTTAACAATTTCCCGTCAAGTCGTATGTCACATTTTTCTAAAGTCTACGTGGCCATTGTAGACCATAGGCCATTTTGGTCATGGTAAGTATACATTATTCTCATTTAATAAATCATCTCCTTTTTATTTTTATTTAAGTCGTAATTTATTTATCATTAATTGATTTATTAATGTCGACATTTATTTATTTCATTTATTTTACATGTTAGACACATTATTTCACTTAAAGTCCCTAGTTCTCTCACTAAAACGACTCGCGTTAGTAATGATCGAGATACAGGTTTAGTGCAATGTATCTACTTATCTACGACATTTAATATTATTATTAAATCTTGTATTTTAATATACCTATAATATAAAACTGAAACTCCAGGTTGATCAGACCATTTGTAACAGTTATATCAAGAACCAAATAATCATCTCCACTTCCACTTCCCGGTGCCGGTGTTGAGCTTTTAGATAATATTTATAATGCCTGGGAGAATTTACATGATGCCTTAGGATTTTTTTGTGATTTGTCTAAGGCGTTTGATTGCGTATTTCATGAAACATTAATCAGGAAGTTACAACATTATGGAATAAAGGATACTGCTCTGGATCTTCTTATATCTTATTTGAGCAATAGGATCCAAAGAGTGGATGTCAATGGAAAGCGATCCCAAGGGTCGTTGGTTACTATGGGAGTTCCGCAGGGCTCAATTTTGGGCCCATTCCTATTTCTCGTTTACATTAATGATTTATCTTTTATGGTAAAAAACGATCAAGATGTTGTGTTATTTGCTGATGATACATCACTCTTATTTAAACTTAAACGGCAACAGCCAGTTACTGACGATGTAAATAACACTCTTTCTAAAGTAGTACACTGGTTCAATGTTAATAATTTACTTTTAAACGAGAAGAAGACTAAATGCATCAGATTTTTATTGCCTAACGTTAAGCAAATAAAAACCAGTGTATTGATAAATGATGAACATTTAGATCTTGTAGACACTACAATGTTTTTGGGTATTACTTTAGATTCAAAGCTGCAATGGGGCCCACATATTAATAAGTTGTCGAACAGACTCAGTTCTGCAGCATACGCGGTCTATAAAATACGTCAATTAACTGATATAGAAACAGCCAGATTAGTATACTTTAGTTATTTTCATAGTGTAATGTCGTACGGCATTTTGTTGTGGGGAAATGCTGCTGACATTCAAACTATATTTGTGCTGCAGAAGAGGGCTATTCGAGCAATTTATAACCTTAGTTATAGGCACTCACTGAGGGTTAAATTCAAAGAAATCGGGATAATGACGGTCGCATCTCAATATGTTTATGACAATTTGATCTATGTTAAGAAACACATTAATCTATTCTGTAAAAACAGCGACATTCCTAATCTTAATACGAGTAACAAAAATAAACTCGTGCTACCATCAACTAGGCTCCAAAAGATTAGTAATTCATATAGATGTCAAAGTGTACGCTTCTACAACAAAATCCCAAGCAATATTCAAGAATTGAGTCTGAACAAATTTAAGTCATATGTGAAGCAGACTCTTTGCAAAAAGGGTTACTATAAAATCAAAGACTACGTAGAAGATAAAAATGCTTGGGATTGTGCCGCTCGCTCTAATGTTTAGACACTCATTAATAATTGCTGTTTTATTGTTTTTTTTTACCACTGTTGACATTGTAATGTTTATTTTATTTATTTTATGATATTTTAATGAATTTATTATATTAAGATTATTCTTTTTGACATTGATTCTTGAATTTTTTTGATAATATTGATATTCTATTAGACACTATTTGCAATGTGAATGTGAGTATGATGTGGGCCAGAAATTCATTCATACATGAACCTCATAGACTGTCTGGCGGTTTTGAGTCGTTTTATGTGACCTACGCAAATGTCCTCCTGATCTGGTATCGTCTTGTGACGGGTCGTTGAGCTCCCTTAGTTATGGTTGAGCTACACGATGACTGATGCATACGTGCCGTCAGACAGGACAAGGTGACCTGTCCTGTTACGAAGCTGATATGGCGCTTTCCTCAAAAGGCCATTCCAGACGATCCCTGCATCGTTACACTCACATAGATATGTACATACTATTATGTCTGGACTTTAAAAGAGACGTTGACCTCTGAGTTTGTTTCGGCGTTTCTTCTCAGAGACAGTCAGATAGGAAACGCTGGCGCCATCTAGTTTATAAAACAGACTTGTAAAAGTGTCTTCAACAGATCTATTTACAGAAATAAAATCATTTATCATTTATTATCATTTAAAATTGCAAGGTCGTTTTCAACTACATAATTATTTTTCTTTTTCTTCTTTTTTCGCTTCATATTGGCAGTTTATTCTTTTAGACCAATCAATTCAATATCAGATTTGCTAGGATAGCCACTCTTCACTCCATGTAAGGCAGAACAATTTTAAACAAACGCGCTCGGTGTTTGCGCTGGCTGGGTCGCCATGTAGGGACGTGGGTAATAATACACTTGATGACTGGTGTAAGGTCTGTAATATACTGACTAAATCTAAGGAATACATTGATTACCAGTATATAACTAAGGATACATCACTACACTACAATTCATTTTAATAAATAATTTATTTTAAATTTATGCGTTTATTTAAGGCGTCTATTTAATATTGGAATTGGTTCGGAATTGGTATAAGTTTCAAGAGTAACCCCACTGGTCTTATTATAGTTTGAAATCTAAGTAGTAAACTTTATAACATCGCTAACAGACGACTGGGTATTCATAAATTCACCCAGCTACAAATAAAAAATAAACTTACAGAATGGTTACATAATCTAGATTATCAAACTATCGAAGACTTACTTGCATACCCACATTAAATCAAATGACTAGCTCCCCTTACCCCTACACTTACACTCCTCTACATCCTACATAATTAACACATTAACATAAACACATACAAACCCAAACTTACAAAAAAAAAAACTTAGGAATGCTGCAAAATTTAAATTAGAAAATAATATTTGTTATATGTTATACCTTAAATTTTACACCCAATAATTTGTAAATGTCATGTAATTGATAAGTAATGGTCATATACACCACGACTAAATACTGACGTCCAAAATACATGCTTATGCCTAGTTTGGTTGTTAGTGTCCGCATAAATAATATGCATTGTACATACTCAACTATTAAAAAAAAAAAACGGCGTGATTCTGATACACGGATGAAATAGAAACTAAAAGTAACTTAAGCAGTTAAAAAAACAAAACAAAAAAACGTATGACACACACCTAAAACCAAATTTAATCTGTACAACTAGCTCGCTTCTATCCATATTCTGATGACAATTGAAGATCGAGCTTCAGGACCCTATTTTACTACAGGACAAGCAGAAGCATGGCACACTAACACCCGTTCCTCGTAGAAGTTCCCAAAATTCGTACAAAACGATTTGGTTCATGATACGTACTGCTCGTGAATAGAACTCCCTGCCGTGTTCAGTGTTTCCTGAGTAATACAATCTAGACAATTATTCAAGGATAGATTGAATAGATTTCTTCTGAGTCTATGTGCACCATCCTCGGCCACACCGTCGCTTACCATCAGGTGAGTTGTAAAAAGAGTTACTATTCTATTTGTTAGTACAAACATCTTACCACTCTTATATTTCCATCTTAGTAGCTCCGCTGGTTGCGCTGGTTGTCTGCAGTTATAAACTCGTATAGTGTCTCGTGTCTAGAAAGAAAATAATACACTCAACCGTTCTAACCATATAAATTTAAACGTACAACATACGTGAATAAAGGCAAAGTAAAAAAATAAATATTCCTTTAAAGCAAAGAACATAAACCTTTATTTTTTTCAAGAAACAAAGAGGCTGAAGGAACTGAGTGGAATCTTTTTTCTCATTAATTTAACACAACTGCAACGGGATTTCTTTGAACGAGGTAAAGTTGCAGCTTAGAACGCCGTGAAACCACTCCCATACGATGCTTATTTCCCAAGAGAATAAGAGTATTTGCCACACTCTATTTGTTACTTTCACAATTTCAGATCAAGAAAAAAAAAATTGTGAGGACCGATTCCGTTCAAAACTTTGATTAAGTAACGAAAGTCGACTGTAATAAATTCAAAGGCGTAAATATTGAAAATGTTACCCCTCGTTCTTTAAAGGTCGCCAATTTACTGAAGCAGTTGATAACGACATCGCAATGACAGGAAAATGCCGTCAGGGCAGTGAGACTAATCGCCAAGCTGCTGCGTCCGAATCAATCGAAGTGACATCCACAACTTTACAATCTTTGTAAATTACCCAGCGCACTAGCAGATGGCGCAGCAAAAGTATTTTGCATTAAAATGGTTCGAGTTTAAAATTCGAATTTCTTGGCACTAGCAGACGAGAATCAGCTGGGATATTCGATAACCCATACTTTTGTGGCGTAACTGCGAACTTTGATCTCTATCGTATTCTCTTTTCTGTTTCTATCGCGAGGCCGTGGATAGTATTTCGTTTTTTCCTACAAACGACAATTTGCATAAACATCTAAACGGATGCCATATTTTATCATGATTTTTGTTGTGTTTATTTGCGTATATTCAGAAACTGCGACAAAATATATGTTGATATCACCTAAATCATTATGCGGTAAACAACACAACCAAAAATAATATTATTTGATACCCTTCCTTATTCGGAGATGACACATTATAAGCAATGAAATTGTGTTTTATTATACCAGTTAATATAATAGGCGTAAAGGATGAACCGTAAATGGCTCTGATAAGGATGATACATGTATAATATTACACATATATAACAGATAATACACTTCGTATAAGTTTCTATAGTACGAACGAGATACATATTATTGACGGCGCAGTTGGCGCAGTGGTCGAGAGCCCGGCTGCTGCGTTGCGTGTCGCAGGTTCGATTCCTGTACGGAGCAAATATTTGTATGATCTACAGATAATTGTTCCTGGTCTGGGTGTGTGTGTATTTGAGATTATGTATTTGTAAACGCACCCACGATACGGGAAGAAATTTCTAGTCCCCACACTAGGAATTTCTTCCCGTATCGCGGGTGCGTTTTTTTAAAGAAATAAAAAAGAATTACACAAAGTAACAATTTGAGCGTCACCGCGTGAATAAACTAGTCTTTAGTCAAAATCTTAACAAAGCACTATTTAGCATTTTATTCCATTCGATTTTCATTATTGCCAGCTCGCATACTGTTTTATAGTCTATATTTGTTCTATATGATATAATACCGCAATGAATATGGAATATGATTTTACGTGGTTTTAATTAGTAAGTAGAGTGAGCAAACTTGCAGAACGCAGCAAATAGTAGTGTGCCACATAACGTTATAAGTTTCTTGTTTTCACTACGCTAGTGTACATCTTTTTGGCGTACAACATTATTAGGTTTCTCGTTGCTAAATTTATTTTGGTAAATATAGATAACTTTAATATGTTTTTTCGCTACCCGTCGCCCCGATTGACCTAAATAGTACAGATATTTTTTAATAAAAATTCTTATACTTAATCTTTTTGCGAAACTAAATATTGTGAAATAGGATTTTATCACGGTTTTGGTATATGAATAGGATAGATGTTTTAGTTTTCAAAGGAAGATAAACTACCAGGGACCCCTATAAATACGTCCGTACATCCATCCTTCCTGCTTCTAAATTTCTAAGACGAATTTTCCATAGGTGAAATTTATTTGAGAGCCATTCAATTTATGCTTTATCCCGATATTTTCTTTGCAAAACTACGTTGAAATACAATCACATCATTAGAAATATAAATCTGCAATAGCTAGGGATATTCACGTAGGTAATCTTTTAATTTTATTTTAAACACTTGAGGTTTTTCTTTATACTTATTTAATTAATTTCTAATGCATAATTATAAATAATTGAATAAGTTATAAGTAACCTTATTTAATTAATTATAATTATGCATTGTAAATGAATTATCACTTGCTTATAATGGCGAAGGAAAACATCGTGAGGAAGCCAGCACACCTGAGAGATGTCCTCGATGGTATATAAAGCCATATCAGAGACCTACAGTCGTGCTTAAATTCTGACACTAGGTTGTTTATCAACCACACGATAAGAAGAAGAAGAAGATTGATAATTAGAATTTATTACAAGATAACTAAATTCTGTGAGCCGTCGGACAGTCAGCCATCAGCAGTGTTTCTATCGAACAAGTATTGTAGGTACCTACAGGAAATTTCTCACTGTTTCGAATTCGCTTTCCCAGTTGCAAAGTTTGCATGTTTGCTTTAAACGCATGTAGAATAATTAATGAACCCGGCCATGCCTGGGAACGGAAGATGGGAGGTAGCGTTGGGTTGAAAATTTACGATTTCATAGAGACAAAAAAAAAAGTTTCTATTTAGGAAAGTCAGTTCTAGTTTCGGTTTGTAGTGCGTTGGAGTGCTACGACACGATAAGTTGTGCTGCATCGTTTGTTGGTTTCTGTTATTTTAATCACAGAAATGAGTAAAATAAATTATAAATTATTATTATCGTGTTACCCAGTAGGGTAATACGATATCTCGTGGGACTACATGTCAAAATTTCAGGCTTCATCTGTCTACCCGTATTCGCTGTTTTAGACCTTCCTATGACAAACTAGGACTAACGTTTTAACGTCCTTCGTGAGGCACGGTAGAGTTTTTAATATGACGTGATGTTCACCCATCTACGGACCGCCCGCGACAAGTACAGCTTAAGCTCAATTGATCAATCTGTGCGGCTGTTACTTAGCCACGAATCCCTGTCAGTATTTTTCATATAAATGAAATTATAATATAATACTAACGATGGTTTGATACATACTTTAGTAAATGCACTTATGTTATGTCATATAATGTACATGTTAATCTTTCGTTAAATCGTAATGAACAGCGAACAGTATTTTCTACTTTAAATGGTAGCCAAAGTTAAACGGCACACTATCCAGCATCTAAATTCTTGTACAAAAGCGGGTTGCCTCCGAGGCAGAAAAGACAAAATTTAACTAATTTGCATTTTACAAATAGCCGAGCTAAAACGCCTATAAACTTACTAAAATATTCATATACTAGTTACTGTGGCGTTACAAAATTTGGCCTTACTTTATAATCTAGAAATGAGGTTTGCGGTACTTGGCATAGTGTGTGTGGCAAAGCAATTAATTTGCATAGTTGAAACAGCCACCGCGTCAGGCACAGCCCTGTTGTCTTCGTCATTCTAAGTGAGCCGTATTGTATATAGAATGACTCAATACAGCTGTGTCAATACATTTAGTTTAGTGGACACACACTGTATTTGACTTGAAACTATGAGGTAAATACTATAATGTGTTATATTGCATTTTGTAATTTGCAGCACTATCTAATTTGCCATAAATTAAAACATAACAAATCATATAAAAAAAAATTGTATCCTGATCCCTTCTTTACTTATGGTGACAAGTTTAAAAACCTCTAGTCATACAAAAAATCGTAAGTTTGACCAATAAGTAAACCAGTAGTCACTCAACTGGATTTGATAAGTGAGCTTCACCGTATCCAGTGACAGCTACCAAGACTAATCTTATTTCCGTTTGTATCCAATACTCTTTGATAACTAGCAAACTGAATATTAACCAGTAATTTATGCATCTTAGGAAGCGGTGTAGGGATTATATTGAGGTCTATGTTAAGGAATAACAGGAGACCAGAACGGACTGAAATAAATGGAAGGACTCGGGGAAAACCTCCGTCCAGCTGTGAGATAACATTAGTTAAAAATAATACCCATTTATAAGTATCACTTATTGCAAAAACTTCGATTAAGAAGTTAACACGTTTAAGTTGTTCAGAACAAGAACAAAAAGCAAGATATTGTATAAAGTGTTCCTAACTAGTTAGGGTATAACATTACCCAAGCTTCCCTTGTAGCTAATTGCACTTTTTCTTACAGCATATAATTAATTTAATAATCGCTGAAGCAGAGAGAGTTAACTTCTTAGTTGGCCGTAGCAAACTGCTGTATGGATTAAACAGCTTTTAAAACTTATTTAACCCAGATTAACTTCAATATTCCAGCAGGATTTGTGGCCCGCCTCTTATATTTTAACGTAATTTGCTAGATAGAAAACACAGCACAGGTAGATTCTCGTAATGGGAGATTATTAATTATTATTTGCTAACTGCCTCGTTGGTTAAGTGGTCCGTAGCGCGACTGCTGAGCAGGAGGTCTCGGGTTCGATTCCCGGGTCGGGCAAAGTGTTATTGAGTTTTTCTGTTAGGAAATTCTCAGTAGCAGCCCGGAGTTTGGAAATGTGCCCGGTTGATGGCAATAGGCTCACCACCTATTACATGGGACTTAATAACAGCATTGGTGAAATGTGGGTGTACAATTGTGTACACCTCTGCCTACCCCTTCGGGGAATACAGGCGTGATGCTATGTTATATTTGCTAACTGTCCAGTCGCAGAGTACTATCCTTGTAGAAAACTATTATTCTATTTTGAACTATTTAGTTTTACAATTGATTGTTTGATACACAAAACGAATTTAAGTGTTGAAAAAAGTTTTATTAGTTTACCCAGTTGTTTTTGAGTGATAACTTTCAAACTATTATAATAGTTTAAAACAAAGGGTTTGGGTATTGATTTCAAATATTGTAGTTTATTGTGAGGGCTAGTTTTTGTTATATCATAAAAAAATTAGTTTGTTGGTAATGCTAAAATATCAGTAAAAGAAATCATGATTATACTAACGTGTACTGCTACATGAAATGAAAATATCAAATAATGATAAATCATCGTAATATCTTAGGTTTTCGTGATCACTACACATTATAATAAAACTACTTTTAACCGGATTAATCGCGTGTATTATTGTTTTTTGTTTTTCCTGACGTTTCGAACACTTTGCAACATTCGTGGTCGCAGGAGGTCAGTCCTCCTTATGATGATAAATGATTTGTATTTTTATCTTTTGAAGACACTTTAACAAGTCATTTTTATAAACTATATAGCGCTGGTGTTTTCTATCTGACTAAAATACAGGGTGGAGGGTAAAAGAGACGACAGTTTTTTATGATTGATTCTAACAATGAAACTGCATACTATCAGTGGAACAGTAATTAACATTCAGTTGCAATGAAATAAGGCTAAGGAAAAAGTATAACCCTTACATGATTATTTTATTATCCATTCATCCATTCGTGCGTCTCTCCATCTGTTAATCTGTCAAGATATTTTTTCACACGAAATGATATATGATATAATAGATGTTTCAAGTTAAAATGAATACTCGTAAACTCACCCATAAAAGCCAATAGGGTAGGTACTTACCGATTATCTAGAATTATGAAATATACTCATGAAATTTAGCAAAATATAATTATGTTGTAACAAAAATCATTTTTTCCTTTATTCGTGTGAAATTATTGTATGTTTAAAACACAAAAAGATTTATTCGGAAGCCTCGGAATATTTATTGTAGAATTCTTCACGGATGTCATGCTGGACTCTGTTTGGGACAGACGCGGTTACCTCTCAATTTAGTTAGTTTAGGCATTCTAACTTCATTATACAATCCTGGATATATCTTTCATCTATTTGTATGTACGTATAGGTCAGCGCTCTTGACATGTTCAGTAAGACCTGTATTAATAAACCAATATGATTACGAAAGCTCCGTCTGTTTTAAAATTTAACCTACTCAGACTCTGAAAATTTTATACATTTTAGAACAAAGAATCACAAGTCATATCAGATCGACACTTAGGGTAAGCTCACTTAATTATGAGATGATCATACAGGCCTTATAGTGATTTCCAATTAAATCTTAAGTTATACAACTAGAAGCAGTCAATATGACAGCTGTTTAATAGGGTTTCAAAACCAAGATAATATTTTGTTAAAATGGATTGCTTTTCAAACCATGTACAATAATAGCAATTTCCATTGTAACTGATATTTACAAGCCCATTTCGGTTGCTTATTTGCTTTGACTTAATTACAATCAATATTCTCAAACATATCAAACAAGTACATATCTACTTCGTGGTGAAAATATGTTCGATTTGATGTATGAAATTCAAGTTTAAGATTATTAAAAAATTACATCCTTCCGTCCGGTATAGGTCCAGAAACAAAAATAGAAATAATAATATTGTGATGTGAATGATGTCTTATGGGAATAAGTCCCAGGATTAGTAAAAAGTGGTCATTGCGCAAGATATTAAATGTTCCACAGAAAAAAAGGAGTTATACTGTTTTCACTTTGATGCGTTTTAATTTTGACGGATGAGAACGCATCCAGTTAAAACTGTGATTACAAAGAATATCATGATACTTATAGTGATATATTGGATACAATCAACGGGTCAACTATGACATTCTCGCAAGATATTTATTGAAACATGTTTCGCAATCAATAGAAATTATCTACGTAATCCGTACGTCACATTCAGTTTTCAATTAAACTGCTAATGAAAAAGATTTTCTTTCACCCAGAAATTGTAGGTATTGCCTTCAAAATTGTGAGTAGTAAAGCCGTAATCCAAAATGAGCAACAAGAAAAGCAATAAATCTATATTTGTTATTTTGGATTTAATAATTGAATTTCAAAACGTAATATGACCTGTTATAAAATCTACAACCTGTGAGCTGAAATTTTATTTTGGGTGATCATAGGCTAGCATTCAAAATATCAAATTACTTAATTCATATATAATGTTTTTTTTATATATAATACACTACTAGGTCAGGTTGGTAGGGTGAAGACAAGGTCACAAGTCAAGTCAAGGGTCGTGGGTACAAGCCCCGTTCTAGTCTATTATTATTTCAATGTTTTCTTGAAAAATAGTAATCAAATTACTTAAGTTAAGATTATGTATTATCTGTATGTAGTTTCCGTTTCCAATAATAATGCTAGCTCGGCAATTCCAATTAGTTCTTTAGAAATGCGTAGCGGGAAAGTATGCAATGTAAATAAAAAAACACTGTTTAAAATATCAAATATTAAGTTCTATGTTTCATAATTCTTTTATTATTCGTTTTCAATTTTTGTAATTAGTTCCAATAATATTTTCGGAAAGTAGGTTAAAATCAAAAGTTTGACGAACGATATATTTCGCGAATAAAATCAGAACACGTTGCTTGTCAGCCTGCGTGAAATGTCGCAAATGTCATAAAATGGCGACTGTGACCTACATGGGAGATTGACAGAGCAATCAAAATTACATTCGGGTCTGTCGCGAAAATTGTCAAAATGGCAAAAATAAATGAAAAACGGAAGTAAACTGCTGTTGCCATGTTGTCAGGTTTACCGAACCTTTATGTTTCAGACATCTTTTATAGCCTAGTATTTTACTTTCTTTGATCATTTTAATTTGCAGACATACATATACATTTAGTCAAAAAAAAAAACCGCATAGGCTCGGGGGCTATGCGGTTTTTTTAAACTTGCTGTGCTCGATATAAATTGCTTGACCTAAGTCATCGGTTTTCTGTTGGCTGGCTAATTACCAGACACAATAGATTTTTATTGTAATGAAGTATAATTTTATACTTCTCGCATTTGAAGAGAGTTTTTGTCTATAAGATTGTGAATGTTGCAAGCTATACGAACACAATATTTGATATAGAACAAGGTATTATATTTTTAGAAACCTGTGGTGGCTTGGTTGAAGTTTAACTAGAATTTTCATCAGTGTTGTTATTTAATAAATAACCCGTAATCATCGAACTCCTACCTCGTTTAAAACAATGATATGTACTTGCTAATATCTTATTAATATCAACCTCTATGGAGTTTCTCGGTTTCAATTAATCTTCTTGCGGTTAGTGTACCTACTAACATGATGTCACATATCTGCCTCAAAATGGCAAAAACGAAACGCACAAACATATATTAAAGTTAGTTTTACGAGTAGATAGGCAGAAAACATAAATTTTCTAAAGTTCTACTAATAAAACGCGTAATTATCACCAGCTCTTTCACCCGAGCCTTCATTAGACCGTTTAAACATAATAAAACCCTTTTACTAATAAAAATAAATGGCACTTAAACGTTGGTTTCGGGTCCCATCTTGACCTTTTCAGATATTCGAATGAAATCCCGTTAGATTGTAAAAGTTTAAAGCCGATAAGACATAGAATAACTTCACTGTAGATCAACAAATTCTAAAGTGAAATAAATAAAAAAAAAAACACGTATCATTTCTTGAGAACGTGAGCATAAAAGTCGTTAAAACTGACAGTGATTTCAGTTGTTGAAATTACTGTCAGTTTTAACGACTTTTATGTATGTCACAATTAACTTAGGTAGGTGATAGGTATGTTAGATTTGTTTCAATTCAATTATTGAAAAGGTTATTCTTACATAATATCCAAACTACATGATATCCGGGATCTACTGTCACTTAGTAATATCTTAGGTTTTCGCGATCACTACTCATTATAACAAAACAACTTTGAGCTGCAATGTGTTCGAAACGTCAGGAAAAACAAAAACCTATAATACACGCGATTAATCAGGTTAAAAGTTGTTTTATTAATGTTACTTGATGAGTTAATTCATTTTACAGACAACTTACTACTGGAGTATAAAGGTTGTTTTCTATTGTGCACTTTTTTGAAAGCATCGGTAGGCTGCATGTTTTATTAAACAATCAATCTGGTTTACCTGTACATACCGTAAGCGATGCTTGTAGAAAAACGTGCGTCCTCAAGCGCCTAATGTATTTCAACTATTAGATAGTAACATAAGCTTCTTTTCGTTGTACACACATTCAAAAGCACATGATATACGGAACTTACTATCTGTGTCTATGCTGACTTCTTGTCTTTCTCTTTTCTGCACAGATCCCAAAATATTTGGGGCCGACGCAATATTTTTTCTTCCCCTCTGTTAGTTTTCACGTTATCGTTCACTTCAATTTCATTCATATCATCCCAGACAATCCATCCATCTTTTCTTTGGTCTCCCTCCTCCCCATCATCATCATTCATATTCATCGCGCTCTTAGTTACATGTGTTTCAGTCTTTCTCCATACAAAGACTAGCGATTTCCTTTCAACTTTTATGCTACTGGCGTTGTTTTCAAACTTTGTATTAATTGCTGTTGAAATTATAAGTTTGAATACGTTCTTGCTAGATATTATTGAAATAACCAGTTACAAGTAACATTTGCTAACAGAACCCTCTCATGCCGTCGCGCATATTTCACTAAAACTATTTAGATCCTCATGCTCCATGAATGTCAAATGAAGTAAAGTTTTGGGTGTGAGATGAAAGAAAGTTCTTTTGAGACGTGATAAAGTAGGAAAATTTCGTCTGAATATATTTAGAAACTCGAGTTTATATACATACAGTAAATATTTGCTGTCACATGTTTGAACTGGCGTGCTTATACTTTTATTTATGTTGTTATAAAGAACGCTAAAGAAACTCTAACGAGGAAGAACATGAAACAAATCGTCTCGTTAGTAATAAATAAGTTAATTTCCTTTTAACATCAGACTGTAAATAACGTTGATTAGGAAATTTTATTTAAATATAAATGCTTGTTTGTATACAATTGTGAAAAAAAACAAAAATTGTTGTGAAATTGTACCTATCTAAATAGTCATAACAATGATATTTTTTCATAACTACCTCATTAATTAAAAGGTTATTTCTCTGTGACATCGAAACAATTATGAATAAAAAAAAGACCTGTTAATAAATCGTTACGACGATTATGATTATAGCTCTCAACAGTACAACACATTATTTTCTGTTAGGAAAGGAGACAAAGATCTTTAAAATATAATACCGGTGACAATTGATCTCAATATTCACGCCGCGTCGTCATCCCCAATTTATTTGGTTGGAATCGATAAAATTTAATTACTTTGTCGTCCCTTTTAACTCTGATTATTATTTTGATTGTGGTGTTGTAAAGGATCTAGAGCCTAAATGGGTGCCATTCCGCCATTTGTTAAAAATATATTCGTGGACAGACTAAGAATACAAGGATATTATTTAGTAGAGGTAATTTATATCTTTCGCGCATTTATTTATTTATTTAACTCTTTATTGTACACCTAGGAAAACAACAACATAGGACATTATAATTTAAAAGAAGTACAATGGGCGGCCTTATCGCACTCGGCGATTTCTTCCAGGCAACCTTTGGATGGATAGATGTGACATAATCTGGAAACGAGGCAGTATGTGGTGTACAAATACATAATACATACGATTATATACTCTAAATACTTATATATATTACTTCTAAAAATATAAAATATATATAGATAAATAAATAATATAATAGAAGAAATGCATTGACCTAAGGAGTGATAGTACTTGATTGCGACAAGTAATGTTCCTTGACTAACCTTTTAAATATTGGCAAGGATTGAGCCCGTCTTATAGTTACAGGCAACAAATTCCACAAACGAGCCGCCTGAACCGTAAAGGATTTGTCGATAAATTTGGTCGAATGCATAGGCATTTTAAGACGTAGATTTTCTGATGATCTTAGGAATCTGTCGTGGGTGTCCCCAAGGAACTCGAAACGTTTTTTAAGATAAGAAGGTGTAGTTGGAAGAAAAAGTACATTATATAGTAGAGAAAGAATGTGAGTATTTCGGCGAAGGCGAATAGGTAACCATTTGAGCTTACTACGGAAGTCTGAGACGTGATCATATTTGCGTAAACCAAATATAAATCTTATAGAAACATTTTGAAGCCGCTCAAGTTTATCTAATTGTTCTTCTGTGAGATCAAGATAGCTGGCATCAGCATAATCAAGGATAGGAAGGAGTAGTGATTGAGCAAGCGCAATTTTGGTGGTAATAGGCAGGAAATTTCGTAATCTCCGTATAGACCCAGCTGATGCAAACATCTTACGACTAACTTCTTGTACGTGAGCAATCCAGGACAGATTCCGATCGATAATTAACCCCAAGTTTTTTACATTTTCGGAGAAAGGAATTAAAGTGCTATTGAAAGAAACTTGGGGAACTACCGTCCAGTCGAGTCTTGATATCAACCTAGAGCTGCCCACTACAATAGCCTGTGTCTTAATGGGATTGACCGTCAGACCATACCTCTTACTCCAGTCAGATATACGAGCCAGATCTCTGTTCACTAACTCAATAGCTTTCGTCAGTTGTGCAGGGGGAGCTTGATAGTATATCTGAAGGTCATCTGCATAAAGGTGATAGGAAGAAAGAAGTTTATCAGATACAGAATTTATGAAAATTGCAAAAAGTAACGGAGATAAAACGCCACCCTGCGGAACCCCAACAGTCGTATTGCACCAAGAAGACGAGATGTCTCCAATACTAATACGTTGTCGACGTCCAGACAGGTAACTGCGAAACCAATCAATTGCCAATGGAGATATGTTAAGAGAACATAGTATGCCAAGCAAAACATCGAAATCCACGGTATTAAAAGCATTACTAAAATCTAATAACACTAGGACCGTAAGATTGCCGATTTCCATGCCTGACCTGATATCGTCCGTTATATTGACCAGGGCTGTGGTTGTGCTGTGACCAGCGCGGAAACCAGATTGAAAGGGATTGAGTAGGTTATTTTTAGAGAGGAAATTGCTAAGTTGATTATGGATATGACGTTCGAGGACCTTGGAGAGGAATGGTAATATAGAAATAGGACGATATTCGGAGAAGGATGCTGGATTGGATTTTTTGGGTAATGGAATGATCTGGGCTTCCTTCCATTGGCATGGAAAGATACCACTAGTTACAGAATAATTGAAGATATGCGAGATGATAGGGAGGATGGCATCTAGGATGGGAAGGATCATATTACGGCCGATACAGTCACTTCCCATTGCATTGGAAGTTATCGATAAAATGCTCTTTTTAACATCACAGAAGGAAAATTGATTAAAGACAAATTGAGAATAATTGGGTGTCGTGAGAGTTGAAAGATAATTTAAAGTGTTTAATTTGGTTGTCCCATCAAAATTGGACGAAGCAGTAAAATGAAGATTAAATAAATCAAGGTTTAAACCCTTAGGAGTTATTTCTTGTTTAGGATTTCCAACACCCATCGATCTTAAAAATTTCCAGACTTTAGCTGGATCCCCGTTTTGAACAGAATTATGGACATGTTGGCGTTGAGCTTTCCTACACTCTTTATTACAGTGGTTTCGGATTAAGACATATTTTTCCCTATTAGCATCACTGGGCCGACATTTAAATTTAAATTTAGCAGCAGAAGTTTTGCTTGCATTAATTTCTTTATTCGATCTGTCAGCCAAGGTGATGGCAAGTGCTTTACTTTGACTGGTCGGATGGGTGCATGTTGGTCGTAAAGCTGGACAAGATTTTTATTTAATTCATTGACTTGTTCATCGACTGATTCGGAAGTCAGAAGAGGTGACCAGTCCATGCTATAAGCATCCTCACGAAGGTTATCAACATTTATACCACCAAAATTGCGAAGCATTAGAATCTTGGACTTGGCCTTAGGTGGGCGAATTTTGAAAGATAGGAAAATAAGATCATGATAAGAGAAGGCGTCCGCTGAGCATTGGCCGTGTTTAGCGACATGCTCGGAAGATGAAACAATAATCAGGTCAAGGAGTGAAGGAGTAGAGTTAGGGAAATGATGAGTTGCATTCAAAGGTAGGATAGTCATATTACTAGATGCTGTAATAGAGTTAAGCGAAGAAGATCGGCCATCTTTTTTGAGAAGGCACGTGTTGAAGTCACCCATGATTATGCTATGACTGTAGGAGGGGATGTGAGTCTCTAAGAGGTTTTCAAATGATGAAAAGAAATCGATACGCAATGATGGGCAGTAATAGACACCTAAGAGTATTTTCGAGTGATGGAGCTCGACTTCGATAAAGAGATGCTCGCCAGCACTTGACGGTGGTGGCTGTGATGACATATGGATAATCGAGAAAGGAATGTGCGTGCGGAGATATATGGCAACACCACCACCACCGCCAACCGTGCGATCATTTCTGATAAGTTTAAAACCGGGTAACACGTAACATGTAGATGGAAGACAAGGTTTTAACCATGTCTCCGATATGAGAATAGCATGAATATTTCTACAGTCAAAGTTTGCCAACATATCAGGGAAGTGAGCCGGGATACTCTGTGCATTTATATGAATGACATTAAAATTCCTAGGAACATCAGAAAAGTGTACTGTTAGAGTTTCTACGAGAGATGGAATGCTCACGAAACTATTATTATCGCTAGAAATTGAAAAAAAACTTTCGTCATCACTACAGTTGAAGTCAATAGACATTTAAAATATTAATAATAAATTCTACAAAAATATAACTAATTTAAGTGTATAAAAAATATATACGTTACCAAACACAACAATTAGATCCATCTGCCGGTTGCGTTTCACAAAAAGTATATTTTACACAAAAACCGTGTATCCGAACATATTTTATAACACAAAACAAACCAACAACGTAACTAAACAAGCAGCCATCCGGGTATACAAAAAAAAAACGAAAAAGAAACAGTTTATTTAGTATTTTCTGAATAATTAATGTTCTAGTTCTAAAGGCATTTCAGGCCAAAGCTATTACGTTTAGTAACGCTTAGATACATTTAAGTTAGGTATAATTTATTTTTGAATAATAATTTTACTCTGATAGCAGGAGCTTGACATTTAGATTAAGTAGGTTAGTTCTAGTACCGTGTTTTAAATAGTTAAATAGTTTTAACTCTTTACTCATTATGAGTTTCATATATACGTAGAGTGTTTGTATTAGTAAAAGCAAAAACGTTTGATAAAAAAAAAGCAGCAATAGTTTCCGCTCGCGGCATCACCCGCATTTTTGAGTCATTTATTTGCCTTGACCCCTAGCAAAAGACATATAATAAAGCTATAACTTTTACTTAATTAAACACGAGTTGGAGCCTCTAATAGCTCAATCCCCAAAGATGCAGCGGCTTTTTAACATATTAGGAGACGAGATAAGATGAAATTAATTAAAAAATTAAAAAGCACGCCATGTGGTAATTATATTTTTTATTTCACACCTTTTTTGTGTAATACATATTTTTTTTAATCTTACCTCAACTTAACTTACCCAGGACAAATTAAGGATTCTAATGATGCCCCATACATCTTAATAGGTCCCGGCATTTAGAAGTAACAGTGAAATAAAGAAATTCATAAACATAATTATACATGAATCCTAAAAACATAACACTCTTTTTTTTTGGGCAATCGTGTATAAAAAGCGAACATAACCCCGGGGTACAGCTATTCCAGACTGTACCAAATTGATATCATCGATATCTACTGTAACTTTTTCACCCTTCACTATTATTTGGGAATAAATTATTTAGCCAATATAGTCCCAGTTGGGAATAAAAATATCCAATTAATATCTATGTATTTTGTATGTCATGGTTTTCCTATCTGACAAATTTTATGGAATTAGATACATATATATACCTAAACAGACACATTTTTAGGTTTATAATTAATAATACTAACATATTAATATATTAGTAAAGATTTCACATGAAATATAAAACGGCTACAGTCACAAAATGAGATAGACCTGATTATACATTAATTTCGAGGAAAATCTTCCGTATTAATTTTTTGCGGAATACTGGAGTCAAAACGGATTCAGTCTGAGGCACCCTAAGTAAATTTTGATATTACGGTCAGATTAACAGTAGGTACCTACTTATATTAATGTTTTTTGGTGAATGAATTGAGGAACTCAAACTTTTATTTGAAGTACCTACGGATATCTTAGTGTTATTTCTTTAGTAACACTAATTCATGTTAATGCATTAATTTGTTCAGGAGCCCGGTTTAATTGACGAATACTTTCTATATTGCTCGCGGATTTTCGAAAGTTGCACTTATAAAATGAGTACTTCCCATATTTGTGATGGGGAGTGCGTTTCGACAAACTGCCTCGTTAGCCTAGTCATCCCAAACGCGATTTTTGAGCATAAAGGTCTTGGGTTTGATTCCTAAGTCACGCAAAGCATTATTGGGATTTTCTGTTAGGGAATTCTAAGTAGCAGCCTGGAGTTCAGTATTGTACCCGGTGGATGGCAATAGGCTCATCATCTATTACATGGGTCTTAATAACAGCATTGGTGAAATATGGGTTTACAATTGTGTACACCTCTGCCTACCCCTTCGAGGAATACAGGCGTGATGCTACATCCATACGAAGACGAACCAGCGTTGTGAAGTGTGTACACGGCTTTATTACGAGATTGTTTGTTTCTCATGTTTGTTTTGGTATTGCCCGGCTAGTATCGGTCTCCACTGGAGATAGTTGTGAATTGACCTACTAGTCCGTCAATCTCAAAAGTGACATAAAACACACGTGTGTAAACCCGTAAACAGTACAAACACATTTAAATTAGCTCGAGAACAAAGTTGTACGAAGAGGTTTAGTAGAACTTGTTACCTCTACATAAACATTTACTTGTAGTACAAACACGTCTCATCATCTTTCGTGTGAAGTTACTTACACTCAAACATGAATGTGTCTTACGGAAGTTGTAACCATTTGAGTTTGGTAATGTGCAACAGTAATGTCGTAATAATATTATGGACTCTCCGTATTGTGGCTAGTTACGTCACAGGACCTGTCCTTTATGTTACAGAACTCGTGTATATTATATAGTATTTCTGACACTAATAAGCTAATTTGGTGGTAACACGCGGGGTTGGAGTGCAACCCAAGCCGCAAGCAAGAGCAGCCGAGTTTGTACCATAAATTTTGTTCAATTACGGCACTAGTGCGGTAATATAAAGTAAAAAAGCATCTATTTATAATAAGCTGCAATATGAAAGTAAAAGCGGTAAAATAAGGGATACTTTACGAGCAAGTATGTTATAAAAATTTTATATTAAAATAAAAGCAAAACTATTCTGGTTTACTTTTTTACAGGATATTTGTACTTGGTAACCATCTTCAAATATTATTTCTCCTTTATATAAAATTATTTGTCATTGTATATTTATCTAAGAACCTAATGATTCGCACATCAATTCATGCGGTTCAACCTGATCTTCCCTAAGTAAACGATTAAGCAAAATGTCTCAATAGCCTCTTACCTTCCCAAGTTATTTGCAGCCAATCCAAAGCCGAGACCATCCTTCAATTATTATCCTTATTCCTTCGACTTCCGAGTAAATACGGAAAATATATCCATTGTCTTTAATGGAAAGGGCGAGGAAAAATCCTGATTTAGTACTGATGATTTATGACGATGTTATTTATATAGAGATGTAAAGATATATTTATTTATGTAGTAACATAACAATATACCTTGTAAAATCTACATATAACAAACTAGCTATTTTAAAAACCCGTATGTTCCGCGATGAGAGTTCCAACCATTACTTTTTACTGACCCTTTTAACTTCACTTCACATTTCAAGACATGAGATCCTCTCTACAAAAAGAACTACCGACCGCAATAACTCACGTCAGGCACTGGGATCCAGCTTTTATTACTCACCTTATCTTAGACAGAATTTCGTTGTGAACGATCCAATATTTCGTATGTTCCTGTTAAAATTTTCACCTGCGTTTGTAAAGCGGAGATGGATTAAGTTGTCTGCATAAACAACGGTCTGAGAGAAATATGTTGGGCGAACTAAAACTTTGTTACGGATTTCGATGGAACCTGAAAGCCTATTTTGAAAAATAAATTGTAATTTTTAGATATTTTTAATTATAATTACTATAAGACTTTTTTTAGTTATTATTACACATTATTATAAAGAATTTTTATACAATAGAGGGAATCTAGCGCTTGTGTTGCTAATTTTCATGAAAAAAGATTATGATTTATGAATTTAGTTTTTGTTTGATGGCTAATTTTGAGGATGGGATTTGATTTTATTAGCAGACAGATGTTTGAATCTTTAAAATATATAAAGAAGCCCACTCACAACATTAGTTACTGAGTAATCAATTCAGAAGTAAATATATTTTTCGATAGCTCTGAGTCATATTAATATATGTTCGTAAATTGACGCTGGTTTTTTTGATATTCTGATGGAATAGTAAAGATGATGGATTCATACAATAGAATCTGTTGTATTAACTTGTTGCCTACATACAAAAAAATATGTTAGGTGCTAAAGAAAATTTTTGCTGCTGCACTTATAATTTCCCCTTAACTAATTGTGAAGGTTAACTAATTACTTCCAAGAAGGCCTACATTTCAGATATTTACACACTTAAATAAATTCAATCCATAAATAATATACATTTTATTAAGCTTTACCATTTAGTGCAAATCTCGAGATTTCTGAATAAAAGTAAATGAGAATAAGTGTAGATAGGTGGTCATAAAAAGTTACACATGATCATAAAAATGAGTAACAGTAGACCATAAACAATTTTATGTAGATTGTTGAGCCTTTAGGGAGATAGCAAGTATACCAACTAATACCGTTGTAAGGAGAAAGAAAATATAGATTACATTTGGTGAACACACATCGAAATTACCTAAAGCTCAAGTGGTGTGTAAGTATTCGCAGAAATTATTATGACTATTTCAATGTTACTCTTTAAAAAAAAAGAATACTTGAAATACTTCTTTTGTATTTTTATCCAAGTGATTAGTTATTATAGCCCGGTTAGTGGAGTGTGATATTAGGATAACATCAGAACCTGGCGCTTGGATAACATTTGGTATGGCATAGCTAGATAGAAGGAGACCGTATCGGTGGCGGCTACCACCAACAACAGCATTCCCAAAGAGGGTTGACGTCAGGCAGGCGACCGGTCATAAAATATAGCCAAAACTTTAGCAGCATGCCAGATATAGGTATGCAGCGCCGATCCCAAATAATTTGGGATAAGGGCAGGGGGGTGATTATGATTAGAAAAAATATAAAAATTTATAAAATTATTTTTATGCAGAATCACTTTAAAAAAAGGATCAAATCTTGTAAATTAGAAGGTTTTGGAGTAAGCGCTACTAATTGATTTGATTTCAACCATTCAGCTTAAATATTACAATCGCATTAACGCATGCGCAGCGAAGTCTTAAGTCATAAAGGTTTATAGAAAGAAAATTGCGATTGTTAGTAGGATTTGAATCTACACCTCCCGAATAAATATGCCAGGTACTCTGCCAACTAAGCCGGGGTCAACTAGGTCAGGATGGATTATTTGGTAGTGCACCTGGACTATTTATCCGTAAGACATTGGTTAAAATCCTTACCATGACAGAATTTTTATTTTTTTATATATATCAGAATTATAGCTACGAATGATTTGTTACAATGTCGCTAGGCGTTGCCCACATTGGAATCCGGTTAAAAATATGCGGAATTATTTAATTTTGTAATGTAATGTTAAACCTTATGAAGCGTCCGCTTTTATCCTAGTAATTTAGAAGAAAAATGTATTCCATAATTATTTGTCGCCCAATCCTAATTACTTCATATTTTAGTAGCTTAATACATGTCTAATTAAACCGGTGCATGCCTAAATTCACGCGCACAATGCCTGATCATTATTCATGAGATGAGTGACATCGGTTGATAAATATTCATTATTCAACCAAATCCTTGCAATAATACATCAGTTTAATGTACCAAGAGTCTTGTCAATGAAAACCGGATGAATAATTATATTAGGGTCCATGATCACTGACAACGTACGGAACCGTGTCACAAGACGGATCAGCTGTTCGACTGAATTAATTTACGAGTAACATGAGAACCTGTCTGTTTGCTCCGAACTAGGATTGAGGTTTCATTAAAATTTTGGTGATTATTCCTGTTGGTTTGGTCAGATGGAAGAATTAGGTTTTTTTTTGGGGTATTATATTATAAAGTTATAATATTCAATGAATAAATAATACGATCATGAGCAGGATTCGAACCTGCGCCTTCCAGATAAATACGCAATAGAGATGGCTTAATGGTCAGAGCGTCTGGAGTATTTATATGGGAGGCGTAGGTGGAAATCCTGATCACGACTGTATTATTTTTCCATTTAATATTATAAATTTAAACTTCGCTAAGCATGCGTTAATGCTTTTCAAATATGTATTTTTTATTATATTATAGATACTGCGAACTTTCTTTAAATATCTATCTCATTTTAACATTTTTAGCAAACGCGACGTCTCCAAAAGAGAAATTACAAAATTTAAGTATCGAATTGAGAAACTCCTTCTTTTTTTAGAAATATATAAATTGGGTCTATATCGCGATATTTTATAAAAGGCTTTTACGATACCTTTCTTTCTATCAAAATCTTTTTCGTGTGGTCATTTTAAACTGAGCTTCACTGCCTACAATTACGCCGGATATATTATAGAAAAGATCGGAAACAGCGTCTATAAAAGCTGTGCTAACTAAATTGAAGAGGAAACTACCCACATTTTGTTTCTTATCACGTACATAAAAGGGCTCCGTGATAACGACCTTACGTTTTGGTTTATTTAGCAAATTATATAAAAATGGATTACGAACTATTTTCGTGCTTAGTACCGGGACGTGACATAGGATTTACTTGAAAAAAGTAAAAAGTGCCGAATCGATGACAAAATCGATTTGCACTTCCCATGAGGCAGATTATGATGTAAATAATTTTAAGTATAACTCCTGTAACCATACCATAATCGAGCACTTAAATAAATTGAGTAAAATCATTTTTTTTTTTCACAAATTCCATACGCATTTATGTTTCTTTACACTCTACACTCAATTCAATTCAATTATTTTTTTATTTTGTATATGGCTCCACTTTACTCGTACATATATTAGTTGAACTGTTAAAGTTTCATTAAATCGATAAGACCTACAGAATAGTATTTATTATATATCTGATCATTTAGTATACATCATTGAGGTTACTCTTGAAACTAATACCAATTTCAATATTAAATTGTCGCCATAAAACAACGCGTAATTTTAAAATAAATTTGCCTAAATTACAGTTGCCTCAATTTTAAAACATGTTGTCTTCATTATATCCCGAATGTATAATAATTTTTTAGACATTTTGGCATTTAAAAGTACGAATTGACATATTTCCAATTTCAATAGACCGGAAGTATTTTCAAGAGTAAGCCCACTGATGTTTATCTTTATAAATCCGGATTAACTTCCGCCCACTCATCAATAACTAACAAAATTAGATATTTATATTTATCGAGAACGGTTTGTTTAAATATTTGTTGACCATATCGTTGTCGTATTTGGTCAGTCATATAAATAACGCGCGTTAAAGGCTTTTGTGTAAACACAAATTACAATTATACGCGTTTCATGAATGTTTTATACTTTACGTATTTTGAGATTAGCGTCATAACCACATAAAAGGCCAGTGCCGTATACGCATTATTTTGGTAGCTAAATTTATAATGGCTATTTTGACCCTTGGTTTAGAATTGGATATCACAATACGATATAGTCAGTAAGAAGTGTGAATACTCTGTTCTAAAATCTCAACATTTAAGGTCACATACTTGGAAGTACTTGCTAGAAAACAGCCTAAGACTTAAGACGAGATTTTCTCTTTGTACTACACCACGTTATTGTCAAGTAAAACCGATAAAGTTTATATAGTAGACACTATTTGGAAAGATGTTTTAGAATATGATGTCCAAATAGAAGTAGACATTCATAAAATTCCTAGATATATATCCCTTAAATGGAAGAAATTGACTGATAATTTGTTCCGATATTACGCTCAGTTATAAATGAGCTTAATACAATTTTTTCCCAAGATGGTGCGTGCCGCACCGGCAAAAAGATTACAGATTGTAAATTTCCATTGAAAAACTGAATCATAGCGCCAAGTGAATATAATTGTGTTGTCAATACTTCAAATACTAAAGGAGAACGTAGAACAGATATCCTTACGATCCCGTAAAAGAAAACTGATAACGAATTGACTTTCTGTTATTATTATTTTTAAATTCCCTATTCTTACATGTACTGTTTAGTACACGTTACAGTTTCAGTATCTCACCTAATACATATTATACTAAGCTAAAACGTAATCTTAGCCATATCTTCAATCACAAGGTATCGTATATCATCGATAATCTATTTCGTACAAGATATTGCATCTTCAGCTATCCTGCTTGAAGATGCCTCAAGGTTTTAAAGTAGCTTACATATTGAGTCAGGATTCAAAGCTTCGGTAAGGTTTTAGATATGCCTGGCCGCCTTCAAATATGTTCTTCCTCATTATATAGACTCTAAAACTAAAGTTTCAAAACTTATCCTCAGCAATATATTATATACATATGAATTTTATACTAGCGCATACCCGGCGTGTTCTACTACGGTTTTTTTTTTCATTATTTTAATGGTCTAAAGCCATCTTCGCATTATTGCCTTTCTAATAAAACTGTTTGGGGCACATCGGTTGGATAACCATCCAACCAATGTACCCCAAACACCGTCCTTAGAAACCTCAAAGCCGGACATATGTAGTTTTTTTTTTTGCGTTTTATATATTATGATTAAATTTAATCCAACTCTTGTTTAAATATCTTATAATGTTTATCTTTTGATCTTCGTCTAAAGTTTGGATTCTTGCTCGAGACCTTAAAAATTTTAGGTACAGGTCATCAGACCTTTTCTTTTTAAAAAAAAGAGGCTCGCTAACTTTAACGTACCAACCGAGAAGTAATATTACATTATCGAGTTTTGTACATCAAAAGACGTCGTTTGAAAGAGTTCCGTTAACTCAGCAGGTTGATTAGTTGGCGATCCAGTAGGTAAAGGAAAACTTTGCAAAGTTAAAAAGAAACTGTGGCGTAGAAAACTTCAAAACGAGCTTTCTAATATCGAAGAAAGATAAGATGATAATGTTTGGACACAGTTTTAGAGCCTTTATTAATTTTTATTAAGTTGTCCTTTATAAAGTACTGAAGCGAGGAAACCTTTGAAAGTATTCTCATAATAAGGTGTATTTATTAAAGCCGGTGTCTTTTTTACGACCTTTTCCAGTTTCCAGTTTCTTTTAGCAAAACGGCTTTTGGCGACAGTTAGGCAAAACAATATGATAAAAACCAACTTTATGATCACTTTGGGAAATCTACTTAAGCATTTGATAAAATTGTGTTTTGTAATAAACTTTAAACAGAAAAGCCACGAAATATCAATTTTTATTAATTTTGGACTAAGTACAAAATGTTGTTTTTCTAACGCAATATTTATTACGTAAGATATAGTGAACCAAACGTTTAACTTCACAAGTAGGTCAGCACAGACATTGTTCATCTAGAAACCCTTTTAATGTACTCGTATGATAGCAAATAACATCTCGTACTCAAGTGTTCTAATAAATACAGTAAGACTCTAAAAATCAAAAATTAAACCGTAATCATATAAACCGTATTCTTTTTCCTTTTAATACTAACTTTAGAGTTCGCTAAGCATGCGTTAATGCTTTCAAAGATTTATCTTAAATTATCTATGATTACCAAAATTCTATAGAACACCACATCACACCGTATTCCCGCATTCCCGTATTCAAAAATATCCAATTACTCTTTATACGTAGCAACACTCCTCTCTTAACGAGTGAAAGCGAACTTAAAAAGGCTTCCAATATCACACGGATAGAGTGAAGGGCCTTTCAAAGGAAAATGTTAGTATCAACTTGTACCTGCCTTAGCAACATTTAGAGGCTTTTCCCAGGGGATGAAAGTCGTCACAGAAGTTACGATATTATGGAATTCGCGAACGGTTTAGATAGTGTTAGTATAGTAGTGAAGTACTTGTATTTCTGTGGAAGTTATTTCAATGGTTTCTTTGTTATGTAAATTATATTTTTTTCCATTTTGATATTCGTCTGAATCGTATTGGTTCACTCACGACTTCGTGGAAGATATGAATTATTCTGAGATAAATTGTTATAAACAGGCTAATTTGGGATTCGTGGCTTAAACCGCGGGGCACAGCTAGTATGCCCCGCGGTTTAAGCCACGTTATTGTTATTTGAGGAAAAAAGCTACTAAAATATATTCCCCCTCATGACCGCCCGCCTTGATATCATAAATGCGCGCATGGTACTGATCATTATTTTATTGCGGAATTATTTTAAAACTATGATATCTTCTAACATATTCATTGAAATCAAATGATGACAACGGCAATTTTGCTCAAAAATAAATACTTGTGATAAATAACGTACTTATTTGGATAACGATTAATTAATGTTTATAAAAATAATTCATTATTTTAGAACAAATTTGATTAACATAAAAGGTTATAGTGGTCACTTAAAGATAGACATATACTACCGCCGACATTTTTTTGAACTTTTATAAAGAAAAAATTTCGTCATACATGATTTTTACGTAACTTTAACCGTTTACGCAGCGCACGCAACGGAAGCTCTCAAAACATATTTCCTGTTTTTACAAAAAATTTCATTGATGTTCCGCTCCTATTGGTTCTAGCGTAATGTATATGCCTTTCTCGATAAATGAACTATCCAACACAAAAAAAAAACAATTCGAACCAGTAGTTCCTGAGATTAGTGCGTTCAACCAAACAAATAAACACACTCGCTTTATAATATTAAAGTATTGTATGCACCTGTTTGAAACTAGCGAGGAATGTATCAACAACTAGTGGATAAATACGCGTCTTCATAAAAGTACTTCTAAATCGGTCTCGGCTTTAAATTCGGAGAATACCGTCAAAATATCATCGGTTCCTCCTTAAGCCTCGCTGTCAATGCAGTATTAGAGATCTCAGTCAGCGCTTCGCTTCGCTGAAATAATGTATGGCTGACACAAATCTCGGCGAGAGAGGGCGTTGTAAATGTATGTAGGTATATCTAAATGCCATTGGGAGAAGTCATATTATAGTCGTACATAGGTACATACTTTCTTGATGATGGTTATTTAAATAATTATACAGAGTATCCCATTTCAATGATTTTTTTATGTCGCTTATAACTAATACCTACAGATAGCTTTTAAAATCTTACATCAATAAATATGATTTGTATGAGAATATATTATTTTCTTTTCTCTATTAAATCTATAACGTTCATTGAATGAATTACGGACAATAAGTGCGTAGCCAGAAATAATCTTATTATAAATAATTACGTTTGTGATTCGATGTAAAATAATATTAAATTTCCCTGAAAACTGTGTTAGAGGATCTCGTTAAATCCGATTACTGTTAGTATGGTTTCGATATATTGGTGGATACTTATATGGTTAATTAATTTTGATCACATTTGCAAAGTAGAACCGAATGATAATCAGAAAGCTGAAAGCGTTGTACGTATTTCTGTAGATTGTATGTAAGAAACGACCATCTTTATTAAAACACTACATGTGCCCCGCGGCTTCGCCCGCGCCTAAAAAACTACCTTACGATTACAAAAATCTTATGTAAAAACCTTGTCCTGACAACTACGAACACAACAAAAAATAATGATCCCATTTGGTGCAGTCGTTCTCAAGTTATGGCGTGACCAAGGGAAATAGGGATTAATTTTTATATAATATATATAGATCAATCTATATTGTAAGGCAATAGAGATCAGTCTCATTGGTTTTTGTAGATAAAATTCATTTTGTAGAGTTCAGTACCTACGTGTAGAAACTACCTATAACATGGGACTTAATAATAATAATAATATTTTTTCATACTTTTTCATAATATTATACAACGGAAATTTTTATTTCCTAATAAATCAATACCGCCTTATTTGAATCTAAAATTGAAACCTTCATGAGCCAAATTAAAGAACAAATAAAGCAAATAGACAAACCTAATAATGGTCGAATGGAACTGACACCCGTCAACAAAACAAAACTATAATTGTTAACATGAAAAAATATAAAAGAAGATGCTGACTCAAGCCAGAACTCGTCAGCTGGCACACCTACCACCCCCGGACTCGTCACTCAGGTCCGCCTCGCAGCCATCGGAACCCGAAACGCAAGTACCACCGGCAGCTGCAGTCGCGTCGAGCTCGAATGACGAGTACTTCTCTCCGCCGACGACACCACCACCTGTGCGTCGGCGAGGAAGATCACGGCCACCTGCGAGCTTCGGGCCCCGAGGCCAACCGGCCACGAACAGGGCCCCCGCCGCTGGTGGAAATGTGTCGCGCATGCCATGGACTCAGTGAAAACGTAATGCGCGCATATTATGGGGCAACAGAGGGGGGAACTAGCCTCACTGCGTACCGAAATCGTATGCTCTCTCTGTTTCAGGTACTTGAACCAGCCGTCAATGTCTCGGCGCAACGTCTATCGGATCAGGTGCGCGTCATCCAACGTAACCATAGGTTGGATGATGCCGTACTTGAGCGGCTTCGCTCAGAAGTACACAGTAGCCGAGCTGTCTCATCCTCACCACATGCTGTAGCGCAGCCGGAATCACTTCGGGCATCACAGCACACTCATAGTGAAGAGAAGGGGGATAGTGAGGCTATTGCTGTAAGTACTGAGTGCAATGAACATCTGAGGAGTGCGCTGGTAGATGCGATTCACCAGTACCGGTCCATGCCCTTGGAGGAAAGACCGCAGCTACCGCGCTTGTCCATGAATAAAAAAATATAGCGCTGGTGTGTGCCCTAGACTCATTGCTACCAGATTATTTTGGTGGTAGTGAGGACCTTGCCGATACCCATTCAATCCTATACTGTGCAGCTGTTGCGGCATGTCGTGTAGCTCACGTTAAATTTCAAAACAATGACAGGGCTACATGACCGAAATCTGCCGTACCGGCTTGGCAGTGTAGGATTGAGCGACGTATAGGCGAGGCTAGGGCACTCATCGGCAAGCTTATCTGCTTCAGAGGGGGCAATACACGCCCAAGAGTGATGCGCTCAGTGAGACGAGCATTCTCGGGGACTGATATTTAGCCTCGAGACTATCTTTCTCGGGTCACTGAGCGTATCGACTTTCTGAAGCAGAAAGTTTATGCTTGGGCAAGCCGTATCCGTAGGTATAAACGGCGAGTGGATCGCTATACCCAGAATCGCATGTTCCAGTGCGATCAGAGGTGGGTCTACAGAAATTGGGAGCGACCCGATCAAAATGTGAATGACGGACATCCACCGGATTTTGATGCCACGACTTCGTTTTGGCGCAACATTTGGTCGATGCCCGTCGATCACAACGAGGGTGCCTGGATGAGGGTGGTTGAGCAAGCGTGCGAACCACTAGAGGAAATGGGGGACATCAACATCGACCCCCAAGACGTAGCCAATGCAGTCCGTCCGTTGCCAAACTGGAAATCACCGGGACCAGACGGACTGCACAACTTTTGGATCTAATGGCTACGCAGTTCTCAAGCTTGCTTGGCATCCCAATTCCAACATGCCGTTGAATCGGGATCGCTACCCCAATTTCTAACAACAGGGCTTACCCACCTGCTCCATAACAGGTAATACCGCGGAACCCAAAAACTGTAGGCCGATTACTTGTTTGCCAACGGTCTATAAACTTCTTAAGTCCATTTTGAGAGCAAAAATTTATAATCATATAGAATATAACTCGATCATGTCTGCCTCTCAGAATGGATGTAGGAAGGGATCCCGCGATACCAATGAGCTACTCCTCATTGATATGACCATAAGCCAACAGGTTCGACGTACTCGCAAAAATCTGTCAACATGCTGGATAGACTATAAGAAGGCCTACGACTCCGTGCCCCATGCGTGGCTCTTGAGGGTGCTGGAGTTGTATAAAATTAATACAACTCTACGCACTTTCTTGAAGTCATGTATGAATCAATGGAGAACAGTCCTTCGCTATCCAGGATGCGGACAGATTCAAGGGAACGCTGAACCTATTACAATCAAGCGGGGTATATTTCAGGGTGACAGCCTAAGTCCCTTATGGTTTTGTCTAGCTCTGAATCCTCTTAGTACTCTGCTCGAGGATTCAGGACTGAGCTATCGGTTGCGAAGATGTGGTCAGGTTATCTCTCACCTTCTTTATATGGATGACCTTAAATTGTTTGGGCCAACTAAATTGCAACTTACAACAATAGGCTTACTAGAGGTAACAGAAACCTTTAGTAACTCCATCAGGATGGAATTTGGAGTGAACAAATGTGCAGTCATGTGAAGCGAGGTGAGATTGTGGAATCTGAGGGAATTCAAATCTCAGATTCCATAAAACTTCGATCACTCTCTTCAACCGAAACCTATAAATACTTGGGTATGTCGGAGGCTTGGGGCATCGGTGACACAAGCATGAGGCAATCGTTAAAGGAGCGCTTCTTTGGCCGCCTGAATAAAGTTCTGAACAGTCTTTTATCAGGTGGCAACAAGGTTCGCGCCTTTAACGGTTGGGTTATGCCAGTCCTGATGTACTCCTTTGGCATACTCAAGTGGACTCAGACTGAACTGGACGCCCTGGGTAGAAAAGTCCGTACATTGCTTACTGCAAATCGGATGCATCACCCACGATCTTCGGTGATGAGACTGTACATACCGCGGAAGTGTGGGGGTCGAGGCTTTTTAAATGCAAAGACCCTTCACAACCGTGAGGTGTGGAGTCTCAGAGAATATTTTCTCCAAACCGACGTGGGTATGCACAAAGATTTAGTGGCAATGGACAAAGGACTCACCCCACTTGGTTTGGCTAAGGAGAACTGGCGTAAACCTACCGTACTCGGTACCGATGACCGCAAGGAGGTATGGCAAGGTAAGGAGCTACACGGGCGATTTTTTCAGGCCCTTCATGGACCTGATGTAGATTTCCTCGCATCGGTATCCTGGCTACGTTTCGGTGATCTCTTTGGGGAAACTGAAGGGTTTATCTGTGCAATTATGGACGAAGTCATTATGAAGAACAACTACCGGAGGTATATTCTAAAGGATGGGACGGTTGACATATGTCGGGCATGTCATCGCCCCGGTGAATCCCTTAGACACATCATCTCCGGTTGTTCTCGTCTTGTTAACGGGGAGTACTTTCACAGGCATAATCTAGTGGCCAGGATTATTCACCAGCTTTGCACTACAACCTTGTGGAGTGTACGGTGCCATACCATAGGTATACACCCGACCCAGTTCTTGAAAATGGTCATATCAAATTGTATTGGGATCGATCTATCATTACTGATAGAACTATTGTCGCCAATAAGCCTGATATAGTGGAAATAGATCGATTCGAGCGCCACGCAATGATTGTTGACATTACTATCCCTCATGACGAGAACCTCGTGAAAGCCGAGAAAGATAAATAAATCAAATATCTTGATCTGGCGCACGAGGTTGTCGACAAGTGGAATGTGGACTCTACAATAATTGTACCGATAGTCGTTTCCGCTAATGGACTAATAGCGAAGAGCCTTGATCAACACCTAAAAAGGCTCTCGCTAGGCGGCTGGATCAAGGGCCTGATACAGAAAGCAGTACTCCTCGATACGGCACGCATTGTGAGGAGGTTCCTTTCTCTGGAGCCCTAACCACCGGTAGCTTGGACCCTGTTCCAGATGTCGGTGGCCTACTATTTTTTATATTTTTATATATATTTTTTAAGAATGTAATTTATGTGTAATTAAATGGTACTGGAAATAATAATATAAGAGCACTGATGAAATATGGGTGAACAACTGTGTACATCTACCCCTTCAAGGAATACAGGTGTGATGCTGTTTAGATTTTAGATAAATGTACGGTAAGCTAGATTATCCTATAGTTTCCAGTCTACACAGATGACAATATTGTTTAACTTGGACTTTCCAATGAAGCGGTAGCTGTACCCATTGTTACTTTTTACTCTTCCAGTAATTTAAAAAACATAACAATGTTAAAACTAAATCTAAATTTAAAAATACAAACCATCTCTCAGCACATCTTCGCAGAGGTCACCACTGAAATGGGGGTAGATAAAAAAGGGCTTGTAAAAATATCTGTAACGACCTAATTACTGAATAAAAAATACTTTGACATTCAGCCAAAAGCTAGCGGCATTGTTTTGTGCTACTCAAGACCTAAAACTCAGTCTTTTTGCAATCTTTATTGTGCGGGGAACAATGGAAAGCTGGCATTTCGTAAAAATAGATTATGTCAAGCAATAAAAAGCCTTTATGCTCTGATTTAAAAATAAAACGCGGTGTGTCATATAACAATGTGTGGGCTGCTTATCTTTCCGAGTATCGTAAAAGTGGATTGGAGCAAGGGTTTGTTTGATATGGGACAAAGAAAAGCTTGTTTAACTCGTCAAAATAATCTTTTTGTGATTTGTATTTTGTTTTTACAAAATCAGAGCGAGTTTAACCGAAAAAGACTATTTAATAATATAATTATGCTTAATAAAATGCAGGACTGTATGTGCATACATAACCAATACCACTATTATCTAAAAACACAAAATAATAATATATTATCATTCATAGTAACATTTTATGAGCAATTAATTATGTAAACATTGAACGGCAAACATTAATATCGATGCAATATAAAACAATGTTATTAATACAATTAGTTATTTCATTATGTCGTCGGGTTCGTAATTCGTTACCACTTTTGCAGCCAGGAGAAGGACAGAATTACGGTAAGCTTCACCACCTCCCAAACCAATTACCATACGATGGAGATTGAAAAGGGACAACAACGCTTCAAGCAATTCATTGTTAATAGAAACATCAAAGGTTACCTTCTTTATTACTCTTTGAAGTCAGCTATATAATTGATTTTCTACATCGCCAACCCCCTTTCCCATTTTCTCTCTGAAAGGTGAAGATAATGTCGTTCGTTTCTCAGCATTGTGTACAGTACAAATCTCAGTATATTGCATTTCATGAGGTGCGTCTTTCTAAAGGGTTCGTTCAAAGCGAGTGTTTTTGCTGATAAAACGGTGACCCAAAAGGCTGGGATGCGATGGACATTTTTTGCGAAAGAACAGTATTACTATGAAGAAAAAGCACCGGTTTTGTAAAAAAAAGGTTCCAACTAAGCAATGAATTAGGTTTATTATAGAATGTAACAATTTTGCTGAAAGCTACGCCATCCATGTGTGTGTTTTCACTGTTTCATTTAGGCGTTCGGTTCTAGGCCAGTTTGTCTAAAATGAATAAATTGGTAACCATGTCAAGTTGCAAGGTACTACAATTATACTGCACTATTTTACCATGTTCTACAGTTCAAATATTCATCTCGCAACTTAGTTAAATGATAAAAAAAAATAAGTTGTCCATGTTGCCTTTTTATATACATACTAGCTGTGCCCGCAAACTTTGTTGTGCCATATACATTTTCTGGGTAGGGCCACCCTTATCACCTAGGGGCATAAAAAATTGCCTAAGACCTATTCTCAGACCTACTAACGTATCTACACAAAAAAAAAACATAAAAGTCGGTCAAGCCGTTTTAGAGGAATTCGATAACAAACACTGTGACACAAGATTTTTATAAATTAGAAGATTTGTGAAGCAGTTCCAAAACAAAGGCCATGGTTTAAATTTAAATAAAAATACTTTAAGATTTCAGTATATGTTAAGTTTATTTTATAGTTTACAGTCATTAAACATAGTCATTCTTTTTGTTTACAGATGAGAGATTTGTGTATTATTAACAAAAATGTGCAACAACATATAAAATATCTTACAGATTAAATTACTATTTTGGCTTCGCCTCACTTTATAACTATGTTTATATTACAAACAAGAAAGGTATCTATTACTTAGAGTAAGAGTTCAGTAGCATTAACTGTACATTTTGTATTAAAATACATGTTAAGTTTAATATTTTTATCCTACAGATATTACACGGATCTTAATTTGTCACGGTGAAATGAAATTATTTAGTATCATGGAACCCATTATGTACAATCTACATCGTAATAATCTTACTTTTAGTAATAATTTTGTTCTTAAAACTAAATACACTTTGTGTAACCATTTTAAATTTTGATAAAGTAGGTAAATAATATAACGAAATTATAAGCACCGGAATTTCCAACCAATGATTAATAGATTCAAAAATTTTCTAACAATAAAGATATTATATGTACACAATTTAAAAATTACACGTTTCGGATAACACTTTATGTAATATCACTCATTGCACAGTAAAAAAAGTACTAAAACGGTTTTACGAGCATTTTATGCATTGTTGTGAATTACAAACTTGGTGATAATTGTAAGTCAATCGATATTATATTACAACTGCCTCTTCACAACTTGCGAAAATGTTAATTTTGACTCCCTATGGATCAATGACCTATTCGATTTTATATTACAACAACAGAATTAGAAGATCGTTTCCATTTTCTAAGCTAGTTTTATACGCATGTTATATAAGTTTAGTTAATTCTAAGTCATGGTCGAATGCTTCATACATTTTAGAACATAGGTCATGTGAACGTAATAAAAAAATAAAACAAAGTTAATCAGAAGAAAAGAATTCATGAAGATACAGGGAAACGCGTAATTAATCGGTTCATTAATGCGATATTACCAACCGACTTTGGATTTATTTACTTCGTTCTGATTCTAGACTCTCCAAAATCGTAATATTTGCTGAAGTAGGCATTTACCTGTATAAAGTTGCTTTTTTGGAGTTTGGAACCATACCTGAGAGATGGAAATAGGCTCACTTCACCTATTATATGTGTAAAACGGCATCAATTGAATATTTTTCTGTAACTGTATAGGTAAAGGCCTACATCTTCAGGGAATACAGGCCTGATGGTATTTTTTATGTTGTAGTACTTTGGTCCAGTAAAATTTAATAAAAAGTTTTATAAATATTAAAATCATTAAACGTCTTACATTATCTTGTAAATTAAATAAAACAGCCGTTTAAGTAGATAAAGCATGATTGTAAATATTTGAGTAGTCACTCCTGTGAAATATTTAAATAGCACGAGTTAGAAGTTTCCATATCTTCAAGGGTAAAACAATAGAAGTGTCGCGAAAGAAACTAAAGTCAAGTCTCGTGGTTGCCAGAAAAGTGTTCCTTTGTTCCCCGTGTTGTGTTGAACTGCAGCTTGATTCTCGCCTGATAAACAGAAGAGAAATTATTAAAGTTTTCCTAAGTTTCAATATGTCTCAGTTATTCTATTATATTGTACAAAACTATGAACAACAAAGTTATACTGAGACAATTAATTATTAATTTATATCTCCCCACGGCATCTTTGTTTGCAACGAAATAGTTTAAATTTTGAAGTGAATTTTAGTAATGGAATATTAAAGTTATGTCTTTTATGGGTGCAGTAATTTGATCACCGTCGAACTATAGTTAGACTTTTAATTATTGTAGAGAGTTTTAGTAAATTGCGTGCTCCTGTACCAATTTCATCCTGTCTTAACATAATAATTAAAAGAATATGATACTTGGTATTTTTCATAGCAATTAACAAAATATGTGAAAATAAAATAAATATAAAAACATATTTAACAACTTACCAATCAAGACGTGAACATTAATGGTTACTTGAGAATGATTTTGCAAATGACACGTGTATGTCCCACTGTCATTTTGTGATGCTGAAGCTACACTGATAGTAGCGCTGAAAATAAAAGAAATTTGTAAACAGATTTACTTTTTTATATATTTTATATTACATTACATAAAATTCTGTCCAACGATTATATAAAAACATAGCAATATGTATTCCTCGAAGGATTAGGCAGAGAAATAAACTGTTGTGCATGTACACACACTTCACTAATTAGCAAATATTTTAGTTGGTTTAGAGTTACAATGACCATATTTATTTAATAACTAAACCCGACCACACTCAGCTATGCCTCAGTTTTGTTTTTATCTAAACCTTGCAAAATGCTTGGAATTTCCCCGTTTACTCTTTTTCCGTTTCCGTGGGAACTTTGGAATAAAAAGTATGTATGAAAACATTCTTCTATTAATATGCAACGTTGTGTAAAAAATTCAAGTCAATCCATAGATTACTTTTTGAGCTTTGCGGACAGAAACACACGGAAGTTAAATATTAATATTATTCTATTTATAGTCAGAAGTCTCATCTTGTCTACTAAGAAAATTATATATTTAAATTACTTCTTACCTCATATTCCGCCAAGTGACATTTTCGGAAAACTCTTTCCCTTGTTTCTTCCAAACAATTCCATATATATTATTTTCTACCGGAGGTGTGGTTGGTTTGACTGTCGTCATTTCAGTCGTGGTTTTCTCTGGTGCTTTCTTAGTAGTAGTACTTATACTAACAGTTGAAGTGATCGTTGTGGTTTCGACACTCCAACTTTTATTCATCATTATATCTATTCTATTGAAGATTGTACTCATTTTTGTTGTTAATTCTGTTGTTGTGGTAGCAGGTAAAGGTGTGGTTGTGGGTAAGGGGGTAGTCAGTGGTGCCTTAGTTGGTATAGATGACACGTATTGCTCTGATATGATACATGATAATTTTATAGCACTTCCCGCTTTATAAAATCTGTCTTTCACATCATGTGTCTCGTCACCGTTTATGGATATTACGGGAGCTGGAAAAAAATTGTATGTTGAAACCTTGTAAAAACCTTAGATCACAAAAATCCTACTAATATTATAAACGCGAAAGTTTGTAAGTATGGATGGATGGATGGATGGTTGTTTGGTACTCTTTCACGTAAAAACTACTGAATGGATTTTAATGACACTTTACAATGATATAGCTTATACATCAGAATAACACATAGGCTACAATTTATAAAGATATTGTGTGAATTGTCCAAAATATGACGATGAGTGTCAAGTAACTAGGAAACAATCTACAATCTGCGAGATATTCTGGTGTGCACTGCCTAGACCCTTTGAGATATAACAAAATGATGTATGGTGGAATTCTGTACCTTATATAGGACTACAGAAAAGTACGGGATGGCATATGTCTATCTCATAAGGATAACATACTACATCCATTTTAAAACTAAAAAAAATGAGCAATTATGAAGCGGTAATTGGAAAGTGCTACCGGGATCAAAACTTCATGATTACTTTTGGTTGCGATATCCGACATCCACACGGGCGAAGACGCGGGCATCAGCTAGTAAATAATATTTTAATTGTGACCATTTCCATGTCATATGTACTTTCTTAGTAAATCTAAGTCATCACAGACATACGGTGAGTGAAAACATCGTGCCGATACTAGGCCATGATGGTGTTAAACCGAACCGCCAACCAAAGTGGGTGAGGTAGCGTGGTGATTAATGCTCGTGCCTTTTCTGTATGAGAAGAGGCCCTTGTCCTACAGTGCGACAGTAAATGGGCTAGTTATGTTATATTATAAGACCGTCCTGATATTAAGGTTTATGGTTCAAATAAATTAAATTATATTTGTTTCTTTTTCATCAATTCTAGGTACACAATGTCTAAATGGACTCGGAAATTTTGAATTATTTTATCCACAGAGACGCAAAATATAATTAAGTTTCTGTTATTCCACCCAAGAAGAGCACAAAAAGGACTCCAACGGCCTAATAAAAGGTTTACTACATTTTTAAGACCTTACCTTTCTGTTACAGGTGACAAAGAAATGCAAAAAAAAAAAACAGAGCGTAGCCTGTGCTTATAAATCTAGGTACTTAAATAATTTAATTTGCCGCAAAACACATAAATTGCACTGAAACGACGTCATTAAGTGCAATAACATTCAAATGGAGATTAAGGATCTTTTTGGGAAGAAAAGCTTACCTTAAACGATAAAATCAAACGCGATTAAGACGAAATGGAATAGCGTGCCGAAACACAATCCATACTGAAGGAAAAATAAGATAGAAAAGAAATATTTACAAACTCGCAAATCAATACACATGACCTAATTATACGTTTCATCGAAACAAAAATATTAACAGAATTCTTGATAAAGGAAAATAATTATTATTTACTTACGTAAAACAGTGAGGTTGGTAAATATTGTTCTTGGGGGATGTGTGGATATTTGGCACATATAGTGACCGGCGTCTGTTAACTTCACAGGATTCATACTAAGTCGCCAGTTGTTTGGGTACTGAAATTTTACTGATATCCTATTGTCGCCAGCATATAAAGCTGGACCAACAGTAAGGAGTTGTGCTGACTCCGTGGTGTTTCTTAACCACATCACCTGTAAAAACGAAACAAATAAAAAAGTATTCATAAAAAACTGAGGTCCCCAGACTGTGATGAAAATGCTGTACCTCCCTTGTTTTACAGTTTTTAGTTCAGACATGGCAGGCTTGCTTTTTCATTTTTACACGACTGCCCAAAAGGAAGAGTTTTATAACACGATTGTCCAAAAAAAGAGTGTTATGTTTGTATGTATGTATATATGTTTATGAGTTCATTTTTTTGTTATTCCACCATAACTTATAATGCCTAAACTGTTTTCGATGTATGGGGTATTGTTAGAATCTTTTCATTTTCCCGGGTAAAATAAGCTAGTAAGTAAAAAAAAATGGTAGGCGTGCTTTTTAATTTTTTAATTAATTTCGTCTCGTTAATGAATTATGTTTTGTTTCATACCTGTTTTGTGTACGAGCTACTATGTTATTATTTTTTTAATCTTTATATTATTTTTACAGATATGAAATTTAAGGATTTTAACGATGCCCCATACATCGAAAACCGTTTAGGCATTTAGAAGTTATGGCGGAATAAAGAAACTCACAAACATAGATACATACATGAACCCATAAAACATTGCACTGCTCTATTTGGGCAGCCGTGTAAAAATAGAAGAAAACACTGGCAGTTGAAAATAAAAGATCATCATAGCAGCATTGCTTCTAATAAGGTAAGTTGTTTTACAATATTGGATTTTCCTTTAAGTAGAAATAGTATCAAACGTATTTATTCTTCGTCTTCAAGTAAGAATTATTAATATTTTACACCTTATTTAACATTTAGGTCATGGCTGAGTATCTAGACTTCTCCATAAACTCGATAGGTTTTGATCAAAACTTTTGTGAAGAAGTAATTTTAGATTCAAATTTTAATGACTTTAAAATACAAATTCTTCTTCTCTAGTCTAATAAATAAATGAAACGTATAAAGATGGAAGTAAAAATGCTTATATTTCTTTTCCAATAAATAAATTTGCTCAAAAGGAATCCTCCAATCGATGTTCTTAGAGCGCACCAATGGACAGTTGATGATTGCACTGCACTACACGATCTTACTCAATATATACCAACCAACTTTGATTTTGAAGAAAAATTAATACATTTTTCATGAAATATATGTCTCACAAATATATTTACTTTCTCTACTTGGGATGGGCTGTTTGAAATAACAAATCGCGAGGTTCAATTTAGTTTTAGATAACACAATGAAAATATTGTTTCGGCAGTCCGAATATAATAATTCTCTAGAAGATTTTATTTTTAAGCCTTGTTTTCACAAAATTGATATGATATTATTCCAAGAAGAACCGTCAACGTTATCACTTAGACATAATCGTATTGCATACATTAATATAATTATAATTTTTCGTCATCAATAATTTTTTTTTCTAGTCAATGCTGATTTCAATCATTTGAATGACGTACTCGTAAATACTTTTAAATATTAAATAGGTTAAATAAAATTAACAAGACTCTCTTGAAAATACTCACTCGATTCTATAAGATCAATGATATTGAATTAATTTTAAACTTGGAAGACACCAGAGAGATACGTTTAAAACAATTAATAGACACATTAATGTCAAAATTATTTTAACATTACCGTTTTGTCCTTGAGCATGACGACTCTACAGTTCAGCAAGGCTTCAGCCCCAACATGAGCCGTCACTTGGGTGTACTTTTCCTCCTCGAAGTACGGACCCCAATGGTGCTCATGATGATGATCATGGTAACTTTGATACGGAACATAAGACCGAGGCTCTTCTACCTTGTCTGTTGAATAAAGGAAAATAATTCTATGTAATATTATTTGAAATTGTCAAACCTTTAATATAAAAAAAAAAAAAATAACAGTATTCATACAAATGTGTAAAAATGTGCCTGAATGAGAAAATATGGTGCATAAATGATGTGTATTAAAATGTTTTAGTAATAAATATTATATAACTAAACAAACAGGTACACAATTAGTGTTCATAAAAAGAAAATTTTAACATATTAATTACATTATTTCAGTCTGTTAATTACTAGCGTAACAATAAAAAATCGTGCATTATGGAGTTAAAATTTGAAGTTAAGAACGGAGCTTTTTAAAAGATAACTGTTATCTGTACAAATTTTGGAATAAATTGTTATATTGCAGTACCAGAGTTAATTTAAAACATAGAAACGTAAATTGCTTTGACAAGGATTGCGGTAGATTTTATTTACAATTCTTAGTTGTGTAACAACTATCTACTATATAGAAATCCTAAATCCACGAATCAGAGTTCGAAGCAAAAAATATGTATAATAGTTAAAATATGATAATTAGCCACTTGGTCTCAAGTATTTCCCAAATTTATTACGCGTCTGAAAGAACATCATGGAATTAAAAAACAAATGATTAAAAGAAATATATAATACTAAGTTATGTACGTAAAATAACACTTCATTTTGTTATCTAAATTAGACTTAAAGAAAATTAGACAAGCAACAAAGTAATTTTCTTAATCTCCTTTAAATCAGGAAGTAGCGCTATTTAAATTTCAATGCCGATAAGATCGTCGTCAACGTCGTAAAAGAAGAAATGTTTTGAATCTGATACTGTTACGCCTTAAATGTCTGAGATATAAGTAAGCGGATTCATATTTCTTTAGGATAATAAGACCACGAACGTCCAAGACTTACTGCGGACGCGAAAATCGATACTCACTCTGTAACAAATGATCGTTCCTGTCATTCGCTCCTTCTCGCTTGATATTTTCACGTAGTTGCTTGGTGATGTTTTTGAATATTTCTCTGGACAGCGCAAGACTGTCCTTCTCATCGCTTCTTCGTCTTCGAACGACATTTGTTCGATAATCTTCGGGAAAGCGCAACGGTTCTGCACAGATCAAGTTTTGCTTTAAAAGAGCATTCTTTTGGATTACGTTATCACCAACGATGTTTCTTCTATTTTTCGTTTCGAAGGTGCTATTGAATCTAATCATTGATGTTTTGAAGTTCATTGCGAAAATTTTTATCAAATGGTCCTCACACATTTCTTAGGTAATTGCTTCTCGCCAAATACGGTACAATACATGTAAATTTTTTGTTGTACCATAACCTTAAGAAATGTCCTCTAAAATTCTATTTTTATTTATGGGATGATATTCGAATATTTAAACGGTGTTTTGAATTTCTCGTCTCGACATTGTGATTTGTTATAATTTAATTTAATTAATTTAGATATTTATAAAAAAATACATTGACGACTGATGCTTTAAAAATAGTCGCTGGAGTGCCATAATAAATAAATAATAAATTTGAATTAAGTTAAGGCAAATATTATGTTCTATGTCACAAGATCATTGAGCAAACGCAACACCCTAATTTCAGTAATTAAAAACAGCAAATGAAATACTTCTTGAAATTCCGTTAATATTTATTTTGAATACCTGTGTGTTTAATTACAAAGGTTATTTGAAACTTCTGATATTAATTTTGTAGAATATGTTTATATATGTTATTGTATACTGTAATATAACAAAGAGGGGCTCGTGGCTAAGTAACAGCTGCACAGATTGATCGATCAATATAAAGCGGCGCTTTCCACAGTTGGTTTGTAGATGGGTGTTTATCTTTCCATATCAAGACCCCTGCGCCTCAGAGAGCACGTTTTGACAACTAGTCTTACTGCGAGATATCGTGTTACCCAGTAACTGGGTTCTAGGGTGTAGTCATTTAATTATTATTAATTTTAAGATGCATCTAGTTAAACTGGAAAGTAGGCAGGGTTGAAATTGTTTTTTTAGTAGATTTATTTTAAGTAGGTATATGCAACTGACGCTTAATGAAAATATTAAAGGTGATTCCTAAGAACTTAATTGGTTTCCAATTTGCAAAGCAATATAATTTATCTTTAACAACGTCATTTGAAACCAAAAGAAGATTGTTTTGAAAACGGAATAAGCGTTTTGATATAGCATTCATTTGCATTACAAGAAACAAAATTAGGTTGATTAAATATAAAGTCGTGTGTGAATGTGGAGAGGACACAATAGAAAGGTAAAGTAATATATTTTATTATAATGGACATAGCGGTGGACTTTACGGTGTAGGGGTAGCCAAACTATGGCAAAATAATATACAAAAAATTGTAACGTATTCGGATCGCATTGCAGTTTTTAAATTTCGAGCACTAAAATGTTAACCATCGTCGAAGTTTGATGACGAAGTAGACAAGCAGAAGAATTTTATGACCTACATAACAAAGCATGCGACGAACATCGAAGCACCTGGAATATTATTTTAGGTGATTTCAACGCAAAAATTGGCCCAAGGCAAGGCGATGACAACATTGTAGGACCACATTGTCTTGGAAACCGAAACAACCGCGGTACTCGCCTTATCCAGTTCGCATTTGGACAACATTTGCATATGGGAAATAGTTTTTACTACAAGAAACCACAAAGGCGATGGACATGGATTTGTCCAAATAATGAGCCAAATAATGAAATAGATTATAGACTGACTTCAGATAAAGAAATTAGTAAAAACAGACATACAGACCATAAATCAATTTAAATTTAGTTCAGACCATAGACGCTTAAGAGCAACAATGAAATTTAGGACAAATTCATCGTGAAAATTATATCAAAACAAAATTTAAAAAACTGAAGGAGGCATACTTATTATCGTTAAAAAAGAATTTAATTAAGAGCTTAAAAATAGTTTTGGTCTCATTGATATAGAAAATGAAGAAAGGGAGGTGGATCAATAGTATCGTGACATATTAAATAGTGTAACAAAAGCTAGTAAAAAACTAAGGCCAAGTAAAACTAAAACAAGAAAGTTAACCAATTAAACCATGATAAAGTATTTATTTTTTTGTGGAAAAAGAATACTGTCGCAAGCAGGATTGAACCAGCGCCTCACCACCGCTATATATTCAATCCCCTGTATAGGGATTAAATAGATAGCAATGATGTCGCCAAAAGACGTATTAAAATGTGGAGGAAGAATTCGCGGTGGTGAGCAGAGGTCGAGAAAGCTTAGTGGTCCACCAGCGCCTCCCGGATAAATACTCTAGGCGCTCTGCCTAGAGTATTTATCCGGGAGGCGCTGGTTGGAATCCTGCTCGCGACCGTATTCCTTTTCCACAAAAACATTATAACTTTAAGGTTTCCTAAGCAAGCGTTTATGTTTTCAAAAAAAAAATGAAACCATGATAGTTATAGAAGAAAGACAGGATCTGGATAAAGGAAAACGAGTCTTCCAATAAAGAAGTAAACACGAGGAAGTAAAGCGTAGCATTAGTAAAGACATTGGCGCACCTACACTTCTCCCCCATATTACTAGTATATTTAATGACATTCTCCATACAGGCAACTTTCCTTAAAAAAAAATTCACTCAAATATAATTTAAATTTACAGTCTGAAGAAAAGTCCGAGATAAATAATTATAGACCCAGCAGTTTAATTCCCATTTATACAAAACTTTTATTAAGGTTATAGAAAACCGAATATCTGGTAACCTAGATGACCAACAACCACCTGAACAAGCAGGCTTTCGTCCAGGCCTATCTACCACTGATCATTTACGAGTACATACAGTTAATCAAATAATAAAAAAACAACAAGAATTGAAAATTACACTTTATCTTTCCTTTGTAGTTTACTCTAAGGATTTTGATAGCATCTCCCACTCTGCAATATTCAAGGCTCTTAATAATCAACAGATTGATTCAACTAAATAATTCTTTAAAAAAAAGTGTACATAGCACAGGTGCTATAAAATTAGAGAATAATTAATTAAATATATTGTTTAAGTAAGTTTCTTGGTATTTTTAATGTTATTGTGTTATTTATAATTGTATTTTAATTTAAATATAATGATTGTTTATTATTGTCTGTGCTATATGAGTCTTAGATGCCCGAAATAAATATAAAATAAAGAGGAGTCAAACAGGGCGACCCGCTATTTCCTAAACTGTTCACCTGTACTCGTAACGATTTTTAAAACGCTGACCACCAAATTGGAGAACATGGGTATCGTCCTCGGCGAGACAAGATTAACTAACCTTCGTTTCGCCGATGAAATTGTCCTATTTTCTTCCTCACCCACGCAGCTGAAGAAGATGCTACAAGCAATGCGAGCCTTGAGATTAGACTGAGGACGGACATGTTGAAAACTAAGCTTATGACAGACTCTGCAAAACGAAATATACAAGTAGATGGGGAGAAAATACAGTATGTTGAAGACTACATATACGTAGGCCAAGTAGTATCCTTCCAGGCCAGGTAATATAAAGAAATCACAAGACGTATCGAAAACGCCTGGAGGAGCTTCTGGTCTATGAAAGAGCAGTTCAAGGGCAAATTGCCCATGTCACTTAAATGAAAGCTCATGGATATGTGCATTCTCCACACAGACTTGGTCTTTGACTAACATTCAAAAGTCCAAACTTAAGGTTCACCAAAGAGCGATGGAGCGCAGTATACTTGCTGTTAAATTAACAGATCATGTTCGAAACACGATACTGCGCTCCAAAACTCTAATGGCTGACGTGGCCCTAAAAGCCGCCCAGCTGAAGTGGGATTGGGCAGGACATGTCTGCCGTATGCCTCATGAGCTGTGGGCCCACATAGCACAGGACTGGAACCCCGAGACAGCGAGACGGGGTTGGGGCAGACCGCGAAGGACGAACGTGGGACGAACTGGATGACTTTCTTGCTAATTGGCAAGACGCAGCACAAAACCGGGACAGATGGAAGTAATGGAGGGAGGCCTTTGCCCTTTCCTTTTTTTTTTGAATAGGTTAGTAATAGTATATATAAAGACAAGATTTGTCCAAGAGATAATATTTAGATACGATGTTTTTTTTGTCGTGTTGTAATTTAGTGGTACTTCTTTAAAAAAAATGTTTCTTTCTTTGGTAGTTAATCGTACCATGTCCATTTTAATCAATATAATTAGTAAATCTACGAAAATAAATTTCAAATTATTCATTCAGTCATAACTATGTTTCAAATATTCAAAAATCGATGCAGTATTGAGATGTTAGTAATAATGACAACCTGCAAATGTTGAATATAATAAGTAAGTGACACTATAGCCACATACAATAAATAAATAAAATATTACTAATAGTGTAAGGCGATCTGTGTTATTGGCACTGGCAAAGCTTACTTACTCTGCTACTAAGCTTTTATGATTGGCTTCTATATATATCTTTAATATTCTATTTGTTGATGATAGTAACAAAGTGTTATTATGTTCGTTTATGGTTTTAATTAAAGTGTATAATTTTGTTTAGCAATCATGCAATTGCATGCTAGCAAATGAACCTACGTAGAATTTTAATGCCTGTTTTGTTGTTTATTTGATCTAAATGCTTGTTTTTATGATGTTAGGTGCAGAGTATTGATTTAATTAATCTATTTTATTTAACTTTTATTCTGTTTATTTATCTAGTATTTTATTGCACTGTAGTAGGTTTGTCTACCTTCACATATCATGCTACCAATAAAAATGGCAATATAGTTTAATTGTGTTTTTATTTATATACATTTTTATTGCTTTATTTAATTATTTTAGTTTGCATTGTTAAGTGATAAGCATAGTGCTAACTAGACAGACAAGTATATCATCAACATAGATTAATATTAAAATAATTTACTTACCAGATGCAGTATGAAGGCAGCATAACGCTAGAAACACGAAGTAGAGGCCGTCCCACTGCATATTAGAGACATCACAGGCGTGGACGCATTACGCTCGCCGCTCACCTGTGAACAACATAAATTATTATAATTTGATAATATTCTGATAAATAATCTTTAATGCAAAATTATTTATAAATTACGCTAAGTTCTGGTTTTTATATTTCAGCTAAATGTGTTAAACTATTAGTTTAGTAGGTACCTAACTTATCCAAATGTACCAAAGTTATTGAGTTCGCTTCAATTTATCGAATAAATTTCACGCTATTGCCTATTGCGGCTGTAGGAATTGGTCCGAAATGGCTTTGGAGTCAAATTTTGTTATATCAGAGCATGTTAGTGTAAAAGAAATCTAAAATTTAAAAATCGTTCCGAATATTCTCGTAATCACGGTACGTCCACATTATATTCGCATTATACGCTGTCAAAGTCATTAAAGAGAACACTTTAAGTGTTATGAGCCTTGATATGTTTCCCTCTAGGTGGAAGGTCCATAACCTCGCAAAATAGTTAACCAACTTAGATTGCCCCTTAGATATGATACTTAATAATTAAAATGTACGTAATTGGTTCGTGCGTGTTTGTGAATAAGAAATGCTTCCGTTGGCTACGGTTAAACTTTCGAGGTTGCGGTTTACAACGTAGGTAGTAGTCGGCTTATAAAATTGTACTGGGGCAATTTTCATTTTATATCACGAGATGGGATTCTGCGAAGTATATGAGAAATTAAGTAGGCACTCTGTTAGCCGGAGGAGGTGAAGCCACAACTGGTGGTTAGTGTTTAGATAGTTATGTTAGCTATAGCGAATCCGTCGCGCCGGGCGCTTTCGTCGATATAAGGGATAATGCAGTTTGGTGGATAGTTGAGACCTGAACGTGTTTCGAATAAGCTATTACAATACTCGTTTAGATCAGAAACTACATACTATATTATAAGAAAATGATGTGTCAATATTCTAAAAACCGTGTAACCACGTCTTATGGTCCGTTATTGGCAATTATCTTAGATAGTGTTCTGAATTGTAATGATATGAATTTCTTAAACAATACTGATGCATTATAAAATGCACGATTAATTTTGGATAATTCATCTCAATTAAATGAATGTTCCAAAATTAAAGTTATACAAATACCTATATTTTAGGATTACTTACTCCGCTTACTTTATCATAGGTATGCATAAAATAAAAATATTTCCCTCGTCCATTATCTCGTTTGAAAATTTTAATATTAATGCTTGAGGTATCAGTAAAAAATTTTATTACAAACTTATTCAGTATTTTCATCAGATTTTTATTTGACATTGTGTGAGGGTAACATTACTCAAGACTACTTCAAGGTTTATAAATTTACTAAAATCAGTGACCAAAAATATTTGATTACTTTCAGTTTATCATCTCGAGATTTTTTTGAATGTCACCTTTATACTTTAGCGGTTCCTTTTTTTCACTAAGTGCCGTATAAGAAGATAATGTATTACCTTTCAGACTTTAGAAAAAAAAAATAGCCTTTTAGGGACCGAGGTTTGAATAACTATAATAATATTTATTACTTTTACCGATAGATTAATTATTATTGACAAATATTACTAACATTTGTCAAAATCAAGTACAAAGTACACGTAAATTATATTACTTTCCATTAAAGAAGATCGTATTAATGATGAGTGCGAGAGAGATTTAAGCCGAGAACTTAGAGACATGTATATGAAAATAAATGAATAATAAAACACCAATTTGAACAGCGTAAATAAACCAGTTGACCTAATAAATAACAAAGAATAAAGTTATAACGTATGCATGACACAACCCAGATATAAGTAGGTAAACTCATTTACAATTCTCATACAGAATTCTGAAGCAATCAGCCTATCGAGTCGACACAAATTTCGAAAACAAACTTGAAGATAGCCCGTAACATCAAGACTTTCATTGAGTTATCGAAGTTCTTCTAAAGGCACGAAAGTGTTTTTATAGCTTTTCTCGAATTCTGATTGTGATAACATATCACAGCATCACACTTGTTTTCCTCGAAAGGTTAGGAAGAAAGATTACTGAGGTTTCCAACATATTTCACTAGTGCTGTTATAATGTCCAATGGTAATCAGCTTAACATCGCCTATCGGGAACACTGCCAAACACTGACAGCGCGGTTGGCGCAGTGGTCGAGAGACTGACTGTTGCGCTGCGTGTCGCAGGTTCGATTCCTGCACGGAGCAAATATTTGTACGATCTATAGATAATTGCTCCGGGTCTAGGTGTGTGTGTGCTTATGAGATTATATGTCTGTAAACGCACCCACGATACAGGAAGAAATTCCTAGTGTGGGGCAACGTTTTCATTAAAAAAAAAAAAAACCTGGGCTGTTACTGACAATTTCCCTAATAGAAAATCTCAAAAATCTAAAAGAACTCAACAGTGGCACTTGTGACTAGTGAGGTAATTTTGATATTGAAGTCGATTTACAAAAAAAAAAGAATTAAGTAATAAAATTAGTAGATTTTATTCGACTTATTCAGTAGATTTGTATTGATTTTAGATTTACCATTGGAACGGTATTAGCTGATTGAAAATCAGTTTTCTATTATATTTGATCACTCTGAAAGATATGTTTTGTGAAAAGAAATGTTTCAAAGGGAAATGTACCGTTTTCGATTTTCAATTTACGTTTTATGAGAAATATTTACAAATAAAATATTGAGACAGGGCTTTTTTGTCACGCAGACGACGGTTTTCTTATGCCTACATATTTATTCTACCTCATTGGAAATTATAAAGAAGATCAAAATTTATTTATCAGCATTTTTGTTTTGATGTCTAAAAAAAACGATATCAGATAAATCATAATCTGGACAAGGTAGAAATGAAATGAAATCCAAAGAGTCACTGATTTCATTTTATTTAGATCCTAAATATGGTAAATACAATTTTTAAAGTAAAAAAACCTTCACCAATGACGCTGTAATTATGTCTCATGTGAGTCCCAACAGCCAGCCATCTATTGCCATCTACCGGACGCAATTCAAAACTCCGGGCTGCTTTTCCTGACCTGGGAATCAACTCAGGACTGGATGCTCAGCAGTCGCGCTTGCAACCACTAGACCAACCGGACCTATTTTGTGTGGACCTTTGTTCCTAGTAATCGCTTACCAAACGGACCGCGAAAATCATATTATTTTTGAAAACGGACTTCAATGAATCTAATTGGTGATCCCTGCACCTAGACCAACGAAACAGTTTTTAAACTAATTATAGTATTTAATTCTCTCCATAAGGTAGTTTGTCAAAAACCTTAGAAATAATTTATGCTGTTCAATATTAAATCAATAAAAGGATGAATTTGAATATGTAACATATTATTTATAACGTAGCTAGGTTCTGCTTAAATATTAATATCATGTATAAACTTTTTCAGTAAAGTAAAAGTACTATTTGAAGTCTAAAAAATAATGTAGCGAACGTGATATGTGAGTACTTCATAAGATATGTACATGTTTCATTTTTCTCCGACGAAACGTGAGACGTAGACGTAGAGCAGGGATTTTGGAAATTATGAGATTTTCTACAAAAAAATATTAGGGACGTACTGTTTGTTTCACATGGAACTTTCGTGAATTCCCCTTTTATTTGTAACTTAAATAGATAGCGCAAATAAAGAAGTTTTGTTGACAAAGGTGTGAACAAATATGGAAAGGTGTGAAAAAAAAAAACTGTAGATCAAATATCGCGTTCCGTTGAATCTTTGATCGTAAAGAGTACACTTCCAAAAATGGTTTTAGGGAGTGTCGTTAAAATCCCTTTCAAGTGGGCTTATAGAACTTACTGACGGCAAAGGTTGGTATAATAGAGAGTGCTTTTAGGAAGCTAATTTTGTGAGTAAATCTTGAGTGATCTTCCTTTATATAATAAAAAAAACAGTATCAAAAACGTTTATCTTTTGTCGTTAGAGCTTCTTCAGACAAATGTTGTTTATTAAAGTAAATGAAGTACCCGTAGAGTAACTCTTGTTAAGTTTAACATTGGAAATATGTCAATACGTACTTTTAAATGCCACTATGTTCTAAAAAATAATTAAAGAATCGGGTTACTAAAAAGCCAACACGCTTTAAAATTGAGATAACTATGATTTAAGTAAATTTATTTTAACATTACACATTGTTTTAAGGCGGTGATTTATGATTGAAAATGTATTGTAAGCTTTTTTGTTGCCGCAATATCTAAACACAAGAATCATGTGGCGCCATGTCCACTTCATGTTTAAAAATGTTGAAGCTGATAAAGTAAAGTATACGAAATAAAAAGACATACTCATCCTATATACACAGGGACAAGAAAACTGTATGGTGGCTAATACAAGACATGATCCTTCGTAACTACGTATTATGAAGCGGTAAAGTATGATACATTAACTTGCCCTTTCCCGGACTTTGAAGGTGAGCAGGTCGCAACTTGATACCATTATTTATTCAGGAAAATCTTAATAGAGTACAGAGACTTGCTGACGACCGTAAAGACTGGCAGAAATAAATGCGGGTCTTTTATAATATTATTATGTCTTAGTAACGATGTTTGGAACTATACTATAGTGTACCTAGCATCTGTGGTCGCGGCATTGATCTTGTGGTCATAAGCATGAGGGCGGATTGAGTATTGTTATAAGCTTTCCGTTAGGTTAATATAATAAAAATAATGTTCAGTAGCAGCCCCGAGTTTGTAATTATGCCCGGAAGATGGCATTCGTCTATTGATGAATTTACATTAACATAGCATAGCAAGGGGTAGGCAGAGGTGTACACAATTGTACACCCACATTTCACCAGTGCTGTTATTAAGTCCCATGTAATAGGTGGTGAGCCTATTGCCATCTACCAGGCACAATTCCAAATTCCGGGCTGCTACTGAGAATTTTCTATCAGAAAAACTCAATAACACTTTGCCCGACCCGGGAATCGAACCCGAGACCTCATACTCAGCAGTCGCGCTTGGGACCACTAGACCAACGAGGCAGTTGAATTACTTAATTACAGTGAATTTACTCTCTTATAAATCGAGACAAGTGTCATAATATATACGGGAACGGCATGATGGGGGTACAAGGTAGAATTTGCGTCCTTCTGAATGCTGTCACTATGTTCCATGATAAAAAATAAAATAAAACTTTTATGTTACATAATAAGTGAGCAATTTTCGTAGTTTTTGTATCGTAATTTTTGTGTGATACAATCATATAGTTTGACTCGAGAAATTGCCGCGTGATCAGCTCTTGATTATGTGTTCCATTCGAGTTAAAAACTAGATGAGCAATCCCAAAAAAAATTACTTAAGTAATAATACGGTTATATTAAGGAATAGCTTATAATTTTATCTTTGGAATTAATAAAATATACTGCATAAAAAACGACGCACCCACCGCCTATTTTCTTGAAATTTGCAAAATAATGACATTTAACCATTTCGTTTATTCCTATGTTCGACGTAATAAAATTGTATTGGAATCAAGGCAGGTCACCTAGGCTTTCAAATAACCCTGTGAATAAATAGATCGACTTCAGAAGTTTAAGTTGATCACCTTCTACAAAATCATTGAAGACTTTGTCTTTAAATACGGCCAGTGGTGGAGAAACACTAATTGTTATTAATATGTTTTGCCGAGAATCAAATTGAGCATGACAAGCGGTATTAGTTAAAGCATTGTGTAATTTATATATTTATTTTTATTCATCACAAGGTCAACATTGGAAAACAATTTGAATTGGACACTCAAACGACACTGAACGTAAGAGTTCATTTATATTTCATGCTCTATTGTTTGTTTTAAAGCCAATGAATAACAACTGGAAAGGTTACGTTAGTGGAAACCAATTTAGTCAAACATATTTTATAATTGTTTTCAGTTTCCTACGCCTAACTATTAATAAACAATAGGTGTATATATAGTAAGGGGAGTCTCCACTGCAGTGCGAGCATTCGTTAGTGAGCATTCAAAAGTATTGGATTCAAATAAATACAATATCTATCAATAGCTACTTCCACAATATTAAGGGTAGTTATGCACCAGCCGTGCACCGTCCCACCCGTAGCGCCCGTAAATATAATGCACATACATAAGCAAACGGTGAAAAATCGAAAGTAGGTACCACCAACTACTTTACACGTGTTCCCCATCCCGCGCATGGATTATCATCAGAATCTGTTAGAGCATGTAGTGAAATTCTAATGGACATCCGCAAGGTTCACGCCTACATCTATTAAATACGTACATTCAAAAGCATTCACTGTATAAAGTTACATAAAGTTCGATTTGAGAATTTGTGTGTTCTTTAGAACCACCAGAGAAACTTTGTCTTCACGTGCAAGATTTGTACTACCAGATTTAACAAACCCACTAACATTTTGGGTGTCAAGAGCAGCAAACAAACTGTTCGCAGACTGACAGCCAGATAGGTAGCACCTGCAATGAATTTTGGAAACGACTTGGATGCAATTAGCACAGAAAAACACAGCACAAAAGGGATACAGTCTATACATACTCAGCAGTGTGATTTGTCATGTCAAAGTCCTACGGGTGGTTTAAACTCTGACACCAGGTCACGACCCGACGACGAGAGAGTGTGACTTAAACACTTACAAAATTATGCTTGAAGCCAAATTATTTTTAAATGCGAATGTTCGCGGTGTAGCCTTACCTTTACAAGAACAATTTGAAGTTGTTACTAGTTCTGGGGTGATGACAATAAAGTTCCATGCTAGTTCAAGTTACACGTCATTACTGTGTCATTCTGTTTGGTTGGCTACAGTTTATGTCAATAGGAAGAACCGAATATTTACTTACTTTGAGTCCGCATAAATAAAGTAGTAGTCACGCTTATATTCCCCGAAGGTATAGGCAGAGGTCTATCCTTTGAGCCCGTATATTTACGTCCATTATACAATATTATGAATCCAAAAGTGTGTCTATTTGTTCGTTTGTTACTTAATTGTATTAACATTTTAAAGATATCTTAACAGTAAATATTTATCGTATGGTTGATGAACAACGTAGTGTCAGAGTCAACCTCTAATGGTTTAAAGGTCTCTAAAATGACATAATACAACATCCAGAATATCTCTCAGGTGTGCTGGTTTCCTCATGATGTTCTCCTTCACCGTTTTAAGCAAGTGATCAATAATTTATAATACGCAAATGACTTCGAAAAGTCAGTGTCGCCACGGTTCACCTGCGACATTTGACTTGCCAGTCCATCTGTTATACCACTAGGCCATCACTGCTTCTTTTTTATATAATTTTATGTTTCACTCCTAAGAAAAACATCAAAGTTAATTCAATAAATATTAATATCAGCCTCATGCTCTTAAATTATTTTACTATTGTAACAATTATCTTAAATTACTCGGTAAAGAAACCATTGGTATTCTTATTCAGCAAAAATATATATTCAGACCGTATTTACTTTAGCCCTCATATCTAAGTTAGATTTTTTATATATTTCACAGAGCAATCTTGTTATCTACAATATAAATATAACTTACTCATCCTTATAAGAAATACCAACTTTTCTCATCAGAATTTGATCGCGTAACGAAATACATATTTGTAGAACATTTATTAAGAGTAGTCAATTGTAAGTTAAATTTAAAATAACTTCGTGAGACCTTTAAGAACAACGTATCACAATGAATAACGCAAATATTTGATTAACGCTCAAAATTGATCATTCATACGTACGACGTTTGAAATGTAATACACCTACGGGTATTAATGTAGCATGTATTACTGCTGCATGAATATAGATCATCATTAGTAGTTTTCAGTCAGACATTTCGTATAGAAAAGATGGAGTTTTTTGAAGTTTCATTTTTTATCGTACCAAAGATTTACTCTAATGTCAAACATTCTATAATGGAACGTACGTAATAGCTACAATTATTACCGCAAAGTTAATTTGACATAAAAATTGCTTCAGTGTGATACCATAAAATATTCATATTATTTTCCATATAATGACGAGAACTGAAGAGAAGGAAACTGTTATGTGTGGTATGATTAATGAACAATTACGAAATGATAAATGATAGTGGTGTATTGTTCAGGGTCTGTGTAAGACTACAGCTTCAGGCGTTGGTATAAGTAGGATTACGTACGTATTGTGCAATTTATTTAATATTTTATTAATGGTACATATAGAAAAGTTCTTTGATTTTAGTATATATTAAGTTGTCTCATATAAATCTCATATGAACACTCTGATCTTGAAAAATATATGGACAAACTTGTAAATCATAGGTACAAATATTTTTGTTCTCTACGGGAATCGAAACAGTGACACGCGGTGCAGTAAACCACCGTCAAAAAGGTATTTCAGGGTAATTCTTCGAGTTGGATCCGTTGCGTCATTATCCTCGCTTTTAATATTTTTATGAAACTAATTCGAAATAATAAAATTTTCATTAATACAAGCTGCTTGTATATCCATGAACTTATATTAATGAAAATTATAACATTCTGGAGTTATTTTCATAAAAATATTAAAAGCGAAGATAATGACGCAAAGGATCCAACTCGAAGAATGACCCTTCAATTACATCAAAATAAACAAATTGGTACAAACACTCGGTGTATCTGTTCAGTAAAACAATTTATACTTACTTTTCCTAAATTAATAATTATTTTATAGGGACAATGTAAGGATTCTAACGATATCCCATACATATAAATCGGTTCAGGGGTTTAGAAGTTATGGTGGAATAAAGAAACTCACATACATACATACATACCTTCTTAAATGTATACATACATACACCCTATAAACATGGAGCCTAGCTCATTAGTAAAATAATAGTAGTAGTCAATACGCTATCATAATGAAATAATTTCTCGACACTTTATAAGTAGTTTATACACGATGTAGGCGTTTCGCGTTTCCAAAACCCACATAATTGTATTCGGTACCAGAATACACTCAAATCTGGACTTCCATAATAATAGGTACTTATAATAACTAACTCTGTGTGTTTATTTATTTCTTGCTTTGAAAATCATTTTCATTTTTGCATCCCAAAAAAATTACATATATATATAGTTTTCCAAAGATAAAATATAGATATAAAGTTAGTATATTATGAAATTTTTTGACTGCCTCGTTGGTCTAGTGGTGCTAAGCGCAATTGAGCATGAGGTTTCGGGTTCGATTACCGTGTCGGACAGTGTTATTGAGTTTTTCTCTTAGGAAATTCTCAGTAACAGCCCGGAGTTTCGAATTGTGCTCGGTAGATGGCAATAGGCTCACCACCTATTACATAGGACTTAATAAGAGCACTGATGAAATGTGGGTGTATGTGTACACTTCTATCTATTCCTTCGGGGAATACAGGAGTGGTACGTTATGTTTTTTTTTTTTAATGGTTGTTATACTCAAACTAGTTGCATAATAAAATAGTTCCCCGCTCTTTTATGTGTTGAATTACATATTTGATGAATCGCTTATTAAAATTCGGTTATTTTCATTTATACCTATCATTAATAAAAAAAAAATAAAAAAATAAGTAACTTGCCCATGAAACTACATAAACCACAAAAAAAGAATTATTTCAACAATGGAATTAATGTAATTCCACTCATCTTTTCTAAAGTAATATAATACAACAGAATATTTCAATTAGCATGTCAAAAGGTTACTTCTTCCTTTGTTTCATCTAAAAATACTTTTTACGTAGCCTTTGAACGATTCGAAGGCATAAAAATGTATGTATTCAAATCGGATAGACATTCCTTTTGTGTTTTTAATTTTGTAGATTGACATTTAAGTGCCGAAAGCGCTTACAATGATGTAAATGAATCTTATACTCAAAGTATTTTTTAAACAACGCGGCGATAGGTTAAATTTAAATTAATTGGTGCCGAAGAACTTAGAACTAATAATCAATTCCTTTTATTAATTCACCTATGTGAGTTAAAGGTGCTTTGTGAATAACGTCAGCATTTGAAATAATACTTAGGTGTTTTTTATTTATGTACAATGACGTAAGTAAGGCGTTATTCTTTTTATCTTCAAAAAACGTTGGTGATAGAAGTTTCTAAATCACATAACAATACTTATATTTATTATTATTATTGTTACATTACTGATTTGATTTATACTATATCAATACATATAATAAAAATGTAACGGATCGCTGTCTGTACATGGAAGATATATGAGAACAAATATTATTGGGACCTTTATTAACGCAAATAGCACCCAAAACAATGTCTGTTTATCTGTGCGTTTGTGCACGCTAGTTTCAGAAATGGCTTATCCGATTTAGATCTGGTTTTCACTAATATATTGTGGTTCACTTAACATTTAGTGTTTGTTTCAAGTCAAACGGTTCAAAAATTAAAAATATTATGCCAATTTAAAGAATCACATCGAAGATTTGTTAGTTATGAATTTGTGTTCATACACGACATGGTGTTATTTGACGACATCCACGCGGACGGAGTCGCGGGCATAGCTAGTATATAATAAAGATATAAAACTGATTTACATCTGTGACTCCTCACCATTTAAGGCATAGTTGAAAACCAGCGTCAGGTACTAGCGGTTTGGCATTTTGCTGAACTGGACCTTCTTGGCGCAGCCGTGAGGCACACAATGACCGTTCAATATTTATACCTGTTGTTGTGTCTTTTGTATAACTACATTAATTGTGTCCTTACTGACTGTATCAAAAATAAACATTTTCTGTTTTTCTTCTTTCTATGTTTCTTACATAATAAAAAGGCGTCACTTTTAGTTAAAATAATCGAACACCCTTGAGAAATATGACAAATATTTATTTCCATTATCATCACATCATTTAATATAGTACATTGGGTACTACGGAATTCAAAAACCTGAAATCTCAAATCATGAAAGCGGTTCCGCGCTCACAATGAACAGATATTTCGGGAATACTAGTCTTTGTCCCGTTTCTCTATTGTATCCCTCAAAACCTTTATATATCTACATTTATATTGTACAATAAAGAAACTTGCAAATTCCAGTGTGTATTCAAGCGATTTTCAAATGAAATCTGTCTTTATTCAATAAGATCTATGTCGGAATGGTGGCAAGGTAAGTATTTGAAAAGGATGTATAAAATATAATCGTAATTTAGACACAACAATGGAATCAAAACTGGTGTACAAAGGCCTTCTAGTACAGTTTCTGTGCTACGGATTCCGGGTTTAATTTCTATACAAAATATTATTGCCTGAGTATTTGTATGAACTACTGTTTACTTGTTTATAACTCATGACTAATATTTGCCATAAATTATGACAAATATGTGTCATATATATACAATAACAAAAACTTTTTTTACAGAAATAAATACATATTATGGGTTGAAGCCTTAGACCCCACACTATGACGAGAAATGACCCCCAGATATGACGGAGAAAGGTTAACGAATAGGATCAGAGGTCTCTATCTGTCAGGATTTTCAAATTAATAGTCAATAAAACCAACATTAAGGCTCTCCGCTACTGAGATCATATTTACTTTGGGTTAGTGATTAGTAGTGAGTCACTTTATATTACAATGTACAATGAAGGTATTCAAATATAATTAAATCGTACAGGTCCGTCTCTCCTCTCGCTGTAGTCACCGACGGCTCGCAGCGCTCGGTGTTGCAACACCAATAATGTAAAACAGTGTTGCCATCTCCGACATATATTAACCTAAAAAAGTTATATCTTCAATCCAATGAGTTACAAAAAAATATGTAAAATTACCTATGTTCATAAATAGGCAACTTTTTTTTTTATTGTGATATTGTTATTGTGGAGTGAATTCAATATCATTATTTATATAGGTAATAAGAAAAAAATAAGACACATTTTAACGTATCAAATCATATTTATAAAAGTGATCTCAAACCCTCGTGTCTAAGTAACAACCGCAGACCGATCGATTGAGTTTAATCTACGGTTGCCGCGGTTGGTCTGTGGATGGGTGATCATCATTATCAAGACAACTTCGTGCCTCGGAGAGCACATTGAACAGTCGGTTATCAAATACTTTCAGACTTATCATGCTACCCAGTAGCTGGGCTGTGGAGCTCAGATAGGCAGACGCTCCATGTGAAATACGAGTACTTAACCGCATCCGATAAGACTGGAAGCCGACCCAAACATGGGTGGGACCAGGTTAAGCAGATTGGATTGATTTAGTGACCCAAAACACTTGGGAGAGTCGGTCGATACCAGCGGTCAATACCAGGAATGTCTATATGTCTCATGTCTAGACACTTACTATGTTTTATTTTGGAACACAATCAAACTCTTACATTTATAATATTAGCGCAAAGTTGGATATCAAGGCATATGATCCCAGTGAAACTATTCTTCATCATACAGACTAAATTGATCAATAATACGAAAATGAAAGTTTATCCCGATGCCGCTTTCAAGAAGTACCTGTTGACAAAAGATTCTCAGAACATTTTTTGTGTTGGTACCTCCGTAATATTTATTATTATTTATCTAGCTAGGTTTGTAATAATGATTTTAGTAGTGGCCTTCAGTTATTAATAATTTTACTGTATGAAACCGAAAGAAATAAACCACTCAAGAATGTTTACGAGGTGATTCGTAAAATTCAGAAGATTCCGCCAATCCTTTCTTTAAATAAAGTTATATTTTTTTGGTGTTATAAAATTAGATCGCGAGCGGGACTCGAGCCTGTAGCCTCTTGTCAGGTGAACTGCACTAGTTGCACTTGCTAACCAAGTAACGGCGATCGCTGCTCGTTGGGTCGGAGTTTTTCCTACCTTATTCAAAATGTCTGAAGTGACTTAATCAGTCAAGACACTCTCTTCCTTTGTTCAACCATTAGATACCCTTTCACTTACGAGTTGTCATGGCATACTTGGGAATGTTTACAGAAGTTTCACATACAAGTCGGCCAAAGCAAAGGAAACACTCATAAGTTCCTTTCGTAGATTACTCAGATCTACACTGTGAGTGTACATCCTGCGCTGCGTGCCCAGTCCTTAGTACCCAGGAGCAGCTTATGATCACTTCTGAGAGCAGTGCGTGTTACAAAACACAAAGCCTACACAATTTGAGTCCTCCGACCTTGGACTCGCCAAGAAGAAAAAGAAGAAGAACAGACACGACTTTTTCGACACCACAGCAAACATATTTAAGAAAAATCTTTAAAGCTTTACTCTCAAAATCTTTTGCCCAATCATAATCTTGCAAATCTCTATATATTTACGGCTTGTGGTAAATACTAGTATATTAATTCGACCTCTTATTTTCTGACTTGATATTTAGTTTCCACTACTGAACACATTTGGCCCCCAACCACACGGAAAAAATAATATGATATTTTAGTTACAATATTAAATGGAAAAAGAATACGGTCGCGAACAGGATTCGAACCTGCGCCTCCCGGATAGATACTCCAGGCGCTCTGACCAACTAAGCCATCTCGACCTCTGCTCACCACCGCGAATTCTTCTTCCATATTTTTAACACGTCTTATGGCGACGTCATTGCAATCAATTCAGTACTTACAAGTGACCGAACCGACACGACTAACTTTGCAGTTAATACAATGTCGTAAAGAATGCAATTACCTTAATAATTCAAGATATGTCTTTGAAAAAGCATTAACGCATGCTTAGCGAACTTTAAGTTACAATATTAAATGGAAAAAGAATACGGTCGCGAACAGGATTCGAACCTGCGCCTCCCGGATAGATACTCCAGGCGCTCTGACCAACTAAGCCATCTCGACCTCTGCTCACCACCGCGAATTCTTCTTCCATATTTTTATTACTTTTTCAAAGACATATCTTGAATGATATTTTAGGTTATACATACTAGTCTTAACTAATCAATCATAACTATGTATCCAAGCAAAACTTACTGCATACGTAAATAAATGTCATATATGCGTCACTTCAGTAATAATAAATGTCATATATGCGTCACTTCAGTAATAATAAATGTCATATATGCGTCACTTCAGTATTAAAGGAGGCGACAGAGGTGCATTGTTGTCACCCCCATTTCACCGATGTCGTATTCAATCCCACTTAATTAAGGGCATGCCTATTGTCATCTACGAGGCACGAGTCCAAACTCCGGGTGGTAATTGAGAATTCATAGATGTAAAATCCTAGTAACACAGTTATTCCCGAGAACTTTATCCTCTATTTCATACCAACACAATATAGCTTCACGCTTGTATTACTCGAAGGTAGGAAGAGATACACAAAAACGGGGAAACCCGCTCCGGGTCTTTAAGACACACGATGGTGAAACCGGGACCGCTGCTCTCGGCACCCCTAGCCACTCACACCCATGTTGCGCCTTCTGCCTGTATGAAGGCGGCGTTTGAGGGGACCCATGTAGTGAGTTGCCCAGTCACCGTCTGCCAACACATTCCAATGTTTAAGCGTTGAAAGGCAGACGCCATTTTTAATTCCGGCAACTGAACTTTAAATAGTCCGTATAGCACGACACAGCCATAGACCATTTATTATGTAATTTTTCCAATCTCAATAGTTCTGCATCTTTAGGGAACTCTCCATGGCTGTATTCCTATAGTGCAATCAGGAGAGTCTCCAGTTGGTGTCCCCGGGCTTGCCTGGGCAAGCCCTCCAAAGGACCAGGTTTATCCCCGAGATTAAAGAGAAACCAGATAATAATATTTTTTTATGTACTTTTTCCAATCTCAATAGTTCTGCATCTGTCGGGAACTCTCCATGGCTGCATTCCTATAGTGTAATCATGGAGTCTGCGGTTGGTGTCCCAACTCAATTTAGATTAAAACTCTCACAGGGGCTTCTATGTGTTTGACCTGTGTCTCCAGACAAGCCCCCAAACGGACCGGGGTTTCTTTCCAATGGAGGAAATGCCGAGGATTTATAGAGATACAAATAATAATAATAATATTTATTGACTTCCAGAAAAAAAAATACAAGTTGAACATAATACAATTAAGTGTTAGGTATTATGTTACAATTTAAGGACGGGCAACTGTGCCTGAGCTAGGCAGAGCCAGTATTACAAGTCACATCAGGTAATATGAGGTGAATAAGGACAAAACTTTCATAATGGGGCACATAGGCAGGGTTTTACAGTCCATTTCTCCGATGCCGTTATTAATTCCCATGTGTTCCCATGTGGTGAGCGCGTGACAATACATTATTCCAATATTTTGTTTCAAAAATTTCCTAACTGGAAACACCAAAATCATTTTCCCGACCCGGAAATTAAATGTAGGACCTAACTGAGCAGCCCCGCTTGCGACACTAAACTAGTGAGGCAGTATCAATATGAAAAATGGAAATGAATTAGATTAATTAGATTACTATTTAGTTATTTCTGTTCCCAACACAAGATGGACTTAAGAATTAAGGTTCAGAATATTATGGAGTCCAACCTAAATATACTTGAAAAAAGATACTTCAGCAACACCTATCCCCAATAGCCATAAAAACATCGTATCGCGCCATCGTAAAACTAAATGTACATATTTCTTGCTTACACTCTGTTAACGTCAAATTACCTACAAGTTGATAAAGAATCCTGTAGGTCAAAGGCCAAAGGACGAATCATCAGAATACACATGAATACCCAATAAAAATGATATATTATTCTTAATACTTGTTTGTACTTGCGTCATATTATCGACGAACCTAAAGGCTAAGCTGAAAAGTTTTCTTCCGTATGCTCTTTTATTATACTAACAACTTAACACATAAAGATTAATAGTCGGGAAAACAGTTCGGTAAACGGTAATGAAATATATTATTTTATTTCCTGAGACAATTTTGGGCAAGTCTTGTTCGTATTTAGACGATGTTAAAACCTGTCGAAAGGAAAACAGTACAGAGAAAACTAGGTTTATTTTCTCACAATATAATTTTGGGAGTTCTATCCAAGAGTCTGTGTTAACACACACGTGTTCTATTGAAACTTAAAACGAAATATATACATATTGTAGTTACAAAAATACATTCACATACAGGAAGATTCACATTGAAGTAAACGACCAAAATCGTGAAATAAAGGGAAACTCGGCAATAAGTCATGAAAAAGCTATTTAAATAAAATTTATATTTTTCTTCCCTGGTAAAGTTGATAGAATTAAAAATGTTTGCTACGGTTTTCGTAGCAAAAGCGCTACGAACTTCTCGTTTTATACATTATTTATCAGGAAAAACAAATTAGGATTAAAGACTGGTACTTTAATACTAATTTGTTTTCTCTGATAAAATTTCACTGGAAGTAGGTACAGATGTACTGGCGTGGAACTAATCACACCCCAGAGGGAAAGCGAGGTATTTTTGATTTGAACATAAGGACAACTTTTCTACTTTATTTTGGGGCCAACAGACCTTGACTTTTACATCCTAGAAAACAAAGCTTTCCCTTTTGTAACAAAGGTTAGGTATGTTATTGTTATAATTATATTGTGTTACTTTTGTACAAAATATCTCTATAGTTTAGTAATTTTAATTTTGTTTTTAATTTTTTTTATACTCACGAATTATATCAGTTCAAATAATCTATTAAATAAAATATTATATAATACTACATACACACTATATACATACAATTAAATTTAAAACTATACTGTTATAACATAGCATAACATATAACATAGCATCACGCCTATATTCAAATGTATTAGAAGGGGTAGGCAGAGATGTACATAGTCGTACACCCACATTTCACCAATGATGTTATTAAGGCCCATGTAATAAGGGGTGAGCCTGAAGAGCCTGAGAATGTTCTAATAGAAAAACTCAATAAAACTTTACCTGACCCGGGAATCGAAGGCCTCATGCTCAGCAGTCGCGCTTGGGACCACTAGACCGACGAGGCAGTCTGTTATAAGATACGTAAAAAAATATGTAAAAAATGCTGCTCTCGAAACCTGAGGCACATAGAGTAATTTAGTGTTAGTCTAACTGATACTCACAGTAATGTTGCAAACGTCAGGTCATCAGTTTCAGCGGTTCAAACTACAATAAAAACTAGCTAAAGACCACATAGTAGTACTAAAAAATACCAGATTAAAAAGGCGCAACGCATATTTTAATAGTCCTTAATTTCAGAAAGATAAAAGGTCAACCATATAGTTTTTTTTAATACCATAATTGTTGCAGCATAAACAATCAATTTCATATCATGTAACAGTTGTTTTCACATCTGCTCTGTGAATGCTAACAGTTTATTTGTGTGCTGAAAATAATGAGCGTTCACTAAAATAGGTTTGTTATTCCGGAACATTACCACTGCATGTTATGATCTACGTATTTGTTTATTATTACTACAGTTTCATAAGAAAAATACAATCTATTAAAATAGCTAGCAGTGATAGCCTAGTGGTATAACCGTTTGACTGACAAGTCAAAGGTTGCAAGTTCGAATCCAAAGCACGGAGCACTGTCTTTTCGAAGTCATGTGCGCGTTATAAACAAATTATCACTTGCTTAAAACGGTGAAGGAAAACATCGTGAGGCAACCAGCACACCTGAAAGATTCTCGATGGTGTGTAAAGCCATGCCAGAGACCCACGGGTGGTTTAAACTCTGACACTAGGTTGTTCATCAACCACACGATAAGAAGAATCTACTAAAATGCCTATCTATACATTAAATACCATTCAAAATTAACGGTTCAAAGAACACAAGAAATAGTTTAAAAACAAAGGGTTCAAATATCACTATGTTATGTTTAGGTTAAAATATGTGCTAAGTAACTAAATATCTTTGTATTTTGAGCAAAACAACGTTTGTTAAATAATTTATTAATATCAGAACATCGTGAAAACAAATTCATTTTCGATTTACGTCACGCCAGCTGAAGTGGGTCAGAAACTAGTTCACAAAAAGCACATCTACTTACTACAGCAACGTTATAAGCTGGATGCAGTTATCAGCCACCAGTCTTGGCAAAAAATGTATAGAAAATACTGGGTCGGGTAGCTTGCTGGTTACTTTTATGCGGGTTGCTGAGTTTTAAATTAAAAACATGCTCTATATAACAGGATTAAGACACATTAATACTCGTAACAGCGGGTTCATTTTAAGTTCATTTTTACTGAAAATTTCTGTCTTCAATTCAATTTTCTGTCTTATTTCTTTTGTGTCGTTTATATTTAATATTTTTACGACTATTTCAAATAATTTTCCATCTTTATCATAATGAGGTATTGTAGTAGCAAACCTTCTTCAATGTTTCAGCAATTTAAGCTTTATATGTTATGTACTAGATAAAATTAATCCACTTGTGCCCTTAACGATAATACATATTGTATTTCATTTAGTGTGGCAGGTTGAATCGTGTTCAAGCGCCACTAAACCATGTTCGGTTAATTTGCACAATAGTTACCTACTGGTGGCATTTGAACACAGCACAAGTTGACAAGACAACGAAAACGCTTATATTAATTGATCTTTAATTGACTACTTGCATTACAGAAATAGTGCTAATGGTGGCCACATGGAAGTGCATGATAAATTATATCCAATGCAATATCTATTATATTAATAATAAATATACACTAGTCACACCAATCCATTTGCCAAGCTGGGTGGTTATGGGCGATATTTGCACATACACCGTACGAATTTTCATGATCAGTATTAGACTAAACGTCTAATACTGATCATGAAAATTCGTACGGTAGTAGGTACGTAGGTAAATATAGATGAATTATTTAGAATTAAAATTAGGCGTGCCAGATATCTGAGGGATTAAATTACAATAGAGTAGAAAAAATGGAGACTCTTTCCTTTAAGTTGGCCATAAAAGGCCCATAGTAAATTATATTAAGGGAAAAAGTATAATACGTATACTTCAGTTAAAAAAAAAACTACCTACCTACTACTAACGTGAGTATTACGCTCACAGATGGACTGAACATGCACTGCAAAGTGTTAGAAAGCTTAGTAATCGTAAAAAGTTAAATCAATCTTGTAATAATCCAGTGAAGTCCCGCTTTCAGGTATGCTTCACGGAAAAGTAAGTTTTTTTTTTCCTCAGTAAAGTGTGAATCAGAAATGTTTAATATTGATACCTATACCATCAATCGTGATCTTTGTTATAGTGTCCGCGTTTTAGTGTTTTCACTTATAGTTTACCCCTTTAATTAGTTTATAAATATTGCTGATAAATAAAATTACAATGATTTCTCCTAGATATTCAATTTTAAGATTTCTACATAAAAAAAATATCTGCCGGCCTTTATGATGTAGATACATAATTTTGATTGGCTGATAAAATTTCGCGTTCTAAGATTCGACTTTTCTCTAAGGGATGCCTATTTTCTTTAGGCCATGAATTATTTTAGCAGTCAAAAAGTATTAAATGCCTTCGTCTAAATTCTGCTCATAAACAGTTGCCAATGTAGATATGCGTGGCTTGTGTAAAGGCGAAGAGCTGTGAGGCGGGCTTATCTGTAATATACCTATTTTCTTTTTACTATCTTTTACCAAGAACAATTTTAGTATGCTATAATATTAAATGAATCCATTGTATTCAGATTATGAGCCTATATGATGATAATATTCAGCTTTAAGATCCAATGCCTACCTATAATATCAGTCTGTCTAGCCAACTAAGTTGGAATCTGTTGCCAGTATTAGTACCAGTATTTTAGATGAAGCGGCTGCCTATGACCTCCATAACCCTGTTACTGGTTGACACGATACAAAAAGATTCTAGCGTCCTAGTATTAAATGCCGCAATAAATTCCGCTCAGGGTTAGTACTGGCAGTCCATAATGAATGACAAGTCAAACTGCTTTGTACATAGAAGAGGAATATTGAAAATGTAAAGGCGGAATCCGGTCGCGAGCGCGGACAGAAATCTGTGGATGTAATATCCCTATTATATCCACAGATTTCTGTCCACGCTCGTATCGTGTAATGTCATTATTTGAAATCTCTGTACAGAGTCTAAGCTACGAGTAATATTATCTACACTATGAGGTAGTTTTCTTCTAAGGTTGAACACTAGCAATATAGCAATATAAAATTAATATCTTTTAAGCTACTAAAACTTACAAGTGTCCATTTAATGACGTGTAATTTTTTCACGAAAAATCAAGTCAACAGTTTTTATTCTTTATAAATCTTATAAAGGCACTCCTGAAACGCTAAAATTAAGTTGCTAGTATTTCTGTGCAAATATAGAGGAAAAACCAAAACTAATAAGTGTACAGATATAATACCATTCACTGACTAAAAATCAATAAACTATATAGACTAGAACGATCGAAGCCTAGTACTAACAATCCGTAATATTTCATACAAATTGGCCATTATAATAATTTAAATCTCGATACATTGGCATCAAGGGAGTACTAGGTTAACATAAGTGTAAAGAATATTGGATCTCACGACTAAGTTATAAGTTGTTGCGTGAAAGTAGGTCTTAAATAAAAAGGGGACACTTACAGAACTCGTGTGAGAATATAGAATTTGGAAACTATTTAGGGTGGAAGTTTGATAGTTGAGTTTGATGTCAGTTTTGTATAAGTATATGGTAAATTATCTAGCCGATGCCTTCTAAACGGAATTCAGGAATAATTTGATAGAACTATAAATAATAAAAATACATATTCGCCCCATATAAGGGTGCTGCACGCAATGTGTTGTGTCATCGTTTTTTGTAGCGTCAGGCTAAATAAATAAAGTGTTAAAATTATACAAGCTTATGGAAAACCAAAGATTCAACGCATTGAAACACATAGTGTGACATGCATTAACAGCGACCTGATTTAAAGCTGATGGTGAAATTATAGGAACATCAGCAATACGTATGTCATGGTAGGTACTTTATCTCTAGTAAAAGCAAAAATAAGCACCTAGTAAGGAGTATAAGCAAGGCTCACAGTAATCCCCAATACATTCTCCTTTATTAAGTCAATGTCGCACCATGAAATACGCGTACATTTTCAGGTGACAAAAAGGCTTGAGGGGCGTTAACAATTTCGGTAAAAAAGTTTAAATCCACAGAAGACTTGTTCCACTGACTGCTACGTGCGAAAGCGGATCTTGACAATAAAGCCTCCCTAACAACACTGTGTCAAAAGAAATTTCATATTTTAAAAGGGGTAAACAACTTTCCATACAACTTTCATATATTGTTCCATATTTGTTAACAGTGTTGTTTTTTACAGATAAATCTTTCAAACTCATTAACGCATGCGTAGTTAACTCTAAAGGAAATTTTTTTGGAAATGAAATTACGAGTATTTATCCAGGAAGAGTTTCGAATCCTGTATGTTTTTTGTAATAACTCCCTTACTTTTCGTACGTAGTTTGTTATTTTGTCGTAGACATTTGATTATTCTCGTTGAATACTGTGTGTGTCCCCCGTAAAGAAAAGTGAACTAAATAGGAACAACATCTGGTTTTAGTCAAGAAAGGTAGGAGTCTAATCAGACGCCCACCTTTCTCAATAATTTTTCCAGTAATTATTATATTAGGAGATGGCTTAGCAGTCAGAACGCTTGGAGTATTTATTCGGTTAGCACAGGTTCGAATCCTGCTCGCAACCGTATTCTTTTTCCACAAAAAAATATATTTATAATTATTATTTCGTCTAATCATAATCGTTAAAAAAAGTTTTATCACCTAACTGTAATGATTGCGGTGTGGTGGACGATTTTCTCCATCTCTTAATGGATTGTGTCCGAATCGGATACAATGTATCAATGTATTTTCTTTTGCAATACCACCCACACATGCTATTCCATTGTCAGAAAAAGTAAAGCTTTTTACATGTGGTCTTAATTGGGCGATATGGTCATTATAGTGACAAACATCCTAATAATAAAATAAAAAAGTATTGTCTTTGGTCATTATGGAAAGCATCCTCTAAAACTACCGAGGCATGATTAGCTTGTATTAAATCTATTTTTTTTTTATTGAGTGTAGCGGCGTTTATAAACACAACCACATAAAAGAGAATTCTTTGAATCTCTTATCGTGCTCGTTTAGGTATTTGTTCTTTTTCTCTGTTATTGAAGATTGACAGTAAAAGGCATAATATTTTTCAAAATATTTTTTGAAGAAAATCTTTATTCAATAACGAGTGGAATATTTCTATTTAGTAACCGCTCCGCTTATAATAATAATATAAACATATTATCAATTGGTTTCATAGAAGACGGCTAAGTATATCAGACAGAGAGATGTTTCATATAATGTAATTGTATGATTGTATATTCAATCATGGTTGCTATACATGGTAGTAGTTAGGTAACCTTCTATGTTTATTATAGTCGAGATTAACGAAGTATAAAGAACAAATAGTAGAGATAAACAGGGTTATCTCTACTTTCTCGGTTGCCTTATTCCAACATCGTTGGGGCCGGCTTCCAGTCTAACCAGACGCAGCGTAATACCTACAAGTATTTTAGATGGAGCGACTGCCTATCTGACCTCTACAACCCAGTTACTGGATAAAAGTTTTGTCAGACTTTCAGACATCTGACTACCTGTAACGGTTGTTATAGATCTCATTCTGAAAACTGACCGACGATTTAATGTGCTTTCTGGGGCACGGAGAGCTCTCGATATGAAAACTATGGTCACCCATCCACAGACCAGTTGCGTCAAGCGCAGCTTAACCTCGGTCTATTAATCTGAACGGTAGTTACTTAGCTACGAGCCCATTTATGGGGCAGGATTAACTTAATTATTTCAGTAGATATATATGGTAGAAGAAAATAATATCGTATAAATCATCTTTAAAGTGTCGTATTTGCCAAGAATTGCTTATCCTCTGCGCTTAATAGAGATATTCTTACAAAACCATTGCTTTACCTTGACAAATAATCGATAACACATGTATAATAAACAATATTTGAATCATGAAACCGAATATGAAAACTCAATGTTACTTGTTAGGTATGTTCTATTGAATTCAAATCAAAACATTTGGTTCTTGCAGACATACAGGTAATTTGGTTCAAATATGTTGTAGTATTTTAAAGTATTTCTTAATCTACGCTCTACAAAAATATATTTTGTTTCTATCAACCTTTGTATTGAAATATATGCCCTTGGGAAGCGTTTTGCAACCCTATGCTTTACAAGTAGTATTATATCCCAACGCAGGTTCAAATCCTACTCACAACCGTTTCTTCTTGCCAAAATATTTACATCTTTTGAAGAAGTACCTTTGTAGGTTTATTGAAGTGTCTGATTCCAGTTAGGATCTCTTTTATCTCAAAGCCTATTTTATAAAAGGAAAAACAGGACTATAAAAGCAGGCTGAACATTTACTTCGATACTCTGGATTTTAATGAATTTAATTGCTGAAAACTAATCCATAGTGTTAAATCCATAGAGTCCATAATGTTATAAAAGCTTTCGAAATATTAGTTCAGAAATAGAATAAAAGTTTTGATAGGTTCTGTTAATGTTTAATGACCCATTATTTAATTAATCCGCTGATGGGTGGAAGTTATTTTATAATTTATATTTTTTTACGTTTATCTCGTCCCTCGTTTCACTGCGCAGTTTCGTATAAAATTTAGTGAGCTTGTTTCATTTCCAAGGCGTTGAAGATTGTACAATGATACTTTTATTAAATTTTGTCTAACAGTTTCCGCATAAAATGCAAAAATTCCGTATTGAAAATACGGAATTTTTCTTAGTAATTTGAAATTACTGATAAATATATAGATTGAAGGAAGGAAAAGAAGACTCATATTTTATTATTGAGCAATGTTGGAATATTTTAAAAATGATCTATTAGTTTATTATTTTTATCACATTACCCTTCAATCAAAAGTCTCTTTCAACGTTTTTGATAACATGATTTTATCGATGCAGATATTATATTTATTCCTTGGTTCAATCATTTCATATTAACACCACAAGCACATTTTTATCATATTTTGACCTAAAATTTAATTAATCTACTACATTTACAAATAATACTTACATTTTTCATTTAAATATAAAAGTCCGATATAACTACCAGCCGCGCATAACATTAGAAGAGCACTACCACGTTTATTCACTGCACTCCACACGACAATGTTCGGTCGAACGAGGCGAATTATAATAGGGGTGTATCTACCGCGGTACGATGTTACCTCGGCAAGAGGCTGCGTGGTACTGAGTAGGGAGCGAACGGGAGCGCACTGACGTCTACGTCACTTTGGGCCACGGATGCCATACACTGCGTACAACTTGAACTTGTAATTGGTAACAGTAGATGACTTCTGATGAAATCTTGGCGGTTTACTAATGATAGTTGCAATGTCTGTAACTGTGGAAATTGAGTTAAACGAACATATTCGCGATTATGTTTAGAACGAGAGAGTACTATTGGTATTTTGAATGTTTTGAACACTTATTGGATTTAGAAGTAGCATGTTGATGAAAGAACCGCATGTTATGTATGTATTATTATAATCCATGAGACTGCCTCGTTGGTCTAGTGGTCGCAAGCGCGGCTGCTGAGCGTGAGGTCTTGGGTTCGATTCCCAGATCGCGCAAAGTGTTATTGAATTTTTCTGTTAGGAAATTCTCAGTAGCAGCCCGGAGTCAGGAAGTTGGTGGTCCCCTCATGCTTCGGAGAGCACGTAAAGCCGTCGGTCCTGCGCCTGATCTCTCTCTGGTCGTGTCGGATTTCCGTCCCATCAGAATATGAGAGTGAAGGAAGAGGGAGTGCACCTGGGTTTGCGCGTACACTTGTGCACTATAATATCTCCTGCGTACTTGGCTAATCTCAGTGGAGATAGGCCGCCGTGACCGAAATACGGTCGGAAGGAGTATAGTATTATTATTATAATCAATGCTTTCATATATAGCAAATAAATTGTGGTGATTGTTGTATCGTATTTAAACACAAAAAAAATATATATAAGATCTAAGTTTCCCTACAAATGTCTTTGTCAACTTATATGTGTATCATGTATCATGGTACCTTGATTTAAAATTTCCAAGTTCACTGTTATTTGACACAAATTTTTACATTGCGCACTGTTAATTAATCACACATCTTTTGTGGATAGAACAAGCAGTGTACATCAACGAACACTGAATGCACGCGATGAAGTAGCGACGACCGAGACGTCATTTAAATAAGCAAAGGAAATGGAAGCACCAGAGAAAAGCGTGAAGTTGAGAAGAAATTAAAATGTGTCGTTTTTCTTTCTTTTTTGATTGCATGTGTGCATCACTTTCTATAAAGAACAAAGAGAACGTGAACGATATAGTAATCAAGAATTTTCTCTAAAGACGTTAAATCGAATAATCGAATTAGTTTAAAATGTTGTTTACCCCAGACATTGTCCCAAAAAAATATATTTTTACGTGTTCTCTTTTATTGAAAATATAGTTTTAATAAAACAAGTTTTAACCGGATTAATCGCGTGTCTTTCCCCTGCTTTCTTTTCACATTTTTTCTTTTATTTTGACCATAGCCGTTAGTTAGTTCTTAGTAAGAGGCCGTAACAGCACACATAAGCAATAACAGTCGTTTGCTGCACACATCTGAAGGGGCAATAATGATCACAAAACTTTAGCTGGCTGTACTGTACGACTGTTAAGGCGTCTAAAATGACTGACGCTTACTGCTTTCTGAAGCGAATGTACTATAGTTAGGTACGTATACGTGGAGTTTATAAAGACAGTCTTACTGTACTGTTGTCAAAGATATTATAAATATAGTTTTAATAAAACAAGTTTTAACCGGATTAATCGCGTGTAACCAATAGTTACACGCGGTTAAAAGTTGTTTTATTTTAATGTGTAGTGACCCTGACCTCGCGACCGCGAAACCTAAGATATTACTATATAGTTTTAAATTATGTGCTTATTAGTTAGGTAGGTACTTTTTTAATGATTTATTTATATTAATTAATTAATTGAAACTAGAAATGTATTGGTGGTAATGCTTTGTTTGTTTTTATTTGTGACTTAATACGGTTACACTAATTACATTAATTAAAAGAACACTTTTTACAAAACCACGAAATACAGAAGTTAATAAAAAATCTATTTGTAGTTATTTATCAATATAGACGGAGGCTTATGGCATTTTTAACTGTGTCTATTGTTGATTCGCTTCGTCGAATTCAACTCATCAATTTCATGCCGTCAGCTATTTACAGCTCGCGTTTTTGTGACTTAAAATAACTCACAACAGCCAAAGCTTTCGAAGGAAAGGTTTAAAAGCAAAAAATACGTTTCCAAAACAACCCTAATTAAGCTGCCTAGTCTTTTCCCAATTAAATCGGAGTCAGCTTCCAGTCAAACCGGATGTAGCTAAATACCAGTATTTGATGTGGAGCTACTGCCTATCTGACCTGCACAACTCAGTTACTAGGTAACACGATATCTAGTGGTATGACTGGTTGTCAGTCTTTTAGGCTTCAGACTACCCGAAACGACGGCTTAACGTGCTCTCCGTGTATCGGTCTGAAATGATGGTCACCCATCTACAGACCAACCGCGGCAAGCGTAGCTTAACCTCGATCGATCGATCTGTTCGGCTGTTACTTAGCCACAAAACCTTCAAAACAAACCTAATTAAGCAATAAAAAATAGTTAAGAAATAGTTTTTATTGTGAAGTTTTTTTTTATATCTATTTTTTTATTAAACTAATAGAAGTAATTGGGTCCAGTATTTAATTCTTCCAATACTTACTTGTACAAAGATATTAATTTAGATGATTTTGCTAATAGTAATTTATGCCTGCCTAAATCAGCAACAATAGGTGTGTGTGTGTGTGTATAAATATTGACAAGCGGCTAAATAAAGAATGCTGGGCCCATAACCTGATGTTTTGACGGCATAAATATAAGGATTACATTATATTATGAACGATATAATCCGATGCCAGAGCAACAGTAAGAGAGCAGAGAAAGAGATTAATTTAGTTGAAAATGACACGTCTATGACATCGACATATTGCGTTTACAAATAACTCTATTTACAGGTCCACTCAAAAATCCTTAGTTTCCCGCTAACTAATCTTTACCTAAACTGATTCATTGGTCTAGCAGATAAAAGCGCCGTTGCTGAGCGGGAGGGCAGGACAGAAAGTTCTCAGTAGCAGCTCGGAATTATCAATTCGCAAAACCACCTCCATTACATGCGACATAATAACGGCATCGTTGATCTGTAGGTTTCTTACAACACAATTGCCTACATCTTTGGGAAATATGTAAATGTTCCTACCGACTGGATGATACCGACTAGCCACCATCCCAACAATCTAAATAAGTGCAATAAATTTAGCATAAAGGCCGCTTAAACGTTGGCACATTTGCGTAGGTCTCGCTTCGTTGCCTTCACTCTCTCGTCACCATTCACCTGTTATGTAATTAACTAGAGATAATTTTCCTCGAAAAAGAAAGAGATTTTCTAAAGAAAGACATTTCTATGTATGTGGCACCCGCTTATCTTTGTAACAAGGTAAGCCGGGTTTCTAGTGAGAAAACTCAGAGGTCTGAAGGTATTTTTGCAGGAATACTAACAATTCTGTTTGAAGATTTTTGTTTTCCTTAGATATTGTCACGAGTAAGCCGTTTTAAATTTCTAGCGAGGAACACTATCTTTTCTTTTGAGGTTATTTACTGTTTTTTGTTTTTAATCATTTTTAGGGCTATGTTTTTGTTTTATAAACATAAGATAATGTCGTATAATCTGCCTACTAATCTGCGATGAATTCAGGCGTGATGCTATATTTTTTCAACTTTTATTATTAATTATACCTAACCTAATAAGTTAGTCAGTTTTAGATAGTTTAGTTAGTTTGTTTAGTATATATGTTTAGTTGGTTAGTTAAGTCAGTTATTAGAGTTCTACTTAGGTTTTTCATTATAAAAGTTAATAATTATTTTGTCCGTATTTCGTTTTTATATAATTAATTAAATCTATAAAAATAAACCATGAAGGCAAAAGGTATTACGAAATTGGCTCGTCAGCAGATTTATAAAGTTAGATACGATCAATCTTTTATTTTAAAGTACCCCGGAGCTGTCGTAAAATTCTCGAATCAAAACAACACGATTCCGAGATTGCCAATCAGAAGTTTCGTATTAAGATTTATCTGTTTTGATAATTTTATTTATCAATAATACTTAAATATAAATCAAATATTTACGGTATTTTTAATATGACACTTGCACCCATCTTTGTTACAAACCTCTTTGTTGAAATTATCATAACTTCCTTGTTCATAAAAATTCATGATTAAAGTGAATGAAGGGAAACACGAAATTATTCATTTTAATTCCTCTTTCCCCTGCTTCCTTTTCACATTTTATTTTATTTTAACCCTAGCCGTTAGTTTGTTCTTAGTAAGAGGCCGTAACAGCACACATAAGCAATAACAGTCGTTTGCTGCACACATCTGAAGGGGCAATAATGATCACAAAAGCAATTTAGCTGGCTGTACTGTACGACTGTTCAGGCGTCTAAAATGACTGACGCTTACTGCTTTCTGAAGCGAATGTACTATAGTTAGGTACGTATACGTGGAGTTTATAAAGTCAGTCTTACTGTACTGTTGTCAAAGATATTATTTTCTTCAAAGCGAGTCTCACATCCTTATATTTTAATGGTAGCAAATGCAAGCATTGTAATTTGAAGAACATTCTAATTTGTTTCTGCCAAAGACGATGTAACAAAAGCTATGTACCTATCATAAAATAACCACATGGCTGTATAATGAGTAGTCTAGAAAGGTACACGGTATAAACAATATTTTGGAAATTTTAACTATGTGTGTGTGTTTTGTCCAAAAATGGTAGAACATAAAGTAACAAATTATGCTGCTCGTTGGCAGGTCCTAATTAAAACAATTGCCAGGAGAGATAAGCTAACATGAGGTAAAGGCCACTTTGCTATTCCTAGAAGCATGGCCCATTTTGATTAAGTTTGAACGTGTGAAATTAATTTTCCGTGACCCATCGCTGACCTTAAAGGATACAACGTTTATTTTTCTGCCTGTTTGTCTTCGAAACCCCACCTTTTAGGATTTTTCGTGAGGTCTCCTCGAAAAAGGGTGAACAAACGTAATAGGTTTTATAATCAAAATAAACCTTTGTTATTGAGTTGATTCTGTACCTGCTTGTGCCATTTCAGGTTAAAAACTAAATTAGTGTAAAAACCAAGATATTCAACTTCTTTGCTTCATTTGAAGACTATATATTGTAAATATTAATAAAAAAAAATTGAGCTGTACTTAAATGGATATAGCTAGTACTACTTAAAATAATGTCTAAAGTAAATATTTCACTTAGATAAACTTTACAAGTCAAATCATTCTTCTAGGTTAATAAACCATAACCATATTTGAAAACAACTATGACTTCTACATTACAGTTTTCCCACCAATATGAATATCACATTTAAATGCAATGCTGTGTACGTACATAATATCTCTATAATCTGCTGTTGGAAATGTTTCAAAGGCAAATAGCTAGAAACAGTTCACACTGGCTTCTTCATTATTAAATAAATGACATGGAATTGCTTGCAGCTCTCTGTTCTGTATCTCACGTTATACAATACACATCAATATTAACACTTTCAATACAATGTATACACAGCTTTGTGATTTTGTAAGTTTGTAGTGACTGGATAGATGACATTTAAGTCGCTATAAAACATAATAAAAGGTGAAGGGAGAATTTGCCTTAGTGTAAGTTTAACTTTGACAAGGATTCTATCCACAAATAATAAGTACAGCTCTGTGTCATGCTTTGCCAAGCTAAAACAGCCCGTAACACTGTTACAGTCAGAGCAAGGGCCTCTTTTGAAATAGTTAAGATATGAGCATTAATAAGCACAACCTCACTGCGAGTTGGCGATTTAACATAATTAAATCCAGCTTTTCTCACAATGTTTTCCTTCACTGTATATCTGCAGTCTACTAGTTTACATCCATATTCCACTAATACCACTTTAAGTACCATATGATGCTGAAAAGCCAATTTCTATCTAGGGGACATATTATATATGTTATGCTATTGAGAATTTCCCTATAAAAATCCAATTACACTCCGAAACAAATCCAAGATCTCTCGCTCAATAGCCTTGTCCTCTAGAAGCAGTTTATCTAAGCATATTGAAACAAACTTTAATTTCTAAAATATTAATTCATAACAACTGCCGGAAAATTAGAGAAGAACAACAAGGGTAATAAAATATACCTACTATTTAGAAATACAGTAATAAAAAGTACTTCAGCCATATTAAAATAAACCGCGCCACTTTATCTAAACTAAAAGCATAACCAGCAATTGAAGAAAGAATCACAGTAGTTTTCTTCCCCGAGAATACCAGTTTAACAACAATAAAAAGGCAATAACAGTTTGTCTGTGTTACGCAAGAACTGACCATAAGTAGCAATTCACGCAAATAGTAACCGTACACTGTAAAACAAGGGGAAACCATGTGTCTTGGTGAAAAAAGGTTTTACAGGTCCATGAACTATTTGGAGGCAGTGACAGAGGGCCGAGATTTGGGAGTTCTTTACTTTTTTCGTTTAAAGAACTTAGGTATTTGTGTTTTTACAATGTGCGGGTGAACACTATAAAGTATAAAAATAAATATGTCAGCCTTAACTATTTCTTACTAAATAAGTAGTTAAGAATATTAGCGTTTAGGCTTACTGAGAAAACATGAAAAATAAGATGTCATAAAAAGAACGTCATCGGCACGGTTCATATACTCCTCCCGCCCGTATTTCGTTCACGGCGGCCTATCTCCACGGAGATTAGCCAAGTACGCAGGTGGTATTATAGTGCACAAGTGTATGTGCAAACACAGGTGCACTCTCTTTTCCTTCACTCTCGTAGTCCGATGGGACTGCAATCCGACACGATCGGAGAGAGATTAGGCGCAGGACTCTCCGAAGGGGAATTTCCTAACTGAAAAACCTAATAACAATTTGCCCGACCTGGGAATCTTACCCAGGATCTCACACTCAACAGCCGCGCTTTTGACCGCTAGACCAATGCAGCAGTCTTCATATTTCAAAATGAAGGCATACCAGAAAAATATATTTTATATTATTACATTAAAATACTGACAGCGCAATTTCTTAATCAAATGATGTATGTATTTCTGGAAATAATTTAATGTCGAGATTAAATGTTTTAAAGTGCACAAGTTCCGTTTTACAATCGATCCTACATTACAACGTCCAAATACTTGCTGGGCACTGAGGCTTTGAAACGTAACTCCGTGCGTTTGTAAAGTTGAGATTGAAGTGTTTATTTGAAACTTTAGCTCACTAGCTCCGTACACGGCAGCTGGGTTCTTTTAAAGTACTGTTATGTACTCCTGTAACATAAAAGTGTGGACATAAAAAAGTAATAATAAAATGAGTATTAAAAGTAGTGAAGAATGAGCAATCGTGATATTTTTTTTTATCATTAAGTCATAGGTGTGACAAGATTGAAACATTTATTTTTAACAAAAATAAGAAGTGCCTTCAAACATCTACTTGTACACTAAAAAGTTCAAAATAATATCAATAATTGCGTAAAATAAAATAAATTTAAAAGAATAATACCTATATAATAATAATCTGTTATTTTTTTCCCACGACTTGTGAATTCTTTTTCCTGTCACACGTATTAAATTTATTAGTTAAATACATTTATAAATATAAATAAAACCGTTACCATCCAAGTTGTTCTTATTTGAACAAAACACGATCAACATAGCGTAGTAGATAATCCACTCAGAAAAGACTACATGAAGGAACTGTAGTGAGCTTTCGCACCTCTTATTTCTACTACAATTCTCATTCCTTCCGTGGTTCCTCTGTTTAAGCTTCCCATTTTTCATTTTCACTCGCCAGCTTGAAGACAGCTTAACTTTTCCGGCGACACCTCTATTGTTATCGTTTGGCGGTATGCATTTTTTTTATGGGTTTGCTCTTGACTCTAGTCTAGTCAGAGGTGACAGAGACAAAGTCGACGATGGAGTGAGCTATGAATGGACTATTATAAGGAATACGAACTATAACTAAAGAAATAATATAGCTTTTGGAAATAATGCCCAAATTATTGTCAGAAGGTTGTACGATTAGTTCTATCGGTATTTGTTATTATGCTTGATTTGAAACCCTCAATAGATATGAATTTGCTCAAGACCAATGTCCTACATAATATCTTGTCATTACGGGAATGAGGAGGTACTGAACGGTGAATAGTAATTGGTTACTCATTCAACCGTGATTAAACGTGTTGATTGGGCGACCAGCGTCTATATGGACAACCAATTAAATTGTATTATTGGGTCTCACTTAAAATAATGATTCATTGATACCTTCTCTACGCATTTCATTGCCGGTTTCTAAGTCCGAGCTTTATTAGTCATTTTACTAGGAATTTAGTAGTAGGTATACATGTCGAATAGTTTTCAGAAAAAATAAATAGGTATCATACTAAATTATTCACAATACTGCCGTACATGTACAAATTCTCACAAAGAAATAATGTTTCGGATAAAGGAGATAGGCCGATAACTGCCCATGATAAAAGTACTTTCTTATTTATGGACGGATGAGGGTAAACTTTTCACTTTATAATCCTATCAGCACCAGTTTCTGTTTGGCAGATTTTGTTTACAAAAGCTCTCCATCAATTTGTATTTTATTACCGCCGATATTGAATCTAAAGCTTCTGGTGTTAAAAGATTACTTATAGTTTTAGTGAACTATCTACGCTTGTATAGAATATGTAGAGGTATACATGTGTTTTTGGAGATGTCTTTAAAAGCGCTTTAAGTCTACCGCACATGATAACCTTTTTGTGCGATCTAGTTACATTGGTATTGAATAAATCCCTACTGGTTTGTTCACTATATCTCTGTCCAGTTTTATATTAGAGCATAATAAGGATTCCTTAGAATTTTCGTGTTTCAGTATCCGTTATAAATCTTCACTATGTCGATTGTGAAAGGACTACGTAGATATTAGTTGTCCGCCAAGATTGACAGATTACACAGCAAAATCTGTTAGCAACTGTACGTTTTTCGAAGTTTTATTCTGTGCTCGCGCTCATATTTCAAGTTGGGGCAACAATACTGTTCTCATTTTATTTTGTTTGTGGCCGTTTGTGTTGTATAACATTTGAGAAAATAAAAATAAAATCTTAAAACGCGAGAATGTTTAAGCGTTTTCGTCTTGCTGTGATTATGAAATATTAGGCCATGGCGAAGGTTTTGGAACATAGTTCTTGAGATCTCACGCAAACTTTTTTTTAATAGTTATTGTACAAGATTAGGTATTCTATATCTATATTTTTTATTATATATCGTTTATATTAGTGACGTATATGGGAACCGCACAGCATGAATAACTTACGAGTATATCATCAAAATATCATCAGTGGGTATAACGAAATGAAATCTATCAGGCGTCATATAATATCAAATGGAAATATTGATTTCAGAAAAATAAGGTAAGGCCAATCTTAATTTGGAATTGAATAGCTTCATTCTGTCTAATGTTTAGAATTACTAACTGGTACCCGTGACTTAGTAAACGCAACAACCAACCAATGTAAAAAATCTATCTCTATACTAAATTTCATCCAAATTCGTTCAGCTGTTTTTGCGTGATTGAGACCTACAAATTTTCACATTATAATTTAAGCTGTTGCGTAGGATTTACATTTAAAATATTAGTGAGTCATGTTTATTGATCAACTTTATAAGTGCGTTTATTCTGTAGTGAAATCAAAACATTCAACTTTATTTTCGTACAATAGAGGAATTAAATAAATGGTTTTCCACACTCATTATTTGTTAAGCCAACCAAATATTTTGTTTATACAAAAACAAACGGCATGTCAATACAGTGGTGGTTTGTAAGGGATTAAGGATATTTCGATATTTATAGAATTGGATAATCCCGAAGGGTTATGCACAGGAGTAATGCAATTGTACACCCACATTTCATAGATCTATTTGTGCGGTGTAGGCTAGATCGCATAAAAATCAGTCGTCTACGGTAGACCTTAGAGATCATTATCAATAGTGGTCACTGCCTAAGCATTTACACAAATCAAAAGAATTTGTCAGAATGCAGTTAAAGTACATCATGTTTAGTTTTACCAACTAATCAAGGAATCAAATGAATGGTGTATTGCTTTTTTTTGTGTCCACCTACCTGAAATAGATTGTATGTATATTTGTCACGACCAAACACATATAAAAATTGTGTTGACCATTCCTATTTGTTAGAAGACACTCTATTTCTCATAAAACGTGAACAATGACGTTTCTACGAGACAGTGTCTGTATTCCTCACAGTATCTACCTTAGCTCACAAATTAGCTGTATCTTTAGGAGTTAGAGGCACTCATGATTTTAACTAACACTTTGCATGCTTCATTCCTTCACCGAGACGCTATCGCGTTTGAAACGATATTATTATACCGAGTGTTTCAGAGCGACTTTGTAGCTTCACATAGTTATAACTGAGCATTCGTGTGAGACTTGATGGGTTTTACTATCTAAGGCTATATGATACTTAGGTTTAGTTTTTTAGTCCAAGATTCTTTGTAGGTTTTTGAGTCGACGAAGTAATTAGGTAGGTAAGTCAATGAGATATCAATGAGATTATTTAAGGTGGTATTTCAACCAGTTTCGAACTCGGGAACGGAACCTACGGACAACCCCGAGAAATAAGAAATTAACAGTGAACGTTAATTGATTAGGTAATATTGAAGTACTGTTCTGTATGTTGTACATTGTATAATATATAGGGGCATTATAATGCAGTAATGTGGTGTACTACTTCACTGCATAACAATATATGCTTCTCTAGAAGAAGAAAGTTAAACAAAAGAGTCAACAATAGTAATTACACACTGTCACTCTATTTTGTACTGTTGGGCGAAATGAAGATACTCATTTTACCCAGCAGTAAAAGAGCCTTCCCTATATTAAAATCTGTCTGATTTCTGGTTACACCTCATGGATAACCGACACCAGAGAACCTTGCTTCCCGTTCTCTCTCTTTAGATAATCTCATACCTGCCTTTACGTTGACGCAGTGATATGACAAAGATTTCAAATTAGTAAAAAACGGTGTCAACGCTGAAGCCACACATACATTACATATGCTGCTTAATTGTCAATTTATCTTTAAGCTACTGTTATTATTATAACTCTTTAAGTTGAGAGACACCTTTTTTTATGGGATAGGGGGAAACGAACAGACGGATCGCCTGATGGTAAGCGATTACCCATGGACACCCCGGAGGAGTCGCAAGTGTGTTGCCGGACTTTTACAGGGTTTGGGCCTCCGGTACCCTCACTCAGGGCAATAAAACAAGCGTTGTTTCACACCGATTTTCTGTGACGCCGTGGTATCACTCCGGTCGAGCCGGCCCATTCGCGCCGAAGCATGGCTCTCCAACCATGAAAAATATCCATCGCAAAGACACTAAGAAAATACCGAGGTATTCTGAGTAGATTTATAGAACTCACAGTCGGTTGGCTGTTTCTTTTGCCAACTTCTTTAAAATTATTCAAGATATCCATAGGTAAACCTAGTCGATATAGACCTCGATACCTCTTTTTAAAAACTCGATTAAAATCTGCTTATTTGTTACGGAGAATATCTTGCAAACAGACAGACTGTTACGTCAGGGACTGTAGTATACCAATCGTAATTCGAGAAAATGTCGTAATGAGAGAGGAAATCGTAGACTTATGTTCATTGTGCGAATGAAGTTTAATTTTCCGAATTGGAAATTCCTTTAAGGAAAAAAACGAACACAAATTATGTAATTATCTACTAACTTTCATCCAATTCTGTGAAAGCGTGATGGAGTAACAAACATCTAAACTTTCGCATTTATTTTGATGGATAAAAAAAGAAACTGTACAACCGCAAACCTTTTTCGTAATTTGCAATAAAAAGAAAAAGAATACCCTGATTTGAATGTGGAACATACAGTTTATTTACTGAAGTAATAAGAGCAGGTATAGTAGGTACACCTGTCGGTGAACGCAAGCCCATAGATATTGACAAGCCTGGTTGTGCGGCATCCTTGCCAACTTTCCTAAAAATAGCCCGTATTTTTATTGCAACCATCCGAATCTTTTATTACGTATATCCGAACGTACGAACAATATTTTTAGGAGCCTTAATTTTATTGTTATGTTTATTTGCGGGCAAAATAAAAAAAGGCTGTTTATGAACTATTATTTTTTGTACCACTGGTGTAGTTGTAGAAAAATGGTTTGCTGCTTAAATTTTCTCAAGTTGTTATTGTCAAGTTTTTAATAATATTGTAAAATGGGGTCAAAATCCATTTAGATTAATAAATTTCAACTGCAGACAAATTGTCGGCATATGAATCGATCACATAGTTACTTACTTTGGATATGAACAACAATTTGGCTTCAAAAGGACGAGAAAAATATCAATCTGCGTACATTATCCGTTGTCATAGAGATCCATAAACAAAATAAAACATTATAGGTATAGATACTTGACTCCAGTAGACATCGACATACAATAGACAAATTGACCATTAATGTGAAAAAGAAATGATCGTAATGTTACAACCATTAACCTAAACGATAATGGTTCAGCCTACCTAATGCCAAGTAACAAATCGATACCTAGTCAATTGGACAGAATTCAAGGTCCGAGTGAGTTTGATGGCCTCCATCTAAGAATAATTATAAACAATCAAGTTGCTATTAATATTGGTTTAATGTCAAGGACAATAGCAAAGTTGGTTATGAAATCAAATGAAATTAATTAAGTATTTGTGTAATTAAGTATATGGTAGAATAAGCATAATGTGGTTTTTAAAAATAATACAATTGCAACATTATCTAATGCTATATATTTTTCTGTATATGATTTATTGTATATGGATATTACTCTATATTGCATCAGTCGACATTAACGAAGGTATTGATATTTTTTAATTATTACGACTACCCATTAATACAATATGTTACATGAAAGTGGATAAACATTAATTATTTAGTGGAGATAAAAGATAAATATAATTCACATAAACAAATCTGATGTGGATACTTATACATTTGATAACAGCGCTGAGTAACTGTCGCAGTTATAATTACGAGTTTTCGCGTACAGTAACCACGCAAAAATTCGGTTTCCCAAATTGGTATGTTTAATGAGGTGAAAGCGTGTCCACATCAAAAGAGCGTGTAATTTACATATATACAAACATATTCTTTTATACCAATAAGTTAAGTCGAATTTTAATGCCCTTATCATGAAACCTCGGCAAAATAAATGTAAATCCGCTATTTTCGATTCGACGACCCAGCTAGCGTTCAACACTTTCATGGCGGGAGTTGAAACAAATCTTAAAACAATATTCGCTCCCAAAGCAAAAATAAACAATATAAATTGACGAACAATTCCGAGTATCTGTACCTAAAATGTTCCAAAATCCGTCATGGCTTCTTCACCGATACTGTTTATCTTTGTTGATAATTTTGACAACGAGTAACTAATTCCGTATGCCAGAAGTGAAGTAACTTAATAAAACTTTGTCTTTTCTTTAATTAACAGGGAAAAACTAATCCAATTTGCAATTCTCATTGGGGCAACAACTTTTGCCATGACAAAGATAATGCTCACTGAGATTGGGTACTTTTTTGGTAAACAAGTAGGTTAGCTAACAGGAATATTCATTCATGTACGGTATTTATTATTATATTATATGTACGGTAGACTGAAATAATTTTAAATAAACTGATGAGACACCTGACACCTTAGTCCTCCTGCGACCACGAACGCTGCAAATTGTTCGAAACGTCAGGAAAAACAAAAAAACAATAATACACGCGAATCCGGTTAAAAGTTGTTTTATTAAATATTCATTCAATTGATTACGTGATAGGGCAACAATAGGCATATTGCATTGTTCTCCACTCGCAGATAGGCAGAGAAAACAAAGTCCAATGATAAAATAGCAGTCAATCTGTTTTATTCAAAGTTTTGATATACAACAACACGTAGCGTACAATGGGGCATTGTTTTCCCTAATGTTCCCATATATCGTGGCTCGCTTTTAACCCCACATACAAAAGGGACGCTAAATGAAAAAGCATTTATTTCGTATTTCCTTCTCTGTTACGTTTCCGTATTTCTATTTGAGATGTGGCGAGTTAATAAATTTGCTCTTGTTCGAATTTGTCTTTTTCATCATCAATTATTTCCTCCTTGTGAGAATTATATTTGCTGCAATATAATTTTGCTATGAACATGAACGAGTGAACACAATGAAAGTATTTTCAACTAACCGTTATGAATAAGTAATCAATTATTTCCATGTTCCTAATAAATCCGACCTACAAAAATTTTGGGAAGATACTCGTATTTAGTTTGCTAACTTCTGTCATTACCTACAGATAAGTTTATATTGTTATATCCTGAATATCAATTTATCTATTAGTAATTTGATTATTATACAAAAATGGAACGGCTGACGCCAATTACAACAATTTAAAGAAATTCATATTAATTATTGTTTAACGGATATAGAGTAATACATAAAATAAATGAGAGTTTGACTCACGACATCGCCGCACGCTCAGCTCATGAATAAGGGCTCCGTTCGAGTTCGAAACTAGTCAGGCAATCCCGAAGAATGCGCGTGAGTCATCATCATCATCATCCCCCTGCCCTTATCCCAATTTATTTGAGGTCGGCGCAGCATACCTATATCTGGCATGATGCTAAAGTTTTGGCTATGTTTTATGACCGGCCGCCTGCTTGACGTCAGCCCTCTTTGGGATTGTTCGTGAGTAATAACCGTTAAACAATAATTAATTTGAACAAAATCATGTGGACTTCGTGTCAGTCATCATCGAAAATTATAGTGCATCATGGTTCCATTTTCACTCGATATTTATCTCTTCCGTTAACTTTAATCGGATATATGGTAATTTTTATTTTATATTACTCATGAACAATGAAAAATTAATTTTAAACAAAAAATAAAAACCGCCTTCCAAAACCTACTACACTAAAAAGTTTAAAATAATATCAAAATTTGCTTATAATAAAATAATTTTAAAATAACAATATATAATAATAATCTGTTAATTTTGGAGTCGGAGCCTGTACTGGGAGAGGGTTATTGTTTTCCTCTTGTTAGTCACTTATGTTCGTTGTGCTGTGGTTATGTTACCGGCGTTTGTATCTGGTTGTAAACCCCACATACATCAGGCACCGACTCCAAAATTAACAGATTATTATTATATATTGTTATTTTAAAATTATTTTATTATAAGCAAATTTTGATATTATTTTAAACTTTTTAGTGTAGTAGGTTTTGGAAGGCGGTTTTTATTTTTTGTTTAAAATTAATTTATTTTAGTCTTTTTAGTTTTAAGTCTAATATATATATTGTATAGGTCATATATAAGTTTGTATACTTCATAAATAAGTTAATTTAGTAATTTAATAATATGGGTAGGCCTTCGAAAGCCGCTAGGACTTAATAACTGCATCGGTGAAATGTTTGTGTACAACAGTGGACACTTCTGCCTACCCCATCGGGCAATACAGGCATGATGCTATGTATGTATTGAGTGGCATGAACTATACATGAACATGCGATTACAGCAATTGCGAGTGATTTGCTGTGATTTATTGAAGAATTCCATCGTCTAACTTCGAAGATCTTCATCAGATCTTCACTAAATTGAAATGGGACCACCTCTGGGGACTACTCTTTCAAACAATTATATCGACGGACATACATACAAAACAAGGTAGCTACTGTAAAACGTTGAGGAGTTCCCTTGACTGTCCTTCGTCTTCATCATCAGACCCCTAATGACAGTCACAACCTATCTAGGTGTAAAGTTCTCATCAATACAAATTAATCAAGCCCAAACACCAGGTAATTGCTGTAAATCGTTAAAGAGTTCCCTAGATCGTCTTTCGGCTCCATCATCAGATCGACTCCAGACCTTCATTAAATAGTAGTGCTTTAAAATACTTAATGAAAAAATTAACAAATGCACTAGTCGCCCCTACGATTTTCGAAGGTTTCCCTCGATTTCTCGGGGATCCATCATCAGATCCTGGTTTCCTTACCATGGTACCACCGTTGGGATATCTTCTTTCCAACAAAAAAAGAATTATCAAAATCGGTTCATAAACGACGAAGTTATCCCCGAACACACATAAAAAAAAAAAAAAAAAAAAAAAAAAAATATACTGTCGAATTGAGAAACCTCCTCCTTTTTTGGAAGTCGGTTAATAAAATCACTATATCTATACACGATATCCCTGACGTTGCATAACTACAGACTGTCTTCATGCTATAAGTTCTCCTTCCAAGGCTTATATCGGCTTAGTATCCAGTCTTTTCCACTTTAAGTGATCATTTATATCCTGAATAGTGAGATTATTGGCTCCTTATATCGATCTTCACGGCATTGAGCCGACTCGACAAGGCATCTAGACTTTACTTTTTTATTTGCCAAGTGTTCGCTCTGTGTACCCGGTTCTGCTTTTGCGTACAACATTCGGGCGTATTTTATGTTCGACATAATTTTTTAGTATTCCACTGCCCGCAAAAAATCACGCACTTGTGTATGTCATGCCTTTTGTTCAAATTCTTATCCGTATAACACTAAATATGCGATCCTTCGAAACGTTAAAAAGAAGATATATCCATACTAGTAAACCTCTTATTATTTTCTAGATTGGTTACTACTAGGCGCAGGCGGGTGACGACATAGTATGACATAGCATCACGCGTGTATTCCCCGAAGAGGTAGGGAGAGGTTTACATAGTAATTGAACACCCACATTTCACCAAATGCTGTTATTAAGTCCCATGCAATAGGTGGTGAGCCTATTGCCATCTACCAGGAACAATTGCGAACTCCGAGCTGCTATAGAAAATTTCCTAATAGAAAAATTAAATAACACTGCCCGACCCGTGAATCCAACCCATCAGGACCTCATGTTCAGCAGTCGCACTTGAGACTACTAGACCAGCGAGGCAGTTATTTGTAATCCATTAATAAGGACGAAAGACAACGTCACACTAATATATTTATTCTAGGACCTTACAGATATCTCTTTACTGAAAATATAAATAAAGTACATACCTACCATATAAAATCCAGTTATCTAAAATTTCATATTTTTTTCATTATTTATTACATACCACGTCACGTTGTAAGTCGGCTGCTAATTGTAAAAAGCGCTTGCTTTAGGAGTTTTGTGTCAATTAATTTTAATATAGGGTCATTTTAAGATTATAATATTCTATGTAATGGTCTCCCATATAAAAATAATAAATATTCTAATAAAGGTCCAGCTTGTTTTCGTAATTATAGTTAACTTAATTGTGTTTTGACGTATCTATAATATGGATTATATTGATCGCCTTTCATCCTTAACAAGGATAAAGAGCTGATAATATATCTGTTTATAGATATGTAGCGACATCTATCTCGCTACATGGAAACTACGCACACAACACCCTGCATCGCGCAATCAAAGTTTGACGACGAGTTTGTATATATACCTCCCGACATTAACCGTTGGGCCGTGGCCCGCCAGGCAATATCACCCGCCTGGTTGGAAGATCCTCCCTTTTCTATGGAGGAACACCACACCTCGTTCCTCCATACTGGTGACCCCGAGCACGAACATCAGCGCAGCCTTCGCTGAAGAGGATCAGCAGCAACCTCGTCGTCACTCCGTCATCTACACTCCCTCAGCATCAGATCGAGCAGCAAGCAGCGAGTCACACAGCCAGCCAGCATAGTCGGCTTCAACGGGTACCCTGACCACCAGCCTGTAGCAGACGCGCAGACCTGGTCATCACCCTCAGCCACAACAGCGACTTCGGCACAGCACACTGCACCTTCGGCCGGTCAACAAGCAGAGCCATTCTCTCCTGGTTGACGCAGCAGCCAGCCACTACGCACCACTGCACTACCTCGACTCACTGAAGATTACGCAGCATCACCGCTCTCAATTCCGACTCACCGTGAACTACGCGGCATCCGGTTCCGACTCACTGGGACCTCATTGGCACTGGCAAGCTCTTCAGACGCACTGACCGCTGACTCATCAACACGATCGACCTCCGGTCTCGGAGGGGAGTGATGTAGCGTCATCTATCTCGCTACATGGAAACTACGCGCACAACACCCTGCATCGCGCAATCAAAGTTTGACGACGAGTTTGTATATATACCTCCCGACATTAACCGTTGGGCCGTGGCCCGCCAGGCAATATCACCCGCCTGGTTGGAGGATCCTCCCTTTTCAATGGAGGAACACCACACCTCGTTCCTCCATAGATAAATATGTTTTTGATTAGGTTTGAATTTGAAATTTGAAATTCTCTGATAATCGCAGAATTGTAAACCGATATCAATAGCATTTCATTAGAAAGTCAAATGTGATAGTGAGAGATAGACAGATGCGCATGGACCAAAGTTCCTCAATTTATAGGAATGTCAACATTTTAGCTGAACTTAAAATTTACAAATAGAAATGGAAAGTTTCAATAAACACCTCGACCTCTACTCACTACCACGAATTCGTCTTCTACATTTTAATACGTCTCTAAGTATAATTGCTGTCACAAATAAAAAAACTTTAGAGTTCGCTATGCATGCGTTGTTTTTCATTCATTTATCTATATTTGTTAAGGTAATTGCATCTGTACAACATTGTATTAACTGCAAAGATAGTCGTGTCAGTTCAGTTTCCTGTAAAGGTACTGAATAGATGGCGTCCACAAAAGATATTAAAATGTGGAGGAATAATTCGTGGTGGTGAGCAGAGGTCGAGATGGCTTAGCGGTCAGAGCGTCTGTAGTATTTATTCAGGAGGCGCAGGTACGAATCCTGCTCACGACCTTAAGTTTCTTTCCATAAAGAAAATCTTTAGAATTAGCTATGCATGTGATAATGCCTTTCAAACATTTATCTGTATTTTTAATAAACATTTATAATCCTGTTGAACTTTGCGAGTCTACAGCAAATATATCGATTTAATCGTAAATTTGTTCGTTTTCCGAGCTCAAGTGCCATCAATCTTGTTGATTCGATGGGAAACATAGACATTGAAACCAACGTAGCAGTGATGTATTTGAAATAAAACACGACCGTTTATTTACAAAGGGGAAACATAAAAACGACCGCAAAAAGGGTAATAGCACTCCTCATTCGTACCTAAACGTACTACTAAATGATAGTGAAATAGCTATTTATTGTTAGATTTTCAACTCATGTCCACGCTATACGCATATATAAATATTTATTCTAAACTGACTTTAGCTATACGAAAGAAAAAACAAAAAAAATAGTGATTAACGCTACCTAGTTGAAATCGTGAAACCATTTAAATATATTATTGACACCAAAAATATATTAATGCATTGTTTCGGAAAACACGTGGTCGTCGAGTTTTCCGTTCATCGTTTTTCTTTTCGAAATATTACTTAAATTCATTTACGGCGCGTCTTATTTCATTTAGACGACTGCCAAAATAAACGTTCCAGGAAGATGAAATTGTATTTATTTTAAAAATTTAAATCTTCCGGAAGATACTCCAATAGCCACAAGACGCCTTCAACGACGACGTAATTAGGGAAAAAAGGTTTTACATAAATTTATGTCATCATCATAAGCACCTTATAATATCTGACTTAAATATAATTATACCTTTTTTTGTTTTCGGGGGTAACCCTGAAAAGCCACCGGTCTTTGGGGAAAAACGGGGAGTGTGGGATTTTTACCTCACTAAATCCTCCCTGGTGGTCACCATCTGCACTTGAAAGGGAGCTCCGGGTCCTCTTAAGAGACCAGCTCTGGAAAAAATATAATTATACCTATGTATCTTATAAAATAAAACGCAACCAGATAAAAATTTATATATGTAGGAATCTAATTTTCATTAAATTTTTTGCATTATTTTGACGTATTATTTCAGGAAACCACAAATAAAATTAACCATTTGCGAATCAAACTCATGATCCAAGAGTTCCGTAACTTGGAAAAAAAGGAACCATATTATCGGTACACAATTAAGTTCAGTTTTAGGATCACATAAGATTGTATGAAAATATTGATTTATTTTAAACATTTCTAAAAGTATGTACCTTCTGTTAAGTAATAGATTGAACTATTCCAATCAAATTTTCAAGTTGGTATTAGTATTTGGTAACATAAGCATTAGTAAAAGATACTACATATAATATAAGGGTTCCTCCTACATCATTTTGGTATGAAGCTCTGAAATCAATATGAAGCGTACCTTAGCATATATCCCTTTCACAAATTAAATCTTGAATGTAACTAAATACTAGTGAGACTTGTTATAATTTTGTAACATAACAATCCTGCTTTCCAAGAAAAGCAGAATTGGGTAAAATAATGGTGCCATACTGGGATATTGGTTATACAACAAAATTATTTTAAGTTCCTTGCACACCTGTTTCACAGATATAGCAAGCTATAGTGAGTATTATTTTAATACGTCAAGTAAAAACATTGTACACCGTTTTACGAAAATTACGCGGACGGAGGAGTATGAAATTTGGAACAGTTAAAGTTTATATGAATTTATTATGATTAAGAATACTTGAATATTTTAAATAAATATTACACACTCTACCATGCGTTTGACACACATACACATGTATATCTTTGACAATACAACCTTAATAATGCTCAAATTAAAAAGTTTAATGAATTATGTTCGAATTTGGCTTGGGCAACCACTAGTTAATATAATTGGTCGTGTCACGCCAGTGAAATTTAAAACAAAAGAAAATTTATCCCAGAATTACTTAGTTTTAGTTAGACACGCTTATTTATCACCTAGCAGCTACAAGTAAAAAAATATATTTTGGCATGTGAAATTCAAACAAGTAATAGGTATTATTTATTTGAATTTCACATGCCAAACTATTTTTACAAATAGGTATTGGTTAGTCATTTTACAAAACCCACTATCACGTGGACCACTCAAATAAAATTGTAAGCTATTAGATACAATTGCTGAGAATATTCAACATTGATCGATCCACACTGGTCAGAAAATAAAACACAATTGTTAACTTTATTTATATTAAACTAGAAGCGATAATTGAATGCTCATTTTGTACCTAATATTACGCCGTCCGTCTTTCTGATGAAATGTAGGTCAAGAGTATTATTACATTGAATATGTGTAATATGATTTATGGAAGATACCTGATACCACTCATATCTAATTATGGAACAAAAGTAGGGTAATATCGATGGTATTTTCCTATTTCATCATACATACTTGGTTCGAGAATTTACAAAAAACATTGCCAATGCAAACAGTACTTATCTAAATCAATAAAAAAAGCCATATATCATTTTAAAGATATGAGAAGGTTATTTATTATTACCAAATGTTCATTAATTGAAATAACTGCGCTCTCAGCTAGTTTTAAGACTTTTTCCATAATGGACATTGAACATTTTTAATAAATACAGCGCAAGATATTGTTGAACTGTCAAAAATCTTTGAAAAGCATTAACGTATGCTTAGCTACTGCATTATATATAATAAATTTAAAAACAATATTTTAAACATAGCGTCATATTACAATAATGTATATACAGGCTGTGGTTTTAAACAGTGGCCATATTGTAGGAACATATACAGCAACAAGTTATATGTTGTATAAAAATGATTGAAACAATATACGGTATATATAATACGGCCGATGTCGGCGCGCGGTGCCGTCTTTGTGCCTACTGCGCGCGACGCGGCGATGGCCGTATACGAAAATTTTACAGAGAAGCGTTAGCTGTTATGCGACGAATAGGACGTTGACATCTTATCTTCGGGTATTATTGTTTTAATAATTTTTATACAACATATAACTTGTTGCTGTATATGTTCCTTCAATTTAGGCACTGTCTAGAACCACAGCCTGTATAACGTCATATCGCTTTTGAAACTCTGCCACTGTGACCGTTTCTCGCGTCCGCGCGGCGTACAATGCTTGCAGCGTCGCCGTGCTGCATTATTTTTCATTCGATATCGTACGCGCTAACGACCTCGCCTCGGTTTCAATATTAAAAATAGTTGACTAGTTTTGCTTTTAGCGGTTCCCGTCGACTTTTATGTTAAAGTCGGAAAGAATTACACTGATATTGAATATCGATAAGGTGGGTTTATGTTTTTAATCGAATTTTATGTTAGTTTAAGTTGTATAGGTAGTGAAAAAGATGGATGGACTATGTGAGGGATGATATGAATGAAAAGGGAATAAAGAATAAAGTGACGACTGACAGAAGAGGATGGGAGTGAAAAACATAATATGCCGACCCTAAATAACTTGGGATCAGGGCAGGAAGAAGAAGAAAGTAGTGAAAACGGTTTAATGCCACTTACAGCATTAAACTGAAGGAGGCCTTTAGGCTGGCTTGTTATACCAAAAAGGTTTAGTAATTCCTTTCGAGACTTTCCTATCTATTTTCGAGGTATCTGTAGTTTAAAAGGTCACCGTTCAACCGCAAGCCATTTTGACTTTCATTCAACTTAATTTGGAGGTGAAAATGGCAAATTTGAATAATTAAGTATGAAAGCTTTAGATACTTTTCATCATTAAGAGTGATATTTTAAGAATATGTTTATAAATATTTACTATGTAATAAATATATACTATGGAATATTTAATACATTTAACTGACTTAATTATTTATTTGCGACGGTAGTATGGAAGTAAAATCGTAAAGTCAAAGATAAAAGTTTATGTTTCACATAATCCATCTTCTCTTCTAAACTTAATGTTTTTACAATATTGATTTATAAAAAATCCGGTTTTTTATATATCAATGTTTTACATGTCTGTAAATACCATGTTCAATTAAGATTAATGTGTGAGAATAATGTAATTTTATCAATATCATAATCTATTTTATACATGTAATAAATCTGTATTGGTGGAGTTTCTGAACATACAAGAGATTTCAAAAAAAAAATTGTCGTCGTGGTATATGGTAGACACAGAACCACTACCATTTTTGTTTTTTTTTTGTCTGTTTGTCTGGTTGTCGTTTATTTGTGCGAGCATCACGTAAAAGGTACAAAATTAGTGTGTATAACTTTGACACGAACATATTGTGCGTAATTCGGAGTATTATTAATTTTTTATTTTATCATAATCGGTTTATTCTGCCCAAAGATATTTGAATTTGAAGAGTTCAAGATAAACGTATCATAACAATCGTAATGGAGATACACGTAACGACATCTTTTGTCTAATGGTACTAACGAATATGTGGCTTATGTATCGTTACAGGTAACAACTAATTAAGATAGGTATGATAAATTATATTATATTGTATAGGTAACAATCTTTGGTTTGAGAACTGATAATAAATGATTAACATGCCTACTTACTTCATCGTACTGTCCTTCAAAGGAGCAGCGCTATTACTTTCAACTTTGTAAATATAAGTAGGTAGTAGTATGTTACTATAATATATAATCAAATAAAATTATTTAAAGAAAGTTTGCTAACGTAAAATCTACATAGCTTTGGCATGAGAAGCTGATCTGCATTGCATGAGCAGAGTGTCAACATTTTTAATTAATATGAATTTCTTTTCTCACACGACATGATGTTAATATACGACATCCACGTGGGTGGAGTCGCGAGCACAGCTAGTTACGTAATAATACAAAAGGAGCTCATGGCTAAATAATAGTCGCACAGATCGATCTAGTTAGCAGCACTTGCTATAATGAGTATATTTATAGGTGACCATCATTTCATATCACGACCTATCCGTGCCTCGGAGAATACGTTAAACCGTCGATCCCGGTTGTCATATGAAGAAAATGAAAACCGTTATGTAAAGTCTGTATGTCTGAATGTCTGACAACCAATCCTACCAAAAGATATCGTTCCCAAGTAGCTGGTTTGTGGAGGTTACACAGGCAGTCGCTGCATGTAAAATACTGGTATTTAGCTGCGTCTGGTTAGACTGAAAGCTGAACCCAACGTAGTTAGACTTAAAGGTTTGTGGGAGAGAATAGTAATACGCAATGTTTTGTCAAAATCGCTCGTGGCTAAGTAACAGCTGCACAGATCGATCGATCAAGGTTAAGCTGCGCTTGCCGCGGTCGGTCTGTGGATGGGTGACCATCATTTCATACCGAGACCCCTCCGTGCCTCGTAGAGCACGTTAAGCCGTCGGTCCCAGTTGTTAACTTAAGATCTATGACTGCCGTTACACGTAGTCAGTGGCCTGAATATCTGACAACCAGTCATACCACGAGATATCGTGTTACCCAGTAATTGGGTTGTGGAGGTCAGATAGGCAGTCGCTCCATGTAAAATACTGGTATTAAGCTGCATTCGGTTTGACTGGAAGCCAACCCTAATATAATTGGGAAAAGGCTAGGCAGATATATTGTCAAAATCATTAATTTTGTTATAGGTACTGAGTTCTTGTGCCATCTGTATGTCAAACCAAAATCCCCAAAAAATTCAATGATAAAAATATTTTTCTTTTCTTTTAAATATTCCTGTCAATTCCCTATCACATCCATTACTTTCAGTTTTGCTAACTTCCACCTCGTAGTTTTTATCCGAGCGACATGAAAAACGTCTATCGCTCGAATGAATCTCAGTCGTAAAACAAATCCGTGTCATTTTTCGGAGTACATTACACGCAAACCCACTTCCTTTTGGAATAAACATGGGTGTTGCGGATAAATACTGATATTATATCATGTTTTTTTATTGAATGCTGGGTTTCAAAAGCATTTCTATGGAACTCCATTCCATTGGCCAATTCGTAATTAAACTTAATCGCTTATTCTCACTTGGCTTTTACAAAACTATGAATCGAAACAATTTCCTGAATTGAAACTGTGAAGTCTCTTTCTCACATGTTTGAATGCTTTTTTTCGCAATTCATGCACTAATCTGAAACCCCCGATCCTATTACACTAATGTTGCGAACAGAATGACACATCAAAAATAAAACGGTGCCTTTTAATGCAAAGGACACGTTCTTCTAAAAGCTGTTGGTCATTTTGCTACACTATACAACAACATCGTTTAAAAGCTACGAGGTATTTTTGTGTGTATATAGGTATGTAATTGTTAACAAAATGAATGAATATGAACAGTATATGAAATTGTTTTATGATCCTTAATATTCTTTGATGGATTATTTTATTTGTCATTGCCTTGTATTGAACATAAATATAATACATACAATAAAAAAAGTTTAGAATCATTTTATTTATCTACCATATTATTTCTCTTATATCGATTTCTCCCCAAATTGAGTTAGTTATAGACTTACAGTAGGCAATAATTTTATGAAGGCGTAATAAACATTTATAGTTTCTTAATACAGCTTATTCCTCGATTGAGTTCGGCGTAACTATTTGCTATGTTTACGAAAAAAATCTAGGGTAACCACTTACCTAAATTGCTGGAAAATAATGTACACCGTTTTACCTATACATCTTGTTTCATTTTTTATTTTCACATTTCTGGCATCGCCTGTACGGGTTACGTGTGTGTGTGTGTGTGAGTGAATATGTATCTGTAGGTATCACGCTGTATATTTTACTGTGTGATGTAAAAGTTTGCAATACGATGTCCCAAGAGAGCGACTTCCTGTGATTTGATGTTGTGACTTCGATTTGGCGGGTTCTGGGTCATTAAACGGACATTGACTCATCTTTGCCCTTAAAGTAAGATACTGGAACTCAGACTTTGATTATAAGAAACGATTGTTTCCTTAGGTTTGTATTTATTTACATATAGAACCAACGACAATGTTGTGCGTATTTAAATAAATAAAAAATCACAATATCTTCAATATTTTTTCACAATATCTTCTATACTTAAGTTCTAAAATCCAATAAAATAATATCTCAATAAAATTACAGCACAGAACAAAGTTAAATCTAACTAAGACATGTGCCAAGATTGATCAACCACTCACTTTGTAGCACATTCTTAACGCTTCATAAATTCCGTAATTCGTTTACTAATAAAAGAGTACTCAGCGAAATAATTGGCTAATAACAAAATAATATAATGCGACAGTCGAGAAAATCTGTGGCAATGTTAGACAGGCCTGCCAGTTGTTGTTAACTGGAACATTTCTTGTCGTTGGTTTCCTTTAGCTGACAACTATCAGAGTAGTTTGCTAAACAAGAGGGGATCGAAGTAGAGAGTTCTGTGTTCATTAGTTGTTCGAACCGAGTATATGAATCGAACTAATGGAGACTGCTCGATTTCGACCGTACGTTTGTTTATGCTTTTCTCGTTTAAGCATCAGGCTGTTCTTGTTTTATAAGACTGCTTTGTGTTAGGTCAGTGTCTTTCAGTTAGTATAGGACTCTATTTATGTTGAGTTGTAATAAAGAGAATGAAGAGTTGTCGTGGTATGCGGGCTTAACAAACTCAAATATACTTTTAAGTTCATTGAGGCTTTATATATGTTTTCTTTTACAATGGGTCGGCGTATAAACTTTAACCATATTGCACATTTTTGTATAATTACTTTCGTGAGAGACATTCATATTAATTATTATTTCCAGTATCATTTATTAAAATGTAATTTACATAAAAAAAAATATACAGATACATCATATAAAATACAAAAATAGTAAGCCACCGGCATCGGGAACAGGGTCCAAGCTACCGGTGGTTAGGTCTCCAGAGAAAGGACCCTCCTGACAATGCGTGCTGTATCGTGAAGTACCACTCTCTGTATCAGGCCCTTGGAAAGTTTGCTTGTGAATACCGTACTTAAATGATTTTGTCTTGTTTTCAGATATCGATATCATTAGTCCACTTGACTTATGCATTTGTTCCCCTATGGCATAAATAATAGGATAATGGCATGAAAAACAATCTGCTAGCGAGTAAGATCGTTATTTATCAGAGTCGTTCCAGTCGAATAATACTAAAAGGTCGCCGTGATATATTTCATTCTCATTCTAGACAGTCAATAACAGATTTCAGTTGGTAAATAATAAGCTGCGTGAGTAGGGGGGTGGCATAAATGTAGGTAAAAAGTTTTAAGAGAACTGGCGACAGGAACATTGAGTATAGACATACGGTTTCTTTTGTTGCTCTTCATAGTTAAGTTATTATAATGGTCTGTAATTCGAATAGAACCAACAATATATATCCATGGTGATTATCGTTTTCAGTGGTTGCTCACGTTCATTTTTCGGAGATGCTCGATTAGTTTCTAAATCTACCGGAGCCCTTACATAAACTATCGCTCGCCCTTTATCTAAATCTATGAGAACATTTCACAACAACGCTCTCACACTTAATAAACTGAGGAAGCAAGTTAAGCCGAAAAATAAGTCGAGATCCCCCGTATACGCCACCTCAAAGGAAGCTACAACATAACATAACCCGTCCATAACTGTCCCACTGCGGGACAAGGGCCTCTTCTCATACAGAGAAGGCACGAGCATTGGTCACCACGTTAGCTCAATATAATTAACTTATAGAAAACACGCGTAAATATATGCCTTGTATTCGAAATTAACAAGTATAAAAACAATACCCAAGTGATACTGCAAGGCAATCTAGTCGAGATACCCGGAAAATGTATAAATTACTCAACAATAATTATCATGAATACGTCTAACGAAAGTTACTACCGATACAAAAAAATAAAAATCAATATCTATACTTAGTGCTGAAGTATCCAGAACAAGATGGTAATACTAATACAGACTCGTTAGTGTTCAAGTATTTAGTGTACCCAATAAAAAAGAAAATTGCAATCACTCTCTAAAAATACCTAATTATAACAATATTTACACACTTACATTAACAGGAATTAAAACTCTGTTCTCGATTGTACATTGCCATATTAGAACCAATTCACACAGCAATGCACTTTACGTTCTATACTTTTATAGCTTCAAGGTTTTATTGTTCCAAATAGAATCACAAATATCGTTACAATTATATTTTTATTGAATGTAAAACATTATAGCACGTTCTTCCATTTTTTTTTTCATTTTTTTACATCTAACCTGTTTTCCCTGGGCATGATATATAAGCAATGATGGTTGGATGATCATAACAACTTTCAAAGTGAAGTGAGCTTATGTCTTTTAAAAATATAATGATTTTTTAGAAAACAACCCGTTGTATACGATGTTAACAAGCATAAAAACAAATAATTACGCTTGTCAGAATTAGTTCGCGGTAAACCTTCGTAGACATTATGGTTAAGGTGGAATCCTGCTTGGAAACCGCAGCAAGATCTACAATATACATACCTAACTATGTACAGTTAAACTAGGCGCTAGAACACACCAGTAAAGTATATTGTAATAGTAACAAAGTTTTTTTTTAAACTTTACCCACCCTTTAGTTTAAAGACACATAATATAACACACACACAGTGCAGTGGGGTGTTCTCCCACCAGGAACAATAATCTCTAAATAGTTGAGATATTAGTTTCGTACGGTAGTCGAACCCACGATACGTGGTTGGCATCTGATCACTCGATCACTGCGCCAACTATGCTGTCATATCTTATATAACGTCAGATAAATTTATAAACATTATCGAATATTTCAGTCTGTAGTATTCCATATTATGGTCTATGATCCATAGCCGATGTGTTGGAACGCAGGCCACTTAGATCGAGGTAGGCACCTTCTAGATATTCACCGTAACGTGTTTCCGAATACCTACCGCTTACGCCTCATGCCGACCAATCGGAGCACGCCTGCGTGTGCGACGTTTATGACTGGCTTATGTTTATCAGATATTGTGTATAAAGTAGGTACTCATAGATAATGTTAATGGCTGCTTGTGTTAAAGTTTGTCTTGTGGTTTTATTAAAGGTTAACCGTCCAAAATAGCTGTTTGATGTAACCGACCCACCCCAGCCTATTTATATAAAAAAAACATAGGTATAAATTAAAGTCCCGGAAATTTGTGTGGAGCAACCGCCATTGCTCTCTATCCTCTGCTTATATTCCCCGAAGGGGTAGGCAGAGGTGTACACAATTGTACACCCACATTTCACCGATGCTGTTATTAAGTCCCATGTAATAGGTGGTGAGCCTATTGCCATCATCGTAATTAACATGAAAATAACAATTAATTTTCTACTGTTTGACATTTGAAGGTGTATACTAATTATTATTGTAACATTTCACAAAACATAGTCATCAGAATGTGCATATTCATTAGTGTAAATAAAATTTAATTATTATAATTTGAGCCGTGTGCGGTTTTCTATAATTAATAACCGATCAGATTTTGATTTTATTTCAATGATCACGAAACACTTTGATGTAATTATTTGATGTTGAATTAGAATAAAAAAAATCTCTGGTTTCAGTTTATGGGTTTTAAGTGTATTTTTTATAATGAGTCAATATACAGCCTGACTTAGGCAGAGGCACTTGTTCTTCTTTCGTGTAGCAGCCAACCAGAAGTCAGATTTGTTCAAACTACTCGTAGAGGTCTAACTTGAAATACCTACTGCTACTAATTACCAACGCCCTCAGAGCATGGAAGGCGAAGGCACTGAAAAAAACATTAATGTTAGAATTTCCGTTTTTACACGACTGTCCAAAAAAGTAATGTTATGTTTTTAGGGTTCATATATGTATGTTTGTGAGTTTCGTCATTCAACCGTAACTTCTCGACGCCTGTAGTTTCGAAGCAAATTAAGTTATTTTCTCTATAATAGTGCATATAATTATCATGTTCTTTCATTACCATAAAACACCGTAAACCGCATCTAAAGCTGTCGGTCCTACGCCTGATCTCTCTCCGGTCGTGTAGGATTGCTGTCCTATCGGAATATGAGAGTGAAGGAAGAGGGAGTGGACCTGTATTTAGGAGTCGCGCTTGGGACTACTAGACCAAAGAGGCAGCTTAAAGGTTTAGGTTACATAAATTAGAAGTAAACTGCCCTTGACGACTGACGTTACTGCCGTTAAATACACACTCGTTATTATTTGACAAGTTATTAAAAGTGACGAACATAAAATCAGTTGCTTTATGTACACGCAACAAACAATACAACACTTATATTATTTTTTACCTTTGGTGTCAATCGCATGGCCTTCGGGATATGATAAATTAGTTTACAGACACGCGATTGCATAGCTTATTATTGAAGGGATTGTTAGGTTCAAATTACACTTTGAGTGGTACGTAAACTCACAAGATTTACTTTTAATTAAATTATACATATATTAGGTATAATATCGTCCACATATATATAATAATTGTTTTGTGATAAATGCATGGTGTTATAATATTTAAATATATATTCGTCCTTCTTCCTTGATTGACTTTGATAAATTAATATCTTAATTCTCCATTAATTAAGTACACACGACCATTTAAATAAAATTGATTAGTTTAATTTAATAAAGTATAAATATAATATAACAGCATCACACCAGTATTCAGGGTAGGCAAAGGTGTATACAGTCGTACTGGGTGTACGTTCGACATTATTTTTTAGTATTCCACTGCCCGCAAAAAATCACGCACTTGTGTATGTCATGCCTTTTGTTCAAATTCTTATCCGTATAACACTAAATATGCGATCCTTCGAAACGTTAAAAAGAAGATATATCCATACTAGTAAACCTCTTATTATTTTCTAGATTGGTTACTACTAGGCGCAGGCGGGTGACGACATAGTATGACATAGCATCACGCGTGTATTCCCCGAAGAGGTAGGGAGAGGTTTACATAGTAATTGAACACCCACATTTCACCCATGCGGTTATTAAGTCCCATGTAATAGGTGGTGACCCGATTGCCATCTACCAGGCACAATTCCAAACTCCGGGCTGCTACTGAGAGTTTTCTAATAGAAAAACTCAATAAAACTGCCCGACCCGGGAATCGAACCCGAGACCAGCAGTCGCGCTTGGGGCCATTAGACCAACGAGGCAGGCGTATTTATGATGTGCTAGGCGCGGTCATGAGGGTGGAGAGCGCTGGTGGAATAAATTTTAGTAGTTTTTTTTTCTCAAATCAACGCGTGTGAAACCGCGGGGCAGAGCTATTATAAATAAAGTATAGTTCACAGATAAATGATTCGCATTATCGCATGCGTTAGTAAAACATGATTAATATTCCAAGCGTTCTGCCGACTAAGCCTCTTAACTTCCAGCACAGGTTCAAATCCTGCTCACGACTGCATTTTTCATTCCACAAAATTTAAAACTTTAAACTATAGGCTGGTAAACGAACTATCTATCCCTTAAATTAACGTACCCGATAGGTACTTCCTCTCTCTCTCTCTCTCTCTCTCTCTCTCTCTCTCTGTTCGTTATCTGTTTCAAGTACAAAAAGCGGGCTAATAGCAAAACGGCTAGTATTGCCGGATATTACTCTGGTCTATGCTGGGAAAGATCCATCTGAAAAGTTAATTGCTCTGCGTGCAATACCTGTCTGCGGCTGTTTAGGGCTGCCACTTTATCAATACAAATTCAAATTCTTTATTTGTGATACACAGGTAGAAAAGGTCTTAACTTAGATACAAATGTAGTTCTTCTGTGATCAGTCTCCTGGGCATACAAATGTCAGAATAAAAACAATTACTTAAGTCAGACTTTAAATCGTTTTTGTTTTTTATTAGGTTTTAGATAAATTAAATTGTTTTCTAGCTAAGATTGTATTGGGTCCAAAGTTTTTTTTCTTTTTTTTTGTAAATGTGCCCTGTAAAACATAATTCACTTAGCTCACTGCCTCCAAGCTCGACTGTTGATTATGAGGTTTTGGGTTCGATTCCCAGGTCAGGAAAAGTGTTATTGGGATGTTCTGATAGGAAATTCTCAGTACCAGCTCGGAGTTTGGAATTGTGCCCGGTTGATGGCAACAGGCCCAAACTTATTTACATGGGACTTTATAACAGCATTGGTGAAATGTGGGTGTACAACTGTGTACACTTCTGCCTACCCCTTCGGAATACAGACGTCATGCTATGTTAGATTACATTACTGTAAAAATACTATTATGAATGTGTGCATAATTTTCGATATCTATAAATTTTCAGATTTCGGATAGGTAAGTACAATTATTTTAGATGCCGAGAGATAAGAGATGCTTTGTTATCATTAATATTCACTTAAATATGGATGGGCGAAAACTCAAGACGTCGATACGATACGTATTTATGCCCCGGAGCATGTACTTAGACTGAATTAGTTTTGGATAACATAAACTATTAATATTGATTAGGTTTATTTGTAAATGTAAATCATAGACACGTGTAAACAATTAGCGTAATAATATTTATTCTGTATTATCCCGAAAATCGTTGAAGAAGAGACTTAGTGTTCAGCGATTCTTAAGATACTCCATAGCGCCGGATGATTCAACATAATTGGTCAACATTTTTAGGAAGAAAGTTGTTGGATTCATCAATTGTTCAATGAATTGAGTCTTGTATTAATTTCCCAGAACATTCTTAGTGGTTTATTCACGCAACACATATCCACATAGTTTTAGCAGTTATCTGCTTTATAAACGGAAACAATATTCGCAGTTATTGAATGGCTATCAAAACGATAAAAACTACGGTTTTTGTGACCCGCTGGCATGTCATTCGCCCATCCCGACATCGTATACATTGACATAACCAACTGTCTTTATGATGTATAAACGAGTGAATCCATGTCGATTTTCCTTGTTTATATTTTGTGTAGACATATAAATATAATACATATGGATGAATTCCTAGAAGACTTACTTGAATAATTGTGTCAACACGTGGCTTGTTGGATTTTACTATGGAGATTGTACATAATTGTTATTTGTGTTATGTGTTTATTTTGTTACGCGTTAATTTTGCTGGGTTTGTAGAGTCAGCTTTGCTCGCAGCTTTATTTCGACTATGTATATATCGACTGCCGCTTCCGAACTCAGTCAATTAAAGGTACCTACATTATATCTGATTGACAATAGTTATTAAATATTAATAACTTTGCAGAGATAATCTGAGCGCTGATGGTGTGCACGATTCGTTTAAATAATGCATAATCTGCAGGCTGCACTACGAACTCTGCTCAGAGACCCTATGTTAATTCGACATTGCCTGGGCTGTCCTAACTCTTCATACATACATACGTACGCACACTGTGATCTTTGGTCCTGCAAACACTGCCCATAGAACTTAAGCAAATAAGACTCTGCCTGGACCGTTGTTACTTCTGCACACTCTGGGCTTGACCAGTAACATATCTACTTAATGAAAATAAGCATATCATTATTGATCGAGTTCTTCAAATAACCAATTTCATTACATCAAAGTTATGACAAACGTGGTCATGATATCCTAGGTTTATAGTCTTATATAGTACATAGTCTACTATAATAAATATCCCTTTATTTAAAAAGTGTAGCTCCACTTTATCTAATATGGTAACCTTATGGTTTTAAGTTTAATAAGAATACATCTTAATAAAAGTATATATTTATTAAATTATAATATTATCTAATAAGTCCAAATAAGCAATGGAACACAGAGTTGTTTAGTGACAAGCTGTTTTAAAATCGAGGAAAATATATTTTATTTGGCATATTGTAATTGACAGCCCTAACAGCCTAAGCTCGGTACAATTCAGCGCATGAAAATGTTGATGCAATGATATTGAGAATTTTTTGCTTCCAATACTTCATTTTGAACAGGGAAATGAATAGTTGAGATTGGTATACAAAAAAGTCAACTAAAGTCATGTCAATTGTGCAACCAAAGCCCATGAAGCCCTGTTTGATAATTTTTTTGTCTAGTATACTCTTTTAGCGCCATTGTACTGAACAAGCACGCGATACTCAGTTCACTTCAGTTTAACGAATTGATTACTCATAAAGAACAATACACAGTTCACTTAAGAATAAGCTTAAAAATAGATTGATTGAAGTTTCGTTACTTGTTGGCGACTTTTTGGACTGTTCCGTAAATCTACACTAATATTATAAAGCGGAAGAGTTTTTGTTTGTTTGTTTAAACGCGCTAATCTCCGGAACTACAAGCCGGATTAAAAAAAATCTTTCTGTATATGGTAGCTAGGTTTTTGAGGAATATGGGCTATATAATATCAAGCTGCACATTTAAACTAGCCTTAAATATAGAATTTTGTTATGTAAGTCGGAAGAAAAAGCGCTCCCGAACTGCTTTATCCGCGTGCGCTGGCGTAATGGCTAGTGATACATAATTACAATGTTCTACAAAATTATTGATCTTTAGTACGTCTAAAAAAATATCCATATTATATCCCTATCTCATATACATAAGCCACAATAAGGTATTTAATGCAAAAAAATTAAGATTTTTTTTAATTGTTTTTGCTTCGTCATTAAGACAATTTTATTAAGATAAACTTTGCCCTTTATAGCATGTTATTTGGACGCATAGTTTAGGAAATAATGTAAAATTAAAATAATTCAACAATCACGCGAACGAGCCATGTGTCGCGTAAACTCCGACCGACGAAATAAACTGTGAATTATTTGCTATTTATTGGTTAGTACTAAGTAGGTAATTATAATATATATATACGGGGGCGAAACCGCGAGGCATAGCTAGTATCTAATATTTGAATTTTGTGTTTGCACTTATTCTTGTCAGCATAATTAATTAATATTTGTTGAATTCTCCTTGAATCAAATCAGTATTCAAGTTCAAATATCATGAGACATTATTAATTGTGTATAATAAATTTCAGTAAGGAACTTAGGAAAAACAAGAGTGATTGAGTACGTAATTAAGAATTACTTAGCAATTTCACAATCCTCATTGTAAGAGAATAAGCACGAATGAGAATAATATTTTAAATTAATTCGCGCTCATTTCTCGAGAAGATAATGGCTCGGATTCTGTGCTGGACTTATTAAAGCAAACTTAGATATTTGATGTATTATTTTATTAGTCACTATGAGAGCGGAATAAGACGAATTAAAAAACACTTAAATAATTTAAGTGTCATGTTTCGATGTGATTTAGGCGGCATTCTAAAATGTATGGTAATGTTTTATTTGAACTAGTTTGACGTGTTTCATTAATCCTACCTTGCTCTAGCCTCCCTTAACATAGTATCATGCGTATATTCCCAAAAGATTAGTCAGAGGTATATTTTGTACACACACATTCTACCGATGCAGTTACAAAGCCCCAAATAAAAGGTGGTGGCACGGTACAAACTCCGGGCTGCTTATGAGATTTTTTCTAACAAAACATCCATGATCATTAAGATTTGTATATGTAATTAAGTTCAAACTGATAAAATCAGATTTGTATGACAGTTCATGGCGAAACATGTAGATCTAACTTATTATTATAGGCATGTTACCTTTAATGTTACCATGTTTCGGATAAATAAAGACTATTATATTCTAATAACACTTTGACTGACTCTGAAATCAAGCCCAGGACCTCACGCTCAGCAGCTGTGCTGGGGACCACTGAACCAATGAGGCAGGCAGCTCTAGTAAAAGATCAGAATTCTATAAGTTATATTAAGTCGGTTTATAATGGAAGTAGCACCAGAGTTCTGCTTTATGATGATAGCCTAGTAAACTATTGTAGATACTGTTGCAAGCTATTCTACGTACTTACTTTGAAATAAAGTCTCCTGCTTTTTTAGTATTTATAGTACTTAATAACTTGAAGCATTATACATGTTTTTTCATTCTCGATGTTTGGATGGCTTGGCAGTCAGAGTGCCTGGAGTATTTATCCGGGAGGCCCAGGTTCAAATCCTGTTCGCGACCGTATTCTTTTTCACAAAAATGTATAACTTTAAAGTTCGCTAAGCATGCGTTAATGCTTCTCAAAGATTTATCTGAACTTGAAGCATTGTTTTGAGAATGAAATTTAAATTATATTGGAATTAATAAGTTTAAAGTGGTGTTGGCCAAGATTTAACAAGCTTTCATTACAATGCCTATTATAGGGACTGAGTAGTGAGAGTAAGTGGTGGTACCCTTGTGTCCGAACAACTGCACGAAGGACGGTCTTTAAACTGCCGCCTCTATATATTAGTATTTATTCCTTTAACTTCTTAAGCATTATACATAATTTAACATAAATTTAAAGAATTGATTCGTTTTATCTAGCTTTGTTTAGCTATAATGTATTGAACATAACGGATTTTAGAAGTTTACGGAGTTTTCACATTAACAAAACAACTTCAATATTTTGTTAACGTGAAAACTCCGTAAACTTCTAAAATCCATATTCAATACATTATAGCTAAACATCATTAATATTTATTACTTTTTATCGAATTACATTGTTCTCGTATGAACATTGTTTGTACAAAAATCTGTAAAAAAGTAACCATGGACTTCCCTGCCGGTTCTTGTTTGTAGGAAATAATAGTTATCGAATCGTGTAATTAAAATGTTGACGTGTCATAAGTGGCTATAAATGTTTTTTATGAAATAAACACTTTTGACTTTTTTTGGTAATAATAGTAATTTATGTTGGTATTACCGACCTCTTAATCTGTTGAGTCAGTAATTACCAGACACAATAGAAATATTATTGTTATCAAGTACAATTTTGTAATTTCAAAATATACAGTTAACATAGTATAACGGATTTCAGAAATGATAACAAGGTACCCACTTATATTCCCAACTAGCTTAAATTCTTCAAAAAATATATATTTTTATCATTGGTCTATACAGTTAAAATGATAATATAAATAATGATAAACAAAGCTATTTAAGCGCAAGACTTACGAGTAGTAAATGACTGATTTAATTCTGTTTTACGAATGCTGTTCATTTATGGTTTCCAAATACACGTCTGAATGTCATTATATTTTTTTTTTGTGTATATGTGCTCTGGAAACACTGTTTAGAAATTAAACACTAAACAAGAGAATATTTTCTGAAATCCAGAGAGAGCATCGGACAGATTTGTTTTAAAGTTAATAATTGTATAAACTTATATAATAGATTGATGATTCACACCTCTCAGTATACTCACTCAATTTACGTTTTGAATTTTATTAATGATCATTCAAAATAAATAAAACAGATATTGTCATCCATTAATTTAAGTTTTGGTTGATCCCAAAATAATTCAGTATTATACAAACTTTTAGTAACAGATTTGAATAATGATCAGTTATGATTTAAACAAAATATTGTACGTGAATATTGAGTTTGTGAACAACTGAAAGATAATTAAAAGTAAGATTAATAAATATGTTTATGTTTTATATTTTCATGTTGTGGCTTACCTGTAATAATTTTGAACATAGCTATGTTAACTTAGGATCAATCCTATATTGCCTAAAGGTTTAGGCAGTGTATACATACCATACATGCAAATTTCACCGGTGCAGCTAATAGGTTCCATGTGGATGGTGAGCACATATCCATCTACTGGACATGATTCCAAACTTGCCATTGCCTAGTCTGGGAAGGACCCAGGACTTCACTGCGCGAATCTCATAGCAGCATCACGTCTGTATTCCCCGAAGGGGTAGGCACAGGTGTACACAGTTGTGCACCCACATTTCACCAATGCTGTTATTAATTCCCATGTAATAGGTGGTGAGCCTATTGCCATCTACCAGAAACAATTCCAAACTCAAGGCTGCTACTAAGAGTTTTCTAACATAAAAACTCAATAACACTTTGCCCCACCCGGGAATCTAACTCGAGACCTCATGCTCAGCAGTCGCGCTTGGGACCACTAGCCCAAGGAGGCAGTTCTAGAGTGCGCAAATCTCAGTATTACTATTGGTTAAAGGTCGTTTTTGAGTTTTGATTTCCACAATTATTCTGCTATTTTTTATTCCAATGAAAAAAGATATTTAATCTTTTGGACTGCCAAGACATAATTATTTTGCTGCGAGAAAACAATTAACATAAACTGTCTTGGGACTGAGGTGGTTAAAATTTCAGCGTGTTATAGGTTAAGCTTAGACAGTGGGTATTTGATTAAGGCCAAAGTCCGCTAACGTTATACATAATTTTTCTGCCTAAATATTACTATTATTATTGCTCCTCTTCCTCTTATCGCATTGATGATGAACAACCTAGCGTCAAAGTTCCAACCACTCATTGGCCTGTGATATTACTATAAACACCTTTGAAAATATCTCACAGGTACGCTGGTTTAAACCAAGCGATTAATATGTTTTTTATTGATCACAATTCGGTTTTTTAAAATAAACAATATCAGGTTATTTACAGACCAAAATAATTATTAAGTATTTTCTTTTCAGCACAGTAATTTAGTTGATAGCTGAAAACAAATACGGATACAACAGTGTTGGTAAACCTTCTAGTGAAATTGATAAATGAATTGACATGATGATGATGATTGAAATTGACAGCGCGGTTGGCGCGGTGGTCGAGAGACCGACTGCTGCGCTGCGTGTCGCAGGTTCGATTCCTGCACGGAGCAAATATTTGTACGATCTACGGATAATTGCTCCGGGTCTGGGTGTTAGTGTGCTTGTGAGAATATATGTCTGTAAACGCACCCACGACACAGGAAGAAATTCCTAGAGAGGGTTTAAAAAAAAAATAGAAAAATAAAAACAAAATACATAACTCTCCTTTTGTGCATCACCATAGTCGGGAAAACATATGGCTTGTAATGAGACTACTGCAAAATATACAGGACACTCCCTGCCTGATTGTTATTCAGCTGGTGCAGTAATATTGTTGTAATGTGTTTATATTGTTAGTACGTATCTATTGTTCAAGTCAGTGATAGGCGTTTTGTGCCAAAATTGCATTGTAGTGATACAAAGTGATTTGTAATATATGTTTAGTTGATATGAGTACATCTGTCAATTCTGTTAAGTTTGGAAAGGAGAATTGGTGTTAAATGATAAGTAAATAAATTGTATTTTTCTTAATCATCATCAATATCAATACATATCAATCAATACATATAATAAAATTGTAATGGATCGCTGTCTGTACATGGAAGAAATATAAGTTTTTTTTTTATTGGGACCTTTATCAACGCAAATGGCACCCAAAACAATGATTGTTAGAATTTTTGTCTGTTTGTCTATTTATTTGTTTCTGTGCGTTTGTATGCATACTAATCTCAGAAACGGCTTATCGATTTAGATGTGGTTTTCACTAATATATTGTGGTAAGTTGCACTTAACATCTAGTGTTTGTTTCATGTCAATTGGTTCATAAATAAAAAAGTTATGTAAATTTAAACAATCACGTCAAACATATGTTAAGAATTATGGTGTTCATTTACGACATCCACGCGGACGGAGTCACAGGCACTGCTAGTTCTTAATAAATAAAGTGGGATGAGAAACAATTTATAAAATTATTTAGTAAGTACTACAATAATAACTAGGTATATAGTTCCTGCTGTATTTGGATTATATAATAATTGAATATCATAACAGAAAAATACTAGTATCTCAAAAGAACAAACTCATAGCAAATACAAATACAATCCTTGAGCATGGACTTTGCAACCATTAGATATTTTATTCAGACCTGTGTTTAAAAGGTATACTACATGTTAATCCAGGATATATAATATGTACAAACAGTATGATTAAAATTATCCTTTAAGTTAATCCAGGATATGTCATTGCACTAAATATTTCTCCAAATCGGTTAATAATGTTTATTCTTTTTAAAACCATAATAAGACAGATCTCGATACAAAACGAGATCCCTTAACCTGTCACTACTGTGCCCCTGCATTTAGTGCAAAAATAGGGTACATAAGCCACATTAGAGCACACGTTAAAAGCCCAAGGCCTTAATTTTCAAATTTCACATAAATATAGATACAGTCACCATAGCCGAAATTTTGCAAGTAGGCGAGAATGTGAAAGAAACATTAAAATTTTCATCTATATTAACATGTTTTAATTAACCGATTCGTCCATATTTTCCATACAATTTTAAACAAATGGACTTGAAGTAGATTTTAATTAACAAATGTCTCAAAAGTTTTAACCCCGCTTTAGCATTTGCCTGATTAGTTTTCAATTAATCAATTTAGCCAAACGATTAAGCTAAGCTAACTCTTTGAGAACAAGAAAAACATTGGATTAGAACTAAATTAGTTTTTTATCTGAATATTATAGTATATAGGTCTGAGTAGCAGCCCGGAGTTTGGAATTTTGCCCATTTGATAGCAATAAGTTCACCACCACATGGAACTTAACAACTGTATTGGTGAAATGTGGGTATAAGTACTGATCTGCTAACTCTTCAAGGATACAGGACATATGCTATATCTGTATGTGTAATCCTTGAGCATGGACTTTGTAACCATTAGATATTCACCGTGGGAGAGCCATGCTTCGGCACGAATGGGCCGGCTCGACCGAATTGATACCACAGCCTTACAGAAAACTGACGTGAAACAACGCTTGCGTTGTGTTTCGCCGAGTGAGTGAGGGTACCGGAGGCCCAAATTCTTTAAAATTCCGGCAACGCACTTGCGACTCCTCTGGGATTGCGGGTATCCATGGGTGCGGTAATCATTTACCATCAGGCGAGCCGTCCGTGGTTGCCAACTATTCCATAAAAAAATATAATGTTTTAGATATTTTTTTCGAAGAGAACGCAATATCTTTTGCAGTCAAGAAATTATCTTTACCCACCTCTACATTAGTTTGAATCAATGTTTGTTTCTCTGTATATAATGTTAGCAGCTTTTAATTATTTATCAGCAAGCATATCAACGACACGGTGGGAGTGAGAGACTGCAAGCAAGAGAATTTCACACAGAATAATAACAAGCTTTGATTAGCTGCGTGTTTATCGAGTGTTAGCAAATTCAAATAATAAAATACAGATAACTCTTTCAAAATCATTATCCTATACATACCGAACATTAAAATTATATATACCTATTTTTAATTGAGACATGTCGTCACTCCTGAGATCCTTAAGCAAACTTATTACGCTCTTTGTCAGTCACTGATCACATACTGCATATCCTCTTGGGGAGGTGCACCAAAATAACGCTTAAACAACTTGAGGTATCACAAAGAACTATTCTCAAACTTTGTACTTTTAAGCCCTTTCGTTACCCAACTGCACGCCTCTATGAGTACTATGAGGCGCTAACTGTACGACAGCTTTTCCTTCTAATTACTGTACTTAAACAACATGATATGCTAAAATACAATCCGCGCTTAATAACGGGAAGGAGGGGTTCTGCAGTGTGTGAGCGGTCATTACAGCCAAAAACATCTTTTATTCGTAGATTTTATCCTTTCTTAGGCTCATATATTTATAATAAAATTAATAAGACTTTGGATATTTACACTATGACTAAATTAAAAGTAAAGAAAACGGTATCTCACTGGCTTTGGAAACTCTCATACGAACAGACAGAAAGTCTCCTGATTATTCTACCATAATAATATGAATAAACTCGTTGACGCAACTATGAATCTACTAGCTTAATTGACTTTATTCTCAACTCACCCTCTAACACACATGCACTCACCAATTCACTTTATTCATCCAGAGGACACATGCAACACCTGAAGTTATTAAAATATTTTTATTCATTTCGTTTGTTATCTTATATGTTTCTAAATACTAACTGTGTCCTATATGCGTAGGCTTAATTATACAAATGTACCTAAATCTGAAGGTTGGAGGCGCCGGATGCTGAAATACAGGCTATAAGCCTAGTTTATCAGCGGATGCTGTTAAATAGACACGATCATATTATATTTTTAAGCTTAAATGTAACTAGCCCATAAGTCAATTGTGTAAACTTGTTTTCTGTGGTCTTATAATAAATAAATAAATAAAAATATTTTTATCGGACGAAAAATACCGGTCGTTAACAAGATTCGAACCTGCGCTGCCCGGATAAATTCTCCAGGCGCTTTGATCACTAAGTCATCTCGACCATTGCTCACCGCTCCGAATTCTTCTTCTATATATTAATACGTCTTTTGGTGGCGTCATCCCTATCTATTCAGTCCCTATACAATCATATCATTAAGTTCAGATTTCCTCATGACGCTCTTCGTCATCATTTTTGTCTAAGAATGCACGTATAAAGACGATATTTATAAAATCACATTAGCCCAGCACGTCAGTGGTAGAAAAACCAGTATAAGTTAGCCTCGTATACTATTGAAACTCCTTACTACGACAGGCCAGCTCAAGTTTTAATATTGACGTGCGGCATACTATACATGTCAGGTATTAAATTCCCGTCCCAACTGCCACGAACTCTACTTTTAACTTACCACAGTTTACTACCTATATAAAAAACTGTCTAAATATGTAATAACAACATAAATTGTAAACGTCCAAGCGCGCTGCACTAAACAGTGCGAAGTGACATAAACTGCATTGCGGCTTGCGAGTGCATATTTGTGGGGAAAACGCGCCGACACGGCCATTAGAGCGCGCGTCATTTCCTGCCACTGTTTGTGCTCTCATTGAATTACTGTTTAGACAAATGTACAGAAAACTTGGTTTTATAATGGTGTGTTTGCTGGTAAAACTATTGATGTAGATTTATTTGTTACTTTGAATTTCATTAATTCAAGAAACAGTGTCTATTGATGTAAGCTGCATTACGACTTGCGAGTGCATAATATTTTGTGGCGAAAACGCGTTAGCACGGTCATTAGAGCACACGTCATTCCCTGCCACAATTTGTGGTTTCAAACAGGAAAGATATTTTTCAAAATTAATGATATAAAGAAAATAAAAATATGTATTTTAAGAACATTTATTTTTTTTACTATCATTAAAGCTTTTCTCAAACTCCTATCACTGTCAGTATTCAGCAGATAGTTTTATAAAACTGAAAGTGGTTGTTAAAAAAACAAAGAACTGTTATACAAGACTGTAAAATACAAGCAAGCTCTATACATAATTATACTATGAATTAAGAGAAAATAATTAAGTGATAAAAGTAATTAAAAGGAAGTAAGTAACTATTTAGCCTAAATAACGTAATCCCTAATAACTATAAAACACCAAACCCAGAAAATATGTTCACCGCCGTCGTATAAAATAATTAGTACACGGATATAAATCATGTTATCTCCGTGTGGGCTACGACAGCCAATAAGCGTTTTACGCGAATTACGCCAAGATAAATTGCCTGGCCTGACATTAATGCGAACTTTCTTAGGAAAATAAATTACCTACCTGTATCAGTCCGTCGATGAGACGTCGTGTCGTGTCCGCAATAGGTTTTTTAGGTGTTACAAGGCAACTTTGTCACTGTCTACTTCATGTGACACTTGGAAACAAGGTAAAATATTGGTTTTGCAAACGCAAAATAAATTGGTAAACTAGAATGTTACACTATTTCGTTGTACGCGGCTTTTACGAAAATTGGGACGTCTATTTTAAAATGAATAGATTCAACTCTCTTATTATGGTCTAAAATTATAAATATACCTATTTGAAGTATTATTACTCTCATTTGTTGGCTGAACCAAGCCTTGAGTTTTAATTAACTTCAGTTAACATTTTATATAAAACTTATTCGTAGATATTTTAAGTGCCAGCGAGACTTAAATACTTTTTGGGACATAATTGCTTAAGATAAAAACATTAGTTCTATTAAATCGTATAAATATATTTTATCAGACAGTGTCATATACCTAATCGTACAATATGTTCTTATCTTGTTAACCAACCAAATGTTAATATTAGGTTCTTAAAAAAATAACAATATAATGATACCCAATAAGGTTTTGATCATGATTTTTAAGTAGCTTATCTTATCAGGCAACACATAAAAGGCACGAAAATGTTATAATTAAGGACTTTATTACATGGGATTTAATAACAGCGCTGGTGAAATGTTGGTGTACAACTATGTACATCTCTGCGTACCCCTTCGGGAAAAACAGGTCTGATGCAATGTTATGTGGTTTATGTTTTAGTAACTAGCTGTCTAGACACAAGTTGTCCTCTATGGTTTTGAGGCATGGTTAGATAATAATATGTATTTGTTACAGGCACCCACATTAAATTGTAAATTTGAGAGTTTAACTCGCAACATCGCCGCGGGCTCAGCTCATGAATAAGGGCTCCGTTCGAGTTCGAAACTAGTCGGGCAATCCCGAAGAATGCGCGTGAGTAATAACCGTTAAACTATAATTAATAAAACATCGTAAATTGAAATCAAATAACTCTTTTTAGGAGAGCCCTATGTTCAATAGAACTTTATGCTACAAAAATACCGAAGCATATGCATGAACGCGTTTCTGTTAAATTGTTTTTATAGCTTTCAATAAATTCAAAGAATACAGAAATCTTCCGAATTGAAATTGGGGTATATAATGTGGTGAAAAGGCCTAGCTGGTGTCAATCGATGATCATAATGGAGCAGTTAGGAGTACAGCTGAAGTACCAGAATATCGTCGGCGAAACTATGTTAGCTTTCTCGATGTAAACTCACTATTACGGACCGTTAGACATTTTTATCTCAGAAAGTAGAGCCTTCAATATCATCGTTAGGGGTATATTTTTTCTATGCGCAATTAGTTTTCGGAAAATCTATTGTAATTTCAACAAAAAGTCGATTATACTTCATAACCAGACCCCGTCTACACAGTCTACATAATTTTGAAACAATCAACATGTATCGTATGTGATTAATTGGACATTGAATGGATCAATATTACATGTATCATTTTATTTTATTGTAATGCGGTAAGTAATAATTTACATACCTTCAGATTAGAATCGAAATGCTACGGAATGTTAATGGTCTTCAGGCAACGGGTTTCGTACTAAAAAGAAACGATTATAATAATCGAGGTCCCCAAATGTAAAGGCACAATCACACAAGTCTTTTAAGGAGTTCTTATCGCTCGTTGACTCACTCGTTAAGTAAATGTGAGTTTTCCTGGTACCAACGCGAAAGTCGTTTAAATGCGAGAATGGCGTATATCAGCCCGATATCGTTGTTCCCTTTCTTCTATTGGATATAAACAGGAATTATCATCAATACCCTTTGAGACAATACTGAACGACTCTTTATGGGTGGCTCAAATGCTGCGTTCAGAATCCAATTTCTTAGAAAAGGGTAATGTCTATTTTGTTTATATAAACTTGTTATGCAGTCTTAAATTTTGCGCTGACACTTATTTTTTATATTGCTATGTGCGATGTTCGCAATTTTATTAAATTGAAGATACTTAGTGATGCAATAATTTCGATCTTCTTTCTTTTACGTGTATATTAAATTATGGTTCACTGTCCTCAGTTTCAAGACCTTTATTTTTTGACAGAGAATAATAAATGGTTTCTTTGAATACTGTCGTATCAAACATGGTTAGAATATTGTAACCTTCATTTGAATGACGAGTATGTAGCAAAATTCAAAACAAATATATCTCTGAAAACTACGTTTTATTCATTTGACGTTTATACTATCATAGTATTTTTGCTGTTGGCATGAGGATCCCAATAGAACCACCTGTCACGTTTGGCTAGAGCCACGCCAACTGCATTTATTGAGAAGCCTAGATCCCACACAGTTCGTGATAATATTTATTTTTGCTAACATGCATTCAAAGTTTGAAGCTGTAATTTAAATACTGTTTCACGGTTTTCGTAAAAGATAAATAATAGTTCCGTTACGGTTCCAAATCGTTTTTAATGCATAAGTTATTAAAAAATAAATCTTTAGTACATACATAAACATAGCATCACGCCTGTATTTCCCGAAAGGGTAGGAAGAGGTGTACACAGTTGTACACCCACATTTCACCAATGCTGTTATTAAATACCATGTAATAGATGTCAGCCTATTGCCATCTACCGGGCACAATTCCAAACTCCGGGCTGCTACAGAGAATTTTTTAACAGAAAAACTCAATAACACTTTGCCCGACCCGGGAATCGAACCCGAGACCTCATGCTCAGCAGTCGCGCTTGGGACCACTAGACCAACGAGATCTTTAGTACAATATTAGGTATTACGATAGAGTTGCCTGAGAATGGTTTAGTTAATGTTTTGTAAATTACTATGTTGTTCTTCTTATGGTGTTGTTGATTAACGACCTATTGTCGAATTTTTAACCACCCGTAGGTCTCTGGCATGTCTTTACCCACCATGTTTTCTTTAATCATATTATGCAAGTGATAATTAATTTATAATACGCATATGACTTGAAAAAAGAGCCGCAGGTCGTGGATTCAAACCTGGCATGTACCATTGTGACTTATTTAATGTTATATGTACTTTCTTAGTTAATCTAAGATATCACAGACATACGGTGAAGGAAAACAACGTGAGGAAACCTGGACTTGGTAGTCTGAAATTGCCAACCCGCAGTGAACTAGAGTGGTGACCAAGCACGTGCCTTCTCTGTATGAGAAGAGGCCCTTGCCCGCAGTGGGACAGTTATGGGCTTGTTATTTATTTTTATATGACTTCGAAAAGCCCGTGGTGCGTACCTTGGATTCAAACTTGCGACCTTTGACTTGTAAGTCCAACGATCATACCACTAGGCTATCACTGTTTTGCTCTGCTGCTATGAGTAGAATCGATCATAGATACCTACTCGTAGAAATTCAAAGAAAGTTTCATTCCTAATACCCGATCGTAATTTAGTGCTGCAGCTACTGGATAAAATCTTCTTAAAAAGGGGGAAGTAGCACTAGTAATTTCTAGGTAAGCATTTTTCAATAGCACTCAGTCCACTTACCTTGGTGAAGCTGCTGCTAGTCATTGGCCACTATATTGCTTACTTACTTACTTCGCTGGCTTAACGACCCGAAGTGGATCTTAAAAATAGGTACCTACTACTAAAGAAGCTTTAATATACTTATATAATTGATAATAACATAACACTAATAATAAATTGCGGTGCAATAATAATAATAATTATAATAGTTTTTTTTTTTTTTTTATTAATTGATTACTTGATAACATATATATATTATTATAATGTTAGACTAAGTTTACGACTGGTTTTCCTCCTCTCTCCTAGTATTTTCGTGCCCGTCAGGGTTCACAATTGCTACTTTGTTATACGAGTATATTAGACCTTTACACATTGTGGAGCGAAATAAAGTTATTGAGTATTGAGTATTGGATCTTGGCCTCCGATATCAAAGTTCGCCATTCTTTCCCGTTTTGTGCCGAGTACTGCAACTACAAATATTATAAAATATAAAGATTTTGCGGTTACTATGTTTGTCTTAACAAGGACCGATTATATGCACTTTTATATTGGAATTCTTATATTTTTTCAGAGTCAACGTATATTTTATTTACGCTAGACAAGGTGAGAGTAACGGATAAGTTTATTTTTTGTTGAAAGAAAAATAGAGCAGGATTTGAAACTGCGCCTTCCGGATAAATACTCCTGGCGCTTTGACCGCTAAGCCATCTCGACCTCTGCTCACCACCTCGACTCAATTTATACCTTTATAGTTCGCTAAGCATGCGTTAATGCTTTTCAAAGATGTACCTATCTGTATTTATCAAATAAGTTATTAAGTAGTAAAAAGTTGATTCTCAAATAAGAGGTGAACTGGAATTCCTAGAAATAATTTATTACTTAATTAAATTGAAACTTTTTTTCACATATCAATGTTAAAATTTTATATTGAAGCAACCTCCAGCTTCTCTGTATATACAATTCAAAGCAGCGCAGCGGTACAAGCATGGTGCTATTTGTTGATGAATTTGTCGATTTCAGTCAAATTAAGTTTACTCAATACTCAATTCGTTTATAGCACACCATATGTTATTTTTTGGTAATATTGATACATTATGGACCCAGTCGGGCACAGCAACATAGAAAGAAGAGAGGAAGCCATTTTAAATAAATGTTGTTAATATTTTTGAGTGATAGATATACCTAGTCAGGAATGTAAGTTTCATAGAAATAACTGTCAAGTATGAGATTAATTATCAGATGGTCGGATTATTAAGTTGTTGATAAAACTATGAAATTTTATCTAAACTTATCGGCAAAGATCCATGCTCGGTCGCCTGTTAAGACGCCTTTATCCATTAAAACCAATGGAAGTGAAACATTCGAAGGTTTGCAGTCATCTCACAAGCTGGTTAAATAAGGTCGCAAAAATATTATATCAATCCAATTTTATTTTTGCTATGTATAAAATTTGTTGTAAGGTATCTAATACCTATTGTGGCAATATTGATTTGTCTGTTTGAGAAAGATGTGGGTCACCGGAAACTGCGGAGTTGCGTTTGTCAGAACCGATGTATTGAGAACAGAAAATTGAGAACCCGTCAGATCATCCGTGCGTTAGGGGATACATTACGAAAATACCTCGCATTGTCTTCTATTGAATTTCAGTAAATGCGAAAATAGAGATACAATTCCGTTAAAAAATGCTAGGTAAGTATATTATTGCGTGGCCTGATTTCAGGTAGTACTGGAGTCTTATGTCAAGCCATTGATACTTTTGATTGATTGTACCAGAAATAATCGTATTACTATTAGATTATACATATATACGAGTATGTTATGTAAGTATGACAGCCGGGATATTTCATAATGAACCTTATAATTAAAAATAAGATAACTTGAAAACAAAAAGAAAATGCTTCCAAAGATAAGCAGCCAACGCTACTTTGGTTAAACAAAAACCTTCAAGGTCTCCACAAGATTACACAATTTCAAGCCCCTTGAAAACTACGTACATAGTTTCCTATGTATGAATATTATACGTGTAGCATTTCAGTTTTCCCTTATGGTACCCACCACGTGTAAGAAACTAAGTGTTATTATCAAGTTTAACTTGTTATGAATCAACTTTGTAAACATTTTAGATAACCGGTTTATAGTAGTGAACACTATAAACAGTAAATACTATATTGTTTATGGTAAATGCAATAATTTTCACATTGGAAAAAGAAATGTTATGATTTTTACAATCCATGTTTGTAAAACTTCGGTATTCATAGCGCTAATCATGCTTTATACCTAAAATACCAGATGTTTATGAAAACGGAACTTATATAATGTTCTATTATATCGTTAATACGGCTAATTTAGGATGCATTTTATTAAAGTGGTGAACTCTAATAATAACAGAGATATAGGGAAAATAACAAAGTTACTAACACGTACAGTACGGGTGATTGAACTTTGCGTACGACGGATTGATACTTACGTAAATCTTGTTATTCAGTACTAGTTATGACTTATTTGATTGTTATTTTGTCCTAATGAGGTATTGTAAACATTGTTAAGGGGAAGCCTATCATAATATCGTTACGTTATGTACCGTTGTATTGGTTTTCATGTTTTTTTTTCAATAATGACTGACTAAAAGACAAACTAAAAAAAGACGTGTCATTTAAAACTTTTACATTACACGTTCTAGAAACTCTTCTCTTCTCTTGAAACGGTTTTGTTTTTATTTTATTTTTTTGGCATCTGGCCCCCATTTGTGTAGGCGTCCTATTTTCCTGGACAGCCAGTCTAATAAATATAAAAAAAATCTAGGATAATCAATAACGTTATGATTAGTTAAGTTTGTAGGTTGCAATGGAATACAACATATTTTATGCATGACAAACTAAGAGAAGATTGAATATTCGTTGCCCACATGTTGTTATGAACGTTTTCGTTAAAATTTGTTGATTTATGTAGCTCTTGTAGATACCGGGCTGAAAATAATAATAATGTGTCTCTTGACTAGTACAACAACGAATTTCACAATAAAACGCGCTTTTAGCACTCATTGCTAGGAATACCTAATGGTGTGAGAATTACGTTGAACAATGCCTAAGTGGGTAGAACAACCATTAGTTCGCTATTCTGCGGTAATGCTTTAATGTTTTAGATTATGACGATAATTGTGTCTCATGCCCTAGAGGTTAAGAAATATTACACTGTCCCATTTCACCCTTTAGTTTTAAGTATTCTTTGAACATGAACAATGGTTATTACGCTTTAAGATTTAAAGCAAATTAACGTGTTATCTGTTTTAATAAGCACTATTTCAAGTTGCTTATCTCAATGAATATAAACCTGAGTTTATCAGTTAATTCAAATCACGCGCAAGTAATGGGCGAATAAATGCATTAGTCAGTCTGACTGCTCAGTTGTTTGTGTTCGCCTGAGATGGTCTACTACGTTAGCCAATTAGACGATCCTCGGTATGTCAGATCGACTATAACAGCCAGTTAGTCTCGTCGTCTTGTGGATTAATTGGGTATAACAGGGGCTTGTAGTGTTAGCAAGAGCATACATCCATTGTATTGTGTCTTTGTTTGGCTGTTCATAATCGTAAAAATATTAAGTAATGGTGTCGTTAAATAGTGTTTTTGATTTGGCAAGTACCTACCTATTTAATAGAAGTAAATGGGTAAGTACCTAATGTAAAACACTAGTAATAACACTCCTGTTTTTGGACAGTTGTGTAAATTTTGGGGGCTTAATTGCCTGCGTCCGTCGGAGTGTACCCTTAAAATGGAATCCCTACACGTGGCACATGGGTGGTGCAAAATAGGCAATAACTCTGGTGGGAGGTTTTGGCCGCGACTGGTTACCACCCACCAGACGAAGCCATACCGTGAAGCGACCTAGTCGTGTTTTAGGATGTAGTTCGGTGCAACCGTTGTGGGAGATGGGTCTGGGTAATTGCATTATCTACCCATTTATACTGCTATATACAATTAAACAAAAAAATTGCTGGTGCAATTAATAACTCTGATTCAACGAAACAACATCCATAAATATGATTGCGGGAACTGTCTCGTTGGTCTAGTGGTCGCATGCACGGCTGCTGAGCGTAAGGTCCTGGGTTCGATTCCCAGGTCGAGTAAAGTGTTATTGAGTTTTTCTGTTAGGAAATTCTCAGTAGCAGGCCGGAGTCAGGAAGTTGGTGGTGTGACACCCCCGTGCTCCGGAAAGGCGTCGGCCCTGCGCCTAATCTCTCTCCGGTCGTATCGGTTTGCCGTCCCATCGGAATATGAGTGTGAAGGATGAGGTAGTGCACTTGTGTTTGTGCATACACTTGTGCACTATAATATCTCCTTTTTTTTTTTTTTTTTTTTTTTTTTCATGTGTGGAAAATCCATCATGGACGTTGTGCCGGACTCCTACCGACTAAAAACCACACCGGTCCTACTCTAACCTTTACCGGGGTCCCGGGATCGCGACTCTATTCACCGCAACCCCGGCAGGTTATGGCTCGTCACCCCATCGCCTGTATAGGTCGGCCACGGTTGGCCTGCTAATCGCTCCACGGAGTTGTGCGCGCCAGATCGCGGCGCACCGCCGTCTCGGGCTTATCACTGGTCGGGCAACGAAGTACCCAAGTTCGTCACCCGCAGGCCACAGCTCACGGTGGCCGGAGATCATTAAGCGCCCTCCGACGCCTGGTGCGTCTTCTGCGGCAGGGGTGGGACGAATTCGCCTCTCTCTCCCTTTCCGCCGCCTCCTTCGCAAGCATCACCTCCTCACAAAAGGTGGCGACGGCTCTCCATGCGTTCTCACTCCCAACCATGTGTGTGATCACGGTTGGAAGCGAGAGATTGCCCCCCCCGACTGCCCCTATAAGGTCGTGGCGCTGCTCGGCCCAAGCCGGGCACACCTCTAGTGTGTGCTGCGCCGTGTCCTCGGGGCAGCTGTCACAGTGATGGCACCTCGATGTCGGCTCCCGGCCTATGCGACGCAGATACTTCCCGAAGCACCCGTGGTCCGAGAGCATCTGCGTCATCCGGAAGCTGAGGACGCCGTGTCTCCTCTCCAGCCATTCCGCCAGTACGGGCCTTACCGCCGCTATTACGGCGTGCCCAGCCCGCGGCCGCGCAAGCCGTTCCCTCCATTCCTCCACTAGGATCTGTCGGAGCTCGGACCGCTTAGTCACGAATTCCCGTGACAGCGGTCGAACACCCCGACCTAGCGCCTCGCTACGCCACCGGTACAGTGATGAGATGGTTCTCGCCTCAAGATCCCAGGGCGGTGATCCGGCTAAAAGGCTAGCTGCCTCGAAGGAGATCGTACGATATCCCCTGACCAGCCTGCCGGCCATCGCACGCTGGGGTTTCCGCAGCATTAGGCTGTTGCGGGCCGACAGGTCGTCCGCCCAAACTGGGGCCCCATATAGAGCCATAGACCGTACGACCCCCATATACAGCCTTCGGCAGGAGGTGTCGGGCCCACCCAGGTTCGGTAGCAGTCGCGCCAGCGCTGCCGCGGCTACCATGAGTTTTGGGGTGAGCCGCCGAAAGTGTTCTTCGAAGTTCCATCGGCTGTCGAGGACGAGTCCAAGGTACTTCATCGTAGACTCAACGCCGATGGTAACACCTCCTACCACAATGTTGGATCCCGGAGGTGGCCCGTTCCGAGGCCCGTGGAAGCAGATTGCCTCAGACTTATGCAGTGCCACCTCGAGACCCAGCCGCCGGATCCTCTCAACAACCTGCGCAACCGCGACTGTGGCTAGTATGGTCGCCTGCCGGGGCGTCCTCCCACGTGCTGTAATCAGCGTGTCGTCAGCGTAACAAGTAACGCCAACGCCATGGAGAAGCGCCCCGCGCAGCACCCAGTCGTAACCGATGTTCCACAGGAGCGGACCTAGTACCGAACCCTGTGGGACACCGCACGACATCTCTCGCCGATCCCATCCTTCCCGACCCGGGTAGATGACTACCCTGTCACTCAGGTATGCCCCGATGATGCGGTGGAGGTAGGTCGGCACCCTATGATACACGAGTGCCGCTCTGATGCAACTCCAGGGTAAGGTGTTGAAGGCGTTAGCGATGTCGAGAGACACCGCCACGATCACCCCACCCCGGGATACTGCGTCCTCCGCCAGAACCCTCACGCGCATGATTGCATCCACCGTGGAGCGCCCCCGTCGGAAACCAAACTGGTTGTCCGCCAGGTCCGGACCCACCCCAGATAAGTGTGCGACGAGGCGGTCTGCAATAACTCTCTCAAAGAGCTTGCCCACCCCGTCTAGCAGCACGATGGGGCGGTATGCAGACGGTGAGTCTGCGGGACGCCCCTTCTTCCTGATCAGGACCAGCTTCCCAGTCTTCCACTGGAGTGGAAACTGGCCTCGTTCTAAACATGCGCTTAAGAGTCCCACTAATCGGGGCCCTAGAGCTCTCAAGGCTAGAGCCCAGACACGGCCGTGTATACCGTCGGGCCCCGGGGCGGTGTTTTTGGCTTGAAGCCTATGCACCGCCATCCTGAGCTCTACCCATGTCACTTCGGGCACTTCGTCGTTGTCCGCGTCGGCCGCGCCATGGACCATGAGAGGCGGGGGCATGGGTGGCGGAATATGCTCTGCTCTTGGGGGGAACAGAGCGCCCACAACCCGTTGAAGCAGTTGTGGCTGGAGACTCTGGGTAAGTGGGGGTGCCCAAGGGCGAAGTTTGCCCCTTACCATAAGGTAGGGTCGTCCCCACGGGTTCCGGTCCAGAGTCGCCAGCAATTCCTCGCGAGACGAGATTTTCGCCCGTTCGATGGCCGCCTGAAGGGACGATTTCGCCGCCCTGTACCCCTCGTATAGCTCCTCTTCCACCTCCATGAATGTCGCATCGGTGGCGCGGCGACGCCTCCTGCGGTGTCTGGCATACTGGCGTCGGGCCGCCACGCATGCAGTGCGCAACTGCCCAATCTCCCGCGACCACCAGTACACCTGACGCATGGCATGTTGGTGCCGAACCCTTGGCATCGCCGCATCACACACATGTGACATTGCGGTTCGGAACCACTCTGTCTCCTCATCGATATCAGCAGGCCTGTCCGGCGCCGATACCCAGGCCTGGACTATGGAGGCCTCGACAAGTGATTCCCGGTCCAGCATTTTTAGCGCCCAACGCGGATGGTTCCTTACCGAGGCAGTTTGGACCGGCGCGTCCAAGGTCTGGGCAGAGACATCGAAACGGATGTATCGGTGATCCGACAACGACTCCACTTCTTCCACCACGCGCCATCCATGGACACGGCGCGCCAAAGCGGGGGCAGCGAACGAAATATCCACTATCGAACCACCCCTTCGGCGCACGCATGTGTTCACAGAACCACGGTTTAGGATGAGCAGACCGGTCTCAATGGCCCACTCCTCCAGTACCCTACCCCGCCCGTTCGTTATCGGGGAGCCCCAAGCCGAAGACTTGGCATTAAAGTCCCCGAGCACGAGCACGGGTTGAGGCAGGTAGCGCCCGACGACAGTACTCAAACTTTCCAAAAAGCCCTCGTAATCGGCGAGAGATCGGTTCGGGGAATAATAAACCCCCACGACTACCACCTCTCCTATTTTTGCCGCAACGCAACCCCGACCCTGTGTCACGTTTTCGAAGGGCGGGGTGCCCGCGGCAGCCCGAGTAACTAAGGCCACCGAGCCGGAAATGTCACCCACCCAGTCTTCTCTGGGGAGGACAAAGTACGGCTCGGAGACCACTGCGATATTAATCAACCACTCCGCCATGCTCTGGAGCAATAAGTCCTGAGCTCTGGCACAGTCGTTGATGTTCACTTGGAGGAGACGGAGGGATGAAGCCATTATTGGCATTCCATTTCAGAGCCCTCCTCAGCCGTTTGCCGCGCCTGGAAGGCGGTCAGACCTAGGCCTTTCCTTTTAGGTGCAGCGCAGGTTTTTGAGCCCACTTGATGACCCGCTGCCTTGCCAGCTTCCGCACACACCACACAGTGTGGCGCGTTATTACAGCTGCTGGCCTTGTGCCCAGGCTGACCGCAGCGGAAACAAAGATCGCTGCGGTCGATCGACGAAGGGCAGCACGCGCCAACGTGTCCCCCGACCTGGCAGCGGAAACATCGCAGGGGCTTAGGAGGTAAAATCTTCACCTGTGCCGAGACCCAACCAACCAGCAGCCGTTTACCACTGGAGAGCTTCCGCGCAGCCGCCACCGGACAGCTCACCATTATTGTCCCCGTGCCTGCGAAGTTCGGACGTATAGCGCTCGGCTTCACCTGCTCGGGTAAACAATCTCCAGCGCTGGCAACGGCAGCCACAACCTCTTCCTGCGTTATGGAATCGTCCAAGCCGGAAATGCGCAGGTCCGCGCACTTAACTGGCCTGGACACGCTGACGCCCTCTGCCTCTAGACATGCTTTTAGCCTTTCAGCGAGAGCGTCTGCCTTGGGACCACTGGTGGCACCTGGTACCTCAAGCAAGCGGGCACCAGTCACCGTCTTCTTGCACCGCATGCCCGCAATCCCGAGATCGCTCAGGTTTATCTCGGTTTTGGCCTTTGCCAAGATCCCAGCGTAGGTTTGGCCCCTCTCTACTGCCGTGGGCTGCAGTGTGAGAACTACAGCCGTGGACTGAGGGGCGCGCAATCTGACCGCCGCCTGCTCTGCTGCTTTGGCCGCTTTCTTCGCCTGCTTTGCCTTTTTCCTCCTCAACTTTTTCTTTTTCTTCTCTTCCCCGACGACCTCCCATACACCTTCTCTGGGTTTGGAACTCACTGGGGGGCCCGATTTGTCAGCAGAATGGGCAGGAGCGGACCGGGTAGCAGTTGCAGTTGCGCCCTGAGCAGTCGAGGGCTGGGGCTGGGATACAGTAGCTGCTTTGTTTTTTCCCTTTTGGTTCTTCGCAGCTACTACTGCCGCTGTGGACAGCTTGTCCACCTGGGCCAGATGGCGTGGTGTCGCAGTTTTAGCCGCATATGACGGCGGAATCGTTTGCTCCGCTTGCCTGCGGTCTGCCGCTAGAGGTGGGCGTAACAGTCTCCCCTCTAGTACCGAGAAACGGTTGTTCAGGCTCGCCATCTCATCCCGAAGTAGTCGAGCCATCTCCGTCGCGTTTGTTTGGGGCGCAACTCCAGTTCCTTCGCAGCGAAGCTTTTGGATGTCGGCTCGTAGAACTTCGTGTTCTTTACGAAGCTCTGCTATTTGAGCCGACAGCCGGGCATTTTCAGCCTTGAGCTTCGCCGCTTCTCCCGGTGTTTTACGAGTGAGAAACAACTCCGCCGCCTCGGCCACTATCGTCGTCGCCTCTAGGAGGGACTTTTGTCGAGTGTTTTTAAGCCCTTTCGATGCGCCGACGACATTTCTAATCGTCTCTAGCGCACCTTGGAGCCTCGTCTTTAATGCGTCGCTCTCCTCTGCCGTAGAGGCTGACGACGACTCAGATAAGCGCCGGCCCTTTCCAGCAACGAATGTGCAGCGCTCATCATCTGCTTGTTCCGCTGCCCGTTTCGCAGCAGCAAGCGCGGCTATGGCTTTGCTCATACCGGAGTAATGAGTGCCTCTACCTCTTCCGGCCGTAGTTACTTTGGCCGCCGGTACAACTTCCTCACATGAACCCGAGTCTGATCCTGAGAGCTCCGCCTCAGATCGCGGGCGCTTGCGCCAGGATTGTGAGCGTTTGCCGCTCGCCACGCTCATATGGCTTGATGCGGTATCCGAACCTGATACCGTACTCTCCTTCTCTCGTGATCTTGGTTGTGCTATAGCTGTCACAATCAAGTCGCCTTTGCTGCTTGACGCGATGGCTGAATCTGCCACCTTGTCCTCCACTACATCAGTATTAATTTTTAAGTTAGATTTTTCCATATATAAATCCCACGAGTATGGGGGATATAATAGGTCCATCCGGGTTCACCCCCTGTCCCCGGATAAGCCTAGCGTGACCCGCCAGAGGGTCGGCCGGTACTCTGGCGGGGAGCCGCACTAACGACTGAAATGTTCATGAAGAACACCCGTCAGCCATGCATCCCCTCGCGGTGCGCCGCCGTTTGGGATTCGGGGTAATTATTTTATAGAGGTTTTCTTCCTCGCGGTCCGGGCGGTTAAGCCAAGACCCTCGATCCCGTTTGGAGTCGTAAAACATGACCACGACACCTCCCGGGGTTGCGATATCAGCGGGGGCAGGGAAGATGTTAAATCTCCCACTGCCTGCTCGGCGGAGTGTGAGTGCACACCGAGCCCGCCCTTGCCCCTCCACTGTGCCCTCTGATAACGACAGAGGGACACGCGGAAGGACGCTCCCGGCCCTGACTAGGCCCCTCCTTGCCAGAATCTTGGCCAAAGGTAACAAGTACCACCAAAAGGGGGAGTTATTACCCATGTTACCGGGGTACACCGGCCCGATAAGCTGCTCTTCCCCAAAGACGTGTCCTAAAGGGTTTAGCAGCTTGCAGGCACACTGGGAGGTGTCCTGGCTAGCACCCCACTATAATATCTCCTGCGTACTTGGCAAATCTCCATGGAGATAGGCCGCCGTGACTGAAATACGGTCGGGAGGAGTATTTGCGATAAAAATAGCATAATGTAATTATTTCCACGCATATTGAATTATTCAAACGACGGCCTCAGTTCGCAATATAAAATTACATTAATTAAAAACTCGGAAAGTTATAAAAAAAATGTAGCGAGTAAAGTAACTTAATATAGTTCCAATTAGTATTCTTCGCCTGTATAGAACCTTTTTTCCATAACTAAGGAAGTAGTAGCTTAGCTTACTAAGCTGTTACTTTGAGCCGAGGCTTCTGCGGTCGAGTAGGTGAATAAAAGTTCTAAGAATGGAAGTTATAAAAAGTTGGCTAAAGACCGTGTGGTGCCAGAGTACTTGTGGCATTTATTTATATTTTCTTATGTTTACTTCTTTTCTTAGAAAGGATTTGAATTGAAAAATATGTAGTTATGCCAGTTATTGCGTACCAAGAAGCTAAGGTAACTGCCAATGTTACAGCAATTCTTCGAATTGGATCAACATTAGTATATAGGTATACTTTTGTTTATAAGTATTTATTAACATGTCCGCGTAGTTTCTTTCAAATTTTATTTGTGTAAAGATTTTTTTTTTTTGTTACTGGAATTTAAACTGCGTCCCCTGGATGGATATTTCAGGTACTGTGCCACCTCTGCTCACTATTGGTTTTTTTTCTGCATTCATACGTCTTATGGTGACGTCATTGTCATCTTTTCCTTCCATAAACCGTCACTGTTTCTATTTAAAACAAGATGAAATTAATAAAAAACAAACACTTCTTTTCATTTAGGTACAATGGCCACTATACTACTATTTTTTTTTTATATAACTTGCCTATTTTACCCGGGACAATCCATGCAATGCTACATAATTATATGCCATACATCTAAATCGGTACAGGTTTTTAGAAGTTATGGTGAAATAAAGAAACACAAATATTCATACCTACATGGACACTAAAAACATAACAGTTCTTTTTTTGGACAGTCGTATATATAAAGTAATAAATATAAAATATAAATATATAAAATATATATATATATAAAACATATTATAAACTTTAGAGTTCAATACGCAAGCGTTTGAAAAATCCTAAAACATAACTTTTCTTTTCGAAAGATTAATTCTTCTGTTAAATTAAAAAAAAAAAACTGTGAACATTTTCAAGACACTTAACCCCTAAGTTATTCAGTAACAATGGTGTTAGCCTGATGGTTCTTACAATTTTATGAGTTTTCAAGTGCCATAACTCAACAAGTTAACTTTACAAACTATTGGTAATCGGAAAGCGATTAATATTCCACGGATGAGTCTTCTGTCGTGGGAAACTAATTTCGAAACGGATTTATTGCAGTTTTCAACTGTTTCCCAACCATTCGCCATGTTGTTCAATTGTAACTTTTTAGTTCTACTATTTTCTGATTTATTAACTTGCGAATCGGTTTCGTCATTGTTTTAATTTTGCATATAAACATTTATGGTGAGTTTTCATCGCCGCTTTATTTGGGTTACATTACCATATTTTGCTTCGTGAAATGTTTTTGTAGTTAGTTACTGGGTATCGATAAAGTATTCAGTGTAAATTGATGTTTATTTACAAACGTATAAGACTTGTATCGCAATTTGTGTATTGTATTTCGTGGAAATATTACACATTGTAAACATTAAATTCTCGAAGCATAATATAACATAGCATCACGCCTATAACCCCGAAGGGTTAGGCATCGACGGATACAGTCAATTGAGCAGGTCGGAACACAACCCCCCCCCCAGGGGTTCCACCTTGTCGTGGTGGGGGGGCTCTAGTAGCCGTGGCTTGGTCACCCACGGTGAAGCTAACGGAACCCGAGGAGGGCCGCTCCTCAGGGCTTTGCCTTCAAGCCCATGTTGGAGCGGCGCCGGCGTAGGTTGCGGGCCTTATGGGGGGTGCCGCAACTGAGGTGGGCTGCGGCGTCGTATGGGCGGAACCGCAGTTGAGGGATGGGGGCCGCGGTGGGAGAGGAGTGCCGGTATATCGATGCGCCGCTCTCCCTACCTGCCGCGGCCTTGACGGGGCCGCCACCGTTGGATGGCGGACGCGGCGGGGCCGCAGGGGAGGAGGAGTGCCGGTATTGCGAGGCGCCGCTCTCCCTATCCTCTGCGGCCGTAGTGGCAGGCGGCGGGGCCACAGACCTGACCCGTCGCAGGGGACCTTGGGCGTCCAGACACGGGGTCGTCTGGCGCCCATTGCACATGGTCTCCGAGGTGGTTGCGGCACGCCATTAGTCTGGTGTGCCGTAGCGGGGGGGTGCAATACCCAACCCCGTGAAGGAGTCCGGCAACGGACGGCTGCGGGCGGGTTCGCGGTTGTGTGCGAGAGCGTTCCCGCGTCCCGCCCTCAAGCAGCTGAGGAGGTATACTGTGGAGTTTTAGTGGGTTCGAGTCCCACATAACCGCTCTGTTTCCCCGTGTCAGAGCGGTATGCGAGGGCATTTCTCCACATAAAAAAAAAAAAAAAAAAAAAAAAAAAGGTCGGAACACAACCCCCCTCCCAGGGGATCCACCTTGTCGTGGTGGGGGGGGCTTAGTAGCCGTGGCTTGGTCACCCACGGCGAAGCCAGAGGAACCCGAGGAGGGCCGCTCCTCTGGGCTTTGCCTGCAAGCCCATGTTAGAGTGGCGTCGGTTGCGGGTTCTTATGGGGGGTGCCGCAACTGAGGTAGACTGCGGACTCGTATGGGCGGCACCGCAGCCGAGAGATGGGGGCCGTGACGGGAGAGGAGTGCCGGTATGTCGATGCGCAGCTCTACCTACCTTTCACGGCCTTGACGGGGCCGCCACCGTTAGATGGTGGCCGCGGTGGGGCCGGAGAGGAGAAGGAGTGCCGGTATAGCAGGGCGCCGCTCTCCCTATCCTCTGCGGCCGTTGTGGCAGACGGCTACACAAAGACGGCCACAGAACTGACCCGTCGCGGGGGACCTTGGGCTTCCGGACACGGGGTCGTCTGGCACCCATTGCACATGGTCTCCGAGCTGGTTGCGGCACGCCATGCGTCTGGTGTGTCTTAGCGGGGGGGTGCAATACCCAACCCCGTGAGAGGGAGTTTGGCAACAGACGGCTGCGGGCGGTTTCGCGGTCGTGTGCGAGAGAATTCCCGCGTCCCGTCCTCAAGCAGCTGAGGAGGTATACTGTGGAGTGTGAATGGGTTCGAGTACGTGGTATGAGTATGGTAGTGGTATGCGAGGGCATTTTTCAACATATAAAAAGAAAGGTCGGTACACGAAAGATTGAACTATGAAATATGAAATGGTAAATACACATTCACGCCATTAAATTGGGATAATGCAAAGTTACGTCATGGTCGCTTTCATTTGCCTGTCAGTTTTAATTAAAACGTTATAACATCGAAAATAGATCAACAACAAATACTGCTTATTAGTAATACACTGGGATTCGATTTATTCACAGCTAAATGGATTTGAATTAATCTCACTGTATTTGTATAAAAACGGAATAACTGTAAACTGTATGTAAATTTATACACGATAAGAACGTACCTAATACTATAAGTATAAAATAAAATAAATAATAAACTAAAAATCCGGCTGTACAGAAAATATATAAACAAAATGAAATATTATATATAAATTGAGATACTCTGTTTTAGCACAAAAAATATCGTTGTAGGTATTAACAAACAATTAAGAAACTAAGAGTTGTCCAGCCTTGATATAGTTACGAGTACCTGATTAGAACGGCAACGTTGCCCCGAGTCCAATTAATGTCATTCACTATAAGTAAGCCTTTGGTTCTGAACGATCGTGTAATTTGGATTACCTCACTCACACCCTTATGACTTGATTAGTACAGGAACTTTATTAATGTCCCAATGAATTGATAATTACCTTTCTAGTTCATTTGAGATCAAACGATGGGAGATGTAAATTGTTTGACAGAATTTTTCAAATGGAAATTGCTTAGCCTTAGCTGAGTCCAATGTCAGTCTTAAAATATATACCAACTGCAGTTACATAAATAAATATTAATTATATGGCATAATTACCGATAATTAAGCTAAATTAAGCTTATATTTATAGTTTATTCAATAATTCTTCGATAAAGTTATTATATTAAATGGAAAAAGAATACGGTCGCGAACAGGATTCGAAACTGCGCCTCCCGGATGAATACTCCAGGCGCTCTGACCACTAAGCCATCTCGACCTCTGCTCACCACCGCGAATTCTTCTTACATATTTTAACACTTATGCTTCTTACATATTTTATTATTCTTCTTCACTTATTCTTCTTACATATTTTATTCTTATGGCGACGTCATTGCTATCAATTCAGTCCTTATACAAGTGACCGAACCGACACGACTAACTTTGCAGTTAATACAATTTCGTAAAGAATGCAATTACCTTAATAATTCAAGATAAATCTTTGAAAAAGCATTAACGCATGCTTAGCGAACTCTAAAGTTATTATATTAAATGGAAAAAGAATACGGTCGTGTGTCAGTAGTGTAATGTTTAGAGCGCCTGGCGTATTTATCCGGGAGGCCCAGGTTCGAATCCTGCTCACGACCGTATTCCTTTTTCCATTTATTATAATAACTTCAGATAATATTCTACTGGATAAGGTATAGCAACCTTCAGATAGCATTAACATAAAACTGCAAACAATGAGTGAAGAAGCTACGGAGTCATTAACAATATATTAACAAACAATAGCCCCAAGCCCTGCTGCTAAGCATAACACCCTGGTTTGATTTCCGGGTCAGGCAAATTGATATTGAGTTTTTCTGTTAGCATATTCTCAGTAGCAGCCCCAGGAGTCTGGAAAATACCTAGTTGATGGCGATAGGCTCACCACCTACTACATGGGACTTAATAACAGCATTGGTGAAATGTTGATGTCCAACTGTGTACACCTCTGCCTACTATTAAGTATTCTGCCACTTTATGTTAATATTAGGGTTAGATAATGATTAATAATACCTACATTCCATTTATTTTTTAATCCTTTGTTTTTGTGAGGAAACCCTTCATGGTATTTGTCATTGGTAGTTTCTTTTTTTTATTAGTTATAGGCTTGCGTTTGATCGCCATCTCCCCTAAAGTTAAGCGATGATGCAGTCTATAATAGAGCACGCTTGCCTAGAAGAAACCGATTCACTCGCGTCTTGAAGACACCCAGAGTGTAACTATCAGAGAAGAAGTTCGTGCTTCTGGCCGTACGACGGAAAAAAGGGCAGGGTGGAATTAGATAATGCAGATCTGAAGCACACTCTCCTAAATGTATCCGTTAAAAAACCGTTAGACTAGCAACTTTGCGCCGAAGTTGATCGATGATGTAGGTATGTAACACTTAAAGCAAAGTCCTTAAAAAAAAAGTAGAACCATTAAAGGGGTTCCTAAACAGCAGCTGCAACGAATAAAAATCGAGATACTTCGAAGTTCAATATTTAGGTTTAAACAGAAGGAATGAATGAACAATACTACTTTTTATTTATAAAGTAACGGCAACAACATTAAATATAATACGGGTTTACCTGGAACTTTACCAACGCTAGTTTCTCAAACATAAGCGTAAAAACCTCATCTAACTAGTTCGAAATGGTCAGAAGTTTTTACGTGTCCCTAAAAAGACTAAATGAGTGTAAATAAAGACGGATAGCAGAAAAATACGAATTGCTTCCATTTTTTTCTTGTGTACTGACAAAAATTGTTTATTTGTTTGGGTTATTCTTAGTAAGGTTTCTTTAATAGTGATATCAGACTTTTTTCATCTTTAGGTAGGTACGTTTTTCATACTGTGACAGTTGTTATATTTGTGTCATAATATGATGATCTTAACTTACAAACCATATTTATAATACCAATATATATTCTTGTTCTGGGATATACATATTATATTAAATATTATATTAACATACAGGATGTTAATTCAATGGCAATATTTTAACCTCGTATTACTGTTTCATTTAAGCGTAAAATAGCGTATACCAAAATAGACTAATCTCTTGTTAGCACAACAACTGGCTCATTTTTCTAGTGGTCGCAAGGGTGACAGCCAAGCATGAGATCTTTGATTCAATTCCCTGGTCGAGCAAAGGATTCACGGGTTTTCTTTCAAGAAATTATTTCAGTAGCGGATTGGAGTTTGGAGTTATGCCCGGTTGATGGCAATAAGCTCACTATGGAACTTAAAAACAGCATGAGTGAAATGTGGGTGCGCAACCACTGGTGTGTGTACATCTCTGTCTACCCATGATTACCTACTCAGCCTGTCATACGAGAAAACTGAAGATATATTAAACATTCCCAATTAGTCTAACTACCGGTATGACAGTGGGTACGATCTCATAAACACAGACTCCCACTTTCACTACTCCCTCTCTCACACACACACGCACACCATCCCGCACCACGCCACACCACACCGCACCATACCACATCACACCACACCGCACCATACCACATTCCACCATACCGCACCACACCATACCACATCACATCACACCACGCCACACCACACCACACTACACCACACCACACCACACCACACCACACCACACCACACCACACCACACCATACATATTCTTTACTAACCGAAATTAAGCCATCGAACACCACACACGAAGCACACGATAACAAATTAATATTAAACATAGTTGTACTATTTTAAACGGCTATCAATTAAACAAAGTTTTGTAGGGGATGAACTGTATTCCGAGATACAGGTTACCACCTAGTTCGGATGCAGATGTTCCCAAATAAAGTTACGAAGTACCGTTACCCTTGTAATAGTGTAAATTAACTGTTAATTACTTTGTAACTGTATAAATTTTTGAGAAATAAATAAATCTTAAATCTTAAAAATCTTAAAACCCCCCTCAGGGAATACAGGCGTGATACTATATTATATTAGAATCACAAAACTATTTTTTACACGAATGTCCAAAAAAGCAATGTTATGATTTTAGCGTTCATGTATGCATATATGTTTGTGAGTTTTTTTTATTTCATCATAACTTATTAATGCCTGAACCGATTGAGATAGAAACGATTACGATTTCGTTAGAATCGTTTAGATATGCCAGTAAGTCTTAAAAACATTATTGTAGAAGCTTTGGTACACAACAAAATTAAGAAATAAAAAGTAATTAATTTAAAGAAGCTCGCCTACGACATGGTGCTAGTCGTATGCCATCCTACCGAAGGACACCACCCGATTTTCCAGGTCAAAGCGATCTGCAGCCTTTCCGGCATTTTAATAGAGAAGCCTTATAAAACAGGCGTTATACGGCAATGCCACCGTTGCCAATTATACGGTCACGCGCAAACCAACTGTTTCGCCACACCTAGATGCGTCAAGTGTCTAGGTGACCACGGCACTGTCAACTGTCCCCGTCCCAAAGATCGCGCACTCTGCACTGACCCTCCTAGTTGTGTGCTCTGCGGTGAAGCCGGTCACCCAGCAAACTATCGCGGCTGCCCTAAGGCACCGAAATCTTCCTCTCCCAAGCTTATCAAGCGGGCGAATGCCCGTCAACAAAGGGAAAGCCCTTCGGTGGCGATCCCCTCTTCCCAACTCCCCGCCCGCCTCAGCCCTCAGAGACCTAGTCCGTGGGCTCCCCTCAACAACCACCAGCAACAACGAGCTTTCCCAGCTCTAAAAACAAATTCTACTCCCACGATCGCAGCCCTAATGGCCTCGCCCATAGCTGCGCCCCCCTCTCTAACGCCTCCGACTAACGCGTCTATACCGGCTAAGGCCGTCGCCTCTCTACCGGTCGTAAACGACGACCTCGCTTTTGACCCCGCGAACGTCATACTCAGTACCTTCAGCGTATTCGCCTCTGATAACGCTCGCGCTATGGCCAGGGATATCATCGTCTGCAAAGGCGACCCTATCAAACTTCTCATGGTGTACAACGCCTTTCCCCAGATCACGCAAGCCCTGCGCAATCTAGCTCATAATAAATAAATAATAAAATCTTTAATGGATAAGAAGAACCTTAGTAGAACCAAACCGCGATCCCTAAAATTAGGTTTCTTCAATGCAAACGGCATCACCAAACAACGCGACGAAATAACTACTTTCCTCCGCGACCACCAACTAGACGTTCTCCTCGTACAGGAAACGTTCCTAAAACCTCACCGTCGGGACCCGAATATCGCCAACTACCGTATAGTTAGGAACGATAGAACTAAATGTCACATGGGCGGCACCCTTATCTATTATCGCAAATCGCTCCACTGCATCCCGTTAGACCCACCTCCTCTCTCACTTTTCGAGGTATCGATCTGTCGGCTAGCCATGACCGGTCACCAACCCATCACTATCGTCTCTTCCTACATCCCTCCCGCCGCCACCGATGTGGGGGAAAAACGCGAAATCCTATCCCACGACCTTACTGCCCTCCTCGGCTTGAGTGACTCCGTTATCATAGCGGGCGATCTCAATGCCAAACATCCCGCTTGGAACAGTAATACGACGACCGCGAGAGGCAGGCAAGTGTTCGGCCTGTGTGCCACTCTCAACTTCGACATTATTGCTCCAATACATCCCACTCACTATCCTCACAACACCGCGCACCTTCCCGATATTCTCGATGTGGCGCTTCTAAAGAACGTAAACCTTCGTTTACAGTCTATAGAGACGCTACACGAGCTCAACTCCGACCATCGTCCTGTGATCATGGCACTGGCACCTCGCTCGGGGCCCTCTGATCCTTCCCGACCCCCTCCCACCCAAACGATCACGGACTGGAAGAAAGTAAGCGAAAGCCTACAATCGACCAGCTCCCCGCAGTTAGACTCTATTCCCGACGTCATCGCTTCGGTCACTGACACTACGAATGCGATCGATTCGTTCACCGGTCACGTACAATCCGTTTTGAACAGTTGTTCACGGGAAGTTCCATTGATGGACAACCATCACTGGAAACTACCGGCGGACGTACGCGAATTGGTAACGGAAAAGAACGCATCCGTACGTGCCTACAGCGCGTTTCCCTGCGACGCGAACAAAGCTCACATGCGCTATTTACAGCGTGCTGTAAAGAAACGCATCGATGAGCAGCGTAACGCGCACTGGGATAAGACGCTGAGCGACTTAGAGCCCACTCACCTAGCATTCTGGCAGCTTCAAAGGAGACTCCAATCCGATGGCGTGGCCACCATGCCCCCTCTCATCCGCCCCGATAAGAGCATAGCCTTTGACGACATCGAAAAGGCCGAGTGCCTGGCCGACAGTCTAGAAGCGCAATGCACTCCTAGCACCCAACCGGTTGACCGAGCGCACCTCCTCAAGGTAGACGCAGAAGTAGAACGCAGAGCCTCACTCCCACCGTTCGAAGACCCCGACGACCCCCTGCCCTCCGTCACTCCCGACGAGGTGCAAGAGGTCATTAAAAATCTCAAACCCCGCAAAGCCCCCGGCATAGACGGCATCACCAATAAAGTCATAAAACTCCTCCCCGCCCCTTTCATTATACTCATGACCGCCATCTTCAATGGCGCCATGAGTCACAACGTCTTCCCTCAGTCGTGGAAAGAAGCCACAGTAATAGGTATCCCTAAGCCGGGAAAACCGTGGGAGAGCCACGCTTCGGGGTTGCGGGTGTCCATGGGCGGCGGTAATCGCTTACCATCAGGCGAGCCGTCTGCTCGGTTGCCCCCTATTCCATGTCCACCGCATCGTCGAGCACATAGGCGCCGGTTTTCAGCGCGGCACGATGACAGGCGCGCTCTTTTTCGACATAGCGAAGGCTTTCGACAAAGTCTGGCACAACGGCTTATTATACAAGCTGTACCAACTCGGCGTGCCCGACCGTCTCGTGCTCATCTTACGGGACTTTCTTTCGAATCGCACTTTCCGCTATCGCATAGAGGGCGCACTATCCGCCCCCCACTCTATCCGCGCTGGGGTCCCCCAGGGCTCCGTGCTCTCGCCCCTCCTGTTCACGCTGTTCACTAGCGACATCCCTAAAAATAGACAGGCCAAGTTAGCTCTCTTCGCAGACGACACTGCCATCTTTTACTCCGGTATCGTGCGCGACCGTATAGCCAGCACTCTCCAAACTTCCGCCAACGTACTGGGCGCTTGGTTCAGGAAATGGAGAATAGAATTCAATCCCGATAAGAGTCAAACCGTACTCTTCGCGAAACGGCGTAGGATCAGACCCCCCGACCCAAAACCGATAACCATGTTCGGCAAGCCGATCCCTTGGGAGAAGCAAGCCAAGTACTTAGGAGTCATCCTTGACAGACACTTGACCTTCGGTGAGCACATAAGGTCGGTGCGCTCGCGCGCCGCCTTCGCTCTGGGTAGGCTTCACTATATTATGAACGCACGCAGCAGATTGTCCCTTAAGTGCAAACTACGCATTTACACCACGTGCATACGCCCCATCATGACCTACGCCTGCGTAGTGTTCCCACACGCGAAATCTCACCGCCTCCATAAGATGCAGACCCTACAGAACCGTTCCTTACGTAAGGCCACGGGAGCCCCCATCTACGTTAGAAACGAAAACCTCCATCTCGACCTTAAGATTCCCACTATCCAACAGTTTATAAAACGCATTTGCAAGCGTTATTTCGAATCTGCTGAAAAGCACCCCAACCCTCTTATCGCGGCTGCCGCCCGATACACCCCCTCCCAGATAAGTAGAACTCGCCGTCCTAGGCATTCACTCTTATACCCCGACGACGCTATAACCCTGCTCCAAGAGAGCAGTAGGGCCACCAGCACAGTACACAGACACAGACCGCCGTCATTTCGGCCTCGCCGCCGAGGCCCGTCGCGACGTCCCCGTAATGCACGTAATGCATCACCTCCCCGACCCTTGCTCGTGCCAGCCCGCGTAGCCGCTGAGCCTGTAGCTTTAAATTCCCCTCATAATAATAATTATGATGATTCTTGTTCGATCCAGCCAGCTGTCCTCCCTCAAGCGACGCCCTAAGCCGAGGCTCGTACCCCGCAGGGGGTGCCCTTAGCGTTGTCGCTTTCGAATTAATTTAGTCGTATGCCCCTGGCTGGAGGCCTTAATAATAGTTTATTATTAGGGCATCCACAGGAAAGTCCGGTTAAGCAGTCGACAACCTCCTAGGTTGACATGCGAGATGCCACTACCAAAAAAAATGAACTAAAAATTCTTCGTCTAATTTGTTGTCACTTTTTAGATAACACATTTTATTTATTTATTTATTTGTATTTAAAACCATTTATAGCATCTTACAGAAGATCCAAAGCGATGCTATAAACCTACAATTTAACTTAAGACTAAATGAACTTATAACACTTATTATAATTACTAACTATTTTTAATTAGGTATACATCACTTTCAATGCACCTTTCTGCTGCTTCCAAAAATTTCGGCAGGGTAAGTCCAAATATATCTATATTTTGTGAAAAAATACTATTGATTAAACGTGCGGCTCGTGAAATAGGGGCAAATTTGAGCAGATTAGTTCTTGCCCACGGTACATCTAACAGAGCGGGGTGGCGACGCGCTCCCACGTACCCATCAGGCACACGTAGACGCAGCATCTCCAGTATCTCCGGGTGGTGTATTAGCCCAAGTAGCACTCTCGCCACGTACTTTACTAGCGCGATATCCCTTCGCACCGCTAGCCTATTGAACCCGACCATGCCCATGACAAACAGGCTCGGGTACATCAAAGGATAAAAAGGGTAGATTCCATACAGCTTATGATATAAAAATCTAGTAAATTTATTCTGTATTTTTTCTAGCATAAGGATGTATTTTGCCTCATGCGGATTCCATATTATTGCACTCATTTCGAGATGGCTGCGAACGAGAGCATTATATAAAACTTTGATCACTGCTTTGTTGCTAAAATCTTTACATTGCCTTAGGATAAAACCAAGATTCCTAAAGGATCTGCCGCACATCTCCACAATGTGCTTACGGAACGTCAACTCGGATACCATCTGTACTCCCAGGTCACGCACCTCAGTTACACGCGGTATCAATTTAGGTAGGTCATGGTAGGCGTGTTTTTTAATTAATTTATTAATTTATGATAATTAATACCTTATAGTTACAAAACTACTGATTATTTCTAAAGAAAACTTCACTTTCCACCACGCAAAGTATATATCTACCTGTTGAACTGAACTCCTAAACTTCTCAATCTAATTTAAACATACCTAATGATACGCATCCATAATGATAATGGCGTCGTAATGTTATTATCAAGAACCGAGGAGTTATTATTAAGTTTCGTTTATTACTCACCTTAATGGATGAGAGGAGAATTTCTTAGCACGTTATACATAGAGGTGTAGTGTGGAGACGCTCATTAAATTTTAAATATGTATTTACATACTAGGTTAGATTTTATTATCTGTGTAATATTACACAGATAATAAAATCTAATAAATAAACAAGGAATTTTGTGTTAAATTATCATTAATACTGAGAAATTGACTGCCTCGTTGGTCTAGTGGTCGCAATCGCGGCTGCTGAGCGTGAGGTTCTGGGTTCGATGCCCAGGTCGGGCAAAGTGTTATTGGATTTTTCTGTTAGAAAATTCTCAGTGGCAGCCCGGAGTCAGGAAGTTGGTGGTGTGACACCCCCGTGCTTCGGAGAGCACGTAAAGTCGTCGGTCCTGCGCCTGATCTCTCTGATCATGTCGGATTTCTGTCCCATCGGAACATGAAGAGGGAGTGCACCTGTGTTTGCGCATACACTTGTGCACTATAATATCTCCTGCGTACTTGGCTAATCTCCGTGGAGATAGGCCGCCGTAACCGAAATACGGTGGGAAGGAGTATATACTAGGAGTATATTTTATTATACTGAGAAACTTACCTCCCGACAATCATCGCTGTTTACTTAATGTTAATAAAAACTTATTTATTGGAAACATTCCAATGAGCTCGCATGATAGGTAGGTTATTGAAGAGTATGGTATTATATATTAACAGGTCAAGGTTACCTAATTTTGCAATATAATTAAAGTAACAAATAATTATAGAAATGTAACGCGACTTATCACGCTAAGAACTTAATATTTATTTAGCTCGACGTTGCGATCACGTTAGATTACAATAAATGTGTGTTCTTAACGCGGAAAGAATAATTTTATCGATTATAAATTTGGTATTCTAATAATACCAAATTTCGAATCGATAAGACCTGTGAAAGAAGCTGATAATCTTGAAACAGGTGACCAGATTTTCTTGAATCATGGCTAAGAAAACTCTCGATCAAGTCACCTTTCAAACAAAAACTTCATCCAGATCCATCAGACACACGTTAAACTTATAATACTCCTCTGTTTTTGGGGGTTGAAAACGTAAACCTTTTTAGACGACTGCCTAAAAATGGTGTGTTATTAATTAAAAAGATCATTGAAATCATGATTAATTCCACCATGACAATGCACTATTATTAAAATTGAGATATATTAAATGTATCTATTTTTTATGTACACATGATCACTGTCGAACGCCTTGTGAAAGCCTTTCAAAATTTATGAAAATACATAAATAAGTTACAATAACGTTACGATTTGAACCTTATTTTACAGACTTTAACAGATATAAAATGTATATATTTTAAATAATACATTTTATACGATACCTGAGGGAATTACAAAATGTCTCACTAATGATTCAAAAGTAAAGTGCCTTTTATTACATATCTAGACGTTTCAATATTTAACAATATATAATGGCTTTTTTTTTTTTTTTTTTTTAAATGGCCTCTTGCAGAAACCCAGAGTGGTTTTGTCTGCGTAACCGGACAATATCTAAGGCGAGGCAGTTTGATGCCTCCAGCCAGAGCATATTTTAAGATACTACAAACTAAGCAACGGCGCTAAGGGCGTCCCCTGCGGGACACGAACCTCGGCTTAGGGTGTTGCTGGGGGGACAACTAGGGACTAGCTGGGTCATATCAGTTTCCTTATTATTAAGGGACGAATTTAAAGCTACTAGCTCGGCACGGGCCGGCTCGAGCAAGGGTCGGGGCGGACATGATGAGACATTTCGCGACGGACGCGGACCTCGCCGGTGAGGTCTATAACGAGGCGGTCGAGCGCGTCGGATTGTGATATAATGGTGATTGAAAGTTTTATTTTAAACTAACTGGTACCCGTGACTTCGTCTGCGTGACAAAAGGTAGCCTATATCTTTCTCCAAGGTCCAATCTATCTCCTTACCAAATTTCATTACAAACTGTTCAGCTGTTTAGTCGTGAAAAGGTAAAAAACAAACAAATAACCAAACAAACAGACATTTATAATATTAGTATGGATACTTTATTTATACGTAAATTCGGTTGGTTTAAATGTAAATCTATCCACTTTTCATTCACGATTCCAATTTGCTGCTGTAGCACCGGCAATTGTTTTTTTTTATTTCGTTAACTAGTTGATTGGCTGATGGATAGCGACTGTTCCGTGACTAATTTTATGATTAACGTCATATTCGATATGATTTACGTGAGATTGAAATTAGTTCGCTAAATATTGAATGGTAATGAAGCATTATTAAGAGAGTTTCATGAAGGAAGGCGCAACCAGATGTGATTTTAGTAATATTTTTATTTCAACGAAGCTGTCATTGAGGTACTTGTGATCACAATGTAATCAGCTTACAAATAAATAAATACTATACCAATAATAATAAATGTGAGCGTAAGTATGTACGTATTTTGTGTGTTAATGTTATGTAAAATAAAATCCATTAACAAATAACTTTTATTTATACTCGAAAGTTATATCATTGGTGCGTGTGCTGATAAAACAAATTCCTGATCATAAAACCAACAATTTCATTAAAGTGATATGTAAAAATAAACAGTATTAACATTTCACAATGAGTGTAACCGTACACAATTCTCTGCGGGCGGATAATAAAAGCAGAACACGTTTTCGTACTAATTTAACTTGGTCTGACGTTGCTTTCAACAAAGATGTAGTTATAGTGTGTGATGAGTCGATGACTGGATGTGGTTGTGTCTTACTAATGAAGTTTGTGTTTAATTCATAATGAGGTTGTTTGTTTATTTTGTAATGCTTGATAGGCAGACAGTGTTTTGTGAAAGATTAGATCGGATTAGACATAAAAAATATTTTCTTTGACACATTCAAATCTAGCGTTGACTTCCACTGTATGAATGAAATTATTTATGATTGATATTCACTGTGTTTATAACATTATCTCGAATGTCACAAATAATACTCGAAAAAGCCGCAAAAATTATATATAAAATCGCACGTTTTTTTTTAAAACGTTGCCCCAAACTAGGAATTTGTTCCTGTGTCGTGGGTGCGTTTACAGACATATAATCTCACTAGCATAGTAACACCCAGACCCGGAGCAATTATCCGTAGATCGTACAAATATTTGCTCCGTGCAGGAATCGAACCTGCGCACCAGTCGGTCTCTCGACCCCTGCGCCATCCGCGCTGTCAAATTTTTTTGTTTAATAAGTATTATATAAAAATGCAAAACCATTGATTCGACATTGATTGAACTTAGAATCATTTTTGTATTTAATTATGCACGGGTTCTCAGTATATAGATTTATCTTAAACCAATAGCCACTAAAAATTCTTTTGAAAGTCAACCTTAATAAAACATGGTGGCAACATAAAACATCATTTTTAAAGGCATGCATACATAAACTTACCGAAGTTTTATTACGGACATATGACGTCCCAATAACTACCACACATTCACTTGAAATTTAATGTCATAAAATACATAGTAAATAAATAGAACTGGACTCATCAATTGTACAAAATGTCAGTTACCTTCTAGGATTAATATCGCGGCTTTTGGCCTACCACAGTTGTAAACTATGTACAATAAAGGGAACTAGAGTGAGCTACCAATTTGTCTTCAGCCCGTCAAACCCAAGCAGTTATACTGCACATTTTCAACTCCATAAGTCTTCTATGATCTATTGCTGTTTCACAACAACTGTTTGTTTATATGTTTGTAATATGCATACGTACAAAAAATAAACTAGATTTTGTAAAATAAAATCGACACACTGAAAGTCTGAGTGAAAGCGAATAGCAATATGAAATGGATCTACTCCAGACAACTTGAAAAGGAATTAATAATATTGATTAAGCGTTGGTGCTGCGGTAGTGAGTTCAAACCGCCAGGTATTGCACGGTGCACGGCACAATTATTTCTATTAACAAAACGTGTGCCTATCAAAAAATATCGAAGGATGTAATAGTAATGACATATTGCTAAAACTGGTAATCAAATCTATATCTAACTTCTTTCCTAGGTTAAACAAATTTTATCGATAGAAAAGGTAACTTAAAGCCCGAATACTCTCAATATAATCGTTAGTGCCGCCGAGATCTGATTGTCGCATAAATGTAATTTAACGCACCATAGCTTTTGAGCTATGCCATTTACGTAGTTACAATGTTCCGCAGGATTTAATAATTGTACGTAAGAGCACTTTGCATGATTATTCGCGTAACTAGTAGATATATGCTAATGCCACCACCGTAGGCGCTATATGATTAATATGTGTTAATACGATTATTCCCGGTAATTATTGTTACTATGTTTACATTATAACAATTTGGGTAATGTTATCAGCGACGCCTTTCATAAATATTTACGCGCGTATATCAGTAGCAGCTGTGTTTAGAATTAATTTTCGATTTAAATTTTGTGTAGTTGATAAATGAATCGGCTTTCAGTAGATATACGTGAATTTTGACGTGTTATATGAAGATATAAAGATTGTTTTTATAATACTAGAATTTATAGTTGCCAATGTGAAGCGCTTAGGTGATATATCAGTATGACTTTATCGTGAAATCAACAAAATGTTGTAATATAGGCTTTGGAAAGCCCTTAAATTGCATTTTATGTTTACTTTATTAATTTATTTGTTTTCACATTTTATTTCCAATATTATACGATAATGTAAAAATACTTCAAAATTTATGAATATATATATTGATGACTATTCGTGACTAGTGTACTGCTTTGGATTGGCTTATTTCCAGTAGCTTCAAATATATTTTACTCTATTTATTTATTTTTAATTTAGAGTAAGGCAGTAATTACTTTTTCCTTTTTACTTTTTAGCAAACAAAAACCTTAACGTCGCCACCGTTCAGCAAAAACGGGTTTCCTGAAAATTTATAACAAGCGAGTGTCTGTAAATCAGAGATATGATAGATTTTTTGCTAGCATCGTCCATCGGCGTTTATACTAGGAAAAGTTGGAATCGGTCCAGTGTGGAGTGCGGGCTAGTGGGCACCGCTGATTCCATGTTTGAATTGTCACCACAATTTATATAACGGGCTTGGACTTTTATATTCGGATGATAATGGTTTGTGAAGTTTTATTTATTTATATGACTGGTAGAAATCGATTGTTAGGATCAGATGTACTAATATTATAAATCCGTAAATTTTTACTCTTTCTCGCAATAACCAATGTACGGATTTGAATAAAATTTTACACAAAGATAGTTTATAGCCTGGATTAACAATGTGAAAGGACCCAAGCTTATTCACCCTGTTGGGGCTAGGAGGTATAGATACGATTAAGTAAACTAAACAATCAGTGGAATTCAGACATTATATTTTAATGATTATACAATAAACAAAAGAGGTTACATAGTATAGAGCAAGTAAAATACACATAATTCCACATGAAATCATTACTAACCTGAATAATTTGACACAGGATATAACAGTTAACTTAAACACTTTTTGCACATCCTGTCTTATTGACGTTCTCCAATAGAATGGCCATAGCTGTTTTAAAATTTGAAAAGAAGACAATAACAATCGGATGTCGAATTTTACCTCTTATGTCAAATATGTGACTTTTAGTATCTATCGAATTTATTAATATTGTAGAGATTTAGGTATTATGTAATATCTATTAAATAATATGGTAAAAATTATAGTATATCCTTACAAATGATAGGTATTTTTTATTGTGGCTGGACCCGATTCGCTGGCAAAGTTAGTAGGAATACAATGTAAGTGTTGGATGTCAGTTGCAGTGCATCACCAGATTAAATTTAGCAAACTTAAAAGATGAATTCCAAGGTGACCAATAAAAGGCACTTTAGAAGTCATGAAACACCACATTACAAAATTAATTTGCCCATTGAGAAGACACGATAAAAATGCTATCTTCTGCCCTTATCCCAATTTGTTTGGGGTCGGCGTAGCATGTATTATTCCTCCACTTTCCAATTGATTTTGAAATCGCATTTAAATTGCTATGATATGGTTATTTTTAAATTTGTTAACAAAATGCTATCATATGGTTATTTTTGTATTCCTTAAACAGTCTAAACTAACAAATAATTATCTAACTAATGAATTAATATAATAAAATAAAGCTGGAGAGTTTGTTTGTTTGAACGCACTAATATTATGACCTAAAAGTACAATTATAAAAAATATAATTGCATTTCATAGCGTAATGCTTGACATCATTTAACATCATGCTGCGACTCTTGAGTCGAGTTATAAAAAAAAGCGGACAAAACCGTGGGGCATAGCTAGTAGGTATTATATATCAATGGATTGGTAAGAAATTCATTGGCATATATCGCCAGTTTTATCACCCACTATGCTTTTCAAATTTATTTATGTTTCTTATTTTACTTACATCTGCATTTAGTAGTCTTTTCTCAATTATTTTTGGGTCAGCTTATTATTATTATACCAATATCTTACATGGAATTACTTATCTGACCTCTATAGTTACTGTATAACACAATAATTATTTCGCGGAGGGACTCGGCTCTCATAGATTTATACCAGGCAACCGAGATCAACGATTAAACATAGACTACGTTTACCTATTGACCATCGGTTCTGATCTGAAGCAGGGAGGGTCTCAATATGGAATTATGGACACCCATCCACCGAACAACCACTTGATTGATTGATCTGTGCGATTGTTACTTACCATGAGTCCTTCAACACCGGTTACCAAATAAATAGTAAAAATAATATAAAGGGTAACATTTTATCTCAACATTCCGATGAATAGTTTGATCGAGCGTCCGTCGTTGCGGATATTTTCTGTTATACTTAAAGCACTATAGTTTCAGCTAAGATGGATGGGTTGCCGCTCTCCGAGAATTAAACGCTTAATTTATTACTAAAATCAACATATTTTAATATTTTCATAAAATGCCATGAATATTAATTGCGTAGTTAGTTTATGAAGCAATTCAAAAAATGATGGATTAAAATGAATTAATATAACCGGAAAAACAAAACAAAAATAAATCTGTTACCCGAACAAACCATAAAATTGAAACCTGTGCGACGCGAATTGAATAATTATAATAGTTTTATGTTCTGTGGACCGCAATATGTATCCAGGCTAATGACAACACTATTCCATTTTCGAACTAAATACTTTTTTAATTTGAAACGAATCTGTTTTTGAACTGAGAGTCCATTGTGATTGGCTATATGGAGCGCAATCGCATGCCATCTTGAAAAAGCAATCTGTTACTTACTGTGGTGGTTTGCGCGGTAACTATGTATTACTGGACTTGCATGCTGTTGTTATTTTATCATATTTTAGGGACTATAGTCGAGTTTTAACCGTTTTTAAAACATGTCAAAGAACAATCCTCCCTGCATTGGAACATCACTGACGATGACTTGGACCTTAATGTGTTCATATACACGACTTAATCAAACGGTAATATGGTGCAAATAAAAAAGTATAACTGCCTCGTGAGTTTGGTGGTCCCAAGCGCGACAACACCTCTGTCTACCCCTTCAGGGAATACAGGCGTGATGCTATGATGCTATTATAAACATAGCTCAAATTATTACAACATTCTTGCTAGGCGGATGTAGGCACGAAAAGTAAAGTTGTTTAACGTAAAGTTGTTTTATTTTATCTTATATTATTTATTTATTTTTGTGCACCGCCCGCCCACCCGCAAATATATGCATGAAAAATTAAAATTACTACCACGAACTACTCTTCCGTGTTGTCTTGGTGGTACTTGAAAATTTTTCACCGCTTGCGTATGTGCATATATTTGCAGGTGGGCGGGCGGTGCACAGGTATTGCATGACTACCCTCAATTTTGTGGAAGTAGCTAGTATGTTGTATTTATTTGCACCCATTGTAATGGACATGGATTGTTATGGAGATTATACTACTGTGTATGTTACATAAGGCTCTACCACTCACCCTTTTGAGTTAAAAAAGCAATTGATATAAGAACAAAAAAAAAACTGCATGTTAGGTTATGTAAATACATTTGCACGAGTGTAGTGTATATATAGTATGCATGCATCTATAAAACTGAAATGTAGCTCAGCTGTTTACTTTGGATTTTTTAAATCAGAAGCGTCAAGCGAGATTTATTTATTATTAAGTTATTTGAAGCAGATGCTTGGCAACTTATCACTGCAAGCTTTCAATATAGAAATTCTATTTGGCGCATACGGCTTTGAAATATGCTCCGAGACTGGTTGATATTTATATCAGCAGAAATATGAACGAAAACACATTTCGGATATATTATTTATTACTTCATGTTTGTACTCAATATGTATAATATTGAAATATCAATGAATTTCTCATATGCTGAGAATTTTCTATCATACATAACAATTTAAAAAATATTCCTGGAAATTAAACACAAAAGATGCAATTAATAAAAAAAGCGCGTAAGCCCTGTTTAAATTGTTTTTTTTTTATTTCACAACTTTTGGGGTACCATAGCCACAACATCGCATTTTTTTAAATCTAACTAGTCTATGTTACGCAGGACAATGTAAAGATTCTAACGATACCCCATACAAACTAAATCAGTTAAGGAATTTGGAAGTTATTCTGGAATAAAGAAACTCACAAACATACATTCTTTTGCATACATACATGAACCCTAAAAACATAACACTCCTTTTTTGGGCAGTGGTGTAATAAGACGCTTTCTACTATACATAACAAAAAGAAAAACCAATTCCTGAAAATAGAACCCGCATTAGACATCCGCGCATGCGATATAATATTAATATGTCTACCTAAAAATGCTGCTTGAAACATTAACATAGCAAAATACGAATGACTACATTCATTCAAATAATATTCCGACAATTTATTCTCTTCACTCACCGCGACTTATCTTCGTACCAAATTACATTTCAAAGCCATAGTTTTTTTATGCGCCTCTGAATAGGTGCGAAAAGGTTTATCTTGTCAGTTGACCCAAAAAAATACTTCAGTTGTGGAGACGTTCCCTGATTAATGGACCACGCTTATAACAAAAGGTTGACCGACTGACCGGCGAAGGGCTGACTTGAGGGGTTCCTAATCCCATGTAACGGTAGAGAAATTCTAATTTATCTCACGTATTATCACTATAATTTATTACTGTCCACGCTTCAAATAATGGCACTGTACTTTTCTGTGGACTGATAATAATTTTTGTGACCTATCTGTTTATGAGCAGCTTTTCCTCGTTTTGTTCTCTACGTATATTTAGGTGTTGCGATATACTATATCGTTACTTACTGTTTTATTAAAAGATATAACCTTACATGCAAATACTTAGAAATATTTTAAAAACTAAACTAATATTGTTTACCAGTAAAATGTATCAATCATGTTTTATTTAATACATTTCTTAAACATATTATATTCGTCTTCAATTTTATTTCGATCTTATTTACCAGTAGGTACTTTGTACATAGTGTTGTCAGATATGTTTTTATAAAAGTCGGGACTTCAGTGGAATAAAGGCGGGACTTGCATAAAAATGCACATCAATAAACTTACAATCTTTATTTCTAAATCAATTCTAATCATAATACAATGAGATCGACAAATTTCACTTTATCTTATTTTTATTTCGCTCGCTCGCCTCGGTTAGATGAAAAAGCGGATTTTGGATATCCCGCTTAGGGTTATCCACCACGCCTGAAAACCTGGACGTCCCGACAAAATCGGGACATCTTGGAACACTATTTGTTTACCTTCTCCTATTATGTGGGATATGAAAATAATTTTCTGCGGATCAAGAACAAAATGTACAGTCGTCATGATAAAGTATCTCACATCTTACACGTATTCACCACCAACTAAACAACACACAAAACACAATCCTCAGCTAATACAAAATATATTTTGATACAAATATTGAAAATAAAATGCGACGTTGAATCTTGTAAACAAACCCTATTTTCGCATAGCCATTTCTGACTCAATCGGCCAAAAAAGCTTAAGAACAAATTGAAAATCAGTAAACGAAAATAAGTTTTCCAGACACGACTCGACTATATTCGCAAAATCGCAACCAAAGAATAGAATTTCGAGTTAAGGGATAGGGCACCTTATTGTTTGGTTTCAAAATAAGGCACAGGTCATACCTTTACGAAGAAACCACAAATTAAGCCATAATTTGTATTACGTCAAATAATAATTCTGCTGCTTATTTAGTCTAAAGTCATAATAGATGGCCCTACAAAATTAGTATTCGATTATAATTTTCGAGTAAATTATAATGATGAAAATATAAATTAATACAATCTATCAGCTAAATAGCCCTTAGACGAATATGTAAACTTTCAAGTATATTTTGAAGTTATATTGTTCCAAATACTAATATTGATGTAACTTGGGTCCAACTTTTGTTTCATTACTGGTCAATAATATAATAATAATAATATTCCACAACTATCACACAACGCCGTCTAGTCTCAAGCTAAGCAGAGCTTGTGTTATGAGTACTAGACAACTGAAAAACATACTTATAAATTTCTAAATGCATACATATTATAGATAAATTACACCCAGACACAGAACAAATGATCGTGCTCATCACACAAACATTTGTCCTGGGTGGGAATCGAACCCACGACCTCCGGCATAGCAGTCAGGGCTACTAACCACTAGACCAACAGGACAGTCAATAATGAAACATAATGTATAAACATAAGTTGACGTGAAGGGTAATAGTTGTGAGAAAGAAGAGAAATATGATATTCGTAGCTAGTAGAGATAAATTAAAAATCTGCCTCGTTGGTCTAGTGGTCCCAAGCGTGAATGCTGAGCTTGAGGTCCTGGGTTCGATTCCCGGGTCGGGCAAAATATTAATGGAGTTTTCTATTAGCAAATTCTCAATAGCAGTGCGAAGTTTAGAATTGTGTACTTGGGAATTACTTAATAACAGCATTGGTAAATGTGGGAGTATACTTGTGTACACCTCTGCCTATCCCTTCGCGGAATACAGATGTGATGCTATGTTATGTTAGTAATTAATAATCTCTGCCTAGGTAAAAGTTTAGTGCTTCAGTCGAGTTCTACGATTCACGATTGAATATCTCTATAACAAACTTTTCGTGAATTGTAACTATTAACAACGCGATATCTTCACGAAAGTATCTACCACTCCAGACCACAATATCAATAAAATCATGCTAGACGATCATAATACTCAGTAAACAGAGACAGGTGTCTAGCTCAAACCTACAAGTATCAATAAGTTGCCCGTCCTTCCAATTAACTTGTACAGCTTGCGTGGGACGTTATCGATATAGCTTCCTTTCATTCCTAGATGGCTTTTGTAATATCTGAAAATATACTGGGCGGTAGATACTAGTTTGGGCACAAGCAGGGAGAGGATTATGCCCTTCAGTGGGTGAAGTCGGGCTGTGGATGATGATGATGATACTAGTTTTTATTAGAAAGCCGCTTGTAAATCAGATGTTTTTGTTTTCCTGCAACTTGTACAATGCTAGTGTAAAGACTGCTTCTTTGGTCTAGTGGTCCCAAGCGCGACTGCTGAGGAAGAGGTTCTGGGTGCGGTCCCGGGTCGAGGAAAGTGTTATAGGGTTTTCAATTCAAGGAATTCTCAATAGCAGCCCGGAGTTTAGAATTGTGCCTGGTAGATTATTATAATAACAGTAGAATAATAATAGAATTGGGCTAATGGAATGGAAAGAATGGAAATTTGAAATGTGGGTGTACATCTCTGTCTACCCCTTCGGGGAATATAGGCGTGATGCTATGTTGTGTTTTTAAGTGCTAAAGATTTTTGTTGGTATTAGAAGTTGCGAGTTAGAAATTGAAACTGGTGGCATCAATTTATGATTAGGAAATACAAAGTGTCCAATATCCACATTGAAATCATCAAATTTCCATAAATTTAATCAAAATTAAGGGACTATCATAATTACGTTTTTCACATGTGTTACAATTTACAAAGTAGGTACAGTCATGGGCACAAACATGTATACATTTGAACTTTTTAAACTCCATATAAATAGTTATCTGAATAAGAGGAGTATTAATGTCTATATGTAGCAGAAAATTTTCCTCTATCTGTTTTACACACCTAATTATCTATACGCTATAGACATTGTCGGTGAGTTTCTAAAAGTTTGTGTTTACATGTTTTTCTCGTGACTGTACCTATTCATAAAAATATATACAACGTGTTCACATTAACCTACTTGATCCATTTAACTAAAGGATCCCTTCGTAAAATATATCAGAGATTTAACATCCAATTTTTCGAAAAGCCGCAGGATTATACAGGAAATAGATTATAAGGGTGCCGACCCACTTTGCCCGAACTGTTGATCAAGTATCAAACGTTGGCCGCATCGACCCTAACAATAGACTTAGTTCCAAAGCTTTATTGGTCTAGCCGCCAACAAATTCGCTGACCCTCCGATTTATTGGGGAATTTTTAGGACCGAGATGGATAGAGTAAGCTCCTAAAGTCGCTAAGCGTGAAGGAGATTTGGGAAGAAAAGTGGGTATGTCGAAATTTCCGTTTTGGATAAATCGGTGAGTTGATTCGTTTATATTTTGAATATTTATGCAAAAATCTAATATTAGGCGAATTTTATAATACTAGTGGCCAAATTTCAACCCGTGGGCTACACGGGTTGAAATTTGGCCTTAATTTATTTAATTTAAAATTTGAACGATATTAAGCTTTCATTCTCAAATATATATGTATGTGTGTGTGTGTGTGTGTCAAACGCATAGAAGTCTATTTAAAATCTGTTTTTTTTTATTGATTTAATATATTTCTTATGTATATTAAATAAAAATATTAGCTCTTTCTGCACTCCTTTTCCATATGAATTTTAAATGTGCCAAATTTCAAATTCCTCCGTCCGAGTAACTTTCATAAAAACGGGTACAAAGTTTTTGCTTCATATATAAATATTATGATGGATGCAAATAAATACAATAGCTACTTCCACAATATTGAGGCTGGTCATGCAATTACCTGTGCACCGCCCCCCCCCCCCCCCCGCCCGCCATTGACTCGGTGGCGGACACTGGACGGTCTAACAGATGCGGCGGGGCACGCCACGTGTAGATATTGCGTGACTACCCTCAATATTGTGGAAGTAGTTATTTGCATCCATTGTAATGATTTCCGCAAGGTAACGCCGGAATCAATTTAATACTTAATATAATTATTTACATAACTGGAGGAGAGTTCTTACATGACAACCACATAAAAATGAAAAAAAAAAATCTAATACGAGCAATCCTGAAACCGCTCAAGAATTTTGATTACATGGATTTCCTTTATACTCGTTATAAATTTTGTGTAATAATAATAATTTCTCTAAACAATGCATATTACCCAAATAAGATAACAATGAATATTTACTCTATTGCATACCTATATAAATACACGGTCAAAATGATACTTATACTGACGAGAAAGTATCAAGAACGGGGCGTTATGTGTACCAATCTTGACAATGTGGCCGTTAGCACGCACGAAATACTCGCAAACTTCCGTAATTACTTGAAAACCCAAGCTAATACGTATAAGTTCACCCTAATTATTCCCTTCACGCATCATAATACTTATACCATTAAATTTGTTTAATCACATTAACACAACGGCATTATCTACGATAATAAGACGCCGGAAGTAACTGGGATTATTTCACGGGTGCTTCCTGTGTCTATAACAATTGAAGCCATTTCTGAGCCTCTTGGACGATAGAGGGGTGTGGCACACCTCACCTTGTTTGTTATTGTTAATTTATGTCTCGTAATATTATTATTTACTTTCTGTTATATATATTATATAAGATTTACTTCAACGAACAAACTGTCTATACGATCGGGTATCATTATTAGAGACAGGCGAGCGCGTCACAGCTAACTGTTCTTTTGTTTCGGGTGTGCGAGGGACGCGCGCGCGGTCGCGGGACGGGGGACCTTACCTGCGCCTGCGCACCGTTGTCATAACCCGCCGCCAGTCCGTAAACCTCTGCGACGCGGAACGCTTGTCTCTTTTATCAAACGCGCTTACACTTTGTTTACGTTACGTACGATCGCGGCTGATTTAGTAATTGCTCTGCTGTATCTCTGCTCGCTCTCGACTCTCTCTCCTTCTGTCCTAAGTGCTATGCTTGTGACCTAAGCTTACAAATAAACGATATAGTGTGTGTGAACCAACTGGTGTTATTTACCACCTATAAAGTAACTATCCCGCACCCCTTTATTAAGGCTTCTACAGTGGTGACCCCGGAATTAACACAGAATGAGTCAAAGTCAAGTAAAACAAGATGGCGGAGTGGAAAATTCAAGCGACCACACCCAGTATCATGACGTGTACCGAGTGGGTGTGAGGGTACCCCCATTCTACGCAGAAAAACCAGCCCTATGGTTTTCACAACTGGAGAGCCAGTTTGTTCTGGCAAATATTACCGCCGACGCCACCAAATACCACCATACAATCGGTAGCCTAGATCCGATTTACGCGTCTGAGGTTGAGGACATCATCACCGCCCCAGCAGCCCCAAACAAATATGAGAGGCTAAAAACAGAGCTAGTGAAAAGGCTGTCTGCGTCACGGGAGAAAAAGGTGCAGCAACTTCTTACCCATGAGGAGCTTGGCGATCGGAAACCGTCGCAATTCCTGCGACACCTGCAACACCTGGCAGGGCCGAACGTACCTGAAGATTTTCTGCGTACCCTCTGGACAAGTCGTTTGCCCAGCGGCATACAAACCATCATCGCCTCGCAATCAAAGGCATCCTTGGAGGAGGTAGCTGAACTAGCGGACCGGATACAAGACGTTGTGCCACCTAATCCACAGGTGGCGTCAACTTCACGGAATTCACCCGGTAGTAGCGTAGATCAGACGGCTATCCAAATAGCGGAGCTAACCAAACAAGTGCAAGCCCTTGCTACCCAAATGGATAGACTATCGCGGTCGCGGAACAGGTCTCGCAGTGGTGGCCGAGGACGATCTCCATCTAGACGCTCCACCTCGAACTACAGGAAGTTTCCTGTCTGTTGGTATCACTTCAAATTTGGCGACAGAGCCACAAAGTGCATGAAACCTTGTGACCACTCGGGAAATGTGACCGGCAGTCAGTAACGGCGACCGACGACTGCCACAGCTCTGGTCGCTTATTTGTAACAGACCGAACCACAAAGACGCAATTTCTCGTCGACACTGGCAGTGACGTTTGTGTCTTCCCCAGGTCAGTAATAAAAGAGCGTCGCAATAAAACTAATTACGAATTGTGTGCGGCTAACGGCAGTGTTATTAATACTTTTGGTTACATTAATTTAAAATTAAATATAGGTTTGCGCCGTGACTTTATTTGGAAATTTATTGTTGCAGACGTTACTAAGGCGATAATAGGAGTGGACTTCCTATCATATTACAATTTAATCGTAGACGTACGAAACCAGCGCCTAATCGACGCTGAAACAACGCTCGCAACCCCTGCTTCGCCTGCGCATTCTTCCGACATTGTTTCTTCGGTGAAGGTAAGAATTGGTGACACAACATACCATGACATATTGCGAGAGTATTCAGACATAACCAGACCATCTGGTTTACATAACAAACCTACACACAATACTTTACATCATATTCGTACTACAGCGGGACCGCCTGTATCATGCACACCACGTCGTCTGGCTCCCGATAAATTAAAAATCGCTAAGGAGGAGTTTGAATCTATGCTCATGAATGGCACAGCTAGACCCTCCGACTCACCATGGGCCTCACCCTTACATCTTGCACCAAAGAAAGATAATGGTTGGCGTCCGTGTGGTGACTACAGAATGTTAAATACAAGAACAATTCCCGACAGATACCCAATTCGTCACATCCATGATTTTTCACATAACATATCTGGCTGTCAGGTCTTCTCTACTATAGACCTGGTTAAAGCCTATAACCAAATTCCAGTGAACCCCGAAGATATTCCGAAAACTGCTATTACTACACCATTTGGCCTATTCGAGTTTCCGTATATGACATTTGGACTCCGCAATGCTGGACAAACATTTCAGCGTTTTGTTGACGAAATGTTGCGGGGTCTAGACTTCTGTTACGGATATCTCGACGATTTTTTGGTCTACTCAAAAGACCAAAAAGAACATGAAGGTCACCTACGTCAGCTGTTCTCCAAATTGCAAAAATATGGAATGGTTATTAATCCTTCAAAATGCGTGTTTGGCGCTCCTGAAGTAACGTTTTTAGGTTACAACATCGCACCCAATGGTACGAAACCGTTACCAGCAAAAGTCGAGGCCATCAGTAACTTTCCAAAACCTAAGACAGTACGGGAGCTGAGAAGATTCTTAGGAATGATTAATTTTTATCGGCGGTTCATCCCAAATGCTGCACAGCACCAAGCCCCGCTTAATGCACTCTTGACAGGATCTGTAAAAGGCTCGCATCCAGTGAATTTTATGCCAGAAGAAGACGCTTCTTTCGAAGCTTGTAAAAAAGGTCTCTGCCAAGCTGCAATGCTAGCGCACCCTGACAGCGCTGCTAAACTGGCTTTGGTGACTGATGCCTCAGATACCGCCCTAGGTGCAGTACTACAACAGTGGAGGAACGACACTTGGGAACCATTGGCTTTCTTTTCCCGCAAACTGAATCCAACACAACAAAGATACTCGCCTTATGACCGGGAACTACTCGCAATATACGAGGCAATTAAATATTTCAGACATATGGTTGAGGCCAGAGAGTTTGTGATCTATACAGATCATAAGCCTATCTGTTACGCGTTTCACACGCGTAAGGAAAATTGCTCACCAAGACAGTTTAGACACTTGGATTATATTTCGCAGTTTACCACAGACATCAGACACATTTCAGGCAAAGATAACGTCGTGGCCGACACATTATCACGTGTCGAAGAAGTCGTACAGCCTATTAACTTCAACGAGTTAGCCAAATCACAAAGTCTTGATCCCGAACTCAAAAATCTCCTGGATGGCTATACCTCGCTGCGCCTAACAAAAATTAAACTGCCGGGATTGGGTTCCGAACTGTACTGCGATGAGAGAAGCAAGACACCGAGACCATATGTTACAAAAAAATTTCGTCGTCAAGTATTTGATAGCTTACACTCACTAAGTCATCCTGGAGCGAATGCTAGCGCGAAGCTGGTAGCGGAACGCTACGTGTGGCCAGAAGTACGAAAAGATTGCAGGGAGTGGGCGCGAAACTGCTTGGCCTGTCAACGTTCGAAGGTCACTCGCCACGTTTCTGCACCGCTCAGTAACTTCAAGCTAGCACGTTCTCGCTTCATGCATATCCATATAGACTTGATCGGACCTCTGCCACTGTCACAAGGATATCAGTATTGCCTCACTGCCGTCGATCGCTTCACACGATGGCCTGAGGCAATACCCATCAAAGACATAACAGCGGAAACGGTGGCTAGAGCACTTCTATACGGATGGATCTCACGCTTTGGGTGTCCCACTCAAATCGTTACAGATCGCGGTAGACAATTTGAGTCCAATTTGTTCAAGCGATTATCCGAAATAGCCGGATTCGAACATCGGAAAACGACTGCGTATCATCCAGCTTGCAATGGTTTAGTCGAGCGTTTCCACAGGCAGCTAAAGACGTCCATTACTTGTCACGGAAATGGTAATTGGGTGGAATCTCTTCCATTGGTACTCTTGGGGATAAGAAGTGCTTACAAAGAAGATATTCAAGGGACTGTAGCTGAACTGGTATATGGGGAGACTTTAAGACTGCCAGGAGATTTCTTTCAACCCGAACGTAGTCATGAAACAAATGTAACGGATTACATGACAAGATTACGCTTATTCGCAAGGAACCTGCAACCATCTCCTGCATCAAATCACAACAATAAGCGGGCCATGTTTATATTTAAAGATCTCGCGACGGCCTCTCATGTGTTTTTGAGGGATGACGCTTCTTCCGGGTCATTCAAGCCATCTTACACAGGGCCTCATAAAGTCCTAGAACGGGGGGATAAGGTGTTTAAACTCCTCCTCAGTGGTAAGGCAGTCACAGTATCGATAGACCGGGTTAAACCAGCCTACATATTCAATGACACACACATCACAATTACACACAACACCACTAACACTTATGATAAAAACACAAACGTTACACAATCACCACAACATACGCCAGTCACCAATTCTCCTCCTAAAGCCGACGTCCCTAGTGACGGACGGACGCGGTCAGGACGCAGGGTTCGCTTTCCAGACTATTATCGCCCGTAGTGACGGTCTCTGGAGGGGGGTGATGTGGCACACCTCACCTTGTTTGTTATTGTTAATTTATGTCTCGTAATATTATTATTTACTTTCTGTTATATATATTATATAAGATTTACTTCAACGAACAAACTGTCTATACGATCGGGTATCATTATTAGAGACAGGCGAGCGCGTCACAGCTAACTGTTCTTTTGTTTCGGGTGTGCGAGGGACGCGCGCGCGGTCGCGGGACGGGGGACCTTACCTGCGCCTGCGCACCGTTGTCATAACCCGCCGCCAGTCCGTAAACCTCTGCGACGCGGAACGCTTGTCTCTTTTATCAAACGCGCTTACACTTTGTTTACGTTACGTACGATCGCGGCTGATTTAGTAATTGCTCTGCTGTATCTCTGCTCGCTCTCGACTCTCTCTCCTTCTGTCCTAAGTGCTATGCTTGTGACCTAAGCTTACAAATAAACGATATAGTGTGTGTGAACCAACTGGTGTTATTTACCACCTATAAAGTAACTATCCCGCACCCCTTTATTAAGGCTTCTACAAGGGGTAAGAGAGGCGGGGTTACCGGTTGAGGGGAAAGAGCATTCAAGCCTGTGCCTTGGAATTTCAGGCGGGCTGGGACACCACGCCAGTTTCTGTGCCGGTATTCATTCAGAGTACGTTCCACTTGGAATCTGATTTGTTTGAGGTCATTTGTATATATTTCAAGGTAGTCTCAGTGATAAATGTGCGAATTTATTTGTACTATTTGAAACAATTCCAAATGTTATTAGTTAATAAGATTAAACATCGGAAAAAATATACCATACAATTGTGACAGGGCTTAATTACTTAATACATACTTAATTACTGTTCAACAAAAATACACATGTTTAAAAGCAAAGCCAAATACTCCATTGGAAATAACTAAAATAATATCCAACCACAACCTCGTTTCAACACTGCTACAGTCAACATTGAAATTGGATTCACGAATGTCATCGAATATTGAATTCAATTTTCATAACCAAGTATTAATGTCGTTAGTAAGTGGAACACAGCATTCAGCTCGGCGTCTTATTAAACTTACTTATTGAAGTGATAATGAAGAAGCTGTCTAGCCAGGCGCAGATTGTGAGAGGTATTGCTTTAGAGTGTTTGTGTTTCATCAACCTGTAGACGATCTGAATGGGTTCAGAGGTGAAAGCATCAGAATCGGTTCGGTCATTCCGAAAATGTATTTGAATTTTTTTACCAGGCTCTTTGTGTTGTAGAACGATTATTTACTTGAAATATTGAGCTCTAGGGGCACATTGGGGTTTTTAAGGAGCTAAAAGAAATGAATAAATAAATAAAAAATGATTTGATCCTTTACTACCGACAACAGTAAACGAGTTCATTTCAGTTGAGTTTGTTTGTAACATATGTGTATTTTCAGATCTTTTTCATGCGTTATTCATAAATTCATATTCATTTAATTATAGAATCTTTCAAAAGCATACAAAAGCATTCCCATTTCACTATGAAAATATTGCTGCCCACAAAATTACACGAAAATAATACAAAATTCTGAAAAAATAAACTTCATAGTGACTGATTGCTCTTCCTTCGCGTAAACAAGAACATGACTTTATTCTACCAAAATTCCAGAGGAAAGTATTTGAAAGGTAATTTATATTGCTTTAGGGCAGCTTTTCCCCCGAGAGTAATAGATTATACTTATGGTGCTAGTCTTATTATAACGTTACGTGAGTATAAAGTATCTGTTGTAAGGAAAAATAAATATTGTTCGCGTAAAATGAAATTAAACCTGTTACCTTACTAGGCCACTCCGGATACTATTTATTGTATAGAAGAGTCATGATATTTTGGACACTGTGATGTCTATTTCTTCTAAAATGTGTAAAATTAAATCTTTGGCCTGAAACTGACTACAGTTACGTCGCCCCTCTAGATTTTTTTGAACATCGTAAATTACTAAATCGTTACAATTTATTATATTCAATGGAAAAAGAGTACGGATGTGAGGAAGCTAAACATGCGTTAATGCTTTTCAAAGATTTATCTTTACCAAATGGTTTTCAATACAGAGTAATATATTTTTCGTGGAACCCCCACAGCAAATTATTGTCAAATGTACATGAGTCATTATCATTATGATACAGAAATTACCCGTCAGTTAAGCGGGGGGTAGAACTCTTCCGCAAAGTAACACTGTCACCTGACATTGTCACATTGCGGAAGACACAAGTTCCTACTATCTAAAGTGACTAAAGCGGTGTGATATCTCGACACTTGAGTATTGACGTTCGGTCGATATAACACAAGGGGTAGATGCTGTTACCAGTTCTTACACCGCACACGCCAACGACATACAGAATATTTATAATTATGATTTTATAGATTACATATTTGGGATAAAAATTTTAGAGATTACACTTCATAATTTTGAAGATACAATAACAGTTCAAGATAAATCTTTGAAAAGCATTAACGCATGCTTAGCGAACTCTAAATTTATTATATTAAATGGAAAAAGAATACGGTCGCGAACAGGATTCGAACCTGCGCCTCCCAGATGAATACTCCAGGCGCTCTGACCACTGAGCCATCTCGACCTCTGCTCACCACCGCGAATTCTTGGACTGAATTGATAGCAATAACGTCGCCATAAGACGTGTTTAAATATGGAAGAAGAATTCGTGGTGGTGAGCAGAGGTCGAGATGGCTTAGTGGTCAGAGCGCCTGGAGTATTCATCTGGGAGGCGCAGGTTCGAATCCTTTTCGCAACCGTATTCTTTTTCCATTTAATATTTAATACAATAACAGTTGCTCTAAGGACTTCTTTAAACAATTTCCTGTCCTTTCAGTCACGTGTGAGTCGATGTTTAACTATTGTGACTGCTTCGTGAACAGAGAAGTTGTTAACGTAAACTTAGAACGTTTCAGACTATATGTTCACTAAACTCCAAAGCAACCAATCACGATATCACAAGCCTTGCATTGACAATTTCCAACACTATAACGGTTCCAGACGTTTCCAATGAGATAAATTCAGCAAGTTCAGTGTACAACTGGCACTATATTGTCAACTTGCAACATTTAGGAACATAACAACACTAAGGTATCCAAGTTTTCATTCAAAGACATAAGGCAAGTTGTCCAATAGCTACAGAATGGTGAATTTTATGTGTCGTTTTATGTTAACGGTCTGTTTTATGCCATAACAGCCCGTAATGTTCACTGAAGTCAGGTAAAAGTCTGCACACAACAGTGCAATTACTTTTGGAGAAATTTTTGGGATATATCATTGTTTCGTGCTCGATGTCACTATTTGATCCTATGAGTACCCCGATAAGAAAGACCGCTATTTGGGTGTGTTGGCAGTTTTTCTACAAATATTAGGCCTCCGAAGATTAGAGCCTCTTGTATCGCTTTAGATCTCCCACTTTGATTTCGCGTCGTCATGTCAATCGGTTCATCCTCTACTAATCCAATCCCAAATTTTATTCCATTTTTTTTTTTAACGTTGTCCTACACTAGGAATTTCTTCCTGTATCGTGGGTGCGTTTACAGACATATAATCTCACAAGCACACTCACACCCAGACCCGGAGCAACTATCTATAGATCGTACAAATATTTGCTCCGTGCAGGAATCGAACCTGCGACACGCAGCGCAGCAGTCGGTCTCTCGATCACTGCGCCAACCGCGCTGTCAAACTAACAAGGCGTTTATGTTTATGCCTCGTAAACCGTTTCACCCACAATATAACATAACAAGGGGCAGGCAGAGGTGTAGAGAAATGTACTCCCAAATTTCACCAATGCTTTTATTGAATCCCATGTAATAGATGGTGAGCCTATTGCTATCTACTGGGCGCAATTCCAAACTCCGGGCTGCCACTGAGAATTTTCTAACAGAAAAATCCAATAACACTTTGCCCGACCTGGGAATCGAACCAAAGACCTCATGCTCAGCAGTCGCGCTTTGGACGACTAGACCAACGAGGCAGTTACAACACAATATAACAAAAATATTGAATGCTAATAATACGTTAATAAGTAGGTAATTAATTCATACTTATAATGAATTTATCAAAAACATCACTAGCAGATGTTTACGTTAACACCATTAATTTTTTTTTTTAATGGCATCTCGCAATTCGATTTAGCACGTTGTCGACTGCTTAACCGGGCTTTCCTGTGGTTGCCTTAATAATTTTAAGGCCTCCAGCCAGGGCATTCAACTTATAAACTAAGCAACAATACGCTAAGGGCAACCTCTGCGGGGTACGAGCCTCGGCTTAGAGCGTCGCTGGTTGGAGGACAGCAAGGGACTGGCTGGATCAGATTCGAATCATTATTATTTAGGTACGATTTTAAAGCTACAGGCTCAGCGGCGCTGGCTGGCACGAGCAAGGGTCGTGGTGGACAATTACAGAGACATCGCGACGGGCCTCGACGGCGAAGCCGAAATGACGGTGGTTTGTTTTTGTGTACTGCGTTGGTGGCCCTACTGCTTTCTTGGAGGAGGGTTATAGCGTCGTCGGGGTATGAGAGCGAATGCCTAGGTCGGCGAATTCTACTGATTTGTGAGGGGGTATACCGGGTGGCTGCCACGACTGGAGGGTTGGGGTGCTTTTCAGCAGAGTCGAAATAACGCTTAGTGATGCCACCAACATGGCCCCAACATGTGGCTTATATACCTTAGTAGACCTTAATACAGTTAGTGATAACATTTTGTATATGTGACAATTGAACCTGTATTTCTTAGCAAAATAATAAGCAACATTTTTAGTGGTATGGTAACAAGCGAGAGTAATTTAGGCCAAGCCGCTTAAATAATTACGCACCATAATCCTAGAAATTTCTATAAATAAATTGCTTTCCAAACTTCTAAAAACTTCTAAATCCATAAATAACTCACGATATAATTCTCTATTTATTGAAATTATTACTTGCGACTTTCTAAAGTAACACGTTACTGTCTTCATTTTAAATATTTACTTATATATATATATGCATAATTAAAACCTCTGTTTTATAATTAAACCACTTTTAAATAGATTAATCGCGTGTGTTTACCGGATTAAGGGGTTAAAAGTCGTTTTGTTATAATGTGTGATATTACCATGCTCTGTTTTCTTCTACTTATCCATATTTTCACCGCTACACAAATTAAAATTACTTATCTCTACAATTAGTCCACTATTAAGCGGTCATTATTTTGTTTATATTATATACCTTATTTACACAAATTTTGACAATTGACATTGTACTGTTGCTAACTCTATGTTAGAATTATTCAATATTTACTATTGACATTTTAATTGATTATTAATGTATTTAATTAATATTTGACATTCTAATGAAATTAATTGTTATATGACATATCTATCAATACCTTAAAAATGTGAATGTGAGTATTGTGTAGGATTGGATTGAAGTTATAATTATATGATTTGTCTGGCGGCTTTTGAGATGTCTCTGTGGCCTTCGCAAATGTCCTGCCGATCTGGTATCGTCTTGCGACGGGTCGTTAAGCTCCCTAAATTGTGGTTGAGCTACACGATGACTGATGCATACGTGCCGTTGGTTAGGACAGGTCAGCTCAAAACAGCTATGGCTCTTTCTTCAAAAGGCCACCCCAGACCTATCCCTACAGAATTCCACTCATATGTTGATTAAAATGATGTCTGGACTTTAAAAGAGACGTTGACCTCTGAGTTTGTTTCGGCATTTCTTCTCAGAGCTAGTCAGATAGGAAATGCAGACGCCATCTAGCAATTTTTTTTTATTTCTTGTAGAAGTGTCTATAACAGGAGTATTTACAGAAATAAATATCATTTATCATTTTGACATAAGCTAGCGTCGTGTTTGCACACGTTAAGTACCTACTACAAAATCCATTAAAAAAAACCCTGCAAAATCGATTCCTTCGTAAAGCCACAGGTTGGTTTGGTATGGTTCATGAAGAACCTTCAACTCCACTTTGACTCATTATGCAATACATATAAAGGGCATCGAAGAGATACTTCGACTCCGCCCCTAACCATCTGAATCTCTTAGTTGTTTCTTCCGCCGACTACAGGCCGTCTCAGATTAGTAAAGTCCGCCGAACAGGTCACGCACTCCTCCGTCCCGTTGATAGCATCACTGTAGCTCAAGATTCTAACACACAAGCACACTCCAACGCGCTCGACAGCCTCATTACGTCGTTGATCTCACCGGCGAGATCCGCCTCCGTCGCGAAATATCTCGTCATGTCCGCCCCGACCATTGCTCGAGCCGGCCCGCGCCGATCCAGTAACTTTAAATTCGTCCCTTAATAATAAGGAAACTGATTTCATCCAGCCTGGTACTAGTTGTCCCCCCAGAAACGCCCTAAGCCGATGCTCGTGTCCAGGGCACGCCCTTAGTGCTGTGTTGGTTAGTTTGTAGTAATATAAAATATGCTCTTGCTGGAGCTATCAAATTGCCTTGCCATAGCTATTGTTCGGTTACGCAGATCAAACCCCAACGGTTAAAATTAGCGGTCACTAAATTTGCTCCTGCGTCCCTTAATTTACAACTATTCATAAAAAGTTAATAGATATTGACTATATTTCAGTAAAGAAAAACGTGGTATAACTCAAACTTCGATATCTTTCGATATTCAAGTAGGCGTCTCTTTGATCACGCTCCTTAAAATATTGATCACCTAACTATTATCGTTTTGGTAACGAGAAAATGGCAACTTAAACAAAAATGTGAATTCTCTGAAAAAAGGGTATAAGTTTATGTTGTCAATCTATGTGATGAAATATTTTAATTATTTTTATATCAAAGTTGATGTATCTACGAGTGGTTTGAATTCTGGCATGTACCAATGTGACGTCTTCAATGTCATATGTACTTTCTTAGATAATTTCAGACTCCACAGACATCAAGGTCAGGTTTCCTCACGATGGTTTCCTTTACTGTAAGTATGTACTTACAGTAAAGGAAACCATCGTGAGGAAACCTGACCTTGATGTTCTGAAATCGCTAACCTGCTGTGAGCTAGCTTGGTGATCAATGGTCGCGGCTTCTCTGTATGAGAAGAGGCCCTTGCCCTGCAGTGGGATAGCTATAATCTAGTTATGTTATATTACGTTATGTAATATTTTAATCAACTTTTATTTATTGTTGCTCCAACCATAACCGAAACGTCCAAATATTTTTCTTTTTACCTAAAACATCCTTAAGATAATATATTAAATGGAAAAAGACATCCTTTTCCACGAATGCGGAACCTTACCTTTACCTATTATCCTTGGCTTATTTTCGTTATCATCGAGTAAATGTTGGTTCCACATCCCTTGTAATTTCGTTAAAGCCTACCCCTCACGTACACAGATGTACTTAAGTTGGCACTTTGTGACGGCCGTGCCCACGGTCACCAGATGCGTATATGGATGTACCCCTTATTATTATTGGCGTGGCGTATTGTTACTCCTTTGTTTGTCTAATAGGTTTATACTAATTGGAGATTCGCTTGATTGATTGAGAGAAAAGGTCAAAGAGCTTCTGAATTTTGTTGTAAGATGTTTGAAGATTATTAATTTGTACATCAAAATAAAAAAAATATGGAATTGGTTTTATATTAAAGAAAATATAAATAGATAGAAAACGTTAACATAATGAGCATGTAGTTGCGAAAGACTTAAAGTACTAACAAAACCAGATACACAATATCTACTTGGTAAATCTTAAAAAAAAAAACATGAAAACGTTTCGATAAAGATTCTAAAGATGAATAAATTTACTAATAAAAATACGCAAACCTTAGCATTAGTTTTACTTCATGTAGCACAATTTGGTTGGTATGAACTAATTTAAAATTCTGTTGCTTGTCCAAAAATTTACTAACAAACTAACTGAAGCGGAGTTATTTTAAAAGCTTGTAAAATAAGTTACAGTGACGCATGATATTATAAACCTCCTTCAAAATGTAATTAATTTTATTATATATTTCTGAATAGATTATAGTAGTGCATAATAATACAAGTGAGCTGAGTTCGTCATTACACTCGAGGCTGGGTTGCAAGCCCGAGCCGGTAAGAGAGGGCGTAAGTCGGCCGAATTCGTATTGAACAGTAAGCTTACGTACTTAACATAACATAACATAGCATCACGCCTGTATTCCCCGAAGGGGTAGGCAGAGATGTACACATTCGTACATCCACATTTCACCAATGCTGTTATTAAGTCCCATGTAATAGGTGGTGAGCCTATTGCCATCTACCGGGCACAATTTCAAACTCCGCGCTGCTACCGAGAATTTTCTAACAGAAAAAATCAATAACACTTTGCCCGACCCGAGAATCGAACCCGAGACCTCATGCTCAGCAGTCGCGCTTGGGACTGCTGAGCAACGAGGCAGTGGCTTACGTACTTCATACGATCATTTTTATACACTTGCGAGCATGAAAAAAATATTTAATTGATTAAACTTATTGCGTTGTTTAACTGCGCGCGGTTTTTTTTTTTTGTGCGCCAAGGCTGTTGTCTATGCGCGCGTAGGGAAAATGAAAGGGATTTTAGGCATCAAAATTCTTTGTTGAGAGTTTTTTTTTTTTATAAACATAAATATTAATTACGCTGCTGTACTTTTTTAGATTACCGCAATATTGTGGAATGTAAGGTAAAAAGCACGCGTGCGTGTTAAGCCGCATTATAAACCGAACAGTGATTCGATAAGAGTCACTTTACGCGCAAATGTGTTGAAAATATATTATTTGTAACATCACACATACCTACGATTCACACTTATTTCGTGCCTTACCTACGCCACGTCGAGAATTGATCGTCAACGGCAATGAATAGAACAGAAAAATGAACAGTTTTTTTTTTCTGACAGTTTTTGTCGTTTCAAATAGAATTTAGTGATATTTGCAAAAATCGTGAGGGTATCTCACACAGGAATTTTGAAAATTTTGTCTAACACACAAGATACCTACCTATTAAATCAGCCTGTCGATGAGTATAAGTCGGAAACGCATCATAAGATGAATATCCTTTGTGCGGCTAAGCCCTACACGTACTAGAAGAAGTACTGGTGATCTTTCAACGGCTGAATAGATTTTAACCAAATCTTGCTATAGCCATGCCGATGACACCACTCTTTTTAAGAATAACAATATAACAATTGATCTATCCGTTTGGGATCTATAATTTCACAGAAAAAAATACAATCTTAGCCATCTTTAAAAAAAATCTGGTTCTTTTTTTTTTTCTACAAGCCACATTCTATAAGATGATTTTATTATTTAGTTTATGTTTATTGCAAATAAATCAAAATTTGTAATATACAAGAAGTGAGAGTTGGTTTTAAATTGTGATTTAACACATCGTGAACCATCGAGGCGACGCAATGTTATTTCACGATTCCATTATACAAGTTTAAAGCTTGTAAGAGAGGAGTTAACACGCGATTTCATTTTAATTCCCCACATCAGCGTTAACAGACAGTTACAACACTCTGACTCAGTCATAAAATCACGATCTTGGATGACATGACTCTTAACACTTCTCTACATTAACGACCAAGTAAAATGTGGGTAAGTGCTGGAAAAAAAAACTAGTTGTCCACAATTCATTACATTTATCAAATTCTCCTTTATCAATTGGTTTATATTTAAAGATATTCTATGACAGCTTATGTCTCTGAGTATCATGCTCCAATTATTGTACTTAAAAATCATTGTGACAGGCAGTTTCTATTTGTGTGCCATAGCTGTTGCCTCGCTCATTAGCAGACACAATAGATTTTTATTGTTACAACGTATAATTCTGTACGTGGCTGAGCCGAAAGGTAGATGGTGTGATGATGATATATTGTATTTATAGATTTATTAGCTTCTGACCACGACTTCAAAATTGGGCCCAGCCGAGATTAGGAGTATCCTATGTTAACACTAATCCGGACTATAAACTATATATCTGCAAAATTTCATCCAAATCTATTCAGTAGTTATTGCGTGAAAGAGTAACAAACATCAATCTGTCCTAACAAACACTCGCATTTATAATATTAGGAGAAAGTAGGATAAGAGTGAAAAATCAGAATATAATACCATTTATCAACTAAATGAAAACTAAGTTCAATGTATTGTATATGTATTGTCTCTATATAAAGAATATAAACGCAAAAATAGTCACTGACTCATCGAAGTAAGTAAAAAGAAATACTATAACTGTACTATCATTTTTTATTAAGTTTACCAAACAAATTATGCGTGGCCTACATTTATTCAAATAATTTAATATTCAACAACAAGTTTTGACACTATAGATAAAGCTCTTAAAGATAAACACAAACTTTATACTTTAGCCTCTGCGCATTAACAAGTTTTACAGTAACTTTTGCGTTTAAAGCACTTAGTGTTCGTATATTATTGGTTCGATGCAACCGAAACACGGACTATCAATCAGCGGGTTAATTATATAATTTCAAAGTTACCCAGAATCTATTTGGTTTGATATTTTCGCTGGAAATATCAAATGTAACCGATTCCAGTCATAACATTATTAGAGTACGCGGTAATCGAGCTGTATTCGTTTCAAATATCGGTTAATATAACTGCTTAATTGATTTAGTACACTAGTCACAAGCACGGCTGTTGACTGTGATGTCCTCGGTTTGATCCCAGGTCAAATTACCTATCAGTACTAGCCCGGACTTTAGAAATGTGCCCGGTTGATGACAACAAACTAGCACGACTTGACAGGACGACTTGACTTTAATTGCAAAAGATAAATGTTGGTGTTTCAATAATTCAGCAGGGGTATATCTCGTACCTTATGCCTGTACTGAAGTATACTACAGATGTGATGCAATCAAAAATATGTCTACCTACAAAGGTTACAATGAAGAGATTCAATTAAGTTAAATGCCCTCTAAATTGTTTTTGTTCCATTACTCGGTCATTACCCACTAACTTCAGGGCAAAAGTAAAACACGAAGTAAAACTGTCTCAGCAAGTTAATTCAAGAAAAGGTGTTAGTGATATAAGATAATTAGTACTGGTTTCCCTTTCATTTATACGAACAATTAATATTACAAGTGACATGATTATATTACTGAGCATGAGGTCCTGGGTTCGATTTCCGGGTCGGGCAGTGTTAGTTGTTGTGGGTTTTTCTACTAGTAAATTCTCGATAGCAGCCCGGATTTTGGAATTGTGCACGGTAGATGACAATAGGCTCATCACCTATTACACGAGACTTAATAACAGCATTGATGAAATGTGGGTGTACAACAATGTACACCTCTGCCTACTCCTTCGGGGAATACAAGCGTGATACGTTTTGATTATATCTACTGTGTTAGAGGGTCGATAACTACACGGCAGTGTTAATTAGTATAAACGTAACGTTCCGCATTGTCAACATTTATGGCATCCGTTTTTGTTATAATAACTAAATTTTTCTAATTTGAGGCCATAAGCGTCAATTCACCCACCTTTTTCGTAAAGGTAATGATAGAAATTTTTTCTACAAAAAAATAGGCCACTAAGAAAGAAAGGAACGAAGTTAATTTATTGCCATATGACAGCACTCTGGCGCTCATAGCTACATTTATAATGTCACCATACATTTAATATTATTTTTTTGGGTTCCGTGGTAGGTTTGGCACCAAATTACCAAATTTATCTAATGAAATATTATACTCACGTACCTTTAAGTTATTACCCAAAATAAACTTGAAAAAAGGGTTGAAAATACACTACTTCAATTACGCATAAAAAATGTCAAGAAAATGTGACTAACAGCTCCGACTTAAACTCTATGTAATGCAAAAAATTTGATAAAAGCTCAGTTGTAAATGAAGCGTCTATTAGCTTCACAATAGAATTCCACCGCTGCTGTTTTCATCATGAATAGTTACACTATTCTCTAACTTTGACTGTATAAACCATCGGTTCAGTTAAACTTTGTGACATTGTTATGTTCTGCATATACCTACACTTTAAGCTATGTGGATGAAAAGAAAAGATTAAATAATATATTACAACTGAATTACTTATTTGTATACAGTACACATATGCACATTATTTTACATTAATTACTCACCGGTTATTCCTCACGTACATTTAAGGACTCTTATCGATAAGCGGTATTTTGTCGACAATAAGAGTAAATGCAGCCGTCAACATATGACGACGGTAGCCACCGCGAGGAAAGCTGCAGCTCCTCCTGTCGTTGACAAAGTGGCGCTTGTCTGTTAGAGCCCTTGCGTGGTGATATGGAGAGTCATTTGACTTGCGACATCGCCGCGGGCTCGGCTTATGACTAATGGCTCCGTTCGAGTTCTAGGCTAGTCGAGCAACCCTGAAAAATCTTCGAGAGTAATCACTCGTGAAAATAATATGTTCACCCGTCTTCGGCCACACCATCAGGCGAGTTGGTGGCCAAACTTCGATCATTTTTTGATATAAAATAAAAAGCAGATAAAAAATGCCTTAGAAGGTTGTTAAATATATTATTATATAGTTATCTAAGTATATAAACAGTATGTACGTACATACATCTAGCCAACATAGACTTGTTGTTTGGCCAGTGTCGTGTTTGCGGACAAACACGGCCAGCTTTGCTTGTTTAGACCTCACCTGGAAACGAAGCTACAGATAGAGTCGGACAGGATACAAAAGAGGACTGGTCTACGGGTAATCGATAAAATGCGTGAATATGTAATGTCTGATTGCAGTAGGACGTCGGTTCTTGACACTGTCTGATTTACAAGCATGGTATTGTGTGTTCTAGTTATGCTGACTCATTAGCCTCCTGGACTCAAGCACAGCTATTGAACGCGAGGTCTTTGAGCATGTGACGTATATCCTATCACCACGAAAATAATTTTCACGTATAAATTAAAGATAGAATTTCAATCTAAAACATTCTTGTTTCAATTTAACGCTCTTTTAGTTCCATTCCGGTCTTTTGTTGACAAAACCCTAACACGACTTTGACATTTACAAAAACGTATTTGAAGGGTAAACTTGTTTCGCGTAAATGACTATCGATGTATTATTCATGAATTCCGATAAAAAACATTGGTTGAGCGAATTTGATCCCACTTCCATAATACATCACCCAGTCCGCAAAATAAGGTCGGTCAAGTCCTCTGGACTGGAGTAATTAATCTTATATAAATAACCACAAATATTCTTCTTTTGGTCTTGCCTGTATCTTTTCTAGTATCATGTAGGTATATATACGTATATTCTATGAAATTTGTATGCGTAGCAACAACAACGTATTTATGTTGTGTTTTAGTTAGGCCGGGTTAAATAAAGTATTAAGCTTTTCCCGAATTACGTTAATAAAATTGTACTCAATCCCTTTTGGTGCATCCCGCATTCGGTAACGCAGAGCTGAGATGACTACTTATGCTTTCACTGCCACTGTAGACCTTACCAAAACGGCCTTTTAGAAAAAAATACATTCGATTTCAAATTTTACTCATGGACAGCTGACACAAAGATTCAAAATTTCGTGGCACAAAAGTCAGGCTGACAGAGTGGCAAAAATCTATAAGTGACCTTAATCGTTCCTAACTTTAACCTTACTCCTAAAATTTTACCTTTATTTATATCATTATTTAACAACAGATTCGACAAAACTTAATTCTAAGGCGCCTGAAACCAAAACCCGGATAGGGTTACACAATTTCGGGGAACAAAGGTAGTGATGAAGCGAGAAAATGTCCACAACTGTCCTTTTATAGTGTTACGGGACACCACCGTAGTGGCACTCAATCACGCCATTCCTCATTCGTCTGCTCACCATTCGATACGATTGGAATGTGTTCAGTCTGGCTGCTCGTTGACTGAGAAACAATATTGCTTTTGATGTAAGCTTCGCTTTAAGTGCATGTTTTACTAAAGGGCTTGTTTTGGTCAACGTAGGGTCGAGTGAGGGTTATATGAAGTAACTCATTTTACGATGTTTTAACCTGTTAAGAGTAAATTTGTTGTTTTTTTTTAACTTAGATTTTAATTAAGAGCTATGTTAACCACTAGTCTTATTTTGTGGACACGATACCACGTTCACAATCCCTTTGTGTAACTGAGATTCGTTTGATGTTTTTGTATAATATTAATTAAGACAAAAATTAAAAGCCTAGCTGACCCCTCTGCTGGAAATAAAATGTTATTTTATAAATTTTAATAGGCCTATAAATTTTCATGTTCATGTGCTACAAAACGGTTTATTAAATAGCTAAGAATTAATTATTAAGTTTTCAGTAACAGTATGAGACTAACTACACGAGACTATAATATATATATATACGAGACTAATATATATTTAGCCTTTAGCTGACATTAAGATAAAATTAATAATATTAAAACATAAGCCCATAATATCAGTTTATTATCTTTATTATCTTATTTTATATAAAATAACAGAATTATGTACAGATTACTGTAGGCGTAATCTCCTATCTTAAGTATTTTGGACTCGCGTCGGCCAATTATAGCCACATTTAGAATATTCAAGAAACCTTTAAGGAGGAAAATATTTCAATTAAAGAAATAATTAAATATTAAGACAGTGAAATTTCATGAGCTTTTCACGGTTATAATAGCTTGAGTATAAAAATTTGTTTGATTAAAGATGCATCAAATTTTAAAGACAACCTCAGACCGTAATTAAAAGTTATATGATTAAAATTTCAAATATAAATTTTGAAGTGTACTTTAAAATGAGCTTAGACAAATAAGTTTTTGTCTTGTAAAATTATGATGTCTAGAGATTTGAAGTGTGACATAGAACAATAAAATGTTAATGAAAAATTTGAATATTTTTGAAGAATTTTCATTCGCAGTTAAAATTGTTGAGACGCTCGTAGAGATAAAAATAAATTAATGGTTATGATTTAAAATACTTGAATTTAAGAAAAAAACTTTTATTTTCTTCGTTACCTATTTAGTAGCCGTACGCACAATGTACAAACCGATGTAAAAATATCAATTTATGTTGTATAATATCCCTAAAATATTAGCTTGTGACTAAATATCAGTAAAAGCTAAGTTAGAATAGTATGACCATTATATTCGCAAGTCAAAGGTTGCAGATTTGAAAACATGATAAGCTGTGCCTTATACGACACGATAAGAAGGTAATTGAATAATAACCGCACGGATCACTCGTGTGATTTGCGAGGTTAAGTTGACCGACCACGATCAGCTAATGATGGTGATCATCACAGTGGGCTCCCACAAGATAAACCACCAGACTCCTACGTCATATTTGGATGTACTAATCAAAACGACGTTACAAGTCGGAAAGTGACAAAAAGATCAGGATTATAATAAAACTACTTTCAACCAGGTTTTTGACTAAGGTGTGACCACGAACGTCGCGAAAATATCAGACATTACTAAGCTCTGTGTTCTCCAGTGATGCCCAATTACTAAAACCTGTCAAATAAATCGATAAATACTAAGCAAATGAGATCCAGTATGCGAATCAGTATGATTCAGCAGACAAGACAAAAATACTCAATAGGTTTTTATCAATAAACGACAAAGAATATTTAAGCAAAACTTCATAAGTGGTACACTACATATTAATAACAAAGTTACCCATAATTCCGGTCTGTCGAGAGGGAGATAGTTTTGGGGTAATTCAATTAGCCATTATGTGGCCCTCCGAGGGAATCGAACAAGTTTGTTGCGGCCTCTGTTCATGTGAAGAATAATTAGTTGGTATCACGCAAACAACACTTATCAGGCTACTCCAAAAAAAGTACTATATTTGCAAGATAGGGAAGGATGTAGCCATTAGTTTGAAGAGATGTGAACCTTATCTAAGTGTATTCAATGTTAGTAATTTTTTTATTATTATGTTAATTTGTTTCAGAATAATATAACTTTTTGATAGCAAATAAAAACTTATTTACTTTTTGCGTGACAAAAACTCTTTTATTTTTACTGTTGTTCCATAATATAGGTAAATGAATTTTCTCTTCCGCACTAATATCTTCCACTTATCCCAAATAACGTACATTATATACAAAATAATCTTCAATTTCCACGAACAACGTGATTATAACACCTATTTAGAAGAAGAGACGGTGGTAGGTAATTTAAAACATGATGTATTACTTGTGTCAAATAACAATTTTGTGAAAGCTCCTTTAAATGTGTGAGTGAGTGAGATACAAATAGCTCCGAATTTATCAACCTCAGGCAAAATCCTTTCCCACTTTCGTATCTATAAAAGAATATCTCGAATTTTGCCGTACAGAAGGGACTGTAATTTGCCAAATTGAGACGTGTCTCAGGATTCCGAGGAACGCAATCTGTTTTTTTTTTGTGATGTTATAGCGTATGAAAATTAGCCGCATTATGTGTCTTGTGTCCATTTCGGGTACTTTTGCTGAACAGAGAAACGTAAGACCTTTTGCGTTTTATCGTTCTTCTTTTTTGCAAATATAACGTTTAAGATCTTTTATACAATATTATTTTTGTGGAATACAACTGGTTCAAATGTTGTAATAGTACTTTTATTCCCGACCTTTTTGTAAGTTGTAATAAGTTCTATGGGAAAAGTAACAGCTGATGCACTTTACATTTTCTTTTATGGAATTAATCGAATCATTAAGGCCCATTTGCTCTATTTGGTCACTCAACACATTCATTATTATGTGCAGAATATAAAAACTAATATGAACTCAGGAACTGTTGCGAGGAATAGTGTTTTATTTAAATTTTATCGTCGGATACGTCGCTCGTTTTATTGTTTCCTGTCTGTAACTGTCGCCTTGTGTGAAATTTTTCTGCTTATGTATTCTCTTATTACGTTTCTCTAATGTTTTATAATATCGAAAAGAAAGTCATAATATGGTATTTGAATATAAAAATTGCCTGGATATTGGAAAACGACGTAGAGAGGATAGTAATGCACATATTCGATTATTTTCTAAATAAAGGAGTTACTGAAATTAACATGCGAATTCGTAAGACAAATTTTGACTTAATAGAAATAATGTCATTTTATCTTTAGAACAGAAAACCAAGAAATATGAATAAATACAAAATATATAAATAACCTTTGGTGTTAAACCAATAGTTACAACTTATTACATAGCACACTATACTGTGGTAAGAAATTAAACGAACTTTTTATAGTTGTCCTACTGTTAAGTATCTAATCTTTTTCTTACTCTTATTACAAAACAGAAATACAAAGCTAAAAAAGCTCAATTTTCGAAAAAACGCTGCGTACTGTTACCATGTAGGTACTTTTAATACCAAGAACAAACGAAGCGCAAAATTGTTAGTTTGCAACGTCACGTGAAAAAACCCTGTGAAATATCCAAGTTCCGTCAACAGACAATGCTTTGTGAGAGTTACGGTTACATCGGATTAGTGGGCTCCATTCAGGTTTCACAATGGGCGTACGATGTCAAGATGATAATTGGTTGTCAAAGCCAAACAATTGTGTACTAACGTGCAGAGTTGAAAATTACAGTGGAAGCATTTGAATTTTTACAGAAGCTCCGGCACTGTTGTCGTCTGGAACAAATTGAAAGGACCACTGACTAAAAGACTTTTTGTGAAAATGTTCTTGGCCATAAGCTGGTGACCTATGTTCAGTTTTTTGATTACACTGTCTCGTTCGTAATATGTATGTCAGCACGATATTTCGATAAATCTTGCGATTTTTTCCACACGTAGAAAGGTTAAAGTTATATATCTTCTTTTTATATATAAGGTATTTTTGTGCATCTTAAAAAGTTTGATGTAAATTAACATACCTATTTAAAATATCGATAACTAGGACTTCTTTTTCAAAAAAATTTGTAAAGGCCATTGTTTCTATATTTTGGGTCGGCATTTTCTGCCCTTTAACCGAGCTACAATTCTTGTATAAATTTTTTATAGACCACAAAAAGTTTTAAGTCTTTTATTTATAATAATGCATTTGTATCTTTATCCTTTTCAAATATTTTATTATCTACACCGGTATTCCCAACTTTAGTTTATGATAGCCAGAGGTAGTCTGACGTGATCTCAATGAATGCGATGTTAATTGCCTGTCAGAAACAACCGTCGCCAGAGACATTTGTGGGTGCGTGCTTAACGGCTGATACTAGAGTTTTCAGCTATAATAATTAATGTCAGTATAATTTAAGGTTGTGTATCACCTTAGAAAACGCTAAAAATAGGTTAGTCAGTTAAAATATTTTAAATTATTTTATGTGTTTCTATCAATTTAGTCTATATGATAATCACAATACATTTATAAGAGAAATAAATACTATACATTATATGAAAATCATGTGATTCGACTTACCATTATGATTTAAGTACACAAATTGTTTTTTGTTAATATAGATAATATCTAAATTAATGTCTTTGTTGATAGCTTTAACAGCTAAAGCTAAGTAAGTCACAAATAAACATAATTTATAATGCTTCATCACTGCCACTTCAAAATATTCACGTTTGAACACAAAATATAAGGAGGAAACACAAAATAAAATTAGAACATACCAAGCATAAATCTCTGTGAACACATTAAGAATATCCCATAGCTATCTATCCTTGAGTCAGGGTTTTTTCGGTCTACACAGAAAGGATCGAGGGAATAAAAAAAAATGGGAAACGTAAAAGTATCAAATTGATAATAAAAAGTGTATTTGGTAAGGTGGTTTGAATAATTGAATTTTTTTTTTTTATAATAAATTAGAAAAGGATTAACTACCGAGATGACGGCTGACAGATGTATGGAAGAAAAAGTCTTGCTGCGTCGACCTCACGTAAATTGGGATAAGGGCAGGAGGATGATGATGAGTTATAATAAATTATGTGCAGGTTATAAAATTCCTTCATGAACGTCTGGTGTACACATTATCCTGCACTAATCTAACTGGGACTTCAGGATCACCACTGCATTCCCCACAGCTCTGGCAGATAATTAAATACCTGGTATAAAATTAAAGTTTCTATGCGTATGCCGTTAAGTGGAAACCACTTTTTTTTCATGGCATACATTCATATTTAAATACCTAAACTCACACCTTCCTCCCATTAGGTTGGCAGAAACTACAGAAAGTCACCTGGTACGATCCTCACATATGCCATTTGCTTCGTCCACGTTCATACATGTGGTCATTCCTTTGCGATTGTTGCGAGTGTACATATATACCTTCTAGAGCGTCCCCTTCCGGCATTTCTACTTATACCTGCCTTGTTATAGCATCTTTTGATAACCGTCTTTCATTAATTCTCTCAATATGATCGCAACGTTGTCTTATCACATCATTCCTCAATTTATCATTCATGTCTCTTTTGTCACACCCAACATTCACTTCCTTACTACAAGCGTAGATACTAGCACAAACATTCATAGTTACACCACACATACTTCACAAGGAACGCATTTCTACGGCATTTATTCTACTTTCATGTCTCTTTTGCCACACCCAACATTCACTTTGATACTACAAGCGTACGTACCAGCACACCATTCTGGACAGCCAGTCGAGCCTTCTTGGATATCGACTGATTGGCCATCACCGCATGTATAGCATCATTCACTTTATTTCCTTCCTTCTTTTTCTAGGAATTAAAACCGTGCCTGTTCTGCTAACTTTAAATCTTAAACAAGTAGGTTATTACTACTTTTGATCAACTATGACATAGTTTCTATTTATAACAATATAATATGTTAAGTGTTAGCAAACGTATTTTATGCTTTTAGACAACTTTTCTTTGTTCATTAATTTTTAACTTGCATAAATATTCAGGTACTATGTTCTGCTAATATTAGTACAGGTCTAAGTATTGATATTCATCTATTACAATATTCACAAGAATAATAAAATCAAGCAGTTACAAAAAATAATTACATGACCTTGCAAACAAGAAGAGTCACCACTCAACCTAAATTGTGCAAAGTTCTATTTTTACGCCTTTAATAAATTTTATATCTGTGTAGCCCAGTCCTTTATGGGAAAGTCGCTTTCATAATCATCCAGATAACTTAAAAGATTATAAACTGATAAATTAATGTTTAGTGGAGGCACGGCTGTTGAGCGCGACATCCGGGTTCGATTCTAGTTATTGGTTGTTAGTTATTGGTTTTATTGAAAATTTCAGTAGCAGATGGGGGTTGAAAAGTGTGTATGGTATATTCGACGGGTCCTACGTATACTAATGTAAGTGCAAAAACACAACTTTACAGGAGAGCGGTTTAAAGGTTCTAAAGCTTGTAACTTTGACATACATCAATAGAAACTCTCGAAATTTGGAAATGTTATAATTGAATATCATAGGAAAAAGACTGCATTATTACTTTTTCATATTTTTTTATACTTTAGAAAATAGCGTCACTTGCATTGATATAGCTTGTTTTCTTTACTATATTAGAACATGTAAACTGGTACAAGTGACCACTTGTACCAGTTTATAGTGTACTTACTTTTTTGCAATTTAAGGAAATCAGAAGGGCATTACCTTATTTAACGTGTACTTTTTAGTCTTTTTATTAATATTTAAGCTTATAATATTAAAAAAACATTTTCTTTTATCAAGTCTAAGCACTTACAACAGTTTATTATGTACTGAAAACTACTTGTAACAATTTTCAATGTTGTACGTTTGTTATTTTCTAAAAATATTTAATGGGTATAACAGTAAATAAAACAAAAAATTTAAAAAGAATGTCAATATAAAAGATTATGGCAAATAATTTTAACCAAGTAAGCAGTTTTTATTAATTTGAATCATCATCCTTTAATTAACATGTCTCAGCTCAATCTGATCTCACCTATGCTTAATCGGTACTGTTATTCTAAGTTTGTTATGGCACGCTTATAAAGTAAATAATAAAATTCTTCATAACTTAGGTAGGACCTATCGTTTATTTCATTAATTACGTATTCATATTTTCGTAAATACTTAATAAGTAAGTACTCGTAATCAGTCTAATCAGTGTCTCGGACATTATCAAATTAAATATTGCTTAGTCACTTATTTAAGTAGCATAGAAACTATCACAGTAATGGCAGAAAATAAAACAATAAAAAGAGAGACAAATCTTTGAATAGAAAGCTAGGCTTCTTTAAATACTACTCAGTTTTCTCGGTCCCTATTTTCACATTATTGTAAAATATGTGGAATCGCTCAGGAATCACATTGGTATTGCAAATATTTTGAAGATCTTTGAATTTTTTCTTGTCAATTGGTAACAATATTTTGTAATCTACATCTAGCTATCAAATTTTGTATACTGGTTCGTGTCAAACGCATATTTATAATTAAGAATAAATAAATCTTTGGCTTGAACATTGACTTTACAAATGTTACTCCACATAACATGTTCCCCAATAGAATTCATCTTCCAGTTATGAAAAAGGTGAGGCAAGACTCCAAATCGAAGACGAAAGATTGTGTTAGTTATTTTTTTTTACGTATGGTTTTGCATTAGCCGTCGATATTTTGAAGGCTAGGGTCCACTGGTCTAGAGTATAAGTTAAAACATTTCTAGTTTATTTTTCAATTACGGAGTGAATGTTTTTTCTCTAATTTTGAGTATGACCAACAACAAGAAATCTATCGGTAATGTTCATGTTAAATTTCCAAGCGCAGAACATATACATAAAGAAAATGATCCTATTTCGATTTTAGCCTCCACAATTGTTCAATCAGAATTTAAAAGATTGTCAAATTCATCTTCGGATTGTTAGTAGAATAGTGAAAAATAAACTAATGGCGAAATCATAGGCGTTAAGCTCTCACTTTCATCATCAGGAAGTTTAGCCTGCTTTAAACACACAAAATCTAATTCAGCAATATGATTGACAATCACACTAATGTCCTGAACGATGTAGCAGTCAATTGTCAGAACCTGACGAAATGCTTCATACATTTTGATATACATTTTCAACTGTAGGGGTTACCTCGAACATGTCTTATAGATTGCTTAAGCTAACAATCTTATTGATGAATGACAAAGAAAAATTCAGCTTAAAATTCCGCACTCAAGGTAAGGTATATAAGGGGGGGAACCTTAAAAGATATATATAATAATAATGTGGTTAATAGCTGATAGATTAATAAATAATTATGTGTTTTGATTGAGTTCCATTAATTGTAGGAAAATAAAAATATTTGTGTTAAAATAACGTTACTTATATCAGTTTACAATATAATTGACCACAAAAAGATCAAATGAGACCTTGTATACTGATACAAGTGCAAAATTGATTAAAAAACATTAATAAATAATAAAATTATATTTCATTTGCCTAGTGTAGTTTCTTTACTAGGCTTATCTATTAGATGCTCAATTTCAAAATATATTTTTTCGTATTAATCTGTCGGTTCCGTGGTTCTGTACGTTTCCAAAATTAGGTCCAATTCTTCATATGTTTTGCAAGATGGTACCATAGGAGATTCTAAAATAAATAAACGTTAGTGTGAAAATACAATATTTTCAATATAATTATAAATAATCGTTAAAATTCACTTGCATCACTATACAAAGTACGCATGTAAACAATATCAACTTTGTGTACTGGTACAAGTGAAAATATAAATAAATTAAACATAATTTAACTTTATAACATAGTTTAATCTAGTAAGAGTTAAAACTATTTATCATTACAGTATTTAAAATGTTAAATTGATAATTACCTTCGTAATTTTCTGGAGTTTTTACTTTCCTGCCATTATTTTCTAATAAATCTAACCCGTGAACGCTTTATTGTTGTTATTTGTTATCACTACTACTAATTACCAAAAAAAAACCGGATAATTACACCTAATTTTTAACATTTGAATACGGAAACTAAGACGCATCTCAGTTATACCAGTGTAGGGTGTACACGCTGCATCGTCGCCGCGCGCATACTGGAGTAAAGGTCACTTGCGCTCACGCGACGCGTCGAACGCGACTACCTACACTGGTGCAAGTAACTTGCATCAGTGTAGACAGTAGCGAAGCCGAAAATGATGTCACATATATCAGTTTACAAGTTTATATCTGCGAAATTATTTGATATTTAATTATAATTTTTACAGGATACAAAATATAGATAATTTTAAGGCTTTTGATGCAATAAAATGGTTTTCGTCATTTTGTGGGTTATACCAGTATACGTAGGACCCGTCGTATTGACAATATGCTCACTATAAATCACACAAGGAATCAATGAAATGTAAGTGTTTTACAATGCGACGTCTCTGCCTCTACCCTTTAAAAAATACAAGCTTGATGGTATGTGTGTGAGATTCATCTCATAACTTTACACTGAAGTACCTACATTCGATATGTTTGCCATTTTAGATAGTTCACATTCAATATATGAGGTAATCACATAATTTGCATAGAAATGTGCCCTGGAGATTCTCTTTCCTCCTTGATTGCGATTCTTTTGCAAACTACAATCATTCGTGAGCATTCTGCTGTGAATTGCAGTGCCAATTACGTAGATGCACTTATTTTAACGAGAACTGCACTAGTGAAGCGTTTTAGCAAAGGACGTTACAGATTTGAAAAGCACTCTAATTTATGTGTCATTTCAGTAAGTAAGCTTTTATAAGGAACTTTGTGTATATTTTTATGATTTGAATATTAAGTGGGTGGTGTATTTTACCTTGAATGTAAAGCTATCCTTATTTTAGAAAACGTTCACGTTCTGAGTTTTCTTCTTCGATAAAGTTTTTGATGTATTTTTCTTCGTTTTTCTTTTCATAGACATTTCAGCTCTTCAGCTAAAGTATAATATTAAATGACAAGTTTATTAAATATCACGGAATCTGAGAGAACGATTGTTCCATCCCGGATGCAGTTGCTCCCGAATGAACAAGTAACCAAAAGGTGTCTCCGGCCGTAGCCCAAAGAACGTAGGATATAATACTTGTGTGCTTGAATATTCAAGTCGTTGCTGGCGAATTTGAACTGTCAAAGACGTCGACCAATATTTAGTTCTAGCTCTTTTTTTTATATGTGGAGAAATGCCCTCGCATACCGCTCTGACACGGAGAGACAGGGCGGTTATGTGGAACTCGAACCCACTAAAACTCCACAGTATACCTCCTCAGCTGCTTGAGGGCGGGACGCGGGAACGCTCTAGCACACAACCGCGAACCCGCCCGCAGCCGTCCGTTGCCGGACTCTCTCTCACAACACACCAAACGGATGGCGTGCCGCAACCACCATGGAGACCATGTGCAATGGGCGCCAGACGACCCCGTGTCCGGACGCCCAAGGTCCCCTGCGACGGGTCAGGTCTGTGGCCCCGCCGCCTGCCACTACGGCCGCAGAGGATAGGGAGAGCGGCGCCTCGCTATACCAGCACTCCTCTTCCCCTACGGCCCCACCGCGTCCGCCATCTAACGGTGGCGGCCCCGTCAAGGCCGCGAATGGTAGGGAGAGCGGCGCATCGGCATACCGGCACTCCTTTCCCGCCGCGGCCCCCATCTCTCAGCTGCGGTGCCGCCCATACGACACCGCAGCCCATCTCAGTTGCGGCACCCCCCATAAGGCCCGCAACCTACGCCGCTCCGACATGGACTTGCAGGCAAAGCCCAGAGGAGCGGCCCTCCCCGGGTTCCTCTAGCTTCACCGTGGGTGTCCAAGCCACGGCTACTAGAGCCCCCCCACCACGACAAGGCGGAACTTCGGATTTAGTTCGAGCTCTGACTTATCCGCTGACAGCCGTAGTGAAACGTATTCAGTAGATAGAGACTGATATCTGATGTCTTCCATCATCTGAATACGAAGAAGTCATATAAATAAACAACCTTCTTAAAAAGCTTGGTTAGTACCGAATAGGGAAAACAATAAAACTGTCATTACCTTTACATTTGCTTGAAGTAAAGAAGGTTTAAATTCAATTTATTTCTTTTTTCAATTTATGTGCATAATTTACTTTCGTTGAGGTAATTTGCGAAAACAACAAACAAACGAATGTGACATACAGAAAGCGAAATTGAAAATTAAATTTATGATTTAATCCGACCAAGTATGTACCTGCATATATTTTTTTCTTTCGTACTATGCCAGCTATGTTGTTTCGATTAGTATTTATTTTGGCCCTGAAGATACAAGTAGAAAATTTTTCAGTGAGTCATAAGTAGCTTATTTTCGGTTGCAGAAATCTATCGACCGCATGACCATATCTTCTGTAAGTTTTTTTCACGACTGCCCAAAAAAAGGAGTTTTATTTCTCGACTGGCCAAAAAAAAAGGAGTTTTATTTTTAGTGTTCATTTACTTAAATGTTTGTGAGTTTCGTTATTCCACCATAACTTCTTCTTACAAGATGCAGGGGTCTCCAAGATTGATTGTGTGATCATACATAGGGCAAACAAAGCGCAGCATTGGCACTGGGTTGAAAGAACTATATAGCTGACGTCACTAATAGACGCCCAATAACCCAACCATTTTCTACATTTTGATAAACCTCGCGAAAGAAAATCGATATGTACCGAGAATGCTCCGCGAGGCTATTGAAATTAAAAAAACACCCGAATTTCAATAGAGAAGATGGTTGGCAATTACCACCTGTTTGGAACAATGGAACCCCGTACTGAAAATAATCAAGTCCCAAACTACACATCACAAGAAAAATCAAGATACTGTGAGCGATTACGGCATGCCTCGGAACACCTTTTAATTAATGATTCGAAGAAATTGTATCTCTAAATTAAAAACGACCGCGACCTCTGAGTTTGTTTCGGTATTTCTTCTCAGTGATAGTCTTAGGAAATACCGCCGCGATTTAGTTTTGATTATGTATCAGAGACAAAAATAGTTTTATGAATTTTATCAATTATATGTACGGTAGACTGAAATAATTTTAAATAAACTGTTGAGACGCCTGATACCTTAGTCTTCCTGCGACTTGAAGCCAGAGTTTGAACTGTAGCGCTTAAGTTATTGTTTTCAATTAATAGGAAGAATCTTCTTAGAATATAGAACTTTCAACATCTTTGAGATGTTTGGTCACTGGAATGAACTGAAGTATTATACGACATAGCTGACTCAAAGACGTGCAATATAAAATATTCCTGGCTATCAATATAACCAATCTGCGAATTATTAAAAACATAACAAAGCATCACGTCTGTATTACCGAAGGGATAGGCAGAGGAATAGGTACTGTTGTTGTACACCAACATTCCACCAGTGTAGTTAAGTTGCGATGTGTATGTGTGGTGAGTCTATTGCTATCATTCGGGCATAATTCTAATTTACGAGCTGCTCAAACTCAATAACACTGCCCGAACCGGGTATCAAAGTCAAGACCTCACGCTCAGCAGCCGCGCTTGTAACACCTCGACCGAGACAGACCATTAACTGTAATTTTTTCATAGCGTAAAGGTATTTTAATACAAATAAAGTTGTCAATGACCTGATAAAAATGTTCTTAGTTTTAACTACGTGTTTATTATTACGTACTTTCGAAGTGATTCTGAAAGGAATGTCTTTAGATAATCTACACGATACAAATATGAGACTGGTGAATGAAAAATGTTAGACCTTAGAATAAATATTGTAGTCGCTAACATAAAACTTAAAAAATAAACTATTTGCTTTGTATAGTATGAAGTGACACAAAGTAGATATCTCGGTTTTACACTACTCTATAATTGCCATCGACCGTCCCGTGGTTTTTCTGGCAACAGCGGAAACTATCCAACCGTTAAGCAGTAAAGTACGTACGGATGGAGATAAAAGGCCTATAAAAAGTCCTATCGAGTTAAAAACGTTTTTGAAACGAATCTCATCAATATAACGTTAGGCTCAAACAGTTGTACAGGATTACTGTTATTGAGAGCAATTTAATTTAAATGTTTTGGGTTTTTGAAAAGGTCTGTTGTTACTGTTGTTATTTGCGGAAAAATGTCGGTTAGGTTATATTGATATAGGATTGCAATCAATAATCTTTATGGGTATTTTTTGAACTAAGCCTTCCTGCAAGTGATGTTATATGAGGACCCCATTGTAGTTTCTTGTCCAGCGTAATTCCCAAGAAAACCGTTTTATCTACGAATTCTAACTTTTCTTTATCTAATACAATATTACATTCACTTCTTTGCACGTTCGGTAAAGCAAATCTTATGCATTTAGTTTTTTTGCCGTTTAGCACTAAGTTATTTGCTGCGAACCAATTTTGAACCTGAAGGATAGTGTTATTTACATCGTCAGGATTAGGTACGCGTCTATCTATTCTAAAAATTAAAGAGGTATCATCTGCAAATAACACCATTTTCGGCTGGTCTTTAAGCAAACCATTTATATAAACTAAAAAATGGAACGGGCCTAATATTGAGCCTTGAGGAATCCCCATTTTAATTTCAGACCCTAATGAGTTGACACCATTTACTTGAACTTTTAATATCCTATTTTCTAGATATGATCTAATTAAACTAAGAGCCGTATTTCTAAGACCGTAATGCTCGAGTTTCAATAAAAGTGTTTCGTGATTTACGCAGTCGAAAGCCTTCGACAGATCGCAGAAGATTCCAATAGCATCCTTTGCTTCCTCCCACGCAGCAAAAATGTACTTCATTAAGGAAACACCGGCGTCGGTTGTACAACGGCCTTTAGTAAATCCATATTGCTGTTCATGAAATATCGAATTTCTGTTAAAATGACGCAGCATCTGCGTGAGCATTATTCTTTCAAATACCGTACTGAGAACTGGCAACACTGATACAGGCCTATAATTATTGGGATCTTTACTTTCACCAGATTTAAACAACGGTGTCACTTTACTGTGTTTCGTGAGATCAGGAAAGACCCCTTGATCTACGCACGAGTTAAATATTGAAGCTAAATAGGGTGCAATTGTTTCCATGATGGAACTACAAACTTTTACAGACATTCCCCAAACATCTTCAGTTGATTTGATCTTTATATCTTTAAAGGCCTTAATAATAGCAGCAGGGTTAGTATATTGGAACTGAAATTCTACAGTGCACGGATGTAAACTATTTCTCAGTAAAGCAACAGAAACTGCGGGGGAGGAATTAAGGGCTTCAGTCGTTTTACGATTACCGCCGCCCATGGACACCCGCAACCCCAGAGGAGTCACAAGTGCGTTGCTAGCCTTTTAAAGGGTTTGGGGCTCCGGTATGACGCTTGCGTTGTGTTTCGCTGAGTGAGTGAGGGCACTCACTCGGCGAAACACAACGCAAGCGTCATTTCACGCCGGTTTTCTTTGAGGCCGTGGTATTACTCCGGTCGAGGCGTCCCATTCGTGCCGAAGCATGGCTCTCCCACGGTACTTGTAGCATTTTGTTTTTATCACACCACATTAATATTATAGAATAGTTCTAGCTAGGTATATGGAATACATTGGCAAAAAATTTATGTAGAGACAAAATTCGACGAAAAATTTCCCCGAACAGATTAAATGAGTGATTTATAGATTAGTAATATTAATATTTTAAATCTTATCTGCTTCACCTTAATCTAGGATTAGTCTGGACCTAAAATAAATAATGATCATGTTAGTGCTTAGTACTTAATATAGCTGTGAGTGAATTTTGAAAATTGAGTTGTATGAGCTCAACTAAATGATTTATTTTAAAATTTAATCAATATAAATATTGATTAAAATACCTCTTCGTATAAAATTGATTATTATCAAATATTTGTTGGTTATTAATTGCTGCGAACTAAGGAATTTAATTAATAGTTTACCATATTTTACAGGGAAGGCTTTATATGTATGTATTTATATTATAACAAAATTTAGACTCGCGTTAGTCATACAACGTAATAAAACATAGAGCCAGTTATGCCATCCATGAATTTTCATTGAAGCTTTTATGTCCCGAATTTCCTGGCCAAAATTCTTTACATTTGCATGCCACACGGCTCAGTAGTAGCAATACATAAATATCTTGGAAACCTGTAAATATATACCTATCAAATTTATATAAAAACATGGATTGGTAGTATACTTACCTTAAACATAATCATTAACATCATATGTTTTTATTTTGTGAAAATATAAATACGGTCGTGAGCAGGATTCGAACCTGCTGTGCCTCCCGCATAAATACTCCAGGCGCTCTGATCGCTAAACCATCTCAACCCTGTGAATATTTCTTCCACACTTTAAAAGGTCTTTTGGTGACTTCATTGCTATTTGTTCAGTCCCTATATTTTAGGTTTAAATACAAAATCATTGCTAACCCTACTTAGTTTGAAACCTTGAATTAGTATAACTTAATAGAGCAACAAGAAATTTATAAGGACTTTAGAAGCCAGGCTAATTATTGCATGTTTAATATATCTATCACGCAATTTATAAGGGGCATCCCAAAGAGATACGTCACCGTACTTACGGTTACATAAACAATGACAATCAGTGCCCCTATCATTCCCTCTTTAGGGCATTTTTTCTTAAATACCACAAATTTATTTGTTATTAAGATTATGTTTCTGAAGAGAGGTATTTTTCAGGTTTTATTTTTTTAAGTACATTAAATAATATAGATAATATGAAAGGTACCTATCAAGTTAACTAGTTTCTATAACGTGAACAAGGGCGTAAGGTGTTATAGGTATAAAATAATATTATACGTGCCATTCATGTGGAAATTTATGAAAGAAAACCTCAAAATTGCTATTTTTGCGGTTGAATAGTCGAGAAAATTCTGTGAACCGTAAAGGAAATCTTCGTTACAAAGACAGTGATAACATTAATAAAATATCTTCAAAATTACGCGAAACAAGAGTTCAGCAATTATGTCGATGGCTATTAGCATAACGATTTTCATTCGATCTCAATAAAGTTGAAAGTTAAATTTGATTATGTTACTCCAAATTGGTGGATAGGGTCGTTGGATGATGGTAGTAACCAGATTGGGAAGATGGTAAGGATTTAAACATTTTTAAGATTAAGATCTCAAAAGAATGCAAAATATGCGGTTAATAAGTTTGGTAAGTGCATATTCTAAGAGATCGAAAGATTCTGAATGAAATGGCAAGATTGTTTTTATTATTATTAGTTAAAATTATTTATTACAGATAATTGACGTATTATATAGATTATAATATACATTTATAACACAGACAATACATTAAATTAAATTAATATCAATTGGCACATTTGTACCTACTAACATTACTTAAAATCGAATTAAAATCAATTTGTACTCATATTTTACTAACATTACATAAAATTCAATAATGGGTCACTCCAACTTTATCGAAATAAATTGAGATATTTACTACCAATGCAGTATGAATCTTCCGCATTTTATTATAATTTTTTCCCAAATGGTTTTAATCTAGTTTTAATTTATTTATTTTTATTTATTTAGAACTTTTCTGGTCCATAGTTATACACTCATACTTATAAATTACTTTAAATTCTATGGTAATTAGTTTACATTTTTACCTGCCCCAAGCCCGATAAACGTTTTATAAGTTCTAAAGTTCTTATGATAATTCAGGATTTTAACACCACTTTCACTTGAGGGTTTGAAAAAATAATCTGTTTTATATTACCTATTTTTCATTTCCGAAAGCAATATCCTGTACTCCGACGGATGTTTGGCTTAGCTTTTCCAATTTCCTTCGGAATAGGCATTGAAAGTTTCAAATTTTTCGCGGCACACTGCTTAACTCCTATATCCGAAAATTGGACGCTACGTTGAATCGGATTGGGGTATCCAAAAAATAAATCTCTCTTGAAAAAATCTGAACAATAACATTTTCCGATCTTTTTCCTCATAAAAGGCTAACTTTATTGAGAAAAGCGCACACTATGTTATAATTTATCGTTTGTGAGTAGACCTAAATCGGTAATATTGTCCTTGTTTTTAAATCTCTGTACCGTACCCATAATCTTGGATTAGTATATCATTATGTAATCGTGAGCTATAATACATTGAAATTTTGAAACGAAAATCCATAAAATAAAAGACGTATACGCGTGTTTCCCAAATATTTTAATACTACTGTATGGTATTCTATATATCTGCATCACCGATAAAGGTAAGGGACCAAGGTTCACGGGCTTCACACATAGACCAGGGTGGATCCTTGTGACCTGCGAGGACCAGGCCAGCCTTGAGTGGCTGTCTATGAGGGTCCCTAATATCAAGCCCTGGGGCGGGGCATCGCTCTCGGTTATGCCGGGAAGCGAGTTGCCGAAGCCCCCTATAGGGACAACCTTTATCCCTAGTTCAGAGGCAGAGTTGTTAAACGAAGCTGTCCGTCTGCTAGGGATACAAAATAAAGGACTAAACACGGAGCTTTGGAGAGTCGCACACAGCAGGGCCGAGGGAAATGGGCACGTAGTGTCCTTTTTCCTAGACGAACCTTCTGTGACGTCTCTCCGGGCTATGAAATCTGAGGTCATTCTTGGTTTTAAAAAACTCACTTTTAAGATCAAGAGTGCCCCAGAAGTTGGTCCTTTACCAGTTGGTGCTAGAGCAACGATGGAACCACAGCCTTCCACTTCAGGAGGCTCTGAGAGGCAAGGTGGGGAGATCCCTGGGTCGCAGCTTGCTGTGCCCGGCGGTTCGCCCAAACCAGTGCCTCGGAGCAGGGATAGGCCTGTGGAACCACAGCGTGGCACGTCTAGGGGGGGATCAGGCTTTGATTGGCAAGGCGGTGTAAGGCAAGGGCCACGACTTACCGTGACCAAGGTGCCTGCAAAGCCAGTGCCTCGGAGCAAAGGCGGGCCGACGACAGGGGCAGGGGTTCCTCAGGGTCCAGCAGGGAATGCTTGGCGGACCGCCACAAGCCGGGGACGTTCGCGTCCCAAGCTGACGCGGTCAAAGCCAAGGGGAAACTCGTAGGGGCTACCCAGGTAGGAACGGCGAGGATCCTCCAAGCCAACCTCCACCATGCTGCAGCAGCATCTGCGGTAATGGAGTGTTGTCTTGTTGAAGGCAAGGCGAGCCTCGCCTTAATTCAAGAGCCTTGGGTAGCCAATACTCAGGTTCTGGGACTTAATGCTGCCGGTAAGATTTTAACTAATACTACAGGTATTAGACCCAGAGCTTGTATAGCATACAATAATAATGTAGAAATTTTGCCGATTATAGAAGTCTGCAACGACGACTTGGTAGCCGCCTTCGTCAATCTCAAAGGGTGGAACGGGGCTAGAGTAATAATGTGCTCGGCCTATCTGCCCGGAGAGAGAGACGACCCGACAGAGGACTTGGCGAGGGTAGTAAGGTATGCCGCCCAACACAATGCCGATCTCCTCATCGGCTGCGACGCCAATGCCCATCACACTTCTTGGGGAAGAACCGACACCAACAAGAGGGGAAACTTTTTGACTTTCTTACTATTAACCATCTTACAACGGTAAACGTAGGATGCATACCTACCTTTGTAACGAGTGCTAGGCAGGAAGTCTTAGATATTACTATCGCTATAAACAACCTAGCCAGACACATAGACTCATGGCAGGTTAGTAGCGAAAACTCAATGTCAGATCATAGGCATATAACTTTTGAGGTTAGGGCAGCTTTGGACACCCAAACCACAACATATAGGGATCCAAGATCCACCGACCGGCCAGATTTTAAAAATCAACTCAGGCAAAATCTTGTATCCTTCCCAAAAACTATCAAATCAACTGAGAGTCTAGAGATAGCGGTGGCCACTCTAACAAAAGGCATACACATGGCCTTTGAAACGAGTTGTCCACTCAAAACCAAGACCTCAGTAAGGAAAGTACCCTGGTGGAACTCAAGGCTCAGGAAGCTTAGAGAGAAAACCAGGAAACTGTTCAACAAGGCTAAAAAGACTCAAGCTTGGGAGATCTACAGGAAAGCCTTATCTGAATATAGCAAAGAGATTAGAAAGGCGAAGAGAGCCTCGTGGAGGAAGCTTTGTGAGGAGATAAAAAGCCTGCCACAATCAGCAAGACTTCACAAATTGCTCTCAAAAGCCATGATTAATGAAATTGGACTCCTCAAAACGGAAAATGGCTCCTTTACAAGTAATGAAAAGGAGACGCTAGAGTTGCTGGCCGCGACCCACTTTCCTGGGTCTCTGAGAAGAGATACATCCCAAAAGTCAGTGTACCATAGACCTCATAACGAGGACTGGAGCAGGGCTGCTAGGATCATAAGACCCAACCAGGTGCAGTGGGCCGTAGACTCCTTCAAATCATATAAAGCATGTGGGGAGGATGGAATATTACCTGTGTTACTACAACAGGGAACGGACGTCCTCATACCATATCTGATAAAAATCTTCAGGGCAAGCTTGGCCTGGGGATATATACCAGAACAATGGACTTTGGTCAAAGTCATTTTTATACCTAAAGCTGGCAGGAAATACTACAGCCAGCCAAAGTCTTTCAGACCAATCAGCCTCACTTCATTTCTTCTAAAGACAATGGAGAAGGTGCTAGATAGGTATATTAGAGATACAGCTCTAGTTGCATCTCCTATCCACCGCAGCCAACACGCCTATCAATGTAAGGGCAAATCAACCGAAACTGCCCTCACAAGTCTGATAGACAGGTTGGAAAAGGCTATGGAGGACAAAGAATTAGCGTTATGTGCGTTCCTCGACATTGAGGGAGCCTTCGACAACTCGTCAATCTCATTGCTGGTGAACGGGCTGACTAGCAAAAATGTCGACCCGACTACCATCAGATGGGTAAAGTCGATGCTTAGTTATAGAGTGGCAAAAATTACCCTTCATGATGAAACAATAGAGATAACCACAGTTAGAGGATGCCCGCAAGGTGGAGTCTTATCGCCTTTATTGTGGACACTAGCTGTGGATGGGCACTTATTTAGGTTGGCAGAACTCCGAATCGATGCGCAAGGCTACGCAGATGACTTGGTTATCGTCGTAAGGGGCTTCTGTCAATCAACTATCTCACAGATCATGCAAAAAGGTCTTAACACCGTCAGTGAGTGGTGTGCCAAAAATGACCTTTCTGTCAACGCGGACAAAACTGTCTTAGTACCTTTTACCAAAAAACGGCGTTTGGAAAAACTCATGATGCCAAAGCTGAATGATAAAATGATTACGTTTTCCACTGAAGCTAAATACTTGGGCGTCACTATCGACCAAAAGCTAACGTGGAACACACATTTAGCAAACGTACTGAGTAAAGCTAAAATGTCCCTCGGGGTCAGTGGTCACCTTATGGATAGCAACTAGGGTGTAAATCCCAAAATCGCATTGTACGACCAAGCATATCATACGCGTCTGTCGTGTGGTATAGCAAAACCCATCAAACGACCACTATCAAAAAACTGGACAGTTTGCAAAGGACTGCCTGTCTCATGGCCACGGACGCTATGTCCACATGCCCTGGAATGGCACTGAATGCCCTGCTTGGGCTACCGCCTCTTTATGTATTTTTACACAAAGAGGCGAAAGCCAGCATGTTTAGGGCAAACATCCAGGGTAGGACAAACTGGCTCTCCCAAAAACTGAGGACTCTACAGGACTTGGCTATGGAATTGCCATTACTTGGCATGACAACAGACGTCATGCTTCTGCGGCATGTATTCGAAAAACAATACTCTATGGAAATGCCTTCAAGGGAAGACTGGTTCAATAACCAATTAACCTTCGAGGCCAGGTGCCTAATATGGTACACCGATGGGTCCAAAATTGGACAGGATGTAGGCTGTGGAATATATGGAGAGCGACCTAGGTTCAGCAAAAGCGTCAACCTGGGACACTACGCCTCCATCTTCCAGGCAGAGATATACGCCATTGTAGAATGTGCGGAAGCCAACCTGCAGAAGCTATACATCAACCATACGATATATATTAATTCTGATAGCCAAGCAGCTCTCCTAGCACTAGATTCAAACGTAGTCTCATCAAAACTAGTGGAAGACTGCATGGCTCGACTAAACTCTCTAGGCAAATGGAATAGAGTAGTTTTGTGGTGGGTACCGGGACATGCGTGCATCATTGGAAATGAACGTGCCGATGAGCTAGCAAGAGCAGGAGCAATTGGTACACAGCAAGGCCCCGAGCCCTTCTGTGGTATACCTAAAAGCTTAGCTCAAAAATCCCTCATGGACTCATGTTTTAACCGCAAGCAAGCTCTGGACGGAATCGCCAGGCATGACTCACTCCAAAATTCTCATTAAAGCCTACGACAAAAGGTACACAAACCACGTCCGAGAGCTGAGTAGTAACAATTTGCGCGTTGTGGCAAGAGCCTTAACTGGACACTGCTGCTTAAATAAGCACATGTTTAATTTGAGGCTAAGCGAGACACAAACCTACAGACGGTGTGAAGAGGCTGAGGAAACACCTCTTCACCTTTTGGGGGAATGTGGACCGCTAATACATAAGCGCTACGGTTATCTAGGGAAATATATTCTAAGCCCGGATGAAATAAAAGAATTCACCCCTAGGAAAATCCTGCAGTTCATCACAACGGCAGGGTTTAGGGATGAGCTCTAATTTAAACGCAAGAGTGGCGATCACAATAGATCTTTTCTGGTCCCTGTGACATTAAAGCAACCAATAATAAAAAATAATAAAAAAAAAATGTATTCTATAACAGGTGTAGTTTCAGTCAGAAATTGATCAATGATTTACCATAAAAAATAATTTATTTCAACGACACGTCGGCTTAAAGACATTTATTCCTCAAAATAACAGGTATGGTTTACTTACAACCCACATAATTAATATTAATTATTGTTCAACGGTTATTTCTCACTTGCATTCTTCGGGATTGCCCGACTAGTTTCGAACTCGAACGGAGCCCTCAGTCATGAGCTGAGGCCGCGTTAATAACCGTTGAACAATAATTAATGTGAATGTGTCTCACGAAAGTTATTCCACATAATTAATATTATAACATAACTAGTAGAACGCGAATTGTTTTGAAATGGACTTTTGCCCAAGTTCATATTGGAATCAGTGACACTCAATACCTCTCATATATCTGCGCTTAACCTAACTTTGGTAATGATTAGTCAACAAAAATATATAAAACATATTTCGGGTAATAAAAATTGTGAGCTGTAAAATTTGTTTAGTTTTGACGGTCAAATTCCAATTTAATACTCCTATATCAATTTGAGTAAGCCCAAATAAAATTATTAAAACATAAACATGGACTATAAATCCACTAAAATGGCTGTAAATAAATATTTATACAAGTATTTTTTTCCTTTTATAACTGCCTTATAAACGGTGTAATATTTTAGAATGGAAAGAAATTGCCCACAACAGCTTAACATAATACTCCATAAAGTCTAACGATTCTCTGATGAAACAGTGAGTTTCATATTTGCTGGTAGTCTTCTAATCCTATTTATGTGAGGTAATGTGAACAGTGTTCGAAAAATATCTATGATCAAACATTCAGTTTTTTTTTAACTCTCTAAAAACGTTGATAAAAATTTAAATTATTATTTATTTAAAACAACAATGGTTCTTCCAATGCACTCCATAAATACTCCCGAGAATCCACTATATTAATAATTCCAAGTTCAGTAGAATTCTTATAATACTGGATATAGACCGGCTGTTGTATCGCGTGTAGCATGTTTGAATACCGCATGGAGCAATAATCTGTAGATCATACAAATTTTTATATGTATTATCAACCGATAATCGTTACGGGTCTGGGTGCTTAATTATGAGATTACTTAAGCGCATCTACGGTATGGGGAAATTAAGAGAGACAAGTGGCTTTTATTTAAAAAAAAATAAGGTATAATATGTAGGTCCATGACTCAACTTTAATATTGCCAAAGTATAAAATATGCGAAGAAAGACATAAACTAAATTAATATAGTAGGCAAATCTATTGAAAGTTTATCCATTATAATCCCATTTACCAAGTTGCCCATTTAATTAAGGGGTAAGTACCATTATAGCAGTTAAAATATTTGATAATGGATAATTACCAACTTAGCAAAAATATTTATTTGTAAGCCTACTAGAGAACACAGTTGTTTGTTGAACTAAGATTAAAAGTACGAAAATTCTCCTTTCTTATATTATTATAGTTTGAAAATTGAAATTAATAATAGAATACTAATATTATATAAACAGATTTTGTTGAATTAAGCCAATTAAGCTTACTTATAATGCTGTAGTAAGTTGCGGTGGCTTTGCAATTCGATTGATTTGCGAGGTAAAGCCGCAGCACCTGACACATTAACTTAGGTCTTAAAAGAGTGTGGGTGGCTAATAAGTGCTTTTTGATCTCTAAAATAATCTGCTTCGTTAGTCTAGTGCTCCCTAGGGGGACTGCTGAGCATGAGGTTCTGGGTTCATTACCAGGTCGGGCAAAGTGTTATTGGGTTTTTAGAAAATTGATAATAGCAGCTTGGAGTTTGAAATTGTGCGCGGTTGATAGCAATAGGCTCACCTCCTATTACATGGGACTTAATAACGGGATTGGTGAAATTTTGGTGTACAACTCTGGTATCTACACCTTTGCGTACTCTCTCGGGGAATATATATGCTATGTTATGTTTTTATAGTATACATTCTGTATACTTATATATTATATAATTATTAACATATATCAATGATCATATAAAATAAACAAAAAGTGTGTTTAGACAAACAACTAGGTATTGATTATCGCAGATGATAATATTGATGCAATTATATGTACCTACATACGTAGATAGTATTATCTGGAGAGGTGACAAGTATCGCATGAGTAGGTAAATTAGCACTTAGTCTGTTTAATCAAGGATAATGTGGGCGAGACATTAGATAATTGATTCATCGGAGGACATGTATTAACATACGTATAAACGCCTAGAAACATGTCCATGTCGTCACTAAATCTGTCGTTGTTCTGCAAGTCATAGAAAACAGCTTGTTTTGATAGTTCTATAGTTCTATATGAGAAAGTCTATAAACAAAAAGACCATCAGAAAAATATGAGACTAGATTTTTTCGTCAGGGTTTAACACAGCATCGCGCTTGTATTTCTCGAAATAGTAGACAAAGGTATACTCAGTTGTACATCCATATTTCACTAATAATATTATTAAATGACATGGTACAGCATTGGTGAAATATGGGTGCACCACACACAGGCTTTACCCATAATAATATTGAAATTAGACTAAACTTAGTTGACCATTAACATTGTGTTCAAATTGCCCATTTACGATATTACGGGTCAAGGAACTTTCTCTTAAGTGACGACGCCAGGCTGCCGACCAAGCTCATTTTCGTAAAAGTTCGTTGGTACCGAGCGTAAAGAAAAATAGTATAGGTTTATGTAAACTTACCACTGCCTCGTTGGTCTAGTGATGCTAAGCGCGACTGCGGAGCATGAGGTCTCAGGTTCGTTTCACAGGTCGGGAAAATTGTTATTGAGTTTTCCTGTTAGGGAATTCTCAGTAGCAGCCCCGAGTCTGAATTGTGCTCGGTAAATGGCAATAGGCTCACCATCTATTACGGTGGACTTAATTCGAGGAATACTGCCGTAACGATTATTATTATTCTGTATTTCCAACTAATATTACTAGTGTAAATTACATAATGACAACGATATTATAATTGTATGGTCAGATGATCCAAAAAGGACTTGTTAAGGCAAGGATTCATCTTTGAATTTTCATCTGGGTGAGTAGTGCAGGTAAAATGCAAATTTCCTGTGAAAAGTCATACGATGGACGTCCCATTTGGCCAGGTTTTCCTTCGAGTAAGCTCGAATTATCCATATGTTTAGTCCTTGCTAAGTCTGTATGTTGTCAATTAGGTATCCCACTGTTTAATTTACATGCTTATTTAATTTCATGACACGATTGGCAGTGACTGAGCAAATGATTCCTAAACTGAACAATAATACATTATTAGTATTTCTTAAAGATATTTTTTACGGGAAAAACATACGAATTTCTTTAAAAACAACTTTTAACCGGATTAATCTCTGCATCATTATTCTTCGATTGTGATTATTCTTCTATTAGGACTTTGTTTTTCCTACATAACCAATAATACACGTGATAAACCCGTTAAAAGATGTTTTATGTGTAGTGATCGTGAAAACGTAAAAAAATACTTTATGATTTTTATTTTACAAGACAATCACTTCCATTAAGGGCAAAAACTATTCGTAATACTTTCAAAAACAGAAAACGGCACACGTAATAAGCCTTTGATTTCACAATCGATCAACATTTTAATTGCCCTTTGTGTTCCATTGATTCGTCGAACAAAGACTCGGTCAAATGTTTACAATTGGAAATTCTCTTTAGTTGCCGTAACAGTTAAAATTTTTTTTAATATACTATTTTTCTAGTTTCACACACTCATAGTTGTGGCAGAAAAAAAGGAACTGATATTTAAATGGCAGTTACGCTAAGACAGCAGCTCAGCGCAAATATAAATAATATATTAGGTACCCTAAACATTAAAAATCTTTAAAATAATGAATTCTTTGCTTAGAACTTTAAATCTCGCTAAAATAATCCTGATCCTCAAATTTTTCCTTATGTGTCTTATGAGTTTTGTATGGGTAATTAATTATATGACATGGAATCCAGTTCAAAATAAATATATGACTAGTATATCCAGATACTTTAGCACAGACAGCCTCATTTAGGGTATTTATCAATTACTTAATAATCTAACTAATAAATTATTACTATCCAATTTTAATCAAATACATATTGTGTACGAGTTAGTGTTCATTGTCTCAACATAAGTTTTAGATTCCCTGGTCTCGAGCATTTACCAAAGGTCACATTGTCTTGGAATATTCTAGTTCTCAATTCAGTCAAGTATGAAAAAACAATCTAAATTGGAGAACCTAGGATTTATTAAAGATCTGTAATTTAATGCTTTTTATAAATTTTGCTCACTGAATATTTCGCTGGTATTCTATTTGATTCGGTGACAAATAAAGCGTCAATGTTTTGTTTTGTGTACTTGATATATGAGGTGTTTATTTAATCCAAGGAGATTCTTGGAATATTAGTTTATAAACCTAAATCTGAGTTACTTTGTGTATTAATAAATCCCTAAAAAAGCAAAGAGTTTTAAAAAAAGTAGCGTAACACCCGAACCTTATAAATCAGTAGCAACTTTACAGCTACATACAATTATACAGCACGCTGCGCATCCGCGCAAAATAGGCAAAACCCTTACAGCATACCAGTGGCTAGAAAGAGATAAACATTTATATCGTTTAGTTTCGTACATGCGATAAACTGCTGCATGCTCATTGGCGCGAGCGCGCGTAACGCAACTATCAGAGCAATGTCGGGAACAAATTAAACATGACGAGGTTTTAATTCATAAAAATTATGTCTTAATATTTCGGAAATATCCTTAATTTAATAAAAAAATATTTTATTATGTAGTCTAATAATAAAGTGGAATTTGGACACTCTATGAAAATAGGAAAGCGTTTTTTCTCGAATTTCTTTGGGAATTCCGGGTGATAGTGACGTGTAACCGCGACACTGGTTCAAAAATGACTGCCTGCAAGACGTTTAAATTTAACGTGGTCTCTTGCAGTTAACCCATTGAGGTTTACCTGCGTAACCGAACTATAACAATTTAATTCCTCCAGCCAGAGCATATTTTAAAAAACTACAAACTAAGCAACACCGCACTAAGGGCGTCCCCTGCGGAACACGAGCCTCGGCTTAGGGGGTTGCTGGGGAACAACAAGAGACTAGCTGGATCAGATCATTTTCTTTAATATTAAGGGACGAATTTAAACCTACTGACTTGGCGCGGGCCGGCTCGAACAAAGGTCGGGGCGGACATTATGAGATGTTTCGCAACGGACGCGAACCTCGCCGGTGGGGTCAATAACGAAGCGCTCGAGCGCGTCGAAGTGTGCTTGTGTGTCTGTTAGACTCTTGAGCTACAGTGATTCTATCATCGGGATGGAGGGGAGCGTGTCGTAGTCGGTGGACTTTACTAATCTGAGACAGCCTGAAGTCGGCGCAAGACTGCAAGCCTGGCAATTGCCTTACTTTTGTATCACCATTTTTGAGCGCGGAAGAGCGTCTATTAGTTTATAATATCATTTAAAAAAAGTAGATTTAGTGACCTGCAAACCATTTGAGATTTTTTTATCGATTTAGACTAAGTGGACCCATTCTAGTGTATATGAATATACGTATGGTGTACCTATCTAGAATTTTAACAGTTGTATGTTACGCAGACAAGACAACATAAACATAGCATCACGCCTGTATTCCCAAAGTGTACATACTTGTATACCAACATACTTAATAACAGCATTGGTGAAAATGCTGTTATTAAGTCCCATGTAATAGGTGGTGAACCTATTGCCATCTACCGGGCACAATTACTAACTCCGGGCTGCTGTCGAGAATTTTCTATTAGAAAAACTCAATAACACTTTGCCCGACCCGGGAATCGAACCCAGAACCTCATGCTCAGCAGTCGCGCTTGGGACCCCTAGACCAACGAGGCAGTCTTACAAGACCCCTATGAGTTTTACTGCAAGACGCTACGTTCAAAGATATTTTAACATTATCGTCCTATAACTTAAATATTACTTCGTATACGTAGACATTTATAATTTTATAGTAATTTCTTAGGTTTCCGCAATCACTACACATTATAATTAAAACACTTTCAACTGGATTAATCGTGTGTATTATTGGTATTTGTTTTTCCGGACGTTTACTTACGAGAAGTGTATTTTTGTCCCTGATAAATTTTTAACATGGCATCATACATAGCATCACGCCTGTATTCTTCGAAGGAGTAGGCAGAGGTGTACACAATTGTGTACACCCACATTTCACCAATGCTGTTATTAAGTCCCATGTAATAGGTGGTGAGCCTATTGCCATCAACCGGGCACATTTCCAAACTCCGGGCTGCTACTGAGAATTTCCTAACAGAAAAACTCAATAACACTTTGCCCGACCCGGGAATCGAACCCGAGACCTCCTGCTCAGCAGTCGCGCTACGGACCACTAAACCAACGAGGCAATTTTTAAAACTAAATCAATCAAACCACGAACGCTGCAAAGTGTTCGAAACGCCAGGAAAATCTAAAAAACAAACCAAACAAGCGATTAATCCAGTTAAAAGTTATTTAATTATAATTTTGTTATTCAGTCGCGTACTTAAAAAAACTGAAATGAATAAGTATTAGAAAAATATTTGAAACAAAACGTAAAAATGGTTGGGGCATCTTTATAGCTTAAGAATTTCTAAAGGGTAATAAGTTTATAATAATTAATATAAAATTTGGGACCGATAGATATGACTCTAGAGTATTAAACCACACGTAAATGCAGGTACAGCACACAAGCAAGGCAGATGGCGACTAAATTAAATATTGACACGCATATATGTACCAAATTGAAATCCATGCAGGTAAAAAAGGTATCACGCGTATTTGCGTATGAAAATGAAATCACACAAATTGATATCATGACTGAAATAACAGAATGTACCAAGGCTCATCAAAAACTGTTTGAATAATGTATATGTGTGTCAAAGCTGAATCATCAGGCGTAAAATATATTTAAATATATGCAGTGACAACGTACAGATTATCCGGTTTGGAATTATAACGAGGTTAGTGTAGGAAAAGATCTCATTTGAAAATGTTAGATCCGAATTATTTTTGAATTATATAAAACGAACGGGCTCGCAATCGTTACATAAAGTTTACAGTTAGATTAGCAAATTCGGACGTAAAATTCAAATATTTGCTTTGAGAGAATTGCTATTAGTTTAATGGGTAGAGGTTTATTAAAATGAAAGTTATGCTTAAATAACTGTTCAAAGTCTTAGTAGGCAGCCTGTTTGTAATACGCGTCAAAGTCTTTTTCAAGTAACAAATTTTCGAACTTAAGAAATAAAATATAGTAAAATTCAAGTCAAAAAAGGCACTATAAAATTTATAACAAATTGCCAACGAAGGATTTATTCATACAATATCAAAGTATAAACTGCAAAATCAGATGATACTATTATACTGGCTGTTATCTTATAAAGGAGATCATTGTAACAGCTTTGCACAAAATTTCCTTTAGCTATTTCAACCTTGACCAAAATGGCTTGTTGAACGACGCCCATACTGTAGGTACTTCATATAAAACCTTCTTTAATAGAATTAAGGGAGAATGTTTTAATGAACGTAATGACTTCTAAATCTTACAAAGTTTCGCTATTTGCTGTTAAATAATTGGGTCGTGTGAAAGTTCCTTGAAAGTATTTTTAGAATACAATTGAAAGAATAATTATACAGGTTTTTTAATCCTATTTGGATACAAAGCCAAATGATTTATTTCATTTAGACAATTTACAGGCAATTTTGAAAAGTTAGTTTATTTAGAAGGCAGTTTTACTCGCGACATCACCACGGGCTCAGCTCATGACTAAGGGATCCGTTTGAGTTCGAAACCAGCTGAGCATTCTCGAAAAATGCACGTGAATAATAACCGGTGAACAATAAGTGATATTTCTAATCCTAGCTAATGAAATCCATTTATCTTTTTCTAACACGACAATTTATTCAACTAATTGTTATATTCAATTTGCACAATGCGAAACGAGCATCAACCTGCTTAGCTTGAAACCGTATATCAATCATAATTCGGCTACGTTACAACCTTACCTTTGCAACACGCGTCCCCTTGGTTCGGCTTTTACAGTGAACACTCCATCAAACAAATCATTAAATATTATTATAAAATATAACCTTAAAATGTTTATAACACATTTGCCGAAAACCTTATAAATAATGAACTTAAACGCCAAAAGTAGGAACTTACGTCGGTAGCCATTTTGGCTTCAAAACTTTCGAATACGAGCAACTGCTAATAATATATTTTCGAAGGGTTGAATTTCAATTTGTTGATAGGCGTAACACTCATTGGAATTGAAACTTGAACCGTGAAGATTGAACTTTATTAATTACTTTACGGAGGGGATGACTTAGTTTGAAAGTAGGATCTGGTACTAGGTTGGAATAACTCTAGAAGAAGGGAAATAATCGTCGCCACGAACGTGTTTAATTTAGAAGACAGATATTACTGAAGGAAACTTTACACCTACGTAGGTAACGGGTGAATGAATCCGTTTTGAAAATAACGGCTCCACAAGTTTTGCAGACTTTTGAACTCGAACTTGCTGAAATATACACTATAATGATTACTTTGAAAATAAATCACAGTATATTATCAATTAAAGCTAAACATTTTTGAGATAGGTTTTTATAATTGCTGTTGAATAACCTCATACTAAAGTAAGCAGGATTAAAATAAAATTCTTAAGAACATGTCGTAAGATATATTTGATTTTCAACCAACTTCAAAAAGGAATATGATAACCTACTCCGGTTGGTATTTTTGTTTCTTGTATGTACGCCAATTATCCGAGGTTTCTGATCCAATTTCTGTTATTCTTTTCTTGTTTGATGAGGTATACTTGCCGTTTGGTCTACTAAAAATTTATTTCAATTTGGTTCAGTAGTATTGATTTTATGACTTTACTTCGAAAATGTAATTATCACAACTTTGTTTACTAGTTTTAATTAAGGTTGGTCTTACATTACATAGTTGGATTACATATCAATATATATATATATATATATATATAGGTTGTATTTTTTATAGGATTGTTATTATTAATTACATAGTTTATAAGTAATTGTTGTAAGTTAATTAAGAGATATGCTATGGGTAGACCTACTAAAGGTGCTGCTAACAAACATGCCCAAAGATCGGACACCGAGTTTGTTGATCTATTAAATTTATTTACGGTTCGTAGTCTACAATAACCTAAGAATCCTAACTTAGGAATAACTTAGGAAAAAACTACTATGGCCTACGAAATAACCTAAGAAATATAAACTACGGTCACTAAAAAGAAAAAAAGAAAAAACAGATTTAATCCAAAACACTTCTTTGTCCAAACCTACTACCTATAATATTAATAAAATACTATTACTCGTATGTGCTACCTACTGAGAGGTTCAATGTCGGGAAAAATACTACATCAAGATACACTTGATAACATAAAGAATAAACTCATAAAATCATGTAAAGTTATTTGTTTAATTTGATTTATTACGTATTTAATCATCCTTTTATTTATTTTTTGTTCTATAAACCACATCAACATCTTATTCTTAAATAATATTTAGGTAAACAGTATGTAGTCCTCCTGCGACCACAAATGCTGCAAAGTGTTCGAACCAAAAACCAATAATACATGCGATTTATCTGGTTAAAGTTGTTTTATTATAATATGTAGTGATCGCGAAAACCTAAGATATAACTAAACAGCAAATAGTTTGCCCTGTGAAAAAAAATCACTTACATGCGTACATGACTTTTATATTATATAATATATAGTATATGAGACACTAAAGCTATAAATCATTGACATAAACCCTGTCAATTATCATATGAACTTTTAATATAACTGTCTAATTAGATTCGTTATTAATCTGTAACAGAAAACCGGTATAATTAGAAGCACCGTCAAAATTAATTTGTTTTGACACAATGACAACTTGTTTAAATTATAATTACCTAATTGAAACATTCTTATGAATTTGTTTCTCCTCGCTATATCAATTTTGAATGAAGGGGTAGATTATTTGAAACGGCAATAATAATAATGAAAGTTGAGAAACGCCGTTTAAATTATTGTTTTAGATTCTAAGGCTGGAGATTCAGGTCTCTAATACACATTTATCCAATATTATTTTAACTCTAATGAAGGAAAACTGTTTCATTGGTCTAATGGTTGCAAGATCGACAGCCGATCATGAGGTCCTGGGTTCGACTCTAAGGTCGGGCAAAGTATTATAGATTTTTGCTGTAAGGAAATAATTCTCGGTAGCCCAGAGTTTGGGGCTGCGCCCAGTTGTTTTTATTTTATTTTTTTATTTTTTTATTTAGAACTCATACATTCATATACAAACATGTCAAAGAAATATTTAGGTAGAATAACAGACCTGGAGGTTCCTTAAAATAATTACAACACAGTATAAGGTTACAAACAGCGGTGTTGGACCTAACTATTCAAAACATAGGCAGGTACGTAATACTATTATATAAATTCTGTGAAACAATTAAGTTATGCGAAACTTATTCTTCTAATGCGGTTTAGTTTGCTTCCAACAGCTTGGACCTAACATGTTTTTTAATGGTATACAAAGAATCGTGAAAAGGATCAACTTCACTTAAATTATCATTAAAATATTTGCAGACCCGTCTGAAAAATGTGTATTTAACATAATTGGTACGAGCAAAACTAACATGAAATAAAGCTTGTCGCGGGCGACAACATCTTACTGGTACACGTAACTTAATGTTTTGCAAGAGGTTTGGACATCTTATTTCGTATTTTATTATTTTAATGAAGAAAATTAAGTCAAGATTAAGTCTCCTGTTACAGAGTGTAGGTATACTAAAATGTGCACGAGATGCCGAAGCGCTATCCGAGTAGTAACACGTTCTGTAATAAAGGGATTTAAGAAAAATATTTTGGAATCTCTCTAAACGAAACATGTTGACATTAGACTCACCAATTACATGGACTTAATAACTGCATCAGTGAAATGTGGGTAGTTATATAATTCTATAAACCTCTGCTTACCGCTTCGGGGAATACAGTCTGACTAAGTCACAGCCGCACAGATCGATCGATCGAAGTTAATATGCGCTTGCCTTTTATTTTATATCGCGTTCTGGACCAATGGTTTAACATGCTCTCCTTTATGGGTAGTCAGATGCCTGAAAGTGTTCAGCTATAAGTAATAACCAGCCTTACAAAGAAGTGTCGTATTACCCAGTTATGGGTTGTTAACTAGTTTATCTGGGTTGTGGAGGGCAGATCGACAGTCGCCCAAGTTAGGCTGGAAGCTTGGACGAGTCTAGTTGGATTGTAATTTTAATGAAAAAGGAAAGAAAAACTAAACTACACTACTTTTTTGTGGGAAAAAACACATACAAGATTAACGCAGTATTTCACCGTATCATGACCCACTTCTTTCTGTAAGCTGGAAATTTACCTTTAAACGCCTGGTAATCTCTAAGGTATTAGAATGGAGTTACGGTGTTCAAAACGCCGTGACATAAATTCACACAAGCGAATCTTGTAAACGTGCTAGTGTCGCAAATGTATGAAACACGTAACCACATGATATTTTTAGAAACCAAAAAATGTAACATTACTTCCCTATTCGTGTACTTTTATATCTCTCTTTAAAATTCCTGAAGGTTTGAAACGAAACCTTTGACCTTACTTTGTTTCGCATTCCGCTTTCTCTTTGAAAAAGTATTTTTATCTTTTCAGGCGTATTTAATTGTACTCTTGTCTTTTAGGCAGAAAAAAGTGTTATATTTGTATGTAATATACATACATACATACATGCACAGCTAATGTTTGATCTAATAATATTTTTCGTATATAATTATATTTTTTTAATACATGTTGAGGCCATGTAATGCCTATATCACCAGGCGTCTCCTTAAGACGTATACAAAGAGGATTGAAAATTCAATAGGTTTGAACACGACAAGGTAGCTCAGTTGGTAGAGTGATGACACGGAACGTCAAAGGTCGCGGGTTCAAGCCCCGTTCTTGTCTATTATTTTTTCAATGTTTCTTTGAAAAATAGAAATTAATATAGGCATTACATGGCCTCAACATGTATTAAAAAAATATAATTATATATGATTTATAAAGGATTGGGATGTTGTTCGGCGATTTACAACTGCAAAGTGGTAACGCTGAGTTTAGTAAATCTGTAAATGATTACTAGATAAATATCACCAGGCGTCTCCTTAAGACGTATACAAAGAGGATTGAAAATTCAATAGGTTTGAACACGACAAGGTAGCTCAGTTGGTAGAGTGATTACACGGAACGTCAAAGGTCGCGGGTTCAAGCCCCGTTCTTGTCTATTATTTTTTCAATGTTTCTTTGAAAAATAGAAATTAATATTTTTCGTATTTACCATTTTTTATGATATGAATTTTATGAAGTTCTAGAATAAGAACGTGGGCGTATACTAAAGTATTCACAAAAACTTGACAATCTCTTTTAAGACACGTGGGTGAAACATTGTTAAGTGTGTAGATGTCATACGGAACGAAAAATACATAATTATTTTCGTGAAAATAAATGTACTCATATTACTGATAAAACTCGAGCAAAATATATTGAGCCGTAATTCTACAAGAGGTAACAAAAAATTTCACAAATATCCCATAGTGAGTTCTAGAAATATAAAAAAATTGTTCATATCGTAAAAAAAATATTAATCGAAGATATTATGCTACGTAGTAGAAAGCAAAACTATAATACAACGGTTAATCATCGAGGACACAACAAAAATTTCTTTCTTTGAAAAATAAGCGAAGGTGTGATTTAAATTTACTTTTCTATGGAACATTCTGGAGAAAGATTTTCTTTCAGTTCTATAAGTTGTTCAGTCATCGATGAGAATTAGAGAAAACTACATAGTTATCATAGCATCATGTGATCGTGGACGAAGCCAAAGGACTATGTAGGTAAGGGTAGTAGCAGGTGGCATTCTATGGTTTCTGCCTACCTCCATGGGAAAAGCCATGAGTTTATGAGCACAATTCACAATATAAAATCATATGACACAATAAACTCCGGGCTGCTACTAGTTCCTTTTTTTTTTGATTGATTGTCGCCATGTTTTTTTATTATTCGCCCGAATATTAATATCCCTTTATCACAGAACATTCCATTGCCACGAATTGAATCAGGATCTCATGCTCATCAGCCACGCTTGCAAGCCTTAGAGCAACGCCATAGTTCAAGTGTTAGCAGGTAGGTCATAAACTTCTTGAAGCACGATTGTACCATATTTTCGGACATGGTAATAATTAACGAACTAGAGATGTAAAACATACTTTTAAGTTAACAATATTGTTAGTTAGCAACTACCTTAAAGTTTCAAAACAATGTCATAGCGGCAACCTTCGAAATTCTCAACTAACATATATAGGTAGGTACTATTACAACAAATACAATAGAAACGATTGTATTAATAAAAGCGCAGAGTGAATAAGTCGTACCGACCTTAATACAAACGGTTAAAGACTTCATTTATATAAATATTTGTTTAGGACAAAACGGGGAAATCCTTTTTGTAAGAAGTTTTAACATTTTAACGCTTTTAATGAATATTTATGAAAACACAATACCCACTGCGTGGTGTTAAAATTGGCCAATATTTTGTCATTTTTTTGCAATATTTCGGTCAAAATCGATTATAATCCTAGTATTGAAAGTCTAATATGTAGGTATGTATTTAAAAATAAATATAAATCAACAGATTTTAATTTACAAATTTTGGCTCACAATTAGTCAAAGATAGAATTATGATAGATAGAAAAAAAAAAAATAAGTTAACCAAAGATTTTTATGACAAGATAAGTCGAAGGTCATCTTTTAAGTTAAGAATTTGGTATTTAAATTGGCTATAAGGCACTTATATTAGTCCCAGCAGTTAGAGTATTTCATTAAGAAGTTCTTAATGTACTTTACTGAGACGTAATGAACTAGCTAAGTTTAACCACAGTTGCCAAAATGGCTATAGTACAATCATCTTTGAAAATTCTTAAGGTACAGTTGGATAAATGTATAATTCCCGGGTTAGCTTGCACAAAAGATTTGAAGAGCTAACTGCTAGCTAGCTTTGTTTTGGTTTCCACCAATTCATAGCTATGTAACGAATTATAAAAATCATTTTAGCAACCAGTACCGGTAAAGTTTAAATTGTTGGGAGCTCGGCATGAATTCCATGAAGGATGTCTTTAAAGCTACAAAAAGATGTGAATTATGCATAATAACTTTCTATAAATAATATAAATAATAACTTTTTTTTATTTATTTTTGTATAATAACTTTCGTGAGGCATATTCATATAAGTTATTGTTCACCGGTGTTCACGTACAATCTTCGAGTTTGCCCAACTAGTTTTAGTGTTAGTGTGACTGGCGACATAGCCGCGGACTCAGCTCATGACTAAGGGCTCCGTTCCAATTCAAAACTAGTCAGGCAAATCCGAAGATTGTACGTGAGTAGTAACCGGTGAACAATAACTAATTATTTATTTCTTCAAAGTAGTAAATTATCATGAGCAGTATAATGTACAAATACGAGAAATACCTCTATTCGGAAAAGGATTGCAACATCGATTTAAGAAGTATTTTTTTAAATCACTAATACTACAAATTATTGTGATAAGTCTAAATAATAATTATTAAAAAAAACGTGATTATTCTTCAAGTATACATTTAAGAAAAAGTATTATATCCCTAAGTTCGTGGAATAAATAATAATAGAGGTACAAAAATAATATTTATGTATCTCCTGTATTAAGTATTATGTTAGATTCTACCCGTCGCAGAAAGAAAATATGAAAGTGTTTTACCTACTTACAGCTTGACTACTCGCAGAATTACTTTTTGATCTGAATAATAACTTTTGTAAGTGAACACTGCTTTGCATCTATGTTTAAAAAAAAAACATAGTAGAAAATGAAGACTGCCTTGTTAGTCCAGTGGTCCCAAGCGCGACTGCTAAGCATGAGGTCTCGGGTTCTATTCCCGGGTCGGGCAAAGTGTTATTGACTTTCTGTTAGTACACTCTCAGTAGCAGCCTGGAGTTTGGAATTGTGCCCGCTAGATGGAAATATGATCACAATTATTACATGGGAGTTAATAACAGCATTGGTGAAATGTGGGTGTACAACTCTGTACACCTCAGCTCCCCTTACGGGTTTTTTTTTTGTATAAGATTCATATTTGGTTTGCGCAAGTATGGTCACATTTCACAATTTCGTCTAAAGCTCAAATGGATACTAATTCGACTTCGCAGGAATGCTCATATTCTATCCCTTCTTTACTGTGTATCCCTACAACCCTCCCTTAACTTAAAATCTGAAAATCTTAAATTAAAAATGCCTGTATATTCCACATCATTTTTTGACAAGTCTTTTACTATTCAAGCTGTTAGATTGTGGAATGCACTCCCAGTAACTCTAAGACTTGCTCAATCATTACCTACCTTCAAAAGACTGGTGAAGGACCATTACTTGTCACTGTAATGATTCTTTGTTCGTTTTTATTTCACTTATTTGTTTTCTTCATGCATTTGGTTATTATATATTTGTGAAGGATATGAATGTTGTCAATATATGCATATATATATATTATATATATATTATATATATATATACATATATATATATATATATATATATATGTATATATATATATAATCTATATTTATTTGTATTTATAGTATTTAGGTATAGTATAATTATAACATGTACGTACGCCAAAACTGCCCAGTATAGCTCCTCTATTTATTTTCCATCCTAAGGTTGCCTGTAAGAGATCGCGGAATGCGATAAGGCCGCCCATTGTGCATTTTTCAAATGTAGAATTATGTCCTTTTTGTATACCTCTAGTGGTGTACAATAAAGAATATAAATTAATAAATACAGGCATGATGCTATGTTATGTTGTTATGTTAAATCAATTTCACCCCTTTTTTATGGGATAAGACGACGGATCGCCCTTGTTTTTGACTTCTGCTTTCCCCTTTCAGTTCAGAATCTTAGCAGTAATAGTATAAATAAGTGACCCTAATCCCTTGCAATGAACAGGCCAAGTATCAAGTCTCTTGGGTGTCGTAAGTTATCACTTAGGAATTCAATTAAGTGAATGGACAGTAGCGAGCGACGCTATCTATATTAAATATATATAAGTATTAGACTTAAGTTGGTATCGTTTATGAAAATTCATAGAATCAACAAAAATAACGATAATATATACTACATTTATAAAACTTGACGATGAATTGTTTTTATTATAATAAACCAACTTTTAACCGGATTAATCGCGTGTATTATTGGTTTTAAATATGTATCAGAGACAAAAATATTTTTATGATTTTTTTCAATTAAATGTACGGTAGAAAAACAACAATAATATACGCGATTAATCCGGTTAAAAGTTATATTATTATAATGTGTAGTGATCGCAAAAACCTAAGATATTACTAATTGTTTTTATACGTAAGATACCTATATATTATTTATTTATGTACACACAAAAGTAACAGGATCGTATTTGGAATATAATGTATAAAGGTACAATTCGTAATTTTTGAAGTTTTAATGGACTTTATCTCCGCCTGCCATTGGAATGGGACACCTGGTACCTACTTGTGTAGAATCCAGGGGTTTTATAATTACATAATTCTACTGTATTTTCCCGATATTTTTTATCATTCAAAATGTTTATTCAAAAGCAAAGTTGTTGAACACGAACGAATATTTACAATTGGTTAAACACCGATTGAGTGGTACAAGCGAATAGGCACGAAAAATAGACACTTTTTAGTTCTTAAACAGTTCGTTAGTTCATACTGTGAATTGTTCCACGCTAACTACGAAAGTTCGGAGGCTTTGATTAATGGCTCCCTCTTACAAAGATACGCTTTTGTGTTATAAGTTCCTTCGTGATTTAAATTGTAATTATCTTTGATTGGTTTCCCAGATACCAACTACGAACTGATTGTAAGTCGCAGACGTTACTTTGTCTTCTTTACAATGCTCCAATTTTTAAATAGAATTATCCTATTCGATTGCTATTCTCTGGGCGTATATTTGAAAAATATAATAATACGCGAAATGTGAGCTTCACAGAAATGAGTTTGCATCACAGAGCCAAACAGACTGGAAATATTCTTCTTGCGATATTTATAGTACAAAAAAGAAAGATACTCCTCATAGAACTTTCTCACGTTCGGTACGTGAGAAAAACAGGATTTTAATCGAGCTCTGTCTTCATTTACTTTTATGTTATAATTCGAATTGCAACCCAAGGGGTAGATAATGATGTAACTAATTATAAACATTACACCTGTAACCATACTATAGTCGAAAAAAAAAATATTTTTTTTTTTAACTTTTACTTCTGGAATATATTTAAGACGAGGATATAATCAAACTTGTTTTTTTTTGTCGTGTTATACCAAACTAGATTGTACCTATCATTCATAATTTCCTCCAAATAATTTCTCAAAATCCAATCATTACTTTGTACTATCTACTGTTAATAGTTCAATGCAAAGGATCTCTATATAACGATGAATCAACCATCGATAATAGAACAGTACGACACTAGTGTCCGGGTAGATACTATGACTGAATATCGCATGGGAGTTCCATTCAAGTAGAATCCTATTATTGAAGCCGTATCTAGGTCTCTGCAGATTCAATTATTATGGTTGTTGGTTATATAATACAAGAATATAATTAAAAAGAAGAATTTAAAGTTCTGTTAACTTTAAGTGCGTTGGGTTAATGCCAAACTGGTGTACAGTGCATTTGTTTTTAGATGTTCTCCAAGTATATCTGCTATGTTTGAGTGTCAAATAAAATAAATTAATCATTTAATAGATTTAATGATTATGATTTATCAAACATAACATAGCATCATGCCTGTATTCCCGCAAGGCAGTGGTGTACACTGGAGTACTGTCCCCGCATGTCACCAATGCTATGGTACCAAGGTACCCAACTATTCAGTATTTCGTAACACAAGAAAATGAGCAGTGATATCCTAGTGGTATAACTGTTGGATTGACAAGTAAAAGGTCGCAAGTTAGAATCATGTGCGTATTAAAAAGGTAGATACATAGGTCTCTCTAAATGCATATTTTTTTATCATCCTTGAACTAAATTGTCCCATACACACCAAAAATTTTTACACCATATCCGTATTTCACGTACGCTTGAGCCAATCCTAACACGTGAGTGGAATTACAATGTGTTCCGTGTAAAATCTATCAACGGAATTACTCTTTAGGGAAACGATATATATCATCCATTCATGTGAGAGTATGGGTATGTTAAAATTCTACAACGAAGAAATGAAGCCGATTTTCGTGTGTTGCAAGTTACGTAAACCGTTATCATCTCTATGTTGTTATTGTAATACCTGCGATATAATGTTTGTAATCCTTTTTTCCTTAAAGTTATAAGTTATACATTAATAATAATAATATACTCCTATCTCTATGGAGATAAGCTAAGTACACAGGAGATATTATAGGGCACAAGAGTACATGCAAACACAGGTGCCCTCCCTCTTCCTTCACTCACATAGTCAGATGGGACGGCAATACGACACGACCGAAGAGAGATCAGGCGCAGGACCGACAGCTTTACGTGCTCTCTGAAGCACGGGGGTGGCACACCATCAACTTCCTAACTCCGGGATGCTACTGAGAATTTCTTAACAGAAAAACCCAATAACACTTCGCCCAACCTGGGAATCGAACCCAGGACATCGATTATACATTAGTAGTTAATAACAGTGATTACTATTAATCAATTATCATTTATTGCGTTCCATAATGTTCATAATTGGTCTTAAAAATATAAAAATACAGAAGCATTATGGACCCTGTCGGGCACAGCAAAAACTTAGGAGAGAGGAAAAAGGCTAAGTAGTAATAACTTTATATATATTAGTACACATAAGTCTAAAATCTTAGTTCTATGTAATAAGTAAATATATATACTGCAATATATAATGTTTATGAAATATCTATCTGCCTAGCCTTTTCCCAATTACATTGGGGTCGGCTTCCAGTCACACCGGATGCAGCTTAATACCAGTGTTTTACATGGAGCGACTGCCTATCTGACCTCCACAACCCAGTTACTGGGTAACACGATATCTCGTGGTATGACTGGTTGTCAGACTTTCAGGCTTCTGACTACCCGTAACGGTTGTCATAAATCTTAATTTGACAACCGGGACCGACGGCTTAACGTGCTCTCCGAGGCACGGAGGAGTCTCGGTATGAAATTATGGTCACCCATCTACAGACCGACCGCGGTCAGCGCAGCTTAACCTCGATCGATCGATCTGTGCGGCTGTTACTTAGCCACAAGCCCCTCTATATAATGTGTATGAAATATATTTGTATTTAATATTATGTTTAAGTAGGTATTATACTTATTTATTTTACATGGATGTATCTTTCTTTATTTTATTTTGTATTGTGATGGCCATTGTCTTTTTGCAAAAAGAGTGGTAATTTGTTTTTAGATGCCCAGAAAACATCAGGAAGACCGAAACAGACTGTGTGACAAAAACAAAAGATGAAGAAGCTTAAAAAGAAGTTCAAACACAGGAATTCATATAATCCTGGACCTAAGCAGTGTTCAGCCAACAGCATCATCCCCAACCACGGCACCTGTTTTTTCCCTTTGAATTGTTCGAACGTCTTCCGAAAGCTCCCCAAAAAAAAATTTGGCGTTCCAAAACTAGAAAGTTGAAATTATATATAAGTCAGATACAGAAGATACAGACACGCTTGAAAAATAGGCAGTCAGGTAAAAATATGAAGGTCAGGTGAAAGAAAAATGTAATGTTAGATGTTACTTGTCATAAAAGTGATGTTAGACCATTTAGGCGTATTTTTTAACCTCATGTGAATGTGAGTACGATGTGGGCCAGAAATTCATTCATACATGAACCTCATAGACTGTCTGGCGGTTTTTGAGTCGTTTTATGTGACCTACGCAAATGTCCTCCTGATCTGGTATCGTCTTGTGACGGGTCGTTGAGCTCCTTTAGTTATGGTTGAGCTACACGATGACTGATGCATAGGTACGTGCCGTCAAACAGGACAGGTCACCTCGAAGCTGCTATGGCTCTTTCCTCAAAATGCCATTCCAGAGGATTCCTGCATCGTTACACGCACATAGATATGTACATACTATTATGTCTGGACTTTAAAAGAGACGTTGACCTCTGAGTTTGTTTCGGCGTTTCTTCTCAGAGACAGTCAGACAGGAAATGCCGTCGCCATCTTGTTTATAAAAATGACTTGTAAAAGTGTCTTCAACAGATCTATTTACATAATTAAAATCATTTATCATTTACCATTTGTCACTACCATCCCCAGGCACTGTCACAACCGCCCTTGGGGTGTGGACGACCACTCGTTTGAGAGATTATTTTCTAATTTCCTCCCATGAATTAATTGTACTTAGTGACAACATTTGAGTGTTTTTACATAGAAAAATGTACACTTTAATATAATAAACACCATTATTCCATCTAACTGGCATAACTGGCATTGCTGACAAAATTATGGGAAAATTAATTGAAAATTGTCACAGCCATACCCAGTCTACCCAACAACAAAACTGTACTTATTTTTTTGACTGCTTTATATCACAGTATTCGCTTGGTTTGCGATGAAGAATTTTATTAAACATAACAAATATAATGAAACCTGACTTATTATGATTAATTAATTATTTAAACAACAAATAATCTTGTAGTATTATCTTATCAAGGCTTAGCGGTCAGAGCAGCTGGAGTATTTATCCGGGAGGCGCAGGTTCGAATCCTGCTCACGACCGTATTTTTATGCATGCGTTAATGTTTTACAAAGATTTATCTGTACACATACATCGCTGAATATTCATGAACTATAAGTAAAAATTGGTTGTAGTGTTGAAACCAGACTCTCTCTCTCTTCCCGACTGTTAATCTCATATACCGATGGGGTTAGCCTTCTTTTTTTACTTCTCCAATTCACAGTATGATTGACAGCTGTGTTGTAAACGTCGAATGTCACCATATTCATTACATTTATCCACCTGGTTGTGAGCTCTCTCTTTCCCTCGGGCTCTCTTACCTGGGATGGACAGTTGTAGTGCCACATAATCTTTTGATCTCTTTTTAAAATGTTTATACCATCTCAACCTAGCAGCTTGTCGGCGGTCTACACCTAGACTACCACGCACGTACTCGATACGGATTTTATATCGATCCCTCTGGCGACAGCACACTTCCCCATTAGCATTTGTATTTCAGCAAGTTGCAGCGTGACCAGAAGCAAACAGACTAATTAATATTAGGTTATTATAATTGAAACTGAACAGGAGTATAATAATGTTTGTTAACTATCGGTTTTAGCCATCCAGCGATTTCTCATGTATTATTACGATAAAAAAAAATGTGGTTCAGAAAATTTATGAAAGCTACCTCTACAGGATTTTTGTAGATTTTGAATGAGTCATCGCAGCCTGTTTAACTCTCGTAACACAGCTGTGAATTAATTTAAATATTCTTTAACAGATGGCTCTGTATACAACATCAGAATATGAAACTATAACGCCATCTAGTGTAAATCATAACAGATTGAGAGAGTTATGGAAACCTTGTGAGGTGAAAATGAAACGTGACGGTGCATGAAAAACATAAAATTTTGACGGTAGTTCCAGTAACAGCCACAAGATGTCGGTGCTAGCATAAAGATATACAATTTTGCGAGTATCTTAGCGATAATAATTAGTCAACATCCCTAATTTCAATGTTTGTCTTGCTGTGTAATTACGCTAGGGTGTCGATCTGTCTGAGATTAATAACACAACAATCATTAACAGCTATAGCTACCATATTATGGTTGACATCTGCTGCAATTATTTTACTAAATAATTAAACAAAGAAAATATTTATTTAATTTCGTAGCGTGCCTGTAATAGCAAGTAGTATCCTTCGGAATAATTTTGATGTGCCTGTACATATTTATGGGATTATTTTCTTTTACATCATATGTTTCTGTGTTGTCTTAGTTATTTCCAAGCGTTGTTGTAATGATGTTTCTGTAATATAATCACAAAGTATGTTGTCGTTACAAACAAAAGTTACCATCCATTTTGAATATAAATGTAGATTTGTTCGCTTGATTGAAGAAAACTTTTTAATGAGTATTATGCTAATTTTGATTGATTGTGATGAATTATCAGGAATCGTTTGTTGCTTATTGTGTTGTCATAGATATCTAACGCTATTTTTTGAACCTCAAGGAGGTGTAACGAATTATTTAATGACTTTATTTTATTCTAAAAACTTTTTATAAATAGAGATAATTATGCGTTCTACTTGTTAGTTTATTTTGTACTAGGTATATTAATACCTAAACCTGAGTCTTTACTACTTAATGACTTGGCAGGATAAGAAGTATTAAGTGCCAAACTTTTACAACTTAGCTTGGCCAACAGCGAACAAACGAAGTTAGTCGGAGTGGGAAAATATTGAGGAGTAGCTACCGGATTATTTACGAACCATTAAGTGATTTCCGTTCTTGCGAGATTTATAGGACAAAATAAGCCGACATATTGTGACATAATTGAAAGTCTCTTTTTCGTATTCGGTAAATAGCGGCGTATAGCAGCAGAAATATAAATCGGGGAAGAAAAAATACATATAACGGAAAACTAAGTAGGAAACAAAGTTCAAGATAAATCTTTGAAAAGCATTAACGCATGCTTAGCGAACTCTAAAGTTATTATTACAAAAAGAATACGGTTTTTTTCCATTTATTATAATAACTTTAGAGTTCGCTAAGCATGCGTTAATGCTTTTCAAAGATTTATCTTGAATTATTAAGGTAATTGCATTCTTTACGACATTGTATTAACTGCAAAGTTAATCGTGTCGGTTCGGTCACCCGTATAGGGACTGAATTGATAGCAATAACGTCGCCATAAGACGTGTTAAAATATGGAAGAAGAATTCGCGGTGGTGAGCAGAGGTCGAGATGGCTTAGTGGTCAGAGCGCCTGGAGTATTTATCCGGGAGGCGCAGGTTCGAATCCTGTTCGCGACCGTATTCTTTTTCCATTTAATATAATAACTTTAGGAAACAAAGTTATTAAAATCGGTCCAAAGTCGGATAACATTTTCGTACTACATTTCGAAATAGTAAAACCCTGAAGGCCTTGTTTGATCTTTTATCCACTATTTATCCATGACGATCCCGACCGACGAAGTCTCTTGGACGCTGTAGGGTCTACAAAAATATTTGTGGATCCTTTTTATACTTACCCTCTCCAAAAGATGAATATTTTTATTTAATAAGTTCATGCGGTGAAACTAAATTCTATCTGGAAATGGTCTCGCGTTGTCGATTCATAATGGTAAGGCGTCATAGTCAGAGTTCGAATAGGAAAAGTAATAGTTTTGTGAAACCGCGTGGTTGATAGTCCCAAGGGCAGCTGCTGTGCATGAGCTTCTGAGTTTGATTCCTGGGTCAGGCAAAGAATTATTTACATTTTCTATTAGGAAATTCTCAGTAGCAGCTCGGAGTTAAGTATTGTGCCCAGTAGATGTCAATAGGCTCACCACCTAAATTTACCTACCTGGGATTTAATAACAGCATTGATGAAAGGTGAGTGTATAACTCTGCCTGCCCCATCGAGGCATACATACATAATGTTGCTTTTTGTTTAATAACTTTCGAGTCCTTAATTATGAGCTGAGCCCGCAGCAATGTTGGGACTCAAACAAAACAAAACAAAAATGTCGAAACATGTACGTGAATAAAAACTGATAAGAAATTATATTATTAACTAAGTATAAAGAACGTTTTCTATAAAATAAAAACTCCTTCAGTAGGTAATCTAAGTTGTTTCTATCTGCTAAGGGCTTAATTTGGAAAGTTTTGAATATGTCGGTCTGGATACGCGAAACGTTACAAGGAAATTGACCGGAAACAAAAAGTGATATCTTTTCATTCTATTAATTTAACACCTTTTTTCGGTTTGAACAAAAACTCTCGGTTTTCGCAAATGAACAATAAGTAGATGATACTAGAAATTAATGAAAATTTGCTCTCTTGCTCTTGCTCTATCGAAATAAAATGCGGCACAATAAAAATGGAACCCATGTTATATTTTAATTTATAAGCTATAACACTCTCATTTCATAAAAATCTATTGTAGTAAAGTCAAGTAGTTTTTGCGTAAATGAACAAACAGTACGCAATTAAAATTTTAGTATTATTACAATTTTTTATAGAGAAAGTTGATTTTAAAGTACCTAAACTGACAAATCTTGTAAGTTTTATTGTATTCTAAAGACCTACCTCTTTGTAATACAACTATACTCATGTCTCCATTTTGATCATTTTGAGTATCAAAGACTACACTGTTAGGTGAAACATTTTAAAGCAAATCCTAAGACGACGTCTGATTAAATAACATTACTAATATAAATATAAAGCGATCTACCTCATAAAGAATTCTTATTGATAAAGAAACTCTATGATAGAAACCATGAATATTTTATCGTACTTATGATTTCCTTCAGGAAGTATTACTGAATAGTTGGCACTGCAAATAATTTCCGATATATTTTTAGAAAGGTAAACCTTTTATTTGCAGTTTGTAGTATATTTTTACTACCTGGATTCACGATTGTATTCACTGTGAGATATAGTGCATGTATTTGGCTTGACAATACGTTTATACTTGTTTGCCCTTAGTAATGCCGTAACAACAATATATTCTAAAGTTCAATATTTATATACTAAGTGCGCTTTTGTTCGGCAAAGAAAAAATATACTAAATGAGATAACTAAATTAGGAGTCACACAAATAGAATAAAAGAGTCAGAATACCTCACTAGTAAAATGGCCACGTTAATTTTATTAGACAAAAATACTCAACCGATTTCCCATTATGTAATCGGAATGTCTAATGTTGATATCACATTGTTAGAAGAATTGCACAGATAGAATAAAAAGATTATACCAAGCAGAAGGGCCCAATTCGATCCCTCTACTTTTCTTATACAATCGGCACGTAAGGACAGAATTTGGGTGTGAATGTAAAACGCTATTTTTAGACGTCAAACAAGCCCACATTATTCGCAGCGTTGTTTGCAATAGAAAATTGATTTCAATGTGTGACCAAGAACTAGAATTTTTACAACTTCTGAAAACCCATACTAGGCATAACCACGAGGGTTGTGACTATTTAAAGTAATTTTGTCTGAATATTAGTAAGACCCATAACGCTGCGAGGTAGCAAACGTATTAAATAGTACTAAGATATCAGATTAGCGATGTTATTAATTATGTATGTATTAAAAAAAAAATTGTTATATCAAAATCGAGAGTTAGCACAAGTATTGAGTTACCCAGTAAATGCAATAAAGAGATTGAAAGCCCATACCTACATTTCGCAAATAATGTCACATCTCGACGCTGAGTTATATACGAGCAAAAGAGAGTGGGCGACCGAATAATACGAACGATCCAAAAATTGAGCGACAACTCTTAATTAAAACTTCTCTCGAAAAATATGGCAACGAGATGTGGCTTTGACAAAATAACTTCATCGTATCATAGTAGCTTACCATCTATGACCCACTTTGCTGATGGGATTTGTATGCTCTCCCTTTTATCCCCAAGATTAAACAATATAATAAATGAACGATCATATTGTTAGTGGCGCTTTGTTTGTTTATTTTCTGAAGAGGAAACGTGGATGGAATACTGTATTTCAATGTTTGGAAGCGGAAAATACTGCTTCCATTTTATTTTTATTAATTTACATATTTGTAACGAATATAAATGTGCCTACAACTTATTTTTGTAAAAGCATATATATAGATCAAATAATGCATGTATTTTAATTAACTGTACATGATATAAAAATTGACCCGCTGTAAATATAAAGATCAAGGAATCGGGATGGGTATCTTATATATTCACCTGTCCTGACTAACACTTGGATATGAGTCGCTTTCAGCTCATATCAAAGTGACCTCATAAATATATGTTTTAGAAAACAAACATTGTAAAAGGCAATCAGACTAAGACGAAACTATTTCGCCTAGACATATCGATACTTCTATTTGAGTAAATATTTCTGCCAGCAATTCCATCAAGGTATTAGCTTGACATTTTGTTTTTACGAGAATAGATGGTTTGCAAATATAAATATGTTATAATTTAAAATAAAAATGAAAGGACTTCCTATATTTTATTCCTATATTTTATTCTTAAAATGGAAACTATCCAAAGGAACCCGATAGAGAAAATTACCGCCAAGTCTCCATTTTTACCCGAATGTGTGACAGTAAAGAATTCTTTGTTTGTATATCAGGGAGCATGGTAAGGCCCCCGCCAAGACGAGTTTAAGGAAGCAGGGCACTACGAACATATTCTGGAAGCGTTTCGTCGTACTTTCGAACCGTCATAGGGTCGGACTGGATAATGCTAGAAAACTGAAAACTTCAGGATCAGATGTTCTAAATAAAAGTATGTTCGTGAAACTATTACGTTACATAACATTTAAGTCCATAAGAAACAGTTTGTGTGACACTGATGAAACTGCCAAGTCATACTTTTTAACCAAGACGTAGAGTTTGTAGAATCAGTTATTATAGGTTATTTGTTATCCATTGTTATAAATGAGGGAAGAGCATATAGAGCTATATACTTTTAAATTCCGTAGACTATGATGCGTAATACAAATCCAAGCTCAGCTATGAGGTAGGCTCTACTAGAGATCTCATAACTTAATTAATAGTGAAAGCATTATCAACTTAGTGATATCTTAGGTTTTCGCGATCACTACACATTATAATAAAACAACTTTTAACCGGATTATCAAGTTGTGAGTCTTGGAAACTAACTTTACGTGAAACGTTTTTGGTGGTATATTTAATATTATTTTATTTTAGTACAGAGTTAGTAACGAGTATGAATATTTGTTAATTATTTTAAATTCGAATAAGTTTTTTTCGGTTTATAAGACTAAAACGTCGATACTACTAACAGAAAACTAACAAGACTGGGAGCTGGGAAATAAACAGTAATAAGACAGTTGAATGAAGTATGTTGCTGGAGTTATTCTTTCTTTAAATGATTCTAAAAGTTTGCTTTTGTCTAAATTTTATTTTTTGTATTTGCATAATTGAAGAATTGAATACTTTAGGATTAACATAATATAACCAACCCATAACTGTCCCACAGAGCAAGGGCCTCTTCTCATACAGTCCTAGGCAAGAGCCTTGATTATCACGTTAGCTCACTGTGGGTTGGAGGTATCAGACCATGAGGTCCAGGTTTCCTCACGATGTTTTCCTTCACCGTAACATTGATTACGAAGAAAAGAAAAATAAATTATGGCTAGTTGCTTAACTGTTGTACTCTGTAGGTACCTACATAGAAAGCTATTTTCGCTTCCTACTGTGAAGTAATACGTATTTATTTCCTATTACTATACTATTATAATATTTATTTTTCCCAATACAGAGCTTGTCACACTCCCAAGACCCCACAAGTTATTATATATTAGAGACGTGAAACCAATATCAACTTTTGCTACTTTTGGATACCACATAACATCTCTATATATTCATATTTTTATCTGCACGAATTTCAAATTACCTGACGTTCTGCGAACATCTACTTCAATAAAGTGTTCGTAGACGAGCAATTTTACACCAATGATTTCGCAACAGGGTGGAAACAGTGGTTTTGTATAGTTAAAAGTGTTAACTATAGTGATTATTAATGAGTGAGTGACTTTTCATGTAATTCAGGCAGCGACATTGGCAGTTATTGCTACATTTCGAGATTTATAATGATCCATATTAAATGACGAAAGCTATTGCACTAATTAATTTATCAGGGGTATAATAGTATCAGTTTATAATAGTAATAGTGCATGAAGGTTGTAAAAAAAAATATGCAGATTTTTAGTTTTTATTTATTATTTATTAGACCAAATTATAACATCATTACAGTTAGTAATATCTTAGGTTTGCGCGATCACTATACATTATAATAAAACAACTTTTAACCGGATTAATCGCGTGTATTATTGGTTTTTTGTTTTTCCTGACGTTTCGAACACTTTGCAGCGTTCGTGGTCGCCGGTTAAAAGTTGTTTTATTATCATTACAGTTTACACCAAATCGATGCTATAACTAACTTATAAACTAGATACATTAAACAATTTAATTATATAACCAAAATTCCTATATCCTAACACAATAAAGAAATAATTAATTATTTTCTCGTCTGGCAGTGTTATCGGGTTTCTCTGAGGAAATTCTCAGTAGTAGCCCGAAGTTTGGATTTGCACCCGGTAGATGGCTATAGGCGCGGGTGTGCAACTGTGTACACCTCTGCCTACCCCTTCGGGGAATAAAGGCGTGATGCTATGTTATAAGTAGTGATGGTATTAAGATTGATGGGAAGAGTTTCTTGTTTGGCGATTTTTGATCGCCCGTGTATTATGTATATACAGCAGGTAAGTAAAGTTACTGTTAATATTTCATATTTACGTCTTTTGTGTTCAAGTAATCTTGTGTGTTTGAAGCTGGGATTAATATCTTCTTTTGTCTACCTGTAATGGATCCAACCGACTCTTTGTCTACCTGTGTTTGCTTTTGACCTCATTTTTGAGATTTAATAAAGGAATAGCTTGTCTCTACCAAAAATTGATACTTATACATAGCCGGTGAAACATAAACAATAGTTTGGAAATGGTTGAAAATTTGTGTTTTGATAGAATAAAAGCATTATTTTTAGATTATCATTGTCATCCGTATGAAATAAGTACCGGTTTACAGTTGAAACCAAGTGCCAAGAATAAAGCTACGCGGCACGTTGGAAACCCTCGATTGGTGTAGCCGTGGGACAGACATGAAATTTTACAACAACACTAATTTATATTGCTTCATGAGTTTTGTTTTTATTTGTTCCTGTACTTTTGTTTTGTATATCATATACAAGGAAAAAAAGAACATAACTTTGTGAATACCTGTTCCGTTACCTTACGGTTATCACGACATTTACTTTCAATATTCTTAATCGTATAATTAAGACATTTCACTTAATGTCGTTATTCATAATCCACTGCGTCCTGCGCGTCATGACATACGATGTCGTGACGTCGGACTCTCACGATCAGGCTAGCCCACACATTTAAAGTCTCTCAGTGTGCCACGGTGGGAGCTATGCTTGGAGTTTCTTTGAAGGAAACTATCAGAAATAAAAGTATCCTGAAAATACAATCAGCAAGCTAAAACAGGTTGACCATGTCAGCCAAATTAGGTTCCGATAGTCGATGGGGCACTGGAGTAAAGGAGTGGAGACCACGAATCGGCAAACGTAGCATGAGACGCGCGCCAACTAAATGGACTCATCACCTGCGGAAAGTGGCAGGGAAGGCCTGGATGCGTAAGGTGGAGAACCGGGTATTGTGGCATTGTTTGGAAGAGACCTAGTGCGGCCTACCTACCGAGTGCAGAGTAAAGCTTATTGCAGTGGACATAGGCAATGGCGTGCATTGAATATAGGCAAGTCAGCAGTGCCTACCTCAAAAGAATTACCCAAATGCATCCTATATTACAGTTTACTTGCCTATGTCCACTGCAATAAACTCTGGTCTGCACTCGCAGACTGTGAGAGGCCGGGTTTATTGTCATTCGAAATAGGTAGGTAGTATATGATATTGAATTGGCTATATAATAATTATTTTATTGGCTTTATATTAAATAATCTGGTAATAATACCCGTTCATCTGGGAATAAAAGAAAAACGCACAGCGTTTTTTCTTTTATTCCCAGATGAACTCGTCTTAACTTTAGAGGAAATACAAGTTTGGTGAACTTTGCAACCTCTTATTTATTACTCTACAAACCATTCGCTTTGATAGATCAAAAGTCGCTTGAAATAAATTGAAGTTTAATTGATTCTAAGAATATATTTCTACTAATAAAACATCAGGATATGTATTGTTTTCATCAATCAATGTTTTTTTTTTGGGTTTCTGCAAAGAAAAGGTTATTTATTTATTAAGATTTAGATATAATTATTGAATTCAAACGGGACTTAATCGCGCTAAAAGTATAATATTTATTTACCTCGACGTTTCGATCAAGTTGCATTGATCGTGGTCACGAGTAGACTGGAGAATGCGGGTGTCATCGTCAAGAAGAGCGAATGGTTTTTGCATCCACCCGCACTTGATCTTGTAAATCCGTTTTCATGTTATAATCGCGACACACAACACTCACGACATCTATCGACTCCTTTGCAAAAGATTTTCGCGAACATTTGCCAATGACTGGGTTCCAAGCCGCCGCTAACTTAAATCCGTCTTCCCGGTTAAAATTTGGATGTTTTTTAATTTCAACCGCTTCACGTACAATTCTTGAGTAATAATGACGTTCATTGGAGAGGACTTTCGGGTCGTGGAGTTCAATCCAGTGGTTGGGTCCCGACTCAAGCAAATGCTCAGCGATCGCAGATTTGTTTACCTGGCGGTTTTTTACAGCTGCTATATGCTCTTTGACTCTTTCCGCTATGGTTCGCTTGGTCTGTCCTATATAAGATTTACCGCAACTGCAATCAATTTTGTAAACGCCTGGAGTCTGCAAAGGTGTCACGTCTTTGGGTGTACGGACATGCCTTGCCAATTTAGATAATGGGGTAAAAACAGTGTTTATAGAGTAGTTTTTAAACACTGCTCCAATTTTATCTGTGACTCCCTTTATATATGGCATGAAGACCGGCTGCCGTTTGACGTCAATCTTGCTCTTCTGATATCTGCGTCTAGGGCGCCATTGTCCAGTCACTTTGTAGCCATTTTGTTTAAGGACCTGCTGAACGTGCATTATTTCCGCGTCAATGTGTTCAGGATCACATAGGTTACTTGCCCTATCCATCAATGCTTTGGCTACGGATTGTAAGTGACGAGGATGATGATGTGACAAGGCGTTGAGATATCTGTCAGTGTGTGTTTGTTTTCTATAGACCGTGTGAGACAACGAGCCATCAGGTTTCACCATCACTTTGACATCCAGGAAAGCTAAAGATCTGTCCACTTCCACTTCATATGTGAACTTGATGTTTGCGTGAATGCTATTCAATCGACCCATGAGTTCTTCTACTGCCTGTGCGTTACCCTTCATGATGCAGAAAACGTCATCCACGTAACGTCTCCACACTTTTACCGCTGACGATCTCAAGTCTATGTTTTGTTCTATATGTTCCATCCAGATGTTTGCAAGGACTGGGGCCACAGGGCTACCCATGGCGACACCATCAACCTGGAGTAAAAAGTACAATTGCTAACCGTTACGGGCCGGAGGTTGCAAAGAAAATCCATCACCTTGAATTTCTTCGGAAAAAACGGGCGCGTTTAGATACATCTTTGGTATTTTTAACTAAATGCCGTGATTTGGACTTGATACCTACGTGTGTACGCATAAAGGCGCGTAGTGATATTGCGCATTCCGATGGAATTCTACGAAACGCGAGTGTCCGTCTACTAAAACAATTACTAAGAAATTGTCATGGTGACCTTGACCGAGTGAACATTCAGTTATACGAAGTGCATGTTGAGTGTTGTGCAGTGTTATCACGTAATGATTACGATTTGTGCGATCGGATTACTCACGAACAAGCTAGTCGCACGTACGAGCTATGTAGTGCGGGTCACAACAAAAAGTTGGAGCAGCTATATGTTCGCCGTGAGTATTCTTATAATAAATATAAACATCCAGCCGAGGCATTTTCACATGAACTTAAGGACACTGTAGTGAATATTTCAAGCATTACGTTAGATAGCGCCACACATAGCATACTGGCTAAGGGATTGAATTTTGCATTGACACCACAGCGAATACCGTATGAAAGCGTAATCAGTACCGTAGAAGAGGCTATAATACGAAACAAGGTGCCGCCTAGTGCCGCAGAAACACTCAGGCAGGATGTTTCTATTATATTAAGAAAAGCTAAGTTACCTATGAGTAATGTTACCGCAGAGGAGCGTCTAGCACTTCGTAGCATTCGCAAAAACGAAGATGTTTTAGTTTTAAAGGCCGATAAAGGAAATGCCACCGTGGTAATAGACTCGTCTGATTATGACACAAAAATACGCAAATTATTAGAGGACAAAAGCATATACAAACCGGTGTCCTATGACCCTACAGCTAGAGTTACACGTCGTATCCGAGCCGTAATTAAGGACAATAAAGATCTTTTCACAGAAGACGTGTACGAAAATTTATTCAGGCCTAAGATAGTGCAATCACCTAAACTATACGGCTTGCCTAAAGTGCATAAGACCAACGTGCCCCTGCGTCCGATTGTGAGTCAGATAGATTCTCCCACTTACAGTCTCGCGAAACATGTTGCGTCGGTGTTGCAGCCATTGACAGGTAAAACTCCGTCTTTTGTAAAAGACTCCCATCATTTTGTTGAGATCATCGAGGAAATGAGACTGGAACCGGACGACATCATGGTGAGTTTCGACGTCGAGTCATTGTTCACTAGCGTTCCAGTTAAAGAGTGCCTCGAAGTCATAAAGGAAAAGTTGAAGGATAACCACCTTTCAGACAACTACATGGTTCTCTTGAGGAATTGCCTGGAAGGGAATTACTTTTTGTACCGCGGACAACACTACCTCCAGGTTGATGGTGTCGCCATGGGTAGCCCTGTGGCCCCAGTCCTTGCAAACATCTGGATGGAACATATAGAACAAAACATAGACTTGAGATCGTCAGCGGTAAAAGTGTGGAGACGTTACGTGGATGACGTTTTCTGCATCATAAAGGGTAACGCACAGGCAGTAGAAGAACTCATGGGTCGATTGAATAGCATTCACGCAAACATCAAGTTCACATATGAAGTGGAAGTGGACAGATCTTTAGCTTTCCTGGATGTCAAAGTGATGGTGAAACCTGATGGCTCGTTGTCTCACACGGTCTATAGAAAACAAACACACACTGACAGATAATATCTCAACGCCTTGTCACATCATCATCCTCGTCACTTACAATCCGTAGCCAAAGCATTGATGGATAGGGCAAGTAACCTATGTGATCCTGAACACATTGACGCGGAAATAATGCACGTTCAGCAGGTCCTTAAACAAAATGGCTACAAAGTGACTGGACAATGGCGCCCTAGACGCAGATATCAGAAGAGCAAGATTGACGTCAAACGGCAGCCGGTCTTCATGCCATATATAAAGGGAGTCACAGATAAAATTGGAGCAGTGTTTAAAAACTACTCTATAAACACTGTTTTTACCCCATTATCTAAATTGGCAAGGCATGTCCGTACACCCAAAGACGTGACACCTTTGCAGACTCCAGGCGTTTACAAAATTGATTGCAGTTGCGGTAAATCTTATATAGGACAGACCAAGCGAACCATAGCGGAAAGAGTCAAAGAGCATATAGCAGCTGTAAAAAACCGCCAGGTAAACAAATCTGCGATCGCTGAGCATTTGCTTGAGTCGGGACCCAACCACTGGATTGAACTCCACGACCCGAAAGTCCTCTCCAATGAACGTCATTATTACTCAAGAATTGTACGTGAAGCGGTTGAAATTAAAAAACATCCAAATTTTAACCGGGAAGACGGATTTAAGTTAGCGGCGGCTTGGAACCCAGTCATTGGCAAATGTTCGCGAAAATCTTTTGCAAAGGAGTCGATAGATGTCGTGAGTGTTGTGTGTCGCGATTATAACATGAAAACGGATTTACAAGATCAAGTGCGGGTGGATGCAAAAACCATTCGCTCTTCTTGACGATGACACCCGCATTCTCCAGTCTACTCGTGACCACGATCAATGCAACTTGATCGAAACGTCGAGGTAAATAAATATTATACTTTTAGCGCGATTAAGTCCCGTTTGAATTCAATAATTATGTGTTCGAATCGCGAAAGTTTAAAAAGTACAAGATTTAGATATTTATATATTTTTTTTAACTAACCAGTTCATCACCAAGTTAAAGATACAATAAATAATAGCCATGAGATCACAATTTTCAATTTACATTCCTTTTGTTCCCGTGCCACTATAGCTAGCATTGTTAGCAAGTTAGTGCTATGAGCAAGAAAGCGCTACTTTAATAGTATACCGTCCAATCAATCACGTCATAAAAGAAACCTAGACGCATTGTTAACGTGGGTTTTACCAAAGACCAGCAGCGTTAGCAATTTAAATTTCAGACTTGGGCATTAGTGACTGTCCGTTTTCGTTTTTCCTTTATGGCCCACAATGTTTTTTTTTTTTTAATAATTATTAAATCTAATAATAAGTAAGTTTCCCTATATAATATTTGTGATATTTAATTATAACATGGCATTAACAGATTAAATAATATATTCAAGAGAATCGCGTAGTTGTACAATTGTTGAAAATCTCGTTTTAGTCGTGTAAACAATTTTATTACTTTGCAATGTGAAAAATGTATGATGGTTATTCTGGTTTAAGACATTTATTTCTCAAACAATTATTCATTTATCAGAGAAACACAAGATTACATTATAAACGAACAAGATAAGGCGGACTAAGAGCTAATAACTCACACAGTTTTTTATTTTTATATAGATGTAGGTACACTAAAGCATGTGTCGAAAATCGAAACATCGAATTTAAGGCACCCATTGATATCACTATTATAGTTATTTAAAAAGTAAATTTAACGAACTCAATACTGCTATTATTAAAGTTTCTTGATACCAATTGACTGTAAATTTCCCAGTAGTCTCTTAAAAGTAGTTATGGGAGAAGTATGCTTCCATATCCGATATCAGTTCTCGGCTAGTTCCAAGTTATTTTTCTATTAGGTTAGGATTAACGCATGCTTAGCGAACTCAAAGGTATTTTTTTTTTTTTTAATGGTTACTTCGTGCCCGGTGCTCACAGATCAGTAGGATTCGCCGGCCTAGGTATTCACTCTCATATCTCGACGACGCTATAACTCTCCTGCAAGAGAGTAGTAGGGCCACCAGCACAGTACACAAAAACAGACCACCGTTATTTCGTCGTGACATCTCCGTAATTGTCCACCCCGACCCTTGCTCGTGCCAGCCCGCGCCGCTGAGCCTGTAGCTTTATAATAATAATAAATTAATTTCAGATTAAACAAACGACAAACCATATACATTAATAATAATTGTTCTATAACTTTGTAAGTGTGTTAGTAATTTATGTTATGTATTACATTTTTACAGATAAATCTTCGAAAAAAATTAACGCATGCATAGCGAACTCCAAAGTTTTTTTTTGTGAAAAGGAATACGGTCTTGAGCAGGATTCGAACCTGCGCCTCTCGGATAAATACTCCAGGTGCTCTGACCGCTAAGCCATTTCAACCTCTGCTCATATTGATTGATACTGTTTCGGATCTATAAATAGCAATATTAATGTTCATATTTTGACTTGCTGTATTTGAACAAAGTTGACAAGTTAGCATATAGGCTATGAATTGGTACTCTTTAAGCTGTCATTGGTATGCAACATATCTATATTATACAGACAATCGCTATTTTGGAACTTTAAGCATATTTTTTTTTGTGATGTTTGGTATAATTTTGGATGTGTGAGGAAAATCATTGATTTTCCAAGGCTTGATATATTTTTGTTTTAATTGATAACGCTTCCGCAATTTAATTATGGCCATGACAGAGTATAATTACTGCCACTTAAAATAAACAAAATATTTACCTCTTAAATCTGGATGTTAATAAGTATACTAGCTATTAGTCTAGGTAGGTCTTTAATTTTAGATATCCTATAGATACATTATGTCTAACAAAATTTTTTTTTGCCTTTTAAATCGAGTCTATGTAAAATCGACACAGAAATTTAATATCAAGATTATCTTCGTTCCATTTTTGAAGGATATTATCCTTTTGCCATTGCGTACTGCACGCGCCTGTTCCATTTAATATCTCGTATATTTACAAATTACTTAAACGCTTGATAGCTTGCATTAAGAGAGCGTGAGGATCACCTTTCTCAAATAAATTTGTATGGGGAATCACGTGGGAGTGAGACCAGATCAGAGAAAATCAAATATGGCAATATTCAAAACTTAATTATTTGCGTAAATGACATCTTTTTGGTCGGTAATTTTAGTACCGACAAAATATTCGGAAAAAAAATGAAAGAAACATAATATTCATTCGAGATAGTTGATAAATTGGTTTTGTAATTTTTAGGTTACAATTCACGACGTACCATGGATATCGTGAATATTGTAATACTTATATAAAATTAGAATCTAGAAGCAGCTATATTGATACTACGGAAATTGGTACTCCAAGGGTTTCAAATCACGTTGATCGATCAAATTGTGTGTGTACCTAATTAGTAGGCTATTTATGATTTACATCAGCAAAAGGCCAACTATGACGTGTTGACTTGGGAAGAGGAAACAAGCGATAAGCAACGTTGTATTTAAGTTTAATCAAAATATAATTTATGCAGGAACCTTCAATTCCACCTCGATCTCAGAGTGACCACAATTAGGCAATTCATGAAAAGGGCATCAAAGAAATACTTCGACTCCGCCCTTGACCACCCGAATCCCTTAGTTATTTCTTCCGCCGACTACAGGCCGTCTCAGATTAGTAAATTCCGCCGATCACGTCACACTCTCCTCCGTCCCGATGATAGGATCACTGTAGCTCAAGAGTCTAACAGACTCACAAGCACACTCCGATGCGCTCGAACACCTCGTTATTGACCTCACCGACGAGGTCCGCGTCCGTCGCGAAATATCTCATCATCTCCGCCTCGTCCCTAGTTGTCCCGCCAACAACGCCCTAAGCCGAGGATCGTGTCCCGCAGGGGACGCCCTTAGTGCTGTGTTGCTTAGTTTGTAGTAATATAAAATATGCACTGGCTGGAGGCATAAAATTATCTCGCCGTAGCTATTGTTCAGTTACGTAGTCCAAACAGAAAAAAATAATTATGCATTACATTCTCAGCCTGCGGACAATTCATTTGAAAAGATAAATACTTTTGTACATTTAGACTTTTAAATTCGCATTTCGAGGCAATTTTGGTAAAGAAATATAATAGGTACCTACCTACAGTGCTGTTTATTTACCAAAGTAATGGAACAAAAGCTGGTATTTTTTTATCTTGATTTTAATTCCCCTTGCCCACATTTCTGTTAATCATAGCACAAAAGTTAACTTCATTGTAAAGGAGCGCTCAACACAAGAACGGAAGATATAAATCGTTTATAAAATATTGAAATTAATATAAATCTCAATTCAACCTCAGTGTCAAAATAACGCCTTTAAACTCTGCGTAATCTGAAAATAATTTTTCTTCTACAATACATCTCAATTTTAAAGCACACTTGCTTATTTGAATCGTGTTTAATTAATTATATTGAAGCCAATTTGACATTGAAAATTAATTCTTATATCAAAAAGTGCAGTTTTGCTCTTTATATTATGAATATCGTATAAGCTATTCATGTTTTGTTAAGAAACCAAGATGTAGTAACTAATTTGTGTTGTAGTGTGCATATTATACCAATTGCTCTTTTTCCAGCTTTTCTTGATAAAATACAGCTGAGACTAAGCTTGCCTCATTTATTTTTCCCCAAGCTCCTTAGGAAATACAATTTGGCGTCCACAGGGTACCAAGAGCTTTATATTTTGTCCACGTTCATTATCGCTTAGATGTACCCGTGTTAGGCATTAATAAGAAAGAACATTTTAGGCTCAAAATAAATGTCTCCAAGCCGACGTATACTGATATTTACTTTTGCTGTACATATTTCATAACTAGAGACTTCTGTCCCTACTCCGCACTTAAATTTCGGTCATTGAACTTCCCAAAATGAAATATTATGTATTATTAGGTATCCCAAGCACATTCAAATCACGATAACATATAAGAATTCTCATAAAAGAATCACTTAAAGTGAAAGCTTTATAGATTAACCCTTAAGGGATAAGCAGGGATCAATTCAGATATGTGTGTATAGTACATAAAGTATTGGGTCGTTAATATGGCGTTTGGGACATGACAGATGTTGCCTAGCACGTCCACACAGATACTCGTATTTACATTTCCAAAAAAACATCTTGTCTACATCTTGATTGTAATTGCAGTGAATGTATATTTAATTGTTATGCCTAAGATAAAAAAATAATAATCGGGCTCCAGGTAAAATAATAAACAATGACAAATTGGTCCGGAGTTATTTTAACCAATGTTAACAAGATTTATAACTTTAAGTAGCTAGTTATTACTGAGAACATCATATCTTATCTTTCCTTACATGCTAATTCATCCCACGAGTATACAACACTAGCTTGTAGACTGAGTGTTTGCAATTATACAAATAATGATACCTAACTAACATTATATCATTTTTAATTTTTAGTAAAAGACTCAGAAGTCTTTTAATGTTTTTTTTTTGTGGGGTTAACATTAGAATTTTATCCCCACCGCTATTAACCTTCATGTGGAACTTGAATAACTGTATTAACATAATTGTTTTAAACTGGTACTGGTACATTGATATGCAATTATTCATAAAGTTTGTTTTCCAAGACACTGTATTATCAGCCTCTTTTCACCCAATGTGGAGTATAAGCCTTCTTCCGCTTATAACAACCGTCTGTTACTTGGCTGGTTTGGTTTGCTACAGCATTCCCGATGAGTGTTGACGTCAGGCAGGCGGCCGGTCATAAAAATTAGACAAAACTTTAGCAGCATGCCAGATATATGCTGCACCGACCCAAAATATAATAAGGGCAGGGGGATGATGTTAATTGGCTGGTTTAATCCGATTTTTACTACAGTTATTTGTGATGTCATATTCTGACATTGTTTCACTTAATGAAACTAACCAAATTTTATTCTGGTTGCATACGTCTTAAAGCAAATCCTTAAGACGTATGCAACGTGAATAAAAATAAGATTTCAAGTTGCAAAGTAAACCATTTATATGATAAGCTTTTTAATGATTATTTTCAAAGGAAACATTGAAAAATAATAGACAGGCAATGGCGAATCCAAGCGAACGGAAACGTGAAATTTAGTAGATACAAACAAGTAACACGATAGGTAAAAGTAGCTTAGTTGGTAGAGCGAATGAAATGGATTGTCAATGATCACTGATTCGAATCACGTTCGAGAATTTTTCATTTTTTACTTAGAAAAAAATAACTACTAAATGCATGGCCATAACAGAATACATTATATATATTATATCATGACCTTTTATTGCAATTAAAATTTTCTTAGCTTCAAAATATCTCTTAGTTCACAACTCTAAAGGCTATTCTACCACTGTATGCTATTGCGGGCTTTTCCAGATAAAGCCTTATTAAAATAAAACTAAATAAATAACGAAAGTAACAGTAAAAGCCAAACCTTGTTTGGACAAACATTTCGACGTACGTGGATAAAGATATTGTTATTGTACCTGTCAATTCAGCTTAAATTCACCGCTAAGTAAGGCAATCGGGGCTTACTTCATCCTATTGGTGCTGAGTCCATCCATTATCTTCAAGTGGTTCTACGTGGCTGAATTTAATGCGATGTCATTCTTCTGAATTATGTTCATTTTTGTTCAAACTTCAGGGCTTATGCAGAGACTTATTTGTATGTCGTATCACTGATGGTATTAGTATAACATAAACAGCCCATAAATATTCCACTGCAGGGCAAGGGTCTCTTCTCTTACAGAGAAGGTAGGAGCATTACACTCGTATTGCTTGCAGTTATAATGCCGACTCCTCTCAAGTGGTCATATTTAATTGCACTAAATCTTCTTTCAAAGCACAATTAATAAAAACCATAACCAAAGACAAAGGACAGGCAACTAAGCTCTAAGCTCTTTATACAATTTATGTATTTTTAAAACCTAGGTAGGTACTTATTACCTTATTTATATATTATTTTTGCATGCTAGATTTGAACCCATAACCTATGGCCCATAATCACTCGAACAAAACAAAAATGAACATAATTCAGAAGAATGACATCGCATTAAATTCAGCCACGTAGAACCACTTGAAGATAATGGATGGACTCAGCACCAATAGGATGAAGTAAGCCCCGATTGCCTTACTTAGCGGTGAATTTAAGCTGAATTGACAGGTACAATAACAATATCTTTATCCACGTACGTCGAAATGTTTGTCCAAACAAGGTTTGGCTTTTACTGTTACTTTCGTTATTTATTTAGTTTTATTTTAATAAGGCTTTATCTGGAAAAGCCCGCAATAGCATACAGTGGTAGAATAGCCTTTAGAGTTGTGAACTAAGAGATATTTTGAAGCTAAGAAAATTTTAATTGCAATAAAAGGTCATGATATAATATATATAATGTATTCTGTTATGGCCATGCATTTAGTAGTTATTTTTTTCTAAGTAAAAAATGAAAAATTCACGAACGTGATTCGAATCAGCGATCATTGACAATCCATTTCATTCGCTCTACCAACTAAGCTACTTTTACCTATCGTGTTACTTGTTTGTATCTACTAAATTTCACGTTTCCGTTCGCTTGGATTCGCCATTGCCTGTCTATTATTTTTCAATGTTTCCTTTGAAAATAATCATTAAAAAGCTTATCATATAAATGGTTTACTTTGCAACTTGAAATCTTATTTTTATTCACGTTGCATACGTCTTAAGGATTTGCTTTAAGACGTATGCAACCAGAATAAAATTTGGTTAGTTTCATTAAGTGAAACAATGTCAGAATATGACATCACAAATAACTGTAGTAAAAATCGGATTAAACCAGCCAATTAACATCATCCCCCTGCCCTTATTATATTTTGGGTCGGTGCAGCATATATCTGGCATGCTGCTAAAGTTTTGTCTAATTTTTATGACCGGCCGCCTGCCTGACGTCAACACTCATCGGGAATGCTGTAGCAAACCAAACCAGCCAAGTAACAGACGGTTGTTATAAGCGGAAGAAGGCTTATACTCCACATTGGGTGAAAAGAGGCTGATAATACAGTGTCTTGGAAAACAAACTTTATGAATAATTGCATATCAATGTACCAGTACCAGTTTAAAACAATTATGTTAATACAGTTATTCAAGTTCCACATGAAGGTTAATAGCGGTGGGGATAAAATTCTAATGTTAACCCCACAAAAAAAAAACTAAATCTTCTTTCAAAGCACAATTAATAAAAACCATAACCAAAGACAAAGGACAGGCAACTAAGCTCTAAGCTCTTTATACAATTTATGTATTTTTAAAACCTAGGTAGGTACTTATTACCTTATTTATATATTATTTTTGCATGCTAGATTTGATCGCGTTCGTGGTCCAGTCCTCCTGCGACCACGAACGCTGCAAAGTGTTCGAAACGTCAGGAAAAACAAAAAAAACAATAATACACGCGATTAATCCGGTTAAAAGTTGTTTTATTATAATGTGTAGTGATCGCGCAAACCTAAAATATTACTATCGAGTTTCAAATAATACACGCGATTAATCCGGTTAAAAGTTGGAACTCGATAGTTTCTACCTTCGCAAATCTCAAACAGGCATGTTGTTTGTTTTGAATTTGAAATTGGATGTATGCAAAACAAATGACAAATTAACTTTATCCCGTTCTGTGGGGTTACTCCTTCAATTTATTTCAATTTCAATCTAATTCCAATATAAAATTAATTAGAAAAACAATACCTACATCAGAGTTTCCTCTATTGTAAAGTAATTTTTTTTACATTGAAAAATCTCTGATGTTGTAGTCTTGGAATCCTATTAATTGTGGTTTAAAGGTGAAAACTGTCAATTAGATTATTAAATTTTTAATGATGGGATTTAAGATAAATCTTTGAAAAGCATAAATGCATGCTTAGCGAACTCTAAAGTTACAATATTAAATGGAAAATGAATACGGTCGCGAACAGGATTCGAACCTGCGCCTCCCGGATAAATACTCCAGGCGCTCTGACCACTAAGCCATCTGCTCACCACCGCGAATTCTTCATCCATATATTTAACACGTCTTTTTGGCGACGTCATTGCTATCAATTCAGTACCTATACAGGTGACCGAACCGATCGATGGCCTTTATTTTTAAGAGTAAGCTTACTGATCCCCTAATTATCCGATCAGATAATGTTTCTAATTTTCAGATAAAAACAATGAACATTATGATTTTGTTACATTTCTCCTTTATTCCTTGTTATATGTTAAAATGTAGTTGATCATACTCCTTTTTTTTCATATCAATTTAATTTACATAAATTGATTGAACAGCATTGTTATGTTTTAATTTAATACGAGTGTGGTTAACAAGGTCTGCCGTCGGCATCTACAAGCCATTGTTTCAACGAAAAGGGTCCCGATATAAACACCCTATACCTTTGTCCACTAGTTTTTCTTTTTTTTTTTGATTAATATACATTGGTCACAGAAGTGTACACAGTTGTACACCACCTACAGTTGTTTCACCAATTCTGTTATTAAGTACCATGTAAATAGGTGATGAGCTTATTGCCGTCTACCGGGCACAATTCCAACATCTGGGTTGCTACTGAGCATTTCCTAACAGAAAAACGCAATAACACTTTGCCCAACCTGGGAATCGAACCCGAGACCTCATGGTCTGCAATCGCGCTTGGGATAATAAGACCAACGCGGCAGTTAGGATAAATAGTTCTGGATTTTCTTTTTATACTAAATTGTCAAATTGACATACTAACATTATAAATGCGAACTGTTTGTTCGTGTGTTTGTTACCTTTTCACGACTAAATGGCTGCACATATCGTAATGTAATTTGGGGAGGAGATAGATGGGACCTTAGAGAAGGACATAGGCTACTTTTTGTCACGCAGACGAAGTCCCGGGCATCAGCTAGTAGATTATAAGGGATTAATGCATTTTCTAGAACATTAAAACGTATAGAAGAAACTTCCTTCTATGCGTTTGAATGTTCTAGAAAATGCAAATCAATATTTATTTATTTTCTCTTATTAGTCGAATTTAATACATAACGCCTAGCGCTATTTGTGTCCGTAAAAACAAATTTTCCACTACACGTGTTTCCCTAGTGGTGCTATATAAATAGCAACGTCGGAATTAACTCGGCGGGCAAATAACCGAACCAATATGGGCAAACAAATCACGATAAAACTCCTCTAAATTTATTTCAGAGGTAGTTTTGTTACGTGTCTCAAGATAGTTCATCCCAAGATAGAATGAGCTCGCCTTTACTCCATATTTGTAAATTCTTTCTGACAGAAATCTATTGACTGAACTGAAAGACCTTGTAGATGAAATGCAAAAAACTTGAAAAAAAAAAACAAAAGCACGCCTGCTATGGGTGAATTATGTATTATTATGTCACACCTTTGTGTGTACCATAGCCTCTGTATGACAATTAAATCGTAACCTATGTTACCATGGACGATGTAAGGATTCTAACGATACCCCATACATCTAAATCGGTTCAAGTGTTTAGAACTTATGGTGGAATGAAGAAACCCACAAAATATAATATATAAAAATAATATAATATAATACATACATGAACCCGAAAAACATAACAAAAACTGTTTGCCCGAACCGGGGATCGAACCCTCAGCAGCTACACTTGCGACCAACGGGGTAATCAATATTAACATTAAATAATATTACTAGTCCTGTGGTCCTAAATGTAAATCGATTGTATGATTAACCTACCAACCTCAGTAGACGTTAACGTCCTATTTCCTGTGGAAGCCCGTAATAAGGGAGAGTTAATTAACTTTAAATCTGTACTGTATTTAATTACTGGAGCAGAATTAGCTACCATTATTGAGCTTCATTACTTGGTTGTCTGCAGAAGTTTAGTTCAATTGTTGGTTAGAAAAGAACAATAGAACAGATACAGATATTTGTAGGATGTGAAAGAAAGGCGACCACGAAGAAAGATTAATCATTTATTATTTCTTTACGAGTGACTTACTTCAGACATTCGAGACTAGGGTCAGTTTTCTTAATAATACAATACATCATTTTAGACAAAATAGACCTCACACAATTGTGCACCCATGAAAATGCTGTTTCGAACACTTTGTAACGTTTACGGTCACATTCGCGTTTCGCGGTTTATCATCCTACGACTACGAACGCTGCAAAGTGTTCGAAACGTCAGAAAAATTTCAAATTCGCTTTTTGTTTTTTTTTTCTTTCGTAATGTGTTATTTAATCGATACTAATGCCAAATCTGTTGTTTTTAAAATTTGAGTAGTTTTGTCTGTTTATATGTCCGAGGTTGGCACCCAAACCAAGAGACAGAAACAACTGAAAATTTGTAAAAAATATCGTCAAAAGCCGGGTCAACTTATAGGCTATTCAAAATTGCGCATTTTCTCAAGGGAGCTCAGCAGTGATGTTAAACATCTAACACTCAGAATCTAAGTTGCAACGGATTTCAATAAAAATGGCACTGTTGTATAGCTTATCAAAAATGATAAGCACTGCAAAAGGTATCATTGCGCTTTATCATATGGGGACCATGCATTTACCGGTTTTGTATTTTTATTAGTAGATTGCGAATGCCTTTTTTAGCAACATTGTCAACCGAGTAATTAGTTGCATATCGTACATGGGTGACTAGCACATCATAAGTATGAAGATCGAATCCCGGTATAAGAGATTCTTTTTGCAAATTTTTTAATTTTTTTAATACAATATTTCTATTTATTTGCAGAAAAGCAAGTTTATTTTAGTTTTGCGTGTCCGTTTGTAATATAAACCCATTTTTATGTCGCGTGGGCTGTGGAAAACCGCGAGCAGGAGTCAGACCCTAGACAACCACAGTTTGATGTTCAGCTCGCTTAGCACAACGTCTAAAAAACACGCACAGTTTTTAAGCCCATTCGAGGCTCACCGCAAACTGTGGCTAGGGACTTTCCACCACCTGCTAACTATATTGAGCCTAAAGAGAACCTACCTGTTGGGCCAATTCCTGGCCTATATGACGGTCCCACATGCGACTTCGGACCGAAGTTGAATCTCAATTTGAGCAAGTAGGGCTTTATTGACGAAAAAGCCACGAGATGTAACAGTGTCAAGGGACACTGTTTGTTGTTCGAGTCCACACTGTCTTGCACCTACCTCAGCATTGCCATTAATAACTTCATAGACGTGGCAAAATTTTGGGTACACCAAGTGTACGTGTGTAAGGAAACTAAATTATTAAAATTGTACCACCGACACGAAGAAGAAGAAGAAGAATCGTATAATAATTATATTTATCATTCTATTCACACAACTCAGAAGAGTTTAGTCTCACTCAGTCTCCCCAGGGGTGTGCCTTAAAAGACGTTGCACAGTAGGGGCTCCGGAGCTGGTCTCTTAAAAGGACCCAGAGCGCTCCTCTACGTGCTGATGATGACCACCGGGGTGGTCTCAGTAGTTTATTTTTCACAGTATCTGTATTGGGAAATTAGGCCAACGAGAATTTGTTGCAGAAATTGTTTGTATGCCTGGTCCTTCACAAAAGATGGATGAGATGAGGGAACCTATAACGAACTCTGAAAAAAAAAGAAAATGAGTGTGCGTGACTAGGGTAACTGTCAATTATCTGAAAAGTCACGGTTGGCTGTTCATGGGTGGCGTCAATGAGGATAAACAAAATTATAACGAGGATTATTACGATACTTAAATGGCGTCAAGATTACTTTGACGTGAGCAAAGCCACGGGTACAGCTAGTTATAAAAATAAAGTAATCTACTATTGTTTATTGCACTTCTTGATATCTTTCTCTGAGGCACTATAAAAAGGCTGGCTTAACAACACAGGCTTCGCTGTAATATTTTGTAAATTATGCTTTTTTCTTTTTTTATGTAAATTATCATCGGCATTTAGCACGCTGTCTGGCTACTGCAGAAAATTAATTGGCGAAAACACTTTACCCCATCCGGTTTTATTAGCATTTCCGCATCCTACACTGTTTCCATGTCGTTGACCCCTTGCGCCAGGGGACGCCCTATACCACTATATAAGTGAAGTGCATAATTTGTTGTAACTAAATCACTCTTGATAATTATCTCATCTCATGGACTCTTTCTGATCTACTGAACTAAATGAAGTACTGAACTAAATGACTGGACTACTTCGTTGAGCGAAAAGATATACTTCATTCATTTCTTTCGCATGTCTAGTTTTCTGTTAAGAAATTCTCAGTAGTAGTACTACTAGTAGGGACTTAATAACCTTAACAACAGTATTGGTAAAATGTGGGTGCACAACCGTGTATACCTCTGCCTACTCCTTCGGGGAATACCGGCGTGATGACGTGTTATGTTATAAATTTTATCCCCAAAACAGAATTGTGATCGACAGAAATGATTCCATTTGCAAGCATTTATAAACAAAAGTTTTACTTGAAGTATATTGTAAAACCAACTCACGCATCACTTGACATCATCCCTTGAAAATATACCTTTTCCCTAACAATATTTGCGGAGACAACAAAAACTAAAAGCCTTTGCTTTAAGTCTTGCAGCCCTTAGTGCAGTTTGTTATTCTACCCGTTTTTTTATGGTGATAGCCGTGATCCCCACGCGCGTATTACAGTTAAAACTACGCTTTACAATTTTAGGAATTGCTAAAAAAATGTTTTATGTATTATCTGCTCATACAGAAAAAAATAAATTAAACGCATTAAAGCATGCTTAGCAAACTTTAAAGATATAAATTTTTGTGGAAAAAGAATACGGTCGCGGGCAGGATTGAAACTGCGGCTCCCGGATGAATACTCCTAGAGTCCACTCTGACATCTCTCTGTAGTCGAGATGGCTTAGTGGTCAGAGCGACTGGAGTATTTATCCGGGAGGCGCAAGTTCGAATCCTGCTCGCGTGTTCTTTTTCCACAAAAAAAGATATATAACTTTAGTATCTGTTCATTTTCTCAAATCTCGATATATACGCAAACTAAAAAAAAAGTCTGATTTACTTTTATGTTGTAATATTATAATGTAATCTTTTTATGAGCTTCAATGCATACAAGCCTAAATCTTCGAAATAATCTGTGTTGTGACAATTTGGGAGTACTCTACCACTACTCGTATTTCACAGGGATTATAATTATAATAACAGAGTTAGATTATACTGCTAGGGAGGAAATCTACTTGACACCGTAAGTTCCGGTTTATAAATAGATAACCCTCATCAATTACTGTTAAACCTTAACAGTGTTTTAAGGAAACGAGAATGTAAAAGGAGGTTCTATTATTATTTAAAAAATTAGAACAGGTCTAAAACCCAATAATACTTTGCCCGGCCCAAGAATCGAACCTAAGACCTCATGTTTAGTAGCAATTGTTTCCACTACAAGACCAACACGAGCACTTTAACTATCAAAGATGTTGTAATTAAACTTTTAACATAACTTTACATTTTATCGCCTGAATTCTTTGTTTGAAGACCTTTCTAATAATCTTGATTGTAGAACTGGGGCTATCAGAATCTGATACCAGCATTATAATAATTGTGACTCAGATTTTCGTGTACTGTCTTTCATACTTTTTGCCTCATTCTCTGTCATTGAACCCACGTTGGAATTAAAACTACCTTCCAACGCGTTCAAAACCTTTCCGGTTCATGTTTTACGCCTTTCGCTCGAAAGATATTATAGACATTCGTGTTCCTTAAAATATATCATAGGTACTAAAATGTTGATGAATAATATTAACATTTCTCTATAGCAATTTAAATCTATAATTTTGTATGCTCCTACTTTATCGTTAATATATTCAAATTGAATGATATTTTAATTTTATGTTAAGGCCATGTAATGCCTATATATAATTATTATGTTCAAGGAAACATTGAAAAATAATAGACCCGAACAAGGCTTGACCCACGACAATATCAAGGACTTTCCATGTCATCATTTTTCCAACTGGGCTATCGTGTCGTTGTTCGAATCTATAAAATTTCAAGCTTCCTTATATTGGTCTCAAGGAGATGCTTGGCGATATTTATTTAGCATTAATTGATATATATTCGTATTGCTAAGCCCATTTACATCACCATCATTCAGTTTCCACCAAACCATTAAAGGCATTAAGTTGACTTTCACAAAAGTAATTTGCGTGCTTTACATAATGTTAACTATAGCAGTACTTTAAAAAGTTTTTCTTCGTGTTATTAATGGGCAAACCCAATTTCAACTCCATAATTTTATTTTCAAATAATCAAATTGATTAAACACCCTTTGTTAAATAATTAAATTTCACCGGTTCCTAATAAATTATATTAAATGCTCTGACTTTATACAAAGTCTTAGAAACTTTCATTTAATTTAGATTGTCTTGCGAAATTCATTCAAAATCATGTTACTCCAATTGTATTCTCGAAAACCATACTGTTTGCATATATATAAATTGTGGAAAGAAAATACGGTCGTGAGCAGGATTTGAACCTGCGCTCCTGAATGAATACTTCAGTTTATTCAGTTTCTTTAATGAGGTTAATCAAAAATGTACTTTATTAACCAGTGACTTAAATTCAAACAGTTTCAGAAATTGTTGAAATCATGCCATGTATGAATTACGTTTTTGACTTATAGTTACAAAATAAAACAAATATCCTGAAGAGGTCCACTAGGCTAATTGGCTTAAACAGCCTCGTTTATATTCCTTTCCTCAACATAGATAATAAAAAAGCTTTACTTTTTCTGAGTAACCAGTAGCAATCCTCTATATTACCCTCAAAATATCTCGTTATTCGTGGAAGGTTCACAAACAAAAATTACTAATGCAGAACACGATTTTCAGTAGTCCGGCTTTTATGAGTGATACTGTATCATCTCCTTGACTCAATGTTTTTACAAGATAATATGTAAAGTTATTATATTAAATGGAAAAAGAATACGGTCGCGAACAGGATTCGAACCTGCGGCTCCCGGATGAATACTCCAGGCGCTCTGACCACTAAGCCATCTCGATCTCTGCTCAGCACCGCGTATTCTTCTACCATATTTTAACACGTCTTATGGCGACGTTATTGCTATCAATTCAGTCCCTATACGGGTGACCGAACCGACACGACTAACTTTGCAGTTAATACAATGTCGTAAAGAATGCAATTACCTTAATAATTCAAGATAAATCTTTGAAAAGCATTAACGCATGCTTAGCGAACTCTAAAGTTATTATATTAAATGGAAAAAGAATACGGTCGCGAACAGGATTCGAACCTGCGCCTCCCGGATAAATACTCCAGGCGCTCTGACCACTAAGCCATCTCGACCTCTGCTCACCCCCGCGAATTCTTCTTCCATATTTTAACACGTCTTATGGCGACGTTTCCATTTAATATAATAACTTTAGAGTTCGCTAAGCATGCGTTAATGCTTTTCAAAGATTTATCTTGAGATAATATGTATTTAGCACCAAACACTCTCCTCCAGACCGTATTTCGGTTACGGTGGCCCATCTCCGAGGAGATTTACCAAGTACGCAGGAGAAGTACGTACACAAGTGTATGTGCAAACACAACTTCCTAACCCCGGGCTGCTCCTGAAAATTTCCTAGTAGAAAATATCCATTTTGCCTGACCTGGGAATCGAACCCAGGACCTCACGCCACGACCACCACTACACCAATGAGGCAGTATTTAGTAGTATTTAGCACCACTCAACTTTGAAACAGATATATATTAATTAACAAATGCATAGTCTTCATATGACAGCAAAGCAAAAGACTTTTATGAAGTCTCATAACACCTTGATATGGCTCTAAATTAGAGAACCACAAATTTTATTAAAATTTATTAACACATTTCACTCATCTGGCTCAGTGAACCGAAACGAGAACTCTCCACTTTCATTAAAAACTTCTGGTACTCATTTGTTTGTGGCATTGAATGATTTAATTTTGCAAACTTCTTTAATTTTCGAAATATATCAACATGTCTCAGTAATATTAAGCAAAATGAGAGACGTTTCTTCATTTAGGTCTTGGTGTGGAACATCGATTCATTTTCACATTCCGACTACTTTGAATACTATGCGTAATGAAAAATTAAACTCTGTCGTTCAAATGAGTTATGTATTTAGCACAACAACTTAAAATAAAAAACCGAAACAAAAGCTTCATAATAAACTTTAATAATTCTATAATTTCAGATCACAACATCGATGGCCTCAGGGTGCGTACACATCTACAAACGCGTCAAACACACATACTAATACTATACATTTCTATGAACGAAATAAAACTACACGCAGAAGTTCGCACAATGGCGCAGATGTGTCTTCACCCTTCCATTATAAAATATTATTTTACATAATATATTCAAAAATATGTACAAAATTTACATGATATAAGATTACATGAGTCCATTATTTACACTTAGAAATCGGTATAGTTGAAACGATTTCTCATTTTTTGTCTTTCAATACACACTACACAAGTTATTTGTCGGTTTGAGTCTATGTGCACTGTCTCTTCGGGTATAGCTTTAGCCCGATTGTTTACAGTATTACGCAATGGTTATAATAAACTGACGTTATGACCGTTGGAGTATTTGGCTGAGGACCTCATCGACCGGTTGTTCATGGTCAGCCGAATCGAGGAGGTGTTGTTGTCTCCGCGACGGAGAAGCGAAGCGTGGTGGCCTCCAGACTCCCTGTAAAAGAAAATAATGTAAGTATTTTCTTTTATAATTATCATACATTTAACGTAAATGTTGATAAGAGTTAAAAGATACACTCGAATTCCCGTATAGTCTTGATCTTAGCTTAGATTGACTTATGTAAAATTGGAGCATTGTTTATCAATAGTTACAATATGAGCAAGACGACACAAATTAAAGAATGTAATTTTTTATGTCAAGTTTACGGACTGACGTAAAAAATAATTTTGGTTTCCCTAGGCTAGGTTTAACATCGCTATCTATTGTTTGCCATCCACAAACTCAAGGCTTTATGAAAAAAAAAAAAACAGTATAACTTACTGGGCCAGAAAATATGGCGGTATTACACGTTAAATTAATTTGCTAAGGAATCTATATGAAAGAACCCGTACACTGGAGCACAAAAAAACACAAACATGAAGAGGGTTAAAACGGGTATTCTATTAGAAATAAATCGAGCTTCTCATAAAACCAATAGGTGAGCAAAATAAAATAAAAAAATAATCTATAGAAAGTAAATCAAGCATTTTGTAAAACAAATTCGGTACCAAAATAAAGGTTTGACGTAGTTTGTAGTAGCCAAATTAAATCTAAATAAATGTTTTGACCCAGACTTCTATTGTCTAAGCATTTCAGATTTTGCTCTAATTAATACAATAATTTTTAAACCTAATACCTACTGATTTTATTTGATCATAGCAAAATATGGTTATATTATAGGTTTATACTAATTCCTATAATTCATACTACCGCGAGTCTATGATAGTATTACATCTCTACAGTATTCCGTGAAGGGGATGGCAGAGGTGTACCATAATTGTACCCATATTTTAACAATGCCGTTAACAATCCTCGTGATAATAGGTGGTAAGCCTATTGCTATCAATTGGTTGGCGAAGTAGTCGTGAGACTGGCTGCTGCGTCACGTGTCACAGTTTCGATTCAGCACGGAGCAAATATTTGTATGATCTGCAGATAATTGTTCCGGGTTTGGGTGTGTAAACGCACCTACGTTACAGGAAGAAATTCCAAGGGTGGGGCAAAGCTAAATAAAATAAAAAAACTTAACTTAAGGCTGCTACTGAGAATTTCCTAACAGAAAAATCTGATATAATTTTGCCCGAACCGGAAATGTAACCCAGAATCCATCAACACAAATTGATGGGTCAACCTTAACAGAATACTAACTTTATTTGATCATAGTGAAATAAAGTAACGTGAACGCAAGTTTTTACCAATAATACCACTCTTTATTTTTTATTAGGTTTCCCGTCAATTCCACATGAAAAACCGTCTTGTTAATATTTTCTTGTGACTGTATCAAACTGTAAGAATTTTCTTAGAAAAAAATTCCAACAAACCTCCACAACGACTTTATTGGTTTGATTTATAAAGACGTAAAGAATGTAATATGCCAATGTCAACTATTTATGTAATATTTTCTCTATTTTGTATACGATTCAGGATTTTTCCTTCTTTTGAGGTGGTTGAGAGACAACTTATCATTATTAAAGTTGCTATTGCCACTGATAGTAGACCTCTTACTTGGCTTATTGATTATTATTAATTTACAACATCTGGAACGAGGTTTTAACGTGGCCTCGGATCAAAGGCGATACCCAGACAAAAATACCGGTCACCCATCTTCAATCAACGCGTAAGGCGTTGCTTAACTTAATTTAGTGACCACAGTTTGCAATGGGCTACGAGCACTTCAAAATTAGATATAAATATGCACAGTATATTAATAATATTCTCGCGACCGAACTTTCGGTCACGGCGGCCAATCTCCAAGGAGATTAACCAAGTACGCAGGAGGTATTTTAGTGCACAAGTGTATGCGCAAATACAAGTGCACTCTTACCTTACCTCTTCCTTCACTCTAATATCAAGTCAAGCAATCTGACATGACTGGAGGGAAATCAGACGCAGGATCGGCCCTGCTTTACATGCTCTCTACGTGCTAATTACGGAGGTGTCACACTGCCAACTTCCTAATTCCGGACTGGACTTCCGAATTTCATAACAGAAAAACCTAATAACACTTTGCCCGACCCGGGAATTGAACGTAGAACCTCACGCTCAGTAGGTAGTCACGCTTGCGGCCACTAGACCAAATGAAGCAGTTAAAGTTACAGTATAAACAATGTGTAAAACTTTCAAAATAGCTAAACATTTCAGCTTATCTTTTGGTAGATACTGTTTGTCTTTAATTAAGGTGTTGTACGTGATAAAAATATTTAAATATGCATAAAAAATATTATTTTACGTTCCCAAATTGCTACACGCCGACGAACCTCTCAGGATCTGAGGGAATCTGATATATGAAAGAGGCAAAATATTATTTACCACATAATTCAGGTATCTACCTAAAGTGGCTCTGAAAAGCTTGACACCTGTAAAGATAGTTTTGTTTGTCATTGTAACAAATCTTTTCACGATTAATAACCCTTTCGTATACTATTTTTTACTACATCCTAATAGTTTTCCAGGTTAAGACACACAAAAAAAAATAGTAGAATACAGCCTTCTCCCTGTAATAGTTTTTTTTGTAATCAGTTTTGTGTACAAAACATGGACTCGGATTTAAGATATTTGTGAAACTAGGACTCGTTAAAAAAAATGCTTATATTACTGATTTGTACTCATAATCAACATTAAATTCGGTGCCAAATAAATAATATGTACCTATATAATTCTGTGTTTGAGTGCTCTTTCATCAGCTTTCCGTATGACATTCAGGATGTTACATAACTTCAAAGATTAAAATTCGAACACGTCTTTTGATCAATTACGCCTTCCGTGTACGCTTCGTATACGGAAGTCTTAATTCATAAAATCTCGACGACTTCTGTGTTCAAATTAAATATTTTTCTATCCCTTCAAAACACGTGCAATACGTTTCGTGAAGCCAGTGTATAATTTAAAAACAAATTCATTATAGGTTCGATTTTAGGAGGTGCATTTCAAAAAGATCCTATAATACGAGTAGCATTGCATATACATTAAAAAAAACCCAGCCATAATGTTTAATGTCCTCTAAGAACTCTTTGGACTGACTAAGACAAAAAAAAAACAATGTATCTAAGCTGTTTTAGTGTTCGAGTCCCCAGTGGAGCGGTCGCCGTTGGCGCGCGTGCATTAAAGTGTTGCAATAATTATGAAGGAATCTGAAGAAATCAGAAACCCAATCGGGTTTCCGAATTTCTGCAGCCGACAACTTTTTCTTCACATAGGTACTTTCAGCAGTAGGTAGTTACTTATCAGTCACAGGCCATTATTCTCGACTAATGTCGCACCCGGAAATAGTTAAAAGTCAGGCTGCTTTAAAACACGTTATATGTGCTTATCAGACTTGATACAGAACAGTGATAAAACTGACCTCGTCAGAGTCTAGAAAATTGTATAACCGAAAGGAACCGAGGAAAGATTTGTTTGTTTGTAATCGATTTTAATCATGCTTGCACTATTAGAAAGATGCGAGTATTGTGTCTATTAGTAACATAGGTTGTATTTTATTTCAGTAATAGAAGACTTCAGCATGAGAATTCACGCGGGTGAAGCACAACTAATTTTGGATATACTTGTGCGTAGGTATAAGGTATAAAATTGCGTTTATTCAAATTTTTTCTAAGCTTATACAAAACAAAGGAAATAATTGCAACGCACATCCTTCGTCACGTATTTTAACTAACAATAAAATTTCACGTGCCGTTCACATTTTCACATTATTATTTTGTTACTATGAAGCTACAGAATCTTGTTACCTGTATTAAAACGTTAATTATAATAGCACTATATTGCTTCATAATAGTGATTAATCGTCAAGTAATTAAACAAAGTGCCAAGTTAATTGAGCACCTACGATGTGTTTATTTTAAGCGTCATGTTACTAATGGTAACAGTAACATTTATATCATGCCGGAAAATTTATGAGACCTTTTTTAACTGATCCCTTGATATTTATTTTGTTTGACAGCAATGTTATGTATCCTTATTACTTATACTACCTTCTGCCAACGACTTTGCCTACGTGGACTTCAGTTTTTTTCAAGTCAAGATAAAATGTATCCTATGTGTTCATCCAGGTTGTAAACTGTCTTTGTATAATTACTTTCGTGAGGCATATTCACATAGTCTGACTCGTGACCTTACAGCGGACTCAGCTCATAACTAAGGGCTCCGTTCGAACTCGAAACTAGAATGCACGCGAGTAGTAACCGGTGAAAAATAATTATTATAAACTGTGTGCCAAATTTCATCGAAATCCGTTTAAGTAGTTACTGCGTAAAAGATCCATACAAACATCCCCGATTGATGTTGACTTTCAGATAAATGTACGCGGCAGGCGTAAAACGTGACTGATGCAGGAACTGAAGGGTCCCATATTTTATCACGAGCTTAGTAGTATTACTACTGCCCCTAAATAAGGTCAACGTTGACAAAATTTCTGGTAAAAGCCACCATTAATCATACTTTATCTTAGTAGCATGTATTATGTGAAAAGTTCCAACTACGTATGTGACCTGATGTAATAACTTCATCTGTCAAACTGAATTAACAATAAGCAGAACTTTACTGTGACTTCATTTATTTGTTTAGTCTTCATACATTTATATGTAAGGTATTATGATTAAATAAAATTAGTTGTACTAAGTCAGATTAGAAAGATTAAGAAGTAAATTGGTATAAATGGCAAAAGTGTAATGAAACTATTAAAAAAAAATTATATTTAAACTTTCTGCTTGATTGTCTTTAAGTTTTAGGTATTTTGCTTGGAAGGGGTTAATGTTTAGGTAAAAATCACTTAGGCCAGGAATAGAATGGAAATAACGAATTATTTGTTAGTAGGAGGTACCATAGTGTAGACGAAAACTGCTCCTCTAATGGCAAACATTGAGAAGTAACAAAATGATTATATAGTTTAAATAAATCCTTATTTATGAGTTAAATATGGTCAATATTTAACTCATAAATAAGGATTTATTTTTAATTGTTTAAAAGGAAATTACCTAATAAACTTATAATTAGATCTTGTTTAAGTAATTATTTATTATGCTTATAATGTTTAATAGCTAGGGAAATATATATATTCATTTTATTAGTTTATTTTTATGTTACTTTTAAGAGACTAAGTGCTTTATCTTTGGCTTTTTAGTAAGCGGTGTCGATCAAAATGATACGAAATAAACATTTGTTTATTGGTGGGTGGGAGTCATTATTGCTTAGCCCAATAAAAAATAGAAATGTCCGAGTGAAAATTTCAGTGTGGGCGTTCTGTAAAACTTTATATTAGTTTTAGTTGAAGTTCACCAACACATGTGTTAATGTATTGAAAACAGATTCAGAAATTATACTATCACGAAAATTCTATAATTTATGACTGCAATTTATCACGTGAATGTTTAGTGTTATTATCCGAACGTGAAGTTTTTAAATAGCCAAGATTGAGAAAATAAACTGCTTGCGTACAAATTACTATGAAACAAATAAATTATCAAAACGCCTACTTTTGCATTAAACGAAACAATAATTCAAACTTCTACACAAACAATAGGAAGATAAAAATAAGTGTAACAAATTAACTTGAACGAAATCTAGTAAACCAAGACTATCGATATATAGCAATTATAAATGATAACTGTCATGAAGCTTTCAAACATCGGCGAGGTCCGCGTCTGTTGCGAAATGTCTCATCATCTCCGTCCCGACCCAAGCTTGAGCTGGTCCGCGGCGAGCCAGTAGCTTTAAATTCGTCCCATTATGATAAGGAAACTGATATGATCCAGCTAGTCTCTAGTTGTCCCCCAGAACCCACCAGAGAAGCCGAGACTCGTGTTCCGCAGGGGACGCTATTAGCGCTGTTGTTAGTTTGTAGTATTTTAAAATATACTCTGGCTGGAGGCATCAAACTGCCTCGCCTTAGATATTGTCCGGTTACGCAGACAAATCCCCTCTGGGTTTCTGCAAGAGGCCATTTTCAAAAAAAAAAAGCTGTCTATCCGAATATTCACACAGAACCAGTGAAAGATTAAATGCTCATACGTGACAGAGTACAACTAGATCTATAGCCATCAGGATATACAGAATACTCAAAAGTGTTGAATGCGTGGAAAGCTTTTGGTTTTTCGTTTTCGAGTTGATGGAGGGCCATGCTATGGAATTTAGTGGCCATTTGCATTTTAAAACCATGCGTAAGGTCATGCCACTTGCTACATATTTTCCATAGCCTCCACGCATAACTTTAAAATATAAATAACCAATATAATAACCAGCCTTGACCAGGGTTTTTTGGATACAGCAGCAACGAGAATTTATCACTACGTTAGCTCATTGTGGGTTGGCGATTCCAGTAAAACTAAGTCTAGGTTTCTGGTCCGGTGTTTTCCATTACCGTATGTCGGTAATGTTTTAGATTTACAGACAAAGTACCCCTATGACCCTGAAAACGTTCCATTGCCTTAAGCACAATAACTGTTGCTCAACAAGTTGGTCCCGTAACCAATTATACTACATCCCATTTCTATGGCATGATGTTAAATGCATATAAATTTACGTCAAATATGCGGAAAACAGCCACGCATCGCAATTTGACAAGGCAGCACTATAATACATTGTTTCATGTCAAAATACGGAAAGCAAACTAATATCGTCATATTGAAACATGTCCCGCCTGCACACATGGGCTATTATTTGTACACCCATGTTTGAAATAATAATAAAAGGCTCACATTCAGTAGTGAGGATTACTTATGAAATTATTCCTTCGTAGGTACGTTATAGGTACTTGCCGCTCTTGAAAGAAGAGTGACTGTGATAAACTTTAAATATATGAACTAGTGAATTATTTCTAGAATTCTTAAATAATATATTTGTGCAATCGCATCGTAAAATATAATTAAAATTAGCCCAAAATTGCTGAGTTGCAATAATATTCTAAAAATCAACGTGTTTTTTCATCCAACATACTTACATTTATTGTACATGCGTGTAATAATAATATGCATATCTAATTATTATGTGCACTATAAACATGCTCATTGTAATAACAAATACACTAGATATAGATATTTCAACCCCAAATATTTAATACCGGTACATTGACCTTTTAGATACTTTATTAATATTATAAGCCTCTAGCAGTTTGAGGCTAGTTCTTTACGTGAGAGTCCAGATCATGAGCTCCTTCTGCTTCACGAAAGCCGGGGCGAGGTAGTTTTAAATAAAGTAGATTAAACATGTGTGTTGTGGTGGCCGAGTGGTTACGGGCCCGCCTCTTGAGCCACAGGTAATGGGTTCAAACCTGGCATGTACCAATATGACTTTTTCAATGTCATATGTACTTTCTTAGTTAATGTAAGACACCACAGACATACGGCGAAGGAAAACATTGTGAGGAGACCTGGACTTGGTAGTCTGAAATCGCCAACCTACAGTGATCTATTGATTAAGCTCGTGCCTTCTTTGTATGAGAAGAACCCTTTGCCCTGCAGTGGGACAGTTATGGGCTAGTTTATTTCTTTATTAAATTAAACAAAATATACTCATACCTGTCGCTGAATCTATGAGATCGATTCTTCTTAGGCCACAAATGGAAAGCTCCGTATATAACCGGATTGACTAGACTGTTTGACATTCCAAAGAAGAAGATCCCGTTGAGCAGTTCTTCACTTTGCTGTGAAAAAAAAAAGTCAGTTTTAATAATATCTGGAACATGCGAGCTCTAATACATTTGATGCGATCTTAAGACACATGAATACAACTTTTTTCTTACTTAATCAATTTTTAAATTAAAAAATTTAATAAATAAACTTTAAGAATACATTGCAAACAAGACAGATTTTGTTTTGTACTAAATAAACGCCTTAGCTAAAGTTATAAATTTAACTGGAATAAAAATATGGTTATGAGCAGGATTTGAACCTGTGCCTCCCGGATTAATACTCCAGATACTCAGTCAACTCAGTTATCTAGATTTTTGCTCACTAAACCGATAAATTCTTTTTCTACATTTAATATGTGTTATGGTGACTTCATCGCTTTCATTCAGTCCTTAAACAAGTGTTTTTGTTAGTGCTTTAACTATTTGTTTTAGCAATTCTCAATGCAAAATAAACCACCCTCTTCACCTCTTTATGGGGTTATAAAGCTATATTAGGGTTTAATTTCAGGATGGACACAGGCATTTCGCAGTGTTTTAGCAAATTCACTTTACGAGGGTGAGCAATCCAACTGTTAGATCAAAGAACAGTTATATAGCTTGATGGAGTTGAATCTAGGATACTGGCTGGTGCCCTAATACCATAAACGTCTTACAGATATTGGATGTTTTCCAACGTTTTTGTTTATTTTGCATAACTATACTAATAAAAACTGACATCTTAGTATAAAAGTAATACAAAATATATCTTTCGTCTAGACGCCAATGAGGTCACAAGAGAACAGTTTGAAATTTCATTTTATATAATTGTGTGTTTCATTGTCAGTGAACAATAAATAGAAAACTCAACACTCCAATCATATTTTCCAACTTTAATGTTTATGTGACATTTTATTATTTAATTCTGTTCAATAAATATTGTTAATAATTAGTTAATATTGCTTACGTTTAAATTAAGTATTATTTAATTTATTTTTTATGATTTTGGTTCTTGGTTGTAACTTATGCATTCCATCTATTCAGTGTAAAGGGTTACATGAAACTAAACCGACACGACTAACTTTGCAGTTAATACAATGTTGTAGAAATGCAATTACCTTTACAAATACAGATAAATCTTTGAAATGGATTAACGCACCCATATCGAACTCTAAAGTTATACATTTTTGTGGAAAGAATAATACAGTCGTGAGCAGGATTCGAACCTGCGGCTCTCGGATAAATACTCCAATCAATTTCCACAATCCAGTATACCTAAGTAGGTATACCGGATTGATAATTTATTACTTCCAAAAATATCATAATCAATTCGACCCATATAAGAGACCTATATATTATTAAAATAACCTAACATATGCTTTAAGACAACAGCTGAAGGAGATTGTCTCAGTCTTACGAGGATTAAATGCGATTTATACGAAACAATATAATGTTACTGTCGGATGTAGAGAATAAATTTGTTCAGGACCAAAATAGTGATCTCGTCGTAAACAATGTGAGCAGAGCGTGTTTACAGAACATGAGTAGTTACGACGTATGTTTACTTTGAAAGGATGCTTTTCAAGCGTTGCATATGATTATACAGGAAGTTTTGTGTTTCTTTAAGCAATAGTAAAGGCTGAATATACCATACAGCATGTAATTATTTTTATTTTGCTAATAAATAGTCTAGTATTCATTACTGCTAGTATTACTAATTTTAAGTTTAAGCTAAAACATAATTTTCTGACTGACTGCCTCGTTAGTCTAGTACTCGCAAGCGCGGCTGCTGAGCGTGAGGTCCTGGGTTCGATTCCCAGGTCACCCCCGTGCCTCGAATAGCACGTAAAGCCGTCGGTTCTGCGCTTGATCTCCTTCCGGTCGTGTCGGATTGCCGTCCCACCGGAATATGAGAGTGAAGGAAGAGGGAGTGCACCTGCATTTGCACATACAATTGTGCACTATAATATCACCTGCGTACTTGGCTAATCTCCGTGTGAGATAAGCCACCGTGGCCGAAATACGGTTGGGAGGAGTATTAGTATTAAGACATCATTGAAAGCTACACGAAATCAAAGAAAAACTTTTTTTTATAGCATATTTGAGTGCGCGAAATTGAGTGAGTTATGTTTAATCTGTGTATTTTAATATGTATAGTGAGTGAGTGACAAAAGTTAGTCAACATATCAAAATGTGTATAATATCGAAGCTCAGAAATTATCCACCTATTAGATACACAACTTTACAAATTTATCACCATTTAAAACTGAACATGCAAAAGTGTAGATTATTTAAATATGATGACATTACTCATCATATCAAAATCATCAAGTACAGTTTATGCGGCTTTATCTGCGTTGTAATCGATTTTTATCACTGCCTCTAAAAAGAAAAAACTAAAATTTTATTACTAAAATCTATAAATAATCTATGTAATAAAATCTAATTTGGTGTCTATTTCCATGAAACAAATAAAATAATAATATTCCTGTTTAAACGTCCACCACAACATTTTTGGAGACTATGTATGTACATATATACCTACGTCACACATTTGTTAACAGAATATAAACCGACGTGTTTGACTAACAGAACATTTAATTCAAACTTTTAATTGTGATATTATTAATTGGTTTTCAAGCATGTTACGTAATCTTGCTATCAATAACAATAGCAAATTTAGTAGTTTGGAGAAAATTGCCAAAACTAATAAAATCGAACTTCTAACAAATTTTCTTAACACCAAACAACAAATCATTGGAAACTTTCTAACGATGTGATGGTAATTATCGCAAACTTTAGGTGTCGGTAAAGTTTAGTAAGATATTGTTTAAGTTTAGTGAAGTTGTAAAGATTGGTCTTAAATTAAAGAAAATAGGTACTTCAAAGAAATTAAAAAATAATGTACTAACGGCACACGATTTCGTTGCTATTACAAACTATATTTCAATGTCGAAGTCTACGGGGGACTGAACAACTTTGACACAAGAAAGAAGAAGCATTCTAATTATATGTGTGCATGTAAACGCACTTCCTATAAAAATAAATTCCTGTGTAGCATAGTTAAAAACAAAAATGTTTTATATATATTTCAACAGGATTTAGATCAAGATATTATTAAAAAAGAAGTAGAATTTCTGTAGTGGAGCTGCTGTAAATTAAAATTCACCATAGCATTCACTTCCACTAATCTTAGTAACATTCCTTTACGTATGCGATGTGAGGAAACATGGAGTATTTTTACCACTTTTTGCTAATGCTATCTCATACAGATTAATATCGAAGTTGGGAGGGAAGTCAGCTGTCTTCGCCACGCAGCGTACTTCCAAAGTATGAACATCTTCTCAAACTTTTAATAAATCCCATCATAATTTCTTTCGGATTATGAACACGTATTTTTTAACAAAAGTCTTATAAATAAAAAGTTACAGAATAATTCAAAACATTATTTATGCTTCTTTTGTATTACAAGATAAAATTAATCATTAAAATGTGACCTATAACCTATTTATAAACAATAATGGTAGAGACGAACATCCTCTTTCTTATCATCATCGTATGGTTCATGAACAACCTAGTGTCAGAGTTTAATCCACCCCAAGACCAGCTCTGACATGACTTTACACATCATCGAGAACATCCCTTCGGTGTTCTGGTTTCCTCACCATGTTTCTTTTCACCGTTTTAAGCAATGAAAGGCAGATTTTGAAATCTCCTTTTACAATGTCTACAATTTCAGAAAAAAAAAAACAGCAATAAACTAAGTTTTAACGCAAGTGAATGCATTTAAATCAATATAATTTGAATTAAGCGCGAAAACACTCATGGCACCGCTTTGACGTCACGCCTAGGTAAATATTTGACAATAGTTCAAGCAACTCTCTAAACCCAGTTATTCGTTGGTTCTTTAATACTGTCATCATGCCTATTAATTTATAAAACGCACAAGACTGAAAAATCTGTGGTGCGCCGTGCGTGCCTTAAATTAGAACTTGCAATATCGCGTATCTTTATTATATATGCGTATCTTTTACAAATATAAACGTGTTTCCAAAGAAAACGCCTACTCATGGCCATATTTCATAACAGTGTCTAATATTTTTCTTGACAAAATACCTTTAACAAGAATCCAGTTCAACGAGCAAGATCAAACGGTCAAAAGGATTAAAATAACCATATATTATAAGAAAGGCATTCGATCTATTTTTTTTTTTCATATTACTGAAATTGAAATTTCTACTGTAGTCGTAACAAACGTGGTTGAACCAGTAATTTTTAGTATTTACATGCTCTAAGGCTTTGTCAAACAAAATGTATTTCATACCGAAAAAGCCGTAATTATGTTTACTAAATAAAGTCCCCATCTATTATCAGTAACCATACCCTTTAGGGTAGGTAAATAGGGGTCTTACCGTATTTCATAAATAAACGTAATTTACCGACACCTACATCTTTCAAACGCATTAACGCATGCGTAGCGATTCCTAAAGTTATCATGTTTTGTAGAAAGACGCGGGCGAGATTGGTTTAGTGGTCAGAGCACCTGGAATATTAATCTAACCGGGAAGCGTAGGTTCGAATCCCACTCACGACCGTTTTCTTTCCACAAATATATTTAGCTTTAAACGTTTTTTTTTTATTTCTTACTCAAGTGCTTCGGTCAAATTGCTTGGTTCCTATATATACCTATATGGTTTATAAATAATTTCATAAAACATTATTCCTTCAAAATCAATGGGAAGTCTAAAACACAGTAATGAGTGAAAATGGAATAATGTTTATGTATTTGTGAGGGCGATATTAACAAAACAACTTTAATAATAATAATATTATGTTGGGTATGTTGGCAGGCATAGTTAAAACAGACAAAATACTTAATTTACATAATACAAGGATAAAATATGTTTTCTTTATGTTACCTATTATTATTACCTTGCTCTCTGTTATTTCTAATCGTGTCGAACGGTTGTGGAATTAATATATTATAGGTAGTGAATATAATAATACCAAAAGTCCGTGTATATAACATTAATATTCATCTAATCATGTTTATTAATGTCAGATAGGCGCTCCTTGTAAAAAAACTGGTATCAAGCTGCATCTGGTTAGACTGGAAGCAGACCCCAACATAGTTGGGAAAAGGCTAGGCAGATGTAGATGTAGTAATATCCTAGGTTTTCGCGATCACTACACATTATAATAAAACAACTTTTAACCGGATTAATCGCGTGTATTATTGGTTTTTGTGTTTGGTTTGGTTACAATAATACACGCAATTAATCCGGTTAAAAGTTGTTTTATTATAAGATGTAGATATGTACATAATACTCCTCCCCCGGCAATCCGACACGACCGAAGAGAGATCAGGCGCAGGATCGACGGCTTTGCGTGCTCTCCGAAGCACGGGGGTGTCACACCACCAACTTCCTGACTCTGAGCTGCTATTAAGAATTTCCTAACAGAAAAACCCAATAAGATTTTGCCCGACCTGGAATCGAACCCAGGACCTTACGATCAGCAGCCGCGCTTGCGACCATTAGATGAACGAGGCAGTCAACTTTCTCTAATAGAATATATACATGTTTATTAAAACAATAACTTTTTTTTCCAAATAAGTATTATCATATTGTTATGCTGTATATCAAGATTTTTGTGGGTAGGCACAGGGTTAACATTGTAAATTTTTGCTCTTGGTATTTATAAAAATAAAACAACTAAAATATTGAGGTTTTAATGATACACATTTGAAAATACCTGAGTCTGCCTGTCGGGAAGTGTTTAATTCCTAAAACTAGAAGTTCTTATCATTTAAATAAAACAAGGAAGAACATAGGGAAGAAAAAAATAAAATAAAATAAAAAAAACAATTACAATAAGGGAGATATGGATTCCATCAAGAACACTTTGGCTGAGATGATGGAGAGCTTCAATGTGCGCATGACGGCCTTTGAAGCAGATCTGCATAAGAATCCGAGCGCGCCTTCCAGTACAACAGGACTGGCCACCGAGTTTGCCACATACCGGACATTTATTGTCCAAGCACTTGGCAGCCTTCAGCAGCAGGTAGAGGTGCTTGCCCGTAGTGTAGATCAAATGGAGATGCAAGGCCGAAGAAAGATGTTGTTGTTGCATGGAGTGACTGAATCTCAGAAGGAGGACACTGCGCTGGTAGTGGTTGCTGTTGTCAAGCAGCAACTCAAGTTTGTTGACTTCACAGAGGCCCAGATCAAGCGGTGTCACAGACTGGGGCGTCCTACATCTTCACAAAAGGCCCGTCCCATAGTCATTAAATTTCGTGATGTAGCACTCCGAGATGAGATCTGGTTCGCAAAAACCAAGCTTAAGGGTTCTGGGGTCACATTATCGGAGTTCCTGACCAAAGCTCGACACAGTGTATTTATGACTGCCCGGGAGAAGTTTGGGGTTAGTAGTTGCTGGACCAAGGCAGGAGCAATATACGTTCTTGAAACAGACGGCACTCGACACCGCATAACCTCCTCGTCAGACTTGTATAACATTGGACCGCAGGTAACGATTGAGCCTCAAATCCAACCAGAGGTAGAACCAAGAATCACTACAGTGAAGACAAAGCGTGCTGCTGCTACCAAAAAAGCAATGTGATTCTGTTGAGAACTCTTTGAGCTGGGTGATGTGCACTTCTTGTTTTTCTTTCATCTTGTGTAGCATGAATTGTATTTCTTCTCTATTGCTTACTTTTTTCTAATTCTAGTTTTCTAACGCTAGGTATTCTAACAAAAACTTTTGAGCTGTCACATGCTAATGTCAAACCAATATATCTATGGTCGCGTTCTATATAACTAATTTCTTAGGACGATATTCTCACCATTTAATTTTATGTTACAAATTTATTTTATTTTTTGTTTTTATTTTCTTCAAAATTGATTGTTAACATAGTTATACTTTTGGATTTTATTGCCTGGACAATATGAATAATGTATTGTTTGCTATTTTTTTTTTTTTTTCTTATTATTATTTTAATTTTTTATTTTTTAGTTTTGGGTTTGTAAACACAACCGGCAGGTGGACCTCGAAATTATTCTTGTGAATAATTTTGATAATTTTATTATATTTTATTTATTTTATTGTCATATTTATTATAGGTACTGTATGTCTGATCTTAATTCTTCTGAAAATTTCTTTTCAATTACCAGTGATGAGGACAGTTTTACTAGTGTGCCATCACTGGGTGATACACTGGCATCACTCTTTTCCGATGATTCTAAGAACTTTAATGTTGTTCATATCAATGCCCAAAGTATTCCGGCCCATTACACCGATATGCTGGCAAATTTTGACTGTACGAATCTCCATGCAATTCTTGTCTCCGAGTCCTGGTTAAAGCCCTGTCTTCCTTCTGCTTCTTATTCTCTTCCAGGTTTCGAGCTCATCAGGAACGATCGTGTGGATTGCGGCGGTGGCGGTGTTGCTATCTACCTTAGAACTAATATTTCATACTCGGTCATTAGCTTGTCTACACAGCCACCTCCGTCAAATGCTGGCGAGCACCTTTTTCTGGAAGTCGAACTTAATCACACTAAAGTCCTTCTCGGTGTCTATTACTCTCCATCCCTACGTGTAAATTACTTTACCTCTCTTGAAATTATTCTTGAAAATCTCGCTCCTTCGTACAGTCACTGTGTAATCATGGGTGATTTTAATACTTGCTTGCTAAAAAATGATACTCGCTCCTCCACGCTTCATGCTATCGTAAATTCTAACAACCTATCCATTCTACCTCTCAATGCAACCCATAATTTCCCAAACTCATCTCCTTCTCTCTTAGATCTAGCTTTTGTTTCCTCTTTAGAACACGTCGCTAAACATGGCCAATGTGCAGCTGACGCCTTCTCATATCATGACCTTCTTTACTTATCATATAAGATTCGCCCACCCAAGGCAAAATCAAAATTACTGATGCAGCGTAGTTTTCGTGGCATGAATCTGGTTGACTTATGTAGGGATGCCAGCAATATCGATTGGTCATCACTTGTACAATCGAATTCTGTTGACGATCAAATCAATATTTTTAACTCAAACTTGGTCAAACTTTACGACGTCCATGCTCCAATACGCGCAATGAAAGTAAAGCACCTTCCATCACCTTGGCTGACCAAAGAAATAAAATCACTTTTAATGAAAAAGGCAGCGGCGAAATCAAAGTATAAATATCGACCTAATGATTTGAATCGTGATAGGTACATTGCCATCAGAAATCACTGCAATAAGGTGTGTAGGAATGCTCAACGCCGACATATTCATAACGCTGTTGAAAATAGTGATCCAGCTAAAGTTTGGAAATTTCTTCGAACTCTGGGGGTTGGAAAGTCTCGCCAAGATACCATCCCGAAAGATTTAAACATTGATCTACTAAATCAACATTTCTCTACTTCGTCTAATTTTGAAAAGACCACTAAATTAAATACACTGAAACACATTTCAATGCTTCCAGCCCCGGATTACTCGCCTTTCGTCTTTAATCAATTCACTGCTTGTGATGTTAAGAAGAGCATTTTATCAATATCATCCAACGCTATTGGAAGTGACTGTATCAGCCGTTATATGATCCTTCCTATCCTCGACCAAATTCTTCCAGTCATATGTCATATCCTAAATTATTCCGTATCCAGTGGTATATTTCCATCTGCGTGGAAAGACGCCCAAATAACCCCACTACCTAAAAAATTGAATCCATGCTCTTTTTCTGATTATCGTCCTATATCTATACTCCCATTCCTCTCCAAAGTCCTTGAACGTCTCATACATAACCAACTCAACATGTTTCTCTCTAAAAATAATCTCCTTAATCCTTTCCAATCCGGTTTCCGTCCTGGCCATAGTACCACTACAGCCCTGGTTCATATAACGGATGATATGCGGTCAGGAATGGAAGACGGTAAGCTCTCAGTTCTAGCTTTGTTGGATTTCAGTAATGCCTTTAACACCGTCGATTTTGACATCCTACTGGCAATACTCAACTCTCTTAACATATCTCCAACAGGAATTGATTGGTTTCGTACTTACCTGTATGGCCGCCGGCAGCGTATTCAAATTGAACACACTTTTTCCCCTTGGTGTAATACATCTGCTGGTGTGCCTCAGGGCGGCGTATTATCTCCGTTACTCTTCGCAATTTTTATAAATTCATTATCCAAGTCTCTTACTTCTAACTACCACCTTTACGCAGATGATTTACAGATTTACTCACAAGCCCCCCTCGAACGGCTGGCGGAAGGTATTCTTGCTATCAATGGTGACCTTGAGCGCATATGCGAATGGAGTAAAGCCCATGGACTTAAGGTAAATCCTACAAAGAGTCAAATAATTATAATTGGCAGTTCTAGGATGATCTCCAAAATTAATTGGTCACATCTCCCCCAGGTCACTTGTGATGGCTACATCATTCCTTTCAGTGATAAAGTCAAGGACTTGGGGATATATATAGATAAAAACTTTTCCTGGGGACCGCAACTGCAGGAGGTTAGCCGGAAAATGTTTGCCTCGGTAGGGTCCTTGCGTCGGCTCCGCAACTTCCTTCCTATTGCCACGAAGACTGCGCTTGCAAAATCCCTCCTGTTTCCAATCCTTGATTACGCCGATGTCAGCTATTTAGATCTCACCGAAGACCAACTTGACAAACTTGAGCGTCTTCAGAATGTTTGTATTAGATTCATATTTGGTTTGCGCAAATATGATCATGTTTCGGAATTTCGTACAAAGCTCAAGTGGTTACCAATACGCCTTCGCCGGAATGCTCATATTCTTTCACTACTATACAATGTACTTTTCAATCCTGCCACACCACCTTATCTTAAAGAACGTTTTGAGTTCCTACATGATACACATTCGAGGTTCTTGAGATCATCGGAAAACCTTAAACTAAAAATGCCAATGCATTCCACGAAATTTCTCGACAAATCCTTTTATATCCAAGCTGTGCGACTGTGGAATGCATTGCCGGTGTCAATAAGACGGGCACAGACATTACCTAGTTTTAAGAATCTTGTATATAAACACTATTTATCCCTTTAATTCTTTCCTCCTCTTTTTGTTCATATTTCCTCCTTTTGATATAAATATATATATTTATTTATTTATTTATTGACTTATACACATTTATGTATCTATGTGTCTATTTATTACGTATTTATTATATTGTGTATCTATTTTATATTTTTATTTATCTCAGTTTTTATGTTCCTTTGCTTTATTTTTCTGTATCTGTACACCGTATGTTGCCCCTTGTGTGATTCTAAGCTCAAACTACTACTACCTGGTTGTCTGGAAGAGATCGCTATTCGCGATAAGACCGCCGATTGTACTTTTGTTTTATATTTATGTTTTTTTCGTATTCTGTTTTTTGGTGTACAATAAAGTGGATTTATTATTTATTATTATTATTATTATTTTTTTTTTGTAATAGTACAATTAGCTCATACAGTCGGTTAAACAACAAGGGCTTCGTCTCATAGAGAGAAGTCACGATCACCACACTAGTCACCTGCGGGTTAGCGATTTCAAACAATCAAGTTTCCCCATAATGTTTTCTTTCACCGTATAGCTGTGATATTTTATATTAACTAAGAAAGTACGTATTATGTATTTCTTAGTTAATATAAGTAATATATTAACTAAGATATCACACATATGAAATTGGCAAAGTAACATTGCTACATTCTAGATTTGAACCCACAACCTGTGACTCAAGAGGCGCGGTCATAACTACTCGACCACCATGACATTAAATTAATAAATTAGTTAAGCTTCGATATGACTACAGCAATAAATACTTATCTAATTAGTATTAAATAACACAATTTCTAATTGTTTACCAATAAAACAAATAAAAACAGAACATTTATTTTTTAAACAAAGGTAAGATAGGTGGTCTTATCGCACCAGGCGATTACTTTCGGACAACTTTTTGGAGGATAAGCGTGACAGAGGCAAAATATTTCTTAATATATTTTTGTTGTGTAAAAGTTTTTATTTCAGTGTTTACATTTAGATAACCTCCATCGTTTGTCATGATACGTGATGCATTGGAACAAAGATCATGTTACGAGGAAAGCTTTCAGTATGAGTGTGGATAACTGTACGACTAGGGGAAGACCGACGAAACAATGGATGAATGGTGTGAAAGATGATATGGCTGGAAAATGATGTGACTACTGAAATGGCGGCTGACAGAGATATGTATGGAAGAAAAAGACACGCTGCGCCGACACCAATTAAATTGGAATAAGGCCCCAGCCCTTATTTCAATTTAATTGGTGTCGGCACAGCGTGTCTTTAATGGCTGATTCGTTGGCTGATGATGACATTTAAATAATCTATCAATGGGCTTTTAAATTATGTTAACTGATTTACATAATAAGTATTCATAAAATAAAATCCTTGAACACAGACGTAAGTTTATGACAAAAACACAAGAAATCACTTCGATAAGCCAAAAGTTTTGCTTCCAGGAGTGCGAAAACTTCCAAACTCATTTCGCGTACAATTGGCAATTTTGATTGGAGTCCTTGCACTTAGAACGGCCATCCGGACAATTTGCGGTTTGGTGGGTTTCCCAAAAAGAATCCGGGTAATGTTCAAATACTCTGCATGGGTGAAACTCGATGGATTTTGACGAAAATAAACAAACGTATAATAACATAATCAGCCCGTAATCATAATTTTCCCACAACATGGCAAGTGTCACTTCTCATACAGAGAAGGAGCATTGATCACCACACTAGTTTACAGATGGCTAGAGATTTCAGAAAATTAAAAATAAGCAATTTAATTGAATAAATTTAAATTTCTACCTTTTAAAATTCCGAAATACAATATATTAAAATACGAAATACGTAGGTATTGGCTGTTTTAATGGTCATTCAATTTGCTGTCATTGGAAAAAGTAATTTCAGTAAAACATCCGAATGTAAATGTTTTGAATGCTTATAAGTGCAAATTATAATTATATCCCGAATCAATCTATTAAACAGTTTTTAGAAAAAACAGATATTATTAGTACCTAACATTTCGAAATATATGACTTATCTTCTATCGAACTCAGTTTAGGTGTCGAAGTATATTGGATTACATAAATATTACATTGGCTGTCTCACCAATCGTCCACGGCGTGCCCAACTGCATTACAAAGATAAAAATGATATTTCAACTGACTGACCACTCAGCTAGAGTAGTTTAAGTTGGAATCTATTATCATTTTTATCTTCGTCTTCTTATAATGTGGTTGATGAATAACATAGTGTCAGAGTCTAAACCACCCGTAGGCCTCTGATATGGCTTTATCAAGAACATGGTGCTGGTTTCCTTACGATATCTTCCTTCAACGTTTAGGCAAATGATAAACTGCGGTTGGCACAGTGGTCGAGAGACCGAATGCTGCGCCGCTTGTCGTAGGTTCGATTCCTGCATGGAGCAAATATTTGTACGATCTATAGATAATTGCTCCATGTCTGAGTGTGTGTGTGAGATTATATGTTTTTAAACGCACCCACGATACAGGAAGAGATTCCCAGTATGGGGCAAAGTTAATTTTTTTTAACGAATGTGGGCTTGACTAAGAAAAGTCAGTGGTGCGTGTAGTCGAACCTATGACCTATCAATACTGCAGTCAACACTAGACTATCATATTCATTCATATCTAGGCATACTTAAGATATGCAATAAAATAATAGAAATTACTCACGTCTTTATCAGGATTGAGGAATGTGAAAATAATCATCATAATGTAGTAAGGCGTCCACCAGATGAGGAAAGCAGCGACTATGACGACCGACATCCTCAAAGACTTCATTTTTGCTCGATCGATTAATCTTGATCGATTCCTGTCAGGAGTAAAGTACTTCTCCTGTCCCTTCACTTCTGGTTTGAATACTTTTTCACTCTCTGCAAAAGAATTTTCATTTTTATAAGAAGTATTTACATTAAACCTTTTTAATCAAAGGTTGATCCAACTTTGGAAATTTGGAGACGGGCGCCAAAAAGATTTCTTTACTTTTGTTATAAAATACTTATCGATTCCATAACTCAATTTTTATCGCAAGATATTGCGGAGTAAAAGGCCTAAATTTTGTGCTGAATAGATAAAAACTTGAAAGTAAAATTCAGCTTTTCATTTGGCATAACGTACAACTGGATAACGCGATCTTTGTTTTCAGTATTTCTTGGATTGAAATTATTGAAATTCATTTTAGTAGGTAACTGTGATCAAAATTGACATCTATACTAAACGACGACTATCTATACAAAGTATTTTGTATTAATACTACCATATTTTTGAAGGCAACACAGCTATATTGTCATATACACTCTCCATTATATAAGAGGATTTTTCATGATTTTTATCTTATATAGAAAAATAATCTCATGATCCAATCATATTATGTTATAGAAATAGTTCAGATACTTAGCATCTATTAAATTATATCAAACGACGATATTGATAGAACAGAAAATAACTTTAAAAGACAAAATTGAACAGTGTTTTTTTTTTGACATTACGCATTTATATTCCGAGGGTAGGTAATAGTTACATCCATATTTCATCAATTCTGTTATTAAATCCCAATAAATGATGTCTATTGCCATAATTCAATCTCTTAGCTGCTGCAGATAATTTTTTCTTATAGAAAAGAATCACGTTTGCAAGCACTAGACCAACAAGGCGGTTTTTTTAAAGGACAATATAATGTGAAATTAAGTACTTTTTTATTTACAATCTTTTTGAAACATCACAAAGTATAAATATTAATGTTCCTCAGCTTTCTCATAATTTATCAACCTCAAAGGTATTATTAATGGCTAACCAAAGTTCCTAATGATATTACAATATGAAATACTTTTACCGCTAGAAGTTTGATGTTGAATTCGTTTACGGTACTTTGTAATTGTTTTAAAGTTGAATTATGCTCCAGGCAAGCTTTTTAACTCTATTTTTTTTAAAGTTATTATATTAAATGGAAAAAGAATACGGTCGCGAACAGGATTCGAACCTGCGCCTCCCGGATGAATACTCCAGGCGCTCTGACCACTAAGCCATCTCGACCAGTGGTCAGAACGCCTGGAGTATTCATCCGGGAGTTGCAGGTTCGAATCCTGTTCGCGACCGTATTCTTTTTCCATTTAATATAATAACTTTAGAGTTCGCTGAGCATGCGTTAATGCTTTTCAAAGATTTATCTTGAATCTATTTTTTTTATTTATTTTTTAATGGTAGAACCATAAAACAAGACTTGATTTAATTTCCAATAAAATTAAATCATGTCTTGTTTTATGGTTTTATTAAATTCCGTGTTAATTAATTTACTATATTAATTATATTATTTCAAGCATAAAAAATACATTATATATATATACATTATGAGGCCTGTCAGAATCTTAGCAAGTGGAAATCGATAGTTTCTGCCTACCCCAATGGGAAACATGGAACTGGTTCAAACTACTGGTAATTAGTGCTCCAGAGAAAAGAAATTCCTACATCTCCTGCTTCAACTAATAATTACTTTATCTATTCGAAATTTTAACTGTCAAATGAAGGCATTTAATTTATATAGATGCCGTGGTGTCAATATTCGATATTGAAGACTAGCTTCTGCCCGCGACTTCGTCTGCATGGACTTCAGAATCAGGTCCAGCCTGGATAAAAGTATCATAGGTGTTAATCCTGGTCATGAACTATCTATGAGCCAAATTGCAACGTTCAGTAATTATTGCGTGAAAGAGTAAAAATTTTTAATTTAATTCTTTCGCTTTTATATTATTATGGTAGGATTATGTTTTTGAAATGAACTTTTCGACAAAGCGTCGCGTGTTCCACACCAAGGTCAATATTTATAACATTGCCTACAATAAAATATTGAGATGAAACAAAGCATGTTACTACCTCATTGGTCTAGTGGTCCCAAGCGCGACTGGTGAGCATGAGGTCTTGGGTTCGATTCCCGGGTCGGGAAAAGTGTTATTGAGTTTCTATGTTAGTAAATTCTCAGTAGCAGCCCGGAGATTGAAGTTGTGCCCGATAGATGGCAATAGGCTCACCATCTATTACATGGGACTTAATAACAGCATTGGTGAAATGTGGGTGTACAATTGTGTACACCTCTGCCTACCCCTTCTGGGAATACAGGCGTGATAATGCAAAGCATGTTAATAATAACAAAAAAAAAACAATAAACTACGAATTTATACTTACTAGCAATGGTTCTAATAGTAGACACATAAGTCGACACCAGTATGACTAGTGGGAGTATAAACATGAAGATCAGAGACAGAGTAGTGTACGCTTGTTCCTGCCATCGCTCCGTGTAGAACCCGTGGGTCACACACTGGTAGAAGTTTTCAACGAAAGGTCCTTGAGCCACTCTGAAGACCACTGCCTGGAACAAGAGAATAAATTATTACTACTTATTAGAAACTTATTAAAAACCAGACTGCCTCGATGGTCTAGTGGTCCCAGGCGCGACTAATGAACATGGGGTCTTGGGTTCAATCCCAAAATCGGGCAGTGTTGTTGGGATTTTCTATTAGAAAATTCTCAGTAGCAGCCCGGAGTTTGGATTTGAGCCCGGTCGATGGCAATAGGCGGACCAGCAATAGGTGGGAAAAAACATGGCACTTAATAACAGCATCGGTGAAATGTGGGTTTACAACTGTATACACCTTTGCCCACTCATTCGGGGAATACAGGCGTGATGTTATTTTATATTTATGTTACTAAAAACGTTACCAAATTTTATTTGATTTTTTTGTTACCCTGCATCAAATGACTTTTGCTGTATCGTAGATGACTTGCACACACCCAGACCCTTTATGTAAATCCATCATGGACGTTGTGCCGGACTCCTACCGAACTACCTTTAACCATTACCACCATCACGTGATCGAGGTTGCATTCACTGCAACCTTGGTAGGTTCCGGCCTGTCCAAAAGTATCGACAGACCCCATCATTTGTGTAGGCAAGGCTCAGTTGACCTGCACAGACAAAACAAAGTGCCACACGCGCTTCATGTGAAGACTCGGAACTCTAAGAAATCGGCGTCATTATGAGAAACAAATCTTGATTTGGTTTCAACTCCAAAAATAATAGTTTCTGTTTACGGTTTACTCACGTGCTTGTTTCAGAATTACCGGCTAGTTTCGGACCACTTAATTACGAGTCGATCACGTGGCAAGGTCACAAGTTAAACTGTTTGGCCTGCAACTTTGCCGTGTGATACTAAAAGGTTTCCTCATATGAATGGGATAAGTTTATTCTCAGATGTTGTAACATGTATTACAAGTTAGAAAGTGTTTGTGGTGTACAAGATAGTTTTTTTTTTTTACATAAATAAGGTTTTTTTTTGCTTGGATTCAAATCAGCTAAATATGTTCTTTATATTTATTGTGTGCTGTTTTTGGACAAAGGCTTTTTATGTTCAAAACATTTTACAGGATAGCCCAAGGGTTGGAGCTAGTAGTAACATTAATATTCAGTGATGAAAAGTGAATTACATAATGCCCTCACGTCAGATTTATATAAATGACATGACACGCTTCAACATAGATCAACTATCATTTGTTTAACGGTTATAGAAGTAAGTTTATTTTCTATGTTTCTTTTGTTCAAGAACTGTTGCTAAGATAGGTAGACCAGGGTATACAGATATTTGTATTTTTAACCCGAAGAGGTGAATCAATATAAATCAAATTCATTTTCGGTAAGTCACGTTTAGATGGAATAAAGGGCTTACATTACACACATGATTTCGAGATGAGATATTGACCCTCCACGGCTAGGTGTCTAGCGATTAGTGCAGGGTTATAAATCTATATTATACTAATATAATAACGCTGAAGAGTTTGTTTTTGTTTGAATGCACTAATATCTAGAAGTGGGCTTTTTTTAATATTTTTTATTGTAAAGGTAAGGCTTGGTTGTACCAATTAACTGACGTGTAACTTCATTATTTTGGTAGGTTTTCTACGTAAATTCTACCAAAAAACACAGTGATATGGTTAAAGTTAAGTTAGTGCAACTGAGCATACTTCTCGAGAAAAAAAGTGGGTGAAACCGTAGGGCACAGCTGATACACATGGTAAGCTTATACGGGTGTGGGCCCCTAATTTACACGTGTGAAGATTTTTAATGCGTTGTCTACAGAATATTGCGGAATTCAAACAAACTTTTGAAGATCCGTGTTTGTTTAGGTACAATATTCACAGCGCATCATTCAGGAATTTAGAATAATAGCAGGTGGTATAGGTTATCTTTGCTACATAACTGCGAACACATACAGGAGGACCACCACAAATAGTTACAAAATTAAAATATTTCGTAACGATAAAAAAAAACCTCTGCAGATTAACGTTCCGGGCATTCCGACTTTTTCAACAAAGGGTTTGGCCCGCCTCTTTATTTTTTAAACAGCATGCCAACGCAAAATACCTCATGTTTATTTAAATTTATTAATATCCTATTCAACATTTTTTTTATTATTCAATTCTAAACCAGCGTTTTTATTAAGTTATTGTAACCTGCTAGTCGACGTGTTAGGTTGACCTGTTTAGTCTACAGATGTTTTTAATAGAATATTTTCTTTTTATAAACAAATATATTTCCGAAATAAATTAATAATAAAAGTAAAATTGAAATCCAATGTATCAACTCCAAAAAACTATGTTTGATCATTAATATTCCAATTCCTTAATTATTTTAAAGAATTTTTAGCATTCCAAGTACTAATTGACATATTCCCAATTTCAACCGAGCGGATTTATTTTCGAGAGTAACCCTACTGGTTGGCAAACGAAGATTTATATGATAATATACCTAAACGGAAATTTGTTTATTCAACGTCGAAAAGCTACTAACACTGTCTTTATTGAATTTCTTACGAAGATATGTGAGAAAGCGGAGATTTGGCTCCGGTATTGTTTCACAGACCTAGACTAAGAGATGACTAGAATGGAAAAATTACGCGTTTTAATGCAATAGCACGTAACAAGCAAATTAGCGATTATTTTTCTTGAGGCAAATAAGCTTTGCTCAATTTTTAACCCTAATTTGCTTTGTAACCCTAGACCTTTTTATGTAAGCTTATGTAAGCTATATTCAAATCTTCTCAATTGTGTGTTAGTAATAAACATTCATAATCACACACAACTGAAGGTAGAGACAAAACCTAGCAATGAATTAATATCAGAACAAAAACAAAATAATACTTTAATAAGTACAGGTTTCGTAAATCTATTATCTATAATACTAGTGTAATAATAACGAGTCAATACACGATTTCAGGTTTACAGGCATATAACTTAAAGAAGCAACACATCGTTGGAATGGTAACTTTTTTAGGAATTCAATTAGCTATAGTTACTTGCTGTGCTCGTATCAAAATAGTATTAATTTGATTAATTAAGTAATGGTAAAATTTATATTCTTATTTATATTCAAATGGCATGAACAGAAGATAGACGACAGGACAATAATACTGACCAATTTGGTGTCTGAATTTCCTGTTCATGGAAACCACTGCACATTTCAGTCTAGTACGGCACATACAAGATACAACCCTTTAAGAGGAAACATTTCGAATGTAGCGGGAAATTAAAAAAAGGAGAATTTCGCTTTGACCCTAGTTAGAAATAGAAATGATAGTATGATGGAAAGAAACTCAAATTTAGCAGAATTGGTCCAAACATGAAAATTCTAATATAGGTATATAAAAAAATATCATGTAAAATGAGGCATTTCTGCTAAATATAATAAATCCAACTCCATAAATAAGTATGAACGAAACTATGTTTCACAATCGCAAATAGGTAGATAATGAATCGATGTTTCGTTTCTATTTCTAACTAGGGCCAACAAGCACATAAAACTACTATTCCAATTCAAATTTCTCGCTCTGACCGACAGGTTTCCCCTTAACAGAACGAATGTGTATATAACAAGCAGTACATATTATATGCGTAGAATGTGGGTAGTACAGAAACAGTCTTGCCAATTACTGGAAACTGAAGCACTAGAAATTCTTGTAGTTTGACAGCGGAATGTAGGTATTTCATTGATTGGTACAATGCCAAGTCTACAATATACCTTCCGATCAATCCTAACAATGTCGTTAGTATTTTTGGAATATACGTTTTTAAAATATTTTTTATTAATTGTGATAGTTTTATTGTCTAACTCGGTAAAAAACGTGGACGAAGCAAAAGGGTTATGTAAGCAGGTGGCGTTCAGTAGTCCGTGACTTTACGCATGTATAACAACGAACTTAATGCGGTTACTATGAAGGATATGAAAGATTAACCGCTCACTAGAAACCATTTACATAAACAGATTAATCTTTAAAACGCATTAACGCATGCAAACTCCAAAGTTATAAATTATTGTGGAAAGAAAGATACGGTCGTGAGCACGATTCGAACTTGCATCTCCCGGATAGATACTCCAGGTGCCCTGACCACTTAGCCATATCGATCTCTGCCCACTACCACGAATACTTCTTCCACATTTCGATATATCTTATGGTTACGTCATCGCTATCTATTCAGTCCGTTCAGAAGGCAAGTTAATCCATGGGTCTTAGCTGTTGTCACAGAATAGATCTGTTGTGAACAGATAATAGTCGTTAAGCCAAGTTACAAGCCTCCGGCTGGCTTTGAAGCCGGGTTAACCTTTCGAACGAGAAATATAGATTGTAAGTACAGATTTCTAATTTCATGTTCAAAATATTGGGTCGGTACAAAAGTAATGAGACACTCTACAAAACTCTATACATTTCCTTTCTTAAGTTAATTGTTATCGATAATATTCTAATATGTTGTAGAACATTCTAGGTACTTCTAATGTGAGGCTATATAAAGCCACCCTCGCGATTGGTTTAGTCAGTTTGAAGAAAAATGGACGAGCGACAAGTTCGAACACTATACTTATACGAGTACTTGTTAGGCCACAGTGCGCGGGCTGCGGCTGACAATATCAACACTGCATTGGGCGCTGGAAGTACTAGCCATGCCACAGTGTCCAGATGGTTTGACCGTTTTGAATCAGGAGACAGGAGCCTTGAAAGTCAGTCACGCTCAGGACGACCACCTGCATTCAATGATGACGATTTACGCCGCGAACTGGAGTCGAATCCGGATGCTACCACTCGTGAATTAGCGGAAGCACTTAACTGCAGTCACCACGCTGTGGAATACCATCTGCATGAGTTGGGTATCGAAAAGTTTTGGCTCGATGGGTACCGCACATCCTTACCGACGCCAGTCGTGCAGTCCGTGTCACCATCTGTCAATCACTTTTGCTGCGACCCCGACGTAAAGAGTTTTTGTCTGATCTGGTTACGGTAGATAAATCATGGATTTATTATGAGAACGATACACGTCGTACTTTTTGGCTGCCTCGAGAAGAAACGCCACCAACTCAACCGAAGCTGAGTCAAAAGAACCGCTTAATAGTTCTGCTTTGCTGTTTCTGGGACGCGCAAGGCATGCTGTTTCATGAACTATTACACAATGAAACTGTAGACGCTAACAAATATTCAACCCAGCTCACCGAACTATCTTCTATTATCAAGAAAAAACGACGAAGACGAGTCAATGTAATTTTACTACATGATAACGCTTGACCTCACGTCGCATATACCGTTCGCTAACAGCTGCAGAACTTGGGCTGGGAGACGATACCCCACCCACCTTACTCTCCAGACCTCGCACCATCAGACTATCATTTGTTTAGAGCCCTGAAACAAAATTTGCGGGGTAAACAATTTAATGATTTCCATGATGTACAGGCGGAGTTGAACAACTTTTTCGAGGCACAGCCATCAGAGTTCTGGGCGAAAGGCATCCAAACTTTGCCGGATCGTTGGCAAGAAGTCTTAGATGCTAATGGTGATTACATCATTGACTAAGCTTTTTGTATTGTAATAATAATAAAAAAATATAAAACGTAAACCAAGTGTCTCATTACTTTGTGCCAACTCAATATTTGTTTTTGCGATAAGTAGATATACCTAACAAATTTTCTTTGGTTATTGGATGATATACTGAACTAACCAAGAACACAATATAGATTTGGGATTTATTTCGTATACTCAATGTTCGCTTTTTTATTGTTTCATCAAAGAAAACATTAGGACCTTTTGATATATTTCCGCCTATAAAGAATTTGATTTCTCTCGGTTTTATTAGCTACTCTCTAGCGAATTGCTCTATGATTGAAGAATATCTAGGCTATTCTTATTGTTGTAGATTCTTTATTGCCTATCATTGTCATATTTTATTGTTACTTACAATTTTATTGATTAGACACAAAACATTACAGTTTTTCTTTTCAGTTAATTTTACTATCGTTTTTTGAAAGTTATTTTACTTTACTTGTATTGGTTAGGGATTTAAGGTATACAAGGATTTAACATTATGACTATATTTTTCAAAAGGTTGGGTATAGGCTTTGGCACGCGTAACTCTGTGGAGTCTCTACAGGACATCTGTAGCTGACATGCATGACGTTGGCACCAACTTCAAACCTATCAGTAGGTAGCACATACGAATAATAATATTGGAACGAAGTTCCTTATCGCGCGTTGGGAAAGGGGGCTAAACGGAAAAAATTAAGACGAAAAGTTGTAACAACACTTTTTGCTATAGTAAGCTATTGTAAGCCGTGCGGCGTGCGCATGTTTCTCTGTCTGTCTCTCTATCTCTCTTATAGAAAACAAGCCAGATATTTTCGTTTCGTCTTTCTATTTCGCATTGAACAGTGTGGTGTCGCGACGATTATTTTTGTTGAGTGTATACAGGTTTTTTGTACATAATAAATAATAATTATTACAATTCCTTCACTAATTCATCGAAAGGAACTTCAAAAGTTACAATATTAAATGGAAAAAGAATACGGTCGCGAACAGGATTCGAACCTGCGCCTACCGGATAGATCCTCTCGAGGTCGACCTCTCGAGGTCGAGATGGCTTAGTTGGTCAGAGCGCCTGGAGTATCTATCCGGGAGGCGCAGGTTCGAATCCTGTTCGCGACCGTATTCTTTTTTCCATTTAATATTGTAACTTTAGAGTTCGCTAAGCATGCGTTAATGCTTTTTCAAAGACATAACTTGAAAGGAACTTCGTTCCATCTGGGCGTTCCTTGACACCTCTCAAGTTTTTTTATTAATATTATAGGTTTGGGCAAGATGTGTTTTGGATTAAATCTTTGACAAGTTATTTTTTGCTTTTTAGTTCTTTTTCATTTCATGTAGATATTATGTGGAGTTTTTGAAGTCGGTTATTTTAAACGAAGTTTTTTTTTTATATTCTATTGCTAGTTATTTATTTTTTTTTGTTTTTGTACTACCTCGATAATCTAGTAGTCCAAAATGCGACTGCTGAGCATTGTTATCGAGTTTTTCTGTTAAGAAATTCTCAGTAGCAGCTTGGAGTTCGGAATTGTGCCCGGTACCTGGCAAAAGGGTCACCACCTATTTACATGGGCCTTAATAAAAGGGTGAAATATGAATGTACAACTTGTACACCTGTGCATACCTCTTCGGGGAATACAGGGGTGATGTTATGGTGGTTTTGTACAATAATATAACTAGTAAGTGGTTTATTTACCGTTTAATCGAAATGAATCTCTTTTAAAGCTTCAGTTTGAGTATCCGTATTCGCATAAGTCATTAGCGTAATTCTTGGTTGTTAGGTAGTGGGCTTCAATGTTCACTATCTACTGCCTTAATTAAAATATTACTAGCGTCTACTATCAATATTATCTTGTGCCAAGTATTTGTATACATCGTATCTCAGTTCTTACGGATACGGAGCGCCATTGCTAAGGGCTGGCATTAATTAGAAAACACTCGGATGTCGTGTGGTATCCCGCTTATTAAATACGTATAGGTGAAGCAACTTCAATAATAGGTATAATAGTTAGCGAATTTTGGTACTTGGATCCGTGAAATGGTCTTTGTTCTTCATGCCAATTAGATACATTACGTAGTTACTCATGGTACTTATTTCAGAAATAGTTTTTGTTTTTAACACGCTATTATTAGCTTGGTATGTATATGTATCCATGTATGTATGTCTTTGAACGTGATTTTCACCCACTTTAAAACATCGGATTGAATAGAAACTTCGCACACTTATCAAAGACAGATGACAATACAATAATTTTTCAATTTGTTCGATTATCCTGGTCAGGGTCTTCGGGATTAACGATTAACTAAAAAGGCAAAAATAAATAATAGTTCAAAAAACATAAAAAGACACGCTTCTGTATAATTTTAAATAATTCAAAAAGAAAATAATATGATTAAGAAAAAAAAAACATTTTATCATTTTATATATAGAAAATTATACTTAAGCGTATATTTGATGAAAATTGTACACACGCGTGTCTCTTTAGTTTTTTTAAACTATTATTTATTTCGATTAAGTCGTATTAAAGACGTATTAAATGGTGGAGAAAAGATTTGCTTTAGCAAACTGGTCATAATAACTTATTTGGCAGGGCTCTTGGAGTATTAATGCAGCTGCGGGTTAAAAAGCAGTGATAGCTTAGTCAAGTGTCTATGGTCTATTTGCGCGCAGGAAGGAGGCTCACTGACTAAGTTGACAAACAGCCTAATATTATATTAAAATTAAAACTTTTTTATTGGTAACAAAAATTACCTAATACTAATTCGGCTACAGAATATTTTTATCAACTGAATCGTCATATTTTATCTAACACTGTATCCAAGACTGTATCTAATTACAAAAATGGTAAATTTCAGCAGATTTTGTAGACGTCGAATTTATTTCCTTTTAATATTTTAAATGTTCAGCGAATTGTTTTGATGTCTTTAATCTCGAGTTTTATATGACGTATTTCTTCCGAAAAAACATGATATGTAAGAGTGTTGAAAAGGTTCATTTACGTCCTCTGCTGTATATGACATTTTAGTACCGCTATAATGAGACATTATGTTTGTCCACACAATACATTATTCACAGTAAAAGTTATTATATAAATAATGGTTACAGAATATTTTAACCTTGATTATACGAATCGTTACTCTTTGTTTGACATAAATTATATTGTTATGAGATAATTATTCGAGTTTGTTTATTGCTTGTGTTATGTGCTCTGTACCTTATAGATAATTAGATTCCAAGAATATATTGGAATTGTAGAATAATATCAATTGAGCAATTATTAAAAGAATACCAAAATATACGTATCTACAACAGCAACAAGATTTTTTATTGTTTATTTTATGGAAATAAAATTACGGTCGTCAGTAAGATTCGAAGCTGCGCCTCCCATATAAAGACTCCAGGCGCTCCGCGAGCGCTAAGTAATCTCGACCCTCGTTTAAGGATTGCATTTTTTCTATTGATTTGTTTTGTTTTGCTATCAATCACAATTTCTCTCAGACATTATGTTTGTAGTAAATTGGCTGTAAGACAGAGACGCAAACGCAAATTTAATTGTTATCGGGCCCTTTAGAGCAATAGCTAGATAGACAGACGATAGTCTGTGAACTAGAAATTGTATTAAATTATTAAAATCGCTCTAATCTATCAAAGGTCAACTCTAGATTTTTTTAAACAGAACGGAAACAAATCTACTTTAAAAAAAAACAACTGCTTTGTGACAAATTCTGTAAAAAAAGTAAAGTAACAGATTATTTAAATAGTATATAGAACTTTTTGCTAGATCACACACGCTATGCTTATAAAGACTGCTGACATTTGCTAATTGCTAAAAATACAAATTAATGCCTATATTCTGAAAAAGCATTTTCCGGGCCAAGGCCAAACATGTCCATGCTTTCAACGCGTGTTCAATTCATATACTGAGTCGCCGACGTAGAACATTTAAAATGCGTGTGAAATCGTAACATATTCTGTGTAGCACTCAAAAACAATGTCCTAATTGTGTATAAATATTCTATAGTTGAAACAGGTGTTCGTGACGTCAAATGGATAATTGTATTGTAGGGATTTTGAATGTAACAACAGCGTCTATCTAAATACATAAAAAATAAATTATGTAGTACCTAATTGATACGATGTTTATTCATGGCTTATTAAACCTATAGATGGGTAAAATATAGATGGGTGGAAGATATCAATCGATGAACCTTTAATAAAAACATTGAACATTAATAAGTTTTCATAAAAACATGCTTGCTCCATTTCAAAGTGGATATTGAAAGTTTATTCAGTAAGTATCGATACTCAACAAAATCGCGATAACAATACATGTAGGCAACTCTCTAAGTTTAACGGGCACTGATGGAACAGATCAGACAGCCGCTTAAAAATGATTTTCAATCATACTATGTTCGGTAAAACCAATGAGTTTCGTGTTTGCTCCCGTATTTTTTTGTTATTAACATAACATAACATAACATAGCATCACGCCTGTATTCCCCGAAGGGGTAGGCAGAGGTGTACACAGTTGTACACCCACATTTCACCAATGCTGTTATTAAGTCCCATGTAATAGGTGGTGAGCCTATTGCCATCAACCGGGCACAGTTCCAAACTCCGGGCTGCTACTGAGAATTTCCTAACAGAAAAACTCAATAACACTTTGCCCGACCCGAGGATCGAACCCGAGACCTCCTGTTCTTAGGTTCTTAGGTTCGTAGGACTGCTGAACAAAACCAACGAGGCAGAGTTTTTTGTTATTAACATTCTAAAACCGTAAAATACTTAGAATTTTACATAAGAATACCAGTTGCTGAGGACACTTTTTTATTCATAAAAAGACACTTGATTAATAGAAAGATTTTCGATAACAATGTCTCTACATAAAAGTAAATAGGTATGTATTTTACTACATATCATTTATAATTGAACTTTGTCGATACCTAACGATATGATATGTTATCACTGCCTAGATTAAGGACAATAGAGTGTTTGTTTAACGTATTAAAAACATCATATCGATATTTACAATTTAATAATTTAGTCTCGTCGAGATTTTTAGATCTTTGATTGCATCGAATCAAAAGTTGTTCGGTAAAACCAATCAGTTTCGTGTTTGCTCCCGTATTTTTTTGGTTATTAACATTCTCAGACCGTAAAATACTTAGAATTTTACATAAGAATACCAGTTGCTGAGGACACTTTTTTATTCATAAAAAGACATTTGATTAATAGAAAGATTTTCGATAACAATGTCTCTACATAAAAGTAAATAGGTATGTATTTTACTACATATCATTTATAATTGAACTTTGTCGATACCTAACGATATGATATGTTATCACTGCCTACATTAAGGACAATAGAGTGTTTGGTTAACGTATTAACAACATCATATCGATATTTACAATTTAATAATTTAGTCTCGTAGGCGTCACCCTGTGACCTATTACGCGTTAATTATATGACAGACTTAACTTTTAATTGCTTGGGAATGGCTTTTAGTTCTCTATCTTCATAAGTTTTACAAGTCTCATTTCTTAACTCTTTAATACATAAATGGAAATGAAAGCGTTTCACTAGAAAGTTTGCTGAAGCTATGAATGGTCACTGACCTGTGGCACGCTCAGGATAACGCTCAGCACCCACGCGATAATTACGAGCCTTCCACTTCTAGTCGCAGTCGCCATACTTCGCATCGGATACTTCACAGCGAGCCATCTGTCCACTCCAATAAGCACAAGAATAAAAGTACTGAGATATAGAGCAAACATTTGAAGAAACTTGAACAATTTGCATGCTATATTCCCGGCGTACCACTGCACCGTAAACGACCACGCTGCCTCGCCAGCAATGCAAAATACAGTTACTAACAAATCAGCTATACTCAGCTGGAATATCAAACTATATATCGCCGTCCACGACGGTCTTGCTCTTCCACGACCCCTTTTACCTCTTTGTATGCTTATAATTGTTGCTAAATTACCAAATAATGACAACACAGCCATAGCTGAGAGAACACTTGCTCTAATTAAAGTGCTTTTAGTTAATACTGGGGCGTGTTCCAGACATATGATTTGAGTGCCATTGTAAACGAAAATGTTGTTGGTAACGGTTTGGGCCTGTGTGCCATTGAAGAGGAACGTTTCCAGACATTTTTCTGTGGGCCATGGGGTACAGCTACTTAGAACAGTATCATCTGAACTGAATTCACTGTGGAGCGCCAGTTCACTCGGGTATATGGCGTCATCGTCATATAATGTGGTATTGTTGCCTGCGCTGCCCATGTTTCGTCATACGTGTTTACCCACTTCTTTGGTAATCTGAAACAAAGAAATGGTATGATAAGATTTTTGTGAACAGATTGTGCGTTTTCTTGCTGAAATTATTCGAATCCGTTAAAATTCCATATATTCGTATCAAAATTTGCGCTCAGAGACCAAAATCAATCTACCTAGCCTTTTCCAAATTACTTAAGGGTCGGCTTTCAGTCAAACCGGATGTAGCTTAATACCAGTATTTTACATGGAGCGACAGTCTATCTGACCTCCACACCACAGTTACGGGGTCACACGATATCTAGTGATATGACTGGTTATTGCCGACCCAATGGTTCGGGTAGTCTTTCAGGTCTGACTACCCGAAACAGTTGTCATAGATCTTAACTTTACAACCGGGACCGACGGGTCTGGGTATGAAATAATTATCACCCATCCACAGACCGACCGCGGCAAGCGCTTAACCTCGATCGATTGATCTGTGCGACTCTTACGAGCCCCTCGACTTGGCTCACAGGCCAAATTAAACAAAAAAAACTGGTAGTACAAGAATGTCTTCCCTATACTTTGGACTTTTAAACACTATAAAGAAATATCTTGACACACTGTCCATATAAAAACTAGACTTTGCAGCCACTTATCTGTTTTGAGAACTGTAGTAGTTGATGAACGAATCAGGGTAAATCGCTATCGAGATTTATTGCGAAACTTGTGAAGTGGCCATTCAATGCCTCTGATAACGGCAGCTCCAAGGTAAGAGTACTTGCCTGCCAGACCAAATTGGGTCCCAGCTTAAGACTGCTAGTAGTTAGATTTAATACCTAGCAAGTTGAATGCTCCTTCGGTTTATACTAAAACTAAGATGAATGCCACAAATATCTTAAAGAAAAATTTTGAATATTTTTGTCACTATCATAAGTTAAGCGCTTAACGGATTTGGAATATAATTATACATATTATTCTTTAGCCCATAAAATTGATATTATTACTCGTGTAGTAGGCACAGATAATTTTCCGGAATGGGGTTTATGCACCTATGCATAAACCCCATTCATCCATATTTGTGGGAAAAGTTGTTGTAGAAATTATATTGTACATAAATTTTCACATTATTGGGCATTCAGCTTAGTTTTACTATAAACCGAAGGAAAGAAAGTCAAAAAGGTACTATCGACAACATTGGGCAATGTAGGCATTGCCCAATGTTGTCGATAGTACCTTTTTGACATAAAAGTCTATGGAACGGTTCGCGATACTGACACGAGCTTAACATTCTATTTGAACGTGCTCTACAAGCGATTTTATCAATATTTTTAACATTATCAATTGTTTTGTGGAAACGCCTCCATTATACAAAATACTTTCGTACAAGAGTACAACAATGTTATATATAAATATGTATGTAGAGTTTAGTCAAACGTGTAGTGTAGTTAGTTAGATAGTTTCCATATTTGTCTTCCCTTTAACATCAGCATAATCGTCCCAAATAAGTGGAATAATGTAATCGAATACAGCCTCATACTACAACCTCATTGTTGCATATTCATGAATTTAGTTACTTCAACAACTACCAACTTGACAATATGAAATATATCATGCATATTCAGCATTCTTGTTTAATGTTGAATAATTTATGTGTAGGTATTTGTTTGTTTTAACTTTTTTGTTCAGCTAGGTAGTAAATGGTAAATAAAAATAAATCTTAGTTCCACCACCAGATACACGACTGTGGTAGTAACTTTTTGCATAAAAAGATTGCCTTAGTCACGTAGTGTCCGCAGTCAAACCATTGCAACGGTTTTGTGGGGCTTAGAATATAATATACTTACCTTTTTGATGTAAAGATAAATAAATAAATATATAAACGAGACTCCGAGCCTGAAGTTCTGGGTCTGATTTCAGGGTTAAGCAGTGTAACAATTTCTCTGTTAAGAAATTCTCGAATTTTGCCTGGCAATTACATCAATGGAACTCGATATAGGTAAATATCTGGATGTTTTATAGTACGTACACCTCTGGCCTATTAATAGTATCGACGTAAGGAATTTGGGCTTTCTTGGAATTTAACCTTTAGTTCAGAATCTGTTCAGCGATTTAGTGACATTAATATTATACTAGCTTAGGTACCTATTAAATTACCATACCCTTAGTAATTTATGCAAAATTATTTTTAGGATATAGGCACTAAATCTGAAAGTAGTTTGTTCAGAATCAGTAACAGAATCGATTGTAATAATTTTTACACAATGTAAAATTTTGTCCAATTTTTTTTTATATCCTACTAATTGACACACCCTTACGTGGAGTTCCAGTTGCGTGTGCGTGTAAAATTTTGTGAGTTTTTATTGGACATCTTAAAAATTTTATATACAGGTTTTTCATATGAGAATATCTTGCTCGTGTCTCGGGTTTCGTAGTTATTATAATCAATACAAGGTAGGTACTAGAATTGTATTGGCATCTATAAATTATTTTTACCCGACTGACCCTTAAAGAGGGTTATTTTTTTTCGCGTGTGTGTATGCATATTTTACGGTCGACGTTCGTCACGTCCTGAGTGCCTCCGACAGCTTATTATATTATATTAGGAAAAGGATATTTGTTTTCATCTTGTTTCCCTCTTTTCAGTGCATTTGGGGTTCTTGTTTATTAATAATTTACTTTTTTCCATACTAGAAACTTTCCGGTAGCTTATATGCGTTTAAAGACAAATAAGTTAATTGCATACGTACCCGGAAAAACTATTTCTGGATCATATATTTATACATTATTCTGTGCAGGAGTCGGATACTTTTCTATTCACACCCAAAATTTTATTAATCCTAAAAGCTTCATATGAGGTCTTTATACATTGGCGTTTGCTACGTCACGTTCACAATACAAATACAGTTCAGGGCCAACACGACTCTGTCTGGGCCATTTCCGTGTGGGAACAAAAACAGGGTGTAGTTCAAATATACGAACAAATATATGATTCATGTTTGGATTAAAATAAAACAACTTTTAACCGGATTAGCAGGAGTCCTCCTGCGACCACGAATGCTGCAAAGTATTCGAAACGTCAGGAAAAACAAAAAAACAATAATACACGCGATTAATCCGGTTAAAAGTTGTTTTATTATAATGTGTAGTGATCGCGCAAACCTAAGATATTATCATGTTTGGATGTTTATTCAAACGATTTGTAAAAGTAATGCTTTTTATCTATTTGTATAATTTGTTGCGTATAAAGATAGAATTTTGTGTATACAGAAAGAAATGAGATATACCTATTAAATATATATATATATATATATATTATATATATTCTCTTTTTTTGTCAATGCTCATGCAAAGCAACAACAACAACTTTTACTTTAATACAACCACGAGCTGGGTCCGAATCTGCACTTCTTGGATCGGGACTAGGATTGCCGCCTTGCCGGTCCAAATGTGTAGGTTAATATCCTGCTTGATGTGGCATTTTTTCGTCTTTATGTATAGGTTCTATAAAAAAATCTCCTTTGGTCAGTAAAATTATTATTGTAATGAAGCAAATTAGTTCAAGAATTGATAAGAAAACTTCAATTCAAATTTTAATTATCGTCCGTAAATTGTAACTATCTCTTGCTTTTCCAGTGACGGGTATGAGAGACATACAAAGTAACCCAAATTTAATATCAAATTGAAAAGAAGCAACCAAAATGAAATGCGTTGAAAGTAAATTCAACTTCCATTACATAAAACAAAAGAAATAGCACTCCGTCACTCGACGAATTTCTGTCAAGCCTCGCTGGAATCAATTACCTGAAAACATGCTAAATTAGACTCTATTGTCTTTATTTACGACTGATTTTTATTATTCTTTTTCCTCAGCTTGAACGGTTAGACCAAACCAAAACTAGTAGATTACTGGATTAAAGATAAAAGCCATTTCGTTTTCGCGGTTTCCTCGTATTTACCCGTAAAACCTTTTATCTGCAAGCGTTATCGAAGGTTATGTATTAAAACTAACACTCTTTTATCTACGACAACATGGAAGCGTATACATTTATAAATATAGAGTTGCCGCTTTATTCTTTATATAAATATAAAGAAGATAAAATTGGCCATGCCCTATTCTCTCCTAAATCATTACTTACTAAACGCTACGATTAAGCTAAACGATTTTTTTGAGATAAGGACTTGACTTTTAAGGAAGAAAATGGGTGCTTAAGTTATTGCCAGATTAAAGACCGATGACGATGCCTCAAGTCCCACTAACGGTTTCGGTTCGTAATTATTAACTTGAATCTAAGACAGTGCAATGCTTCTCAGTCCTGAGTGATGGTAAACCAATTAGTAACTAGATCCTAGAATGCATTATTCTGGAGAGATGTGGTTGAACTGTAGATTACATGCATAAATTATATATTCGAAGGGTCAAATGTTATGATGACTATAGATTGTCATCATTGTTGTGGAAAAAGACTTGTAATTCAATTTTACAGACCATTTTCCTATTATTACGAGTACATTTTTAAGGCTATATTTTTAAATAATCATGTTCTTCCTTATATTTAACGTAGCGTGGGGAGTAGATACTCATGTTCCAAATAAATATCCAAAAAAATGTAGCATTAAGCTACAAAGAGATCTTCAGACAAGATCGTCACGAAAAAGAAGACTAAAATAAAAAGTAAGATCGCTTTCTATTGTGATTACTCGGAACTCATATTCTTAATCAGGGACCGAAATTAAATCCATGAGTTTGGTTTTGAATGAGAAAAACAGTAAACACCAGTATTACTTAAGATCTATGCGCATTATCCGGCTACTTGCATTATGGTAACCGTGGCACAAAAAGCAGAACTGGCTCGAGGCGGTGGCGTTCTGAACTTGTGCGCGTTTCTTAGTCTGTGGGTATAAAATTTGCGATGGCGACAATAGAGTGGCGTTGTTATTAACCGGTAGCCGCTAATTTTGTGCTCGCAGACTTATTGCAGTGACTGCGTAGGCCAACTGTAGCCTGCTTAAATGACGGGAGCAGTCGACGCATTCGACGAATTATAATCTCCCAGGGCTGCGGTGAATGCATTCGGGGATGCAATGCCAGAATCCCAGTAAAGGTAAAACGCCAACCGTGTGGTAGAGTCAATAGAAATCCGGCACAACGTGCAGCAATCCATGATGGATGCAGAACAAAACAAAACATGAATGCACGCAACTTCATTCAACCAAGGAAAAGTGTTTGACCGACCGTCGCCATCATTGGGTTTTCTGAGTGGCAGTAACGGTATGCAGACCGACTCATATATTCACTGTGAATTTACCCGCATTGCCACATGTAGTAACCACATATCGAGTATGGGCCCTTAAATTTGTACCCATATCAGTTACACTTCAGAAATCCCTCTAGCTCAAGTACACAATACCGTAGATGAATTACCAAATTATATAATGGTCTATCCCTTGTGGGGCTGTTTGCCCAAATACTTATAACATACTTAGTTTGATGAAATTAATCTCACAACCGTTGCAAGAAATCTTCCTAAGATTCAAGATAAATCTTTGAAAAGCATTAATGCATGCTTAGCGAACTCTAAAGTTACAGTATTAAATGGAAAAAGAATACGGTCGTGAATAGAATTCGAACCTGAGCCTCCCGGATATATACTCCAGGCGCTCTGACCACTAAGCCATCTCGACCTCAGGTCACCACCGCGAATTCTTCTTCCATTTTTTAACACGTCTTATGGCGACGTCATTGCAATCAATTCAGTACCTATACAGGTGACCGAACCGACACGACCTACTTTGCAGATAATACAATGTCATAAAGAATGCATTTACCTTAATAATTCAAGATAAATCCAAATATTTGCATATATATATAAGCATGCGTTAATGCTTTTCAAAAAAAACATTAACGCATGCTTAGCGAACTCTAAAGTTACAGTATTAAATGGAAAAAGAATACGGTCGCGAACAGGATTCGAACCTGCACCTCCCCGATATATACTCCAGGCGCTCTGACCACTAAGCCATCTCGACCTCTGCTCACCACCGCGAATTCTTCTTCCATTTTTAACACGTCTTATGGCGACGTCATTGCAATCAATTCAGTACCTATACCCTATTCCTAAGATTGCTTAATACTGAGCTGACTGAATACATTTTTCTTTCCTGAAAACAACTGCTGTATACAGTAGATATTGTAAATAGGGTATTGTTTTCAATGCTATTTGTTTAGGTGCTCGTTAGAAATCATAATCGGTTGAACGAACTGTATAGCTAAGTGTATTTTTATACATGTCTAACCTTACTCGTATTTAACGATACAGCGAGCGAGCCACTGCATCTTTTGCATATCGTAGACTTACTCCATTTTTGTATTTTAACAGATTTTTGTATGATTTACAGACTTTGGATTTAGGTTTGTGTGTATGTGATATTTGTGTCTATGAAAACGCACAAATTGTGCAGGACAAATTCCTAGTGAGATGAAAAGTATTTCAATAAATAAAATATTCTACATATTGAAGTTAGCGTCATTGCACCTGGATAATAATTATGTATGAAACAGATTAAGCATACGAAAAATGATCTATCGCCGACCGCCTCGCCGCAAACACACTCGCTTGAGCGACAACGCCTAACGTACTAGTGAAAGTTTATATCATAAACCACGTATTACGGATGTGTTATGTCAGTTTTGGCAAGTTCAAGTTCAATTTAATACTACTTGTTTGTACAACGGCTTTATTACTAGATATGATATTTGTTGTCTTATATATTATCTACGTACCAAACTTATAACTGGTATTGACAGAAAACCACTTAACTTTATGAGTATATTTGTATGACTTCTATTGGCTATTACTTTTCAAATACGTCGTTTAGTGGTCAGATTTGAATTACTCATATAAAGCTTATGGAATTATCTGTCGTTCTTATCTATCCCTATTGGCACTTTATTTATCTATACTAATATTATAAAGAGATTTGATTGTTTGTTTGTTTGTATTGAATAGGCTCAGAAACTACTGAACGGATTTGAAAAATTCTTTCACCATTAGGAAGCTACGCTATCATCGGGTGACATAGGCTATATAAAATCACGCTATGATGAATAGGAGCAGAGCATCAATGAAAAATGTTGCAAAAACGGGAAAAAAATCCTTTTGAGAGCTTCCGTTGCGTGTGCTGCGTAAACGATTAAAGTTACGCAAAAATCATGTACGTCGTGTTGTCTTTTATCTTTTAACTTTTAACTTTTAAACTAAGATATGATGATAGATTTGATTGTCTTAGATATGTCGATAGATTTGATTGTTTGCATTGAATAGGCTCCGAAAGTACTGGACGGGTTTGAAAAGTTATACAAAAATCATGTACGGCAGAATTATTGCCGTTAAAAGTTCTAAAAAAAGTCCACGACAGCATATGTGTATCTTTTAAGATTGACTCACTATAACCTTTTTTCTGGTTATCAAATTGGTTCTAGAACGATGCATTATTTGCGAAGGTGTTTTTATAAACATGATATTAATCCATATCCAAATAAATACTTTATTCATCACATCATTCAAATACGTTTTTCTACAAAATTACCCTTGACATCATTTGATTTCAATGAATATCTTAGGAGATTGTTTTAAAATGCCTCCGCAACAAAATAATTTTCAAGTACCACGCGCGCGTTTTTTTTTTTTTTAATCTTTGCCCCACACTAGGTATTTCTTCCTGTTTTATAACAGAATATAGCCTCACGCCTGTATTCCCTGAAAGGGTAGGCAGTGTACACAGTCGTACACCCACATTTCACCAATGCTGTTTAATTGCATTAAGTCTCATGTAATAGGTGGTGAGCCAGGCACAATTCCAAACTCCGAGCTGCTACTGAGAATGTTCTAACAGAAAAACTCAATGACACTGCTCGAGCCGGGAATCGAACCCAAGACCTCATGCTCAGCAGTCGCGCTTGGGACCACTAGACCAACGAGGCAGGCGCATTTATGATATGCTAGGCGTGGTCATGAAGGGGGTGGTGCTGGTGGAATATATTTTAGTAGGATTTTTCCTCGAATTAACGCGGGTGTAACCGCGGGGCACAGCTAGTCTATTATATTTTGCTTTCCTCGTTGGCCTAGTGGTGGCAAGCGCAACTGCCCAGCGTGTGGGGGTTTGATTCCTGGGTTGGGGCTATTATTGGATTTTTCTGATAGGAAATTCTCATAGCAGCTCAGATTTTGGAATTGTGCCCGGTTGATGGCAAAAGGCTTATCCCATGGGACTTAATAATAATAATATTTAATCGTGAAAAGAGAGAAAACCATACAGAGCAACTTAATAATAAACACAGGATAGACAAAAATAGCTTAAAGTTATTTTGAAAACAATTGGAGAACGTAAAATGGTAGATTGATAAATGGTTTGGTTGTCTTTTTGACTGATTCGCCCTATCCCCTCGTACTAGTATAAAACTGTATCACGAGTGGATAGTCTTCCTCAACCTTAGAACAACATATTCCCAAAAGGTTCCAGTTATAAGTCACTTAATTAAGCAGACTGATTACATACTGTATAGGTGGTAATGGCATGGGTGTAATGTGGATGTAAATCTATCTACTTCTTCTAGGAAGACAAGCGTGAACATATGCTATTTATGATATCAAGGAAAATTTTAAGGCTTCTTACATATGAAACGACTCTAATTTTGGCTACGAATGACGACACTATAAAACAATTAGACGAACGTCGAAGCTCTACGAACGTTTTATTACATTTTTATGGGTACAACAGATTGCACACAGTCCCCGGTAAGGTAAAATAGATTGCAAGATTTCTAAATCTGAATTGAAAGTAGTTATATAAAAGTCAACAAAAAATTTTTTGTATAATAACTTTCGTGAGACATATTCATATCAATTATTGTTCACCGGTTACTACTCACGTGCATCATGAGTTAGAATCTCGACATCGCCGCGGGCTCAGCTCATGACTAAGGGCTCCGTTCGAGTTCGAAACTAGTAGGGAAATTCCAGAAAAATGCACGTGAGTAGTAAAAGGTGAACCATAATTGATTACAATATAATTATTTTTTATACAGGTGAAATTAAATCATACAATATTTTATCCTCGTATTCTATTCATAATACTGTATCATTTAGGCGTAAACAAAATTGTCATTCTGTATAGAAATATAAATGTCTCTCAATTAGTACGTGATTCATATAATTGGGTTTTAAATGTGGGACCATCAAGTAATTCCAGGCTTACAGGCTATGTGTTTGTTATGTCTTACATTCAATAAAGTGTCTAGACAGTGAAAATTACATGTCAGAATTCAAACAACAACCTGTGACGTAAGCATAAGCACGGAATTACTACATTTCACGAAACAAGAATACAGTGAAAAAAAAAAATTACGAATTATTTCTAGATAAACATCGTAACACCAGCGAGACGAAAATTTATTCTAAAATACCAACGTATTTGTTTTACATATTTTAATTTAAATTTATGGATGAGTCCTTATCTCTTACACATGGGCCCCTTAAAAGGACCCTATTAATAAAGTATATATTTATAGAACCCTATATATTATAATCTCATTTTAGGATCATGAACTCAGAATAAAATGATTAATTTAAATCATCTCGTTCGGCAGTATAAGTCTTTCATCGTATAAATTTGAATTCGCCTTTATGTTGATTGCCAATTTGCGTACGTCGCGGATAAAACAAACACCTATTCTGAAAATGGTTCATAAAATTTTCCAGAAAATATTTAGCCTTATTTTTAGTGTTACAAAAACTCTCACACTAAAAAAGTAAATCAACAGCTTATTATGTCATCAGCAATATTTATAGATAGTACGAGATCTCGGAAGATTATAAATATCTGACAGTGTCTTAAATAACCTCTTAAAATATGGGTTTTATTCTGATGTTCCATGAACACCGATCAAATGTAAAATCCTAAACACAATTGTTGCAGAACCGAACTCTTTATAAAAGAACTTTACCGTGTAAAGCTCAGCTCATAGTTAAGGGATCCATTTGATTTTAAAACTAAGTTAGGTATCTCCGAAAACAGATGTGATTATCGTTCTAAACAACAATAAGATTAAAGAACGCATTTAATACTCACAAGCTGAATAATTTGTTGTCCGCAAACCATATCCGTTAACATCATACATTCCTAGTTAATTATTAACTAAAGATCCATTACTGAACCTAAATGGTCTCTTTAACCGCAGCAGTAAACTCTATGGGGATAATGCCATAATCTTCAGCCGGATTTAACTTAGCTGTATGTCCTATTAATGTTGAATATAGACTAGAATTCGTTAATAGATTCGTGAATGTACTGTCTGGCTTGTTGCTAACCTGTTAACCTAATAAAATACCAAAATTAGCGTTTCAGTCATAGTGATTTTTTGATATATTTCGATGGATTGATCTCGTGAACTGACTGACCGCACGCTGCCAGCGTGCACCTGCGCCAGACCCATCAGAGGAAAGTCTCACTCACTGTTAGTACTAAAATTAATTGTCATTTACAACGATAGGAACTAAAACTGTGTTATCTCCTAGAAGTAAATGTTAGAATAATTGCCTTCAGCTTCACCACTACTAATGCAACGGTATCTCTGACACAAGCCACGACTGCATACTTCCAACCTATTTTGTTAATTAAGCTTATTATGTTTTATCTGTGATAGATTATTTATATCTCTGGAAAGTGTATATGACTTGTTGTTCGAAATTTGCGCGCCAATACACTTGTTGTAATTCTGACGAGGAACATATAACTTCGTAAGTCAGTTATCTCATTTTATTTTCTGCGCCCAACATAATTAAATCAAAATAATTGGAATATTTTCGTCCATTGTCTGCAATGCGTCATATAAGTTGAATGTAGGTTCAAGATTGACAAATAGCTATAATAGCTCATCGCCTATTTATTCGATGCTCAATTTTGTTTCTCAATTTTATTCCAACTCGATTTAGTCAATGAAATTATCGAGAATATATCTGCCAAAGTCTTTGAAATTGATCGTCTGTAGAACTCTATAGATTGGATTGTACTTCGACGATTCCATGGGTTGATTGAGCAAGTTTAGTTAAACTGTAAATAATCTGCTTCCTCAGTAGAATGTTAGAAATTTCTGGAATGTTGAGCAGTTAATTCATTTTAAATTTACCCATTTATCATGTTGAACTATGTATTTTAAGTGTACTAGTACAACATAAAAATATTTTTATAGCAGTTTTACCGTCAGTGATGAATTGGTAATTGCTACACCGGCAAAGCTCAGCTCTTAAATCTTAAAAAAAAGATAAATGAATATAGCGTCCAGAGCACGCGGAAAAGTCAATTTGATTTACGTTCATATAAAAAAAAGAATTTATGGCAAAAAGAGTCATACCGATAAAGTGAGCTTTTTAAACTACTCTGTTTTGAAATTCAGACATCTTACGAAATGGAAGAATAATATAGCGGATAAACTGCCACATTCTACATTGGTCTAGTCTAGTGGATACAAATGCGGCTACAAAGCGTGTTATCAAAGCTAGGACGTCGACAATAATTTAGTAGTAATTTCTATTTGGATACTTGGATAACTTTAGCGATCGTTTTGATAAACTAATAGTCTAGACTTCAGTCTGACGTCACAATGTTGTTTCTTTGACAATTGATGTATCCGATAATACTGAGAATGAATTTTATACCTTCAAAGTGCTTACGAACTTCTAAAGATTTTATAATTTTGGCGGAGCGGTTGGCGCATTGGTCTAGAGACCAGCTGCTGCGTCGCGTGTCGTTTGATTCGTGCACGGAGCAAATATTTGTATGATCTACAAATGATTGTTCCGGATCTGGGTGTGTGTGTAGGTATGTGAGATTATATGTCTAGAAACGCAATTGCGATACGGAAGACATTTCTAGTGAGTAATAATGAAAGAATTGATTTCAAAACTTTTGGTCTAGTCGCAAAGGAACTTTGTACCTTATTTTTTTTGTCGGAAAATCCATCATCGATGATGAAAATCTGCCCTTTATGTGTGCTTTTAATGGTTTATGTCCATAAAAACTTTCGACCAAACATAGCAATTACGAAATTAAAAATATTAATAATACTGACCATTCAGGTATAATCTTACTTATAAGACTTGGTATACGTAAGATGATTAAGCCTAGAGAGAAAAATATACATAAAGAAAAAGGTAATGTGAAACGCCATCTCGAACTTCATCCCGAACACTTTTTCAATCAAAGTTTAGCTATCACTAAATAAAATATTCTATGTAAGTATGTACATAAATCAGTCGGTATTAGTTGCCATATTTTAAGAAATCGATTCTGAGTCTAAGAACACTTTAGGTACAAAAATAGAATACGAACGAGATGAAAAACCAGGAAATCAAATTTGAGTACAATTTACAGGACCTTAAATTGCACAAAAGATTTTGAAACCTTGTCGTACGGAATTCACCTCAGCGAAAATAAAGAAATAGCTATAAGGATTTTTTAGAATAAAGCAGATAAATATAAACAAAAAAAACCAAATCCGTTGATAAATGGCGGAGTTACGAGGTAATAAACATAAAAAAAAACTACCGAATTGATAACCACCTCCTTTTTGAAAGTCGGTTAAAAATAGGTCGAATTTGTTGTAAGTAAAATATTAATGGCAATGCATGTAGATGGGTCAACGTTCTTTATCTTTTGTTTTTAATCTATTGAATGTTCTAGACTAATCCACTCTTGTAAATTGATTCAATGCTAAAACTGTTTTGGATAAATTTCATAATATGACAAAATTTTATATTATGACAGCGTGGTTGGAGCAGTGGTCGAGAGACCGACTGCTGCGCCGCGTGTCACAGGTTCGATTCCTGCACGAGGCAAATATTTGTACGATCTATAGATAATTGCTCCGGGTCTGGGTGTGTGTGTGTCCTTGTGAGATTATATGTTTGTCAACGCATCCACGATACAGGAAGAAATTCCTAGAGTGGGGCAACGTTTTGTAAAAAAAGGAAAATGAATATTTATTGTCAGGACAATAAAAAATAAATATCGTATTTACATAACATCACCAAAGAATAAATTAATATTCGTAAATTTTGTATGGATAATATAAACTATTTCACACCTAAAAATCTTTATTAAACCCCTGGGATTCAATGCATCTTCAAACACATGCTTATATTATTTAAAAAGATGCTTTAAGAAAGAAAATATATTTTAAGGAAGTCACTCCCACGTGTCAGTAATATTTCAGAATACAAATAGTTCGGACGCTAGCAGGAATATATCGGTCCCATCAGTCAGGCTGGAAATAAAAGAGTACTGGAGTGAAGAAATTTGGTGTGCCAAATGTTCAACACCTTTTTTTTTTTTTTTTTTTTTTGCCGGGGTGGAAATCCTCATGGATGTCCTCCGCCTTGGGGAAGGCGGAGGGGTCTGTCAGACTCTTACTGACTAAAACCACCCCGGTGTTCCCTCGCACACTTAGGTCAGAGGCCCCGGGAGCAGATGTGTCATCCGCAGCCCCCAACTGGTGCTGACCCTTTTTGGAAGGCCCGTACAATTAATGGAGGAGGGGATGTATCCCCCGGACGTCTAAGAGAGGCGCGCGTGGAACACTACGCGCCACCACCTTGGGTTCTGTTTGATGAGCAACGGACGTCCCCAAGTCCGCTGCTCCTGAACCCGTTTACGGGGGCTGGAAGAGAGCGTTATCCGCCCTCCGCCGACGCCCATTGCGCCTTCTGCGGGCTGGGAAAGAGCTCGTTCTCTCCCTTTCCCTTTCCGCAGCTTCCTTCTGTGACATTACTGTTTCACAGAAGGAAATCACCGCTTCCCAGGACCCCGCGCTATCGACCATCGAACGAACCACGGCCGACAGCGACAGGTCTCCTCCCACCTCAGAGATGAGGGCATTGCGTGGTTCCTCCCAAGCAACACACTCTACCAACGTATGCCACACCGTATCCTCCGGGCAATGGGCGCAGTGATGGCACCGAGCGTCCGGCTCCCTGCCCAAGCGACACAGATACTTTCCGAAGCAACCATGTTCCGAGAGTACCTGCGTCGCCCTAAATGTCAGAGAGCCATGTTTCCTCCCAAGCCAGTAATTCAGTACTGGCCGGACCGCCTCGATGGTATTGAGGCCGGCGGTAGGGCGCAGAAGCCTGTCCCGCCATTCCGCCACCATAACCTGGTGGAGCTCCGACCGACGCAGCGTGATTTGTCGCTGCATCAGTCTTGTACCTCGCAACCTCGCTTCCTCACGCCACCGATGTAGTGATGCGAGTGTTTTTGCCTCCAGGTCCCAGGGCGGCTTTAAGAAAGAAAATATATTTTAAAGAAGTCACTCCCACGTGTCAGTAATATTTCAGAATACAAATAGTTCGGACGCTAGCAGGAATATATCGGTCCCATCAGTCAGGCTAGAAATAAAAGAGTACTGGAGTGAAGAAATTTGGTGTGCCAAATGTTCAACACCTCGTTCAACGTCTTTTACAAAGGAGTTAGGACCCTCAAACAGATAAGAAGGGGTGTAACAGCAAATAATACTTAAAACAAGACGCACAGTTAAGGTTAAAATTTTGTGACACTTTTGAGGAAAATAACCAAATATCCTCGCGTTATTTTAGCTAAAGATCCCATTTTTGTTTGAGTTTCGAACTAGTCCAACAATCCCGAAAAATTTATTTAACTATAAAAAAAAAACCCTAACATATACCACAATTTTCTTATGTTAAAATTATAGTAATATAATACCCAGCCCAATCTCTAGGATTACAATGAGACCCAAGTGAGTAATTCAGAGTAGAAGCACATTCGCTTTGAAGGCACGATACCTCATTTATTTTACTTATTGCGGTTAAAATCCCGCAATAGAAAATAATCAATAACAGGACGCGTTTTTTGAAAATTCCATTTGTTAACAAGATGTGTAATGGAGCGAAGATCTTATAGATAGGTACGTTTCTGGTCCGTTTATTTCCTCCTTTTTCCGGTTTGAGAAGGGCATCGACGATCGGCTCTTATCAAAAATGAGTCCGTATTTTTTAACAACTATAAATTGTGTGCACTTTTTCATTTAAGATCGATATACTTTAATGGTATAACGTATAACTTTGGTACCTACTTCAAATAAAAGGTTTCGAAAACTAAATAGGTATGTGAGACACCTTATATGTGCTATCTACTTGAAGAGTATTAGAAGTAAATTATTAACTTCTAGGTACTAGTAGGTAGATATGCAACATCAAAAGAAAAATAATTGGAAAGCATTGATAGCCTACTGGTACGGCATGGCATTAGACTAACAAGTCGATAGTTTCAGGTTCTAACTCAATGAACACACCACTGAACTTTCATAATCAAGCGTACTATAAATTAATGATCACTTGCTTCAAATATTGAAGAAAAACATCGTGAGGAAACGAGCTACCTGACATTTTCTTTCTCTCAAAGGCGTCAAGCTTAAACGAAAAGAAAACTTGATTTATAAAAGTGTCTTTAAAAAAAATTTTTTTTTGGATATAAATATTTTATTGTTGTTATTATTTATTATTCTAAATTATGTGTAAAGCCATGATAGATGCTTACTTATGGGTGGTTTTAACTATGAGACTCGGTTGCTCATAAACTATGCTATAAAAAAGTATACATTTTTTTTTTGACGAATTATATATGGTGTCTCGAAAGTAAAATAACCTCGATTTAAATGCTGGCCATATAGGTAACAAAGCAGATTATTTATACACATTTTACTATCACACGGTGGCAGTTTTTCACAGCCCAAAACGCCCGGTAACCACATACGCAATAAAAAACCGGGAACAACGTAAAATATGTGCATCTCGTGCGATAAAATGCGACATAATGGCACAAAAGTTGTCATTGCTTAAATATTTCGCTGTTATTTCACACACTTCGGAATAAATGCAGAATAAATTTTCAGTTTTTATGCTTTATTTTTATTCATTATAAACAATTACAATAACATATTTTAGACTGCCTCGTTGGTCTAGTGGTCGCATGGTTCGATTCCCAGGTCGGGCAAAGTGTTTATGTTAGGAAATTCTCAGTAGCAGCCCGGAGTCAGGAAGTTGGTGGTGTGACACCCCCGTGCTTCGGAGAGCACGTAAAGCCGTCGGTCCTGCACCTGATCTCTCTCTGGTCGTGTCGGATTTCTGTCCCATCGGAATATGAGAGTGAAGGAAGAGGGAGTGCACCTGTGTTTGCGTATACACTTGTGCACTATAATATCTCCTGCGTACTTGGCTAATCTCAGTGGAGATAAGCCGCCGGGACCGAAATATGGTCGGAAGGAGTATTTTAATATATTATTAGTATACCTACATAAATTGAATAAGAAATATTGTTTATTGAAACTTTTTCTATGTACGAATGTGTCGTCCCTAGTGTTTTGCAAACGCTGAACCATGGGGTATTTTCAACTAGCGTAGCATGCCATAAACTCCGAAAATTCTGACTTTATTTTATAACAAATAACGTCAATTTCATTTTTTCGTGAATAACATTTACCGGAACAACAATTACATTGTGCTACAAGAATATATTCCTACATAATTCATCCATCGTATCTGGTAGTGTGAAGAATGATATGTTATGATGTTATGTTATGATATTTTAGTAGTCAATGTTTAACAGTCCTGTATACGTCCTCTGGTTGGGTAATGGGATGATGATGACATCATCAACCATTTTACCCATATTGCTCGAAACTAATGATGGTCGAGCAATGTGGGTTAAATGGTTTATGTGAGAAATTTTACTTAAAAATAACTAGAACTTAATAGCCGATGCGAATCCAAGGATGAAATCAACGGATTCTGTTAAAAAATTGCATACATTATGTTTCCTTCGTTTCCTTTTTCGGTGGTAATTTATTTTTTGTGAATATTTTTTTCTTCTTTTATTGTATAGCTGAATTCTCGTGAGTGTCCTCTATCCTTAGCCTTAATTTAGTTTTTCTGTACTATAAATAATGTTAATAAATTATTACTTATTAACTGATATAGGTACTAGATATAAATAATCATAAATATTATTTTTTTCCAATAACGTTGTATAAAAAAAAAAACACTTCTTACATATAATATTTACAGTCTAATTACAATATAACTCTATTATAGGAGTGTTTCGATAAACTCTGGTACCCAAGGTAAGATTTAACTTATGTGATGTGTTCTCGGGTTTAGGTTTCATACATGGCAGTTAAATTGTAATAGTTTTAATAATAATGAGACTACAGCCAAGCCTAGGTGTTTGTGTATGATTTAGTATGGGTATAGTATGGTATTGGGTGTATGAATTGTTTGTGTGCTAGGGTATGTTTCCGTGAGGGTTTATTAGTGTTTGTGCTTAATTGTAATCTTGTTATAAAATGGAAATCTTTATCAGGTTTTCCGTATTGTCATAATTTAGTGTAAGTAACCATTTATAGATCCTACTATACTATATATACTTTATCACATTCAAGTCGACACAGAGGATATATATTGCAAAATTTATTTATTTTATTATTTAAAAGGTTTGATAGAATATTATAATGCCGTTGCGCGAGAGCCGTTCTACAATAGTTTGTTGGATATACTTTAGAGTATTTACGTTATTTTTTTGCATTAGCTTCTTAAGGCAATGAGGAGTGTTTGTCTAAAATTGTGCAGAGAACAAAGAGCTGTCTCACTGTTAGAAGTTGACAATATTTATAGAGAGCTGTGATAGCATATCTGAAAGGCTTGAATGTTAAAACCTTGGACAGCTCTTTGTGCTCGTTCCAGAGGTATAGGTGAGGTTTTAGGTGCATCGCCCCATACTGTGATGCAGTAGTTTATCAGGTACTGACACAGGATAAAATAATCAATTTTTACAATGTTGTAATCTGCAGATTGTCTTAGTGCTTTAAAAATAAATATGCACTTACGATCTCTTGATGTAATATTACTAATATGATACTTCAAATTTAAAGAAACATCAATATAGACTCCTAGATATTTCACAACTGCAGACCTTGTTAATCGTGGACAGTCACATTGCGTAGCCTCACCTGTTCCCTCAATGTATCCTACATTGAGGGAACAGGTATGAGCTCTAAGCACCATAGAATCTGGGAGAGGTAGGTTAGTAGTTTGTACGGAGAAAGGTATGTAAACCGTTTTCTCTAGGTTTAGTGTTAGGAGATTATCTGATAGCCACTTTATGACTGATGTAAGAGCGTGCTCAGCATGCTTTGCTGTTTCAGACGAATCGTTAACATGTACAATTAACGCCGTGTCATCCGCGTGAATAAATGATGAAGAATTGTAAGAAACATTTTGCAAAGGTTGTTAATATAAATCAAAAATAATGTTGGACCTAAAATTGAGCCCTGAGGCACACCATAACTTAGTGATTCAGTATCACTAATAGTAATTGTCTATCTTGAAACATTGGGTTCGATCAAAAAGGTAGTCCTGAAAATTTTAATGAGTATATATACCTACCTGCCTCGTTGGTCTAGTGGTCCCAAGCGCGACTGCTGAACAGGAGGTCTCGGGTTCGATCCCCGGATCGGGCAAAGTGTTATTGAGTTTTTCTGTTAGGAAATTCTCAGTAGCAGCCCGGAGTTTTGGAACTGTGCCCGGTTGATGGCAATAGGCTCACCACCTATTACATGGGACTTAATAACAGCATTGGTGAAATGTGGGTGTACAATTGTGTACACCTCTGCCTATCCCTTCTGGGAATACAGGCGTGATAATGCAAAGCATGTTAATAATAACAAAAAAAAAACAATAAACTACGAATTTATACTTACTAGCAATGGTTCTAATAGTAGACACATAAGTCGACACCAGTATGACTAGTGGGAGTATAAACATGAAGATCAGAGACAGAGTAGTGTACGCTTGTTCCTGCCATCGCTCCGTGTAGAACCCGTGGGTCACACACTGGTATATATACCTAATGCCGCTTGCTTCTTGCTTATTTAGATAAGAAGTGAGGAACAGACACAGTGTCAAATGCTTTAGAGAGATCTAAGAAAATAACCAAACATTTCATGTTACTGTCCAATTTTGCCGCAATATGATCCACGAGTGATGCGACAGCATCTTCAGTTGATATACCACCGCTTAAACCATATTGGTTGTTACCTAGGTTTTCATACGACTTTAGAAAATTTACCAATCGATTATTTATTTTTTCCAGTATCTTAGAGATTGCAGGTAGAATAGATATAGGTTTGTAATTATTGACACTGTGTCTGTCCCTAGTCTTGAATATCGATGGACGATAGCCTTTTTAAGTACCTTAGGAAAGTAGCCATTGGATAAAGAGCGATTGCAGATATGAGTAATGGCTGGCACAAGCACAAGCAGACAGGATTTTAACAATCTCGATGATATGCCATCTCAACCCACTGCTGCGTCTGATCGTAAACCAAGAACAAGCCTTTCGACCTCTATTTCATCTGTGGGTAGAAGCACGAAGGAATTTACAGGTTCAGCATAAATAGGAAAATCGGACTTGTATGAGAAAGATGAAATTTTTTCAGCAAGATTTTTGCCAACGCTGGCAAAGTATTTGTTAACGTTATTAACAAACGAAATGTTATCAATAGATATCCTGAGAAGATCACTTGGTGAAATTGCATTGTAGTTAGTTCCAATAATATGTTTAATAATTTTTCAGATAGCTTTAGAATTGTTTTTCGCTTTACGGAACTCTTCTTTTTAATTTAAGATAAATCTTTGAAAAGCATTAACGCATGCTTAGCTAACTCTAAAGTTACAATTTTAAATGGAAAAAGAATACGGTCGCGAACAGGATTCGGATTCTTCTTTTTAATATGCAGTTTTTATATTTTTGAGTAATTTATTGCTTAGCATGCGAGTCATGCTATCTCTGTTTCGTATACATCTGAGGAGCCAATTGGAAATCTATGGTTTCAGTATTCTACGTTTAGAAGTGATAGCATCAACAGTATTTGCATCTGCAATGTTCATTACTTCACGGAAGTCCATTTTAGATATATCAGTAATAACAGCTAGATAGTCTATCACAATGCGATTAGATTTGGGTGTTGGTCAATGCTTATAAATTTAGGCTTATGGGCAGTAATATATGTGTCGAATCTGGACTCACATTTTTCGACTAGAATTTAATAATTAAGTGGTCAATGCAGGAGTTGGCACGGGTAGGGAACAAGTGTGAGGGTAAGAGTCTATGTGAGACAAGAAGGTTTAGGTACTGGTTCGCTTGAAGGGTTAGGTTGTTCGGTCTGATATCGATGTTGACATCCCCCATTAACACTATATCTTTTGTGGTGGAGATTGATGACTGATTGTTCACTGATGTGAAGTTATCAAGATTCCTTAATGAAGGAGAACGATAAATTGGTATTAGACAAAGATTATGAAGATTAGATTACAGACTAAGCAATTAGCATCACACATGATAGGCTCCAAGACGTTATGTGGCAATTCCAATTTCACGTACATAATAATACAATCATTTTGATTTATCGGCTTACTCGTGTGATAAGAAACATAAACTTTTAATGGTAGAACTGTTGACACACTAAGCCAACACTCCGTTAAGACTATAATATAACATGAAAGTTTTATGCTGAAAAAAATACTCTAAAATTATCGAAATGATCATACACACTGCGTATATTTAAATGCATTAGTTTTAGTGATTAAAGTTTATTAGTAATATATTTTGTGCATGACTCTGGCTCGCGGATATATTAATTTGTTGTACCAAATGAATCTATATCATTTAGAATATTAATATCGAAAATTTATTATAAAAGTTAGTACTTATTTGTTTATGCCCTGAGGATTATTATAATTATTAGTCTTCAATAATATTGGTCTTCAGGAGAAATTATAACGTATGAAGACTACTAAATTCCTAATAAAGTGAAGATCACAAGCTGTACGTTGGAAATTAAGAATTCTTGATTTATTATGACATTGACACTGTTCAAAATAGAAAAATATGTAGTGTAGAGGCTACTAAATAAACACTCCTCATCATCATCCCCCTGTCGGTGTACCATGACTTTTTCTTCCATACCTCTGTCAGCCGTCATCTCGGTAGTCACTTCTTTTCTAGTCATATCATCTTTCACGCAATCCATGAATTGTTTCCTCGGTCTTCCTCTACTCGTGTACCTATCTACATTCATACTCAAAACTTTCCTCATCACATGATCTTCAATTTCTACGTATTACATATCCATACCATGCCAAACGATTTCCACACAACTTCTCGGTGACCGGCGTAACTTTCAGACTTCCTATTACATACTCATTTCTAATTCTATCCATTCGCATCACACCACACATCCCTTTCAACATTCTCATCTCAGCCGCATGCAGTAGCCTTTCAACTAATATTAATATTACTAAATATAGGCTATCTATCCAAATAATAATTTACCTATTTTAGCTATCTAAAATAGGTAAACACCTTTTATTTTATTTTTTCTAAATTAAGCTGACAAACTAATCCTTATCATTTCGACTTCCCTTTTATTTAATAAAAATATCTAAGCCTTATTATTCAGCTTATGTAACTTTTTAATGTTCATTCATACTTAAGTTACAGGCATTATATTTTAATAATAAAGTAAGCACCGTGTACGAATGAATCACTGAGCATTTGCTGTGTTTGGCGCAAATATTTATATTGAAAATATAAGTCTTTGTTAGCTGTGAACTTTACAGAGGATTCGTATCGGATATTAAGTTCTAGTTATTTTTAAGTAGAATTTCTCACAATAACTATTTAATCCACATTGCACGACGATCATTACTTTTACATTTTAACTAAAATTTATTTATTTATCAGATTACTCTGTAAGAAGTTACGCGAAGTCTCGCGTCTAATTGAGAATCTCCTCTTTTTTTTTCGTTGGTATATAATAACAAGAATTTGTGGGTCAACATTATTTAATGACTCTACTGAATGGCCAGAACAAATTTTGTACACACACACACACATTTGGAAGAGACATTGATTGATTTTCAAAGACTTTCGCTCACATAATATTTTATAGGATCGAGATCCGTAACACCTTTGTCGTGGGCTTTGTCAAGGCATAGTACGTATTTGTCACGTGGAATGGCTTTCGTTTCATAAATGGCGCTATCGCTTACGTAAACGTGAAACGTGTTGTGGATCGGAACAATATAAACAACATTTTAGATAAGAAAGTTTCAAAAAAGTTTTACTTTACGGTGGTGATAATACTGCTGCGTTTACTGTTTGACATTTGGTATAGATTGTCACAGATTGGTGCCCTGCCCATAATTAAATATAAATCTCTCTGCGCTTATGAGGAGTACGTTGACCATCAGTTGTGTTGTTCAAATGAATGTTTATGACAGTCAATACAGGCAGTCAAATGCCTTAAAGGCTGAAACCCAAATTTTTCAAAAAAGTTGGTATCTTATTAGCCATTAATTGGATTTTAGAGGTGAAATAGGTATGTAATTACTCTATATTAAATATTGGTATTAAGCTGCATCCGGTTAGACTGGAAGTAGACTTCATGGCAATTGGGAAATCTAATGTATCCAGTGCCTGCCTAGCCTTTGCCGAAAGGTAAAATATTTTCTATGGGCCCCTCTTACAAGAAAAATCGTTTAGAATGATCGAAAATCTCACAAAATTACGCACCTGCTTCCCACACACCTGACCCTCATAAAGATTTTCTAAGCAACCAATTAGGGAGGTCGCAGAAGACGTAATCTCAGTCCAAAATGTGAGTCAGTTGAAAAACTCAACTACAAAAACAATTTCTAGCTGGAAATAGGCTACAAGCATTTTATTTGTCTCGACTGTCTAAATACAATATATTCAAAATATTATCAGAAATAATACTAGCCCTCTTGTAAATGCTGTCCTTACCACTATAGATAACGTTATAAGAATTCAGAAAAATCATGCGTAATTATAAAATTCAGTTTATCTTAAGGCACAATTCAAATAACAGAAATTAAAATCGCAACTGTTCATAAGACACTGAATGATTTTACACTTCAATATAAATTCAGACCCTTTCACGGCTAATAAAACAAAGTTTCCATTTCCATTCATGACCCTTAAACGTTAATAAATCATCTACTTGTAAATTTAACAGCAGTTTCAAGACCAGAGTGGGTAATATTTATAACTTACTTTCGTTATACTAAACTGTGTGTGAAATCTCCAATAGGAAATGAAACATTTTTGTGGCAGTCCCATCAAAATAGCATGACATTTAATAACATCTTGAAAAAGGTAAGGTAATCCGTTCTTGCTTGCTAGCACTGCGGTGAGGTTTTCCATATTTTTCAACATAGCAGAGAATTATATTTTTGAATATTATGTCCGGGTTTTCATAGTATTTTCATTTTAGTTACAACTACGTAGCAGCTGTGCCAGTGGCGTTATTCACGTCAAATTATTATTTAAGTTTGATGCCAAACTAAGATTTCTATCATTCATAAATTCTCATTGCAATTGGGGTAGGCAGAGATAAGACTTGTACGATTCAAGTCTACGTGTGCTACGATTCTGACATTTATAGTAAATGCATGCTTGACTGTTTGGTTTGCTATTTACCTGTTCCATTAAATATGAGAACGTCCGTGATTTGATTGCTGCAAGTTTGCTGATATTAAACCCTCCAATTCTTTCAATTATACTGGCATCGTTTTAAATGGAATTATCATTTTATTTGAAGCAATTATCTTTTTCTGACAAAGTTTGCCTATGAAAATATTTATGAATATAACGCATGTTAATATATTTCAGCTTATTGATATTTATAGATTAATACACTTTTACTAACAATATATACGTTTTACATAATCTCTGATCGTTTACCCGCTGCATTGATAAACGCAAAACGTCCATTCAATTCTGCGTGTTATAGTTCAGTAATTATGTAAAACCGCTAAACGTCGTTCAGCTGTTTTTCATAACAGTACTGTTTTGTAAATTAAAACAGCTAGCAATTTTGTAAAACAGAGGATTCTACAATCCATCTGCGACATATATATAATATTAGTCATTATATTTACTTGATAAATTCATACTCAGAAAACTAAATCTAATTTTAAATTACTTACAATACCTATAGAAAGACCACAACCAATAGAACATTAAGATATTATGAATGTTCTGTTGGTTGATTATTATTAGTTAGTGACTTAATTTAAGTGGCTTTCATGCTTCATAAGTTCAACTTCAAGCAAAACTGTTTTCATTTTCACTGTACTAGAACCAGAAAAGGTTTTCCGTATATTTTTCCGGTTTTACAAACGTGGGATGGAAGTGGGGATTAAATCCCTTGGAGCTGAGTCGGATAAGAGTGCCGATTAGGCTATTGTTTATCCTGCGAAACGTGCCAAACGGAAAATTAAGCCAAGCATGGCACTTTTAGTCGACGGATGGGTAACCGGTAAGAGATTTTTTATCTGAATATCATGGAAAGAATAATTAAACAAGACAGTTTTCAACCACTAGAAAATAACGGAGTAAGCAAGACAGAGTTCGACCACTCGAGCCATAGATAAAACACAGGATTAGCAAGACGGTGTTTCCCAACATTCAATGATGATTTTATATTGTACTTTTACACCATACACGTGTAAAACTTGACTCAAGCGGCTAAAAATCTGTTTCAATACCCGAGGTCAAAGAACAGTACAATATTATTTGTTATAATAAATTCGAGTTAAGTTGAACACAAAAGGAAATTGTTACATTAATATTTGCATAAATGTTGAACGATTTGTATAGAATCCGCTAAATAATATTTGAACGTCAGTTACGTTCTTAATTATTATTGTAAAGAAAAAATTACTATTTTTGTTTTTTTTTTGTATAAAATTTCCGGGATTGCCCGACTAGTTTCGAACTCGAACGGAGCCCTTAGCCCGCGGCGATGTCGCGACTCGTGACATCGCCGCGGGCTCAGCTCATGACTTTCGAAAGTCGAGTTCGAAAATACATAGCTTAGTATTTGTGTTCATACACCACATGGTGAACGTGGGCACAGTTATGAAGCAAATAATAGTATACTTGAAAAAAATTGTGAATGCATGTCTGCATTCACAATTTTGTTCCGGGTTTGGGTGCGTGTGATATGTGTCTATACAAACACGCGTTAGGAAATTCTCAGTGGCAGCCCGGAGTTTGGAATTGTGCCCAGTAGATGGCAATAGGCTCAACACCTATTACCTGGGACTTAATAACAGCATTGGTGAAATGTGGGTTTACAATTGTATACACCTCTGCCTACCCCTTCGGGGAAAATAGGCGTGAAGCTGTGTTATGTAAATGTTTTTTAACACGCACTGACGATACAGGAAAGAAATCATTAGCCAGAGCCACAGTGTAATATGTAATTAAAGATTATTTTATTAATATGCATGTAGCAGGTCAGCAAGCTCTTATAAAATAAAATGATGAAATGGAATTCTTTGACTTGGAACTGTTTTATTGCTCCCATTTGCGTACCGATTGTTTTCCGATCTATCTAGTAACAATAGGAGGTCCCAGCAATCCGAACTCGACTAGAGCTTTCTAGATGCTCACTTTGTTTCTCACAGAATGGCATAATTCAAACCCATTTAACTGGAAACGACAACAACTCCTTTATAAAAATGCATTCGAGTAAAAATCACAATAAAATCATGATTAAAACATTTACCATTATTTAACTGTCTTCCTCGTGAACAGGTATATAATTGTTAATAGGTGTCGCTAGAATTCGGATTTATCCAGCGTGGATTTGGTTGCCAAAGATATACTTGCCATACATTCAGAACCAAATTATGTGTGTATGTGAATACCCCGGTACAAATTTATTAAGATTGCCATCTCATATTTATTGGTATGACAATAAATCAAACAAGAAAAAATAGGGATTAGTCTGAAAACTTTTTCAAGTTCACGACCGAACTCCATCTCTTTCGTCTAGATTCGTAAACTATAAAAAACATATTATTAACATAGGTAGACTAGAGATGTATGCCAATGATCTTGTTTCTTATCAAGTGGTTGATGAACAACCTAGTGTCAGAATTTAAAGCACTCGTAGATCTCTGTTATGGCTTTACACACCACCGAGAACATCTCTCAGGTGTGCTGGTTTCCTCACGATATTTTCCTTCACCATTATAAGCAAGTGATAATTAATTTATAATACGCACAATATGACTTCGAAAAGACAGTGGTGGCCTTGGATTCGAACTTGCGATCTTTAATTTGTCAGTCCAACGGTGCTACCACTAGGCTATCGCTGCTTATCGATGCCGATGATAATATAAACAATATTATTTTGCCCCTTGCCGTCTGGGTTAGCGACATCAGATAATGTCACGTAGTACGGATCTTGTAGTGTTTGACATTGTTCAAAATTATACAATAGTTAGTAGGTATGAAAGTATAGCTATAGCAGTACATACGTCTGCGAAATCTAGCCACTGTAGACAGTCACCATAGGAGTTCTATTAGGTGTAAAATAAATATTATGTGGTATACACCTTTAAAATAAATATTATGTGGTTTATACCTGTGGTAGAAAATAAAAATATACACCTTTTAAAGACAAAATAACGACTGAAAGCCTTTGTTGAATGAACCATTTCCCAATTGAGCCGTCTTTTCTCTGTATTTAGAGACTATCTGATATATACGTCACTATATTATGTAGGAGCACCACTGTTCAATTTTGTAAGTAGGAAAACTATACCTACATGCCATGTAGTATGGAATCACTTATTTTATTAAACAGTCTTTAAAAAAAAATGTCTTTAACATACAACCCAAAGTTAAACTATGGGTTGGGCATGTTTCTAACAAATTAATATAATATAAAAAATAATCATATGACAGAATATAATAAAAAAATCTTTTCTGTTATTCCCTCTTTCGTCGGTTCAGTACCCCCAAGCACTGATACACGAAATTAAAGAAAACCCCTAACATTAATCGAGACTCATGTTAATATTTGAAACATAAACTGAAAATCTTGGTATTGCAATATATGTGCGGGCCGATAAAAAATTAAATTATGTCATTAGTATGAGGGTTTACGTTTAATAGCCTCATAATGTATAATAATTTTTACGAGTATATAAATGAGTGTTATGTCGTCATGATGGTATTTTAAATGAGAAAGTGGTTGAGTGCTTCGTTCATAAGGAAAATACAAATAGCTCTCAGCATTAACGAGACTCATCATCAACATCGGCAGCCTGACCTCACCCAATGCCCAGCAGTGCGACACAATGTAGGCTATCAATAAATATTTGTCAAATATTCAACAGAATTGAGCATCCAATGTTTCAATGTTTTCAAGGAACTGTAATAACACCTTAAGATGAAATCTAACAAGCATTTAATTTAATAACAAATCGTCATAAAATAGTATTTTTCTCCAAGCTTATCTAGAATTCGCGTGCCTTCGTGATTCTGGTCTGGTATTTTTTTAGTTGAAAAGGTAGATAATCTAAAAGAAAGAAATAAAAAAGCAATAAGCTATCACGCAATCTCTTCGGGTCTCTGCAGATCGGTTACTCAAGCAGCGATTTTAGTCGCTATTCCGCGCATGTTAAAAGCTTAGTTGCATGATAAATAAAGTTGATACATTTTTGGTTTATTTTGGTCGGATTTACTGAATAACTTTAAAGTTTTTTAAGTTCCTATTTTTATTTGAGTGTTGTTTTTAATAGTTTTTACGAGTATAGCAGAAATATGCCTAATACTAACATATGCGGGCACTATTATTGCCCAGCACTTAAGTTCAGGAGCAATAAATAAAAATAATGGAACGCGTATGTCTTAATAGTATTTTTACATTCGCAATAAAATTAAATTATAAAGAAGAATTTCGTGAACTGTGTATTAAGTGATCATTAAGCTATGAAGTATTTTACTAGTATTCTAAGGCAAAGAAAGGCCAATAATATATTAGACCTTTAAGTTTAATGGGCTGTGTGGTGTGCGGCGGATGAATAGAATTAGATATGAGTAGATATGCAAGAGGAAGTCTGAGAGTTACGCCGGTGAGCGAGAAGTTGTGAGAAAATAATTTTTAACAAAAAAAAAGAACCGACTGCAAAAATCTTTCTGTTAAGTAAAATTGCACTAAAAAGTTATAAAATAATTGCATTATTTACTTACTACAATTTATATAAGAAAATTGTTTTAATTTTAGAGGATTCTGAATAAAATCAATTTATTAGGACAATAATATACAATTATTATTATTTTTGGAGTCGGTGCCAGACAAACTTTACAAATATTTAGGAATTTTCCTAAAATTTGCAAAGTATATTTAAAGGTACATTAACCATCATTATTTTTACGAAAATTATACCTAATTGAACCTATTTACAAATGAACACAACAACTGCCTAAAGCGAACGTAATACGCTACTTCATGAATGTACTCACACGTTTATTATCCTTTACTGAACCTAACCTGTCCGTGTCGGGATACACGAAACTCCCGAGCTCGCTTCGCTCGCTCATGGATCAATTTAATATATTTTCTTTCATAATCCCGATATATTGTCGACTATTATAGTGGTTTAGTATTTACGTCATTAAAAAATTTCATAATTTTTTTGCTATTGACAAGTAAAATAAAGTTAGGTTATTATTGTTAGGACATACAGAGCCATACGCGACAAAATTTCGAACTAAAATTAACAATCTGACACTTCATTTCACACTGATTTACATAATCTCTGATCGTTGACCCGCTGCATTGATAAACGCAAAACGTTCATTCAATTCTGCGTGTTATAGTTCAGTAATTATGTAAAACCGCTAAACGTCGTTCAGCTGTTTTTCATAACAGTACTGTTTTGTAAATCAGCTAGCAGTTTTGTAAGACAGCTTATTCTACAATCCATCTGCGACATATCCTTATCAAAGTAGGAAATCTAGATCTGAGGCTATTTTAAAAGAGAGTTTATTACTATAAACTGCGTAAAACGAGATGAAATTAATTAAAAAAAAAAAAACTGACTAGCGTATGTTACTCACGGGACAGTATAAGGATTCTAACGATACCCCATATATCGAAATCAGTTCAGGTATTTAGAAGTTATGGTGGAATAGGTAAAGAAACTCGCAAACATACTTACATACATACATACTTATATACACTCCGTTTTTTGAGCACTCGTGTAAAAAGAGATGTTTGAGAATGTGGTGTTACACTAAAAAGTATTAAATAGCAAAAAAATATGACGGATTTCCGGTGCTTATCTTCCGGTTTCATCATCATCATCTGATGATTAAGCTGGAAAATAGGCAGTTCATTAGAACTATTCTAGAGACCGTAAACACCACCGGAAAGTCACAAGAAAGCAAAATACACCATTTCGTTTACTTCGACTTTCTTATTTCTCAGTTATTTTGATTTCAATACCAAACTACTAAACCAATTTTCATAAAATTTAAATAGAACCAATCTGAAAGTAAATCCTTTCAAATAAAAAAATAATTTTCCAAATCGATTCATAAATGACGGAGTTCTGAGGTAACAAACATAAAAAAAAAAAAACAACCAAATTGATAACCTCCTCCTTTTTGGAAGTCGGTTAAAAATCGTGGATATGTAATGCGGAGGAATGAGGGTCATGATTGTGACGAGGAAAGTTTTGAGTATAAATGTGGATGGCTAAACGAGTAAACGAAGACCGAGGGAACGATGGATGGACTGTGTGAAAGATGATATGGATAGAAAAGGAGTAACTACAGAAATGATGGTTGACAGAGATGTAGGTATGGTAGAAGAAGTCATGGTGCGCCGACCACAATTAAATTGGGATAAGGGCAGGGGGATGATGATGGTTAATGTAGATAAACGTATAGACACTATAAGAGAGCAAAAATTAAAGGATAGACAGTAATTTGTGTACCAGGCAATGGAGAGGTACATCTCCCCAATTATGTTTTAACCAATTATAATTTTAATATAACAATAGGTAAACGGTTTTTGTGTGAGCTCAATTGTTAAAAAAAGGCGCTTGCCTAGAACTAGGCTAATTAGCACTTCAGAGAAGAATAATTACCTACTTAATATCTTTTGGTAACGTCTCGGTTGCTCGTTCTGCATTCTAATAAACAAAGATTTTATTAAATATAAATCTTTGGTATAAAAAATTGGGTGAAAGAAGTGGTTTTATTTAGTTGTATATGTAGCGTAACGATACTACTAGCTCTAAGCAAACTGTACACACACTTGAGAAGTAAAATATTAATATAAATATTATATAATAAATAAATATATATACATGTCGGAGATGGCAATACCGAGCGCTACGGCTAGTCGGCGACTACAGCGAGTGGAGGGAGGACGCCAGTCTTTTGCGAGCCGCCGTGGCGGACGGACCTCTTCATCCTGACTTATCTAGCCTACCTCTGATTATATGATATTTGAATACCTACATTGTACATTGTAATATGAAGTGACTCACTACTAATAACTAACCCAAAGTAAACGTGCTCTCAGTGGCGGAGAGCATTAATATTGGTTTTATTGACGATTACCTTTGAAATCCTGACAGACATAGAGACCCCCGATTCTATTATTCAAACCTTTCTCCTACATACATATATGCGAGAAGTAAATGAACTTAACATTGTGTAATAATAAATTATAATAAACAGATATTTTATAAAAATAAAATTTCATAATCACCATATTAAATTTGTATGTAAATGTAGAACAATACGACCGAACTTTACTATTATATATTTTACGGTAGAGGTGGGAGCCACCCTGCGCCCGCGCACCGTTCGGCTATGTTCGGAATTCCTCATTACGTCAGTCGATTGCATGACCCGACACACAGTGCATGTCGTTTGCACCTCCGCCGTATATATCGAAATACCTACCGCTTTGCTATTTTTCCTCACTGTGTGTACCCGAACTCTTCTTCAAAATAAACTGTAACTGTGCTTGTGCCTAGTGTTTTTCTCACAGATATTACTTAAGACCAGTTTTTAATATCCACCATAAACCATTCATGATTTATATACTCCTGGAAGGAGGCTTGATGAGATAGACTCGTGGCTTAGTAACACACTAGATCGTTCGATCGTGTTTATGTTGTGCTTGCTGCTGTTGGTGTAAATGGGTCTTCTTCTTCTTATCGTGTTTGTTGATGAACAACCAAGTGTCAGAGTTTAAAACACCCTTATGTCTCAAACATGGCTTTACACACCATTGAGTATATATCTCATGATATTCTACTTCACCGTTATAAGCCATTTATGCCTTTGGTCCGAACTTCGATGCGATCGATGCGATTTATGCGATCTTTGAGTTGCTAGACTAGTGATAAAGGCTGTTGGATGGGTGACCATTACCTATAATATCGATACTCACCATGCATCAGAACCCATGTTAAGTATCAAATGAAGATCCATGACAGTTGTTATTGGTAGTCAGATCCCTGAAAGTCGGACAACCAGTCTTACCACAAAATATCATGTTACGCAGTAACTGGGTTTTGGAGGACAGATAGATAGGCCGCTGCTACAGCTCAAAATTTCAAAAAGCCTTTGTCTATCTCACCTTACCAAGATTCAGTTACCAGTGTATTAAACTGCATCCTATTATACTGAAAGCCGACCCCAATGTAATTGGGGAAAGGTTAGGCAGATGAATGCTTGGTTTTGTCTCATATATCTATATTAGTATAAATATAGCACACACATAAAATATAGAAGTTTATTATGAGGAACTGTAGTTCCTCATAATCAAACTTCTGGCAACGCGATACGCTAAAAGTTCTTTATTAAAATTAGACCTTTCGGGTTCGGTTACCAAACAAGACTTGGCAAAGCTACGACAAAGTGACGAAAGTAAATAAAAAACTTTCTACGAATGAAACCTTATACTTCAAACAACGTTAATAAGGTAAGCAAAAGTAGTTTTTGCTTGGTAAAGTTGCCGACTCTTAGCTGCGCCTATACAATTTGAAAGTTATCACCATAATAATTAAGAGGGGTTATTATCAGTTAGTCAATAATATAACTGATAAGTTAAGACTCTAAGTTTACTCAGTTTGACTTATCTTGATTTTATTAGAGGTAAATCGTCGTACACTTATAAAAAACAAGGTAAATCTATTTATTTTTTATTAATATAACATTCTTATTTCCATCTTTATCCGTGGTGATAAACTGAAAATTTGCCTACTTTGATCAAATAGAAATTTACCTAGACCTCTTGACAAACAAATTGGAAAACAGAGTTTATTCTGTATTTTATATAGAAGGTTAATGTCCATCCTTTCAACTTTTCTATTCGTCATATTGTATCGAAATCCATCGTGCTATGTTCTAACTTCCACTAGCTTATGCCAAGGGTTTCAGGATCTCACCGGCATTCGTAGCAGCCACGGCAAGTAATGACCTGTCGAAGATGTCCACTGACCATATAGCTAAACAGGAACTCTATACAAGAGCGCGTATAAAAAGTGTGCGGTCCGCTTTCAAACCTATAGTGAATGGAGATCATTAACGTCAAATGTGGCGATCGGTTATCCAAGCGCTCTCGCTCCTGACCATAATATTTTTGAGAGAGAGAGAGAGAGAGAGAGAGAGAGAGAGAAAGAGAGAGATAATATTTTTAATTCACCTTTACTGCTCCGTAATGGTCAAGACACTGCTCGGCCTAAATGAGGCACACTTCTAAACATTATTGATTTTGCATTCTCTTATTGTTTTTGCGAACAACACCAACGACTAACACGTTACGGGAAAGCCAATACAAAAATTAATTTAGTGTAATAAATTATTAAAGGAACGTCCTTTGACTTGAGTGTTTTATCATTCAAAATCTAGAAAAAAATATTGTATAATTAATTTAATTTGTCAAATGGTATAAATATAGGTATAGGTATATCTATACTTACGCTCCAACTCCGACATTGAAAATCAAATAATTAATAAAATAAAGTATTATAATTGAAACAGCTAGTCTCTCGGCACCAATGAATTAATTATAATTAACCTTTTCACCGCAATAGCAGTGAGAGGACACTATCAATTAAACATTAATAACAGCATCAGCGAAATATAGGTGTGCAACTAATCTTAACCCTCTGGGACTCTTCAGATAGGCACGTTTTTATATTATGAATAAGTATATTATAAATAAGTGGAATCTACAGACTATTAAATTCTTAAAGTGATTTATTAAGAGTAAATAAACATAGCTTTATGCCTGTATTCCCCGAGGGGGTAGGTAGAAGTGTACACAGTTGTTCACCCACATCGCATCGCAGAAAAACCCAATAATATTTTGCCCAACTCGGGAATCGATCCCAAAACCCTTGCTCTAATAGCAATGAGGCAGAAAATTGCAGAACTACTTTAACCTACATATGCAAAACTAATCTGAATGAAAATCAAAGAAAATTAATAACCAAATATTACAAGCAAAAATATAAATTATCTGAATATACGACATCTTACCAAATCATGATCGAGTCAACATTTCGTAAGCTAAGTACATTTTTCGTGAAGTAAAACATTGACTGAAAAGCAATTTGCGTCACGTATGAAACGTATAAATTGCAAAAGGCAAACGTAAACTTATTCATAAAAGAAATACAAACTCGTATACAAACATATCAAATTATACGCGTCCTCTTTTGCTGATGGAGTTTTTAAATATACAGAGCTTCTGATTAGGTTAAAGAATTTTATTAATCTTGAATTCTCGTCTCTTATATAGATACTTTTTAATCGCTGCCTTGATGTTTTAGGCCTATGTATTAAAATAACTATTTGTTTTGTTATTCTACCAATTTTTATTAAATTATTTTTATTTTATTAAATTACGCAGTGCTATATGTGGTAGTGCGGATATTTAGATATCCTTCAGAACAGTAGTTGAGAATTTGCTATAACACTATGTGCAAAGTTATATATAATTTTATTGAGCACCATATTCTGTTTATGTACAGTATGAGTCATGCTACAGTGCACATACATAAATTAAGTGAGACTAGACTATCGACAGGAAAAATTGTGAAAAATTCTAAATAATTTTTTCTTGCATTTATACTTATTTATGCTTAATCCTTATTAAATCGTTATGATTTTTTTAACAAATTGGTATATTGTGTAATACAAAAGAAAAATGTTGTAAATAGTTTCACCCAATTTCATTTATGCACTTCATCAAGACTCACACAACATATTAAACTGAGAACACTAAAAGTATAAACACTACCCAAAACATACCACAAAACAAGCTATTATTAAATGAAACAATAGAAACATAAAACATGAACACATTATGGAAACCAGACGCCCTATATCTTACCGTGCTTATTTTAGCATCTGAGAGATTATACCAAGGAGACACACAACGACACTTCAAGGCTAATAATATTTCGTAGGCTTTGTTTTCATAAGTGTGTCAAAGATTTAGACTATCCCTTCGCATAAATCCTTAAACGTATTGTAATTAATGAACACATACAACACGGTGTTGCGGAAGATGTCCTCGCAGTCATATTTTTGTATCCATAAAAATTATAACTTTATTTCGTGTTAAAAGAAAGGCGACTTATTCTTGTCTTCAGAATACATGAGATTGGAAGCATATTAATGTCACTGGAAATTTTAAAAATACCTTTGTACGCGTAAATGAAGGGAACACCTAGTTCATTCTTAAGACGTACGATAAAAGGAAAAGGCATTATAACAATGAATCTGTTTGGCATAAGCAACTTAAATATATTCGTTGCATATTGTCATAAATTCTGAACTCAATTTATATTATTATGCAATGTGCTTTACCATCCTTTGAGAAATTCAGCGTAGTTTATTTAAAATATAAGATACATGGCAAATGTCAATAAAGTCAGCTCTGGAAGGTAAATAAAGGAACAAAAGGAAATTGAATGTTTTGTTTAATATCACGATAAAGCAACTTATTTATTTGACAAGCCCCGTAATATATCTTACCTTTATTAGGATAAAATTGACTGTCTAGGAGAAATGTTCATCATACATAAAAAATCCCTTGGCCCATTAAGGCCAACCACATAAACATAATTTTTAATAGTGTTTAATAGTAGACTTTTCTCTACAAACTTTATTTTCGTTTGTGAATCAATTTTAATGACTTAGAATTATACTTTGGTGTTCATTGTAGCGTAGGTTAAATTAAATTAGAGCATTTCTCTATTTTAGTTAGCAGTAAAAAAGAGTGAGACAGGATGAAAAAGGATTAAACAAAAATTTTTGAACATTTGGGGTAGCTACTAAAATGGGATGCGTTCAAATAAAATTTAATGAAAAATTTTGAAAAATTTCCGATGACAAGAGGAGGACGTTTTCATGTTTACAGTGACAGTTTGTGATCTTTTTACAGAGTGGTCTAATTTTTATGAGTCGGTGCCAAACAAAACAATCAAGGAAGATCATTTAACTTATAGATATAAAAAAATGCAACATGGAATTCGCACCGACTCAAAATTAGTTAAACTTAATTAATAGGACTAAGATAACATTTTACTTTTCACTTGCTATGCCATCCTATATTTTTTTGATTAAAAGTTTTTAGTGTATACTAACTTTATTTTAGTCCACCTACGCTGGATTTGCTACCACGGACGCTAAATATTCGGGCCAATCTTTTCAGGATCAAAGTTATTTCATTCGTATCACACGCAATTGAGTTTTGTTCTCAATTGAGCACGGATTTCTTTCAAGCACCATATCATTTACTTTTGCACTAAGCTTCAATCCATTTTGCTCAACACTTCACTTTCAAATTTTCTCTGGGATTTTGAAAATTCTACTATTGTGAGAATGAGCGAATCGTAGAAAAATCCAGATTTGTTATCGTATAATTTATTTACTAAGTAATTCAAATTAGTCTCTCTCACAAGATTTTATGTATTTTACAAATAGGGACAATTAAATTTTTTACGTAGAGCATACAATATACACAGAGATTTTCATGTTACATGAATATATAACTATAACTAATCTATGTTAAGTAAAATTGTTTTTTTTTTCTAGATATAATAATAATTTATTCCCCAAAAAAAACACTGAGTACAAATCAGCTTAAATACTATTACTACGAATTATAATAAAAATATTACCTGAAACGTAGACGTGTTAAAAGCAGATTTTGGTAATTTTGCTCAGCTTCGCAAAGCAGGAATGAATTGTATCATTTACCCAGTATAAGTGTTAAAAGTGGTTAAAAGCTATTGTTGTTACTATGATGAGCGACTTAAATTATATTCTGTAAATTAATATAGAGGAATCACCAAATCAAATGAACATTAGGGTCCCCCCCCAGTGGTTCCACCTTGTCATGGTGGGGGTGCTCTGTAGCCGTAGCTGGGTGACCAACCCACGGCGAAGCTAGAGGTACCCGAGGAGGGCCGCTCCTCTGGGCTTTGCCTCCTAGCCCATGTTGGAGCGTCGTAGGTTGCAGTCCCGCAATTGAGGTGGGCTGCGTTGTCGTATGGGCGGCACCGCAGCTGAGAGATGGGGGCCGCGGCGGGAGAAGACGATGCGCCGCTCTCCCTTCCTTCCGCGGTCTTGACGGGGACGCCAGTTAGATGATTAATGCGAATGAATGATGAATGATGATGAATAACGCCGTTAGATGGCGGACGCGGTGGGGCCGCAGGGGAGGAGGATTGCCGGTATAGCGAGGCGCCGCTCTCCCTATCCTCTGCGCTTGTAGTGCTAGGCGGCGAGGCCACAGATCGGACCCATCACAGGGGACCTTGGGCGTCCGGACACAGGGTCGTCTGGCACCCATTACACATGGTCACCGAGGTGGTTGCGGCACGCCATGCGTCTGGTGTGTCGTGGGACGTCCCTCTCTACTCCCTCTCACGGGGTTGGGTCCAGAAGAACAGACGGTTGCGGACGGGTTCGCGGTCATGTGCGAGAGCGTTCCCGCTTCCCGCAGCTGAGGCGTTACACTGTGGAGTTTTAGTGGGTTCAAGTCTCATATAACCGCTTTGTCCCCCGTGTCAGAGCGATATGCGAGTGCACTTATCCACATAAAAAAGGGTAAATTTTTCAATTTAGGTATTGCCTTACGGGAAACTTTTGAAAACACTCGTAGCTGCTGCCTGCAAGTCGGTATAAAAAGTATTAGTTATATGCAAATCCAGGTTTTAAACTATCTGTGTGTCAAATTTCGACCAAATCCATTCAGTAGTTATTGCGTGAAAGTGTAACAAACATCAATCCATCCTCACAAACTTTGGCATTTTTTGTATTATAGTAGGATTATCATTTACACAAACTTGGACTTTATTTATCAATGATTTTTATTATCGCGATACTAGGTTGTTCATTTATCATACCATAAGAAGAAAATCATTCTAACTTGTCAAACTTTTCCAGAAACAGACACTTACGCCTTCCAAATAAATGTATTTTTATTCACGATGGGCAAGTTGCGTTAAACCCTTACCCACTCTCAGTTGGAAGTGGCCTTCTATTTTTAACCGGGGTCACAGAGCAAAAATGACGCCCACTAAGTAAATATTGAATTCTTTATTCATCAAAATTAAATTACGGTGAGCTTGATGGATTCAAAAGAAAGTGAAGAAGGCTTTTATGAAGGTGGTCATTGAGTATTGGACACTAAAACGTAGAGGTAATCATGTTTCAAAAATATCAAATGTTAGCATCACGCATATGGGGGATGCTAACATTCGATATTGAGGGGTTAGACAGTGAACTCGACGAAAGACTGTTTGTTGCACACCTATATTACACCGATGCAATAATGACGTACCATGTAATATATGGTGAGCTTATTGCCACCGGAAAAGCCCGGCACAGTTCTTTCATTCAAGTTCCGGGCTACTACTGAGAATTTCAAATAAACATGTAGTAAAAAAGTATTGCCCGATCCGGGAATTGAAAGGGACCCGGTATATTCAGTTTAATTTTCGAATATGGGTCGTTTTTTTTTCTCGAGCCTTGCAAGCCTCGCGTGGTGGTTAATAAATCATTTTTAAATATTAATTTTATATTAAAGAAACTTTAACTTAAACTCTTAAGACGCTGTTGAAGCATCTGTCTAAGATGTCATACGGTCCACAATATACATTTTCATATACTTATTCGAAAAAAGTATTCGGTGTACAGAAAATGTGAAAAAGTAAGATAACCAATAAATAGATTTTATTTTCTTTGATGACTGAAAGAATGGATTTTTCATGTTAAATTTTGATGTCTTTTTTATATATACGGCATAATGTTCTTTATACCAAGGTTTCACCAAATGATGTGATTTTGTAAAGAACATTGGAGAGCTCAAGAGCAGGTAAAAATATTTGATGTATCGGAAAACAGTATACGAAGCTGTAGCTATTTGCACAACATACCATGAAATTATTTACACAATAAACCAATATTTGTATTTTACTTTCATAGTTAGAGAAATAAAGAAACAAATAAATAAATGAACGAACCTCATTCGTTACTTCCGAGGAACATAAAAATAGCTCGCAAATGTACAGATGTCGAAACACAAGGTTCGTTACTCAAGAAACACAACACTAAAACGAATAACGCACAACAACAGTTGTGCGATATTTCGCGCGTACTTAGTAGTAGGGACTTGGCTAACAAAGTCTTGTTAGCCAAGACACTACAGCCTTTTAAAGATAATATAAAATAAAAATCGGAGTTTTAGAATTGTGCGTATTATATGGGAGTTAATGACTGCATTGGTGAAATGTGGGTGTACAACTATGTAAACCTCTGCCTACCCCTTGGGGGAATTTAGGCGTGATGCTATGCTATGTTAAATAAATCACATCTGTACGACATTGAATTAAAAAAGCAAAGCCCGGTGATGTCACCGCAAGACTTGTTAAAATGTGATGAAAATATTAGTTTGTGATGATTCAGTTGAAAATTACAAGAATTATTAGAACTATTTTCCTAACCGACCGCATAAATCAAAATATTTGTCATTTATTGTATAGTCTTTGTGTAATAATAAGAGAGTGCAACTGTATCTACCCGTGACATTATCAGTGTGTTTGTGTAAACTAATTTAAGTTAGTCATAATTCATAATTCGAAGGCCACATTCTCATGGTGAGACACAAAATAAGTTTTATTTTTATGACATCTATACACGCCGTGTTAAGTTCACACGCCTTAAAAATTACAAAAAAAAAATAAAAAAAAATTACACTATACTCACTATTCATAAAATGGCATTACACGTCAATTTTTTCAACACAAAATTCATAAAATGGATAATATGTCAGAAAATCATAGAAAAGTGAAATCTCAGAAAATATATATATTGAAATAGTTGTTAGAAATGAATTAAAAAACTGAAATACTTTAAATATAGAAACAAAATAAAGGTCGTAATTATAATATTATTTCCACCACTTATTAGTACACAGGCCAAGCACCAAGAAAATGGGGATTATTCTGACGTCAAAATAATTAAGCCGTCAACTGTCCTTACAGAAAACAATTATGACAATAATACTCTTTGACAGTTCGATGCACAATCCAATCCATCAATGCTATTTGGCCAGGAATAGAACATGAGATCGATTAATAAATTTTTTATGTAATTAATCTGTCAGTTTTGATACTAACTTTTACATATAATGATAATAAAGTTACTTATAAGTGTTGACGTAAATAATGTTTTAATCACGATTAAAACTAATTAAGACAAAAAAACTAATTGTAGTTTAGAAGCGCAACTAAACTAAAATGTTACAATTAGTTTAAAAATGAGCAAGAAATGAACGAACGAATTATGAAACATAAAATTCGAATTTAAGTACGTCAAATTCAAATTTCAATGCCAAACTAAATATTATGCCAAACTAGATATTTCAGGATAACATGACTACATTTTGAATTTGATGATTTTTGTTATCCCGGTCCGCGCATAAAGTAATTGTTAGTAAAAGACAGTGCTCTAATTTCACGTCAACATTGACGTCAATAGCTTATGAGTAGCAAAAGGCGATTAAATCGACCTATACCTACAACGTTATGAATAAATAACCCACTGAACTTAATACTGATACACTTGTTCAAATTTTTTTAATTTATTCCAAAAACCAACGCGTTATTTTTTTTTTGCGCATGAATTGAAACTATTAATCGTAATATAAGAAGAGACGTTTTATTATTCTTGCAGCCCCGTAAACACGGTAGAGAAGAAAAGCCTTCATATATTATTACAGATTTTCACTTATCAATGTCGGGAAGCAATGAATTGTTTGGTGGAATCCTGAAAAGCATAAATAAAACAAAATTGATGATATCGGGTATTGAAGAAAAACATGCAAAAGATTTCGACGTAAGAGTGTATTTATTTAAGTTGTTTATTTTTGGTTGTGTGAGAGACAATATGTATCATAAGTTTTTTTTAAATCTAAATTGAACTCTTGTAAATTCCCTTACTTTTACATTACTCATTTTTAACGATTTAGTATTTTGCATAGAAGTATCAAATGATGAACGATGATAATTTTTCATGCAAAATGTTTAAACGGCGTAGAATGATAATGTATTAAAATTATGCATTTTATATGTACATATTATGTAAATTTGGCGAAACTTCATTAATTAAATCTCTGAAACATCATTTGACTTTATTTACGTAACATAGCTTCGTAAAATCTAATGTATGAATGGGTTCAGTTTTGCAAATTCTGTTTACAATGTCTGGAAAATAAATAACATGTCTAGAAAGAAATATCACCATTTATTTTGTAGAAATAATGATACCGGAAATATGTTTACTTAATAAAAATGGCTATAATTTATAATCAGTTCATGAACCTGGTGGTTTTTATGATAAAATCCATAAGATAAAATATATTTCTTCGGGAGAAAGTAAGCCAATTGATTTTGTAAAGAAAAGTTTTGGATTAATACTACTACTACTATTTCCGAAATATTTATTCAGTTGTTTTTATTAGTCTTCAGTCTGCTAATTAGGACTACTGTCTGTTTGTAAAGGGACCTATTTCTTTGTAGGAATGTCGGAAGCTTTTGAACGTCATCTTTAAGGTACACGTATATTACACACACTGCTGATAGAGGCACCATATTGTGTGTATTACAACGTAATGACATCGTAATGCATAACTGCTTTACGAAGTCATTGTATTGCAATGAGCAAACGCTCAGCTTGCTTTTACATTAGAAACTTAGACCATGAAATCGTTACTGAAATTTATTTGAAACACTATATTTACTCACTCGCTTTGGCTTTGCAATATTTTCTGGTAGTAATATCGATACAATAAATAATGTTCAATTTAGTCAGTGTAAGCCTTTCTATTGATAATAAAGTATCACGAGTTTTGTGTTGAAACCCTGAAGATGTCTCGGATGACGTCATTCATCATTTCGGATAAACATGTTTTTCCATCGTTTATCACGTCATGAGTGATGCACGAAATTAAAAAAACAGGAAGAGATTGTTTTATATATGGGATCACATACGCCTACATCATTCGCCTTCAAACTGTTGTTACGCGATGCAGGATTCGTGACATCATTTTGTCGTGCGTGTAGTATTCATTTCGCGTTATAAATATGTTAAAGACGTAGAGTTTTCTGAAACTGACTACCTCGTTGGTCTAGTGGTTGAAAACGCGACTGCTGAGCATGACGTCTTGGGTTCTATTCCTTGGTCTTGCGTTTGGAATTGCGCCCGGTAGATGACAATATGCTTACCACCTATGGGACTTATTAACAGCATTGGAGAAATGTGGGTGTACAACTGTGTTCACCTCTGCCTACCCCTTTGAGAAATACAGGTGTGATGCTATGTTATGAATGGTACGTCCATAAACATGCTCCATTGTTGTATTGTATTCGTAGATCGGTGTTTCAAATAATAATAATTGCGGCAGTAACCGTATTCAATTAAGTGCTTCGCTTGATGTAACCCTATAGCCACAACTAAGGAGCAAGTTCAGGAACATAACAATACGGCAAAAGTTTCCTTTATACGTGTTCTGAATATAAGAGGTCGTAAAGTAATGAATAGTCGTGGAAAACTAATGAATGACTTGCCTTTTTATAGTTTTGGCTTTGTTGTGGAACACTACATCTCACAATTGAGGAGATTTACGATCTCACTTCGCTGACACTGACTCGGCACTGGTTGCCTATTATGGAGCTGATGGAGGCCAATTTGGATTTTACAAACGTTTAGGTTTAGTAAGTACTGTAAACGCGGAAAATTTCATAACAGAAACCATAAATGATCAATGCTCATTCTTTCCTTTAATTGATTGTTTACTGCGTGGAATTGGCATTTTAATTAATGTAACTTTAGCGGGATAAATGTAGCGGGGCATTTTGTTCTATACCGTGTAAAATAGAAAAGAAAAAGTTATGAAGAGATTGTCTTTTTCCATAGTTTTGCATGGACTGCAACAAAACCTATGGTTGATGAGTTTGAAGGAATTAGTATTGGAGTAGTTTCAGCGGGCGTACCTCTCTCACCACTGGCATATGTTTCCCAATCGTACCTTTAAACGTACCTTTTGCCTGTATGGTTACAATGATAGTACACGATTTTAATCGTGTGCGATACCATTTTATATGTGTTATTTGTTTGTTAATTCTGTTAATGTAATAATGGGGCTCGTGGCTAAGTAACAGATGCACAGATCGATCGATCGAGGTAAAGCTGCGCTTGCCGCGGTCGGTCTGTGGATGGGTGACCATAATTTCACACTGAGACCCCTCCGTGCTTCGAAGAGCACGTTAAGCCGTCGGTCCTGGTTGTCAACATTAATATCTATGACAGCCGTTACGGGTAGTCAGAGGCCTGAAAGTCTGACAACCAATAATACTACGAGATATCGTGTTACCCAATGACTGGGTTGTCGAGGTCAGATATGCAGTCGCTCCATGTAAATTACTGGTATTAAGGCCTGTTAGTATGACCGTTGGACTGATAAGTCAAATGTCGCAAGTTCGAATCCAAGGCACGCACCACTATTCTTTCGAACTAATATGCGTATTATAAACTAATTATCACTTACTTAAAACGGTGAAGGAAAACCTCTTGTGGAAACCAGTATACTTGAGAGATTTTCTCGATTGTGTCTAAAGCCATTTCAGAGACCTACGGGTGGTTTAAACTCTAGGTTGCTCATCAACCACGTGATAAGAAAAGAAAGATTATGGGCCTTAGATTCGAATTTGCGACCTTTGCATTTTCAGTTTAAGAGTCATATTAAGCTATCACATCATGTAGAAAAGTAATTATTCACTTTTTAAAAGTTTTATAATTCTGAGTTCATCGCTAAGAAAATATAAAAATGTACATAGAAAATATTCATCCATCTTCATTGTTTTTTATTTATTTCAATTAGAGTCAATTAGTGGTGCCGGAAGTATTTGAAAGGTTTTAGGGAAGGCCTTTTGAGTAATTATGTTCACGTAATTAAATTGATGAATCTACAAAATCTTCCTACAATATAATATTATTGACCACCATTTGGCGATTAAGAGCAAAAATGTAAAGTAGTTACTATATATAAAACTAATGTTTAAAAAATAAAAGATTTATTCTGGATATACATGCTCCATCCTCTGCCACATGGCGCTTACCATCAGATGAGTTGGTGGCCAAACGTGGTTCCATTTTTGATAAAAAAAGGGAATACATTCCCATCAATATCTTCTAAAACCAATATAAGAGCCCTATGGTAGAACCGAGCCTAATTCTATTGTTGAACAGAAATCCAATCAGAAGCTTAGCTTAATTGACATATTTTCCAACAATTCAATCCACTCACTTAGCCTATTATGTGACCTCATATTCAAACCCAGGCTATAGAATAGTTTTTCGATCTGCATTCAGGCTTTTATATAGACGACCGACATTAATTCAAACCTTGTTAATTAAGTTGTGAGTATGTTTATTGTTATGAACTTAATTCGATTTTTGTGTCACTAATTATGTGTTATCCTCATTGGTCTAGTTGCAGCAAGCGTGACTGCTGCGTGTGAAATCTTGGGTTCAATTCCCAGGTCGGCGTTATTGGATTTTTCTGTTACAAAATTCTCAGTAGCAGCCTGGAGGTATTTATTATAAATTTTGCAAATATAAAACCAAAGGTTAGCAAGAAAATAAACATTGTAATAAAAGAAATCTAAAATGAATACTAATGAAATACTCAGGAAAGTTACTAGTTACATAGAATAAAAATATGAAATAAATGCGGTGTCCTTTTTAGGTAGCATTTATTTCTTATTTTTAAGTGTAACTAATATTAATTAACTTAACCTCGTTTTTTCTCAGAGTGTCCAAGAAAATCATTAATTACCTGAAAAGACAGTAAGCCTTGTGTCATTTATTAATTAGAAGTAACCTTTAGCTGAATTTTAGTAAAATTCATAATTACAAAATCGTAAAAGGCACCTGCTTAGATATTTAATTCAAGTTAGAATTTTAAGATGTCGTGGAAGGTGATTTCCAGTATTCGATTTTTCTTCGGTGAGAGATTTAATAAGTACTTACCTAATTTAAAAATGCAATCCACGAATTTAGTATTCCGTCAGCGTATTTTTGTACTAAGTTAAGTATTATGTAAGGTATATTTTCTTATCAATATTTCAAACTTCTTTTTTGTCATTAGCGGCCATCTTGGTCGCAAAAGAGTAGCTGCGTATAACTATGAAGGAGAAAGTATTGTTTGACTAAACAGAAAAAACGTGATGTATATGAAAATGTTATTATCGGATTTTGGATAGAATATAATATATATGAAAATTCCAATCCCGAGAGGAATATCCTTTGGCATAATAATAAATAGTTTGTTACAAAAGAATCTCTTTCATAAAAATGCAAGGAATTATTAATAAATTCATGGCAAAAAAGTTCCGTCTGTTTGTGATTTTTGTAATTCTACGAGTATGTGCGTATTTTAAAATGTTAGTTTCGAGATTCACTGTGATTCATCAAGAACATTTTATAGGTAAGTATTTATACTGAATTTATCCGTATAAATTGACAAATGTATCTATGAAAAGCAGCATATTAAATTAAAAAATAAATAAATTTGAGATATCAATTTTAATATGACGTTTGTTTTTGATATCGGCATTTTGTTGTGGGGAAATGCTGCCGACATTCAAACTATATTTGTGTTGCAGAAGAGGGCTATTCGAGCAATTTATAACTTTAGTTTTAGGCACCCACTGAGGGATAAATTCAAAGAAATTGGGATAATGACGGTCGCATCTCAATACATTTATGAGAATTTGATCTATGTTAAGAAACATATTAATCAGTTTTGCAAAAACAGCGACATTCATAATCTTAATACGAGGAACAAAAATAAACTCATACTATCATCGACTAGACTCCAAAAAATCAGTAATTTATTTAGATGTCAAAGTGTACGCTTCTACAACAAAATCCCAATCAATATTCAAGAATTAAGTCTCAATAAATTTAAGTCATATGTTAAGCAGGCTCTTTGCAAAAAGGGTTACTATAAAGTCAAAGACTACATAGAAGATAAAAATGCTTGGGATTGTGCCGCTCGCTCTAATGTATATAACTGATGAGTAGTTATTGTTTATTTTATCATTCTGACATTCAAATGTATTTAATTTGACATTTACATTTTAAATATGACTATGATTATTCTTTTTGATATTATTCTCTGATATTTATTGATCCTTTGAAATGTGAATGTGAGTACTATGTGGGCCAGCCATTTAAGAACCTCATTAACTGTCTGGCGGTTTTGAGTATTTTTTATGTGACCTACGCAAATGTCCTCCTGATCTGGTATCGTCTTGTGACGGGTCGTTGAGCTCCCTTAGTTATGGTTGAGCTACATGATGACTGATGCATACGTGCCATCAGATAGGACAGGTCACCTCAAAGCTGCTATGGCTCTTTCCTCAAAAGGCCATTTCAGACGATCCCTGCATGGTTACACTCACATAGATATGTACTATTATGTTTAAAAGAAATGTTGACCTCTGAGTTTGTTTCGGCGTTTCTTCTCAGAGATAGTCAAATATCAGCGCCAACAAGTTCAAAAAACAAAGGAAAACTCGGTCTAGAGATATAAATATCATTAGGATTATTTTTAATTTAAACTTGCTTTTGTAAATGCATTAAAATCAATATTATAAATAATGTACATGTGAGTACTATGTAACCATTTACAATGATTTAATCCGTTTATTTTTTATTGTTTTCTGGCAGATAGAGTATGTCATGCTCACTAAAATGTCCCGCTGATGGTGGCGTGTGTGTTGGTCATTCGATTCCCTACAATATGGTTGAGTTGGGTGATGCTGACGCATGTGTCATGTTCGTGAACAGGCGCTGTCGGTTGGGACTGGTCATCTCTAAACTGTCATAGCAAAATGTTGAATTGTTAAACTAAACTCTTTTAGTATTGGTAGTATTTTTGTAACTCTTACATTGTTCTAACATACTATTTTGCAACAAAAACAGTGTAACCAATACTATTGTAAAAACCTGATGAAAAAGAGTGGTTTATTTGAAATAAATGATTTTGATTTGATTTTGATATTTTAATTAATTTGGAAATATCACTACATATAGTTTTGGGAGGAAAAGGAAAAACTTGGCGGCATTTGGGCTAGCTTAAGACGGGACGGTTTATCATGGGTTCGTTATTTCCGTTTGCTGAATAAAACCAATACTGAAAGATGCAGTCTCTTCATATTTAGAATATTTCATAGCAAGCAAAGCAAAACCATTAACACTTGTAACTATTTGTATTGAAAACTAAGGTATGATTGTTGAGAGTAATGCGTGATTTAATGGAGAGTGTTATTATTTATTGTTGTTCCATTAGTAAATACTACAATCGTTAAAAACACTCGAGATTCAATAAAAGTAAGTTTTCATTACATATCACGAGAAATTTTCGCTAAAGTATGAACTGTAATATAAAATGATGATAATTTTCATTGATGGCAGTTACACAGACTTCAACCGCGAACTATTCGTAACTTCATACCTAAGAAGGAAAATTGTTCTTCAAAAACAGTTTAGTTTTACAAACGCGGACGATCAAAGTCTTAACTCTCTCTCCAGTTTCAATATTTTTATATAAAATGTGAATTCGTTTTGCGGACGGTCGGGTTCCGATTCATGTGCTGAAATTGAAAACTTGAATAACAAAAAGAGCTCTTTTTACTGGCCTAGTACAACTTTCTTTTCATTCAACAATAGATATCGTTCTGTTGGTATTTTATGCATGTTATTATTGAGATCGAATTAAAAAATGTAAATGTCCAATTCTAATTAGTAAGTAAATGGTTACACAACATACGAGTTATAGTGAACATGGCGAATATTAATTAAATCGCACGTCATAAACTTGAAGTTATTAGCCCCTATCAATTTAGGAGTTGTCACGTAAACAAGATAGCTTATATTCACCTGTATTGAAGACACGATAGGGAATAGTTATATGTGTCAAACCCCATAGTTCACACAAGACATTAATTAATAAATCATTCTCCCATTCAATCAAGGTCGATTGTTCTATACGTATAGATCACCCAATAGTACCTAGTTACCCATAGCATTCCATTCCCAGAAGACCAAAGGACTGATCGGATGTTAAACAGTTGCTCAAGTTGTAAAGTCAAACACGTAAACCAAGGTTTTGGTATTATTTACTGTGACCACATTTTTGGTATGATCAAAACTTTGTATAATCAAAACTTTGTATACTTATGAAATACGAATTCCGACTAAATGTATAAAAAAGTAAATCATGTAAGAATCTTTCACAGGAATAAATTATGTGGCCAAAGGAAAAGTTTATTTCTTAACTAAAAATACTTCCACATCTGAACTTCAACCTCTTTACCTGACTACAACAACGGTTATTTAGCGGCTTAGCAAATACATAGAGATGGTGAATAATAAAAATAAATAGCATACATTAATATGCTGGTTTTATCCACCCTCTTGACATTGAAAGAGAACAGTAAGTAGGTCAGTATCTTGCGCTAGTGATCATGTTACCAATATCCAGTATTGGTAATATGATAGATTATGTGCTGGCCTTCTCACAATGCAATTGATATTTTCACATTGCTTCCTGGTATGGCTGTTTCTGTACATAATAGTGTGTTCCTTATATATTTTCTTCATACTTACCAAGAAAATAAACGGACGCGAGGCTTTCAAACTAGTCTTTGAACCATTGCCTCCGTCACGCTTGGTTAGCAAATAGTTTGCCTTTGATATTTTATTCCAAGGGTTCTACCTAAAAAGGATTTGTGTTGGAGCTAGGCCGCGCAGACGAGATGACATATTACCTTACACTATATGGCTGAATTAGTGACGCTACTACGCCACTGCTCCCAACGTAGTTATTGATCACCGAATCAAGAATTGATCACAACGATTACTCACTGAGTAGAAGATTTTAAAATACTGCGATTCTACTATTTTCTTATAATATTCAGATAAGTTTAAAATAAACAGAAAAAAAATTGCCATTGAAAAGTCACATATCATCATCATCCCCCTGCCTTTATCCCAATTTATTTGGGGTCGGCGCAGCATACCTATATCTGGCATGCTGCTAAAGTTTTGGCTATGTCTGACTCAATGTCAACTCTTTCTCTTTGGGAATGCTGTTGTTGGTGGTAACCGCCACCGATACGGTCTCGCTATGCCATACCAAATGCTGTCCATGCGCCAGGTTCTGATGTTATCCTAATATCACACTCCATTAACCGGGCTATTGAAAAGTCACATATGTGCCAAATAATTATAACCTTGTGAATAAGAAACGATTCTATATACCACTAAGGGTAATACGTAAAAAAACGTATTCTCACATACACATTTCTATATTTATTGCTTGTAAAGGGATTTTAACTTTACTGTTAAGAAAAATTGCGGCGGATTTTCCACAAAGGATTGCTCGATAAAAAAGGTAAAAACATTATTCAATGCCTAACATTTCAACCCTGTGTAGTTTTTTTTTTGGGACATTATCTAGAAAAAAATAAAAGTAACGAAATATCTAAAGACTGATAATTTACAACCTAAAACGATTAATCCGAAGGAGTTAGTAACAGACAAGGAAAATCTTACATTTTCTCACACTGTCAGAAGTTCACTTAGCTTTGATGCTTCGGATGTGTAATGAAACTATGCCAAAGATCACATACAATAGGTATATAGGAGAATAAATACAGCAAACTGTGCCAATGATCATGTACAATTGGTATATAGGTATTATTACTAGCTTCTGCCCGCGACCTCGCCTGCGTGGATTTTAGAATTAGGTCCAGCCGGGATACAAAGTATCCCATGTGTGTATAAACAATTTGTACCTATCCCAAATTTCATCAAAGTCCGTTTAGTAGTTATTGCGTGAAAGAGTAACAAACATCCATATAACCTCACAAACTTTCGTAAGATATAAGAGTTTCCTTGATAAAATAATGTATGCTGTTTCGTTAGTCATGATTACACAAAATCATCAAGCATATTGAAACACAGCATTTTATGTAGTGATGATTTAAATAACTCCTGAACAAGGTTTCTAAAATAAGATCAACAAACTTAGACCTTTTGATTTTGACCGACTGGTACTTTAAGTATTTTTCATTACCGCAGTTCCAATGTTTATATTAACTTCAGTAAAGGTTATAATTTTTTTGCCGGTTTAACCTTCGCTATAAAAATCATGACAACTCCAAGAAATGAATCAGACGGGTGAAGCCAGTGTTTACTAATTAAAATTTTGTTTATTCCAACGCAAATACTGTTCGTAGCATTAGGTAGGTTTCGTTTACGTAATAGTTATAAATAAACACAATCGCAATTTCTCAATTTTACTGTCAAATGTTTAAAATTAAATTTTATTGAGCTTAAGGTCGGAAGCAAGTTTTTGAAAAATTTGAGCATATTCTGAAATGAATAAGTCAACGTCCCACAATGCCTGAAAATTCGCCTGCTATGACACAATGCGTCGAGACATGGATGCTATCTTAGGAGATTGTACACTGACCGTAGTCATAGCACGTCAATCTCATTGACCGAGTTGCCTTTAATCAATATGGGTATATCGATTATTGGCAACTCGATAAACGATTTCCGAAAACGAAATAAATGCCATTCATATCGGTGAAATAAAAATAAAAAATATAACGAAAAAAACGTGTTATTTCAAATAGTATAATTTAAATAAGTGATATTTTAAAGTTATAAATTGTTATGGAAAGAAAAAAAACGGTTATGAGCGGGATTTGAACCTGTGCCTCCCGGATCCGTATACGTTAAGGGTTTGAAAGATTTATCTATAAATGATATGTTGTATTGAGTTATTGGAAAAAAAACTTATCAGTTCCCTATTTATTAAAAGTTGATAGGTAGGTAGGTATCTTAGATTGCTAGTCGGTCGATAATACACATATTTGTAGATTGATATGCTAGAATAAAAATAAAGCTAAAACAAAGAGTTACTTTTCTTTCGATAAATGGTTTTATCGAAAGAAAAGTAACTATACAAAATAAACAAAGAAACGGCTACTGAGTGATTATGACTATTCTAAATTAATTTCATCTTTCTTTGGCAACTTAGTACCTATCTAGTAGACTTACTACCTTTATTATTTACAAAATGATAAAGGCTGCATAAAGTGATAAAAGAAACAAAAAATATGCAAACTTTAAAAAAAAAAATTAAAAATTCACATCGTAAATAAAACAAGCATAAATACAGTTTAGTAAATTATATTTTTTATCCATTACATAAATTTTAATATTATATGTTATTAATCTAATTTATTAATTTATTCTTAATAATTTATTAATTATACATATTATTATACAAACATTTAAACTTCATAAAATTACACTACTTTAAGTACAACAAAATAGAAAAATATAGCATCATAAATACACAGATAAAAATATACTACTTAATTTTATTAAGAATTTATTATTTTTTTAAGAAATTGTTTATATTTTATCTTAAATAATAGCGTAAGTTTAGCACCGCCGCGGGGTTTCTGTTTTTGCAATTATTATTTTAATGTTTTTTCTCATGTAAGTGAATTATGTTATTCTTTATGAGGAAATAAATGATCTTAAACCTGAAAATACTGGTCTCGAGAGATACTAGACAGATTGCTTCAATTAACTATTGGCAAACTTCTTAAAATACAATGCCTTAGTGTTTTAATTCTTCTTATTAATTCTAAAAAGTGATTTTATTTCCTGATATTATGTGACTTATTGAATATATTACTGATTTTGATTAAAATATTGGTCAAAATGTCGTCTTACGCGATTTAAGTTATTATGATGGTTCATTTTAAAAATACATTTGGTTTGTATTGATTTATAGACGAAACTTACGACTTAAACTTCAAAATAATCATTATAAAATGAGGTACAAAATATTCATCGACTTGTATTATATTAACTTAGGGTGATATATTATAACTTAATTAATACGGCCCTTACGGACCATTAGAATGAGAATTGTTTTCGACGTAACTTTCCGAAGCATTACAAATGTATCCAAAAAGTAAAATGAATTCCCTTGCATTGTGCTGTGTTGCTACCCAACAATGTCGAACTGTAGCTTTGGAATTCAGTCCGCCATTTCCGATGTTCTATTGTGAGTATCTTCAGTTCTGTGTCTACGATTCGAGTTAGATCGTGCGCGAACAAGTGGTTGCATTTGGAGTTCAGACCTTTTACAGTCATGTGCTTTACTTTTATAATAATGTACGTATCTGTATTATATGATGTTTGTGTTGGTGCTAGTGAAATTAAAAAATAATAAATCTGAAATACAATAGGTTTTCCTCATGCGAAAATTAACCTTATAAACATTTCGGGTTTATCAAAAAAATACTTATTTTCATAAGAGAGGTGAAGATTCAGGTATACCCTAAACGGTATGTTTTAAATGTCATTTTTTTTTAATTTCTGTGACTTCCTGCGCTGTATCCTATTAGTTATTTTTATAAACACAATCTATACTCGACAGTTTTCTTTTGTTTTACTATCTAATAGTATGTAAACAAGATTCAGTGGGGTTACTCTTGAAACTAATACCAATTCCAATCCAATTCCAATATTAAATAGACGCCTTAAAACAACGCTTAATATTAGAATAAATTTACCTACATTACAGTTGCCTCAATTTTAAAGCATGTTGTCTTCATATTATGCCGAATCTATAATTATTTTTTAGACTATTTGGCATTTAAAAGTACGATCTGACATATTTCCAATGTCAATCGAGCGGAATTATTTTCAAGAGTAAGCCCGCTGATACCACATAAACAAACGACGGTGTTCAATAGCACTTTAATACAACAGTTCCGAGAACTCACGCCTGAACAAACACCACTATTAGGGATCCATTAACCAGATATTTAAGGGCAGATGGAAATAATACTAGGTATATTATTTCATTTGCATCGTAGAAAAATCGACAGTTTTAACATGCATCATGCGGCTATTTTTTATGGTATGATTAATGAACAATCTAGTCTCAGAGTTTAAACTGCCTTTAGTTCTTTGACGTAGCTTTAACACCACCACGAACATTTCTGCGGAGTGTTGGTTTTCTCACGATGTTTTTTCTCTATCGTTTTAAGCAAGTGATCATAATTAGAAGGTAATTCCTGGATACTGCTCATGACTGCATTTTTTTTTCCACAAAACGTTATTTAAGTTAAGTGATAATTAATTTACAATATGGAATAGATTAAGGCGTTACTTTGCGGAATACAATGGATACAAATAAATACAATATCTCGCTACTTCCACAATATTGAGGGTAGTCATGCAAATACCTGTGCAGCAAATATTGTATATGCACACGTGTGGTGGGGCGTATTGGGCGAAACACGTGTAGAGCAATTGATGGTATTTGCAATTTTTCATGGCTTACGTATGTGCATATACTTGAGGGCAGGCGGGCGGTGCACAGATATTTGCATGACTCAATATTGTGGAAGTAGTTAGTAGATATTGTATTTATTTGCATCCATTAATTTACAATGTGCTCATGATTTCGGAAAGTCAGTGGTGTCCTTGAATTTGAATCTACGACCATTGACTGCACAAACCCAGGAAACATTGAATAGCATAAAAGAGGCTCATACTCCGTAGTTACGGTCTGTCAACAACTTCAAGAGGCCTACATTGTTGGTAGGTGTGCAATTCTCGTGAGTTGCAGAGCTGTTCTCGTGGAAAACGTAGCATTTGTAGTTGTAGAAGTAGCATTTCTCGTAGAATGCGATAATGCATAATCATAAATGTGACAAAAATAATGGGTAAATTGAAAGTGCTTTTAATAGGACAATAAACACCCAAAAGTTTATTAATACCTCTGTGGCTTGTTTTGTGATCACTATTTTATAATTATTACTATTCGTATTTGATCAAAGACATTGTAAACTTTTCCATTTGAGAAATATAATGAAAAGTGACTGTAAACAATAAAATATGTACTCTGAATATATTTTACAATTTCAAAGAAAGTTTATAAGACAACAAAGCTATTATTTTACTACCGAGATACCTCAGATGCAATAGAACTTCATAAAAGGCTAAAAGTTGAAACATGATTGTAATATTCTCTTCGTCGGTAAATTATTTTAAAAGGGCTGTGTACCAAACAAAAATAAAAACAATTTAGTATCTCACGAATTCCTGTACCTAACTGTAGCGTTATTAGTATTTTATATAAAGGAGAACTCTATAAACTTTAAAAACAATGCATAGATAAACTGGTGCACAGTGTTGGAATGATTGTATTATAATAATTTACCAATTCATTTTAGTTTTTTCCCCTATTCCATGAATTGCATTTGATTTAATCCAGAATAAAAAAAATCTCGTATCATAAAACATGATTTGATAAATATTGATCCTATTAATCTATGCCTTGACGTAAAATTTTAAAAGTAACAATATACATATCTAATACTGGCTTCTGCCCGCCACTTCGTCTGTGTGGACTTCAGTACTGGGTCCAGCAGCGATAAAGATAAGTATATTATGTGTTAATCTAGGTTATAAGCTATCTGTGTGCGAAGTTTCATCCAAATCCGTTCAGTATTTATTTCGTGAAAGGATAACAAGTATCCTAAGGATATATTAATGTTTAGCAATGTAATTTTCTGTGACATTCAAAAGCTACTATGATTAAACGGATTCTAATATTTGGATAATTTCGTGCCATTCATTAAGTAAATATTCTTGGAATTAATTATTATTGATGTTAGTTAAGTTGATGTCTATGGTTGTACAAATAAGTTTTACCGAGTATCTATTGAAGAATATCAATAGCACTAGAAAATTTTAACTGATCGGAAATTCAAAGTTACGTTTATAGGATTATCTGGAGGAGGCTCAAAGTAATTTTGAAGTAGATCGTTTTGAATATCTATTACATTGCTTCTACCTTACCTAACAAAATTGGTAGCCGAAATAATTTTTAATTTTTGCGGTTGTTATATTAAAACTTATCATGTAAATTGTTAGTAAGGCGCGATTATTATTACTGTACGTCAGAAATGAAAATGCTTTTAAAACAACACATCCAATAATTAATTCTGTTTTGTAAATAACTACCTATTCGCAATGAATACTAAACACTATTTAATATGCCAATGCCAATTTTATAATCGGTTATTTTTTTATATATTTAGGAAATTTATTTGATCTGATTGATAAAAAACATCAACCTTTTTACACCAAAAAAATGCACTAGCGTGAAAATCAATCGTATTGGAGATCGGTTGGAACTCTTACCAATCAAAACTGAAGTAGTTTTGGTTGACAGCGTCCGTGAAAATGTTAATTGAAAAAAAAAAACTCAACTTTTGCTATTTTCGATATAAAATAATAATAATAAACCTACGTGCTCTAAATAACAATACTACTTATTACAGCTGTTTATATGTTAATATTCAAGTAAATAGGCACACTTGTTTCCAGACTGATAGTTCATTAACCTGTACAACTGTTCTTACTGATACCTATTGTATTGTTCATAATTTTTTTTTTTTTATGGAATAGGGTGCAACTGAGCATACGGCTCGCGTGATGGTAAGCGATTACCGCCGCCCATGGACACCCGCAACCCCAGAGGAGTCGCGAGTGCGTTGCCTGCCTTTTAAAGGGTTTGGGCCTCCGGTACCCTCACTCACTCGGCGAAACAAAACGCAAGCGTTGTTTCACGCCGGTTTTCTGTGAGGCCGTGGTATCAATCCGGTCAAGCTGGCCCATTCGTGCCGAAGCGTGGCTCTCCCACGGTGAAACACACACAATACAACGTTCATACAATAAAATATAGTTCTGTGAATCTACAGTAGTCACCATTTCTAATACTGTAAATATACGACGTGAACTTTACAAATACTTCAAACATTTTCCCAATAAAGGAACTGTTTGCGGATTTAGTGAAGATGGAAAGTTAAACAATATAAATGGAAATTCCCTCTTGTTTGATAAAAGATTCCTGCAATTCTTCAAACGGACGCACCTTCTAATACTTTAAGCGTAAGTTAAAAGGGTTTTGAGTAAAGAAGTTAAGACATAAGGTGAATTAAACTACCTTATTTTCAGAAATGCTTAGTAGGCGAAAGACGAATCGATGACCTCTCCTGTAACCGACAAAGTAATATAAAACGACTTTTAACCGGATTAATCGCGTGTATTATTGGTTTTTGATTTTCCTGACGCTGGAAAACTTTGCAGCGTTTGTGGTCGCAGAAAGTTAACGACCAGTGATACATACTTTTTGTAATAAATAGTCCAGGCGCTCTGCCAACAAAGCTATCTTGACCTTTGCTCACTATCCCGAATTCTTCTTCCACATTTTAATGTCTCTAAGTGTCTACGAAGCACGTGCGTGTGTCTATGTAAACGCAAGTGTTTCATAGATACTTACTTTCACTTGTGATTAGTCGCCGGTGAGATTTGAGAGTTGGCTGCGGATACTGTTAATCCGTCACCCAGCCGAACTAGCTCATATAATCAAAGCGTCTATTTTATTTTCGTAGTTGTCTTACTTACTCTAATCTGTCTATCCTTTTTTCCAATTACATTGAGGTCGGCATCCAGTCAAACCGGATTCAGCTTAATTCCAGTATTTTACATGAAGCGACAGCCTATCTGACGCCCATAGCCTAGTTAGTGACTGGGTAACATAATATCTCGTGGTATAACTGGTTGTCAGAACTCTGGCTACCCGTAAAGGCTGTCGTAGATCTTATTTTGACAACTGAAACCGACGGATTAACGTGGTTTCTGAGGCACGGAGGGGTCTCGGTATGAAATGATAGTCACCCATCCACAGACCTACCGCGGCAAGCGCAGCTAAACCTCGACTCTAACCCAAGGTTAGTACCACAATAAAGAAGAACTATCAATTCAAAATTTGGATAGGACATGATCAGTCATAACGTTACAAAATAATTGTCGTATAATTATTATTAACGTTTACGTGATTTCAAGAAATGTTCTGTCACTTTGAAAGTTTGATTAACCCGGGAATATAAACGTGATTTATGTTCGATATCACGTGTTTGTAATTAAGAACAAGGTGTATTGCCCTTTACAGTCGCTTCGGTCTGTCTGGAGAATAACATTAATTGCTCTAATTGTATATAACAGTATATCAACTCTTATTACTTTGATATACTCGTAGGTTAAAATTATAATGCTTATTTCAATATTTGACAGCTTTCTTGTCCTTTTGTAATTATAATGTTTTATGTAATTTATAACAACATAATCTCCTGGTTTTGAATTATAGGTGAGGAAAATTGTGATGGAGTCTTTTCGTAAGTGATTTTACTGTACAATTGCTTTCTACCATACGTGTTAGGAAAGAGTAGGTACTACTTGGATACACTGCGTTGCTGAACAATTCAGGGCGTCAGTGACTTATATACCTTTAAAATGCTTCATATTCTTTTCTTGGATAAAACCAAAAGTGTGTAACTCAAAATAACTAATATTTAGTTTAATATTGTAACAGATTGTAATGTCAAGAACCATCCTTCAAGATTCCTTCCTTGACATGTTAAATTATATCGCTGACGGAAACTTTATTTTTAATAGGTAACGAGAAAACTGAGAGCAGTAAACAATTTTACGGTGGTTTTAGAAATAAACATTTTAAAACACTTGATTTTACACAAATCTATACTTCCATACTATACTAAAATTATAAAGCTGAGTTTGTTTGTTTTTTTGGTTGAACGCGCTAATCTCAGAAACTACAGAAACTGGAAAAAATATTTTTGTTATTATATATAAATATTGTTGTTTGTTATTATTTTTTTCCTCAAATTAACGCGGGTGAAACCGCTAGGCACTGCTAGTATTTAATATATATATCAATTTTAATGAAATTACAATCCTACCTACTTTTTATAATGATCCAAATTTCTATTATCGAAATCCGATTTGTCAAATATTCACCATGTCATGCATCATCATGGTCATCGGAATGGTTCTGAACAATTAGTAGCAATCAAAAACAGAAAATAAGATAAAAATAATAGGCAGGACCAAAAAAAAAACAATTATTAATACAAAGAAATAAATTTAATTTTCACATTCTTTGTTTTACGAAAATTCAAAGACTGACTTTCTAAAAAATCCTTTCTGTTTTATTCATCCAATTTGCGTCTGAGTAAAATAATGACGTGACGACATATAAATAACGTGTTTGCATCAAAATTGTTCAGTCAAAGTAAAGAAAACAGTGTATCATTTTACGTCACGATGTGTTGAAACAAATACAATATTTAACTTTATAAAAATAATTTGCTTTCTTTGTTGAATTCTGTTCTTCAGAATAAAATGACGTCAATATATTAATATATGAGTGTACGAAAACAGTTTCAGGTTCAAGTATCTATGACAAAACTTGAATGAACTTGACGCTACCCATTTGGACTTATATACGTGTGGGAGTCAGATATTGGATAATAAGAAATAAATACGATTAATTATAATTTAAATGTATTTGCAAAAACTTCTCTTCCTTACGTCAGTTTTATGTATTATGTAGAAGTTCGATCTACAAAAGAGTTAAATTACAACCAGCCAGTATGATTGCGACCATGTAGTCCATTGTTGGCGTGGTCCCATATCACTCCCCCTTAAGCGAAGCGTACAACGGGTCTGACTGTTCTTCCAGATCTTGTAACGTAGGGCTGGGTGACTTCATCAGGTACACGACGGAACAAATCTTCTTCGGACTCATTGAAAATATAGGCTGGCTTGAGTCTATCCAAAGATATGACTGATGTTCGTAACGGTAACTTTATTTTGTAGAACTTGTCATAACGCTTGATAATTTCGTAGGGGCCCTCGTACGGCGGTGTTAACGGGGAACGCACTGTATCGTTGCGCACGAAAACATGTGTGCACGTTGCCAGGTCCTTATGAATGAATGGCTCCGTGTGACTGCTGCTTGATCGAGGCGTACTCTTAACGGACGCCATCGTTTCTGTAAGGCGGCGTACGTAGTCATTCTCATCAATATTCGACTTGGTAGGTGCGATGAAATCAGATGGTAATCGAAGCGTAGTTCCATACGTCATCATTGCTGGGCTGAAGTTGTTGTTGATGCGTAGTGCTGTGCGTAAACCTAGAAGCACAGTGGGTAACTCCTCCATCCACTGTGTAGTATTTCCTCGAGCCATTAATGCCGCTTTTAAAGTTCGGTGCCATCTCTCTATCTGACCGTTTGATTGAGGATGATATGCTGTTGTACGTATTCGCGAAATACCAAACTTCATCATCAGTGACCGAAATAATGACGACTCAAATTGACGGCCTTGATCCGTTGATATTCTTAGAGGACAACCGAATCTAGCAATCCAATTCTCATAAAGAGCTTTTGCGACACTCACGGCAGTGATTTCCACTACAGGAACAGCTTCTGGCCATTCGGTGCACCGATCGATAATCGTCACACAGTATCGACAATCATTTGAAGTCCTCAGTGGTCCCACGATGTCTATATGAATATGTTCGAAGCGTGCAGACGGTGGGAACTCATTCAGTGGAGTTACGACATGGCGATGAATTTTTGCTCGCTGACAGTCAATGCACGCTCTAGTCCAGTTGTTAACTTCTTTGTTTATGTTCGGCCAGAAGAATTTCGAGCACATCTGCTTTCTAGTGGCTTTCACGCCGGGATGACATAGATCGTGTTGAGCTTTGAATGCAGCAAAACGATATGTAATCGGCAGGTACGGTCGGGGCGTTCCGGTAGAAGTCTCGCAAACGATTGGTTGGTTGCTCCCAGGTATCGTGACGTCACAAAACTTCAAATTTGATTGGTCCTTCAACTGTTTCAAAACTAGATCTTTTTCTTGATCAGTGGCTAGTTTATTGTAATCAATGATGTTCGGGCACTGAATGTCTTCTATACGTGATAAAGCATCAGCCACCGAATTGTCTTCACCTTGCACGTACTTAATGCTCGTACAAAATTGACAAATAAATTGCAACTGCCGCTCTCGACGAGGTGTATCGCTGTTACTCGGTGGGCGTGTAAGTGCATAGGTAAGTGGCTTGTGGTCCGTATATACTGTCACGTCGCTTCCTTCTATAAGTCGCCGAAAGTGTTTAACAGCCGTATACATTGCTAGTAACTCGCGGTCGTATACGCTGTAGCGACGTAGCGTTTCACTCATCGCTTTTGAAAAATACGCGAGAGGTCTCCAATCCTTATTTATTCTTTGTTGTAAAACTGCTCCAAGGCTGTAGTCTGAAGCGTCTGTCATCAAGGCGAGTGCGATTCCAGGAACGGGATGCATTAATTCAGTTGCTTCTAAAATGCTTTGTCGGCACTTTTCAAAAGCCAACTCTGCTGTTGTTGTCCACTCAATAAGCGATTTATCGTTGCGCTTCTGATTATGTAAATATTTATTGAGCTCGTTCTGTAGCTCAGCTTGATGTGGTAAGCAGCTGCGATAAAAATTTAGCCCTAGAAAGCGGCGTAACTCAGCGATTGTCTTCGGTTTCGGGTAGCTTGATATCGCCTTTGTTCGCTCTTCAATGGGTTTAATACCGTCTCCGGAAACCTCGTAGCCGAGGAAATTAATCTTGTTCTTGCCAAATTCGCACTTTTCAATCTTTAATAAGACACCGTACTTCTTGTGACGCTCCAGTACTTGACATAAAAGAAGTTTGTGGTTATCTTCGCTCTCTGAGTATAGCAAAATATCGTCGACGTAACAAAAGCAGTTGTCTATGCCACGCAGTACTTGATGCATAAATCTCTGGAACGTTTGGCTAGCATTTCGTAAACCAAACGTCATGCACTTGAATTCAAATAGCCCAAACGGTGTGATGATGGCCGTTTTCTGAGCGTCTTTTTCCGACATTGGTATCCAGTAGTATGCCATTTTGAGGTCGAATTTTGAAAATATCTTCATATTGTGGAGCTGGTATGTGAAGTCTTGAATACGTGGTATTGGGTATCGGTCTGGCTGAGTAACTGCGTTTAATCTTCGATAGTCACCGCATACTCGTAATCCTCCATCCTTCTTTTTGACAACGTGTAGCGGGCTTGCCCAAGGGCTCTTTGAAGGTCTGCAGATACCAAGTTCAAGCATATTATAAAATTCCTCCTTTGCAGCCTTATATTTGTCAGGTGGCAGAGGACGAGTTCGAGCGAAAAGTTGGGGACCTGTGGTTTCTATCCGATGAACCACGTCATGCTTAGCTGGTTCCTTCAGGGTCATTGGACGAAGTACTTCTGGATATTGTTTCAAGACGTCAAAATAGACTTGATCGGAACTAATGACATGCACTGTTTCTTTAGATGTTGCAACTTCAAAGGCGTCAATTGCTAGGTGGGTTATATTATCAACGAGTTTCTTTTTGTGGAGGTCGACTAATAACTTGAAGTGACGTAGAAAATCTGCTCCCAGAATAGAGGTTTTAACGTCAGCCACGATGAATCTCCATAGAAAATTGCGTCTTAGACCAAGGTTCAACCGTAACGTTTTTTCACCGTAAGTGTTGATTGGTGTATTGTTTGCGGCATATAATTTGTAGGTACTAGATATTTTAATTTTTGTTCTATTTGTAGCAGCCAGCACAGAAATGTCAGCGCCTGTGTCGACGAGGAATCGTTCTCTAGTGTTACGATCGACGACACAAAGGCGGTTGGAGGTGCCAGGAACATCGACGTCCGCCACCGTCGATGTCGAAGCTAGTTTAACGACGTCTCATTCTTCTTCCTTCTACAACACGGTGACTCGCAGCGCTTTGCCTTGTCACCGAAGCGATAGTGATATCTGCACTCCCAATTTGGATCTCCAGGTTTGACAGATGACTTACTGGGCTGCTGCCGTGACCGTGACCGTGACCGTGAGCGTGATCGAAACGACGGTCTACGGTACCCCGTCGATCGTCCGCGTAACTCGGCAACTTCTAGACACAGTTTCTCCATTCGTTTCGATAATAATTCTAATTGTGAATATGAATAAATTCCTTCGCCCGTGTTCTCTTGCGACATTTTTCTTTCGGGGTCACCAGTTGTGGGAGTCAGATATTGGATAATAAGAAATAAATATGATTAATTATAATTTAAATGTATTTGCAAAAACTTCTCTTCCTTACGTCAGTTTTATGTCTGTTACGAATTGTAGAAGTTCGATCTACAAAAGAGTTAAATTACAACCAGCCAGTATGATTGCGACCATGTAGTCCATGGTTGGCGTGGTCCCATATACGTATATATCTGACATATTTTAAGAAGTCGTAATACATTTAAGATTCTATAATTTATAAAAAATAATAATCTTATATATATAATTTATATTTAAAAAAAAGTTGCTCCATACTAATAATTTTCTTACATATAATCTCACATACACGCACACACTAGACCCGGAAGAATTATCTGTAGATCATACAAATATTTTGTTCCGTGCAGGAATCGAGTCCATGACAGACGACGCAGCAGCCGTATCTCGTCTCAGAGATGTTCTCAATGGTGTGCAAAGCCATGTTCGAGGTAAACTTTGACACTGGTTTTTCAATCAAGTATACGATAAGAAGAAGAGGAAGACAAAAATAATAAATATTTAAAAGTGAAAATGTTTGTGATCTAAAGCAATTAATATTGAAATTTTGAGTTATGCTGGAATACAAAACGCTGCTGTGGGAAACCGTGATTTAAATGCACAAAGGTATGTGAATCAGTGACTTCGAAAACGGTGATGTGTTTTATTGATAGTCAGAATGAAATAAATATTCATGTTACATATTTAACCTCACGCCTTTTTCCCATAGAGGTAGAAATAAAATAAATAATCTTTTATAGGGTTCAGTGCTCCTAGATTTTTAACAACCGTCATAATTTATGACTACTTCATACTGTAGAAACATAAAACGTTTTGGTTTTTATCTCAGTAACTTAATGAAATACGCTGATGGAGTCCATATTGATAGCGATACACAACTTGTTTAGCAAACCTGTGTAACGGAAAACATTAATTGGTAATTATATTTTTATACATGTTTACAGTGATTTATTTAAGAAATAAATATATTACTTTTTTTTCTAAGGAAATATTGAGAAATACTAGACACGAACGGGGCTTGAATCTGCAACCCTTGACAGTCCATTTCATCACTTTGCAAATTGAGCTACCGTGTCGTTGTTCGATACTATTAAATTTCATGCTTCCTTGTATTCGTCTTAATAAGGAGACGCCTGGCGATATCTATTTAGCAATCATTTACAGATTTACCAAAGTGAGCTCGAAATTAATAGGTAGCTCAGTTGGGAGAGTGATAACACGGACATTCAATGGTCACGGGTTCAAGCCCCGTTTGTCTATTATTTTTCAATTTTTCCTTAGAAAAATTGTAATTATCATTAACTGGGTTTCAGAATTTGTTATTATTTTCTTAATATTCGCAAGACTCATTAATCATCCAATTTCTTAATCACTTGGGAAAGTCCTAGTCTTCAAAGACCAAATGAGTAGATGAATTGCCAATTATCCATATTTTCATCACACTCATCACACTTAGGTACTTTTCTCGGTATATGACTAAGAAAATCCCCTCATCCTATAATGGAATCCATTAGGTACTCGATTTATTTGATTCTGTTATCATATCGGCCATAATACTCAAATTGTATGATTGAGTCACAAAACGGCATGACAAATCTATGTTGGTCATAAATAAGATAATAGCTCGGATTGTCAGTTTATCTTTCGTCCCAAGTTTATTCAGTGTCAGTTTCTAATAGCAGATAAGACGGCATTCTATACGGATCGATTGCAAACAAAAATTTGCTAACCGCAATTAATGGGTGACATGAATGTTCAAAAGAGTCTGCGGAGCTAGCATTACTAGCACTGAGCACTTTACACAGGCAAAGTTCACAGAGCCAAAGAAATGTTAACAACATGAACTCAGGACCTTCCTGTCTTTAGCATTTGCCGGCTTCTACCGATACACTGATATTAATGATTAATCGAAAACTTAATATAAGACTTACGTTATTGCAGCATATCGCTTTGGACCATTGCAAAGCTATTACAAGGGCCTCCAGCTCAGCAAGTCACTCCAAACTGAGCAAAATCTGGAAGAAGAAAAGAGTAATATATCAGTAATTTAAGCAGTGGTCATAAATCATACATCAATGATTCAGATGCATTATCATATGAATGTCACCATATATTTTATCACATCTTCTAACAGCGACATATAAGAAAAACACAATCAAATAAAAATTCCCGAATAGCAGCTACAGAACCATTACACGAAAATCTCTGGACTGATTTTTGTAGGAAGTAAAACGCTTAATTTTAAGCGATTCCCTGGTTGACAGCTCGTGGGTTTTACGATTATTTTATGAGGGCTCACTCAAGGCCTGTATTTATTACGTGTTTATACAAAAGGATTAATTAAAATCAACTTCGGCAATTCTGGATACGTTGTTCTTTTAAAAGAATCTAAATATTTGCGTAAGTTAAATTTATTAAAGCTATATGAAACCATTTTCGTCTGCAATTAAAATTTGTTACTACTAGGTATAACAAAATGGATTATAAATTTCAATAAAATACATATTATATATGTATATTATATAGTATTATTATACATTTATGTATTATACATTTTGAAAACATCGAACAAGGCGAAATTTCATCCCATTATTAGGTAGGTTATTGTAATATTAATTCAAGATTCTACGAACTACGGAAATTTCAGACATTCCAGATCTTGAGAATGCTCGTGAATAATATTATTGCTCATTATAATAAAACTGGCTTGGCTTGAGCAACTCTGATAGTTAATAACGAAATCTTGCGTTCAAAGTCAAATAAAGGTCAACTGAAGTTTCATATCCAGAAAAGTTGTATTTTTTTTGTAATCGTGTTTTTGAAGATTTCTAAATTTACTTCTAACGATTATTTCATATTTAGATATAATCACCGGGTTTGATAGATGCTCAAGTTTTTTTGTGCAACACGCAATAAAGTCATTAGCCATCGTAATCGTTTCTAATGCCGAGTATAACAAATATTCAGACATATTTTATCTTGCAAATAAACAAACGTTTATGTTATTTTATTGTTTGCTACAACTTGTTTGAATGAAATGTATCACAGAAAAGTTTTTTTGAAATTTTCAATTGGGCTTGTATAGGGAACGTGTCGAATTTTAATAAACTGATTCATATCTTCATGTACCAAGACATTTCGATTGATACCTACATAGGTAACCCGTACCTAACGTTTTAGAAAATATGCCAAATTATTTTTAACTCCTCAGTGCAATAAGCTTATTATAAATGAAAGCAGTATGATAGATAATTTAAAAAAAAAACATTTCCCAGTTAAAAGCCACTTAAACGAAATTATACTTGTAAACAACCGAAACAATCTAGTATTTTGTTAAAAATCAGCCCTTTTCTTTAGTTTGCCATATTTATGTAATTACTTTCCAGAACTTTATTCTTATTAGCGACACTGTCCGGTAGTAAAATAATATATCATGTGTTTTTTTTTCCACAATCAGCGGGTTCGATTCGTGGATAGGAATATTGATTTTTCAAAAATCCAATGATGCAACTTTAGTTTTCATCAAAATCGGACCCGTGACTCTTTTAAGTATTTTTCACTATTCCATATAGTTTCGGAATTGGCAATCCACGCCCATTTAAAAAATTCAGCCTGTGATATATCTGTGAGAAAAAAAGAAGTCATAGAAAAGATGCCATAGTCTTCTTCTTCTCATCATATGGTTGATAAAAACCTAGTGAATATTGTAATCCTCCTACGACCACGAACGCTGCAAAGTGTTTGAAACATCAGAAAAAACAAAAACCAATAATACACGCGATTAATCCGGTTAAAGGTTGTTTTATTATAATGTGTAGTGATCGCGAAAACCTAAGATATTACTAAGACTATGGCATCTTTTCTATGTATTTTTTACGTAAATGTATGACCTCCTCCATCCATATCCTCCAATGAAATTTATACATCTGAATTAAAAAACTAATGTCGATCATCTGGAATATATTTTAAAACCACAAATACATTCATCTTTAAAGATAAACCCTAAGAAGGTAAAAATAAAAATATTTTAGCTTTTTAAACAGTTTGTAACAAAAACTCTGTTAGATCGAAAGCTTTGAACCATATAATTCTTTTCAAAATATAAACGAGGAGACCCTTTGTCCAATTTACCGTTAAATATTTTGATCCGCTTTGAAAATGTTTTCCGTACTTATCATCTTTTGAAGTAAATGATAACGAACATTTGAATGCTTTAATTGATATGTATAATTAATGTAAGTCTATGAAAATTACATGTCCATTGAAGCTTTAATCATCATTAGCCGAATTATTTCTGGGAACCTGTATATTTCTAACGGAAGTACTCGTGTTTTACTAGTTAAGATTGTAAATTAACATTTACATCTGTATTAAGCTGAAGCTTAATTATTCTACTAATATTGTAAATGTGAAAGTGTGTATGTTTGGATGTTAGTTAGTCGCGCGCACAACAAACCTTTGTCTATTTCCCGGATTCGTTCAGCTGTGAGAACGAATTTGGATGAATTGTGATAACTGCCGCCTTGAGATCCTTCTCCAAGGGGCCATTATCACAATTGATCCAAATCCGGGACAAAGAGTAAGGTTTGTTGTGCAGTCGCGGGGTCCAGCTAGTTATATCATAAAGCTATGAGCCACGGTTTCACCTGCGTTAATTTCTCTCCCATCATGAACTAGCACATCATAAATGCACGCGTGGTACTTGATCATTATTTTGTGGTAGAGTTATTTTAAAACTATGATATCTCCTAAGATATCATGATCATACATGATTTTTGCGTAACTTAAACCGTTTACGCAGCGCACGCAGCGGAAGCTCTCTAAAGGAATATTTTATTCCGGTTTTGCAACATTTTTCATTGATGCTCCGCTCCTATTAGTCATAGCGTGATGATATATAGCCTATAGCCTTCCTCGATTAATGAAAAAGGATACGGGATGTGACGGTCTGTCACGAATTCCTATTTAAAAATAATAATTATTTCATTTTTAACACTGTCACACGATATCGGTCCACTTAGGAACACATTAAATCTTAAATTTATGGGTAACGGACTAGGGACAAGTGTTAGCCATCGGTTAAGATGCAGCTCTAAGAATTTGGTGAAATATGCAACCTTTATGAGAGATGCACAAAAGAAGTGCCACATCTGTTTAGAGTAATTAAGACGACCCAAATCAATTGAGAAGGAGACCCAAACGAAACAATTGAGAAAGTATACAAAAAGGGTAATAAACATATCATGCTAAAGCATGGGAATATGGTCGGAACGAGGTAAAGTGGGAGATTGAGGATCCGAAGGAAGGGACAGTTGGTTTTAAACCACACTAGGGGTCGGACGTCAGCTCTTAGGCTATAATCAAGTTAGAATAATCAGGACAGTGGGACTTAGACGACACCAGAGGTTGGACGTGCGAGAATCGAGTGACGATAGTCAGGAAGTTGGTCTTGGACCACAGTAGACATAATACGTTGACTCTAGAGCGACACGTAGGGTTTGTCGTAAGAGGAAGAAGGCTTTAATTAGTGCGACGTTATTATAGTCTAGATTAAGTTTAATGTAAGGCTTCTTTAGTTGTGTGTAAGTGCGAATCTCCGTGTGAATGTGTGGGTGAGTGTTTTTAAGTATAATATTTACTTTTAGCTAATAATGTTGTATTTACCGTGCTTTGTACTATGTATGTTTATTATAATAAAATAGCTGAAACATGGCCGAAGTAACTGGCAACTACGTTTGGTTATAGGGAAGTGGGGCAAGTCTTCCTGTGTGCCACAAATTGACCTACACACACTATACAAATTATCCACATGGATTTTTATATTATATTAAAACTGGGGACACATACACTGCCCATGGAAGGCTGACCCATATTGCACTCGTATGAGTGAGTGACTCGATTAATCTAGTCCAGGCTATTTTGCCACCACAATTATAATACCGGAATACAAACCAAACGTTAGTGATGGTTACTTCCTATTGACTGACCGACAGCACTATACTTTACATTTTGCACTTGTTTTGCGTACACTTCCCGTGAGTGGGGGTAGGCTTTACCAAGTACCCCAAACTGGATGTATTAGTCGTCTGAGAGGACGCTAGGGAACCTGTCTCGCTAAACCCCCGGCTATAGTATGCCTATGATTTATAAAAGAGTTCCAGAATATTTAGCGAAACAGGACATTGGTTGCGGCTGCTTAAGTTACTAGCAGTTTAGCTCCTCTTACTGGGTAGATTAAGGAAGTGTGAAGTGACGATACACCACTCGGACGTATTTCAGGTGCAAGTGTGAGGTATCTTGTGAACGACTGACAATACATTACGCTTGTAGTAGTTTCAACCATATTGATGAAGGGGTAGACCAATCAGGGTTATTTGTGAAATGTTCTAACCGTCCAGTACAACTGGAAAGCATGTCTCGCTGGACAGCAGTTGGCCTTCGCAGGTCTCTGTGTAGGGTTGAGTAAGACATGTTGCTTAGGGAAACGTGTCCGTTAATTGTAGTGATAGCCTTAACGATACACGGTTGACGTGTCAGCTGCAGTATGCCGCCCCTCGTCACGATATGGGTTCGATGGTAATGAAATATATTAGTAGAACATCATAATGAACACAAGCGTTAAGTATCATTTGTAGGCCCCTTGCATTCCTCTCTTTGTCTTTCTTACCCTTATTGTGCCGACATACTATTTAATTGTCGACAGTTTAAACTTAGAATAAGTAACGAAGTCCTCCACGGGGTGGGAGAGTGACCAGTCTGGGACGAGCTCTACAGGGCTGTGCGGAACTGGTGGAGCACAGTCCCTTCCCCCCTTTCTTATTTTCTCTAAGAGAGAGGGAAGCCCCTTAAGCATTAATTAGGAAAAATGAAAATTTTATTAGCATGGGTCTCCGTGGAACAGTCACAGGGACTATCCAACGAAAAAGGATTTTGCAATTAGAACCAGTAATTCTTGAAATTCAACCAACCAAACAAGCAAACAAACTCTTCAGCTTTATAATATTAAAGTTTAGATATGATCAGTTGAAAACTACTCGAACATCCTTTACCAAAGCTTACCTACAGTTTACAATGTCAACACATGTTTTATACCAAAAATAGGAGAAAAAATAGCAACAGACTCAAGAGTCGATAAAATGTGAAGAATGTGACACCTTTTATTAGCAATGATTATAATGCTTATGCTAATGCTTAATGGTATGACCATTGATCTAGCTAGCAAGTGAAAAGTCGCAGATTTTCAATAGAAGGCACCCACTTTTCTTAATCATCGATTTTCGATAAATCGATTTTTATTGCATGCTTAAAACCAGCCCACGTAAGAAATGCTCTCAATGGTGTGTAAAGTCATGTCGGAGAACTACAGATACTCTAACGTCTGACACAAGGTTATTGCTGACTTTAAGTTGAGCAGATATACTATGCTCTCTGTCAATCCCTTCTAACATATTGTCTATTATCCTGGGGAGGGACATCAAAAACTACTTTGAAGTCTATCGAGGCCCAGCGTGCAATACTGAAGGTCGCGACGTTCAAGCCTATCCGATTCTCTACAACAACACTATACGAAAAATGGAAAGTCATGACCGTGAGACAATTATACATACTATTGTCCCCTTACAACACAGTAAACTAAGCTACAATCCACTGCACCTCCAAAAACGAAGAAAAGACATAGTATGCGTAAGAAATATGCTGTTTAACACTAAATTTAGTCAATGCTTTGCCCAATCCATTGGTCCATTAATTTACAATAGGTTAAACAGAATCCTTAATATATACTCGTTAACAAAAATGCAATACAAGGAGAAACTTACGCAATATCTGAAAAGTCTTACTCATGAACAGACTGAACTTCTTCTGTACATAGCATCCTAATAAAAAACCTATGTAACATACATTTCTCATAAAATACACACAAACGCGCGCTCGCTCACTCACATCACAACACACAGCAGAACACTAGACAACACCACACACATCCTCTTACACATCAGACACGTACATTCCCATCCCAAACAAATAAGAGGACCTGCATGCAAACACTACACAAACTTTTTTTTTTTATATTCTTTCTCTTTTAACTAAATAAATACATTATAAATTGTTAAATCGATAGTATACAAACTATACAAGATACAAAAGGAACTATGTTAATGGCTATTTAATATGTATAATACTCGAGGGGTTTTGCGCTGATAGCCGAAATAAGGCTCTACCTAGATCGGCCACAGATGACTACACCACTTAATCTGACCTAAATTAGCCTGTTAAAATATTTTGTAATTTATGTCTAAGATTTTCTTTCAATAAACATTATTATTATTATTTTTTGTTTCTCTTTCATCTCGGGATTAAACCCGGTCCTTTGGAGGGCTTACCTGGAAACACAGGTCTAACACACAGAGGCCCCTGTGAGAGTTTTAATCTAAATTGAGTTGGGACACCAACCGGAGACTCCATGAGTGTACTATAGAAATATGGAGAGTTCCCGATAGGTGCAGAACTATTGAGATTTGTAAAATTACATTTTAAAAAATGGTCTATTGCTGTGTTGTGCTACATGGACTATTTAAAATTCAGTAGCCGGAATTAAAAACGGCGTCTGCCTTTCAACTCTTACACATTGAAATGTATTGGCAGACGGTGACTCGCCAACTCACTGCATGGGCCCCGCAAACGCCGCCTTGATACAGGCAGAAGGAGCAAACATGGGTGGGAGCGGCTAGGGGTGTCGAGAGGAGCGGCCCCGGTGTCGCCATCACGGGTCTCAAAGACTCGGAGCGGGTTTCCCCATTGTTACGCCATTGCATACATGACACTTCCACCCCCGAGCATATAGCTCTGGCGACCCCTCTGTGGCCAATTAAGGCAAGACAGAGTTGAGAGTCCTGCGGGCACTCTTGGGTTCCACTACAGCTACCCAATGAAGGCAAACTGGAGACAAGGCCATGACCGACTCTCTGGGGTACTCAGGAACGCAGTGTCGCCCCTCACCAACAGCTCAAGAACAGCCACGAGCTGCCCTGCGTTTTGTATCTATTTTGTTATTGCTTCTCGCCGATTTTATGTCACTTATTTTTTGTTTTAGTTGGTCTTAAAAAGCTAATTTAATGTTCCCTCCGGTTTAACGTTGTGTCTCATGAGATGAGGTAATGTCTGCCAAACTGACCCAGAGGGGTTTTATTACTATTATTATTATTGACATAATTTGATGGCTTCATCATGAATTAGCCTGACCTCTGTGAAATTCAATCAACGGACTGCTGACTTTATGAAATCGGAAATGGTCAATTATTCCGAAACCATTTATAGTTGCGGTGACGCAAAACGGTCTCAATTAACTGTTAAATTCTCCATTCTACTGCAATTCATGGACAATGCAATATGTGTCGAATACCACTAGCCAAGGGAATCAATATTGGCATAACTGTAATGTCAGCCCAATTGAGGGAAACAAAAGTTTACTTAGAGTTTCAAATAATACTATAGTATATTTACTATCAAAAATATAGTATCTTGTTGTTTATGGCCTAAACTGAGTCAAGAATATCCACCAATATACAAAAAATTTAATGTTTGGATATTTGTTACTCAATCACGAAAAAGCGGCTGAACGGAATGAATGAATTTTGGTAAAGCGGTCGATTGGACCTTTTGAAAGTTGCTGGCACCAGCTAAAGGAATATTATACGTAGGTGTGTAAAAACGTACTGTATCACTGCTTGTTATTATTTTATTTTATTAAACTTTCAGAGTCCTATTAGGTGACAAAAACCACCGAAACGAACATAATAATTATTAAGAGTTCAAAAATTAAATTAAAATTATAATTGCCATTTAAATCCGTGTACTCAGTGATGTAATGTAATCAAAATGTATATTGAGAGTCATTTATCGCCGTTCATATAAACATTATCTTGATCTATCATGGTGCTTTGGAACAATTAATGGGTGCTTCCATGCGTTTGCCAAATTAAGTGATGGAAAAACTGACATTTTATTACACCAATAAATTAACATTATCGCCTTTCGTGCGTTAATTTGGAAGATGTGACTTTTAATAGTAATAAAGAGTATTATTTTCGGAAAACATTTATAGCTGGTGCCCGCTTATATTGTATATGTGCATGACAAAAGGTAGCTTATGTCCTTCTTCAAGACCCAATCTATCTCTATATAAAAATTCATCAATTCATTCAAACACAGACCAGACAGACTGCTTTCGCATTTAAAATTATTTTCATACATCAGGTTCCATTTACATTTGATGGGCTGAATCGCCAACTCGCAATGAGCTGGCTTAGTGACATCATCATCAACACTCGTACCCCCCTGTATTTGAGAAGAGGGCCTAGCCCTAGACATTGATAGTCTGCGTATGTATGGATCATTTATAAGGTCTCGTTTCGACCTCCATTAGTTTGGTATAAAACAATAATCTTAACAAAACAACTAGAACTAACTTTTAAAGAATAGCGAATGATTCAGGAAATATACATGAGCAAATTATTTCTTTTAAAAGCAAACCAAGGTAATTGCTTAATGAGTTTAGTCACCTTTAACCTACTCTAGACATTTTTTAAATTAAATAATTATAATTACGACTACAGAGCAAAAACACGTAGTAGATGCATTAAGTATAACGTGAATAGAATTTCAAATAAATATTCATTTCAGACGCATGTTTGAACCAACTTACTAATTCCTTAATACTAGTAATATCTACATAATTATTATATTTCATCAGTGATTCTCCCGGTTTATCTGGGATTTTGAAAAGATGAGCCAAGTTTTTAAAGCGCACTATGTTTGCTATTCTAATAAATTAAATTCCTAGGACGCAGCGTTTGCTTTTCATGTAACTTGAATGTTTAAAATTGTACTTGAAATCTGTATCCTTGTAACTATGTAGCATAGAAAATTTACCGTTACATGTTACTACATTTATGTACGCATCTATGTAGTTATTTATTATACTTGCTATTTGTTATAAAGTGTAGATTATACTATTAATAAACGGTCTTACAGAGTACACAATAACTCATTATAATGTGTAGTTTACTGATCATAAATAAATAAAAACAATAAAATAAAAGTAGCTTTATTTTCCCTTCTACAGTTTTATATTTATAATGTTAATATTATACTGTTCCTTAATTTATGTTTGTACCGTTATTTAATTTATTATGTACATGGGACCGCTAGCTAATAGCGGCAAAAGCCTGCTCCATTCGTTTCCATGTTATTCTGTCTCTAGCTACTCTACTCCAAGTTTTACCTACAATTTTTACTATATCGTCGCTCCATCTCATTTGTGGTAGACCTTGTCTGCGCTTTTTGTCCATTGGGAACTAGTTCGTGGTGATTTTCGTCCACTTTTCATCTGGTTCTGTTTGGAGATGTCCAGCCCATTTCCACTTCAAGCCAAGCACTGTTTTGACCACGTCCTTTGCCTTGGTTTTACTTCTAATTACAGTGTTCTTTACTTTCTATGTAAGTCTGTGGTTCATGTAACTCCTTTCTATTCCTCTTTGGCACACTTTAAGTTTATCTATATTTCTTTTTGTCAGGGGCCAAGTTTGACAGGCATATATGAGTGTGGGAAGTAAGCGTGTTTCCATGGTTTTAGTCTTTATTTTTGTACGGCACTGACCTTACTGATCATAGCTTGTAAAAATATTATTGTCATTAAAATAAACTTGTTCTTTTTCGTCGTGTGATTGTTGAACAACCTAGTATTAGGGTTAAACCACCTTTAGGCCTCTAACATGACGTGGTATGTACTCGTAACACCATCGAAAACGTATCTTAGTTATGCTGGTCTCCTCAGTAGTTTTTCTATCACCGATTTAAGCAAGTGATATATAATTAATGTCTAATACGCACATGATTTCAAAAAGTTTGTGGATTTGGATTAGAACTTCCGAACTTGACTTGCCAGTCCGAAAGTTATACCACAAGTCGAACGCATAATTAAATATATTGCTTATGTATTTATCGTTTAGTAAAACAGTTATATATATTGTTGTTTAGCAGCTACATTCGTAAAATGTTGTATTTAGGACTTATCAGCGTGTCATTTATTGCGTTTGATGTCATTTAACGACTCAAATAATATTTTATGATTCCTTTAACAGTAGCAAGCCATATTGTTATCATTATAATGAAACATGGGGCATAATTTTATTATCATTTATAAGCGAAAATATTGCTACGCATATAAAAATGTCCATAGCTTATATTTTGTTTGATATAATTACCTCACCAAAAAATAGAAATAAATATGCAAGGTCATATATTCATATAAACATACGATATTTTTTTAAACAGTATTATATGAAGATTCTTCTACATCATCCGCTAAAACAACTACTTAAACTTAGACGTATTCTTCAAAACTACCGAGTCAAGGTAAATGCAAACTCTTCTCTTGGATTTTCCCATTATAATTTCCGAAGAATGAGTTAGATAAGTACATAAAACTCCCACTAAACGATCTAACGTCTTACTTGTATTTTAAAGAAAAAGCATGCAATTTAAATGCAAAGTACTACTGGATTAGAAATATTCTTGCTACTAGAATGGCTGTCGTGACATTTCATTTGAGAACCCATTCACATTTTACGTACACGTTTCATATGAAAACGTCTGCACCTTTGTTATCATTCATGAGTTATTTTTAAAAATGTTTCATATAAATCTACCAAATTCAAAAAGAGATACACAGTACCTATAACATAAGAGTCCCAGTATCATCGTGGTATTGCAGTAATATAAATAATCATTGTAAACATAACATACATAACATAATTATAAATTTCGAAGAACGTATTATTGAAATATTTCAAATTCAAATGTTTTGCTGCCAAAAATTTTGCTGTACAGACACGAAATGTTGTTAAACAAAATAATTATGACTTTTTAAATAATAATTAACGTTTTAACGACATAAAGTGCAATTTACCTTTTTATATTATTAAATAAAGACTATCGTGCAAGGAACAACTAATGAATAAACGTTCACGCTCCTCTACAATATAATTTTTTTTTTTAAACCCGAGGCTAGTTTGTTCTAAAACGAGAGTAGAGTAGATTCCAGTAGTTTGATAATAAAATAAAATTTTACAAGTAATAATATTTTTGGATCGTGCCGTGTTATATCTTTAGGTACATAATAGGTAATTAATTAAATCATTTTTTAATGCGCGATTGATAAATACATATACTGATCTCTCACTATGCCGTTTCTTTAAGCAATAGTAAAAAACCTATATTAGAAATTTAAGTTTTTTTTTTATAATTTATCCTTTTTTAAATAAACAATTATAATCATCGTGTAAATCTTGCCTAATATGCGGGAGAATGTTCATGACGTCAGTCGTCTTCCTGAAAACAAAGACACGTCACTTACACTCCAGCTATTGATAATATCAATCAGTTGCAGTCTCCGTTCCGCATTATGACTTCGTGGTTAAAATATGTTTCATAACAGTCGGGACGTCTGGCAAATGTCCCATTTACTTCTAGTAATGAGATTTAGCGGAAAGTTCATACAAAATATCAGGTTGTCGTGATGGTCGCAATCAATTAGTTAAGTGATGATTGAGCATCAAACGTTCTGCAATATTTAACTCTTTTACTCTCGTTATTATGTAGTATTTCCGGTACGTTCAATGTAATTCCATGAATTCAGATTTGAAATGTATTTCCGTGAATCTACTTATTTTGTTGGGTGTATTAACATTATCAGTATTTCAACATTGCGTCAGATTGACATGTGTGGTAATTTAATACGAAACACACATACTTTTACCAATGAGATATGGTGCAAATTATTTAAATCAAATTGTATTATTTTCTTTATACAGAACTTAAATAATAGCAGCCGACGTGCGTGACTTCAGAGGTTCATAGAGGGACTGGTCAATTCGGTCATTTTAAAAGTATATTTTGGCACTTTCAACGACTGTGCTATTTCGTCACGTTTCCGACTGTAAATTCTATCTTCGGAACGCCCATACACACTTTAAATCATACTAGGCGATCCAGCAAAAACAGTACCCATAGTCGAGCTTACGATATAGGGTATTGATATAACTATTGAAACTATATACAAACAAATTGCACGTGACTACGCATAGAATTAATATAACCTTTACAAAATACTAACGAGATACGATATCGGGCCAAAATTAATTGCATCAAACTTTTCGCAGCTCTCTGATCGTAAGATAAGCTAAGAGCAATTAAGAGTTTTTATCTTATCCGACCACCGGCGTCTGAGGTAAACGTGACAAAATTAATTAGAATCGTACATGAAAATCAATGTTTTCGCTGAAAACTACTCTGTTGTATGTACGCTGTAGAATTTATGAAAAATTTTTTCACAGTAAAAAGTTGCAAATTTTATCAAGGTTGGAAGCGATAAATATAACAATTGAGCACGAAATATTTGTTATCATGACAAAGAAAGGATGGATATTATAAAATTATGTATTTTTTTATGAAAAATGCATCTACGTTTAGCCACCAACACGCCTGATGCTAAGCGATGGTGTGGTCGAGGATGGAGCACGTACATCCAGAAGAAATCTATTCACTCCAAGTAGAGTGGATAGATTTGGGGATAACGATAGTTGGGGAGTCGATGCAACTGTCCAAACCCGTCTCCCACAAAGGTTGCACCGGACTACATTTCGAAACACGACTAGGTCGCTTCACGGCATTTGGATAGCTGTATGCGCTGATATCAATTAACTCATCCAACACTTCTATTGATCTTCAATTCAACATAATGTTCTTAAAAACTTTGAATATCTAAACTGGGCAAAATTTTGTACTACGTTTACTGATGTTTAAAACAAAGTTATTATTGAATTCATGAATGGATTTACATTAGTTCTTTTAAAAGGAGGTTTATATTTCTAATTGAGTTTTCTTAAAAATAATAATTTATTTAGATTTCATGGGAAGTTTACGGTACAACTAAGGTTTATATTTTATTGTTTTCAAATAATTTACCGTGTGTGATGGTTAAAACATTTATTTACATACAAATATTAATTTACATACAAATATAAAGTCTGATACTTTAATTAAAACAACATTATCAAAAACTAAATGGAATTATGTGAATTATGAAGACAGATGGTGTATTTAGTCTAGCCCAGATAATAAAGAGCTGTTTGAACACAAAGGTAAACATCCAACATTAGAACGGGGAATATTTGTCTGCACGGTAATATTTTTAGTACTAAACAATTTGACGGGTAAGATGCAATTTACTTCACAAGAGATTAAGTAGATTAGATTTTTCTTACGTTTTCAGCACCTACTTTGCATTAGTCTATTAATATATATATATATAGGTACTAGCTGTGCTCCACAAACGTTGTTCTACCATATACATTTTCTAGATAAGGCCACCCTTATCACCTATGGGTATAAAAAATAGCCTACAACCTATTCTCAGACATACCAAATATACACAAAAAACTTCATAAAAATCGGTCAAGCCGTTTCGGAGGAGTTCCATAACAAACACTGTGACACGAGATTTTTATATATTAGTAGAAGATCTTTTGGAATGAACTTGTAATTATTCTGTAATATTTTTTTTATTTTTTTTTTTCCTTCCTTTATAATATACGAACTAACTATCGTCACAGATACAATTTTCAACAATTAGTGAAATCTAAAGTGGTAAGTTTTTCGCGGAAATAATAATATGGTCGTGAGCAAGGAGAGGGAGTGGTTAGGACAGGTTCTTTCCACAAAGACATGATACTTTAACTATATTTTGTAATACATTACTATCATCTGACATTATTTGATAAAACTTTTGTGACTTTGGTAGCTTCCATAAATTCTAGACGATTATTTATTGTCATTCGCAATTGCAGCTCAGAGCTTTGAAGTGTGGACTACAAAACGCCATCGATGAAATATTGGTGTACATACAGTAAACACATCTAGCTAGCTCTTTGGAGAAGCAAAAGAACTACAGTTCAGTACATATTTTTGATTAATTGTAGTTTTTTTTATGTTTTTATTTGTATAGTAATATCTTAGGATTTCCCAACACTATACATTATAATAAAAACAAGTTTTTACCTGATTAATCGCGTGTATTATTGGTTTTTTGTTTTTCAAAAACGTTCGTTCGTTCTGGAAAGTGTTCGAAACGTCAGGAAAAACAAAAACCAATAATCCACACGATTAATCCGGTTAAAAGTTATTATGATTTATTTGTATATTTTATTATTATGTAATTGATATATGTCCAAGAATAAATTTGTTTATTATTTTTTTATTCTTTGATGTTATGTGTGTATGTATATATTTGAATCAAACATGACTGCATGATCAACGAGGGTCTAGTGGTCTCAAGCGCGACTGCTTAGCGTGTGGTTCTGGATTCGATTCCCGAGTTGGGCAAAGTGATATTGAGTTTTTCTGTTAAGAAATTTTCAATAGTAGCCCGGGATTGTGCCTAGTAGATGGCAGTAGGCTCACCACCTATTATACGGAACTTAATAACAACATTGGTGAAATTTGGGTGTACAACTGTATGTGTATATGAGGTAGGCAGAGTTGTTTCTGCCTACCCCTTAGAGGAATACAGGCATGATGCTATGTTATGTTATGTTTTGCATGAAATGCCTCAATGGCGTGAACAATCACAATAATTACATATTGTGTTTTTATTTTTACACCACTGCACTGCCGCGTGGTACTGAAGTACTTAATCGACAAATCCTCCTACGATGTCCTACGAACCCTTAAACGAATTTAAAATAAAATAAAAAAATCCTTTTATTTTTGACTTAGTTATATGCCATGACGTCTAAATGGTTATTTTGCGTATTTTTTATAACTAAAATTTATTAATTATTATAACAAAGCCAGTTTTGCCTATCTAAACTGCTTCACACTTGTTGCCACATAAGTTGTGAGAGCCCAATAGTTCAACTCCGAACTTTAACCGCCAGACTAAGCTTTAACCACTAAGTTAATTCCAGTTACTGCCCTACTTCGTATCAACTAAAGCCTATACTAACGGTGTATACTTGTAACTCGAAAGGGGTAGCTATAGCTAAGTATGGTTTTCGGCATGTCGAGAAAATTATGTGTCAGTTTTAGGGTGGTTGATTTATGGGCCAGACCTCCTATTTAATATTCATGAGTAATTAGTAGGTAGTTATTTTGTAAATTACGAAGTATTTATATTAAGGTGAATACATTTTTTATTTGCTAGCACTTAAGTTGATTTGCTAGATGTAGATTTAAGTTTTCCAGTAAGATTATCGTGGGTAAAATTATACCCGTAGGGCATATAATTTAAGAGCCAATGAAGTAATAAACCCTATATACTCATTTTTGGAAGTAATTTACGTCACTACCTCTAAGTAAGTTTTACCTTTGAATAACACATGCAGGTTATCATAATTTTATTTATTTATACATTTAAATAACACATAACACAATTACCATTACAGGTTTAATAACCCAATGCGATAATGCTACATTTACAAGCCAAAAATGATTATACGAGGTATACAATCTTATATCAAGTAACCTAAACTACCGGTTCACTATTTTATACAGTACAATTTAAAAAAAAACTGTCTCTTTATTTTTGAAATTTGTTTGTTTGTATCTATCCAATCTATATGATATTCCTATCTATTCCAATAAATGAACGTGTTTCCAAAAGGATCCAAGATAGAAACCAAAACCAATTAGTGGCACCATCCCAAAGACTTGATTTGTATAGTCGTGACGCCCATTGCATGGAAATAACGATCTTCAATAAGCTGCCACCACAGATTAGACAGCTACCTATAAATAAATTTTCATTTGCAATATTTTCGTGGTTTTTGGATATGTGTTTCTATTCTGTTAAAGATTTCATAGATTATAAATTTGTAAGTTATACATAAATAAATGTTTTTAAATTAATAAATAATCTATACTAATATTATAAAGCTGAATAGTTTGTTTGTTTGGTTGAACACGATACTCTAAGGAGCTACTCGTTCGATTGCAAAGTAGTATGTGATGATGCCAATACTAAAAGAATTTAGTTTAACAATTCAACATTTTGCTATGACAGTTTAGAGATGACCAGTCCCAACTGACAGCGCCCGTTCACGAACATGACGCATGCGTCAGCATCACCCAACTCAACCATATATCATATATATGTGGGGAATCGAATGATCCTACACACACGCCACCATCAGCGGGACATTTTAGTGAGCATGACATACTGATGACATGACGTAACATAGTACACACATGTACATTATTTATTATCTTCATTTTGATAGATTTACAAAAAGCAAGTTTGAAATTAAAAATAATCCTAATGATATTTATATCTGTAGACCGGGTTTTCCTTTGTTTTTTAAACTTGTTGGCGCTGATAATCTGACTATCTCTGAGAAGAAACGCCGAAACAAACTCAGAGGTCAAAGTCTCTTTTAGAGTACATATCTATGTGAGTGTAACGATGCAGGGATAATCTGGAATAGCCTTTTGAGGAAAGAGCCATAGCAGCTTTGAGGTGACCCGTCCTATCTGTGTAGCACGTGTGCATCAGACATCGTGTAGCTCAACCATAGATAAGGGAGCGCAACGACCCGTCACTAGATGATACCAGAGCAGGAGGACATTTGTGTAGGTCACATAAAAAATACTCAAAACCGCCAGACAGTTAATGAGGTTCTTAAATTGCTGGCCCACATAGTACTCACATTCACATTTCAAAGGATCAATAAATATCAGAGAATAATATCAGAAAGAATAATCATAGTCATATTTAAAATGTAAATGTTAAATTAAATACATTTGAATGTCAGAATGATAAAATAAACAATAATTACTATACTAATACACTAGAGCGAGCGACACAATACCAAGCATTTTTATCTTCTATGTAGTCTTTGACTTTATAGTAACCCTTTTTGCAAAGAGTCTGCTTCACATATGACTTAAATTTGTTGAGACTCAATTCTTGAATATTGCTTGGGATTTTGTTGTAGAAGCGTACACTTTGACATCTATATGAATAACTTATTTTTTGGAGCCTAGTTGATGGTAGCACGAGTTTATTTTTGTTCCTCGTATTGAGACTATGAACATCGCTGTTTTTACAGAATAGATTAATGTGTTTCTTAACATAGATCAAATTGTCATAAACATATTGAGATGCGACCGTCATTATCCCGATTTCTTTGAATTTATCCCTCAGTGAGTGCCTATAACTAAGGTTATAAATTGCTCGAATAGCCCTCTTCTGCAGCACAAATATAGTTTGAATGTCAGCAGCATTTCCCCACAACAAAATGCCGTACGACATTACACTATGAAAATAACTAAAATATACTAATCTGGCTGTCTCTATATCAGTTAATTGACGTATCTTATAGACCGCGTATGCTGCAGAACTGAGTCTATTTGACAACTTACTAATATGTGGACCCCACTGCAGCTTTTAATCTAAAGTTATACCCAAAAACATTGTGGTGTCCACAAGATCCAAATGTTCATGATTTATTACTACACTGTTTTTTATTTGCTTTACGTTCGGTAATAAAAATCTAATACATTTAGTCTTCTTTGTCGTTTAAAAGTAAATTATTAATACTGAACCAGTGCAGGATTCTAGAAAGAGTGTTATTTACATCGTCAGTAACTGGCTGTTGCCGTTTAAGTTTAAATAACAGAGATGTATCATCAGTAAATAACATATCTCGATCGTTTTTCACAATAAAAGATAAATCATTTATGTAAACGAGAAATAGGAATGGGCCCAAAATTGAGCCTTGCGAAACTCCCACAGTAACCTCTGACCCTTGAGATCGCTTTCCATTGACGTCCACTCTGTGGATCACATTACTCAATTAAGAAATAAGAAGATCCAGAGCAGTATCTTTTATTCCATAATGTTGTAATTTCCTGATCAATGTTTCATGAAATACGCAATCAAACGCCTTAGAAAAGTCACAAAAAATACCTAAAGCATCATGGTAATCTTTCCAGGCATTATAAATGTGATCTAAAAGCTTAACTCTGGTAGCGGTTGTTGAGCCACCCCTTATGAAACCAAAATGTTTCTAGTGTGACAGGTTGTTTTTATTAAAATTACTTTGGAGCTCATCAAGGATTAACTTTTCAAATATTTTATTGAAGGTGCAGTAGGTAGGTAGGTAAGCAACGACGTAAACGACGCAACGTTTGAAATTAGTGGATCATTCGTGCTGCCCAATTTAAATAAAGGAGTGATTTTGCTGTTTTTTATTAAGTCAGGAAATACACAACAATCAATACAATTATTATATATTATGGCCAATTCAGGTGCTACAATATTGATTATTGATTTTGTAAATTCAACGTAATGGCCGAAAGATCATCGTTTTTTTTTAAACATTTATGGTATTTAAACATTTTTATAATATCTTTCCCATTATATAATAGAATTGAAATGCATTAATGCATATATTAACATTTTGTCTTAATAATGACTCAGCAATAAAGGGACATGATTTAAGGGATTTAGTGGTTGAGATTGGAACGTTCATTTTTTTTCTGAAGTTTTGGCAATTTCCAGGTCTGATTTAATTTCTTCATTACTAATAAGGCAATACTCACTATTACGGTTCCTAACTCTTCCAGTTTCGTTATTAATATCCCATGTCATTTTAATTTTACTATTATAATTTTAATTTTTGTACTTATACTAATTAATGTTTAAACAACTTTGAATATTTTTTAACATACTGGTAAAATTCATAACTTTTATTAAAGTTTCGTTCTTCATACAATTCAAATAATTTTTTACTTTTATATAATTATACCCTCTTATGTACTAAATTATAACAATAACGTTGAATGAAATAATAATAATAATTTATTTGGTAAAATATCATGTGCAAATGTTACATTCGTTTAAAGTTAACTTTGTTGTATTTATATATATAAATATGCCTGCCTCGTTGGTTTAGTGGTCCATAGCGCGACTGCTGGGCAGGAGGTCTCGGGTTCGATTCCCGGGTCGGGCAAAGTGTTATTGAGTTTTTCTGTTAGGAAATTCTCAGTAGCAGCCCGGAGTTTGGAAATGTGCCCGGTTGATGGCAATAGGCTCACCACCTATTACATGGGACTTAATAACAGCATTGGTGAAATGTGGGTGTACAATTGTGTACACCTCTGCCTACCCCTTCGGGGAATACAGGCGTGATGCTATGTTATATATATAAATATATTGTATTATTAATCCCAGTATCATTTATTTACATACAAATTTTTTTTTTTTTACATATTTAAAATACATCATTTAAAAATATAAAATATAGTAGGCCACCGGCATCGGGAACAGGGTCCAAGCTACCGGTAGTTAGGGCTCCAGAGATAGGATATTATTATTATAGTATTATATATTATTATATTGTATTTCAACAACTAATCAAGTCAGTTACAGCATATCTTAATAATATAAAAATAACAAATCAGGTAACTAGGTAACAATATCATAGCAAACGATATAAAGAATTAGGGGAGAGGTGGCATGAAAGGGACACGTTTTGAAAGGGACAATTCAAATTCCTGGTAAATTAGAAATCGTTTCGAAACAACACTATTTTTGTTAAACGGCAGCCCAGAAGCACGTCCATTCCCACTTTACTTCACGCTATAATTTCAAAGACGGTGATAATACGTGTGTGTTTTTATTCGCCTCCAAGAGTAATTTTTAGTTATTTTTTAAAAACCTTTTGTCAAATGACAAAACTTGACAGCGCGGTTGGCGCAGTGGTCGAGAGACAGACTGCTGCGCTGCGCGTCGCAGGTTCGATTCCTGCACGGAGCAAATATTTGTACGATCTATAGATAATTGCTCCGGGTCTGGGTGTGTGTGAACATGTGAGATTATATGTCTGTAAACGCACCCACGATACAGGAAGAAATTCCTAGTGTGGGGCAACGTTTAAAAAAAAAACAATATACTTTTAATTAATTATTAAAATTGGAAAGGGACGTCCCCCCCTTCATAACTGTCCCTTTCATGACAGGTATTTCATGAATGTTCACATTAGATTATTAAATATATATTTATCATCTTGACAGTCGAAAACGCCATCTAAACAGAGAGCACGTGGCGAGCACGAGGCACACAAAATTGAAGGTGAATTAAAGGAAATCTGTGGCATTTACGTCATCCTTAATTATATTTTTGCTTGTGTCCCTAAGAACCATAATTATGATTTAAGTGATTAATTTTAAAATTGTTACTTTCATTACGAATGGCAATCATTTATTGTTTAACTTAATTATTGATATGCAAAGGATCATAAAACTATTTATTTCTGTTTCTATTATGTATGATTGTTCATTTTCTTATCTATCTTCTAGATGAGAACGGTAAGACTAATAATTCTCCAACTTCTTTCAAAAATGTGATTTTAAAGCATACGTTTTTATTGTACACATACTTTCTTATATTTTAGTATGTATGTAGCAAAGTATTGAGTGATTTTCTTTGATATTACATACTGTCACTTTCATAAATGATCGCGTCCCTTTCAATACAGTTTATGAAAGGGACAAAATGCACATTTTTTGGCTTGGAAAATAAACAACAAAGAATAAAGAAATCTTAAGTATTGCATTTTATTTCAATAGTCAAATAGTGGAGGCTTCCCATTCAGCTCCAACCTGTTAGAAATATTATCTTAATAATTTACTATAGCCTCCACAACAAAAATGTCCCCTTCATGCCACCTCTCCCCTATATCAGTAACTTCTCATAAAGAAATTAAATAAATTCATTAGTTTTAAGGGGAGTTATTAATTTGGTAAACTGTCAGAGGGAAATGTTACATTCGTTTAAAGTTTTAATCTTTGTTCAGACGTATTTCAACAAGTAATCAAGTCAGTAACGAGATATCCTATTAGTAGTTCTATGAGTCTTCTACCGTTGATTAAATTTAGGCAGCTGAGTACCTACAAGAACATAAGGAAACGATGTGAGGGGAAAGCGAAGTTTGAAATTATAGTTTACATTTAATAAAAATTATAACAAAAATGTATAAATCTAATGACATTCATGATAAAGACTGAATGTGAACTGTGATTATTTATAAAATATACCAAAATAACTATAATTTGGAAAATTATTTACTTGGACATATGTTTCTGTTGAGATTTCTGGTTTTCAAACTCATCAGGTCCTGGCAGAATTTACTAATAAAATCAATTTATCTGGCAATCTTTATACAATTAACTGCTGAATTGATAACCTCCTCCTTTTTGGAAGTTGGTTAAAAATATACTTGTTGAATGAACTTGCAATATAAAATCTAAAATGAATAATAAACCCAACCAATATAGTTAATGTTTATAGGTATTAAATGAGGAGTACAACTTAAATAGCCTACATAATATGTAAGTAATCATTTTTAAGTCTTATGTAAGTAAACTTGAAAAGACATATTTTTGTTGGAGGAAAGAAAAGAGTAGTTTTATGCAAGATTTAAGCCTCCGCCTTCTGGATAAATAGGTGCTCTACCAACTTAGCTTTACCAATCTATACTCACTATTCAAAATTCTTCTTCCTTAATTTAAGACGTCAACGCTATTCAGTCCTTCAGTGACTGAAATAAATTAGAGGTGGCAACTAGCTTCTGACAATTCAAAAGTGCCTGTAAAGGGTCTAATTGAAATAAATGATTTGACTTTGACTTTGACTACTGAGTAAATTTTTTTCTTTGGTTTAAATCCATTCATTATTACTTATTTCTCTTATTGTGACGATTTGAAGCAGAGAATACCTACTTCACATAAAACATTAAAAATATTAAATCCTTCTCGCCTAATTTATTTTCTGTAACTAAGTGTTTTACGAGACTGCTACGTGCCTTCGTAAAATTATGATAATAGCGGTTTAAATAAGTTTACATAGAATGCTTAGTAAGTCTTCATTTCATAAAGATGATATTAATAAAGATGATAATGATAAAAGTGATTTTAAAAATAGACACTGAAATGTTCGTATTTCTGAAGGCTTAGGCAGAGATGTACACCCACATTTCACCGATGCCATTAACCGGGCATAATTCAAAGCTCCAAACTACTATTAAGAATTTCCGCACACCCAGCAGACACTTGTGACCACTAGATCAACAAGGCATTCTAAAATTATAACTCTTTAAAGCAAGAGCAAGATAGCTCGATTATTTCTAGTTTCCACGAAAGTCAGAGTTAAGTTTATTGTATTTAGTTATAATTTCTCGTGGAACTATATATATATATATTATAGTAGAGAAGTAGTGAGGATTGGAACAGAGTTTAATAAACCCTCCACTGATACAGCAACATCTAACATTAACCAAATAGAAAGCAACACAATCACGTAAGCATTGGCTTGCGTACTTTATCAACTACTATCCAAAATTACCCCCATCATTTCCTATTGCAGCTGACTTATCTAAATGAAATGATGCGCTACTTAGACATTACATTTTTTTTTATTTCTTCAGACCGCAGAACAGTAAAAATCACAGCGACAATATCAATAAAAAAGAAATCCCAATATCAGCGTACGCTGTAGAGCTTGTCGTACACTGAGCTTTGCTAGCTTTGCTCAAGCTATTTATGTTAAGTTATTATAACATGGAATATTCAGATAGCACAACTTAGTGCTAACTAAGTGCCAAGATACATTTGCACGGTTAGCATAGGTCAAGAGACCGGCCGAAGTGCTGCGCGATGCGTGTTCATTTCACATACATAATAATACCTATTTGTATATATATGTAATCAGATCATTGTTTCGGGTGTGGGTATGTATGCATTTCAGATTTGTCTGTAAACGTAACCACAACAACATAGCATCACATAAATGAGCCTATAACTGTCGCACTTTAGGGCAGGAGTCTCTTCTCATACAGAAAAGGCTCGAGCATCACCACGTTAGCTCACTGCGGGTTGGTGATTTCAGACCATTGGGTCTAGGTTTCCTCACGATGTTTTCTTTCATTACGTCTGTGATGCTTAACCAAAACACAATTGCCTATAATATCTACACACTTGCGAAGTTTGGAAAGAAAAAATCTATAATACTTCACAGATTTTTTTCAAAATAGCATTTTGACGCAATTTGTAAAAAATATATTGAAAAAAGCTTGTATAACTCTGTGACTTCTTCTAGTTAGTGGCGGACACTGCGGTCTAACAGCTCCTGATGATACTACGTATAAAGTAGTAGTCGCAATTTTCACCGCTTGCTCATGTGCATATATTGGCGGGCGGGCAGTGCACAGGTAATGCATGACTACCCTCAATATTGTGGAAGTAGCTAAATATTGTATTTATTTGTATCTGTGACTTCAGTGTTACACCAGCTTTAGATTTCTATCCTTTACCCTTTTCATTGATTCGATTTATATTGAGGACAAGTACCTAACTCGATATAATTCTTTCAATGTGGGATTCGGAGATTTATATTCTAATAATAAAAGGAAATGTCCGCACAGAAAAAGAAATGAAGTGTGAAATGTCACCAGAACCCATTCATTTTTGAATATCTTCACAAAAGATCAGTTTTATAGAACGACTTGCACGGAACGACATATTGACTCATTGGATGATGATGATGAAGTAATTAAAATAATTAATCTGTTATAACAATAGGTTATGTATATTATTCGATTTAAAGCAAAATCTCTTCATAGTTTAAATATAGCAACAGAAAAAATGCCTTGTGCGTCATGATTATTGTTAAAGATCCGACATTTTATTTATTTTTACATTGGATAATTTTCGTAACAATATTGTTACAAGTTTAATCCATCTTGTACAAGAACTTTGGCATAACTCGACCGTAAAATTAAGTTCAGTTATAGCCGCGAGCGCAATATATGTACTTAGGGTAAATTATGAAACTGAAAATGTTGGTATAGAACAAGAACAGCTGTTTCAGCAAGTTCTATAAATAGAATCTACAAGCAAAAATAATGTGATATTTAAAAGTTAGACGAGTGTTGTTTATCTTGTCAAATGAAGTTGTTGTAACAAAAGAGTAATAAGCCGTTGTTCTTTAATAAGAGTATAAAAATAGACTATGACCTATTCTCAAACCTACCGAATATACATAAAGAATTTCATAAAAATCGTTGAAGCCGTTTCGGAGGAGTTCGATAACAAAGACTGTTGTGACACGAGGTTTTTATATTAGATATTTTCAAGATGATACTGCCTCGTTAGTCTAGGAAATTCTTAGTAAGTTTACTTTTCTTATTTTGTGACTAGAAATAAATAACCACCTAATTACTTGAATTAGCAGTAGAGATTAATAGTCGGACGTATTACCATGCGTAAAAGCAAACAAAGGTACGCACAATCTGTTTTTGTAATGGCTCGTTGCTAATGCTAGGCCCAAGGGTTGTATAGGCAGCCATTCTTTACACATCATTAACCCTTTGTGAAACGTTAAACCGTTGGGTTCGGCTATTAACCAAATATCAGCGTGGAATAACTGTGTACTTTTATAAATTTTAATTTGATTACAGTATGCATTTCACGAATGTCTTCAAACATCTAAATTCTAAAGGATAACTTCTACTGTCAACACAACGGAAGTATTGCAACGGATAAACGAGTTTATTATAGTAAGAAGGTGTCTCCACTAAACTAGTAACAGCTAGTTGGTCTAGATGCAATCAAGGCTTGTGAGCATGAACTCTTGGTTTAAATTCCTGGGTCAAGCAAGTCATTGGGTTAGCTAGCAGAGCATTTGGAGTATTTATCCGGGTGCAGGAGCAAATACTGCTCAAGGCCGTAAGTATTTTTCTTTCAAGAAATATTTATAACTCTTCTCATTACGTCTCTATGTGAAAATCTAATCGGGTTCAAAGCCGTAAGTATTTTTCTTTCCACACAAGTGTATAACTTTTGTCATTAGGTCTCTAAGTGAAAAGCTAATCGGGTTTTGAAAAGGAATCAATGAAAAATATGAGTAGGTACTACCGGCCAACTCCCCCTTCCCTTTAGAGAATTAAAGAAACACCCCTGCCATGTGTAAATTAAATTATTGAATTTCTGACCTTTTCGTATACCATAGTATTTTTTTTTTTTAATCTTGTATTATGTTACCCGGAGTTAATGTAAGGATTCTAACGATGTCCCATACATCTCAATCGGTTCATCGGTTGGCGTTTAGTAGTTATGGTGGATTAAAGAAACTCCCAAACACACATACATAACCCAATGAACCCTAAAACATAAAACTCCTTAAGTTATTATATTAAATGGAAAAAGAATACGGTCGTGAACAGGATTCGAACCTACGCCTCCCGGATGAATACTCCAGGCGCTCTGACCACTAAGCCATCTCGACATCCTGTTTGCGACCCCAAAGTCGAGATGGCTTAGTGGTCAGAGCGCCTGGAGTATTCATCCGGGAGGCGTAGGTTCGAATCCTGTTCACGACCGTATTCTTTTTCCATTTAATATAATAACTTTAGAGTTCGCTAAGCATGCGTTAATGCTTTTCAAAGATTTATCTTGAATAAAACTCCTTTTTTGAGCAGTCGTGTAGAAAGGCATGATGCAATGTTCTGTAGTGATGTGATAATTTGCATAAAATATTTTTTTAATGGAATTGATTCATATCAGGAAAGATAAAATCTATTTTTTTTTTTCAACACAGCGTTTGTTGCTAACCTCGTGGTAGCGATGACCTGATTCAATATTTACATTGAAAGCAGCGCCCACGGTCTATGGTTATGAACTGTTTATCGAGCATTCTTATGCAAGTTTGCATGCGGGCATCTATAAAAGCACGAGTTCAAATTGCAAATTAAAAATGTTTTACCTACGTATTTTTTGGTACACGTTTGTAACTCAGCCAGTTAGTTACAAATAAGGTCAACATTTCTATTTTCTAATAAAGTTGCTTTATCAAAATTGTTGATATGTACCTGCCCGTGCCATATTTATAAAGCAAATGGTACATCAAAAATGCTCATTGTGTAAAATTACTTAAAAAATTTGCGAAACATTAATGAGTTTACAGAATAAACACCGAACGTCTCTAAGAATAAAATGTTGGCATTATCAAATGACGGCGAATTTTATGACCATTTTTAGGTGGTCTTGCACGAGTCGTTTTTTGTTTCCATGCGTAACACATTTAACTTGTTTATTTAGGTTTTATTTACATTTATTTTTTATTGTTTAACTGCCTGTATAGAAACATCTTATAGACCAAAAAACTTTATATTATATTATCTCTTACGTAGATTATATACTTAGTGCCATCTTTATAGGATAAACAATATAAATTATACGTATTTCAAATAATCATACTCTATCATAGCTTTTTTCTTGCGATATCCTTTTTAAGTTATCGTGAGAAAAAGAGAAACGTATTTTAACACAGAAAATAACATAATATCACTCCTGTATTCCCCAAAGGAGTGGGCAGTAGCTCATGAATAAGGGCTCCGTTTGAGTTCGAAACTAGTCGGGCAATCCCGAAGAATGCGAGTGAGTAATAACCCTTGGATAATAATTAATATAGTTATTATACCAAAAAAGGTTTTTTGTTTAATAATAATTTATTTTATTTTACACTTTTTAATTTCAACATAAATGTTAAAAGTAGTTTCTTGTAGTTTATGTCAAACTACAAGAAAGTGTTATAATGTATATAATTATTCTAAATCGGATATTTACTAGGTCTCATTTGATATCCATGTGGTTATAAAAACAAAATATTGTTTTAATCCCCCGCTCATTTTTATTTGTAGACGCCGTATTGTTATATCCTATGATACTTCTGTAATTGAGACAAATCTAATGAAACCTCGTATATTAAAACCCATCAGGCCGTTTCAAGGCTGTAGGCCGTGACAAAGAAATAGACATACATACACTTGAAAAATATAATCCTCCTTCAGGATCATTCGGGTAAAAAAGGAACTGTTTACTTTTGTGAGATGATTTTTAAAGTTATTAATGCGCTTTTCAAACTGTTCATAAGTTAATTATTTAATTTATTTTAAACTGTTTTTAATCGCGCTAACCACATAACATTTATTTATTCAAAATTTGTAAATACATTCTTCTCGTGACTACGATCAATGCACCGTTTAGAATTAAATTATTATGCGATAGAATCGCGAAAGTTTAATAGTTACTTGTACATCATTGTACGATCAACCGCTCGTCCATGGCAACAATTTGACATTAACAGCATCTTTATGTCAAATGAAAAAGGTAACCGGAAGGTCGGTTCGGTCACATGTATAGGGACTGAATAGATAGCAATGACATAACCAAAAAACGTGTTAAAATGTGGAAGAAGAATTCACGGTAGCGTGTAGAGGTCGAAATGGCTTAGTGGTCAAAGCGCCTGGAGTATTTGTCCGGGAGGCGCAGGTTCCAATCCTGCTCGCAACCGTATACTTTTTCCATTTAATATTATAACTTTACAGTTCGCTAAGCACGCGATATTGCTTTTCAAAGATTTATCTTTAATTGATAAGGTAGTTGCATCTTTACGACATTTTATTAACTGCAAAGTCAGTAGTGTCGGTTCGGTCACCTGTATAGGGACTAGGGGGTCATTCTTCAAGTTAGATCCTTTGCGTCATTTTTCTCGCTTTAATATTTTTATGAAACTAACTTTGAAATAATAAAATGTTTATAAATACAAGCTGATTGTATATCCATGAACTTATATTAATGAAAAATATAACATATTGAAGTTATTTTCATAAAAATATTTGCGCGAGGTAAATCACGCAAGGAATTCAACTTGAAGAATGACCCAGGGCTTTTCAAAGATTTATCTTTAATTAAATTATTGTCTTATAATATAGGTAAAATGTTAAAAGAAGAAAGAAGGTGAGGACATTAAGCTGACTCGGTAATATTTGATTATAATTCCATATTTGAGGAATCGTTGCCACTTTGTAGTACCTACATTATATCTTATGTTATAGCTTCTCTACTATGAACAAAACTATAAAACAATGCAATGTATTTACTACAAAGTGCAACCGCCTTAGCAAATAAAAATTGAAAGTCAATGTTACTGTATCATGTTTACTGATGTTGTAATCGAAACATATTTTTAGTTTAGTTCTTCCTCCCAAAAACATCTCAATACTACTTTAGTGCACCACGAAAAAGTTTTTTGTTTCGGTTACGATATTAACTCGGTAAAAACGTTAATATTACCGGTTTTAACGGACGATTTTGTAACTTTAAGTTACAAAATCGGCAATCAATCAATGTATTATATCAATAGTATTTAATTGTACCCATATTAATTCTTATAGTTTATTAATTTCATTCATGCACCGTGTTAAATTGAAAATGATTTTGACCTTAGGTGTCGTAGCAAAAATGGCGACTCAACCTGATTCGACCAAAACTGTCAGTTTACGTCAATACATCAATGAAATCTGATTAAGTAATAACATTTCGATTTTGTTATACTAAAACGACGTCTTTATATTTTTCTGTGAGGCTTAAACAATTTGTGTAATTAGCACTTTTGCGGTCCAATCTAAATATGGAAACATGTTTTGAACACCTACACCTATGATGAACGTCAATTTTTCTTTCTGATATGTGTCCAGCACTACTAACGAAGGATTGCTGAGAGACATGTGACAATGATCATCCCGTCAGTTGTCCAATTCATCGGGACTCACTCTCACTCTCTCTCTCTTTTAAATCTGTCAGCACTATGTTCCATTGTATGGAGATGTCAAAATATTTTCAGTATGGGTTGTTTACTAGAAAACTGGAAACTAAATTACAGTCAACAGGCACATTATAAAATCTTCTTTATTTTTTTATGATCTAAAACAAATCTATCATAAAACGCTACAGAGGGCAATTAATAGACGCTGTTGTGTCATAAAAGAGTATGTTTGAAATAGTCGGAATCGTTTTGTATACACAAAACTCATTTGTGCAGTTTGAATATTGCTATTCTAATTTTGAATCTTTTGAATGCAGGGTTTTTTTTTGTAAAACTTGGACGAAGCAACGTTATGATCTTATTAATACTATGGTAGAATTATTCTGGTGGTTTAGTTTATGTGGCCCTCCCACATAAACTATATGCATATATAAACCACCAAAATGATTCTCCTGATTTTAAGTACTTAGTTGTAAAACTAACTCAAGATAAATTATTATTTGGAGGTACAAAAACAAGGTCGACATGTCTTTTACACATCTCGCTGACAATTAACGGTAAACGATTTAAAAAAATTACTGTGGTGAAAGTCTGTTGACATTGCATAGTGCCCTCTTAGTCAAATTCCTTCAAAGAAAAATGACAAGAACTACCCGTTACACGTGTAACAGTACCCAAATTACATAACAGAAGTATTGTTTTTATTCCATGCAAATATCACCACATATCTGGCAGCCAACCACCGTGTATTATAAATAAAAAAAACTATTTGTGGCGCTTTTTGCGCTTTAGTACGGTGTTCACATCACTTCACACATTCGATAGATATTTCACAACCCTTTTCGAGGGAAAGAAGGGGCAGATCAAAAGTTATCGAATCGAATTGAAAATATCACTTGTAGTGATATTTTCAATTGACTGTTTTATTATAATGTGTAGTGATCGCGCAAACCTAAGATATTACTATATTATAGCATCATTAAATTTCCTGAAGGGTTAAGCAGATGTAGTTATTAAGTCGCATGTAATAATCGGTGAGCTTAGATACGTCGTGTGACGCAGATGGATAGAATTAAAAATGAGTACCTATATAGGAAGTTTGAAAGTAGCACTGGTGACTGAGAAGATGAGTGGAAATCGTTTAGCTTGGTATGGGCAGATGATGCGGAGGGATGAGGATCATTTGACGTGGAAAGATTTGAGTATCAATTTAGATGGCTATAAGAGTAGAGTAAGACCGAGGAAACGATGGATGGATTGTGTTAAAGATGATACGGCACGAAAAGAAGTGACTGTCGATATGACGGCTGATAGAATATGTGGAGGAAGAATACACGCTGCGCCGACCCCAAATAAATTGAGATAAGGGCAGGGGGATGATGATGATGTAATAATGTAATTAGTGAGCTGTGAGTGTCCTCAACAGAGCACAACTAAACGAGAATTCACTATTTAAAAAAACCTATTAGCCTGAATTGAACGTTACCAAATTCTAAGCAGACTTTGATCACTTGCATCTATTAAACCATCGAGGCATTACGTCAAATTTCCTTGAGTAGTATAACAGGTAAATTTGACGTTTAGCTAACAAGTCTTCAAGGAATGTAATTTATTTTTTCTACGTCACACTTATCTGTCGAACGTTGCTTCCCAAAGTTCAATTTTTAAGAAAAAAATAATGTAGCTTTATATAAGTGCAGACACGATTAATATTCCAGTATAATTTGCATATTTCTAATAGTTATTAGATAATAGTGTCTTTAGATATTAGTGTTAAATTATTATTGAAAGATGAGGCGTAAAATTGAAACTAAACGTTGTAAATATTAAAGAAATAATAATTTAATTTAACGGAGAGCCGGATGTTTTTATTATAATATTTGTAGAATGGCGTTTAAAATTAAATATTTCGTGGATAGAGAAGATGAAATATACAACAAAAAGTGGGGTTCGAACTCACACTTGCAGGATTACATTACATACCATCACGCCTGTATTCCCCGAAGGGGTAGGCAGAGCTTGTACATCCACATTTCACCAATGCTGTTATTAAGTCCCATGTAATAGGTGGTGGGCCTATTGCCATCAACTGGGCACAATTACAAACTCCGGGCTGCTACTAAGAATTTTCTAACAGAAAACTCAATAACACTTTGCCCGACCTGGGAATCGAACCCGAGACCTCCTGCTTAGCAGTCGTGCTTAGGACCACTAGACCTACGAGGCAGTTTTATTATTATATACTTGCAGTATTATTAATATATATTCAGAAAAATATAAGATTTAGAGTTTGCTTTTGTAAAGTATATATGGATTTAAAACTTTGCCCCAAGTCAAAGCACTTATTTCAACTAGACCATTTACAGGCACTTTTGGATTGCCAAAAACTATAGTTGCTACGTTCCAAAATGTAGATTCCTATTTTTAAATATGTGTGGAAAATCCATTATGGACTCCTACCGGCTAAAAACACACGATCCTTATCTAACCATTGACGGAGTCCCGGGATCGTAGCTGCATTCACCACGACCCCGGCAGGTTATGTTTCGTCGAAAGTATCGACGGACCCCAAGATAAAGTGTAGATTCCTATGGATGAGCACGGGCAAGAAACTCCACGGTTACTCTTTTTCATCAAACAGTTACAATATAATTGGTTACATTGTATTTACATAAAAAGAGTGTGAACAATATAATTTGAAGTCTATATTACTACATATTAAATAAAACCTTTACAAAAATAGACTTTCCATAAAATAAACGCTTTGTAGATGAAATCATTGCAAGCAATTGTGGAGTCATTTAACTAGCGCATAGAAACGAACTAATTGCGTTTTGAACTACACGGTGGCAAAAGTTTTCGCCTCGATGTTGCATGCGATACAATTTAGTTTTCCCTTAGGGGTTCGCAGAAATATTCGCAATCGACACGTGTACGCTTGTGTTTTTGTTGTTCCAATTAAAGTATAAATAAGAAGGGATTTTTCCATGTGGTTCTTGGTCGATCATGATATCCTTTAAGTTTAATTGGGTGTCATTTAAATACTTCATTATTCCAGCAAATTGAAATTCTTACACAAAAACATGAGCATTAGATACGGAAAATTCAAATAAAATAGGCATATTAATATATTTACGTATATTAGAATTAAATAATCTAATATATAAAAATCTCGTGTCACAGTATTTGTTATCGAACTCCTCCGTACGGCTTGACCGATTTTTATGTGTTATTTTGTGCATATTTGATAAATTCATAATTTGTGGTTTTTATACCCCTAGGTGATAAGGGTGGCCCTATACAGAAAATGTTTATACAGGCAGAATATGTTGTAGAAATGCCAGAACAAAGTTTGCGGGGCACATCTAGTATAGGTATATATTGATGGATTCTTGAAGATTTTTAAATTAATATTTGAACGCTAGTTCATCCAATAAGCCTTTGATATCTTTTCGATATATCTCGTCGGTCATTTACGCTTTTTTTATCAGCCCGATGAGCTTGGATCGCAAAATATGTCTTTTTTAAATATCGTAACCAAAGACATCAAAAACAAGTTTATAGTAAACGATATAATATTTTATAAAACTTCTTAGTTTTTGATATGATTAATGAATAATGAGGTCCTTCAAGAAAAAAGTAGTTGTTTAGCTTGGTGATACTGACTACATTAGCATAACAATCAACAATAAAACGTAGTATACTTATGTATTAGAGGAACTTTGAGAAATATGTATAAAGTTACATTAAAAAATATAAAATGAAAAAAAAAAAAGTATAAGAACATGATAACATCCTCTTCCACTTTTGTTTCTCGATCCTTGTCTAGTGACAAATGAATAAAAGGCAATTAATGAGTGTGGTCAACCTTCAAGGTAGGTACCGCAATCAAATTGGTCGTTCCTGGTTTCTTTATAATACTTTCCTTCATTTATATCAACTAAAGACGTATCTATATTTTACATTGACTACCTAAACAAAAAAAATGTGAGATTGGAACCTGTTGCTTCAAGCTACGAATAATTTTGTGTGATGTATTAAAACATTGGCTTATCATAAATTCAAGTTATAGAGATATAAATTACTCCTAAAAACACAGAAAAAAGAAAAAATACATACCATAAACGATAAAAAATTACCGCAATATATCGCGAATTCTAACAAATAAAAGTGGAAATTGTAACTATTCGATTAGGTATTTTGATTCCTATGGCATCAACTAATTATCAACCTGGACATGCAACAGATATGACTATCATGATATGATGGTTTTGTCGTTGTGGAAATAACTATAGAAACAACAAAATGGCATTAAAAATATTTTAAATATTTTCTGCACAAAACGTATTATAACTGATACAAATAAACCCATTTAATTTATAAGAAAATTTTACCTGGTATTACGAATTCTTCCACTGTGTTCCCAAAACTACATTTATTATCGGTCTAGTTTTACAAAACTCGGCGAATTTCTACATTACTTCCTCATACTTTAGACCAAATGTGGTAAAAAAAAAACGAATTAAATTTTTAATTGCAAATTTGCACTTACCGCGTTTCAGGAAGTTAATGCTCGAACACCATGTGTAACTTGTGATATCATTAATTTAACTGTTTTTCTTCCGACGCCAGGTTCAGTTTACTTAATCAACACATAATTAAATAAGGGTTCGTAAGACAGAGTACCTTGGAGCTTTACATGAATCAAGCTTCTAAGTCAGCGCAAAAAAAAATGTTCACCTGTATGTTTTGATTAAATGTCAATTTATACAATACACCCTAGAAAAAGTTCGGCTTCATAACTGTAGGGCAAATCCAGCAAATACTTGAAGTTGAGTATACTTGCAGTTAAATAAAAGAAATCTTAATTTTTCCACAAAGGTTAAAAGAACTATAGTGTAGTTAACACTACAGTTTTTTTAAGAGTCATAAATTATTGAACCGTTACCCCTGTTATGTTTACTCCAATGTGATTTACGTTCTAAGCTTTTCTTTATAAAGAAATGGGTTTTGACTTCGACCCTAATGTATCTTTGAAATCAAAGTTCCTTAAATACTTTATAAGATAAAACAATCATCTTATACTCACGACATGTGTAAATAAAAGTTACTTTCCCATAGTTCAATTTACTATGACTAATCGACATCAAAGGGAAGAACTCAAGAGGTACGGTTTAATATAAATCCCGGAAATGGCGAAACTGAAAAGGTTAAATATATTTTTTTTGCATTTCACGGCCGGAAAGTAGCATTAGATTAAGCTGGGCTCTAATCTATAGGATTGGCCGGGGTGGCCGTTTATTCAGGGTGAAATAAAAACAAAGAAGGTTTTAGTCTTTAAATAACCAAAGTCCTCTTCAAAAAGACAAAGAATAAACCTAATTAAATTTAGATTTACGTATTTTGTTTAGGTGGTTTGTATATTATATACTATAAAATTGTCTCAAATTTGGAAAAACATACATTTATTTAACAATATCTTATTCAAACTAAATTAGATTAAATTTATAAATATTTGGACAAATTTATTTGCGATGTATTTGGGTCGACAAACATAAATGAAATAGTTTTGTAAAAACATGATTTGGTTTGAGTAATTAGTTAAATGTCGTGGTAACCAATTGGTCACGGGCTGGCCTCTTGAACCACATATGACCCCACAACCTGTGGATTCAAATCTGGCACGTACCAATGTGACTATTTCAAATGCCATATGTACTTTCTTAGTTAATCTTAGTCAGACACATAGTGAAGAAAAACAATGTGAAGAAACCTGAACTTGGATGGTCCGTCGCCAACTCGCAGTGAGCTAGCGTGGTGATCAGTGCTCGTGTCTTCTCTGTGCCTATGAGTAGCGGGCCTTGCTTTGCAGTGGGACAGTTCTATTGTTATGTTAAGTTGATATCGGTACACCCCGCATTGGACCTTCAAGCTAGAAAAATGCCCACTCGAAACTATTGCGTTTGAAAAGTTATTAGGTATATTAACAAGATAGTAGCCCGATTCGAATGGCTTGTTTCTTTAATCAAAAGAAAAACGCGCCATTCAGTAATATATGAATCATAGAAACTAAGCGTACAATTATATTATCGTTTAAACAGAAAACGTTATTAATGAGTGTTAATAACCTTGCATAGTCAACATGTCTGTGTCATCTTTATTTACGCTTGTATTGTGTTAACGTAAGAGGCGAAGTAAATTATACAATACTAAGCATTTACTTAATACTAAATTTGTTACGACTGTTTTTGTATACCATATCCACATAACATAACTGATAGTATCAATCCGAAAGAGTAATTACACAGCGAAAATGGAGAATTTTTAATTCAAACACAATTTTTTTTTCCAATCTTAAGATTGGAAAAAAAAATCATCATTAACCATAATAGCTTAAGCTATTATAGTTAATGATGTTTAACTAGATGGTGGTAATACAAATTTGGTCCATTACGGATGTTTTTGGTATTCGGAACCATAAAATGTAGGTACCTAATAATAAAATTATTCTGTTAGATGTTTCATAGAAATTTTTTCGTCTTCCTGGTGTATTTACCCATTTCAATTGATCAAAGTAAGTTAAAATTCGTGTATTTGACTTGTTAAATTAATTCAAGATAAATCTTTGAAAAGCATTAACGCATGCTTAACGTACTCTAAAGTTATTATATTAAATGGAAAAAGAATACGGTCGCGAACAGGATTCGAACCTGCGCCTCCCAGATAAATACTCCAGGCGCTCTGACCACTAAGCCATCTCGACCGATCCGGGAGGCGCAGGGCTTTTTCCTAATATATATAATAACTTTGTTAAATTAAATGACACATTCAAAGGACCAACAATAATATTATTTGGACTTTTATTAATAACTCGATAAATGTATATAGCTTATGACGTGCGGTATCCCCGAATGAAAATGGTCTCCTTCGCAGCGTGAAAGCCTTACTAAGAGCGGATTAAAGCCCCAGTAGCATTCGCAAACTGACTAAGCATCCGCAAAATATACAAGCGTACACATACTTGCCTAAATGTTATATCTCGTGATTTCATGAACCGGTAAATCACCTTTCCAAACTAGGTTATCCTCGTCTTTCGGGATAGCACAATACCTGAGTATGTGTATTTTATAACATGATTAAATCCACAAATCTACTCTTGAATCACGCAAGAGTAGATTTGTGGATTTTTCATATCATGTGTAGCCCGAAAGACGAGGATTTCGTTAGTGTAAACATCAACTAAATTCAAAGTTACAAAGTCTTCTTATTTCGACTAGTCCAGATGGCTTAGTGGTCAGAGCGCCTGGAGTATGTATTCGGGAGGCGTAAGTTCGAATCCTGCACGCGACCGTATTATTTTTCCACAAAAATTTGTAACTTTAAAGTTCGCTAAGCATGCGTTAATGCTTTTCAAAGAATTTTGAAATAAATTCATCTAGTAATTACGGAAAAAATCCTACACAGATAGAAGTGGTGGGGAACGTTATTTAAGTATGTAGAGATTTTAGAAAATGGCTGACTTCTGGAAATCTATATGAGACTTAAAAAAATCAAATGAAACGAGAACTTTCTTCACAGTGCCTTTTTAGAGTCTCGTCTGAGGTCGTGATCCGGATTTGAACCTGCGCACTGTCTATCTGGGAGGCGCAGATTCAAATCCTACTCTAATAAGCAGGATTTGAATCTGCGCCTCCCGGCCGGTTTTTTCTTTCCACAAACCTGAATAATCAAGCATTTAAAAGATTTATCTGTATTTGAAATTTCACTGACTTTTGTAAACAAAGACAAAAATAGAATGTCCCCAATAACTATTGACACTTGCGAATCTTCGTAGTTACCTATACAAATAAGCGACTAATCTAGAACAGTGCTCATGGTGCAATATTGATTAAGCAAATAGACAGTTAAGCCAATCGTCTACGCAGAAAGCTCATGCATTTGTAACAATTAATGTCACTATCGTTCCATTAAACAAATTGGCATCAGTTGCAGCTCTGTAGTCCTTTATTTCGAGAGTCAATATAAATATAATATATACTTGGATTAATATAATTATTATATCAGGATCATTGTGAGAACACTTACAAGAAACCACTTCCCGAAAGAATGTAGATTATTCATGAAACTACAATGACATGTACTTATTTGTATTTACTAGGCCCCAGTTTTAATACTACCTCGTCGGCCGGTAGTGTTTTTATTTGATGTCTCTGTTGGTAATAAGTTCATTGAGAGTTTTGGACTTAGGTCAATAGTAAAAATTACTGTTGTCAGGATGACTGGTCAGATTGTGTAAATTGTTTTGGGGCCACCAGGTCGACTCTTAAATCTCATATTTGAAAGTAGTAAAGACAAAAAAATATATAATTGATACCCGTTTTTCATTCGGCGAGCCTTACTTAAGTTAGGGCGAACTTTAATGAAAATATTAACTACAAAGTACAACTTCGTAGTTTAATATTAGTTATGTTATGTAGTAGGAGTCAGTACACTAATTATTTGTAAAAATTGCCATTGTGGAAATCTATATTATTCTATTACGTATTTAAAAATTTAAAGGCTGTATGAAACTGTAAACAAACGTGAACTGTAAACAACTTCAATACCATTTTTGGTGAATCCCAGAAATACGACACTTAAATATAATTATATACTAACATAAAAGTATCATATTGACCAAACAAAATTAATTAAAACCAATTTTATAACTTTTTATTCAACACAGAAAAGAACCATTTAATTGGTGAATGCCAATGTGAAGTGATTTTAAAAGCCTGTTTAAATTTTTTCCATGATAAATCTTACATAACTTTTCTTTTGATGAGCTTAACTTGTTATAATTGGATGCATTTGTTTTCAATATTTGTTAAAGCTTGTTATCAAAATATTAAGTGATTTTCAACAATATAAAAAGTCCACAGACTGACAGCCTGTCCTAACATTCTTTAATATTGTCTTTTATTCTTTATGATAATGCTTTGAATTCCTGAAGGCCTTCAGTCGGTGTTATGTTACCTTGTCAACCCCTAGTTCTCTTTGTATTTTGCTCTTGAAATACAGCTTCCTGTTAGGAATTGATTAATGCGATATATAGATTTTAAATATAAAAACTGTTGTCAGTACACGAGTAACATTTATGGAGCTGGTTTACACCGCTGATACTGTACACGAATCAATAGAAAAACAATACCAATAAAATAATTTATTATTGATATTGTTTTGTAAACAAGTTCGCATGTGTGCTGCGCGGGACTGAAATCAACCTCCGCAAAACTATAAAAATAGGCATAGGAAATTGCCGTCCTTTCACAATGCCAACAAATTGTTCTTAGAGGCTTTCGCGATTTATTATGAAAAACGGTTATTAAATAACCACAATCTATTTAAAAAAAAATTACACAATTAAGCAGGGCTATATATTAACACAGTGTGTTTAACTATAATACATAAGTAATACAAATAACGGTTAGTTAATTTAAGTGTCAGTCTGTCAACCTAAATAATTTAAAATATCTTTTTTACTATAAAAATATACTACCAAAGAAGCAGGTATAATTATTTGCTCAATTTGTACGCTAATGTTTACTCTGAAACCTTATCAAAAAGAGCGTAAAAACTATTTCTCATGAACTTTCTCGATATAATTTCTTGATATTAAAAATAAACGACGGTATCTTGAGAATTGCAATATACTGAAACAAATAAACCTATAATGAAATGTTTAGTTGGTGTTGTTTACCAAAGAAACCCACTATTAGAGCGATCAAAACATCTGACGACTGAAACCATAAAAATACGAGTAGAACTATAAAATTAAGTAGCAACACTTCTGGCATTTAGTGACTGGTGAAAGTGCGAATAAATTTCCCCGTAAGATTTCTAAAGTTCTAGAAATTTAGGGAAATTTTAGAGACAGAGTTGAATATTATATTGCTTGGAATATGTTTAAACGTAAAGACAATGTTTTTATGGAAGCTTATTTGTAAATCGATTCATGGTTGGAAACAAATGGAACATCATTTATTAATTAAATGAATATGGCACAAAATCAATATAAAATAAGACAATCCCCATATACCCTAACAAAGGCCTTACATGAAAATCTATCGCCACTATATAAAAAATATACACCATGTAGGTGTATGTTTTTTATAAGGTAACGTTACCCAATCTCATGCGTACGTCACAAATTGGCAATTCCCCAGTGAATAGAATATCGACGCCCGATATTCGATACAATGTAATATAAATACTTATTGGGCAAGTAAGCCTTAGTATAGTGAAGTACTGATATGTTTATCGTACAAGATTGTCACTAAGGGCAGGACAGAAAGGCAAGGATATCGGTCAACATTAATTTTAATCCGTCTTATTACAAAAAGTGGTTTAACTAAAAACCCAGGTTTAAATCTCTATAAAGCATGGTTTAAACAAAAATGATATTACAAATCGTGGTTTTGCGATAAACCATAGACCATATCGTGGTCTAACGCTAAACCTCGGCACCCCCTAGTTTAACGATGGTCTAAATCATATTTGTGAGTTTCTCTTTTAAGTAATAGCATTTTTTTCATTATGTTGTGTTGTTTTTACCCGAAAATAGATATTAATATGGTTGAATTAATTGATATTGAGGATTTTAAAGCCGCTGAGTTGTTGGAAACACCACGCCGACACAACAAAAATCGTGTTCGAATTCAAATTCCCTTCATGTAATTATCCGATGAAGATTTCAGGCAAATGTATAGGTTTAATAAACGTTATGCATTATTACAGACTGATTTCAAGTTCATCGAAGTAATTTATGTTTACTTACTTACTTTTTCCTCGGTATTCCAATTCACAGATCGTTTTTTGGTCCATCACAATATAATATTAAAATTACTAAAGAAGGTAATATTATTAACATAGAGGCAATTGTTCTTTTTAGAGACTTCGATAGCATAAAAATTCCAAAGCTAAATGAACTTTGTTCAACTTGCGATGGTTTTGTTTAATGTTATGGTTTCATATATCGCGCGAGAATGTTACGTTTCGTTACAAGTTATATTATTAGTAATTAATAAGAAAATAATTAATGTTCCTAAACCTAAAAAAAAAAACCGCTGTCGACGAAATAACGAAAGTTTAAATCCATCCTTGCAAAATAACAAAGTTTCAATATTTTCAACACTCCTAAACATCATTTAATCATTAGCGTATTATCAAAACATTTTCTTTTCTGGGCAAACGGAACGTTGCAATAGAATGATATCATAGTGAACGAATGATATTTGTATTAATCTGTGGATAATACATAGTCAATGGTTCAAATGACGGTACTAAGAAATCCACGGTTTTTTTAGGTTTTGTAATAAGGACAAATTTAAACCATGGTTCTGCAGATAAGCCTGGACTTCATAGTACAGGTTTAAACCAAGTTTTATTTAGTTTTTTGTAATAAGACTGGATGAGTTTAACATACTTTTTTTACTTATTTAATTGTCATATTAGTCTAGCAATCGCGAGCTTTTAGCGTAAAGGTTCAATTCCCAGGTCGGGGAAAATGTTATTGGGTATTTATGTTAAGAAATATTTATAGACACCCCCGAGTTTGTTGTGCCCGCTAGATGGCAATAAGCTCACCGTCTATTACATGGGGCAAGAGTGAAATTTAAAATTGGTGGACACCTCCGCTTACCCCTTCGGAGGATATATGTGTAATTCTATGCTGTATTGTAAACATTTTAATATTGGACACTTCAACTATAAACGTTTATAGGACTATATTTATACTATAAAGCAATCGAAGAACATCCTAAGACCGAATGTTTTCCCTAAATACATAACTAAATAAAACAGCCCTAACCAGCTTCCTACTTTTTGTTTGGCTCATTCAATTAGGTCATAGAAAAGGTTGTTGTGCATATGTCGCAGATGGATGGTATAACCCGCTGTTTTACAAAACTGCTAGCTGATTTACAAAACAGTACTGTTTTATAAAACAGCTGAACAACATTCAGCTGGATTGCCAATTGCGATACGTTTAACAAAACTGCTACCCACCTTTAGACGTAATGCAGAATGACATATCTACAGGGGTCATATAGTCACCACTCAAGTAAAAAATAGATATTGTATTCTGATTTGACTTTCCGTGGCTGGGTCGACGGAGCCTTCTATTTTAGTGTCTGTAAGGTTAGAAAAAACCTAAACACGAAGAGGATGACGCCATCCTCTTCGAACCTAACCTGTCCGTGTCGGGATACACGAAACACCCGCAACACAATAGATCAATTTCGTTTATTTTCTTTCATAATCCCGATATATTGTCGACTATTGCAGTGGTTTAGTATTTACGTCATTAAAAATTTTCATCTATTTTTTGCTATTGACAAGTAAAATAAAGTTAGGTTATTATTTTTAAGACATACAGAGCCATATGCGACAAAAAATCTAACTAAAATCTACTATCTGACAGTTCATTTCACACTTTACCATAATCTCTGATCGTTGACCCGCTGCATTGATAAGCGCAAAACGTTCATACAATTCTGCGTGTTATAGTTCAGTAATTATGTAAAACCGCTAAACGTCGTTCAGCTGTTTTTCATAACAGTACTGTTTTGTAAATCAGCTAGCAGTTTTGTAAAACAGTGGATTTTACTATCCATCTGCGACACATATACATTCATTCAAGACAACCGTTTCATGTTTCATAGGGTCATACTCAGTAATACCACATACTTAATAAAAAATTTTGGAAAAAAGGAAAAAACGGATGAATTCTCAGTGTTTTAAAGGTTGTTTGTATCGTAACAATTCATCAACCCCCCGATCTCTCTGAGAATTGAGAGAGTGGTTTAAAGCATGACAGTATTAATTATAAATTTTTGTCGATTAACTTTTTAAACAATAATAACAAATTGGTTTTATGCGTGAGTTTGTACTTTCATGTTAGTAGTAATTAACCAAACCAACTACACCTCAAAACGAGCGTAATTTTGTACTGTAGGTTAGGGTCTGAATAGATAGCGATGACGTCACAATAAGACATAATGATAACAAAGCATTCAGCATAGCTTATTTGGCGGAGCGCCTGAAATATTCATCTAAGGGCGCAGGTTCAAATTATGCTCACGACCGCATTTTTTTGGCATAATAATTTATGACTTTAGTAATCACTAGGCAAAGCCGGAAATGTTAATAGGGGAGAAGTCCTTGAAATACCTTTTAAATAAAACTACGTATACATATATACAGTCACACCTATCTTCCATTAGGAGACGTAGTAACTATAGATATATAAAACTATATAATGCACTTTTTATTCCTAACTCATGTATTCGTAGCCTTTATGATCTCAGCTTGGTAAACTATCTTTGTGGTTAATCAACGCTTAGCATGATCAGTGTGTGGTGATAGGTGACCGCTATAAGCAATTTCATCTGACCGTCTACGTGCTTTAAAAGGCATGTTAAACCGTGTACCGGCTATAGTAAAAATGCATGCGATTATAGCAACCGTGAGTGATTTGTAGAGTTCATTGTAGAGTTTCATTGTCTATCTTCAAAGGTCTACTACCATACGGTTTCAAAGGTCTACCATAACATTTTCATAAAATTCATAAAATTTTAATGGGATAAGTTTTAGGCAAATATGCATGTATTTTTAAAATATTTTTATTCGATTGTATACGATGGTAAATTACCGCAAAAAATATAACACTCGTAAAAATATGATTAATGAGTATTAAAATTATCAAATAAACTTGCAATCAGTTTCGGGCGTTTGAAACGACGCCATCTTGGCGCGCTTTCTCTGACGTCAGAGTACACATCATAAAATATATCTTGCATAGTATGGAGTGTTTAATTAACGATTTATACATTTTATTAAAGAGGTTTTCTTTGTAGTTATTATATTAAATGATAAAGGAATACGGTCGAGAACAGGATTCGAACCTGCGCCTCCCGGATAAATACTCCGGGCGCTCTGACCACTAAACCATCTCGACCTCTACTTACCATCGCGAATTCTTCATCCATATTTTAACACGTCTTTTGGGGACGTCATTGCTATTCAGTACCCAAGCCCTCATGTTCAGCAGTCGCGCTTGGGTCACTAGACCAACGAGGTAGTCCTATTATTAACAGAAAACTTTCCTAAACATGAATGTATTTCATTAAATATTAACGAGGCAAGGGTTTTGTTTCAACGACAGCACATTAATGAATCTTTAAAGAAAATCTGGCCTTTCGCGTGTTATTATGGGCTTAACTAAACATTCTTACATAAAGGGTTTATTTACTAAGACAAAATTAGGAAGTCTTGCCCTTTAGCGACCTATTCTGTTCTGTCGTATAAAAAGTCAATGCAGTAGTTAAACTTCGTTTGCCACAGCTCTTAGATAAGATTTGTAGGAAAAAAAAAACTCTTCTGTCACACAGTCTAGAAAGCAATATCTGCTGAGACTTTTCCAATTACATTGGGGTCGGCTTCCAGTCAAACTGGATGGTATTTTATATGGATCGACTGTCAATCTGACCTCCACAACCCAGTTATTGGGTAACACGATATCTAGTGGTATGACTGGTTATCAGACTACCCGTAACGGCTGTCATAGATCTTAATTTGACTACCAGGACCGACGGTTTAACGTGTTCTCCGAGGCATGGAGGGGTCTCAATATTAAATTAAACCCATCCACTGACAGTTGGCGGAAAGAGCAGCTTAACCTTGATCGATCGATCTGTGCGGCTGTTACTTTGCAACTAGCCACATAGCCTACTAGGAAAGATAAGCAAATTAACTTTTTGGAGTTTCAGATATGAAAATTTACATATTTTTTTTGTGGCAATTTATGATATATTTGATTTCAAGTTCCATTTAAAAAATATATGTTAAGCTCTTGTAGTTAATTAAATGATTTCAAGATTATTATTATATATAGAGGAATGAAAGGCTGGTAGGGCAGGCTTTGCCCTGCGGTGGGAAGATCATGGCTGATAATGAATGAATAATAAATATACGTTGCTGACTATTCGTTGACTTCAACCTGTCGAACTGAATTTCTGTAACAAGAGATAGGTGGAGGGCTCTTTGTGTAGCTGTCAGAAAATATTATCGATGTTTTCTTTTCAACTGATGAATATCACGTTACTCAGATATTTTTATAACGTTGTACTTAAAAAGATAGAAAATGTTGCGTAAAATAAAATACATTTTATCCTAATCTACTACAGCTAAATAAAAGAGCGGCACCTTATAAAAATATTATGGAGAATTAGATTTCAGAATAATAGGAAAAGTTGAATTTCGACATCCTCATAAAAGTTTAAGAAGATGTCAGCCACAGACAAAGAAGTATTCAGTTATTTTACGAAGTTTTCATATTTAATGGATATTATTTGGTCTTTGTTTACCGGACTACAAAAAAGGAAAATTAGGACTATAACAGTCCGTGTATGTTAATTTTTACCTACAATATATTATTGTATCGTGCATGTTTATTATCCTATTAATTCCTCCTAACAATTATGTACCATGTTTTATAAATACGAAATATATAGTATAGTATATATAAATATAAAGTACCTATTGACAAAATATGAGTAAAATAAAATTATTATACGAAATATGAAAAATAAATATCAAATTAATTCTAAGTCTGCAATCTATTTAATATTTTTTAAACGATTAACAATATTTAATTAACGTGACAATTACATGCATGAAATTTTATTTAATATTGTCTAAGCGTAGGTCATAAAAGTATTGTAAGTGCCTATGAGGATCATGTCTGATCAAACCCTCCATAACAAAAAAAAGATTTAAAAAAGATGTCTAAATATAAATGTTTAACGCACTCACTTGCAAATACCCTAGCAGGGTGCATGTACTTACTTAATTGTAAATCCAAATTTTAGACCTATGGACATAATATATGTATATGTGTGCAAAGATAAATAAATAAACAAATAATTTATATGAGTATAGTATCTCTTGTAAAAATATGGCTGTACCTAGACTGAGGATACTAATTGTAGCACTCCGTCACATCTTTGACACGTATGTGATTCTCTTTTGACGTTGTATTTGATTCTTGCATTTTATAAATTCAAAGGTATTGTAAATATAAGATTTTTATGCAGTCATCATCCTACATCTATTTATCCCCTTATCTAACATGACTTTTTCTTCGATACACCTCTAGTAGGCATCATCTCAGTATTTACGGTATACATAATAACATTATAATCAAATAATTCAGGCTCTACTAAATTATCATGACACTGAGTTATTTGCTAACAGCTATAGATAGGCTTTGCCTCAAAGCTCTGAGACTGTTATCCAGGCACTGTCTACCTATCTTCAAAATACGAAAGGTATATAAAAAGGTAATAAATAAAGCATTAAATATTCTGTAAACTTGAATACTTTTTTGGCGGAAGCAAAGGAAATTCCTGAAATGTACCTATAGCTTCTTTGACAATGCTATTGGAAAGAAAATCATCAAACAAGTACATAATTTTGGAATCTGCAGTCGGTCATCAACAAGGTAACCTTGCCGGATCAGTTTTTTTTTAGTAAGACTATTCATTAACATAACATAACATAGCATCACGCCTGTATTCCCCGAAGGGGTAGGCAGAGGTGTACACAATTATACACCCGCCAATGCTGTTATTAAGTCCCATGTATATATCCTCGGCTGCCTCTTTGTTCTAGTGGTCGCAAGCGCGGCTGCTGAGGATCCTGGGTTAGATTCCCAGGTTTGGTAAAGTGTTATTGGGTTTTTCTATTAGGAAATTCTCGATAGCAACCCGGAGTTTGGAATTTTTCCCGGTAGATGGCAATAGGCTCACCACCTATTACATATGACTTAATAACAGCATTGGTGAAATGTGGGTGTACAACTATGTACACTTCTGCCTACCCCTTCGGGGAATACAGGCGTGATGCTATGTTGTTGTTGTATGTATATGTCCCATATATATATAAGCGGTGAGCCTATTGCCATCAACCGGGCACAATTCCAAACTCCGGGCTGCTACTGAGAATTTCCTAACAGAAAAACTCAATAACTCATTGCCCGATTCGGAAATCGAACTAGAAACCTCCTCCTCAGCAGTCTCGCTTGGGACCACTAGACCAACCAGGCAGTTCATTAAATCATGCCAAAATAAAAAATGTATATTTCGTAATGATTTCTTGTTACTAAATGACTATCGCGTTAGCCTATTCGGAAACTTAATTAATGTTACAACCAAGGGTATATTTTGGGGGTATTATAATTAAGCAAAACTATTTATTAAGTTGAACGTTATTCATTCATTTTTTTGGAGTGTTGTTAAAATTGATAGATAGGTATAACCTATTTCTAATTAAATAAAACATTATACAATAATTGAGGGTTATGCCCTCAATTATTGTATGATTGATATGGGTCAAATATTATAAAAAAAAACTGTTACTTTTTGCATATTTAACGGTAAGACATCCAAAAGCAATTTTAGTGTTATATGTGATATTTTTCACTGATCCGCCGCCAATATTTTTACAAAATTCAACTGCAGGGATAATCTGTTCCAAAAAATATATTTTTTTCTCCGTTCTGGCAGTTAGTATTTTCATAAATCTCGAGATATTAATGTTTCAATTCAAATCTCGTGACGATAAAAGGATGCGGGCCGAAACTAATACAAATCTCGCCCAATTGAAGGCCCCAATGAATACACTCACGAAAATTGTGTTGTATAAAAATGTCGTCACTACTATTGTGATCAAGATCGCAGACATATTCTATTCACTATTACTGTTGACATGACATCTAAATTGTATGGAATCATTCACGTATTTTTTAAGCTCTATTTGAATAAAAGATAGAAATCTATCTTTGTATAAAGTCCTACTTACTGCCTTTTAAAGGGTTAAAATTACTTACAATTAATTTATTTTGATTTGGATTGATACAAAAATACTAATTTGTTACGGTTTAATTGAATCCATGTCATTTTCACACTGACCTCTTAAAAGAAAGTAAATCATGTATAAATATAATAATGTAAATTATGAAAAGAAAATGCATACCCAGCTTAACTCTGTTAGTGTGAAAGAAAAAGGCTTTCACCCAGCAATGGGTCACTCCACAAAATGGCATGTTAAAGGAAAATTACGGTCCAAATTAAGGAAAAGCACAGTTTACCATCACTTTAATAGATAAACATTTCAGCGAGTTGATGAATTTTCTCATGGAAGAATCTTTGTTTAAGAGAAAAGTTTTTGACGTGAGGAAAAATTATATTATGGTACAATGTTGCTGAAATGGTTTTGAGGTTTTCTATATGCGTTTGGGAAAAATAACTGGAATTGATTATTTTACATTCAGAAAAAAAATAACAACTGTTTTAGAAGTGTTTAGAAGATTTTTAAACTACACAATAAATAAAAAATTGCCACGCAAAAACTTACGCATCAATTTCCAAAGTTCAGGAAAGTCTCCAATAAAAATAAACAAAAACTTTTTCAAAATATTTTTTTAAATTAACAAAAACTTTGTCCACTTAATTTAAATGATTAATAACAGTGTGAAATACTTGACACAAACACAAATAACAAAAACTTTTCTCCGTAATCCGTTGGTGCGTTTTGTCGTTCGCACGACAGATCGCCACGAATGATCGCAAAGGACTGGCACAACTCAAGCACGTCGTTTTACGTGTACACTGAAATTTTTACTCGCCTCTTACACTAGCTAAAGCAAATTACTGTTTTTTCAGCTGCCTTTAGTTATAACAGTTGTGTATACTATAATTGAGTACGTATTTGCTACCAAATTGTGATTGGAATGAAAATATGTAATAGTGATTATTTGATGTGACTCGATTAATCGTATTATTTCAACATATTTTGGAAGGTTCTGTAAAATATAACGTGTTCACTCTAAGTTTATTATTTAATAATACTTTATTTTATTATTCAAATACATAAATAACATTTAAACGGTATACTCAACACCTTTACAAGTTAAGCTCACAAAAAAAAGACGTAAGAAATATGAATAAAGACGTTCCACCACATTATGTTCGCAAACAAACGTAATTATTACAAAGTTACGTGCCTCAACAAAAGGTGTTGTTGTGTCTAAAATGAAAAAGAAATAAACAAAATTATATACGGTACAATATGGATATACAGGTTTTGACCTAAACAAACAATTTTATCTCTATTCCTGGTATAAATGGTTGATTGATATCTTCCACGAACCTTCAATAAAAAACAATGATCGACCAAAGATGCAGGTGTTAATAGATGATGAACGTGCGATATTATATGAGACGAGGCATTCTAAAAATATATGTTTTCCTAGTACTCTATCGATGTTTTTGTTCAGGAAAACTGACACCTTGGAAATGTTGCCTACAAAAATAGTGTTGATGATAGATTTATAAATTTTCTCTACTAGCCAACATTTATTTTTCGAAATCTATATGAATATAATTAATGTAGACAACTCAACTCTTTTAGAAGACACCGCTAACTTTCATCAGCGCGCTTCATATTTCTATTTCACCTTTTAGTATCATTTGTTTTAATAAATAGTATGTCAGAAATAATTAAGATAGAATAACGAAAAGCCATTATTATTATGTCTCCATAAAGAAGAGATGGGATATGTACACTTAAAACATGCAAAACTCGTTAATTTTTTATTACTTTTGAAAAATAAAACATCAAGTCATATGTATGTGTCAAATAAATTGTGTTTCGTATAAATAACTGGTAACTATTTCTTTATTTATTGATGTGAAGGTCGTCACAGAATAATATGAGCTTCCTTTATTACATTAGCTAGGTTTACTTTTTGTTTTCCCCAACATTCTTGCTGAGATTTTCACAATGTGAGTGGTCGGTCAATATCATGGGTCACTGGCTAAGTTCCATAACAATCTGTTTCTTTTCATAGATAAATAAATACTGTTGGGTCGCGATGATAAGCTTTTATATGTATATAAATATTGGGTTGCTGTACGTCACAGTATATTAGGAGATTTCCCCGGTTTGCCAGGGCCTGTACCGGAGTCCCAGGTTGACCCTGCAAATATCCCGATCTACCCAATTTGTTTTTGGTACATTTCAAGCAGTTTTGTTATTTTTGTCTTGATCGTTCATCCACCGTTGCAGTTCAGATAGCCATTCTTCACTTGTCAATTTGTGAATAATTTGATCGTATCTAACGTCATAAACAAACACGATATCATTTTGATTATTTTTCGGGGTGCCAACACTTATTCGCGATCTCAAATATCCCGGCTAGTGTCTCGACTGTTATGGCAATCCTAGTCTAGTGGTTATTTTCGTTTGAAATAAAATTAGCAATCAGTTTAATACGCTTGAGCTTAAAGTGAGAGTAACGTTAATCCATCGTCGATTAAACTTCGCTTTCTATTGTTTGTGAAAAATTAGTTTTGAAATAAAATTTATACATTTTAGTGCTATGTTTGTAATACTAAAAAAACTTAAATGTTTTGTATTATTTTATTATTATCGATCAATCTTCCATTGCATTTGTTCCCCCACGTGGAATGCGTAATGTTTGATGACTAAATATCTAACCGATGGAATAATCAAAATTGGATCCTTTTTAACTAAGCATGGAAATACGTGGTAAGCCATGCATTACTGATTTTGTTTGACAGTCTCTCCAATACACATGATAAAATTTGTTTTGTAAGTACTTACTTCGCCCAGTTGTTAGTCATATTTTACTTTACTGCATCGATTTTCCGCAGATAAATGTCGTCAGTTCTAATATGACAAACTAAACTAAATTCAGAGCATTTCTGTCTTTTACAAACCGTTACTATAAGAGTATTGTTTTGATTTCCATATATTTTGTCAACGCCATGGTCGACATCATCCCGCTACCGTTCCATTATTTCCCCATCCCCACTCCGACCTCGTTCCGTCGCCGTGTCGTCCAGTGGAAAAACGTCCGATATTATCGAAATAGACAGTTGATGAATTATGCAATCAATATTGTATTGTCAACCTATTTAATAAGTATCTTCATAAGCCCGTAGTGGTATACGACTAGACACAGGCCTTTCCAAGCATACTTAACCAGTCTTTTTTCGAATTACCTCCTTCCGGATACGAACTTTCAATTTGGATTGCCTATTCAGCAATTTTGCTAAATAAGTTTATAAATACTAAATAATGTTGCTGTATGTTCATCCGGTATATAAATTATCGGATAGCATGATAATCTAAATCTATGATTTATAGGTAATTATATTTGTTTAAAAGCAGGTAGTTTGATATTTAGTTTTTTGTAGGTACTAAGAATTAAATAGAAATCTATATATCTGCTAATTAGCGAGCCAACGGCTAAGCTACTATAATAAAGCGAAGCGAACTTTATGAAAGACGTCGTCATTGACAGTTGGATTGCTTTGAAAAAACTCAATCCATTTTAAATGAGTGTTCAAAGTTAGTCTCCAAATGTTCTTCGATACATTTAATCCTATTTTGGTTCACATGAGTCACGCTTCACTAGTTGTGAATGTATTCTTATGTTAAAAAGTTTTATTAAATAACTTTGAAGTCATTCAACGGTCATTATGAACCGAAGTCTTCATTGTGAATTGAAGATGTAGAGATCATTCAGTTTAGCAAAATATTGTCTAATCAGTGCAGGATTGTTTAGTGAAATGTTTATTGTGTGTAATGGACGGAACATTTGGAGGGCAGCAAATATAACGGCTTAGAATATAAATGTTTTATAACCTGCACATTCGTTGAATCCGTGGAGCACTTGGAGTACTGATCCAAGAGGTGCAAACTTTGCTCACAGTATTTTTCTACGTTATGACATTGCATCACGCATGTACAGATAAATCTTTGAAAAGCATTAACGCATGCTTAGCGAACTATAGAGTTATATTTTTTTTTATGTAGAATAAGACCGCTAAGCCATCTCTAGCGCTCAGAGCGCCTGGAGTATTTATCCGTGAGGCGCAGGTTCGAATACTGCTCACGACCGTATTCTTATTCTTCAAAAAATTATAACTCTATCTCGCATGTATCCCTGGAGGGACAGGGATGTACTGTTGCACATCCAGATTTCAACGATGCAGTTATTAAGTCCCTTTTGCCATCAATCGGCCACAATTCCAAATTCCGGGCTGAGATTTTATCAACACAAAACCCAAAAACACTGCATAACCCAGAAATATACCTCAGACAAATAGACAAATGAGGCCTATAAAATTGATTCAGAGATATAATTTTACAAACTACACAAAACTTTTTTGAAAATCCCCAAAGTAAGCTCGACTTACCTGTAATAGCTATGCAGTAAAATACATTTTCTATACCGATTACTGATACCTACTAGACTAAACATAAAGAAAACTTAAATAAATCTAGACAATTTCCCTCTGTTCTGTCGAATCAACAACTTTATAGAAACCACAATTAATTTTCTGTCATGTCTACTGTTTGACATTTGAAGGTTTGATAATATAAAATTTATAAAACAAAAACAGTTGACACGCTACGGAACCCGTGGACCAGCACGCACTTAAAAGTTTTATTGAACAAGTTGTTAGGCACTTTATTTTTCATGCAAATGGCATTACGAATAAACGGATTAAGAGCAGAGCTCAGAACAGCGAATGACAATTTGTTTTTATTCTTACAATCAGCTAATATCCGTAAATATGTAAATTTTAAAGTAGCATTATAATGTAAAAAATACATTTATACATGACATTTTCGTATTCAAAAACATCATTGAGGTAATCATAAGATTTGAATTGCAATTTATTTCATGCTCTAGATCCTATTTACATTTTTTTATAAAGAAATTAACAATGTTTTGTTTTACATCGCCATCGTAGCGATATCTACCACGCTACATGAATACAATATGTAGCGTGTAGATGTGCATAACAAATGACGTCAAGAATTCTGCATCGTGCAAGCAGAGTTTGGAGACAAACTCATATATATCTGTGGCCGGCCAGACGATGTCACTCGCCTGGCTGGAAGACCCTCCCTTTTCAGTGGAGGAACACCACACCCCTTTCCTCCATACATCTATAGAAGATGTCATTTTTTTGTCTCTTCAGCACCACATTTATTAAGAAGACAAAATAACTATGGACCACATTTAACTAATTGCATCATCGGTTTTGTGGTTAAAATTTAGGTCCTGCGTTCAGTTCCCAGGTCGGGCAATGTTATTGGGTTAACTAAGCTTAGAATTTTACACGGTTGATGGCAATAGGCTCACCACCTATATACACGACTGCCCAAAAAGACAAGTGATATGTTTTTTACACGACTGCACAAAAAAAGGAGTGTTATGTTTTTAGGGTTCATGTATGTATGTAAGTATGTGAGTTTCTATAACTTCTAAACGGCTGAACGATTTAGATGTTATGGGGTATTGTTAGAAATGTTACATTGTTCCGGGTTTTTTTTTTTTTTTTTAATTGTAATATAGTAGCTATGATACACAAAAAAGTGTGGATTGAAAAATCTCGAACCCAGGGATGCCAGACGAGTGCGAATGAATTATCGTATCAATATTCGAAAATTATCGTACCAGATGAAAAATTATCGTACAAATGTCAGAGCTGCGCGGAAAGCGTAGCTAATTCCCAAGACTAGAAATAAATAGATAAATAACCAGCCCTTAACTGACTGCAGGGCAAATGCCTCTTTTCCAACAGAGAAGGCACGAGCTTAATCCAAACGCTAGCTCACTGCGGGTTGGCGATTTCAGACTATTAAGTCCAGGTTTCCTCACGATGTTTAAACTAGAAAATGGATAGGAATTTTAGGAAGTTGTGAAAGTGGGATTGAGTTTTACGCATTTACGCATTGCGCTGAAAGTCAAGCCCTTTAATAATTTGCGTTGCGAGTTTATATCATTTGGTTTTCGTAAAATTATTTTTGCTGAATAGTCGTTCAGGGTCTGCATTTAAATGCGGAAGTGTCAAAAGGGCCAGAGCAAATTGAGGTAAAACTGTAAAAAAATGTATTTTTTCTCGCCATCAATAGCTATTTGGAACATTTTATGCCAAAATATGTCTTATTCATTGCATACTGCAATTCATTACGGTCACGCGGCTTCGCTCTGGGACATAGTTCACACAACAATAAAAGTGATGGACTGCTGTCTCACTGTCTTACTGACAAACCCTTTTCGGTTGTAGAACTAGCAGCACCACCACTAATTTGTCGTCAAATAATGGGAAACGATCTTTAATTCCTTTACATAAATGTAACAGATAGTCTTTGGCATTTTGATCATAAGATCAAATCAGCATAAGCTCAGAATACTAGTCTTTTCACCTCACTTCGGGCAGGGTTGTAAAATATCGTACTTTTCCGTACGATATTACATATTGTGTCGAATATCGTACCGTATATGTACGATAATTATCGTACGTCTGGCATCACTGCCGACCCGCGGCGCACGCGTCGCCCCCTTCACCAGTCTTGATCTGATCTCGACGCGAAGCGCACGTCGCTTAACCGCATACCGCTCTTATTAAGTTACCCGCTTACCGCTTACTGAATTATTACAAACTTTATATTCTTCCGTAAATTCCTTTTCCTGTGTTGTAATTCAATTCTTGAGCTTTCGCCTCCTGCTTTGTACTATTATAAACTACCTATGTCTTCCATTACTGTGCTACCTTCTGAACTATTCATAATTTCCTATTTCTTGTGCTTGTGCTGTGCTTTGAATGATTATAAGCTTGGTTAAACCGAAGGCTTTTATTTCACCGTCCCAGAGTACATCTACAAGGAGGTATTACGACGAGACAAGGTAGGATCCAAACATATTACCTAAAGTAATACAATATACCTACAACTGCATGGGTTAAACTGGGTGTACCAACTGCTTACTGTGGAACGTTGCCTAGCCCTTCGAGAATAAAAACGTGATGATTTGTATTTTATGTTCTAATAATGTATGTATGTTTTCACGCTCTTTGTTTATTTCCTACAAACGTACATAACATAACATAGCATCATGCCTGTATTCCCCGAACGGGTAGGCAGAGGTTTATTTACATAGTTGTCCACCCACATTTCACCAATGCTGTTATTAAGTCCCATGGAATAGGTGGTGAGCCTATTGCCATCTACCGGGCACAATTTCAAACTCCGGGCTAATATTGAGAATTACCTTATAGAAAAACCCAATAACACTTTGCCCGACCCGGGAATCGAACCCAGGACCTCATGCTCAGCAGTCGCGCTTAGGACCACTAGACCAACAAGGTAGTTACGTACATAATATGTAAGGTTTTACAGAAAAAAAAATCCCTTGAAATATTGGGGACGATTTGTTACTTTTTTCCTTCTAATTATCCCTTTTGAGAGTATTCCTTTTATTTGGCGTTAATGAGGAGGAAAAATAATGGTATGTTTAGAAAGAGATTTATTTTTATTACTTTTTCAGATTTTGAAGTAAAACACTGTTGTTGGTATTTTGTTCATTATATTGATATTTCTGTTTTGTTTTGGGTTTCACGCAGAGGCACATGGATTCTGAATGGCTTTCACTTTTTTGAATACACATTGCCTATATATTAGGACTGTTAAAGAATCTTAGCTCCTTTTGTTGTTTTGAATTGTTATTTAAAAAAGGATGGAGTTTCTTGCCAGTTTTTCATACCTCAATAACGGGGAATTAAATAAATATTTTAGTTAAGTACATGTAAATAGCCGTTAGTTTTTATTTTTCAACCAAAATTAAGTATTATTTTAGTCTGCTAGTCTCGAAAGGTAATACGAACTTGAAGACACATTAAATATTTTTACGACTTGATTTACAAGTGATAAAAAAATCAATAAAATAATGATAGCCAAATGATAAAATAAGACTTCATCTACTAATGGTTTAAATAATTACTACTTACTAGAAAAAACGTAAGGGATAAGGGCATGGGGATAATGATGATTACAAAAAACATCTTTGGTCATGTCAACACAAAAACTTCACGAGCTTAGTTTGAAAACCTTTGAAAGGAGAAGTAAAAGCAATTAAGTGATTGGCTTAACTCCTCTTAAAAATAGAGGTTTTTCTTATTCGGAACAAAAACTCAGGCATACTTTTGAGGCGTTCAGAAAAACAGATAAATCTTTTAGCGATTTACGAGAAAATTCAAAACTCTCTAAAAACTTTCGCAGTCTACAACATGGAAATTTAATGATCTGTGGTTTCTTGTAGGTACTCATACATTATACACAAAGAACTCTCGCAAACATTTAAAATAGTTTATCCAAAGAAAATATAATAAATGTTGGAACTATTTAGCAATATAACAAACATTATTACCATCGTTTCTCATCATTGACACGCAATGTGTATATTAACTACAATTTTCTCACGATTTGAAATTATAATTTACAGTTTACAAACAAAATGGATATCAAACTTCTTCGTAATTTTACTTCATGGTTAGTTTTTAGGTGGTATAACATGATCACACTTTTCGATCCATTAGTGTCATGAAAAGCCATTGGAATAAGAATCAACTTTGTGTAAATAAATGTAAATAAAATTAATATAAGTTTTTCTTCTTTATTCGTGTAGCTAGGAGATAACATAGTGTCAGATGTGATAAAGCTTAAAGTCTTGATGCCAGTAGTAGTCAGTCAGTAGGCCACTGAACTGGCTTAGCGACTGATATTAATGCACAACAGACCAACGGTGTAACTTAACTATGGAAGAATGAAGACGTGTAAATAAAAGTGTTCAGTTATCAGATGCTGACCAGAGCTTCCATAATTTCTCCAAGTTGTTTGAACTCTTATAATTTGACTCGAAATGGTCGCTATTTGTTTACCTGCATACACATATACAGGTATATAACATAGCAAAGGATCGCCCCTGTACTCCTCAAAGGGTTAGGTAGAGGTGTACCTACACAGTACATCCAATTTCATGAATGCTGTTAGTAAGTCCCATGTAATAGGCGGTGGAACAACCGGGCACACTTCCAAACTACTATTGAGAGATTCCTAACAGAAAATTCTAATAACCCTTGTCTGACCTGGGATTCGAACACAAGACCTCATGCTCAGCAGTTGCGCTTAGGACCACTACGCAACAAGGCAGGTACATTCTTCATAATACCTCATCTACTAATGGTTCAAGTAATTACTACTTACTAGAAAAAACGTAAGGGATAAGGGCATGGGGATAATGATGATTACAAAAAACATCTTTGGTCATGTCAACACAAAAACTTCACGAGCTTAGTTTGAAAACCTTTGAAAGGAGAAGTAAAAGCAATTAAGTGATTGGCTTAACTCCTCTTAAAAATAGAGGTTTTTCTTATTCGGAACAAAAACTCAGGCATACTTTTGAGGCGTTCAGAAAAACAGATAAATCTTTTAGCGATTTACGAGAAAATTCAAAACTCTCTGAAAACTTTCGCAGTCTACAACATGGAAATTTAATGCTCTGTAGGTACACAGACATTATACACAAAGAACTCTTGCAAACATTTAAAATAGTTTATCCAAAGAAAATATAATAAATGTTTCTATTTAGCAATATAACAAACATTATTACCATCGTTTCTCATCATTGACACGCAATGTGTATATTAACTACAATTTTCTCACGATTTGAAATTATAATGTACAGTTTACAAACAAAATGGATATCAAACTTCTTCGTAATTTTACTTCATGGTTAGTTTTTAGGTGGTATAACATGATCACACTTTTCAATCCATTGGTGTCATGTTAAGTCACTGGAATAAGAATCAACTTTGTGTTAATAAATGTAAATAAAATGAATACAAGTTTTTCTTCTTTATTCGTGTAGCTAGGAGATAACATAGTGTTAGATGTGATAAAGCTTAAAGTCTTGATGCCAGTAGTAGTCAGTCAGTAGGCCACTGAACTGGCTTAGCGACTGATATTAATGCACAACAGACCAACGGTGTAACTTAACTATGGAAGAATGAAGACGTGTAAATAAAAGTGTTCAGTTATCAGATGCTGACCAGAGCTAGCAACGGCTTCCATAATTTCTCCAAGTTGTTTGAACTCTTATAATTTGACTCGAAATGGTCGCTATTTGGTTACCTGCATACACATATACAGGTATATAACATAGCAAAGGATCGCCCCTGTACTCCTCAAAGGGTTAGGTAGAGGTGTACCTAAACAGTACATCCAATTTCATGAATGCTGTTAGTAAGTCCCATGTAATAGGCGGTGGAACAACCGGGCACACTTCCAAACTACTATTGAGAGATTCCTAACAGAAAATTCTAATAACCCTTGTCTGACCTGGGATTCGAACACAAGACCTCATGCTCAGCAGTCGCGCTTATGACCACTACACAACAAGGCAGGTAGATTCTTCATAATACCAAGTATACGCTACTTCACTGACTATTGGTAATCCACCACATTAGTGACTCCGACGTAATAGCATTTAAACTAAATGCAATCAATAATTTGCCAAAGGCAACGATGAAAATCATTTCCAGTTACAGTCGACCACCAGAGGCCTTCCATTAAAACCTTTATTAGCTATTTATGTGCAATATTGAACCCTTTCTAATGCTAGTTATTGTTCACCCGTTACTACTCACGTACATTCTTCGGGTTTGCCCGACTAGTCCCCGTCTAATGCATCGGAGATATTTGGTCAAACCGAGAGGTTAGGGAAGTTTTAGTATTTTTTTCGTGTTATTTCTGAGTAACAACAAAAAAGTATGTAGGTAAGTATCTCCTACAAAAGCTGTTATGTACTGTGCTTAGGGAGGCAATAAACGACGGTAAATAGTCACTCAGTCTAGTCACATGGGCCCTAACAACGTCATTGGGAAAGAGTGGGCGTAAGAAATACTGTTTTATGACCTAATTTAAGTAATACAAAAAAAATAGGGCCATGTGTGAATCGAACTCGCACTCTGGGGGTTCGGTATAAAATATACCTTGCTGCTTGCCAAATTTCATGATTCTACGTCAAGGGGAAGTACCCAATAGTTTTTGATTCATGTATAAATGGCGTATTTTTGTATTGCGTTGACTTATGCTTAATTTCTTTACAGTGCCAAGGGACCATAGACTTAAGTACGTGATATTAATTTCAATTTAATCTGTATTATTCGTACGCATTCCTAAAAACAAAATGGTATTGGTAGACAGACAGGTGGACAAGAGAGTGTTTTTATAAGTGTTCCGTTATTCCTTATGAGGTACGGAACCCTAAAAAACTAAATACGTGGAATGGCCATAAATAACCCAATGAACAATCCCAAGGGGATTTTTTTTCTTATAATCTATATAATTAAAAATTAAGGTTTTACTTATTATTATTATTAATATAGTAAGACTCTCTATTGACTTCATTGAAATGTACCTTAATAACAAATACATACTTAGTTATGTTATGGGTATGAAAACTAGACTGACAAGACAAAAGTCATAAGGTTTAAAAGGCGTACCACAGATTTTTCTCAGACATATGCGTAATAAAAATAGATATGTGCTTAAACAAAAATATCACTTTTAAACCGTAAATGAAAACATCATAGCGAAACCAGTACACCTTTTTTTATGCGGAGAAATGCCCTCGCATACTGCTCTGACACGGGGAGACAGAGCGGTTATGTGGGACTCGAACCCACTAAAACTCCACAGTATACCTCCTCAGCTGCTTGAGGGCGGGACGCGGGAACGCTCTCGCACACAACCGCGAACCCACCCGCAGCCGTCCGTTGCCGGACTCCCTCACGGGGTTGGGTATTGCACCCCCCCGCTTCGGCACACCAGACTAATGGCGTGCCGCAACCACCTCGGAGACCATGTGCAATGGGCGCCAGACGACCCCGGGTCTGGACGCCCTAGGTCCCCTGCGACGGGTCAGGTCTGTGGCCCCGCCGCCTGCCACTACGGCCGCAGAGGATAGGGAGAGCGGCGCCTCGCAATACCGGCACTCCTCTTCCCCTGCGGCCCCACCGCGTCCGCCATCCAACGATGGCGGCCCCGTCAAGGCCGCGGTAGGTAGGGAGAGCGGCGCATCGACATACCGGCACTCCTCTCCCACCGCGGCCCGCATCCCTCAGCTGCGGTGCCGCCCATACGACGCCGCAGCCCACCTCAGTTGCGACACCCCCCATAAGGCCCGCAACCTACGCCGGCGCCGCTCCTACATGGGCTTGAAGGCAAAGCCCTGAGGAGCGGCCCTCCTCGGGTTCCGTTAGCTTCACCGTGGGTGACCAAGCCACGGCTACTAGAGCCCCCCCACCACGACAAGGTGGAACCCCTGGGGGGGGGAAACCAGTACACCTGAGAAATGTTTTCAATGGTGCCATGTCGGAGGCGTACGGGTGGATTATACTCTGACACTAGATTGTTCATCAACCATATGATAAGAAGAAGAAGCTTAGTTAATAACCTAGTCCAGTCAGAAATATATATATAAATTACCACTCGACAAAGCCATATATTCTGAACATTCAGCAATTACTCGCAATTATATTGATAAGACTTATTGTATCAGTAATTAAGTTTATTTTTTATTAGTAAGTGGGCAACATATCGAATTCCAATTAATAATAGCTAATTACTCAAGTTCCGCTTACTGGATATATATATATATATATATATATATATATGTCGCAGATGAATAGTAAATCCGCTGCTTTACAAGACTGCTAGCTAAACTACAAAACCGATCCGTTATATAAAACAGCTGAACATCGTTCAGCTGGATTGCCATTGCGATACGTTTAACAAAACTGCTACCTACATTTAGACGTATACAGAATGACATATCTAAAGTGATAAAGATTTTTTTATGGTATAGGTACATTAAACGGATAGTCACAACTCAAGTAAAAGAAAATGATATTTTTTTAAGATAAATCTTTGAAAAGCATTAACGCATGCTTAGCGAACTCTAAAGTTATTATATTAAATGGAAAAAGAATACGGTCGCGAACAGGATTCGAACCTGCGCCTCCCGGATGAATACTCCAGGCGCTCTGACCAGTAAGTTATCTCGACCTCTGCTCACCACCGCGAAATCTTCATCCATATTTTAACACGTCTTATGGCGACGTCATTGCTATCAATTCAGTCCCTATACGGGTGGTCGAACCGACACGACTAACTTTGCAGTTAATACAATTTTTTTAATATAATAACTTTAGAGTTCGCTAAGCATGCGTTAATGCTTTTCAAAGATTTATCTTGAATTATTAAGGTAATTGCATTCTTTACGACATTGTATTAACTGCAAAGTTAGTCGTGTCGGTTCGGTCACCCGTATAGGGACTGAATTGATAGCAATAACGTCGCCATAAGACGTATTAAAATATGGAAGAAGAATTCGCGGTGGTGAGCAGAGGTCGAGATAACTTAGTGGTCAGAGCGCCTGGAGTATTCATCCGGGAGGCGCAGGTTCGAATCTTGTTCGCGACCGTATTATTTTTCCATTTAATATGATAATTTTTTCTTTCCGTGGCTGGGTCGACCGACCTATTTTTGTGTCTGTAAGGTCAGAAAGAACCTAAAGACGAAGGGATGACGATAACGGGGGTAGTTCGCTCACTACGCTCGCTTACCGGCCCCCGTCATCCTCTTCGCACCTAACCTGTCCGTGTTGGGGTAACCGAAACTCCCGAGCTCGCTTCGCTCGCTCATCGGTAAATTTATTTTATTTTATTTTATAAGACACACAGAGCCATATGCGCTAAAATTAAAACTAAAATCTATAATCTGACAGTTCATTTCACGCTGTTTTACTTAATCTCCGCTCGTTAACCCACTGCATTGATAAACGCAAAACTTTCATACAATTCTGCGTGTTATAGTTCAATAATTATGCAAAACCGCTAATCATCGTTCAGCTGTTTTTCATAACAGTACTGTTTCGTAAATCAGCTAACAGTTTTGTAAAACAGCAGATTCTACAATATATCTGCGACATATATATATATGGGTTCTAAGTAGTAAAATGATTTATTAACAATTATAACGAATTTTTGAATTGATACTATATACACAAATAAACTTAAATATAATGACTACTTAATTAAGTACAAGAACATAGATAATAGAAATAAAATATATTACATAATACAAACATGGTTTAGGCGTCAAAGTATGCCTCCGCTGTCATCCGGTAAAGTGCCCAGAAGATTGGCAGCATTGCCACGTTGAATGGTTCCAAGTTATATACAAGCTTTTTGATTTGGTACCCGTAACATATTTATAGAGCAAATGATAAAAACGTATATTTACCTATTTTCACTTCGAAACATTTGCGAGTATGTTTTCGGTATTGTCAAAGGACGGCGAATTCTTATGCCTATTTTTTTGGTTTTGCATGGTTTGATTTTGTGTCGCATGACGACCAGGGGCGAATTTACTTGTTTAAAAATAAATATCATTAATAAAAATGTATTTTATTTATTTTATATATGTTTTTATTGATTCGTGTTTAGTACAGATCAACAGATTGTATTGTTATTATTGCCTATTTATTATTATAATCTGTTTCTTCAAAATCTAATATAATGATCAACTTAAACAACTTGATACAACATCGCGTTTTAAAAAAACACATTTGTTCCATTTACTATAAAATATTTACATCAAATTAAGGTACTTAAAGTATGTAGAGGCATCTACAGTACCTATACAAAAATAAAGCATAATTAATGTTACGAATTATGTGTTTCACTATAATTTGTTATTTCCTTGGTAGTAAGATTAATATACAGGATCTTGGTAAATCCCGGGATTTATAACATCAGGCAGAAGAGATAAGAAACGGCCCACAGTGTAACTTTGTTATTTAAAGAACTTGCCACACTGGTGCGACGACTTTGCGATAGATCACTTTTCCAAGAAAATTTTATTTTTAATTTTTCACGTATAGCTCATTGCATAATGCTTGGCACGGTCAATCATGAAAGGGAAGAATATTCATTTGAGCATCTTCGCGCTTTGAAGAAGAATGTTAAACTGTTGGTTCCGGTTGTTCCTAATCAACAGCAACAATTTTAACAACAGGTTGACTTCTAACAACTTGAAATTAGAAGTAGATTTTATATGAAGTTATATGTTACTTCATATATTAGAGCAGTGATAGTCTAGTAGTATGACCGTTGGACTGGCAGTCAAAGATCGCAAATTCGAATCCAAGGCACCACAGACTTTTCGAGTCATGTGCGTATTAGTAATCGAAAAACGATGAACGAAAACATCGTAACAGTATACCGGAGAGGTGATCTCGATGGTGTGTAAAGACAATATGTTAGAGAACTACTGGTGGTTTAAACTCTACACGATGAGAGAGAGAGAGACTTCACATACTGGTATGACAAGTCGCTCTGTAACTTGGTCCATCTTGGTATCCATGACTTTAGTTACATCGCACTGTCGCAATGCGTCAAGTCGCGCCTATTTAGGAAAGCCTTAACACATTCCTTCCCAAGTCACGCTGAATATATCACCGAGTATTTTCGTGGAATAATTATCTTAGGTCAAGGTTACGCAGATATTTGCTAACGGTACATGAAGATTAGACATGTCACTAGGCGTAATTTTGGGGACATAATATAATTATAAAGGGAGTCGTTAGAATCGATTACAGAGACTGCCTCGCTGGGCTAGTAGTCTCAAGTGCGTCCGCTGAACATGAGGTCTTGGGTCCGATTTCCAAGTTGGGCAATGTATTGTTGGGTTTTATGTTAGGAAATTCTTGCCCGGAGTTAGGACGCGATTCGTGTTCGGTAGATGGCAATAAGCTCACCACCAATTCCATGAGACTTAATGACAGCGTTGGTGAAATATGGGTCTACTAACTGTAACTATGTACACTTCTGCCTACCTCCTAGAGGAATACAGGCATGATGCTATGATATGTATAAATATATCTATGCATTCTTCATTCTGTATTCAGGCTATTAATATTTTGTTTTAACTAAATTAACTTTAGCCAATCTTCTACTGACTGAAATAGGATATATTCCAATTAATTCACTGTAGGGATTGTGATTAGCCCGAACGCCCACTTCATCTATTTTAATTTCCGGAATAAATCTTGGTTCGTTTTAAAAAAGGATTCTCATTCTCTTTTTTTATATAGCTACTATAAATGAAGCTTCCAATTCGTGTTTCATTGAGTATTTATTGTGTTACAATTTTATTTTAAAGGATCAATCAGGATAAGAATATATAACGGTGGGCAAAATAAAAGTATTTCTTGGGTTCTCTAAACTTTAAAATTGGATTATCTTGAAAAAATCTGGTCGGTCCACTTTCTTTATCTTAATAACCTAAATAACCATCCCGCCTCTGTATCTTAAAACTGTCTCTCTTTTAACAATGAAACTTTCACAATTTAAAACCTTGATTCGGGAGTTTATGTCTGGGAAAGATGTCTTATAATCTTGTAGAAAAAAAATAATAATTTTGCAGTCAGCTTAAATCGCTCTGCTTTTGCAAGCATAATAAATACTGCGTCATTGTTCTGGTGGCCGTAACACAACTGGTAAGCGTGAAGTCCTGGGTGCCATTCTTGGTTCGAGCAGAAAAGTTCTTACCAGTTTGGAATTCGGAATTTTAGCCAAATTTTGTTTCCCTATATTTCCTAGTATTATGAAACCAACAGATTCAAATTTTGAGACAAACATTACATCAGTATTCTCATGGCAGGCGGAGAGGCGGCTCACAGTCATAAAATTAAGTGTTCCCGTAAATGGACTTGCCAATGATATTCAAGTAATAAACGGATAATTTCCTTTATAGGGTGCCTTTATAGCTAAACTTTATGAGAACCGTAGAACTAATATATTTAAAGTTTGTATTCTCTTGAAACTGAGATAGCAAGCAAATGTTACCTTTATGAGCATTATCTTTATCCCAGTTTATTTGGGGGCGGCGCATAATGCCATTTTCTTCCTTATATCTATTAGCCATCATTTCAGTTATATTCTCCTTTCTTGTTATATCACATCAACTGCTTATAGCGAGATATTGCGAGTTTGTCATGCTCACTAAAATGTCTTGGTGATGGTGATGTTGTGTATTAGGTCGTCGAGTTCCCTTCATAATGGTTGAGTTTAGCGATGCTGATGAATACGTCATGCTCGTGAACGGGTACTGTCTGTGGGGACTGGTCAGCTCATAATTGCTTTGGTTATCATTTCTTTTTTATTATATCTTTAACCTGCATTGTTGTTACAATGCAGGTTAAAGCAATGTTAATTAAACAACACATATTTTTGAACGAGTGTCTATGGAGTTTTTGTACCTGTTCTTCTCCTTATGACTAACTTCTTGGAACCGTGCACCGAGCTTCGACTTATCATAAGTACCTGTAACCTGATAATTTGAAATTTGAAAAAAAAACTTTGGGCTTCTCTGTCTGTCAAATTAAAAAAGCGATCAACATCATAATTTCGATACCTGGATTTTAGAGTAAGAAGTATTTACACTTTGGTAATAAAATTATCTACCTATAATATATATATAAAATGTACCTTTTGAAAAACCATTCAGATTCTTACATAATATATAATTAACCTAACAATCCTTTTTTTAAATATCTAGTCGTGGCACGTAGACATGTTTTCACCAAATTTGAATAGCACGGTTGATGAGTCCGAAGATAAAGGTTATATTCTGAAATAAAACACGTTTTTGTACACTCTCACTCATCGCCATTTTGAACAGATAAAATCCACAAGGGCATAACAATTAAGATACGGCTGTCAACTTAATTAAATCCATTCAGATTCACACTAGATGCAAACAGATACGTATGTACAGGTGAAGTTACGGAATAAAGACTACCATAACTGCCATTTAACTTTTTTTATTTCACATTGCTCATTTTGCATTAAAAATTATCAAAATTACATTTACTCTCGGCTGAAGTTTATATATCTAATCGCCGTCATGACATATTGATATTTACTCTCTTAATTAAAAAAGATTGAAAGTATAGCTATCAAAGGAACTGAGAGATTTAAATTTTTACTTGGATCGCAAAGAGAAACATTATGTAGATGGGTTATGATTCTACTTCCTTGACCGTACATATGCTGAGGTATATGAGAGGGGAAGGTAACGCCGGCGTACTTTTTAGGTCACCCGCATAAAAGTACTTTGTCGTGTTAGAGATGTATGTTCCTAACTGCCTACCTACATCTAAAATAAACATGTTGTTCAGGTTCCGTGAATTAGTTCACAAATTCAACTAGTTCTGTTCAGCCTGTTTAAAATTTCTGTATTCTTTCAGATAACACGACTATGTATTTAATAAGCAAAATGTTATTTAGACGGGATTTCGAAAATTTATTGAATAGAGATTTAAGTTAGTAATATAATATTATGTATTATAAAAAATAAAAAAAACATCATTAATCATTTTGGTCATGGTTATAATTTGTGTGTGAAATTTCACGCTTATCAGTTGGAGAAATATCAGTCGGCCCAGTCTACGTTGGGTCGAGTTCTTGTCTAATCTAACCGGATGCAGTTTCATACCAGTGTTTTACATGGAGCGACTGCCTATCTGACCTCCACAACCCAATATCTCGTGGTAAGACTGATTGTCAGACTTTCAGGCTACCTACTACCCGGAACGGCTGTCATAGATCTTCATTTAACAACCGGGACCGACTGTTTAACGTGCTCTCCGAGGAATGAAGGGGTCTTGATATAAAAATGATGGTCACCCATCCACAGACCGACCGCTGAAATCGCAGCTTACGCCACTAGCATACTAATCGATTGGAAGACACTAGTTTAAAATTTTGTTACAAGATTCGCCCCAAACATACCTCTACCGGTAAAGTTATATAAAAGCTTGTATAAATGATGAGATTAGGTAATGTTATGTCTTTATTTTTTCTTTTATCTTTAATTTATCGTACTGATATTGTATGTTATCTGGAAGACATTACTTTGGTATGCCAAGTACCTAAAGACCAATTTTCATTTTCATATGTTCTCAAGATTTACATTGTTCATATATTGTACTTGAGATGAAAGATCAAAGACCGTAATGAAACACGTGGTTTTGCTTACCAAGTAATATCTTGCAAAAAACCTACCCTTAATAATCCTTGATGATTTTTCCGTGCTATGAATGACTTACATTTTTTTCAGTTCCTTTCACGGATTTCAAAGTCTTAGCCTCGTGGATTATTATGAATCATTATTCACTAAGCAAGTCTTAAATCAAAAGTACTTTTTTTACAACAATAACAATGAATAAAAAATTCTTGTTTTATTAAAAATTTAACTTAATTAATAAACTTCAAACAATAGCACAGACAGTTCGAAGTAGACTTTTTTTAGGTCATGAAACAGAAATTACAAAAAAAATCGTTGATTAAAAATATTTATGCCTTAAACACGCACTTGAGTAAGTAATTGTATATATACTGATAACTAGAATCAGTCCAAACTTTGTGTAGCAGACGGATACGTGAACTAAGTTATCTATCAATGAAAACAGGAGTTAGTAGTTGTTTCCCGATTAATTCAGTAAAGAACCTAAGGCACTGAAAGTTTCGAACAGTTAGATGAAGATCGAGTGAAATTGTGAACACTATTATTGAAACAACATAGGAATCTACGGAAAACATTACATAAAGATATTTTTTCGGAGTTTCGTGAAAAGTGGTTAGGTATTAATAATAATTCTTGTATTATCCTGTTATCCAACGTAGTCCTTTACTTTTCATAAGGAAAATACAAAGCTAAACGTCATAAGTTCTGGATTTTACTATTGAGTATCGATACGGGAGGCAGCTAATCTCAATTTAATATTATGTAACATAATTTTTATACAACGTCGTAAATAATTTATGATTAACAATTAAACTTTTATTGTGGATGAAACATCTGTTTTTGAACAAGATATTTAATTCTTACTTTAAATGTGTTTAAATAATACTAATTAATGTATTTCCAAAGTTAGAAAATAAAAACTTCATAAGCTTCTTGTACTTGTCTATATATACTGAACTAGATAAGTGAAAGCTGTGCTTCCAAAATCAGCTCAGTTGATCTGTTGACATGTAATATTTGAAGCAAAAGATAAAAAATATTCTTAACTATGTAAAATTACTTTCAAAATTCTACAGTTATTCAATAGCCAAATTTTCACAAAGAAACATTAGCGGGATTTTCAGAATAAACCCCGAATGGCTGTAAGAATAAGTTGTTGGCATTGTCAAAGAACTTCTATTACGAATTCTTATAAAAAAAATTGGTGTTGATCAATATTACCAATTTATTTTTACACGCCTGCCCAAAATACTGTTATGTTTTTAGGGTTCATGTATGTACGTATGTTTGTGAGTTTCTTTATTTTACCATAGCTTCTAAACGCCTGAACTGATTTAGATGTGTGGGGTATCTTGGAATTCTCACATTATCCCTGGTAACTATGCTACGATTTAAACTAACTTTATCTAGTGGTATATAAAAAGAGTAGATTAAAAAAAACCCACGACAGGCGTTATTAATTTTTTAATTCATTCTTGATTTGTATTTATTTTTCGTGATTGTTTCGTGTTATGTATGAGCAGTATAGTCACCCCCTTATTGGCACCGGTACAGATCAACAGCCTGCATATTACTTTTATTATTTGACAAAAGAGTGACCAGAATTGTAGGTAATAAAACGTACCTATATCTATAATTATTTTAATAAACGAGCAACTTTTTGATGTATTTTTTTTTGTCATTCGTTTCTAAATGCAGTTTATATAACTTAGAAGTGAATAGGATTTTGTGAACAATGTGACAGTGATAAATGAGCACAAATTTACTAAAAGCATTGCTGTTTCGTTGAATATATTTTGCCGTTTGTTTTTGCGGGGCTCTATACCACTAAAATAACATATTCGATAAGTTTATATCTAGCATAAATCACCTCTTAAGAATTTTAAACAGGTTCTGTGGTTTTGTGCATTTTAATAAATTAAATGTTGCGTTATGATTTTAAATGTTGCGTTTTGCCTACATAATTGTTAGAGACGTATTTTATATCGTTTTTAATGTTATAAATCTGAAAGTATGTCTGCTTGTTACTTCTTGAAGCCTTAACTACTAATCAGATTTCAACAAAATTTTGCACAGACCATTAACAAAACCCGATTAATCTTAGCGAGAATGTCTAGGGAACCCCACTATATCCTGTGTTCACGCAACATACACTTTGTAATACCAAAATACCACTTAATATAAAAAATGTGCAACAGAAAATGCATCCAAATTGTAGAATGTAATAAATAAAACATCAGTGGGATTCGAACCTGTGCCTCCCGCATAAACTCCAGGTGCTAAGGCTAAGCTATCTCAACCTCTGCTCACTAGCCCGAATTCTTCTTGCACATTATAATACGTCTTTTGGTGACGTCATTGCCATACGGCTTTCACCCCTTTACAGGAAACTTAAACTTTTTCTTTCCACAAAAAATTTTAACTTTAGCGTTCGCAATGCATGCGTAAATGCTTTTCAAAGATTTATCTGTAAAACAGTGTTTAATTTTCTTTGTTTTAAAAATTAAAATTTTCAATGTTAAATTATTGCCCTACTATATATCTGTGGAAGGCACTCGGAGCTATGGAACCGCCGCCGATGTATCGTTGGTTTACGGATGGGTGGCCATCGTTTCATATCTAACTATGTTTCATATCTGCTACATATTTATGTTACAGGTAGATGGATACCTGAAAATATGACAACATGTCTTATCATGTGATATCGTGTTACTCAGTTACTGGATTGGCAGTCACTCCATGCAAAATACTGGTATTAATCTTCATCCAGTTGAACCTGAAGCTATGTGTGTAACTTTTTGAATATTTAATTTATGATTCTATCTTAATAGTTGCTATGATAATACCTGCAAAGTTCAAACATGCTGGTAGTTAATTTCAGTTATTTATTTGCTGCTATGCAACATGCCTTTTGTTACTCATTATGTTTTTTAAGCAATCTTTATTAATGGTTTGTTTAGACATTAAAACATTAAATCTTACATACTATGCCATAAATCGTTGGTAATTGATGTGATTAATGGATAACGTTGATTATTTTCTTCAGGTGTGAATCTATTAGAAGACAGAGTCGATTACATAGGGGTAAAAAAAGGCACACACCGCTGACTTTTCCAAAACATAATACGATTTATCACTTGCTGAAAAACGTTGCAGAAACATCGTAATGAAAACATCACATCTATAATGCCATAAAAAGGGTTTACAGGTGGTTTAAATTGTAATACTAGCTAGTTTGTTATCCATGCAACGAAGAAAAATCAGACCACAATGACAAAGCTTGCAATTTGAAAAACATTGTTTGCAGCAATTTGTGTGCACTTGGTGCAAATAGTTTTTGTTCTGATCAATCTTACCAATAATACTCTTCTTAAACAATTTTAGGCGAGTAGAATAGATGAATGTTTTGAATTTAAATTTGACGAAACGAAAATTGTTAATGCTTTTCAAAGATTTATATGTGTTTGTTAATGTCGTACAGATGCAATTAGCATCTGTACGACATTGTATTAATTTCAAAGTTAGTCATGTCGGTTCAGTTTCGTATAAAAGGGACTTGATGACGTCACCAAAAGACGTATTAAAATATGGAAGAAGAATTCGTGGTAGTGGGCAAAGGTCGAGACGGCTTAGCGATCAGAGCGCCTGGAGTATTTATCTGGGAGGCGCAGGTTCGAAATCTTCCATATCTTTCTTGACACATTTTTTTTTTAAATTTACGAAAATTGATTTATAACCTGGTCAATACCTAGAATACTGATATTGTAATGAGGGTTCATTGAAATATACAGTAGAAGTATGAGACAAGGCCACGTAATTAGAAATACAACTATGCGGCGCATCTTTTACATTCATGGAATTCATACGTAAAGGTCACATTTATCCTTCTGATATTATGAATATGGTAATATTTTAGGTTTTTTTTGTACTTTTCTTAATAATATTCTTTTTATTTGGTGTGTGCTACTGTGTTGGTTTTTAAGTTTCCTGAGTTCATGGGTTCCAATTGCTAAACTGCCTAAATTTTAAAGAAAAAAAATAGACTTAGAGCCTAAGATGATCCTTAAGTGGAATGTAAATACACTCAAACTGTAACTTAGTGTTCAACAGCATAACATAACATTCCGTTTTTCATTTGTCATTTTTAAAGGCTAATCAATATCAATAAGTTCATTGATTTGACACAATTTCATCCATAACTGCACGTGTATCACATGATATTGGATACCTTCTACCTACCTAAGATATCTTCTTGGTTATTATAAAGGAAGGAAGGAGGACTGAAAAATAAGAGTCTATAATTTGAAAAATGAAATCTAGGAAAGGAAGCTAAACAACTTTGACTGTCCTGTTGGTCTAGTGGTTAGTAGCCCTGACTGCTATGCCGGAGGTCGTGGGTTCGATTCCCACCCAGGACAAATGTTTGTGTGATGAGCACAATCATTTGTTCTGTGTCTGGGTGTAATTTATCTATAATATGTATGCATTTAGAAATATATAAGTATGTTTATCAGTTGTCTAGTACTCATAACACAAGCTCTGCTTAGCTTGAGACTAGACGGCGTTGTGTGATAGTTGTGGAATATTATTATTATTATTATTATTATTATTATTAAGAGAAAGAAACAAATATCTATTTATTTCTACACAGTGCAATACAAGTACAGAAAGACAGATTATACACTATGAGTATAACTAAAATGTTCATACAGATTATCTATAATAGAGGGTTGGACTTCCACCCAAGATCTAGAGCTGATCTTAATATCTATGGATCCTAGCCCAATCCCAATATCTATATATTTTTTTATAGCACCCGTGTTTTTTAGGCTTAGTTTTTCAGTTTCAGCGGTAGAACCTGCCTTAAAAACGACTCTCTTACCTCAATAACTACTACCATAAATACTCTCAACCATGTATAGTGTATCAAATAAATATTCAACTACATTGTTCCAATAATTTATCATGTAGTTTTTTCCATGGGTAAACACAGCACCTTTTCAAGTACAAATTTCCACGAAAGGAGACAGTTTTGACACAAAACCGGTCGTTCCCATCTCACAATTTTTCTGAAAATATTCGAGGGATTTTTCGTTCACAAAATAGTTTAGAAGGTACAAGTTTGGGAAATCTTCCGGAGTACTTTCGTCCCTTTATGAATGTGCTACATGTAGATGATTCAATTTGAGCTCGAGGATATTACGATACTTTTATGTAAGGCTATTTTGTCAAAAGGAATAAATTCTAATTTCTGAATAGTGAAATTCTGCGAACAACATCGGTGCTAGTGCTATACAAAGTGGTTCTTTCGGGACACGCTAGCTTGGACCTTCCTACTGATGCAGTTATAAAATAATACTGTTTTTGTTAATATTAAATGTAACTTTTGGTTAGGTCTTCAGTATAAGATGTATGTGTCTGTATAAGAAACTGCCTCATTGCTATCATACTGAACGTGAAGTCTTGTGTTACATTTTCGTGTCGGGCAACAAGTTATAGGTTTTTTAGTAGTAGCCTAGACTTTTAGCAGACCTATTACATACGACTTAATATATTTATATATTTATTTTATTTATTCAAGTATCTGTGACTCATTGTGTTAGTTACAATTTACTTACAGGCTATGTTAGTGTACAATTTAAATTTATTCTAATATATTTTACATCTAAAGGCCAACAGGTCCAGCTGAGACTTTGCAGCAGTGGCTTATGATCACACAGTCCAATCTGCTAGCTATCATATCCATGATGCTATTGGCGCTGGCCCGAACCCGACGAACCAGGGAAGCGCATCGCTTCCGCATGACCGCATAGAAACAGTCCACACGAGCATCGGCGAACATCCCCGATGCGCTACAGTACCGGGCCAGCCCCATCATCATCCTGAATGCGTTATTGTACTGGATGCGAAGGACGCTGTATGTTTTTTGAGTAAAATTTGTCCACAGACTACATGTGTAAAAAGAGGTGCAGTACGCTCTAAACAAAGTACGTTTGACACCACTAGACGCACGCGCGAATCTGCGGGCAATCATGTTTGCTCTTACACACAGCGCCCTCCGCTCCCTGTCAATATCATCATCGTCCTTGAGGCCAGTGGTCAATATATGTCCAAGGTAAGTAAACTTGGATACCCGGATCAGGGGTTCACTGTTAATTTTAACATGGGGTACTTCTTCCATATATTCACCTCTAGCCCCAAAGACCATGATCACACTTTTCTTGACATTGTATGTCAGGCCGTGTATTCTAGCGTATTGTTCGCAAGTGGCCACAAGTTGTTTAAGTTCACAAATTGATGCGCTCAGCAGCACCATGTCATCTGCGTAGCTGATGTTATTGACACACACGCCATCAATATGACAACCGACACGCATGCTGCTGAGCTCTCCAATAAGCTCATTCATATATAGGTTGAAGAGCGTAGGTGAGCACAGCCCTCCCTGCCTAACCCCGCACTCCAACCCATACGACCCAGATTGAGCACCAGCCCACTTAACACTATTGACTTGGTGTCCATTGTAACGTAACGTTACATCAATTGTATTTTTTTTAATAATTCTCTTAGATACATATACATAGTTAAAAGGAACATGTTTACACAATCTTAAAACTAAAATCAGTTTTATATTTTTTTATTTCTAATTTTTTGAAGATAAAAAATATGTGCAATAAACTTATGTTTTGTTATTTGATTGTATGCATCTCGGAACGCGCCGGGAATTTGAGGGGCACGGTCCGAGGGGAGTGTTCGCATAGCAGGACATTAAAACATTGCGCCCGCGCAGCTCGGCCGCAGTCGCCTCTAGGCTGATTTACGAGTGCACGTACCGCTTTTCGTCGTCCTGTCGAGCGTCCTAGCAGACACGATAGATATTTTAATATAATAAATCTTTGTGGGTGACGCTATTCTGTGCCATTAAACGAGCAGTACCTTTTCCCGATTTAGGGTAAGTTTTGAATAGCACACAAATTATCCATGTACCTATGTATCTTCATGTTTATTAGATAACAATTTGTGTAATTTTGTTGCAGTGCTTTATTGCGTATTTTTTAGTTTCTTATTTGATTTTAGTCAATGAATGAGTACCTTTTAACCTAAATCTTGCTAAAATGTATCTTCCTATTTTGCTTCTACCTTCATATAATTATTGGAAAAAAAAATAGAATTTGAATTTTGTTTTTTTAACCGTCATAAAAGTAACTGTAATTTTAAATTTTGCTTTCATGCTGAAGCTTTATTTTATTGTAAACTCCGTTCTGGTCAGTACCACCACGTCAATACTACTGCACTGAATTAGGTATTTTCTTCTTTATGCGTTGGTGATATCCCAGTACGGAAGATATTATAAGGCCAGGTTTTTAATGAACTGGAATGGTGGATTCCAGGTGTTACGGCAAGATTTACCAGCCAGCCAGCTCAAGCCGGTTCACGTCGCCGAACAATTGGTGAAGCCACGCCGTATAATTACTGCTGCACCTGCAAATTTCTGGCCTACTACCATCTCCGGCCAAGGGATTCGTCTGATACTGCAGGGGAGTACCTATCCCTGCAGAGGTAACAGCAGACGGTACTAAGCCCACGATCCACAAATTTGTGTTGCCTCCGCTGTTTTTTTTGTTTTTAATAAATAATATATTTCATATGGAACACACTCGTTTTATTAATTAATTAACCACCTGACTAGGTGGCAATAAAACGGGTGGAGGTTACACTGGCGCCCAATTACGTGGTTCTGTCTGTTTTTGCTTCTGTTGGGAGTAGTTAGTTATTGTACGGTGAGTGGTTTTTTTTATTTTTGTAAAACGCTTTGTTTTTTTGTTTGCCGTAACTGAGGTGAAGATTAGTGTTTGTTCTTCATATGTCATAAATAATGTAAATTAATATTTAGTAGTTTTAGTAATTTTATAATTAAAGTTTTTTTTTCCAAATACATATTTTTTTTGTTTAAAAAAAAAATTTTTTTTTTCTTCTATGTTGTATTCAATTTAAGTTTTTGTTCTCAGTAATCACTTTATACGGCATTGTTAAACTACCTTCACACCAGTTGCAATTTTTCTGTAACGCTTTTTTTTTTTGTTTGCCTTTAGTTTTATTATTTTATTTCTTACATTTTTGGCTTTTATTCTTTAACATAGCGTTCTGTTAAAGTTGATTGTAACAGAACGGAGTAGGCACTTTCATCACTGATCAATATTTTGTGTGCTATTTACAACTTTTAATTACAACTTGTTTCAATTTTTTTTTTATTCATTATGGCTTATCCTATTAAATATTTATCTTTACAAAAGTCTGAGTTAGAATACGAGGTTGCTGTAAGAGGCGAAACCCCTGCTAGTACTGTTGCTGATCTTAGGCGACAGGTTTGTAAGCTTAGTCAAGCTTTTCCATCTGAGGAGATTTTATGTTCACATCTTGACCCTTTTGATGATTTGAACAGTTCTTTAGAAATTTTAAATAAAATAAAGGTTTCTCTAGATACGGACACTAAAGATAAAAATATTTTGGGGCGTATCGAAAACTTATTTCACCACCTGTATCACAGGCTTAACAGGATTGAAGTGGACGACAAAATAGTGGACGTGCATTTAGATTGTACTAAACTTTATAAAGAATATTATGAAGTTTTCATGTCACTAAAGGTAAAGGGCATTGATCCTCTCATTGCGGCTGTCCCAATTTCCGATCCACAAACTACAACTGAAAAGATTAATATTTCAGTGACTTGCGAAGGCACTACTAAGTTCTCGGAATTAGCTAAAATAAAATATGATGGTAAGACTTGTGTGCGGTCTTTTATTCAACGAGTCAACGAATTAAGTATAGCTCGTAATATCTCAAGTATTAAATTACTAGCTTTTGCTACTGATGTTTTAGTAGACGATGCACTCCATTGGTTTAGAAGTGTTAAGGATCAGGTGTCATCTTGGGATGAGCTTGTCGTTCTTCTACAGCGAGACTTTGACAAAGCGGATTATGACTACCGTCTTCTGTCTGAGATTCGTTCTAGGACTCAGGGTGCAACAGAAAATATAACGATCTACCTGTCGATTCTTTCGGGCATGTTTTCACGGTTGTCAAAGCCTTTAGCTGAAGAGGACAAGTTTGAAATCATTCTTCATAATATAAGACCATGCTATGCGAGCACTCTAGCCTCTGCTACTGAAATTAAATCCATTGAACAATTAAAGTCTCTGTGTAGGAATTACGAAAACGTTCAGTCGCGGATGGTTCATTTCCGCGAGCCTTTAGCTGCTACTTCTGAAACATTAGCACCAGAGTTTGCATACAAACAAAAAACAAACGTGAATAACAAACAAAATCAATACTTTAATCAAAGAAATTTAAGCGACAAAACCAATAGCGAGAATAATAGACATAATGTTGGTAATAATAATAACGTTAATGAAAGATATTTACATGCTATGAATAAAAATGATGCAGTTACTGATGTGAAGCTACCATATTGTCCTAGATGTCGTAACAATTCTCATAGTCTAAGAAATTGCCAAAATAAAGAAATTATGTGTTTCAAGTGTGGTCATAAAGGTGTCAAGAAACCAGATTGTCCGAATTGCAATAAGGATGTGAATCCAAAAAACTAGGTTTGCAGGATTGTATAAGCCCATCTTCAAAGGAAGGTCGTTTTAATAAAGAAGACTGGGATAATTGGTTGAAAACACTCCGTTTATTTTTTAACAGTTACAAAATTTCTTCAATTCTGCAGACTAAGCCGTTAGTTGATTCGCGACCATATTTAAATATTAGGATTAACGATATTACAGTTTCTGGCCTCCTGGATTCTGGATCAGCTGTTACACTGTTGGGTAATTATGCACATAATGCTTTACTTAGCCGGGGTTTTAAGCTGTGTAACGATGACACGCCTAGCATAGTAGCTGCTGGTGGTCAGGCTCTTAAGTGTATTGGTTACATTAATACTCCAATACACTTTGAGGAACAATTTCATATAATTAAAATGTATGTAGTTCCAGAAGTACAAACATCACTTATTCTAGGTATTGACTTCTGGCGCGCGTTTCAGTTATGTCCGAAATATTTAGGTTCCATACAACTGTCAGTTAATCCATCATTAGATTTAATTAAGAATTTAGGCAATCAAACTTTTATTCATTCGTATGATAGCTTGGATGAGTCTCAACGAGTTATAGCGGATAACGTTGTTGAGCAATTTAGAGAAATCTCCTTTGAGCGCAAAGGTTTAGGTCGTACACACGTTGTAACACATCGCATCGATACTGGCGATTCTCCTCCTGTTCGTCAAAGATATTACAGGCTATCTCCTGAAAAACAAAAGATCCTTGTCGAACAGGTGGATGAAATGTTAAATCTAGATGTGGTGGAGCACTGTGAAAGCGCCTGGCAGTCTCCTGTTCTCCTCGTTAATAAAAAAAATGGTCAACCTCGTTTTTGCTTGGATAGCAGAAAGTTGAATTCTGTCACAAAACGAGATGCCTACAACTTGCCATACATTTCGGAAATTTTAGATAACCTGCGCGACGCTCATTTTCTTACCAGTCTTGATTTATCTAAAGCGTTTTGGCAAATACCTATTGCAGAAGAGGACAGAGATAAGACGGCTTTCTACGTCCCAGGTCGAGGAACATTTAGATTCAAGACCACGCCTTTTGGATTAATAAATGCTCCTGCTACGCAACAGCGATTAGTAGATAAGTTGCTAGGTAACGTAGATCATCGAATATTTGCGTATTTAGATGATATTATAATTATTAGCAGTAGTTTTGAAGAGCATGTCTCCCTCCTTCTTGGCGTCTTAGACAGGTTGCGCAAGGCAGGCTTAACCGTTAACTTGGAAAAATGTGAGTTCTTTCGAAGTCAACTCAAATATTTAGGTTACGTGGTTGATGCGAATGGATTGCGAACGGATCCAGCTAAGGTTGAAGCCATCCTCAACTATGCCACTCCTGTTAATCGTAAGGAGTTAAAGAGATTTTTAGGCACAGCTACATGGTATCGTAGGTTCGTTCCCAATTTTAGCACAATTGCAGGGCCACTGAATAAGTTGACTTCGAGTAAAAAGAACACTCCACCTTTCAAGTGGGATGATGAAGCAGGCGCTGCTTTCAAAAAACTAAAGGAATGTTTAGTCTCCGCGCCTGTTCTGGCTTGCCCTGATTACAATTTACCCTTTGAGGTGCATACCGATGCAAGTAACTATGGGATAGGCGGCATGCTTACTCAGTCTGTAAACGGTAAAGAGCACCCCATAGCCTACATGAGCAAATCATTAACAGCGGCAGAAAAGAACTATAGTATTACGGAGCGGGAGACGCTGGCAGTTCTTACAGCCTTAGAGCATTGGCGATGCTATTTGGAAAATGGGAAAGCCTTCACAGTTTACACAGACCATAGTGCACTAAAATGGTTTCTTTCATTGAATAATCCTACGGGAAGGCTCGCACGTTGGGGTGTGCGTTTGTCATCATTCAATTTTGACATAAAACACCGTCGAGGAGTTGATAACGTTATTCCCGATGCGTTGTCTAGAGCTGTTCTTGTTTCTACTATGGTTACTTCTAATTCATTCGCGACTTCTAGTGATGAGTGGTATAAGACCATGTATAATAACTGTGTCACAAAGCCCGAAAATTTTCCTAACTACCAAATTAAAGCCAATACTCTCTTCCGCCTTAGTAAAAATAAGTGTTTGTTAACAAATGAATTTTCTTGGAAAGAGGTCGTTCCATCCGGGCTTCGTGACAAAGTTATTGCGGAGAACCATAATGAACCAACTGCTGGTCATTTGGGAATTTTTTAAACCTATAGACGTATTGCACTCAGGTATTACTGGCCGGGCATGTATCGAGATATAGCAAAATACGTTGGATCTTGTTCTACTTGTCTTCAATACAAAGCTCAAAACCACGCTACTCTTGGTGAAATGGGCCGCCCAAAACAGTGCTCTCGCCCTTACCAAATGATATCCATCGATTTAATGGGACCTCTTCCTGTCACTAGGAAACAAAATAGTTATATTTTAGTAATAACCTGCTGTTTTTCCAAGTTTTGTCATATTTTTCCGATCAAAAAAGCAACATCACTAATAATTGTTAAAATTTTAGAAGAACAAATTTTCTTATTTCACGGTGTACCGCAAAGTATTTTCCTCGACAACGGGGCTCAATTTATAAGTGGTCACACTAATGATTTATTTAAAAAATATAAAATACCAAATATATTCTTTTCACCGAAGTACACCCCCCAGGTTAATACTGTGGAACGGTACAATAAAACTATTATTACCTGCATTTCTACTTTCGTAGACGATGATCATCGATCATGGGATATGTTCATTCCGAAGGTACAATTCGCGATTAATAATTCAGTCAATGAAGCTACCGGGTTTACTCCTTCTTTTCTAGTTTTTGGAAGAGAAATTGTGTTATGTGGTTCTCATTACGCTGATACAGACTTAGGAGAGGAGGTTTTATTTCTCCCTCGTGATGTATATGCGGAGAACCTTGGATGTCTTAGTTCCATTTTTGATCAGGTTCAGAAGTCACTGTATCACGCTCATTTAAAGAACACATCACATTATAATTTAAGACGTAAAGCTTTTGAGTTTAATGTAGGGGATATCGTGTACAAACGTGCTTATGTCCTGAGTAATAAAGACAAGCGTTTTAGTAGGAAATTAGCTCCTAAATACATTAAATGCCGGGTAATTCAAAAGCTATCGCCACTTGTGTATGTATTAGAAGATATGTTTGGTAAAAATTTAGGGTCTTGGCATATAAAAGATCTGAAAATATTTACCAATAAATAAGTTTGTTTTTACGTTGCGTGTCCCTAATACTAAGAAACAACCAAAATACCTGTTACAAAAGTCATTGACGATTATTAGTCAGATAACTTTAATGTTTGTTAGGAAAGCGTCGCATTTTTTTTACTATTATGTGACGTGAGGTTTTGAACTATGAGGTATAAATGTAGTTGAAAGGGTGAGCGAAAGGGTGAGTGAAAGGTTATTGTAACAAATTAATGATGCGGATTTTATTTTTTTAAATAAAATCCTTATGGGGGACCGGCGGGTAATGTAACGTAACGTTACATCAATTGTATTTTTTTTAATAATTCTCTTAGATACATATACATAGTTAAAAGGAACATGTTTACACAATCTTAAAACTAAAATCAGTTTTATATTTTTTTATTTCTAATTTTTTGAAGATAAAAAATATGTGCAATAAACTTATGTTTTGTTATTTGATTGTATGCATCTCGGAACGCGCCGGGAATTTGAGGGGCACGGTCCGAGGGGAGTGTTCGCATAGCAGGACATTAAAACATTGCGCCCGCGCAGCTCGGCCGCAGTCGCCTCTAGGCTGATTTACGAGTGCACGTACCGCTTTTCGTCGTCCTGTCGAGCGTCCTAGCAGACACGATAGATATTTTAATATAATAAATCTTTGTGGGTGACGCTATTCTGTGCCATTAAACGAGCAGTACCTTTTCCCGATTTAGGGTAAGTTTTGAATAGCACACAAATTATCCATGTACCTATGTATCTTCATGTTTATTAGATAACAATTTGTGTAATTTTGTTGCAGTGCTTTATTGCGTATTTTTTAGTTTCTTATTTGATTTTAGTCAATGAATGAGTACCTTTTAACCTAAATCTTGCTAAAATGTATCTTCCTATTTTGCTTCTACCTTCATATAATTATTGGAAAAAAAAATAGAATTTGAATTTTGTTTTTTTAACCGTCATAAAAGTAACTGTAATTTTAAATTTTGCTTTCATGCTGAAGCTTTATTTTATTGTAAACTCCGTTCTGGTCAGTACCACCACGTCAATACTACTGCACTGAATTAGGTATTTTCTTCTTTATGCGTTGGTGATATCCCAGTACGGAAGATATTATAAGGCCAGGTTTTTAATGAACTGGAATGGTGGATTCCAGGTGTTACGGCAAGATTTACCAGCCAGCCAGCTCAAGCCGGTTCACGTCGCCGAACAATTGGTGAAGCCACGCCGTATAATTACTGCTGCACCTGCAAATTTCTGGCCTACTACCATCTCCGGCCAAGGGATTCGTCTGATACTGCAGGGGAGTACCTATCCCTGCAGAGGTAACAGCAGACGGTACTAAGCCCACGATCCACAAATTTGTGTTGCCTCCGCTGTTTTTTTTGTTTTTAATAAATAATATATTTCATATGGAACACACTCGTTTTATTAATTAATTAACCACCTGACTAGGTGGCAATAAAACGGGTGGAGGTTACACCATACCAATACTTCAGAATGTTCGTAAGTTCTGTAGGTAAATTTACTTTTTGCAACTTTGTCCACAGAAGGTCATAAGAAACCAAGTCAAAAGCTCTACTTAAGTCGAGGAAACAGGCGTAAACAGGAGTTTTGCGATCCGAATAGTATTTCACAGCGTGCTTAACACTCAATATTGCGCTTTCTGTAGACAGACCAGCACGAAAACCAAATTGATTGTCGTGAATATGTATAAACCTGTTAAGTTGAGTGTTAAGGACGCTGTCAAACACCTTTGATATGACAGTGGCTAGGGATATTGGTCTATAATTGTTTTTGTCTCCCATATCACCAGTTTTATTCTTCATAATAGGCACCACTATTGTTTTAATCATATCACTCGGCATGTAAGCGTGACCCAGGCAAAAGGTAAACAACATAGCCAAGACTCTCGGCAAATGCGGCCCTGCAAATCGGAGATGTTCAACGCTGAGACCATCATACCCAGGAGACTTCCCTCTACTCATGTCTTTAATTATTTTCATAATACATTTGGCCGTGATTTTAGTGACTATTTCTTTCTGAGTCTCAACGTCAAGCACCGATCTAGAAGGGCCTAACGGAGATTGTACACTAAAGTGGCTCACAAAAAGGTTAGCTATTGCACTTGCATCACTCACACCGTCAACACACACAGGGAGGCCAGGTTTACCCTTCAGCTTATTAGTGTGCTTCCAGAATGATCGAAAGTCGTTCTTAGAATGATGCGAAGCTAGAATATCTATTTTAATTTGAGTTTCATGGTCTTGACACCACTTCAACCGTGACTTAAAAATCCTTTTAGCTTCGCGCATTTTGTCGTAAATAGGTCCAACCATTGGCTTATCATTTTGAAGCCAGCATAAAAAAAATTCTCTTGCCTCCCTATGTGCACTGCTCACATGAACACCCCAACCCACGACCGCCCCTCGCTTTGCCGGATAACCACTACATTTATTCTCAATAGCCGACTCGCACAACGCGCGAACAATGGAACTATACATTGTTTCTATGATCTCCATATGACCAGGTTCATTACAAGTATGTTCGCAGCATTGTCTAAAGTCATCTGGAAAGTCAATAAGTCGCAATTTCTGGTGAAATTTTTCACCATAAGTCTTTACTTGATCCAGACTTCTCTCTCCCCAGATCACTCCATTTGGTTTTACATTGGCATTGGGTTGTTTTATCAAAAAAAAAATCAAATTAATAATGACATCGGGGAAATGTCCGTCACTGACGTTGCCGGCATGATTCGTATTTTTCAACTTTTACCGGAGCGCCCATAAAACCTATTTTAATAATTGATATTAGCACTGTCTAACAAGTAATCGTTTTTTGAGCTTAATAGCCGTCCTTAAATACTTGCCAATTTTTCCGGATACTATCTTATGTCCTTCTTGTAATACGGGTAATCAGATCGGAAAGTCTGACAACCAATCATACAACAAGTTATCATGTTACCCAGTAACTGGGTTGTGGAGGTCAGTTAAGCAGTCGCTCCATCTAAAATCCTGGTATTAAGCTGCATCTGGTTTGACTGGAAGCCGACCCCAATGTGTAAAGGCTAGGCAAATTGAATTTGATTTGTCCTCCTTGTCATATTTTAGTTTCTCATTAAACATAATTGAGTTTCATTCATCAATCATCATTAAGGCTAAAAAGTTACAACAAACAGATACACTTTACAATTAACCTCTTGTATGCCACATTTCCAGACACACTTAAATTATATTGTGACTCGCGTGGATCCAAGTTGTTATGGGTACGTTGCAGGATTAAGTCTCAATTATATATACGTAGTATTTCTAAAGCCTGTTATATTAATTGGCTTGAGTCTGGCTAAGGGTATGTTTCTAGGCTCTTATCGTAGCCACAGCTACAATAAAACGTAGTTAGTGACAATTTAATTTAGTTTTGATCCTATAATTGGTAACTGAGGAACGTTAATGAATGAAATTGTGAATGTTTTAAAGCACACCAGTGACTCGTAACACGACTGGATGACCTTAAAATTTTATTAAAATACAACTTTTAGTTTTTAGCGTATATCTAGATTTATTAGAATGGGTACTTAAAGACGCAATTTTTTTGCAGCGACTAAATTGTGTGATAATTACTATTACGGTTTGAATTCGTTTATTTCAAAAGATTACAAATTACTTGTACAGAAATAAATACTAAACACTACTTAATCTATACATTTTTGCTGTCCGAGAGCATAGTTATAGTGTTAACATTAGGAATTGAAGGTAATTGCTAAAAGTTTTGCATTGAGTACCGCCGTGCGGCGCGTTGACGCGTTCGACGTGCGGTGACTCTTTTGGTTATCTTTGTTTTTAAGTTTTGAAATGTAAGGATTCGTTTACACTGGAGGCAAATAAATTACTATTCATGCAAATTATTCACTTAGCCTTTGAACTTTGAACAAAAATTCAATTTCACTAATCTCTTGTTTATTTTATATAGATTAGAGAGATGAAAAAGGTATCGATCGAGATCGTTGCGAATTGTGGTCGGTGAGCGATCGTTGATGCTAAGCAATGCTTGGTGCGGATAGTTTGTATTGGGGTGCCCGCTAGAAGTATTTTCATCCAACCATCTCCGTGCTTCAGGGGACACGTCAAGCCTTCGGTCTTAGCCGTTGTTAGTTAATAGCAGTCTTTCAGCCAATTCAAAGTTCAATGGACGGCTTGAAAAATTGTAACATTAGGTTGACAATTAACAATTTCATTAGTTACTTTTTTTATTAGATTACTACCAGCTGTGACTTTATTCGCGTGAAACTTGTTAGATTATTAAGGCTATAAAAATTTATTATCGATCACATAGCATAGTGCAATCTTTCAAGCTCATATTTTTGGATATTCTTACTTTGAAGTATCTAATTCGAGGGGATTGGCGCGGGTAACCGTAAAAGAAATTGTCTAGATCCGCTACAGATGCTCGATTTACTTGTTGTGATAAAAGAAAAATGCCAATTTATTTGTAACATAGTACTCAGTTTTGTTTAACCTTTCGGCTCAGTAACGTACAGATCTGTACGTTGTAACAATAAAAATCTATTGTGTCTGCTAATGACTGACGCAACAGCTATATTAATTTATTAATAATAACTCAGTTCACGAACCAAATGGCGCTCTCTCATATCGGAGAACAAGACTAATTATAAAGACTAAACGAGAATAGAAGTAAGCAACATTTGATTATGATTCTAATAACCGTACCAAATGTACTTATCTTTCCTAATTATAGGTATTTAATTCAGATTCAAGGTGAGAAAAGCATAAGTCAATTAATATATCATATTATATATTTTAAACAAGTGTTCCATGATTAAATTTGTAAAGTTAAGCACAAATATAATCCGCTTAGCCAAAATAAATTATGATTCTCATATTTATAATATGAAGGTCATATTGCTTAAAAATTTTCAATATTTATTGCCGTCAAATGATCTTCGAACATCGAACTCGGCTATTATTGTTAATCTTTATTTAGGACCTCCCATTGTTATCGTTTTAACTAAATAGTTTAATGTGTTCTGACGTCACCAAACTTACTCGTACACCAAATATTGGAATAGATAAAATGTTATATCGCAATAACATTATGCCTTATCGTTGAATCTAATGTGATAGTTGCGCGTGAGTTACTGGATGGTGACTGAGACATATTAAATTCTCTTATTTCGTTGGTCCATTACATTAACATAAATATGTATAGGTACATGTCTTTACTGCCAAACCAACCTCATGTAATACTAACTTAGGAAATGGCGAGCAAAATTTTGAAAAACACGTTGGAGTCAATGATTTAGAAATTAATTTACAGCGTTCAAAAGTTCAATTGAATTAAATTAGTTAAAGGTATAAAGGGTTAGGAGGTTAAGTTCAAAAAGTTACCTTTGACCAGAAATTAATGCAAAATCGAACATGACTTCTGGCTAAAATATCAAATTCAATTTATCAAACTGCCTCGTTGGTTTAGTGGTCCGTAGCGCGACTGCTGAGCAGGAGGTCTCGGGTTCGATTCCCGGGTCGGGCAAAGTGTTATTGAGTTTTTCTGTAAGGAAAGTCTCAGTAGCAGCCCGGAGTTTGGAAATGTGCCCAGTTGATGGCAATAGGCTCACCACCTATTACATGGGACTTAATAACAGCATTGGTGAAATGTGGGTGTACAATTGTGTACACCTCTGCCTACCCCTTCGGGTAATACAGGCGTGATGCTATGTTATGTTATGTTAAAATATCAAAATTATGACACAATTAAGGAATTCGTGGAAGTGTAACATTAACTAATCACACATACTCGTATACATACAAAAATTCACAAAAGCATCCAAACACACCTACACTCACACAACACTCTTTTCGTCGTTCACATACACCAACACTATTAACCCAACATCTAGAAGCACTCACAAACATGTACCGAACTTTCTTTTTTTTACCTAATAGGTATTTCTAAACATAAATTAAACCTGTTACCATTTTATTTTTTATGGAACACTTAACTCTGAATCTGGAGAAGAGCGTTGATATCTACGCTACACTTATACTTTTGCGGCTATCATTGTTTTCACTTTTTATTGTAATGTGTTTTTGTTCCTAAATATACTTTTTATATTATTTATTTATATGTTATATTTCTTCAGAAAAACCTCAATTGGACCACCATGGCGGCTGCTTTCACATATACTCGTAGTTTGGATTAACGTTAGTTATAAATTATCGTAGAAAGTAAAATACCATCGTGATCAGAATTTGAACTACGCCCCCCGACAGAATACTCCAGGCGCTCTCCAAAACTTGTTCATGTATGTATTTATATTTCCACAAAAATATAACTTCAGAGTTTGCTAAGCTTGCGTTTCAAAAATCTAGACTTATTAATCATTTTCCAAAATGCGTTCCGTTGTGCTTTCTCGTCTTTCTTGGTAAATCATTTTATTTGGCGTCAATGGTGTTGAACAACGTCAAAACTGTACAAGGAATGACAGCATTGCGTTGATAGCACCCTAAGTTTTCATCACTTCAGTATTCCCATCGGCTATTACTTTGTCTAGCTAAATACAAATTTATTTTCGCATAAGTAAATTGTATGGTAGGCAAGGGGAAAACACTGTATGTCTTAATTATGCAGCTGAAACGTCTCGAGAAACTCATGTCTGTGAAAATAAAAGGTTATTTTTGTAAGAAATTAAACACAAACACGTAATTTCTTACATAAGAAGATTTTGTTACTTATTTTCTGTTAATTTAGGAGCAAAGGGAAATGAAAACATGATTTTGTTTTATTATAAGCCTATTTATACATATATCAGTGTGATATTTGTTTTTAAATAATAAATAACATTACATAGCATCACGCCTGTATAATATTCCCCGAAGGGTTAGGCAGAGGTGAATACGATTGTACATCCTCATACGTGAAACCCTAATAGGTGTTGGTGAGCCTATTGCCATCTACCGGGGACAATTCCAAACAGAGGACTGCTACTGAAAATTTCTTAACAGAAGCCCCTAAAAAATAGATAAAAAAAAAACCCCAATAACACTTTACCCAACCTGGGAATCGAACTCAAGACCTTATGCTGAGCAGTCGGGCTTGGAACTACTACACCAAAAACGCAGTATGAATACTAAATAAGTATTAGAAAATTGACATCACCAACCTGGAATTAAGTTGGTGCTCGGTGGATGTTAATAGAACCACCAACTATTACATGAGACTTAATACCCCTTCGGAAAATACAGATAGTGTTATATACTACATTATATGTAAATAATTACATATTATAAAATTTGAGTGAAAATATATTCTGAAAATTATTTTTCATATCTCATTATATCGACAGAAGCAATAAAAATGCGTTATTTTTTTCTTTCACGAACAATATACATTAGGTACTAAATATGAGTAATCATGAATGTCTCCAATTCTTATATCTACATTAGTTAGAAAGATAACAGTTCATTTATGGCACTTCGGTATTATGGATTCCTATGATAAATTAAAAACTATACTTAAATACAACACAGTCATACTGTATTTTTCAAAGGTCTCCCGCATTTCTATATTACCATAGAAAAATACATGAATAGCAAACGGTACATGATAGCACAAAACAATGACAATACTCCCATAGAAAATTCAAGGAAAGGTAAAATTTATAGTTATTTGCTACACCCCAGAATTTAATTGTTTGTGAAATGTTAAACACAAAACGTTTCCGTGTCAGATTCTAAGTGGCTTCCTAAATAACTAACAATGATTCAGAAATTTTAACAACATTTTGTGGTCCTACCCAAAACGATTTATCATTTCACTGTGTACAGTCAGTAACATAATTAAATTACCATTAACCCATTGACATTGACATTTAGTCGTCATAACAATAACATTTAAATTGTGTCCCCCGCCCATTCTGAAAATAAGAATGTAATAATTATTATATCAGTGAGCTACGAAACGTAGTTTTTAAAGACAGGCTCACAGACAGCATAAAAAAACGGTACCTACTACAACGTTCCAAAACACAAATTGCAGACACCAAATTAAAATAGAACTAGGCTGGTCACATCTGCTGCCGTTGGAGCTATGGGCGAAAATTTCTATGCAGTCGAAATCCGAGCAGCAAGGACCGGCAACGCGTAGGGTCTTGAAGAAGATAGCATGATATGCTGAACTTACTAAACGACTAACCCTAAACTGCCACAGATTGAAAAGTGGAGAAAGTAAGGGAAGCCTTTACCCTGCAAAGTGTTACGTAATGTATAATTGACCAAAGACTATAATTGTAACTTCTCACTACAGCTCACTATTATACTTGAACGTTTATCATAATAAATACCATTACCTAAAATTTTTATATTTTAATAATTATTATAATATTTTCATTAATAAACCAATTCCGAAACTTTAAAACATTTAAAACTGTAAATTTATTTATGTTGCTGACTGTACTTATGTGGTTAACCCCGTTAATATTTTCACTTTCAAAACTTTCAGTCCACCGCTTTGTGTTTTGGTAACTAAATAGAAACTGATTGTAAAATATTAATATTGATGTCTGAAATTTTCGTCATTTATTGTGCTTTATATTACATTATGTAAGTAGAGTAAAATAAGGGGAAAATATGAGAAATATGATGTGTTTAAGGCATTTCTGGAACAAGGGAACCATCAGAATGGGCGGGGCGCGTCATTCCCAAGAAAGCTAATGTCCGGTGACAAACATTTGTTGTAAGGAATAGCTAGGGCTGACGTCAACATAAGACGTATTAATTTCGAAGAGGAATTCAGAATAGTGAAGTGGTTGGGATAGCTTAGTCTGTTGGCAGTCGGTATTTGCAGTCGTCGCAGGATTTGAACCGTCGAGCGCCTGGGATCAAATCCTGCTCAGGACCATACTTTTATTTCTAATTTTGTTTTAACTAATCGAATTATTTCAAAGATTCTTGTTTACACAAAATGATTATATTATTCCATTAACATATTTAAATTCATCAATAAAATACTTTACTTTGCGATGATCTAATTAATTAACAAAGCTTCTGTCCAATTACGTATCCCTACTATCAAAACAAAGCTTTTAGGAATTTTAATTGTATTAAAATAATTCTGTGTAGATAATAAACTAAATATTTATGTTGATAACTCCTAACCTCTAAATAAGTTTAGGTCCGAAACCACAGCTAGATCGAATTATAAAAACAAATTCAAATATTTGGAACTAGTTTATGATGTAGTAGGTACCTACATTAGAAAAGGATTTAATAAAAGTATAAAAATAAGTATTTATTCCTTTTGGAGTAAAGCTATAGCCAAATTGAGTATGAGAACAGAAATGATTTAAGTCAACAAACCTTCTTAATAAAGAATAATAAAATCAAATTGCTGTTTAAAAATTATAATGTGTTATCCGCCGACCTTCTTCTTTTTATCGTGTGGTTGATGAACAACCTAGTGTCAGAGTTTAAGCCACCCGTAGGTCAATGAGATGGCTTTACACACCATCGAGAATATCTCTCAGGTGTGCTGGTTCTCTCACGATGTTTACCTTCACCGTTATAATCCACGGACCTAACAAACTGAAATAAATACATATTATCTGGCGATGTGATAGAAGAACTCTAGAATGTTGCGTAGGTGGATAGTGGAAAGGCTAGTTTTTATATTGAGCTGTTGGAGAATTGACACGTTGTTGGTACGAAATGCAATCCAAGGAATTTGCAACATTTTCCTTCAAAAGCACACCTCAAAGACATCAATTTACAATTAGCTTACATAAGGTTACAATTAGCTTTTTTATTTTACAAAAAGAAAAGCGATTATTTAACCAGTTTGACTTTTTTTCTCCGAGAGATGTTGAGGTCTTTCCTTAATTTCGGTAACTGAGAAATTTATGAAATGCATGACTTACTCATATAACAACAGGATTAGAATAACTATTGCGTTAAAAGATGAAACTATTTTGAGAATTACTGCCCACTCATACGTTTATCTTGAATGATACCAAATTAATTATACCAAGTTAGGAAAAATCAATCAAAACAGCACCGCCTCGTCTCTTATGCAATAATTTACGATACGTTATTATCATGGACGTCAATATAAAATTAATTAACTTCCAAATCCCATCGTTTAGTTTGACGATCATAAACTCTAATCTGATTTCTCTTAATTCGTCTCGCTCATATAGTAGGTACCTAATTGTCAGTTAACGATAGTAATCTTCTTCTTCCTGCTCGGATCCCAAGTTAATTAATCTATTCCATTCTTCCCTGTTAGTCGTCACTTTATTGGTTACTCCCTTTTCATTTATTCAATCACACCTCACATAATCCATTCATCTTTTATTTGGTCGCCCGGTTCAACCTTCATCCATAAATATTTATATTCATCTCTCTCTTAGTAACATGTATTTCATTTTTCGTCACGTTATAGTTAATATCTACCTCTATTTATAGTTAAGGTGGACTAAGAATTTACATTATTAGGTACATAGTAAAGTTAATGATAAAAATCAGGCCGAAAACTGTTTGTTGATTAAGACGTTCCTTCAATTAACCACAATGAATACGAACAGAACTCTCTAATCGTGTTCGTTATGTTCGCGTTTCTTTTGTTTTTTGTTTTTAACGCAACGCACACATTAGCATCACGTCTATATTAAGAATAAGGCAGAGGTTTACTGTTGTAAACTCGTTATCGCTATTAAGATCTGTAATCAGGAGTCCACTCTGCACTTGTCGTGTACCGTGTATATTTCAGGATTCACCCTGTTTAGTTTTTTATCAAAAATCTGATGATACAACTCGCCTGATGGCAAAGGCGGTTTGGCTGAGAAAAATCTATTCACCAAGGCTAAGCCTTGAATAGAGTAGTGTAAGATCCGTAATCATTTATTGCCGACCGAATTTTCAGTCATGGAAGCCCATCCCCATGTAGATAAGCCAAGTACGCAGGAGATATTATACACAAGCGTATGCGCTAACGCAAGTGCACTTCCTTTTCCTTCACTTTCATAGTCCAATTCTACGGCAATCTGATACGACCGGAGAGATATTAAGCGCAGGACCGACGCCTTAATAGACGAGCAGCCTGGAATTTGGTAATAGAATAGCCCAATGACACTATATTCAACTCAGGCTTCGAACCCAAGACGTCATACCCAGTAGTCTACTATTCATGCCTTTAGTTTTTCTTTTGTTTATCAGAATAGCCATTTATAATTGTCTATTAGAGTTGTTCAAACCGTACGCAACCGAAGGTCTCTTAGCTAACGACTGCTATCAATGGATTACCGTACTCCTCAAACTTCGAAGATATTCAGAATTTCTCTAAGATGCCTGTTTTTGTGAGTCACGTGCGAAACTCACGATTTTGATCTCATAGTAATTAAAACTGTCCTTATTTGATGAACTTAGATGATTTGAACAAAACCACGCGTTTTATCTTTTAATGAAAAGATCTGAATCTTTACTTTACGGACCCGTAAGACAAAAGAACCTAATTATATGGTGAAGGAGTCATTAAAATGAGCGTTAGGCTAATCAAGTTGGGGCTCGCATCTTAAAAGTAAAATTAAATAAAAGACATTGAAAACAGGTCTTGTCAAGTTTATTATAGCTTTTCTATAAAACGTAATGTTATATATTTAACTCTATTTTTATGTAGAAATTCCCAATTTTTTTATTGAATTACTCATTGTATAAATGTTATAAATGCCTGTTTCACTTTGGGCTAACCTAAGCAGAGTCTATCGATTTTCACTTGGTACAATTCTGACACAATTCTTCCGTAATTAATGCTTTAGGTGTACGCTTCGATCACTTAGGTGTACGTCATTTCAATATTATATTTTTTTTATATAGATCCGGTAAATTGTTTCGCATAAACGCATGCGTAGCGAAAACTAAAGATATATTTTATGTAGTTTTTTTTTCACGACCTTTTTTTTCCGCTATATGTTTATATATATAAAAAATATTATGTGTAAAAACTGTACCATGCGGCTGATGAACAACCTGTTATTAAAGTTTACACAACATTGAGATCATCTCTCAGGTGGATTCTTCACAATGTTTTCCTTCACCGATTTAAGCAAGTGACAATTCATTTCTAAGCTATCACTGCCTTTCTGTGCAATTAATGCGTATCAATCCAATTAATAGAATCAGCCGATAATTTACAGTAAATTCATAGTAAATATAAATTGATACACCTTGTATCTGCTATAAAACAATTTAAACAAAATAATGGCCCTATAAATCCTAGCAGAATGTTAGGATAAACAAAGAAAATAGAGTTGTTTACGCAGAAATTAATCCAAGTCTAGAAAAACACGTAGTCATTCACTTCGTTTTATATTTCTAGAAGTATTTGGTACTATGTTTAACGACGAATAAACTGTAGTTTTTCTATAAAATAAGAATAATAAAGTTGTTCTTAGAATAGTTCCTTTCTTTCTTTCCTATTATGTTTTATGACAATACCGGTTTAAGCGTAATAAGAGAATAATAAAAAACAGCAATAAACCCAAGAAAGAGCTGAAGACTTAAATAAACATGTAAATGATATAATTTCGTCAAGGGTAACAATAGTGTTGATTACAGCATTCTTCACTGAACCTCATAAAAATAAATTAAATCACTCTGTAAATGTCCTATTACAAGGTCTCTCAGGTTTCATGTATGAGAATCTGTATGAATATGAAGTGATGAATGAACAACGCCGATATTTTTTCTCAAAGATCTCGTAAGCTTAGCTGCTAAGCGTGAGGTGCTAGGTTCAATTTCGAGAAGTCGGACAAAGTGTTATTGGATTTTTTGGTAAGAAAATTCATAATTCCAGCCCAGTGTTTCGAATAGTACACGGTCGACGGCAGTTAGGTCATTGCCTGTTAAGGTGGTGTGCCTGTGTTACCCAATGCATAATCAGTGTACTTTTATAATAGAAATGCTTTAGTTTTGTACATTTATTTCTGACTAAATAGTGTTATTGGCTTCAGCCGTTCTATTTAATAAATAAATAAAATAAGTATAGTACCTACACCCACCTTTCACCGATGCGGTAATGAAGACATATGAGGTGGCAAGGTCGGCGATCACATTTGCGAGCACGAGAACAAAATGAGGCAGTTAAAACACCAAAACGAGTTTACCTTAAACATGGCATTGAATGACAATGCACTTATTACTGGCGGGTTAATAACCCTTTTGAAACGGACAACTGCGCTTTTTATTAAATGCAATAACTTCGTGCATTGTTACGAGTGTTATGTAATAAATATGAACTGAATTGTTCTAAGGTAGTTACTTGAATGAAGCGATTTTACTTTCAAGCTTTAACTTGATATAGGTACGGAGAAACCGAATAATAAAACTTTAAGCTACTAAAATGTTATTAAAAATGACGATTTGGTTGTATTGTTACAAGCTCGTCTCCTGAATTACAGGTTGTTGGTTCAAACCTGGTACTAAAGTGACTTTTTAATGTAAGACGTCACAAACATATGGTGAACGGAAACATCGTGAGAAAACCTAGACTTAATGGCCTGAAATCGCCAAACTGCAGTGAGCTAGCACGGTGATTAGTTATCTTCTTTGTATCAGAAGAAGCCCCCGCCACACAGTGTGATAGCTATGGGCTGACTGGCTGGTTATAGCACAGTATATAAAAAAAAAAACGTAAAATGTCTTGTTATCAACCAATAACCATCGAGCAACCCTTCTGATACATACTCCGTTATTTTTATTTGTAACTGTTCCGGAATTGTTCCGGTATAAAAGTATATTATTTTGACACTTACTGATACAGAAATAGCTTGTATTTCTGTGTCAGTAAGTGTCAAAATAATATACTTTTATACCGGAACAATTCCGGAACAGTTCAATTTAGCTACACACCAATATTCAATCAAGTAAGGGTAAACCTTTTCAATTATCTTGACTGAAGATTGGTGTCCTTTCCCATGGGAGTTATACATGTTTATTCAAACCTTGGGGTCAGTTTGGGGTTTATAAAACGAGACTATAAGAAACGGATTTCGTGGCAGGTCAATTGAAAGTCAACCCAATTTTTTTTTGCATCTCCTCCTAATCGCGTACATGTAGGAAAGTCATCTAAAATATCAATAAAACCACTAAAATTTATTGCTGCAAACCAAAAGACAGTGAGTGAAGTAGGCAGATATCACAGATAAGCGGCGACAGGGATTTCCTTAATGGCACACTTGAAGATCGCAACAATATTGTAAGCTTTCAAATGTTCTAATAAAGTGTCAAACGCACTTAGATAATGTTAGAATAAATTGAATGTTAAAATACAATGAAAACATAATACTTTTAATCCTCCTATGGAAAACCAATTGTAACTATAAACCTACTTAATCTTATCTGTAATTACATACATACGTAGCGCATAGCGTCACGCCTATATTCCCTGAAGGGGTATGCAGAGATGTACACATTGTACACCAACACTTCACCAATGCTGCAATATTATTAAGTCCCATATAAAGTGATAAGCCTATTGCCATCTACCGGGGACAACTCCAAACTCTGGGCTCCTACTGAGAATTTCCAAACAGAAAATCTCAATAATACTTTGCCCGACCTGGGAATCGAACCCGAGACCTCATGCTCAGCAGTCGTGCTTGAGACCATTAGACCTACGAGGCATTATGGATAATTACTACTGCGAAACATGCACAAGAGACGTGCTAAATTCTTTTTCTTTCTAATTTATTCAACATAATAATATTATCACTTAACAATGCTAATTAACGTTACTGTATCTTCATAAAAAGAAAATTTTCTTAAGTACTTCAATTGCTCTTAATTTTAGCTGAAGAGTTGTTTCTAATATTTTGATTAGGCACAAAACTTGTAAGTTAGTTTGTCTATATGTTTATCTAATTTCTTGTTGACCAGTCAGCATCAAAAATATAGAAGCATTCAAAATTTTCAAAGTAATTGAAGAATTTGATGGAAATTAACCTTTTTGGCATTTACCTAAAGTAAGAAGCGATTATGATTAGAAGTGATAAAAGTTATATACACACGTACTTTTGAATTGTCAGAAGCTAATTGCCAGATTGAAAATGTACTTTCATGTAGGAGAAGAACGAACAAGAAACTCCATGGTTACCCCTTTCAACAAATGGTATTTACAATATCATTGTTTCCATTATAATCCAAAAGAAAAAACATAAGTATTTATCTATAAAGAATTGAATCTGGCGTTAAGTAAAACTTTAATTGCCAATTATTTAGAACATTTCGTATGCCAATATACGTTTGATACTAACCTTTAAGATTTATTTAGTACCTAATCTAAGAGAGAGATAAGATATAGGTATAAAAATCTCTCGTAAAATTCACCATCCAGAAAGTCTATCAAAGAACAAAGGACATTACATTCCGTCAGTGCATTTCTCTGATTGAATTTTTACGCCTGTCAGAGGGTAAGCGCATAGTCGTATTTTACTGTCTGTTTCTATTCCCAAATAGTAATAGAAGATTGTAGTGTTTTTATGTTGGAGAATATTGACCATACAGGAAACATTTTTGAAATGGGCGTGGGTGGCCAAATCTGAAACTACAAGTACTTAGCGGAGTCTCGGCCCCGATTTTTATGAAAACTGCGCCATTGGATTTTTGAAAAACAATATTCTTAACGAGATACGATTCACGCTGAATACAAATTGTTCGTAGTGTCAAACAAAAAAAAATCGTTATTTATTTGGACAACAAGTAGTTGCATTGCACAAAATAAACATATTAACAGTCTCTTTAGCATGGTTTAGTAAGTTTTAGTCAAAGAACCTATAAAATCTACATACAGAAAACTAGACACATACAAGTCTTTCTGAACTTCTTTGTCGTTTTTGTGTTCAGAAGACTGAGCACGTTTTATTACTTCAGAATTGTACCACAGTTCCAGAGGCCGCGTCAAATGTCAAAGCTTTCGTACTACGTATTAAAAGTGAGCTAAACCCCACATGCTCTCTCTATCGCTTCGTTAACTTAACATAACATAGCATCACGCCTGTATTCTCCGAAGGGATAAACCGAGGTGTGCAGTAGTATGCTCACATGCTGTTATTAAGTCTCATGTAATAGGTGGTGAGCCTATTGCCATCTACCAGGCACAATTTCATACTCCGGACTGTTTTTTTTGTTGCCCGGTAGGGCACAATGTATACTACGGGCTACTACTGAGAATTTTCTAACAGGAAAACTCAATAATACTTTACCCGACCTGGGAATTGACCTGATGCTCGGCAGTTGCGTTTGAGACCTTATCCCAACGAGGTAGGTCGCTGACCGCGGCATAAAATAGTATAAATCAAAATAGTTTGAGGAAGTTTTAGCGAAGTATGTTAGACTTCATACCTATACATTTGCAATTTATTTGAACTTGGTTTAATACAGCAACTGATAACATGAAGCCTCGAGAGAGGCATTTTTCTGTCCGCCTGTCATACCCAATTATCTGCGAACTTATCTGAAAGCCAATTTATTATACTAATGTTATTTAATGTTTTTACTGTTTTTTTGTTGCTAACATACAACAACAACAACATAGCATATTATTTTTCATATTAAACTATTGTTACTTTTATATAATTAGTCATTACATGTCATTCAACTCTTTACTGGTAATTCTAGTTGTCAGTGAAAATTACTAATGTCACGTTTGTAATTGTTATTTCGGGTTTAAGAAACTTTATTCTCATAAAGAATTAAATTCACTTACATGAGAACTTATACAATATCAAAACATTTGCAGAGCAGCGTACGAAACAATTAAAAAACAATATACTTAAAAATAACTACTAAAAAGTTACAATTATGAGGGTAAATGTGAATACTTTAGTAAGATAATGAAGTCTCTGAGTTATCATAAAATACACGGATCAAGCGTAGCTAGATGTGTTATGTGGTATTGTTTAGTGAGCGTAGACATGTCTATGATATTATTATATTAAATCATTTGTTTTTTGTATTATTTATATTATTATGGTAGTTTATGATATTTTGTGTAATTTATAACATATTGTTTAAGTTTTTTTTGAAAATGTTCATAGTTTTTGCTTCTTTTATATTATTTGGTAGCATGTTGTATACTTTTGCACCGTCATACATAATATTATTTTTTCCATAGTTAGTACGAGGTTTCAGTAGTTGAATGTCTTATTTAAATACCTAATTTGAATATTGCGTTTACTTTAGGTGTTCCTGTTGAATTAATAATGTAATTATTTAGTAAAAAAAAATATCTTAGATACCTATCAAAACCAAAGTAACAACTTGGTGGTATTTCACAGAAACGCGTGTACTTTTATATCGTATAAACTTATTTTCTATGTTTTATCAGGCGTTGGCCAAAATATAAATGTATCGCATCGATATGAGAAAATAAACATAACCTTCATCATACATTTATACATAATTTACGAAACAAATTTGGGTTATATTCTATACGAGTGAGTTGGATATTAAAAATCGAACATGGAGTATCGAAAAAAAAACTGATATAAATAATGCTAAATGGATAAAGAACGTTCCTTTCTACGATTATTTCTTCTGAAGAGAAATGTACGTAAGGCTTCCACATGAAAACTAAAATGAGGAGGTAAGAGTTCTGAGAAATAATAATTACTTCCTTTAATATATTCTACAAAGAACAACGTTCATTTGTTTAATATTTTTTTTACTGGCTCTATTGTGAATTTTAAAACGAAACAATGTCACTACGCGTGGGATATGAGTAATTTCATAAGTTATTTATCCATTTTTACTTTTTTTTTTGGGTAATTAATATAAATCAAGAGTGCTCTTTTAAAATACTTTCCAAATCTTGGTGACTAAAACTACAAAAATCTACCAAGCTTTCAGGATACTGCTTAATGATCTTCGACCACCGTAAGCTATAATTTGCGGGCGACGGAGTATTTGTAATTCCTCGCCCGGGCAGCAACAGGCCTGAATGATGTGGTGGATTCCCATTAATAAAAAAGCACACAATGTATGTAAAACAGTGGATAAGGTAAAAAAGAAGATATAACGTAGTAAAAACTGGCCTAAATCATAGAAGAATGGCGTAAAATGACAGTGACGAATGAGGACGCTTATGCCGTAAGTAAACGAAAGCTGGGAATGGTGATGATGATAATGTAATAATTAATGGCTGCCCGCATCAGCGTTTGCGTCAACTATCTAGTTTCTTTACGGGCCACGAGGGTATTCTAGCAAATTTACTGCCCGATAAGGCATCTACGCCTTTTTGGACAGTAGCCCTGCGCTAAATGTTATTTAAATAACAATATATATTATGTAGTATATATGCAAGAGAATGACCAGGAAAAGGATGTATGATATCCCTAAAATTTGCCTAGTTCAGATAGATACTTCGTCCTTACCTCGGTGTTGTTGGTGATCTAGGCAGTGTCTGATTTATAAGCACCCGCGGTAGGCCTCTGTCGGGGCTTTACACATGTTGTGGTGGTTTCCTCAACCACATGTTCCGGTGCAACCATTGTGGGAGACAGGTCTGGGCAGTTGCATCAACTCCCCAAATGTCGTTCTCCCCAAATCTATTTACTCTACTTAGAATGAATAGATTTATTTTGGATCTACGTGATCCAACCTCGACCACACCATCGCTTAACAACAGGCGAGTTGGTGACCTCATGTAGATCCATTTTGAATAAAAAAAAATGTTCTGCTGTCGCTGTAGCTGTAAGCGGTTATGATGCACCATCATAATCAATATGCCCATTAAATAAACTACAGGTGCCAATACCACACAATTTACAAGACTAGTAAAACACATTAATAAAGTAGTATTTTGATAATTTCGATATAAATATTTAACCTGTTTAACCGTTTCTGAGGATGAATAATCAAAGCAATAAATTTTTGTATTGATTGCCTTGAAGTACAATATTATCGGTGAAATGTGTTGACCTTTCCAATTAAAGTTTTCAGTTTCACAGAAACTTTGGCTGACCTTTAACCCTCTAGACTTCAGAATTAAGTAGCTAACTACTAAGATGTTTAAATGATCATATTTTAAGCGCGCTTTCAGGGCGCTGGTGGAATATATTTTAGTAGGTTTACCTTAGATTTCCTCGAACTAAAGCGGGTAATATCGCGAGGCACAACTATTATATATAATATGATTTGTTCAATAAGGGGCCTTAGTACTCTTACTTCTTTATAGCCTCCAAAATAAAATATCCACTCACTATAAAAGAACAAAAATACATTTACCCTTTTCGATCCATGTCATTCTTTCACATAATACCATCAGTACTTTAACGCCATGAATAGACGTGACAAGTTTTTCGTAGTCACGTTTAAACCCTTAGGGGGAATATTTATCTTTATTTCGTAGATTTGGTATCAACCAATGTCCAACGTTCACAGCGATTTATCTTAATTTGCGACCATTTCAGTCTAGATGGTGTTTCTATTTAAATTCGATTAGAAACAAGTAGTTTTCTGCATTTAGTCTTTTTCTTATAACATATTTTACATAATACTTTATCTAAATATATTTCTTAAACTTTCGCGATTCGAACACATAATTATTGAATTCAAACGGGACTTAATCGCGCTAAAAGTATAATATTTATTTACCTCGACGTTTCGATCAAGTTGCATTGATCGTGGTCACGAGTAGACTGGAGAATGCGGGTGTCATCGTCGGGACGAGCGAATGGTTTTTGCATCCACCCGCACTTGATCTTGTAAATCCGTTTTCATGTTATAATCGCGACACACAACACTCACGACATCTATCGACTCCTTTGTAAAAGATTTTCGCGAGCATTTGCTAATGATTGGGTTCCAAGCCGCCGCTAACTTAAATCCGTCTTCCCGGTTAAAATTTGGATGTTTTTTAATTTCAACCGCTTCACGAACAATTCTTGAGTAATAATGACGTTCATTGGAAAGGATTTTCGGGGCGTGGAGTTCAATCCAGTGGTTGGGTCCCGACTCAAGCAAATGCTCAGCGATCGCAGATTTGTTTACCTGGCGGTTTTTTACAGCTGCTATATGCTCTTTGACTCTTTCCGCTATGGTTCGCTTGGTCTGTCCTATATAAGATTTACCGCAACTGCAATCAATTTTGTAAACGCCTGGAGTCTGCAGAGGTGTCACGTCTTTGGGTGTACGGACATGCCTTGCTAATTTAGATAATGGGGTAAAAACAGTATTTATAGAGTAGTTTTTAAACACTGCTCCAATTTTATCTGTTACTCCCTTTATATATGGCATGAAGACCGAATTAAGAAAAGCTAAGTTACCTATGAGTAATGTTATCGCAGAGGAGCGTCTAGCACTTCGTAGCATTCGCAAAAACGAAGATGTTTTAGTTTTAAAGGCCGATAAAGGAAATGCCACCGTGGTAATAGACTCGTCTGATTATGACACAAAAATACGCAAATTATTAGAGTACAAAAGCATATACAAACCGGTGTCCTATGACCCTACAGCTAGAGTTACACGTCGTATCCGAGCCGTAATTAAGGATAGTAAAGATCTTTTCACAGAAGACGTGTACGAATATTTATTCAGTCCTAAGATAGTGCAATCACCTAAACTATACGGCTTGCCTAAAGTGCGCAAGACCAACGTGCCCCTGCGTCCTATTGTGAGTCAGATAGATTCTCCCACTTACAGTTTCGCGAAACATGTTGCGTCGGTGTTGCAGCCATTGACAGGTAAAACTCCGTCTTTTGTAAAAGACTCCCATCATTTTGTTGAGATCATCGAGGAAATGAGACTGGAACCAGACGACATCATGGTGAGTTTCGACGTCGAGTCATTGTTCACTAGCGTTCCAGTTAAAGAGTGCCTCGAAGTCATAAAGGAAAAGTTGAAGGATAACCACCTTTCAGACAACTACATGGTTCTCTTGAGGAATTGCCTGGAAGCGAATTACTTTTTGTACCGCGGACAACACTACCTCCAGATTGATGGTGTCGCCATGGGTAGCCCTGTGGCCCCAGTCCTTGCAAACATCTGGATGGAACATATAGAACAAGACATAGACTTGAGATCGTCAGCGGTAAAAGTGTGGAGACGTTACGTGGATGACGTTTTCTACATCATGAAGGGTAACGCACAGGCAGTAGAAGAACTCATGGGTCGATTGAATAGCATCCACGCAAACATCAAGTTCACATATGCAGTGGAAGTGGATAGATTTTTAGCTTTCCTGGATGTCAAAGTGATGGTGAAACCTGATGGCTCGTTGTCTCACACGGTCTATAGAAAACAAACACACACTGACAGATATCTCAACGCCCTGTCACATCATCATCCTCGTCACTTACAATCCGTAGCCAAAGCATTGATGGATAGGGCAAGAACCTATGTGATCCTGAGCACATTGACGCGGAAATAATGCACGTTCAGCAGGTCCTTAAACAAAATGGCTACAAAGTGACTGGATAATGGCGCCTTAGACGCAGATATCAGAAGAGCAAGATTGACGTCAAACGGCAGCCGGTCTTCATGCCATATATAAAGGGAGTAACAGATAAAATTGGAGCAGTGTTTAAAAACTACTCTATAAATACTGTTTTTACCCCATTATCTAAATTGGCAAGGCATGTCCGTACACCCAAAGACGTGACACCTCTGCAGACTCCAGGCGTTTACAAAATTGATTGCAGTTGCGGTAAATCTTATATAGGACAGACCAAGCGAACCATAGCGGAAAGAATCAAAGAGCATATAGCAGCTGTAAAAAACCGCCAGGTAAACAAATCTGCGATCGCTGAGCATTTGCTTGAGTCGGGACCCAACCACTGGATTGAACTCCACGCCCCGAAAATCCTTTCCAATGAACGTCATTATTACTCAAGAATTGTACGTGAAGCGGTTGAAATTAAAAAACATCCAAATTTTAACCGGGAAGACGGATTTAAGTTAGCGGCGGCTTGGAACCCAATCATTGGCAAATGTTCGCGAAAATATTTTACAAAGGAGTCGATAGATGTCGTGAGTATTGTGTGTCGCGATTATAACATGAAAACGGATTTACAAGATCAAGTGCGGGTGGATGCAAAAACCATTCGCTCTTCCCGACGATGACATCCGCATTCTCCAGTCTACTCGTGACCACGATCAATGCAACTTGATCGAAACGTCGAGGTAAATAAATATTATACTTTTAGCGCGATTAAGTCCCGTTTGAATTCAATAATTATAAATATATTTCTTTATTTACTGATTAACTCCTTCAATATAAAGATTCTCCTAGTTTAGAAGACAGGGGTCTCACCTGATTGTTGAACAGGCATACTTAACTATCAACGTTTCATTTGATGTTATGTAGGCTTAGTTTATTTATAAATAAATTACTTCACTTAGCATTCTTTTTTAATATTGAACCAATAAAACTAAACAAATTATTGTTTACGGTAATGATTCGCGTGTGTTTCTCAGGATTGCCCGGCTAATTTCGAACTTACAGCTTAAGGACGGTGCCTTATTGATAAGCCTAAACACAGGGAAATATCGCCACATAACCTTAAACAAATTAATAATTATGTGTATTAGAAAATTTATTAGAACACTATAGAAGTCCGAAAATGTTTTTTTTTGTTCCCAATAAATGTTTTGCAGAAAACTTCACATGGTTTCACCATTCCAAAAAACAAGACTTTTATTGCACACTTATGTGCAAGAGAACATTGCGTAATATTAAATTTTAATACCTATCAGCCAACTTTACGAAATTGTACCTAATATCCGAAAAAACAAAAAAATTTACGCGCTACGACGCATACGGTAACAAATAATAATAAAAAAGTCTATAAATAGTAACATTTATTAATGTCTTGCACGAATAAACAACAAATAGCCCTTGGATCAGCATTGCTTCACAATATAAAGTATCTGATGCAGCGCTGATATTCTGCCAAGATCACAGAGTAACCTTACGGGCAAATAACAGAAAACACAGAAATTAGAACACAATATTAAAAATATAATTATGAATCGATATCGATGTTAGAGATAAAAAAAAGGCAGAATTCACTTAAAGGAGTCCAGAAGAATAAAGTTTCATCAAAAAAAAAAGAAACGAAAACAAAAATCTGCGGCATTAGGCACCATAATATATTATTTCCGTGAAGAAAAGTAAGGAAATAATAATATCGTGATTGCTTTTTGATATCTGATTTGAAATTGACGATTTAATAAGATCCTATTCTTCCATTGGATTTTTTTAAGAGTTTCATCTACACGCACCGGTTCCACGTGTTATTTGAGGATAGACATGATTTTCCAGGAAAACATACCTTTCTTACTTTATTTCGATGGCTGTCGCCTTCGTTACACATCACCGTAATATTGTGGGACGAGATTGTGATTTTGTCAATAAGACCGTAGACCAATAATTTTGAAAAGATAAAACCACTCATCGAATCCGAGATTTACAAGATCAAAACCTTTGGTTTCCCGAAAGTTGCCTGCCGAGCCAGTGTAGTAACGTCGGCGGATCGCTAGATGACATATTTACGGTGAGGGCTAATCACTTTCGAACTTCTTACCTTTGTTCTCAAGAACGAAACAGCTTGATTGTATAGGGGCTGATTACTTGATGTATTGCGCAGATTTTGCGATTCGACGTTCACAAAAAAAACTTGTATGACCTATAATTGTATTTTGTGGGATCAGTAGGGTTGCTCTTGAATATATATACGCTCGATTGACATTGAAAGGAGTCAATTCGTACTTTTAAAAACAAAAATGCCTTAAAAATAATTAAAAAATCGGGACATTAATAAGCCAGTATGTTTTAAAATTGAAATAAGTATGATGTCAATTTATTTTACCATTACATATTGTTCATTTAACATTGGAATTGGATTGAATTGGTTGTTAATTTCAAGAGTAATTAAAAAAAGCTATAATTTTGGAGAAGAAATCGTATAGTGGAGAAACATACATCATTAAAGATAAAAATATTATAATGAACAGTTTTCAATCCTGACAATTTAAGAGAACAAAAACTTTTCAGCGGTTGTTTATCATTTTGTTAAATAATTTCCATGCACTAAACAAATGATTAATGAATCATCACCAGGTGTTGCAGTTATGTATTTATGTAATTAAAGAATAATCTGCTTGTAATTAATCTTCATTCATTCACTTTTTGTTATTATATTTTCTTAAGCGTTGTCATTGTTTGTTTCTTTGTAATAACTACCTTACTCATTATCATTTGCCTTAACATTTGTACAAACTTCATCGAGTTCGTTCTAATGCGCGTGCCATAGTAACATTTTTATTTTATTTAAGTGATATATGGCTATCCTAAACCAGTTTTTCTAGGTCGCTTCTTGCAGAAAACCGTAGCCAAATAACACAGATCTTTTTTAATTCCGTGTTCCTGACGCTGAGCAAATTCATCAGTGAACTACTGAAACTAGGAATGGGAATCGTTGTATTGGCAGTGGGACGGTTTTGTCCCGGTATCACGGTACTACGCGGCTGGCAATACGCGAGTGAATGATAGCCGCAAGCGTCCTTATGATACGGTAACCGGCTAGGTACTATTAATTTGGTTGATATTAAGTATAACATTATACTACCATATAATTAAGCTTAATTTCGTAGATGCTAGGTATAAGGCCAATAGCTTTTAGGTATTGGGCGAAAACAAACTTAGTTGTCTTTTACGATTTCCTAAACAAAGTCTATACAAAAAAACTCATTTTCTAATGTGAGAAAGGCTACGTATACCTACTCGTTTTTTTTTTTTCAAAGCATCTTGTTTCCTACCAGACCGCCGCGCGCCGGACTAAGGCCGCATATATACGGTTTCCATATTTGGTTTCCAAATACGAAATTCAGATTCGGAATTTCGTTAACCTAGCGTAGACATTTTCAGAGACTTTATAATTATATAATGCATGCAATCGGGTGCACAAATGGCAAATGAAATAAGAAACTTATTTGTTATTATTTTGAGCTCCCAATATTCTGATGCTATTACACAAGCGTACATCAGTACAACTAAATAAAATCATAATATAAGGAATATTTTTTATCGTGTTTGTATATAAGTATGCTAATTATATTTTTTTATGATAGGTACTAAGCATATTCAAGATAGAATAACACCATGTAATACACTTCAAAGTTTAAGTACGATATTACATTAATAACCTAGTTTAATATTCCTACTGGTGACCTGTTTACGGATACGCGATCTACTCTTAATGGTTTTTGCTTCTGAGATCCGAGGTTTGTGCATTAAGTCTAGGATGCAGACCCGGATATGATTGTAATATTTCGATTATACATTAATTAAATGCAATTATTTTTAAGATCAAGTTATTTTTCTCTTAATACTTAGTGTTAAGTAGTATCGTAGTGTGAAAAGTTTTGCACTTAAGGTTCAGATTTAAAAAAAAAAAACACGGCACACGTACGTCCTCCTGTACGTCTACACTTATATAATATTATAAAGTGGAAAAATTTGTATTTTTGTATGTAATGAATAAACTCAAAAATTAGTAACCCGATTTCAAAAATTCTTCCATCATTAGAAAGCTACCTTATCCCTGAGTAACATAGGCTATATTTATTACTAGAAAATATTAGGGATCCTTACTAAAACTTAAATAACGTAACCCAAGGTGTAAATGTTCACCGGTGTGAAGCCGGGACGGACCGCTAGTAATAAATAAATAGGGTAGGGAACTTGATCATAAGATTCGAACATTAAAAGTGACAAACGGTAGTCAACTAAAGTATCATTATTTTATTTATAGTCGACTACTGCTACTATATTTAGTCACAATCTGAACACATAATTCAATTCAATTCAATTCAAACGTTTATTGTGAATATAGGTCAGATAGGTGTTACTATTTGTGCGGCTTTACTCTGCCATTCAGCATGCAATAAAAAATTACAGTTTTTCGCTAAGCTAATAATTTCAAACAATAAATCATAATTACAACGCATCGAGAACTATATTATTATCATACTAATATCTTAATATCAATTGAAAATGAAAAATGACAAATGTAAAAATTAAGTAAAAATATATATATTTTTTAATATTATTTAACGTTATTTTATAAAATAATCCTAATATTACGAGGAATTTATTTTTAAGGACATGTTTTTAAATCGGCTCTATTCATAAGTCTGTGTTATAGCCTGAGAATCTAGCAATATTTTTTCACATATTGGTTGTGTCGCTTCAAGTAATATTTGTATAAAATTAACAGAATTGTTCGTGAGTAGGTACCATACTAAGGCGCGCGACATGATTTTACATTTAATTTAATTTTATTAATTATATACAGTTATTATCAGTTGATGTCTTCATCGATGTCCTCAACACTGATTATTCTGATAAGCAATAGTCCCATTACTACCCATCAAGCCTTATTATACCAATTTGGGCTCCAAACTGTATACATTAATGTTCTATTTTGCTTATAACATTGAACTGAGTGAAAGTCCCAGATTTGGCACATTTTAAGAAAATGCTTAAAGAAATTCGAGGATGGAAGCCATTTAGGTACCTATATGTTCAAGATATGTTTTCGGCGCAAATTGATGACGTCACATATGCTTGCGGTCGGTGAAAGGTAAGCGGAATATAAATCGTTTACCGATACGAACGAACACAGAATGAGGTAGCCCATAAAGTTTATTAATATAAAGATTACTTCTAGATTTTCCCTGCAATTTTGACGTCTTTCTTTTATTATTTGATTTGCATTATTTATCAAATTGACTGTGAATAGGCTACTACGTCGCAAAAATATTTTTTGGAAATATTTTTTTTTTTTTTTTTAGTTTTCATCAACTATGCTTTAAGTATTTTTCGCTATTCCTGTTTCTTATATGGCCATGTACTTAAAAATTCAGCCAAGAATAAATTCATAAGGTATTAGAAGGTCTTTTATCTATCACAGTAACACAAATCTACTATCACAAACTAGGTACTGGTCAATCGACTACAAAAATTGATTTTCTTAGTCGCCTTCATTAGCTTTATTGGAACTTAAAAGACTCGAAGACTGCCCGGAATCTTCTAGAACTCTCTCTAAAGATATCTGTATAAATGAATAAAGCAGCTGTAGATTCCTTCACAGAGTTTCTTTTTCATAATTTTCGTACAATTTACTTTACCGATTGGCCTTAACGAAAAGTCATAATAATTAATTTAATTTGTGCTGTTTGCAGAAAGTTGACCCATAGTTAATATAAAAATCACATATTATGTAATATAGGTGCATGATTTGTAAACCGGACTCATTCGATTCTTTATTTTTTATTTAATTGTATTTTTAGTCCTATTCTGACAGCTTAAAAAATCTAAAATACAATTAAACATATCAAGTAAAACTGAAAAATTGCCTAATTCTTTTTACCCGAAGAATAGAAATCGAATCTCAATGTTGTGTCTGAGCGATGAACACGATTCAAGGACCAGCAAAAATAGGTAAGTTCCTTAAGTGGTATTATTGCAATGGAGGTTCCGCATCTGGTGAACTGATGCACCTATTTTATATTAAATTATAAAAATAAATATTTGTCCGGTTGTAACACATATTTCCGATAATAAACTTATTAATATACGATTACAATGAAACTTTAGTGAATTGAAGTAGGCTCACTGCGAAGGTTTCTGGCAGAAACCTTCGCAGTGAGCCTACAGGTTTCTCCTCTGGTGTTGCGGGTGTCCATGGGCGGCGGTAATCGCTTACCATCAGGCGAGCCGTCTGCTCGTTTGCACATAAAAAAAAAAAAAGAAGTGCACTTAATTAACACCTTGAATATAATTTTTCAAAGACAACTTCCCTATCCGCAAAGTAGACAAAATGCGCAATGGTAAAACAATTGCCGTGTATCATAGTCACGGAACAGTGAAATATATATTTGGTACATGAAAATAAATGTGTTTGCTTTGTAGTAAGAGAACCTCTTTTAGATAGACATACACAAAGCAGAAGAGAAGAGCATAATAGGCATTTTAAAGCATGCCATGAACATTTAAACAATATTTTGGAGCCCTTTTCTTTGCTGTGTCATCTGTATAATTAAATCAGTCTCGCTACGCCATCTTCTTCAGACCTATAACTTTATTAAAACTTCATTTTGAAGCACTAAAACAAAGTTAAACAAGTACTACCGCTGATTGACGAACAAAGAAAGTGGAACAGCTGTGAACGGCGGATGAAATATAAGACACCAGAGATAAAATGAATAAAAGTGGACCCTTCTCAAGACTTGAGAAATACGTAGGCTTAGAGGATGATTTATTAGGGCACATTCGAATTAATAATGAATCACTAGTAACACATAATTAATTGGTTGGTACCAAGATGCCAATTGTAGGGTCACAGTGGCAAAATTGAAAAAGAATATTTTACTTGTTCCTAGCTTTCTGGTCCTCACTAAAAATAGAAATGAGACATAATATATTAGTTATCTGCGATAGTAAAAAGTAGTTACCTACATACTTATGGCCTTATTTTTCTGTGGGTGATGCCATTTGCCATTTCATTATGTATCATAAACTCAACGTTATACTTCTGAAATAATTTAGAGCCTCACTTGTGACTTTGATCAGTATACACGATGATCAGTGATTGTATCAATTTTGCTCTGCGTTTTATCAACTGTTTGGGTTCCGTTCGGTCGCTGTATCAAGCATCCAAAAACCGACGAATAAATCTCTGTTTGCTGATGCTAAAAGGAGGAAGTCAGTAGAGACTCACTCATAGAGACAAGTAGGTAGACCGACTAGCTACAGAACAATTTTAGTAATTTGGAGAAATAAAGGACGTCGTCATATTCGAAACTATAAGGAATATTGAAAAGTACTAAAAGGAATCTCGGGCCCGATTTGATAAAAACTGCTTTACACACAACATTGGATTTTTGAAATTTCAATGCTGGCAGCTAGGAATCGAACCCATAGATTTTGGAAAACCATGTATTATTACACCGTTTGATAGTGTCGTTAGTTAGGTTAAATTCTGGAAAGTAATCGCGTAAGGCAAACTAAAGGAAACAGCTCATTTATAACAAAATAGGTACTATTTTGTTTCATTTGTTTACAAGTTTTTTTTTTTTTTTCATTGATTGTGGCCTGTAGTTAACTGCGAGGAGATATTATTAAATAGAAAATTTTATAGGAACTTAATCTCATTTATAAATGATGAATATATTTTTTATGTTACAAGTTTTATTTGTTTAACCATGAGAAAATAAATCATAACAACTTAATCTTATTTTTATTGCTTCTAGAGGGTTTTACTACTTAAGTAATTCAGCAAAGTCAATCTAGTGTTATAATTTTTGTGGCTGTATCAAAGTTTTCACAGAAAAAATATTCTGAGTATCCAATTGGGTATTTAAACCGCAAACATTTCGTGAATTCTATTCAATAACAAATGTTATGCGTTATTATCGAAAAATGCGCTATTAGCTGTTGCTACTCGTCATTAAAAGTTCGCAAACATCTCATTAACAAATTGGCAGAATCATCTCATCACCGAGTCTTTATTCTTTTATCCATTTGTTCACGTGCATTTTTAATTATGTATCTATTATATTCCAAGTTATTTATTTATTTATGTTTAAAGTATGTATATTCAATAATATTTTGGTTTCATAAATGTCTTATAAATATTTTAATACACCCGCCATCACCTTAAAGTTAACTGGTAGAAAATGCCTTTGGCATTAAGTCCACCTCTGTACAATTTGTGAGCACAAAGTATTAAATAAATAAATAAAATAAATTCAGTAAATCCATTACGTAATAGGAACGCTCATTTATTGGATACTTAGAAAAATACACAAAAAATCTCTTGTGTTCTGTATAAATTCATGTACTACTTCTGTGTTTTCCTATCTTCGACCTACTGTCTTTAAGAGTGTTTAAAATTTTTAGAGTCTATAACTGCTTGCTGCACTGATCTAGTACATGCAAGCGCGGTGGTTATACGTAAGCCTTAGGTTTGATTTCTAGGTTGGGTAGTGTTAATGGAAAATTTCACAATCCTTAAATTGAATAAAGTACGTAAAAAACTATATCAGTGAAATACGGATGTAGAAGACTTATCTACCTTAACTATAGAGGAATTCCTTAGGCGTGATGCTATATTATGTTGTCTAAGCTTTCTGAATTATTACATTTATCTGGGAGCACCTAAGCACACTGCTGTGAACAAATCCGCGCACAACACATTTTTAATGAATACCCCTCCCCAATGTATTTTGTTCAGCGCGGTCATCTCCTCAGAGATTAGCCAAGTAGGCATGCAGGAAATATTATAGTGCAAAAGTGTATGCTCAAACACAAGTCCGGATGGCAATCCCACACGACCGGAAAGAGATTAGGCGCAAGACCGGTGCTTTTCGTGCTCTCTGAAGTACGGAGGTCTACCAACATCCTAACTCCGATTGCTAGCAAAGAATTACCTTACCGAAAAACCCAATAACACTTTGCTTGATCTGGGAATCGAAACCAGGACCTTTCGCTAAGCAGCCACGCTTGAAACCACTAGACCAACGAGACAGATAAGTTATAGGTAAATTATGTCTGCGCAAGACACTGGAGTAGGTATAGTTGAAAACTAGCATCCCTTTTTTAAGAATAATAGAAAAAGTCCTTAGTAAACTAGGGTGATTTATTTTAAATATCTTTTAAACATTTTAATTTATATTAGTTCACAGATCTTGTATTACATTCTAAGACCTAAGATTTTATTCACTATTTTAGAACTAAAATGACGTGACCCACTTAAAACTGTCATAAATGACTTTATAGCCTTGTCAAGTCTGAATAGGACAAAATTGTATACGGAACCGTAATTAAGTTCATTTTAAGTGGAAAAAAAAATGATTTATTTTAATATTTTTTTTCAAAATAGCGGGGATGGTGTAGTGTGTAACCATTCCTAACTATGTATGTAGACAGGCTTATATTATAAAGTGCTTCTCCAGCAATACTGTTTTGTAAGTAATGATATATTTAATACAATAAACTGAACCTTTATACTATTCGGACGTATTATACCTTCAACGACCTGACCCTACAAGTCCATACTAAGAATAAGTTAGCACAATCAATTTAGACATTTGACCACTATTTTGGATGACTGTGTTAGTCATCCAAAATGATGGTTAATTAACCATTGTGTTACTTAATGTCTCCTATAAAACCTTAATAAAAACATACAACACATAAATATATTTAAAAAATATATATTTAAATTTACACTCAATGAAACATAAAATTGTGTCAATTAATAATTTATTTTTTAACAGCCCCTAAGCGTACCACTACAGGGTAATGACCTCTTCTCATACACTAAACACACAAGCATTGATTAATAGGCTAGCTCACTGAAGATTAGCGATTTGATACTATTAATAGCCCGGATTTTCTCACGACGGTGATTTATTTTACTGAACGTATGTCATCATATGTACCAACGGCAACGTATGCCCTTATCCCAATTTAGTTGGGGTCCGTGCAGTATGTATTCTTCTTCCATACATACTCTCTACTTGTACTGGAATGCTACTAAAATTTTGGCTATATTTTATGACGGGCCACCTGCCTGACGTCAACCCTCATAATATTGGTAGTTTTACAGAATCTATGTGAAGTCTTAAATGAACTAAGTCAGTCATATGACATTAAAAACTCTGGTGATTTTAGCATGTTCTCAAATCGCAGCCTATACCCACCCCGTCACCATGAACTACCTGTATCTAGTTAAAATCTAATAATTAAGTCTCATGTTATAGGTGGTGAGCCAACTGCCATCAACCGGGCACAGTTCCAAATTTAAGGGATACTGCTGAAAATTTCTTCTTCACTTTACTCAACCTAGAATCTGATAGAACTAATCTAAAAATATAAATATTATACACACATTATCGTGGATTGCAACCAAACCATCAAAGTCATGCAGTAATTAATCTGTTGGCTCGCTAATTAGCAGACACAACAGATTTTTATTGTTAAGAAGTACGTATTTGTACGTGGCTGAGCCGAAGGCTTGACCCTTTCTGCTAATTATCTATCGTGTCGTGTCTGCTGATTATCGAGCCAACAGATTAATAATGAAGAACGGAAAAAGACTATTAATAAAATTAAAAATTAAAAACAAAAGATTTCGCGCTGTTGGAAAAAGAATGCGCATTCATTTTACAGTACGCACATTTCTTTTTTAAATTCAAATTATTTAATTTATTTATTTATTTATTTACTAATTTATGTACACACAAGATACAAATAAATGGACAAACAAAATAAGGAAAATAAAGTACAGAGGCACTGCTTATTCCTTAAAGAAATCTCTTCCAGCAGACCTACAAGAGGAGAATTTAAAACAAGAGATGTAGACGAAGTGTGTTAGATATATAAGAAACATAATATATACAAATACAAAGAAGCACTGTTAACAACATATATATAATACATACATACCACAATTACAAATACATTAAATACCAATAAATATATACATAAACATAAACATATAAATACATTCATAAAATGCAAACAAAACAACTACTTAAGTGGTTAGGGAGAGAAAATGCTTTTTAACTCTATGTTTAAAAACAGAAATGGTATCACTGTCGCGAATCTCAGCCAGTTAATCTAGTTTTGTAAAAATAAGAAATCGACATACGCTACAAATAGCCGTTAATACAAGCTACACATTTTAAAGGGCGTTGGTATGTTTAAGTCATGGATAAACGTCATTAAAGATAGCGTCATTCTCATCACGTGTCGACATTATAAGAATTAGATCTATTTTTATACTATTCTCTTAAAGAACACTAGTTCTTAGTCAATACATATTAAATTGACATTGTTACCGATCGTTGTACATTTACATTGAATGAGTAGGAATCAATTAACGTGTCACAGTGCTTATAATTGTTTTATTTATTGTGTATTTCTTCAGTGAGCTCGTAAAATGAGTACTTATCACATCAATCACTTTCGCTACATTAGTAATGATCTTGATTTCCTTGAAGCGTTTTTCTTTTCAATGTCGCATATTGAAATCGTTAAGATTTTTATCTAACTGTGACTAATTTGAGAACCAATTTCACGTGAGAATTTTTACAACATAAAATGGCGTGTAAACGTAAAATGATAATTAGGTAATATTTTGAAACAACAAACTGTGGCTTAGGTATTCAAAGGCTCAGCATGCATACAATAGAAAAAAAAGATACGTTAATTATTTTTTATCAAATTCTTCCTATATAAATACGCTAACGGAATATGTTATGATAATTTCTTTAAGCTATTTATAATACTCTGGGTACGTAAGAATACTGGAAGATTCAACGTTCACTAATACACTTCCTTTTACCAGCACCTTATCTAATTTCGAGAAAACTATGTCACGGAATTCTTTAACTTCGAGACGAGCATCTAGTTCGATGGAACTAAACAAATGAAAATTGCTCAGTTTCACGGAGAGTAAATTAAAGACGTTTTGTTATTTTATTTTATGTGTTCCATTAGCATATAAGGACATAGTATTAGAAATACTTACACCCAGTAGCTCAATCTACTTACAGTTAGTCAACGTAAAGTGGGGGGCAGTATATTGTTGCCTCTCTCTCAGTCTGTCTATCTCTCTCTTCCTAGTATTTTCCGATGATTTTAAGGATCGGCTGTTCTAGTTATTTTCTCCGAGGTGTTTGGTCTTAGGTCATCTTGGGTCTTACATTTTGGTGTCTTTCTTAATCTTGATATTTAATTTCCTAAGACATTCTGCATTCAAAACTCAGATCGTTGACTTTAGAAAATAAAAGAAACAGGGTAGGGTAAGATCACTTATTTTACCCTGCCCAGTTATCTTTCTTAACCGTACCCTTCATCTCACACAATTAAGTACTGCAGAATTGGCCGGATTACTTGAAGATTTTCTCTGAGAATTCGTGAGAAATTATGAAGAACATAGAAAAATTCAAACATTATATCTACATACAAGGTAACTTCCTAATTTAATACGTAACTGCCCTTGAATGGGTTGATAAATTAATAGGTATAAATTAGGGATAAATAAGTCAAAGAAATTCACTTAAGCTGACATAAATGTAATTAACAAATTATTTGTAATTACCATAGTACCAACACCGTACCATAGTGCCTCGGAGAGCACGTTAAGCCGTCGGTCCCGGTTTGTCAAATTAAGATCTATGACAGCCGTTACGGGTAGTCAGAGGCCTGAAAGTCTGACGACCAGTCATACAACGAGATATCGTGTTACCCAGTAATTGGGTTGTGGAGGTCAGATAGGCAGTCGCTCCATGTAAAATACTGGTATTAAGCTGCATCCGGTTTGACTGGAAGCCGACCCAACGGCAAAAACAAAGATAAAATAAAATTGCAATCGAATTTTTTATTAAGATCAGCAAAAAAGTATCATCCATCCACATTCATAAAACATCTGAGCTCTAGAAACTATTCATCTATCTAGAACATTATCATATAATGAGAATTACCCACAGTTGATGTAATTTTGGTGAGTGTTTATCGACTTCTGATGTACACACATACAAAATTGTACCAAGGTTTTATTACTTTTCTTTTTTACACGACTACCCAAAAAAAGTGTAATCGTGTTATTTTATTAGAGTTCAATGTATGTCAATCATACATAATGTTTGCGAGTTTCTTATTCCACCATAACTTCTAAATGCCTGAACCGATTTGTTTTTCTTTCTGAAATCAAATAGTACGTATATATTATAATTGTAATTTCATATTTCTGTTATAAATATAGTGTAGTATTATGTAATATTGGGTACCGGTAGAATCCATGGCCTATGATTCATAGTTTTTACATATTTATAAGTTAATAAATGCTTATATTTTAACATTTTTGTTCCAGGCCTGCGGAAGTCAACGTTGCATTATGACAATAAAAAGTATTATTGTCATAATGCAACGTTGACTTCCAACTAAATATATCACCGTTTTGTGTTAAGCTAATACTGAAAGTTTTACCCAACTTTCAGTTTAATTTAACAATTCAAGATAAATCTTTGAAAAGCATTAACGCATGCTTAGCGAACTCTAACTCTCTTTTTCCATTTAATAGTTCAGTTTAACTTTTGTTTTTTTTTTTTTAATATATCGCTATCCACACGTTCAACTATAATCGGATTGCGGTGTAGTGAATAACTTTATTGGTTATATTAACTAATGGTTTCTTCTAAAGTCAACATAAATATTAATTTAAAAAAATTAAGTTATGTAGGTTGCTTGAATTTTAAATGTTGACGTTTTCATTATACACCACAGCTTCATGGGTGCACGAAATTTGCCTATTTGAAATAAAAACTTTTGACTCTGAATGGACAAAATTGAAAATTTTCCCATAAATCAGTTTAGTTTTTTTTTTTGTGTTTAATTTTATTCCTTCTTAAATCAGTAAGCGTTTACGTAAGGCGAGACAATCGCGATGATGATGATTATGAAAAACTAATTTTATTGTGAAACAAGAAAGTTTGCTTACAAAATACGAGTACGACGACGTCTTCTCTATTGAATTAAAACAGAAAATGTTGCTACTGCAACCGCGTACTGGGTTTTGCAAAGTAATACGAGTGCAGTGGGGTGGAACGGCTCCATGTTGCACTATGGAATTATCTCCGCACACAATATTATTGAAAAAAATATTTAGGATGTTTCTGTAGTTTTTTAATACGTTTTATTTTTTTCAATGTGAATAAATTGCTTTCATTTTTTAACGGACGAATAAAAAGGAGGAGGTGCTCAATTCGACGTGTATATATTTCTTTTATACATTCATCTTTTTACAGAGTAGTCCAATTTTGGTAAAAAAAATATTGGATAGAAACTACTTCCAAGTTAGTTCGATATAAATTTTATCCCTAAGTTTTTAAGTCCCTAAGTGTGGATAATAAAAAAAAAATTGTCTTATGCTTGTAGTCAATTGTAAAATTTAAAATAAAGTCCATGGAGAATATACTTTTTTCTCGTAAAGAAATAATATATTTATCAATGATAGATATTAATCATTACAACATATTAAGTAACTCATGTTTACAGAATAGGAGTTACGAATTTGAATCAGGCACTACTAAGGTAACAAATCAATCATTTCATTGACGTAAAATCCAATAAATGCTCACATTTCTAAGGTTCTGTTCATATACATGTTTCTACCTATAAAATGTGAGTTCACCTTTGGTAGGTTTCATTATTCAAGGTCATGGCTAAGTGAACCCACCCACACATTTTAGCTATTATAATAGACTAGACCGAATAGGTATGCACCTAATTTATTCCGTGGGTTTTCGAAATCTATTTTTAGAATTAAATTACATTAGTATACAACTGATAAAAAACCGTTTCTAAGGATAGCAACTATGTACTTTTTATCTTGACTGCTTCCTTGGTCTAGTCATCTTAAGCGCGACTGCGGAGCATGATGTCCTAGGTTCGATTCCCAGGTCGGGAAAATTGTTATTGAAGGCTGTTGTTATTCTGGCAGGAACTCTCAGTAGTAGCCCGGAGTTCGCAATTGCCGGTAGATGGCAATAAACTCGACACCTATTACATTGGACTTAATAACAGCATTGGTGAAATGAGGATAAACAACTGTGTAACACCTCTGCTTATCTCTTCAGGGAATACAGACGTGATGCTGCATGTATTTTACTTTTTATCTTCTTTGTACTATTATGAGCTATGGTGTCGGATTTGTTCAGGCCGCCCGGCGCCGACGGATTAACGTGACGGATGTTTGGGTTCATAGAAACGGTTAGATGAAGATGTCTTTAGCGATATTTTTAACGAGTCCAGGCAATTATAATTACCTAAACAATTATTTCGATCATAGCCGCGTCCATAGTGACGCGACTGTATATAAGCATATTTATGCACTAAAATCGTCAAGACAGGTATTTGTACAAAGACTTTCAAATGGTTTTGGTCATACTTCGGATATGTTTTAAATTCTGCTTGATTATTTATAGTAAATACAAATTTTGTTTCGAGTTCAACCAATACTAAGTTTTTTCGCTTTGTACAGATACATTTTTCAAATGAATTAACGCATGCGTGGCGAACTCTAAAGTTATACATTTTTGTGGAAAGAAAAATATAACGGTCTTGAGCAGCATTCGAGCCTGCGCCTCCCGAATAAATACTCCCGGCGCTCTGACCACTAAGCCATATCGCCACCCATTCAGTTACCTATATAGAGACTGAATGGATAACAATAACGTCACCAAAAGACGTATTAAAATGTGGAAGAATAATTCAGGGTAGGTGAGCAGAGGTCGAGATGCCTTAGTGGTCAGAGCGCCTCGAGTATTTATCTCCAGATAAACTGGATAGTTGCATGTTATAAACCTACGCCAGAGCGCCTGGATATGCGCTCTTTTGCAGGTTCGAATCCTGGTTACGAACGTATTTTTCTTTCTACCAACATTAATAACTTTCAGTATCTTAGGTTTTCGCAATCTACACATTATAATAAAACAACTTGATTCGCTTTTTTATCATTCATCATTCTCCTGCCAATTAATTGAGGTTTACCAAATTTGATATTGTATTATAATCAGCAAAAAAAAAACTTTGATCAAATAAACCGATCAAAGAAACCACAATGTGATTGATACGTCGGCGGGAGACCAAAGTAAAGTAATATGAGATTGTCGGTATCAACTACGTCTTACGACACGTAACTTTGTTAACAATGGAATTGTTCAGACACCCCTGGGAATGATGAATTTATATGACTTAGTTAAAGGCAGCGTTCATTCCTTTTAATTAGTCGGTAAATAAAACCGTAGTAAATAGATAGATATAGTGCGTAGTACTCACAACTGGTGCGCGTGTATGACCAGATGTATGAACGTGGGCGAAGCAAAAGAAGTAGGTATATAAGGAAGTGGTATTTTATAGTTTCTGCCTACATAGGAAGAGACAGTGTGAGTTTATGAAGATATGTATAGTCCGTGCGGATAAAGAGTCTGGATGTCAAAAGAAGTCACTCTCTCTGATCTCTCTTTCAATTTGATAGTGAGTGAGCAAATGATGAATAGAAACGACGCCATTTTCAATCACATTCTTTATCTGCGCGAGTTACTTATTATGTTATTTTTTGAAAAATACGAGTTACCTTAGAAATTACATGTAACGTCCCTACCACTAGCATGCATTTGCAAGCTTGTACGCACTTTGTGATTAACACCACATTTAGTAAACAAATATTACACATGTTTTAAAAAATATTTTAAGGGACGTTGGTGAAATAATAAGTTCAAGGTATAATAATATAAGAAACCATAAAAGTTCATTATGATTAGCAAATTTAACTAAATCATAGGTGTAGTAGTTCAGAGTGTAGGGCTTGTTGTGCGATCGCCTCGCTACCGACCTTCGACTTTTGCTGGTCTTTGTTTTGAGGAGCAGTAGAATAAAATAAAATACGTCCGTTGTATAGGTTTCAGAATCGCAAGTGTTTTTATTAACGGTAAGTTTTTACAAAGTTTTAGGACAAGAGAGGGAAAGGAACAAAAGAAACGTCACGATGACAGGTCGCGCGCGTTCGTGATTGGCTCACGCAATTTCTCATGCCACATGTACTTAAATTACCATAGTTTATAGTTTCGGTCTTCAACACAGAGTACGTAGTTAAAAACCGTGCTTTTTTCTAGTGCCCCTAAAAGTAGTGAATTTTTCAGCTGCAAGGTTAATTAAAAGGCGGACACTGCTCGCAATTTCTGTTCAACTCTTGGTGTTATCCATTCAAGACATCTAGGTAAAACAACTTTTAACCGGATTAATCGCGTGGTTTTTGTTTTTCCTGTCGTTTCGAACACTTTGCAGCGTTTGTGGTCGCAGGACTAAGGTGTCGGCGTCTAAACAATTTATTTAAAATTATTTCAGTCTACCGTACATATTATAATAAATAAAATTCATAAAATTATTTTTGTCTCTCATACATATTTAAACTAAATCGCGACGGTATTTCCTAAGACTATTCCTGAGAAGAAATACCGAAACAAACTCAGAGGTCACAGTCGTTTTAAATTTAGAGATACAATTTTACAATTTACAGTTAATAATTTGATAAAATTGTAAAATTGTATCTCTAAATTTCAGTTTGTCAGGAAAAACAAAAACCTATACACGCGATTTATCTGGTTAAAAGTTGTTTGATTATAATTTGTAGTGATCGCGAAAACCTAAGATATTACTACATCTAGGTAAGTTATAAGCAAATTATTAAAGAGTCGCAAGGTAGCATAAATAAAGTGGAGAATACCTACCCACACAAGTACCTATTGTTAAAATTTAATATGACCATGCGTATAAACTCTGCGTTAGGAGATATCTTATTGCAAGTTTCCTTCTTATTATGACGGAATAAAATTGGAATCTACCTATAATGATTTCAAAGAGATTCTTGTGTTCCTATTTATAGGTGAAATTTCAAATGTATTCTTGTTATTTAATTTGTATTTGATGACTGCATCTTAAATATGAATCCTAATATATAAAAAAACAAAAATTATTTCTACTTATGTCCGTTACAGAATTTAAAACCATGCGACCGATGTGCCTCAAACTATTTCATTAGAAAGGCAATAGTAATAACATGGTATTAGAGCGAACATAGAACCATTTTTTTTTTTATGAAATAGATGGCAACCGAGCAGACGGTTCGCCTGATGGTAAGTGATTACCGCCACCCATTGACACCGCAACCCCAGAGGAGTCGCAAGTGCGTTGCCGTCCTTTTAAAGGGTTTGGGCCTCCGGTACCCTCACTCACTCGGCGAAACACAACGCAAGCGTTGTTTCACGCCGGTTTTCTACTAGACCATTATTACTATTAGACCTCTAAAATAATGAAAAAAATAAAGTATAGTATATAAGTAGCACACTTCGGGTATCCGCTAGTTGATAATAACGCTCAGTGTCAAACACCCCAACAGGTTTGTATTGATCAAGCAAATACATAATTATGTGATATTATAGGTATTGTGAAAAATATTGACGTAATTCAATGATTTTATTTATTTATTTAACAGTTTATGTAAACACAGCTAGCAGACTAATACAGTTAAGTAAATAGGAAAGACGAATACAGATGCTGCTTATTTCTTAAGAAATCTCTTCCAACACACCGAGATGCTACATAGCTTATTTATTAGGAAAAAATAGCTACAGACTTAAAATTTTACTGTATTTTATTAAATTACTACATAAAGATTTTAATTTCAAGTCATTATTTATCCGAACCTTTTCTGTGGTACTTGAAATGCAAGGGGAATAAAACTCTTTTATGACTATACTCAATGAATTCCTCACTCACTCTTTTGAGATAGACACTATTTGATACTACTATGTATTATGCCAGAGTAATAATACCATTATTTCTATATTTGACAAAACATTTTAAAATAATTATAGGTTTACGCAAACTTTGTTCTGTCATATACATTTTCTGGATAGGGATCCTTATCAGCTAGAGGTATAAAAAATAACATACGAGCCATTATCAGACCTACCAAACATACACAAAAAAAAAACATAAAAATTGGCCAAGACGTTTCGAAGGAGTTTGATACCAAATACTGTGACACGAGATTTTTATATATTAGATTATGTGTGTATCAGTGTGTTCTCATAATGTTGATAACGATGATTAAACCTTGCTAACAGAATTTTTTGTATGAAATTACGTTTTTGTATACAAGATCCTCAAAAAGCTATGTTATTATATTGCCAACTCTAGTATAAGATCGAATTAAAATTAGAAAAAACCAGGTAAATTTGAAGACGGAAGGTTGCTTAAAAACAAAACAATGATACCGTGTGATCAATTTGAGCACTCATTAAATTATAAAACATACAATTATTAAACGAATAATATGTAGGTACATAATATAGTAAGTCTTCTTTCCTATCGTGTGGTTGATGAACAACCTAGTGGCAGAGTTTAAACCACCCGTAGGCCTCTGACATGGCTTTACACAAGAACATCTCCCAGTCGTGCTGGTTTCCTCACGATATTTTCCTTCACCGTTTTAAAGAGTGAGTTACTCGTAGCAATGCATTTGTGACATAAAAATAACGCAGGTGTAAGCGTGTAACGTAAGGCAGTAAAAATAGGTCAATAATAATTAAAAATGAAATAAAATTATATTGTTTTTTTTTTAATTAGTTACGGATTAAAGATAAATCTTTGAAAACGATGGAAAGGGCGATAAATCTTTATGATCTGGGCCAATAGTATGATGTGATATTGCTATCGTAGATAAGATGCCAGAGAGAGATGCCAATGCTCTAATTATATAGCTTCTTCTCTGTCATCAAAATGTCAGTGACACGTTGTGGTAACGTGTTTTTTTTGTAGGGCTCCGGGCTGTGCAACCTAGAGGTTGTCGTCTGCATAACTGGGCTTTCCTGTGGTTGCCTTATTAATTTTAAGGCCCCCACCCAGGGCATTCAACTTATAAACTAAGCGACAATACGCTAAGGACACCGCCTGCGGGGTAAAAGCCTCGGCTTAGGGCATCGCTGGTGGGAGGACAGCAATCGACTGGCTGGATCGTATTCAATTCATTATTATTATTAAGAGACGAATTTCAAGCTACAGGCTCAGTGGCGCGGGCTGGCACGAGCAAGGGTCGGGGTGGTGATAACGTGGGTGGCTACCGGTCATTATAATGTAACATATACAACTGATTATGCGGGGTTATGACTACTCATTTGAGAAACTCTTGTAAACCCAATTTAAAATTATACGTCTGCGTCTACAAGCGCACTGTTTTAACGTTTTAATACGTTTCATGTTTTAATTAACTTTATTGCAGTAAAGTTATCAACAATTCTTCAGATATAAAAAGAACTATTATTTATTTTCATATAAACTCAAGTTATTACACTTCACACAAAAAAAGTCGATCAAAGTAAAAAAATCTTAAAACAATGAAGGTATAAATTGTACAGGAAATAATTCGAGTTGGTTCACATTTTCCTCCTAAGACTCTAGGTTTAATTGAGTGATATAAACTACTGCTTCGTATAAAATATCATTCCAGTAATTATTTTAGATTATCGAAGTCATAGACGATGTGATTTGTGTGTGTTTTTTCTAGCTACGGCCAGTGACCTTTCTAAAAACCGGATATGTTATAGACACTATAATTATGGGTTTTATAAAGTAATTCTTATAAAAAAGCTATTATTTATTTATAATTTAAAATGGAAAAAGCATACGGTCGTGAGCAAGATTCGAACATGCGCCTCCCAGATAAATACTTCAGGCGTTCTGACCGCTAAGCCATCTCGACCTCTGCTCACTACCCCGAATTCTTATTCCACATTTTAATACGTCTTTTGGTGACGTCCTTGCCATCTATTCAGTCCCTATACAGGTAGCTGCGCCGGGAGTATTTATCCAGGAGGCGCGGGTTCGAATCTTGTTCAATACCGTGTCTTCGTGTACAAGAATAATAAAGAAAAAAGAACGTTCATTCATGAAAGTTCCTAATTGTGCGTAGGACATGTTCCATGTGATTGTAAGGTTGAACAAAATGCTTAAGTGGTGTTTAGAATAACCAAGTTTTTTTTTATGCAGATCCTTTCTTTTACATATGCTCTCAAGAATCAAAGGAACGAACTGCTTTTGTCATGATTATTTCTTCTTTTAAAATGAGGTCACTAATCTTGATTGTAAATATGTCGTTGGTTTGCTTTATCAATAAATAAATACTTCCTATTAGAAAACTGTAATAAGTAACAGAACGAGGAAGCGACCAATGTTTCATTGAGTTCTTGCATTACTGTCGTATTCATTGCAGAGCCATGGGCTTTGGCATTCAAAGCCTTTATACAAAACATACAACGAGAAATTGCAACTATGAATGAATACCGCTCCGATCGGGTTGCATTACATTCAGTTTGTACAGCGTGATTTCAAATTAAAATAGTTAAGAGATAATGGAATATATTATACAATATTATTTTTGGCTGTTTCTGATTGATAAGCAATATAGTTTCAACTAAACTGAATGTGTTATCCATGAGCTCAACGCACAGACAGTAAACACAATAGAAAATTAATTGTTATAACCTCCTGAAGGTCGATTTGATGGACAAAGAGGCTATGGTGCAAATTTATTAAATAAAAAAATGAATTAAATAAAGTTTGAAGTGTGTGTCAATAAATATTCAGACCTACCTATGGATACATTCATCATCCAACGTAATTAAATTTTAGCATATATATTACTTATTAGTTTACCTATAGTTAGATTAAATTATATTGTAAAATTTAAACAATCTATAGATCTAACTCAGTGCATTTCAAGCAATTGATTATCTATCTATACAATCTTATAATTTTAGACTTGATGATAAACATCCATAAAGAACAAATATTAAAGAAATCTCACGTCTATTGTAATTAAATGATATAAGTATAAAATTATATATATTACATTAAACAATAATATTAACAGCTTTGAGAAAGAAAGACATGAATAATAAAATATACTCACGAATTATAGCTGTGCGTATTAAATCCACTTACACTGTGTAGTTCCACTAATATATTTAAAGTTATTACAACACAATAAATTCATCACACGAATTATTCAAAAAGGAACACCGAAGTAATTAGTATATCACGAGAAACTTCAGTTGTTAATTACTATAACTTTTTGAGGTTAAAATAAATTATTATTTTACTTTTAAAGCCAGTTTCTACGAACACTTCTGTTACCTCATAACTATAAAACTAAACTGAATGGCCGCTGTCTTTACAACTCTGATTGACGTATAAAAAACTATGCATTTTATCAAGTATTATAGTAGTTTTAAAGTCAACCTATTTGGGTCTGAACTTGTTGTGTCTTCTTTATAACGTTTTTTTTGTATCAATTGTGTCAATCCTTGTTTTAAATATAATTTTCAAGAAATCCAAAGAGCAAACATATATATATTTGTTCCGTTATTTCTTTTTATCCATATTTGCCGCAAAGTTTTGACGAATAAAAATACTGTTTTTCTTGGTGTGTAAAAAGCTAACATGGGCTAAGAATATTTTATGTGGTGCATTCCTAGCATGTTTGCCAAGGGTGATCATAATGCAAAAACCGGTAATTGAAGATTTGCTCAAGAGTAGTTCTTGAAATGAGCAGGACAGAAAACTATACGTGCGTAGTACATAACATCAAAATAGTGAAACCCGAAATAAAATGCACGTGAGTAGTAACCGGTGAACAATAATTAATATAGCATCAAGCTTTTCTTCCTCAAAATTGCTAGACAGAAGTGCATTGAGTACATCCGCATTTCACTGATACCATTATGAAGTCCCATGTAAAAGGGGTTGAGCTTATTCCCACTTACCGGGACCAAGTCCAAACACCGGGCTGTGCTGAGAAGTTCCTCGCAGATAATTCCCAATAACACTACACCACGGTCAGTAGTCACGTTTGCGACCACAAGATTAAGAGTAAGTTAAAAAATAGAACAGTATGGTAAAAAGATAGATTAAAAATATAGAGTTTTTTTTTGTCCGCTGCGCTAATTATACAGTACATGAATTCTCAATTTTTGCGACATCAAATAAGATTTATCGAGATTAAATATTATATTATGTAAAGACTCGTTTCGAGAACAGCTTTGTTTCAATCGTTTCAATGATATGTGACGTCAAGGGTATGCCGTAAAAGCGGCAGTATGGCCCATTATAAAATAATAGCCAGAGGGGTGACATGGTGTCAGCATCCGGCTGACGCAGTGCTCTTGGACCATGGGTGCTTAGAGAAGCATCTGCGTTGCATAAGCCGGGAGTCGACCCCGAGGTACGAACACTGCGGCGACTGTCCTGAGGACACGGTGCAGCACACGTTGGCCACGCTTGAGCTGAGCTGAATCACGACCTTATCGGGGCAATTGGGGCGGGTAATCTCTCGCTTCCGGCTGTGATCAGATACGCAGCCGGTCCATCTGGCCAATTGGCCATAAATACTGGGGTCCATCAAGTATCACTACTCTCCAAAACGTTGTTCTTGCTACATACATCTATATGATCTCCTAGAACATTTGGATATGCAGACAATAGCGCCGTTGTTGAGAGTTATACATCCAACCTTCTTCTTCGTATGGTTGATGAACAACTCAGAATCAAAGTTTAAACTTTGATACTTTGACATGGCTTTACACTCCATCGAGAACATCTCTCAGGTGTGCTGGTTTCCTCATGATGTCTTTCTTCACCGTTTTAAGCAAGTGACAATTAATTTCTAATACGCACATGACTCGAAAAGTTAATGGTGCATGCCTTGGATTCGAACTTGCGACCTTTCACTTGCTAGTCTATAATTTAGTTAAGTTCATAAACTGATTAAATTCGAGCTGACTCCAATTTTCCGTGATGCATCCCTGCCGATAACGGACCACCTTGAGCTTCTTGACGTGTCAATAACATCTACGCTCAACTTTGGCTCTTACATCGAGTCTAAGGCTCAACTAGCTGCTATAAAGTTGGGATCCTTGAGATAGTTCGGCTATATATCAGCTTCTGAGTTGATTGAGGGGTGTGCTAAGGCTCATTGGTAACGATGCGCTCCAAACTGCAAAGTCTGGAGCATCGGCGTAGAGTTGCTGGGTTATCGGTTTTATCGTTTGCATTTCGAGTGTGCGTAGGAATTACACAACCTAATTCCTTGAAGCCAGTTCCATCATGAAACAACCAGACCCTTGGCAATACCTATAAGTCTATAAGCAATAATATGTCTGGCCTCGGTAGTCTAGTGGTCCTAAGCGCGACTGCTGAGCATGAGGTCTCGGGTCCGATTCCTGGGTTGGACAAAGTGTAATTGAGTTTTTCTGTAAGGAACTTCTCAATAGCTAGTAGTAGTAGTTGGCAATAGACTCACTACCTATTACATTGGACTAAATAATAGCAATGGTGAAATGTGGGTGTACAACTGTGTACACCTCTGCCTGCCCCTTCAGGGAATACAGGCGTTTTGCTATATTATGTTAGACATTCCACCATTACGCACAAAGCGTTTCGCTAATAGTTTTATTATGCGCACCGCTAATTCTGTTTTTCCCGATAGGTATAATACGGGACTGATGAAAATATTCAAATCAGAATCACTTTGACTTAAGTACTGTGCAACAGGTACACAACTAGACTAAATAAATACTATTAGGTTATATACACACATCAACACGGTCTAGGGATATTTCATACTCAATTAAATAACTCGAAAAGTACTGGCCGCATTGGAATCTTTTATACACCGATTTGTTTGTAATTTATCTCAGACTAATTCCAAATTCAAATTTTTGAAAATTCTTTTGTTTCGGTGGCATAAAAATGTCTTGATGTGTAGGAGAGGGAATTTTCATTTGTGCGAAATTTTGAAAACAATACGAATTACATTTAGTTACAGTTTTTTTTCATTTTTAAACGAAAGATAAAGTTAAAATTGAGGTACTGTAGCCATGCAACGCCTACATTTGACGAGGGCGGAGATGTTACGAGCTGTGGGAATGCTGGAAGCTGGGTCTGTTCAGCGTAATGTTGCTGAGGCCATAGGGACCCACCAAAATATAATTTCAAGATTGTGGACACGCTATCGTGCCACAGGTGAAGTAGCGGAGAGGCACCGGGGGCCAAGTCGCATCACTACCCCCAGACAAGACCGATTTTTGCAAATTACTGCGCGAGCTCAACCAAATGCAACGGCGACTCAATTGGTCCAAAGGCTGCGAGTGGAACACCAAGTGCTTGTGAGTGACCAAACTGTAAGAAGGCGACTGCATGAAAGCAATCTACGCTCTCGTAGACCACTCGTCCCACCTTTACGGAGAGGCAATCGTGGACGACGATTAGAATGGGTTCGGAACCACGTGGACTGGGGCTGTGAACAATGGTCCAATGTGCTGTTGTTCACGGATGAATCCAGGTTCGGCTTCCATCCAGATTCACGAAGGACGCGTGTTTGGCGAGTTCCTGGACGATGGAGCCGTCTTCAGAACCCTCAGGAAGTTCACCCATACCAAGGAGGAACAATTATGGTTTGGGTAGGAATTCGTCTTGGAGGACGGACGGATCTCGTTTGGGTGCGGGGCAATATGACGACAGAACGATACGTCCAACAGGTGCTGGGGCCCGTAATCTTGCCCCACAGAACACAAATGGGGCAAGATTTCCTGCTCATGCACGACAATGCCCGGGCACACACGGCGAGAACGGTAGCAGCTTGGTTACATACACACAATGTTAGGGCCTTAGACTGGCCTGCTCAATCGCCAGATCTAAATCCCATTGAGCATGCGTGGGATATGCCGCAAAGAAGAGCTCTGAAGGAAGTTCCTGAAAATCTGGCTACAGAAGATCAACTTTTTGCGCACCTCAGAAGGACATGGGACAATATTCCGCAGCAAGACATTGACAACCTTGTTCTGAGCATGCCGAATCGTTGCCGATGTGTTATGAACATCATGGGCGCTTTCTCAGACTACTAACTTCAAGTTTATAAACACAAATTAAATGATTTTTCTATTTTTTTCAGTTTTTACTCATAAATTAAAAGTTAATTCATATACGGTTTCCGTCTATGCTTCATTTTTTTTCCATAAAATCCTGAAATTTTAATCGAAGTACCTTAACCATTACTAGAAAATGGTAGAATATTAAATAACGTATCTTTTAAATATATACATGTCATAATAATAATAATAATAAATAATAAATCCACTTTATTGTACACCAAAAAAACAAAATACGAAAAAAACATAAATATAAAACAAAAGTACAATCGGCGGTCTTATCGCGAATAGCGATCTCTTCCAGACAACCAGGTAGTAGTAGTTTGTTGTCATATAAATAATTAACATATTGATAGTAATTCGCTTTTTTAAAAATATCCCTAGACCGTGTTGATGTGTTTAGATTACTATTAAAAATACGTACTCAATTAAGTCTCATTGTTTGCAAAGTATGTACAGTCTGCGAAAAAAGTCGCTGAACACATCTAAACCTTTAAAATGGATTAGCTATGAAACTATTCATTTATCTATGTGGAGTACAAAACATAAAGAATTGACATCAAATAAATGCGGAAGATGCAATCATTTATCGATTTCATCATATCACAATTAGCACCACTATAGTCGGTGCAGTTTAGACGCGTGTTATTGGCGTCTGCCGCTGACTGTACAGGAACTCTTGACATTTGATAACATTGAATAATTACGAAATCTAGTTTAATTTAATTGATACTTAAAAAGTCAAATTTGTAATCGTAATTTTTTACCTTGCAATGTTTTTGGTTATTGTTTGATTTACGAAAATCAATAAGTATACGTATACATGTATATTATTTCTTCTTTCCAGCTATGATTCGTACTTTTTCCTTCTTTTATGTGATTAGAAACATAATCTGACATTATTTGTTACACCAGCCGGAGTTCACTTACTTGATGACTACAACCAGATCAACGGATTATTATTATATCCGAAGCACGAATACTGTTCTGTAGAAATGCTTCTAATAGACATCTATGCAGAAAGTGACTACTACAAGCGTTACTTAACCACAATATTTTTTTACCAATCAGGGATCTATTACAATAAGCTATGTGTACTCGTGAGCCGTAGCTTCCGGGCTACGGACTTTGGTAGTTCGTCGCCTGACCAGCAACAGACCCGAGACGGCGGCACGCAGCACTTGCGCGCGTTTCTTACTGTATCTGAGCTGGCCAACTGTGGCTGGCCTGCTCAAATAACGGGAGCTATCGACGCTTTTGAAGGATCATAATATGCCTTGCTGTGGTAAATACAGTTGTGATCCCGGAACCCAGTTAAGGTTAGAAGTGGACCGTGCAGTCGGTAGAAGTCGGATCGTCCATGTGTGGGAATACATATAAAAATAGCTTATGAGTACTATAGTGTGGATGATATAATAAAATTATGCAAATAAAGATCCGTCTTTTTCTATGTATTTTATTATTATAAAGTTACCGATGCGGTATCCGATTATGGTAATTTTATTGTAATCTTTTAATGGAAATTTTGACCTTACAATACACTATCGGATGTTACTAGAATTTAATCACCTTTAATAAACTCTTATTGCTGTGATATGACCAAAAATCTTTTTTTTTATCGTAACCTGCTTTCGTTTGACTGTCACCTCCCCTGATGTAAAGCAATGACGCGGTCGACTATGGAACACGCTAACCCAGCAGAAACCTGTTCACTCGAGCCTTGACGACCACCAGACCTATCGGAAAACACAGACGCAAGGTAAAACTAATAATAACTTAAAAATTAATAGGTATATTACCTATATATTTAATGACAGTTTAAGTATGCGATAAATATGTATGTAGGCAATTCAACAAATTTATACCTATACAACAAAAATTCATTACGAATCAATATTTTGTTCTTGATTATTACTGATTACCTATTAAACACACTCAAAATCAATGATGCTGAAACACTTCACATCAAACTCAAGTACAATTACCTGCCTTATGGGCACATCACATAAAATTTATTCCATAGTGAAATAAATATTCAATAACGTCAATGACTTGGAAAAGGGTATATTTACAAAAAATGGATTTATGTAGAAAAAAGTACGAAATACTATTTACCATTTAAATATTATTTGCCCAAAGTAATGTGTTACCATTTAGAAGCTTAATCATAAAAGGTTCAGTGAGGAAGGGAGGCAATACAAATGTTGTGGGGTAAACGACAGGCCAATGACCGATACACAATAAAATTAACGATCAATATCAATCAACTCATTATATTTGAGCGATTGGGTAGAAGTCTCTTAATAACCAGTAGACTGTGAAGTTGGGAAGGGGAAACAATTAGCTTCCTGACTGCCCACTAATAGCTTTCTTATAACATTCATCTGGAGAATTCAAAATATGTGGATGGTGGTGGCTGTTTGACAGATAGCTGCACCAGCAGCAGTACTTCATCGTTTAAATTAACTAATGTAAAAACAACAAACATTTCAATTAAAAGGATGTCACTATTAACGACGTTCACAATATGACCTACAATTATGAAACTAATTGAGAGTAGAATTTGGTCCAAAAGAGAAAAAGAAAAAAAGAACTACGTAGGCATAAAAAGCAAAATGTTTATATGTGCGTGTATTTGTTAGACTCGTAAGTATATAAAAAATAAATAGTCTGGAATAGACGAAAAATCTTATGATTGATTGATTTGTTATAAGTGGGCATACACGTGTGTGTGTCTGTTGATTTAACTAAATACGTGAGTCGCAAAATTAATTAATAGAAAAACATAAAAAATATCTTTCTTTCTTTCTTTCTTTCATAGTGAACATATAGAGGAACGCACTCGCACACGTCCGCGAACCCGCCAGCCGCCGAAGTAGCCTAGAAAGCGCTGGCGTGACGACCTAGATGCATTTGTTAGGACCTGGCCTGCTATTGCTACAGAGAGAGAGAGATGGCAGGATTATGGGGAACATCTTTGTCAAGCAGTGGGACACAAGAAGATAGAAAAAAGGTCTCTGGAGGCCGATAACTATAGGGGCATTGTGTCTCATTATAGACGCTTGAAAGGTTAAATTACAACTCCATGTTTCGTATCTATAACCTTTTATCAGTCATATCGATGTAAAAGGGCCGTCAAAGTGAATTCTAAGTAAATGACTGAAGTATTTCTATTGACATGCAACGCTCTTATATCGTGTCACTGAGTAAGTGGAATTTCCATTTAAACGAGTTACGGATTACGGATGTTTGTTGTGGCAGATGTAAGTCTAAGAACGTGACCTTTTTGCTAGTTTATTAGGTTCCAAAATAGATAGAATTACAATAAAACTACTTTTAACCGGATTAATCACGTGTATTTAGTATTAGTTTTTGTTTTTCTAACGTTTCAAACATTGCAGAGACCGTGGTTGTAGAAAAACCGTTTTTTTTTTTATAATCTGTGATTATGAAAACCTAAGATATTGCTTTGCATAGAATATGTTTTATTATATATTTTTTTATCAAAAATGGATCTACGTTTGGCCACCAACTCGCCTAATGGTAAGCGACGGTGTGACCGAGGATGGAGCACGTATATCCAGAATAAATCTATTCATTCTTAAGTAAAATGAATAGATTTGGGGAGAACGATAGTTGGGGAGTTGATGCAACTACCAAGACCCATCACTCACAACGGTTGCACCTGACTACATCCCTTCACGCTATGGCTTTGTCCGATGGGTGGTAACTAGCCACGGCCGAAACCTTCCACCAGAGTTGGTTGCCTGTTTTGTACTACCCAGGGGCGACGTGTAGGGATTCCATTTTAAGGCTGCATTCCTACGGACGCGGGCAACTCAGCCCCCCAAAAACTAAAATTTAACTATTGTGTAGGTACTATATTATATAATATAATATAATATAATAATATAATATAATATTCCACAACTATCACACAACGCCGTCTAGTCTCAAGCTAAGCAGAGCTTGTGTTATGAGTACTAGACAACTGATAAACATACTTATATATTTCTAAATGCATACATATTATAGATAAATTACACCCAGACACAGAACAAATGATCGTGCTCATCACACAAACATTTGTCCTGGGTGGGAATCGAACCCACGACCTCCGGCATAGCAGTCAGGGCTACTAACCACTAGACCAACAGGACAGTCCTAATATGTTTTTTATTATTTTTGGGTATGATTCTAAACGAGTGTTTATAGTTCTATCTGAAGTGTGTCCTTACTAATTCAATTTAACGAATTAATGCACTTACATAAACAAAGTTAAAGTTAAATTGGTCTAGTGTGTAGGCGTGACGTTCTGGGTTCAATTGCCAGATAAAGATTTTATTTATTGGGTTTTTTGATAGAAATTCGCCACCATTCCACCACACTGAAATGAACCAACCAACTTGAAATGAGGATGTACTTTAGTATCTACAGCTGACTAACCCGTCGATTAGATACGTGTTAGACACAATATCTTAATTAGGCTAATATTAGGCACGTCGTTTGTTGTTTATAGTTACAGTTATCATAAACCACAGTTTAACAATAATAACTGTCTTGTTATTCTAGTGGTCCCAAGTGCGACGGCTCCGTATGAGGCCCTGGGTTTGATCCTCGGAGATCGTGCAAAGCTATATTGGGTTTTTCGGTCAGGAAATTCTCAGTAGCAGCTCGGAGTATGAAATTGTGCCCCGTAGATGGCAATAGGCTCACCACTTATTACTGGTACTATGCCACTAATAAGTGGTGAGCCTATTACTGGGATAACCATTTATTACTGGGATAGTACCAGCAATAAGTGGTGAGCCTATGGGGCTATATACTAATATGAATGATGCTATGTTTAATAATAAGAAGTGATTAATTTGTATATTAAAAAAACACTAAAACTAAAATATTAATAACGATAAGACAACTTACGAGTCCAAATGACAGTTACAAGCATGTTAAATATTCATCATAATATAATTAAAGTCATTATTTCTGGCCCAGAGATTTAGGAACCGGTTATTAAATATCAGTCTGTGTGTTGAAATCATCGTATCATTCATCAATCATTCTTAAATCATCAATACGAGATAACATTTTTGGATAAGGAAAACATTTTTCTTATTTTTTTTTTTAGACGGTGCGTTGGCCCCCGATAATGCTATTAAAACTAGGTTTAGGTAATTCTATATTAGGAGTAATTAATTTTAAATGACATTCTACTTGTATGGGCAGGTGATCCGACCAATATATATCGTACAATACCTTAACATGAACAACAGTCTGTCGCGCGGCCTCTGTAGTAACACAATGGTCGAGCCATCGCCTGCACCCGTGCGCGTCACTCACAAAGGTGTACGAGTCACGCGGCAGGCGCTCAATATCCGAACACGACCAGTTTTGCTCCTCACAGAACCTAAGTAATTCACTATGAAATAGCTCACCAGTATGTGCATTGTAATCACCCAATATAAATACAGTTTCTATATTATTACTGTCAATTATAGCTGCAATCTCACTCAAGCAGTCAGTAAATTCGGTAAGATTATCACTCGAATTGGTAGGCATATACACCGAGAATATAAGCATATCTCTGTCGCACAGTCTCACTTTAATTGCTGCGATACGCACACTAGTGCAGTGTATAACACTCACCATCGAGAACAAGCTTTTTCGCCACAGAAGCGCTACACCTCCATAGGGTCGACCACGAAGCACACCTGCTGACGAATCCACCTTTTTCCGGTGAATGCGAAGTCATTGTGTATATTTCCCAAAAAGGCCAAGTCATGGGGCATCAACCACGTCTCTTGCAGTGCTATAACGTCCGCAGATGCACACAGTCGTCTGACACAATCAACAGACGTCACAACGCATTTACAATTAAAACTGGTTAGTTCCACGGACTTATCCATTAGAGTATTTTTTTTTTAATACAATAAATTACCTGAAGGATACACCTTCCGGCCACATATTTTCATCCATAAATAATGATCAAGTATATATATATAGTAATATCTTAGGTTTGCGCGATCACTACACATTATAATAAAACAACTTTTAGCCGGATTAATCGCGTGTATTATTGGTTTTCTTGTTTTTCCTGACGTTTCGAACACTTTGCAGCGTTCGTGGTCGCAGGAGGACTAAGGTGTCAGGTGTCTCAACAGTTTATTTAAAATTATTTCAGTCTACCGTACATATAATTGATAAATTTATAAAATTATTCGACGCTCAACGTCTATTCTTGACGTCCAACAAAATCTGCAGTCTGTGAACATACAACAGACAAACCCAACCATTTTCTACGTTTTGACCAACCCCAAATCCTCGCGAAAGAAAACCGATATATACCGAGAATGCTCCGCGAGGCTATTGAAATTAAAAAACACCCAAATTTCAATAAAGAAGATGGTTGGCAATTACCACCTGTTTGGAACCCTGTACTGAAAATAATCAAGTCCCAAACAAAGTCAAGTCACAAGAAAAATCAAGATACTGTGAGCGATTACTGCGTGCATCGGAACACCTTTTAGTTTATAATTCGATAAAATTGTAAAATTGTATCTCTAAATTTAAAACGACTGTGACCCCTGAGTTTGTTTCGGTATTTCTTCTCAGGGATAGTCTTAGGAAATACCGTCGCGATTTAGTTTTAAACATGTATCAGAGACAAAAATAATTTTATGAATTTATCAATTATATGTACGGTAGACTGAAATAATTTTAAATAAACTGTTGAGACACCTGACACCTTAGTCCTCCTGCGACCACGAACGCTGCAAAGTGTTCGAAACGTCAGGAAAAACAAAAAAACCAATAATACACGCGATTAATCCGGTTAAAAGTTGTTTTATTATAATGTATATATATATATATATTATATATAGTATGAATGTCTTCAATGTTCTTCAAATACAGACAGATCGCGATGAACATTCACTTGCTCAACTCACATTGCATTCTTACAGGACTGCAATTTATGCAAATTTTGTACGCGAAGCTCTTGCATAACTTTGTATTCTAAGACCTTGAGGCAAATGTTGGAGTTTTCATTGTACGCTCTTTATTGCATTCTTAGAAAGAAACATGAATGAAAGAGGGAGTGCAATATTTATTGTTTAAGCTTATAGTTTATTATCAACGATATTTGTAAAGGTTAATTTTTGAATCACGGGTGGTCCGAAGACCACATACCGAATCATTTTTAAAGAACAGAGTGTGCCCTTTTTAAAGGACCAAGAGGTTGAGGTGAAAGCAATTAAGGACGTATACGTCCTTACGGAATCGCAATTGCTTTCACTATAGTCTATAGTATTTGACTATAGTCCAAAAAACAAAACACAATTTGCACGTTCATTATTGCTTAACGGCTATTTCTCACGTACGTTTTTCGGGTTACGAGCAGCGCCAAACTGTTTGACTATGTTCAAGTTCGAAACTAGTCCGGCAATTCCGAAAAATTTAGGTACGTAATAAGCATTGAACAATTATAAATATTAATGTGTCTGACGAATCTACATCTAAGGGCAATGTATTATTATAAGGTTTTCTCAGTGCGGGAATTACAGAATTGGAGCTCTTAATTTATAATATTTAATAATTTATATACGTACGTACTTTGTACGTTCTTTACGTACGTTCAATAATATTATGTATTATTGTAGGCACTATTTTTGTTTTCAATGAATAAAGAAATGAACTGCGTGCTTCATTGTCGTGTTTTTCTGTCTATTTATCCCACGCGATTTCTGGTTAGATTAATAGACAACAGCAAATAATTTGAAGTGGGTGTTGAAACTGTATTCATTTGCCGTTTCTATTTATACCCACGCTTAATTTTTGTATGGTTATGTTGGAATTTGAAAACGAATACTGCACCGTTTAAAATCTTATTACTATTTCTTGATAGTGTAAACATTAGGTGTGGTGGGCGCAGTGGTCTAGAGATAGGCTGCGGCGCCTGATAGGAATAAATACACCTAAGCTGTATGGTTATTCGTGTTAATTATTATGTTAATTAATAATATTCTTGTAATAAGTAAGTTCCATTAAAAACGCTGCCAGAGTATTTAATGAGTACAACTTCAACACATGAATAATAATTCTGTATTGTTCTGTTCTGTCGTACTTGTCAACAAAACCTACGAAATGTCCTACGTAAAACAAGAAAGAGGCTAATAAAATTTGCGCTTTATAGGGACGGGTTGAAATACAATTCCCGATAGGCCGTGATGACATCGCATATATCGAAGACCGACAATTGGACTTGACCACAGATTTGAAGAAATGCCCTTATTATTATTATAGGATCTTTCAGTTGCATTCTTGACATACAGTTCAATCTATTTCCTAAAATTCACACATCTTTTGTTTACTATTTATTTTGTATGATTAGGGCTTTAAAAGCCTATTTGGTGTCAGAGTTATTCCAGTCACCCGTAGGTGACTCTCTTGGCTTAATGACTGTTAGTTTTGGAGGAGAACTCAAGGATCCAGAGTTTAACATCCCTTCACCCATCTATGGACTGACCATTTCAATTGTGGATTAACGTGTTTATCGTCCCAAGTTTGCAACAAGCTATTAGCGACACTTAGATTACAAAAAAATATCATACACTTGAATTTAAGACTCAGTAAATAATATTTTTTCTTCGACCTTTTACATTTATATAATAATTCATTAGTCCCGTTATACAATTATTTTTCTGGCCTTAATTACTTTTGGGAGTTGATTAATCAACTGAAAAATACGCTCCATTTACTTATACCTAGGGGCTTTGAAAGTTCCTTGAGTGATTAAGCCAAATAAAACAGAACAAAGATTGTTTGTTGAAAGACAAAATACGTTTAATTAATAAGCGGTTTCTCTAATTGCGTATCCTTTTCATGGTCAAACGTGTATAGTTATGAGATAAGATAAGATATATCTCTTTTCTTTTTCATAGATCTGAAATTATCCTTAAAGAAATCACCATCTTGTTTAAAGTATTAGTTTTGCTTTTTGAACTACCTCGAGGATCTAGTGGTCACATGCCAACTTCTGAACGTGAGCTATGATGAATTTTTCTGTTAAGAAATTCTCAATACCAGCCAGTTTAGTATAGTGCCTGGTAGATTATTCTGGTAAACTATTACTAGGACATAATAATAACATTGGTGAAATGTTGATGTAGATACAATTTTACCAGTTCGAGAAATACAGGCACTTAGCATGACACCACGTATGTTTAATATCATACATCTGTTTGGACCATTTTTGGGCATAATTGTGATTTTTTGTTAGACAAATATACATTTAAAAAAAAAAAACCTTATAACTCTCTGTACTTATGTTTAAAGAGTTCGTTTGTACGATAGCATTCGCTCGTCAAAGAAGAGAGCAGCATTACGTACACCAAAGTAGTTTGAAAGGGTTCGCAAACTCGAATGCTCTATTCCTGCAACATCTTCAATGTACTTATTAGTAATGGAGGTAAAAAGACAATTTACAAAGATTCAATAAATTATTATAAAAATTTAAAAGAAACCCTTTGTCGCGCAGATTAAACACTAACCTTATTGCGGATATCCTCCAAAAAGGTCAGGTGTGACTAGATGTATGACCGTGGACGAAGCGAAAGGAATACGTAAGGAGCGTTAGAGGTGGTGCTCCACGGTTTTTACCTACCGTCATGGGAAAAAGGTGTGAGTATGTGAGAACTTAGTTTAGGTTTGATATCACTTATTATACATACATACATCGAGCACCCCACGCTTTTTTACGATAAAATGTTATTTTTCATAATCACTCTTATTTTGTTTTTGCATTTATAGAAAATTATTTTCTACTTTTTCGTTCGAGTAGTTACAAAAGCGTGTTTTTTAGATTTTTAAACTATTATTTATTGTTGCTTTTTTAGTCTTGTGCTTTTCGAATATTTATTTGAATAATAAGATTTTCCTCGCCATTTTGGAGTGTCCACCATATTGAATTTAGTGTGACAACATTTTATTTTTCGTATTTTTCTCAGTAAACCCTTTCATTTGATACCCATATCACACGATTCCATAAAAATGACTAGTCCGCCATCTTTGGGAGTCCACCATGTTGGATTTAGAGTGACGTCATTTTATTTTTCCTATTCTTCTCAGCAAACCCTTTCATTTGATACTCATCTCGCGGGAGTGCATAAAAAATGACTAGTCCGCCCTCTTTGGAAGTTCGCCATGTTGGATTTAGAGTGACTTCATTTTATTTTTCGTATTCTTCTCAGCAAACCCTTTCATTTGATACTCATATGACGGGAGTGCATAAAAAATGACTAGTCCGCCATCTTGTGAAGTTCGCCATGTTGGATTTAGAATGACGTCACTTAGCTCACCATGCATTGTCATCCAAACTAAACGTGTATGCAAAATTTTAGCTCAATCGAAAACCGGAAAGTGGGTCAAAATAGCGACCTAAGGAGTCGGTTACAAACATACAAACATAGATACAAGTGAAGCTAATATAAAGCGTGTAAAAACACATGTCTTACGCCTGTCTTAACCGAAGTTCCGGTATCACAGCTTCTTCTTCTCATTGTATGGTTGATTAGCAACCTATTATCAGGAGTTTAAACAACCCGCAGGCCTCTGACATAGCTTTACACACTATCGAGAATGTTTCTCAGGTGTGCTGGTTTCCATTTCCAATGTTTTCATTCACCGTTATAAGCAAGTGATAATTAATTTATGATACACTCATGACTTCTAAATTTAGTGGTGCCTAGGATTCGAACTTGCGACCTTTGAATTGTCAGTCGAACGGTCATGCGTACCACCAGGCTATCACTATTTATTCATATAATATGGATCGTAACTGAATTCACCGCATCCCCAGCAGGTCTGCTGATCATAAAGGCTCGCCACAATTCAGAATTTGTGATACCCACTTAACAAATTCATTGAACCATACATTGAAGAGGGCAGTTTTGTAGACAGAGCCTCAAATATTAAAATGAATTTAGCACTTTTTTTTTTTTTTTGAATGTTATAATTATTTATTGTATCAATATTAATTATTATATTATAATAAAAAAAAAACTTAAATAATAAAATTAAACCGAATTATTTACAAACTACTATATCTACATGTATACAATAACTTAAAAACGATTATTATATTTGTTTTAACTTACTATATTATCATGACATTACAAGATTATTAAGTCTGTAATAGTTTCATATAAAAGAAAATAAAAACACAATATGACGGAATGTGATAACTGACATGCAACTGTGGTCTTTAACCCTTAGTTACTTTGAAATATGTATTTTTATTTCATAAATTTTTCCCAGAATTATGATTACTTTACATCTTTTCACGTTTTAAGATCTTCATAGATATGATATCTTAAAACGTGAAAGGTCTATGTAAAGGTATTTATTGAGTAAGTATAAATTAATCATCACGAAAATAAATAATAAATCAAATCAGAACGACACCAAGCCAGACATGGAAATTATAACAAAATTACATGAACATGACAATATGTAAAAGAACAAAATTGTTTAAAAAAGATTACTTTGAAACATATTGACAGTATAACAAAACAATATATCCAAACATTGCAACAATATAACTTTCCATTCAATAGCAAATATATCCAGTTCAGAACTGGTCAGGAGATTATTGAGGGCATATAGCAATCGCGGAGTCGGTGACAGAATTATGTCGTACAACTCATCAACGTGCAGTCCATTTTCATGAAATTTTCGGAATTCAGCCCATCGCAAAACTTAACCGGTGGGCCCTATTTATAATTATATTACATTTTAGATATTTGGGATAATATATATATTTAATTTATTTGAAGGGTTTCGGCGCTTAGCGACCATATCTCTCGAGGAATAAGATATTAGAAAGCCTAATTTAGTAGTTAAAGACAACTATCAGCTATTTAATTAGAATTGTGAGTACAGAAAATGGGTTATTATGGTGACTTGTAGGATATTATCAACTAACTATAATAATAAGATGACTTTGAAAATGCCACTTTGTGAAATCTTAAGTTCTAATGGTTACTACCACCCATTAGCCAAGTTTCAAGGGCTTTAACTAATCTTTATCTCATCTTAAAATGAGAGATGTACAATAATTTATATAGTAACACTGTATATTATGGTGAAAAATAATAAATATTGTAATATTGTCATGTTTAATTTAGAACTCAGTCAGTACCGCTACACGTCATTGATTTTCTTTAATATATTCTCATTTGATATACATAATTTGATAAAAATTAAGAAATTCGTAACGTTCAAACTTCAGATAATATTTATAGGAAAATTACAAATACCTGATTTTAGGTCGTTTAGTATCGCAGATATAATGAAAAGCATTAAACAATATGAACATTATTGTTTCCGTTCCTGAACTAAAGGTCATGAGAGAATTTTCCACTACTGAAAATTATTATGCTTTCATGCTTCGTTGGTCTAGTGGTCCCAAACGCGACCGCTGAGAAGGAGGTCTCAGTTTCGATTCCCGGGTCGGGCAAAGTGTTATTCAGTCTTTCTGTTAGGAAATTCTCAGTAGCAGCCCGGAGTTTGGAATTTTGCCTGGTAGATATCAATAGGCTCACCACCTATTACATGGGACTTAATATCAGCATTTATGAAATGTGGGTGTACAACTGTGTAGACCTCTGCCTACCCATTCGGGGAATACAGGCCTGATGCTATGGCGTATAGGTATTGTTCTACAAGGCATTTTTCAAACACACGTCTGTATACATCAGATATTTATATCAAAAAGGTGATGTATAAAGGGGATAACAATTAGAAAGTATCCATATACGAAAGTTAGATGATAGAAAATAAGCAATATCGACTTGAAGTGATCTATTTTCATTTTTATAATAAACATACAGTTTTTCTGAGCTAAGTTCAAGAAATGCTTAAGAAAAAAAAAACTGAAATTTGACCTTGTGATGTAGGTATCAGTGCCCCCTTCATGTGCAAATGACCACCGGGGTGGTTTTAGTGAGGTAAAAATCCCACACTCTCCGATCTTATCCCCATAGGCCGGGCGCCTTTTGAAGGTTTCCCCCGGAAAATAAAAAAAGAAGGTATCAAAGTAGTCTCAAAAACATAAGTCAATATAAAATCTGCCTAGCCTTTTCCCAATAACATTGGGGTGGACTTCCAGTATAATCGGATGCAGCTTAAAAATAGTATTTTACATGGAGCGACTGCCTATCTGACCTACGCGACCCAGATACTGGTCAACACGCTATCTCATGATATGACTGGTTCTTAGACTATCAGGCTTCTGACTTCCTATAACAGTTGGCATAGATATTAATTTATCAACCGGGACCGACGGCTTAACGTGCTCTCCGAGGCACGGAGGGGTCTCGGTGTGAAGTGATGGTCACTCATCCACAGACTGACCCGGCAAGCGCAGCTTAACCTTGATCGATCGATCTGTGCGGCTGTTACTTAGCCACAAGCAAGAAGAGAGAGAGACGAGAAGATAAGTAGGTACTAATAATTTTACGATACACTAGTCTTTCGATTTAGTAACACAAAGCAAGTGAAGTGCGAAATTAAAATATTCTCGTATCTGGTTCAAAAGATTTGGTGTCCGTCAATAAACTTTTAATTTTACGCCTAGTCATTTTTTACATTTGATTAATCATTCATAATGCAAACATACAAATAAGCTCGCATGTATCAAATATTAACTACTTTATTTTTCATAAATAGTAGAGTAGATACATAGAGTGAGTAAGTTATCATTTAAAATAATGATTTTTATTTAGATAGATTTGTGAATTCATTCCGAATAGGTTACCTAAATATCTGTAAGGCAATACCTCTTCGTAGTATTGAGACAACAAGAGTATAATGAATATGTTTAAGAATTTAATGAACTGGATAAAATACATTTCATGGTTGATTAGTGGGAGATCAATTTAGTATACATTATAAATGCAAATTTTCATCATAATAAATATTTATATGCAAAATGTGTGAGATAGGTAAGTACTACCGTAATTTATCATTAAAATTTGGAGGGACCTCTCTTGATGATGAAATTAAACGTAATTTAAAACACATTGATCTTTTAACATTTATAATGTTTCGGTCGCTATCCATCAGATGGCTCTGTTCACAATCAAATCTTTATAGGACTCACATAATTTTTGTTGCTGTACTTTTCTATACATATAATAAATCTGTAGAGATGGAGTTTCTGTACATTAAAGAGATTTCCAAAAAAAAAATGTCGTTGTGGTAAATGGAAGCCTACAGAACACAAACATTTCCTCCATTTTTGAAACTGAATTGTCTGTTTTTCTGTATATCTGTTTGTCGTTTATTTGTGCGAGCATCATGTAAAAGGTACAAACCAGTTTGAATAACTTTGACACAAGCATATTGTGCATAATTCGGAGTATTATTCACTTTTTATTTCATCATAATCGGTTTATTCTGTCCAAAGATATTTGAATTTGAAGAGTTCAAGATAACAATCGTGATGGACGTAACGACATCTTTAGACTTTAAAAATTGTACTAACAAACCATTTATTGTTATAAACAATAATCACTTTGTATTTTTAAACCCAGGTTCAAACCGAAAACTTTTCTATGCTTAATATCTTGACGGTTTACTCACAACTCGCAAGATGGCGTTGTGCATATGACGTCACTTTCTAAATCCCGGTGTCCGCGGAATAATGACACACGGCCAATTGTGGAATAGTACGGTATATGGATACATAAAAAATAGGTTTAAAACTATTTGTTTACGTAAAAACTACATAACTGAGTCTTCAGTAGCTGCTTTGCATTGGGCTGAGTAGTACATTTTTAATTATTATGAATTTGTGATTATACACGACATGGTTTTAATTTACAACATCCACGAGGGCGGAGCCGCGGGCACAGCTAGTTATAAAATAAAACAATATGACATCAGAAGCAGACATATCCATCATACCATAATTTGCTAAAGAAGTATAACTTGTTAACTTTAGAATCTAGATGTAAACTACTTGAAGCCAATATACTATATAATATTGTCCACAATAACTTTGACTCCATTGAGCTTACAGGTAAACTATGTTATACGGTGCCCCGTACAGTCAACATACGTAATGTTCGAGCTGTATTATTTATTATTGGTCAGAGCGCCTGGAGTATTTATCCGGGAGGCGCAGGTTCGAATCCTGTTCGCGACCGTATTCTTTTTCCATTTAATATTGTAACTTGAGAGTTCGCTAAGCATGCGTTAAGGCTTTTCAAAGATATATCTTGAATCAAAATAATTAAGTACCAAATAATGTAAAATTAATGGAACTATGTAAAAAAGAGGGGGATTTTATAGGTCAATTTTGTATCTGTCTGTCAGCAGGTGAGTACGAATAACGGGCACGAGAGAAGTGTGGCATGTCCTGTACGGATACTCCACACTCACATTGCAATCGAGATAACTCTATATAACCCAATTTATGTGAGTTTCTTCTGCAGCCGCCAACTTGGGTCCGAAATAGATATAGCCAGACTAGGACCGTGATATAGCCCGCCCATCGGTGCTTAGTTTTTATTGTTGTTTTGTTAACAGTTAAAGCATCATATGCAATTTTTTTTGGGTTTGGTAAAAGAACTTCGTAAACAGATTTACTTTATCAAGTTTATTTTCAACTTTAGGCATAGGGTATAAATAAAAATCAATTTAAAAAATACTACAGCTCATATAATCGAAGTTACACTTTCTTTCATCAACAATGATCACAAAAGTTTCATCTTTTCTTTTGTTTACGCACCGCATAGAACATTCCGTTGGCATACAACTGAAAATTTTATTATACAATTGAACATATTATTTAAAAATAATTTTACTGGAACCATATTTTTATTATATTATATTTTATTTACATTAAAATTCGCAAATACAACTGGTATTTACATTATTACTATATACATAATGTCTTACTGATTTTTCGCTTATTATTTACAAATTCTACGTTTCTTAAACAACATTTTGGTCAATTCTTATTAATAAATAAATAGTTTTTTTTTTTACTTTGAAATTTAGCTAAAATTGGGACTCACTCGCAAAAGTGTTCGATAGGTATATATAACTTTTAATTTATTAATATTATTGAAAGGTATAAATGATATTCTAGTTGGTAGAGTAAGAGTTCTTTCAATCCATAAAATATAAGGAGTACGAGTAGGTACAAACACTTTTGTGAACAACTGTCCTAGATAAAACAGACTATAAAGCAATTAATCTTAATGACTAGACTCTTCAAAATTCTTCATAATGGGGACAATTTATTAGGCTACTGTTAGGTAAAGACCGAAAATGTAAATATCTAGTTTTACTAAAATGCCACTTTTAATATTATTAATATTGTGCGTTTTGGATTTAGAAAATGTCTACAATTAAAATAAAATGGGGGATAGTCGAAGGTATGGCAAAAGTAATTCTGATTAGTTTTATTCCTTGAAGTAGTGGAAACGACGAATAAAAGCAAAACACCTAAAGTGGCAGTAACTAGTTAAACTGTAGGTAATTATGACATAAAAAATGTCGAGGTAGTTACGAACACTAGGGAATATAGAAAGTATTTTAAAACACGGTTTATGAAAATTTTTAGGAAAAGTTTTAATAAGATGGGTAAGATATTATTAATAATAAATATAATGCAGGAAATATTTAATTTCTACACTAAATCTGTCGTATTTCTAAATATACTAATTGGTGTTTTTTGTATAATATTACGAACAATTAAGTTATAGGATTATTCATTACCCTACCTAATTACAGCTATCGTAAAAATAAATGAAAAAAATAATTAAAAAATCGTTTATTATGACTTCAATTCATTCAGACGAGATACACAAAAAAAAATTAATAGAAAATCTTTTAGAATGCGAAAATAGCCTAATTTACTATTATGGTTGAGTTTATGCAATTCGGTCTTACATATTTTAAATAAAAAATGAAAGGCCTTCTACCGGATTCTACAATCAAATAAATAATTGAATTTAATAATATATGTTTGTCTAGTTGGTGCAATTTTGCCTTACTTTTTCTATGTAAATTCTTCTAACTGATTCAACAATAAAATTAAATCATTGAATTTACCATGAATGGTCAGTAACCTAACTTTTTTTAAGTCATTTAACTGATTCTACAATGAAATCAAATAATTGAATTTTGTACGTATGGTTAGTTGGTGCAATTCTACCTTACGTTTTCTAAGTAAGTCTTATAACAGACTATACAATCAAATTAAATTAAAATATTGAAAAGGTCGTTTCTCTAAAATGCACGAAATATCGTAAGGACTCTTCTGCGAAAAAAAATATCGATTACACACCCTAAATGAATTGAAATCAGTACAAAAAATGAATTAAACAAAAGGCAATTATTGTAAGGTGCTTTTTACTTTGAAAATTACGTTTTTATTTCCCTTTACTGTTTTATATTTCAGTCATTACAGGTTTTTTATTTAGTAATACTATAATGTACTTTAAATTAATGTGTATTTTATTTCTCCATAATTTAGCAAGTGCATTTTATAATATTTTATAAAGGGTTTCCCAACACAGTTTTAAACCGCGTAAGGTACTAAAATCATATTAGCTAATAAGAAGGCCCTTTAGTTCTGATCTATTTCTATATTAAATACAATATTAATTTATTCTATTTTAATAACATGTGTGTCGATAAACCTGCTATGTTAATAAATTTATTTGATTTGATTTTGTGAAAAAAAAAGCCGGCTGATTCGTTTTGAGCAAAGTTTGCAACAAACTAGATGGCGGCACATTATAATAAAACAACTTTTAACCGGATTAATACTATGTATTATTGATTTTATGTCCTCCTGCGACCGCGGACGCAGCAAAGTGTTCGAAACATCAGGAAAAACAAAAACCAATAATACACGCGATTAATCAGGTTCAAAGTTGTTTTATTATAATGTGTAGTGATCGCGAAAACTTAAGATATTACTAGATGACAACAGTTTATGTCTCATGCATAATCAGGTTATTTTTACATTCAGAAAAAAAGCAGACTAATTTAAAGAAAGTCATTTTTAAACTGAAATGTTCAAACAAATTGATCCCATCATACGACTCGTACAGCTACAAAATTCAGATAATATATTTACTAATTAATATGCTCTCAAATTTTAGATTACCTATTTACATTCATAAGTTATTAAGATAATAAAACTGAATTATCGAAATTTCGTAGTGTTTTAGGCACTATTTAGACAGCCATCAATCTTATGTCTTATACAAAGCTTTACTTAATCTAATTCTTAGAAAAATTGTTTACAATCTACATGTCAATAGGCAGGTAGTAACAATTCAATTTACCTAATCATATATCTAAAAGTGTGTATACAGATTCTTTTTAGAATGTATACAATCATCACATCGATAATTTTTGAACAACTGTAAATGGAAACATATTTATCTTATGTTAAACCTCATTGCATAGCCACAATCTGACCACAACATTTATTATTTAATTTTTGTTCCAATCTATAAAACAAAGTTCACCTATTCTTTAAATACTCTGGTTTTATAGATTCTATAAATATTTAAAATATATTACAAATAGTGCGGTCAGATCATCGTATTCAGAGGTTTGTAACACAAGTGCTTCGATTTTTATTCAAGTACTATCGATTATGACATATACAATTCTTAAATAAATGGAGTAATGTATAGTTTTTATTTCATAGCTAATTCTGGCATTGTGATATAATAATTCCAAATCATGTGACTTTCAAGTATAGAATTGGTATACTTACAAGGAACCGAAACCAATCTATAGTGACTACTATGTGTAGGTACTTTACATTAAATGTCTATCCAGTCAGTTTACTTATTGACTGCATAATATAAATGCAAAACTATGTGATAACTATTATTTCGTTAGTCACTATATATTCATTTTTACTATGTGTCTATCCATTAAGAAATCTATGAAAGTGACTATAACTCTTAAATTCAATTTCCAAAGACTTCTTAATGTCTTAATATCGGTGGCATTCACAAAAAACCTTAGTAAAAACACACTCAGCTTATAAAACAGTGTTGTTGGTTCCTCGAACATCAGATAAAACGTGAACAGACGTGTAGGTAATGACTACCTATACTAATGCTGATAATGTATTCAAAATATCGTCTAACGTAATTAGCTAAAGCGTCTATCGATAAAGCATTTGTATAATCACAACAGCAAGTCCGTACCGCGTCATTCTTTTCACTATCTAAACAATATCACTAGAAAACAGTCTGGCACATCCGAAACTTTGGGGAACAGCGAAGAAAACTACGGCTGACCTTGTCTCGCACCGCGGCGTGGTCCGTAAGTATGCCGAGAAAATCGTTTCACCTTATTCCATTCATCACCCAACGTAAGATAAAGATGTCGAAAATAGTTTCAATAAACGAATGTAGTTCGCATCAGTATAAAAAATACAAAACTTTGCATAGTAATTGTCCGTTTTGATTACTTGATTTTATAAAAAATATTGAAAATAATAGTTTGTACATATTACATTATTATTTTCTGGATAAATCGCGTGCAGTATGTGAGCTTTATTGTATAAAACATCAGCAAACATTCGTTTTGTTTCTTAAGTAATTACTTTTAACAGAACTTAATATTTTTCATGCAAAGCGTTCATTGAACTGGTATCTTCAAATCTCTGTCTTCCGTAGTAAAACAACTTCCCCGGCAATCTCTTTAGGGCGTAGTCGTGAAGGGGGGGTCAGAGGACGGGCGCCGAGTTTCGTCGAGTTCAGCACAGGAGTTCGGAGTTGGAAGGCGGTACTCAGCTGGGTAGAGGCGGCCGTGACGCATGTGGGGCGGGGCTAGAAGGCTGCGGCTGCGCAGGTGACGGCGAATGCGTTGTGGTGCTCTCAGGAGCTGAATGTGTTCGCCCTGCTGGCTGCAGCACTGGGCTTGGTGGCCACGGGTGAGACGCCGTTGCTAGCGTCCTGGAAAAAGAAGGAAGTAATATAAACAGCGGAATAGCACATCATGATACAAGTGCGCTAAGTTGGTCATTACAGTCGCGGTTGAATTGCTAACCCGAGCCTTTAGGCGAGGGTACAATGACCGAGATGTGTAAAATTATTACCATATCATTTTTGAACTTTTGAAAAGCATATTTCGGTGCTACAACAAGTTTCCAATTCGCATAGATTACATTCTTGTCAACTTTGGATAAACAATCCACTTAAACAATTACACAATTTAAATGATATATATTAAAGCAATAAGATATTGGCACCGACTTCTATTCCACCAATGGGTAACACATACGAATAAATATTTTATTAATATTATAGGTTTGGGCAAGAAGTTTTTTGGATTAAATCTTTTTGAGGTTATTTTTTGCTTTTTAGTAATATTGTGGAGGTTTTGAAGTCGGTTTTTATAAATGTGCTTTTTTTTCTTTTTAGTTAACGTAATAGGTTGTATTTCTTACGTATTTTTTCTTATTTGTAAGTTAGAAAATTCTCAGTAGCAGCCTGGAGTTTGGGATTGTGCCCAGTAGATGGCAATAGGCTCAGCACCTATTACTTGGAACTCAATAGCAGTATTGGTGAAATATGGGTATGCGACTGTATACAACTCTGCCTACCCCTTCTGGGATTACAGGCGTGATAGTATTTTTATGTTTTATGTTTATCAAGTTACACTACTGTGATTACTGACGAATTCATGCTAACTAATAAATGTGACCAACCTAAATGAAAACCCGTATACAAACTTTCGTGAATAAAATTACCTCGTCCAAGCAAAAATCTCATAAATGCTCATAAAATAAAAACTGGGCCGAACTGAATAAAATGTTTATCGGACCAAATGGCATGTATAATAGCGAATCGAACAAAAAAATTATCTCAGATATAGGTTCAGGAACCTCGGAGTAATCGGTGTACATACATAAAAAAAAAATATATATATATATATATATTTACCGAACGAATCGAGAACCTCCTCTTTTTTGAGGTCGGATAATGAAACAAATGTTATTTGAGGGTTGACCTCTATTTGAAAAGAGATAAAAAAAAAACGAAAGTTGGTCGAAGATAAAATTGTACTCGTAGTCTGTGAATATTTTGCACTGTCATGTTCACTTATTTTACAGAAGTAAAATACCAACTTTTAGTCCGTAGGTACATAATTTCGTTGGAATCCTTTTTTTTTTCATATTGTAATTACAAAGTAAAAGTATAATTACAAAATATTGCCCAGTCTTCTGCGTAAATAAATTTTTTGATGCGGTATTATTGCTGTACTTGTCGTGACTTGTCGTTCTTATACTTTCATTTTATCGAATTAGGCAACTGAAACTCACCTGGTGTAAGGCGTAATAGTAGATGAGGGCGGAGTAGGCACTGCAGCAGTGTCGGGATGCAGGAAGTTTCTTCGCTGCTCCGCCCGTTCCCAACACTGCTGCAGACACCGAGCCATGACGTCTGGCAAATTATTTACTTGTTCCTGGAACACGTGAACAATTGGTTTTAGCAAAATTATGCTGCGCTATAAAAATGTATTACAAAGCATTTTTTGTATGAAGATGACTTTGTACAGATAAGCGATCAAAATATAATACACGATTAGGTATAGATACAACTCTAAAACTATAATACACATCTTATAGGACATTTATTTAAGAATATTATGCAGAAATCAGATAGTGGAAATTCATTCATTTGAGAACACGGTGGCTGAGAAAGGGATCAAAAATGGCAATTAAAAAAAATGTCCATATCCATCGACTCTGATCGATCCCCCATCTGCATATACAGGATTAACCACTATTCTAGTCCGCACCCTGTATATAAATTCGAAATAAAAATATGTTTCAACAAAGATATTTAGCAAGTGGTATTCAAAAATATATCCTTCAAAAGTAAAACAGTAATAGATTTTGCATGTGTTTCGCACATCATCATAATAATATATCTTAACTAGCTTCGGCCCGTGACTTCGTCTACGTGGACTTCAGAATTAAGTCCAGCCGGGATAAAAAGTATCCTATGTGTTAATCCAGTTTATAAACTACATGTGTGTCTAATTTTAACTGGCTCGTTGGTCTAGTGGTCCCAAGCGCGACTGCTGAGCAGAAGGTCTCATTAAGTTTTTCTGTTAGGAATTTCTCAGTAGCAGCCCGGAGTTTGGAATTGTGCCCGGTTGATGGCACTTTAATAACAGCATTGGTGAAATGTGGATGTATAACTGTGTATACTTCTGCCGACCCCTTGGGAATACATGCGTGATGATGCAACGACAAAATTTATCCAAATCCGCTTAGTAGTCATTGCGTGAGAGAGTAACAAACATCCATCCATCCATCCTTACAAAGTTTCAAATTTATTGTATAATACTAGCTTTTGCCCCCGAAATTTTCTGCGTGGATTTCAGAATTGGATCCATCCGGGATGAAAATTGTCTTATATGTTAATCCAGGTTATAAACTATATGTGTGCCAAATTTCATCAAAATCCGTCCAGTAGTTATTGCGTAAAAGAGTTACAAACATCCATCCTTCCATACATCCATCCTCACAAACTGGTATTATATACGTTTTTCTTCCCGGAAGCCTTAAAGGCTACCACACAACCCTGTCCAATCATATTCATATATATAATCCCAGAAAATACGTGCATAAAAAGAATAATGATCATAAGAAACTAAAATATTGAGTCCACCGGCTTACCGGATAGGCGAAAGTTCATTAACAGTCATAAGCAGAAGTTGCAATATAATAATTGGTCCTCCCCATCTTTCGTATCTGTTCTTAACCAAGTGACTGTGGCCGTTGTTGGCTCAAGCCTCTCGCACCTTCCACATATCGCAATACGGTAACTACCCCGTTTAAACGGAAATGTAGAACGGCAGAATTCAGGAATAAAAACAAAGGAAATAAAAGGTAGAAAGAGAATCAATAAATTCATAGAAATTATAAAACAAAAACGACATTTACCGATCACTTCAAAGCCTATCATAGTTTTTGACATGATTATTAATCAAATACTTCCTTGCGACCTTCAAACTAATGAAGCTTAGGTTACCTGTAATGAAGTAAGTTTTTCTTCTAAACTAGTCAGCCTCTCTTCAATGGTGTCTTGTCTCGTACTCATATCCGAAACAATCTCGTAGACTGTGTTCTGAGTCTGCAAAAGAAAGGGGTCCTAATATCAATCGCTTTGTAGTTCAAACTCAACTGTAGTTTCTAATCACTAATTCGTGTTAGTGTATTGGAACGGAGTTACTGAATCTTTGTCTGATTTGTGTGTGTAATGTAGTTTTAAACGAGTGTCCATATTATGTTTGTCCTCAAAATATCTTCTTGAGAATACTGTGACTTCTAATGCTAAATCATGCACGTCTTTAGCGGGTTCGACTTGGTTGGAATCAGCAAAAATATTTTCGTCTAAGAAATGCATGCGCAAAGCAAGTGGCCAAATGGGGTTGAAACGAAATTTTGTAGCATGCTTTGATTATAATATATCCAATGCAGTTCTGAACTCATAATCAGTCATGAGTACGTGTTTATAAAATTCGAGCTCGATATTTGAACAGGAACAATTTTAAACAGGTATAAAATCATAATGGACTTTTAGCGCTAAATCTATCGATTGCATTCCTAATGTGCTAACTAGGGTTCTAGCTCTAAATGAGTGTATGAGTGTAGCAATAGCAGTAAATATATTTTATAGAAATCAACGTACCTTTGCCATATCCGTTATTGTGTTGGCATTGTCCATCAGTTTTCTTTGATCCATCTTCACTTTCCGCAATCTGTAATATTAAAAATACCTTTTTTATCTAGTTTAAATATCATTGACTAAACTATAAGTAATTGAAATTTTCTGAAAAAAAATATTATTTTAATAATTTTAAATGTTGAAGTTTTGGTTAAGGTACCGTCACTACTACTATCTTGAAGTGGGTGCGGAGGCCGATTTAACTGTTAGCTAAGTATAGCTACACAAAAAAAAAATACAGAAAACATAAAAGCAGTAGTTTTTTTGTGAATTCTAGTTTTTTCGTACAGTCAACCGCACGTCGGCTGTTAAAATTTGACATTCACAGCGCTTTTATGACGCAGCAGTAAAGACGGTTTTCGAAGTTCAAGTATTACCACCATATACCGTTGACCGTACAAGTCGCAACTTATCGGTGACGGTCGGCAATACGTGGACCAACAGATCTTTTAAAAATAGACTTCTGTATTAACACTTACGCATAAATGGCTAACAAAAACTTCCTTTGATGCGTCCTCACTCTCCCAGGATGGACTCGTTTGACAAGTCTCGTGTGTTTGTATATTAACCATGTCTCCCGAAGCACGTTGGCAGCTGCATTTTTCAGCTGTAAGAATCCATATTTTCAATCAGATAATTCATTTCACTGTAAACACATTTAAATGTAAACTAGCCGAACACATGACAACACATGGTGTCCAATGTTTTGAAGCTTATTGTGGCTCAAGCTATTTACTTGCTCAAAGTTTATTAGTCAACAATATTAGTTTTTATTTAGTTTCTTTGTTATTTAGTTTCTAGCGAAGTGTATTATCGCTACTGTTGTGTTAGTTTGCAACATCTTTAATTTTTCTAGTGTGTTATTCAATGTGTCAAGCGTAATCAATTTAAAGCTTATTATTTATATCGTTATAATTTAGTTACTTCACTTTGTCTTTAGCATAACCTAGCTTGTAAGTCTTACCTTCTTAGAGTCCTTCGACTGTTACTACAGTAACAGTCACCTTACCTTTTTCGTTAGCTGGGTTTCCATCATGAAGTTATGGACATGTTTCTCCGCTCTAGTTAACTCTAATTTTCTCGAAGCAACGGTCACTAATAATGCTGTACATCCCGCCCCCTGTTAATTAGATTAACAATAATTGTGATGAACTTATATCACAGCAATACTTACTCTTTTAGTAAGTTGTGTGTCCATCATGAAGTTATGAACGTGCTTCTCGGCTCTAGTTAATTCTAATTTTCTTGAAACAACCGCGACTAATAACGCTGTGCATCCAGCTCCCTGTTAAGTGAATACCTTAATGTAAAATGCAAGCGAACGTGTAGAAGCATTCAAGAATTTTTCATTCCAATAACGCAAGTTGAAGGCTAAAAATCAAAAATAAACTATATTTTTTAGCTATGTGCTATCCTTTTATTTTATTTTTTAAATTTATATTTAATCTTATTGAGGATAACAGACACAATACAATAAAATGATGTCTCATAGCGATGTTTAATTAATATCGCCCATTATTGTCTCAATTACCCTCTCTGATAGCTTTAGATTTTAATATTTACTATTTAGACCTTGATTAGTTTAATTTGCTTATATTAAATTCAAACCTGTTGTGCTAAAATGCAAAAAACTATACATATAGAATAAAAGAAGGAAAATTCTTACCTATCAGAATGGTTTACGCGGAATATTCTTACCCATCAGAATGGTTTACGCGGAATATTCTTACCCATCAGAATGGTTTACGCGGAATATTCTTACCCATCAGAATGGTTTACGCGGAATATTTCGTGAAAGCAATAGCACTGGTTTCCTTCTTTTATTATTCTTTCATATAGTCATAACAATTGATAAGTAGTCATCGAAAACGACGATCATTTCATTTTAGTGCATTTCCATCTAATAGGTGCACAAGTCTGAATCAATTCAACGTTTACTTCCATTTTTACATTAAGAAAATCTAGTATTTCATTTAACTTTATGAACATTTACACAAACACTATTTTAGGTGCAATAAGATTTATTGTACATTTCTGTATTAAAACAATTTTAGGAAAAGTGAGCCATTTTAAAAACAAACGTATTGTGCAATCCAGTGAAATATTTAAGTGAAGAGAGAGCTAGAAATAGTTAGGAGAAATGAAGCATTCCATACTACAAATTATATAATTTCTAATAGCTGGCTTTAACAGGGAAATGGACGTAAGTTTATTTAAAAAAATATTGAAATCGTACTTATATTATTGATATAGGTATTCCAAATAATGCTGTTGCCTGCAAGAACTACGAATAAAATATTACGGTAGTAACCCTATATTCAAAATATTGTGTAGATATACTGAGTGTGAGTTACAGAAGTGGTGACATGTGTATACATAGACATAATACTGCATTCATAATATTTTAACATATATAAATACTTCGTAATACAGATATATTTTGTGAACATCAATATGCTTTATAAATACTCATAACATCAAATACACCGACATAGATTTGTGATTTAGCGCAAGTTCTCGAGAGTGTGAAGCATTTTAGTGTGGTGTGTGAATTGTTTGTTACATTGAAACATTTGTGTTGACTGACTTCCACATCGATAAATTTCAACCGTTTTATGAGGCGAGTTTAAGGCGAAAGCATTCCAACATTATTATGTTGACCTGATTTGCCGCACAACAAAATTAAATTATGATAATCATACATTTTATAAATATTTGTAAAGTGCTTACTTGAATTGTGTCAGTCAACACATACAGTCATAAAGTTTGTTTGTAAGGAACTTACCATAATGCCGGTGCTAACAGCAATACCTCTGCCGCAATATGTGTTTGGCACTATGTCACCAAAACCGACGGAGAGAAACGTAATCGCAATAAGCCACATCGCATTCAGTAGGTTAGCGTGTTCTTCGTCGTGAAACCTGAATGGTTAATAAATTTCAACGCTTTACTCATTGACCTGTCTACCCTAAAGTTCGAAGCGACCGATAAACGAGTGTTCATTCACAAATCCTACCTACTGACTCATCGCACGCAAGCCAATCCCTACACGCGTAGTGGATTAAATGTAAAAAGATGGAACAAAAGAAAGAAAGAGAGGGTTCCGTATTGAGTTGAAGAGTTTGACTTTGATTAAAATGAAACTGTGAAATTGCTTCAAACATTCTGTGACGTTATTAACAACACATAAAATGGCTCACCTTTACCGACCTACATAGTGTCACCTAGACAACGCAAGTTTATGGAATTCAATTAATATTAGTACTGTCGCAAATCTTGCGATGCCTAGTACAGTTCACTCCTAGCCACACACAACGTATGAAAGATGTATACATTTTCAAACCAACCCAAAGTATCCTACTATGTTTTCATACATACCACCATACCGCAGGTGAGGGTAATGCCACGGCCGCAGTAAGTGTTGGGGACTATATCACCGTAGCCAACACAGAGGAACGTTATAGCTGTCAGCCACATTGAGTTTAGCAAATTGGCATGATCTTCATCGTGGAACCTGAGAGCCAAAATGCCCGACAAGAACCACAGATAACCGGTTGTTTCTACTATAAAGTCAATATAAGTTCAACTTCAAAATTACATAAAACAATTATTTTAAATAGGGACCTCTAAGCAAAGTTTTTGTGGCAAGAGGAAACAAGAGATTTATTTTAATTTATGGAATCAATTTTAAATTTGATAAAAATTAATGTGAAACAAGACTCCTAGACATAAAAGAAAATTTTGTCATGCCTAATGGAAAAACAAAACTTTCGTTCTACACAGATATTGTACGTACTAATACCGAATATAAAGATTCTTAAATACAACGTGCATTCTAAACATTAATCTGGGTTGAATACCAAATAATTATACTTGTAGCCATGCGTGAATTAAATTTTAAACCTTAGGTGAAGGTTATGATAACACAGATAAACACTTAGTAGATAGATTGGTGAGAAGAGAGAAGGAAAAACACGTAAGAGTTACAAGCAACTTTCTTGAACGAGAAGAAGAGGTAACTTGTTTTGATGCATGATTATGATAAGGTGCAATGGTTTTGTGCATGTTGATGGTAAGTCAGAAGCTTTGTCTAACATTAAGTGTGTTGTATCCTAGAGCCATTTTGTGCGTGATTAAAACCTTGTTATTTATTTAACTTATATTTGTGTACGATATTTGTATTATCATTTATTGTGGTAAGCCGTGCTGTGATTTTTATCGTTGCTTTCTAAAGTACATGATATAGATCCACGGTATCTATATCAGTAGTCTCATTGTGCAGTTATAGTGGTTATATGTTTCTAAATAAAGTTAAATCTACTATATCACAACAAGCATCCTCTTTCTTGACAACGGTTTGTTATATCCGCTACATCTAACACAAACTAATAAATTATAATAACAGCACTTGTGTTCTGAATACATCTTACAAAAGCTATATTTTGCGAAATTAGTCAAAGTCAAACTCTTGTATCTTATTGTGATGATTATGAACCTAGCGGCGCTACATAAACTCTCCATAAATCTTTTTACGTAGACATTGAAAACAAAAAACACAGTGGATTTGAAAAAGCAAAAACTAACAAATATTTACAACGCCACAGTACAAAAGCAATAGCATTCCCCACATAGGCAATACACCGGTGATATTCAAATCTTTATAACTTGAGTGTCAAACATATAATGTGGACATCAAACTAAAACGATGGAAGCGTAGATACTGACAGAGAATTAGGAACAACTTTAAATGAGGAAGGAACATCTGATCAAATCGAATGAGCAAATCAACTTTCCAATACTGTTACAGGTTTTGAATACCCCACCCAAGATTTCGAACACATAATTATAATTATTACGCAAATAAAGATTTATGTCACCAACAACACATAACAAATGTACCAACCTTTCGCACTGCCGAAGTGTCCAGCTTGCGATTATCCAAAGAGAAACCATAAAAACTAGTAACACGGTACCTGGGCAAATTGTCATAAGTGTCTTCAAGACAAATCTGTGAACAGATTATATAAGAAATATTAATATTTAGCGACGCAAATAGATCAGTTACAGTTGTTTTTTTTATTAATCAACTATTAAAGGCCTTAATATAACTGTACTGTGTTGCAAATGTAACCATAGTAAAATGATTTTACTTCTAGGCAACACCAAAATATACAGCAATTTAATATACTTATTTTATAATTTATATAAAAATAAATTACCTAGTGTTAAAATTAATTCTGTTTAAAGCTCCTATACTTCTGGATGAAGCATCTGTGAATAATTTACTGTGAAGTAACATGACCCTGCATATTAAATAGAGTCGAAAGAACATCGGCAGTGACAGCGTGACGTCATAAGGAACCTGAAATGAGAAAAGCAATCACTTAGTACGAATACATATTATATAAGATATCAAAAAATCCTGAACTGACAGCATGTTGTATCATATCCAAGACAATATTATGATTCAATAAAATTTCAAGTGATGTCAATCACAATTAAGTGAGTAAAATGTAACTAATGTGCTTTGTGCTGAATAGATATCAAACCCAAATCAATTGCTCAAAAGTTATACATTCTGCAAATTCCAAAAACGGCAACATCAAATAACGTTGCTTGATAACAATGGTAATACAACTTCATATTTATCTTCATATCACTCAGTCATAGTATCACCACAAAAAGTGTAATTGTGTACTTCGCAAAATACAACGTAACTTAAATGTATTATTATAACTTTAAATTTTAAATTTATAATATTTTAAATTAATAACTTATAATCTAATGACTCCTACATGCAGACAATAAGAACAATACCGAACAAGTATTAATACTAAAAGAAAAAAAAACATCTGTGACAAACACTATGTAGGTCCCACTTGGTCAATTCACATACACAAATAAAATAGGATTTTGCCGTACATAAATCGGATACATGCTCAAGACGAAGACCCTTAACATCACTTAAATCTTAGTAACACTTCAACTCAGTGAATACAGACCTGGATTTGCTTAAACATCGTGCCCTAAAGAGAAAATTGAAAATGAATGTCAGTTAGCAAATAAAGTACAAGAATGAATCTAAATAATAGAAGGAAATAAGTAATAATAAGAATTACTCCAAACAACAATAACAGTTCGAAGAAATTGTGGTTTTAATTCTACGAAATAATGTTTGTACTGAGTAGTACAAACACGTTTTCAATACACTAGTCTAGTTATACAAATATTAACAATGTGAAATACCCTCACTTAAATAAATATTTTTAAATTCAGATAACTACAACAAAAATAATTTAATCTAGAGCAAAGAATACTAAACTTGACACAGTTTTTCAACATCAAGTATTTAAATTGTAAGATGACATAAAAAGGCCAAAATGCTTGAATGACAGTGACATCTACTATATTAAAGTAAATAAAAAACACTGAAACTTACTACTTCAACGCCGATGACGCCTCCTTTGTTTGCCAGTTTGGTGGTCCAAGTGAAGGTATATTGGCCGGGGATAGGATGCACGGCGCAAATAGCAAGCTCGAGGCCAATTTGAGCTATCCGCTGCCATATCATTGCTATCCGCCAGTCGTCAGCGCAGTTGTCTATCATAAATAACTGAAAGACAATAAAACAATTTATGTAACACAAAACATCGACCAAAAAAGACGCACAAATTTTGCAACGAAAAATTAAAATTTGAGGAAGCATGTTTTTAGAGATCTTAACTTTTTTAATAAAAATCAAAAGCTACGTTGTAACAAGGTGTGCCGTAAAATTGCTATATTGATCCGTTGCATTAAGAACCAAAACGAATTAAGAAAGTTTTCTGACCCACAATCTTGAGAAGGCCTAAGTTTACGAAGTTGATTTTGTTACCTGTACTTCTAAAGCGTGATACGCGACGATTAGGCCAAGTAAAATCACAGTCGACATTGATATAAGCGTCTTCAACGCCTGCGAATATATTGACGCCTGAAATAAATGACAATTTATTGTAGATTTCTGAAGAAACATTTAATTGATAAATATCTTTTTACGTTACCTTAGTATATACACCAGCACTTGAAAGTTCATTTTCTATAACCATAATTATTATACCAAACATTCCCATTACTAAAGCGTAATCACTTATTCGTTTCCGTTTTTCGAATAACGCCTTTCTTCTACCTAACCTGGAAAAGAGAAAATAATTTTATTTAGTTTGGTATTAATATAATATAGCATAAATATATATAGCTCTAAAGATTTTAATGTCGAATTTCAGAGGGACTTCAAAATTTACGAGGGTACCGAAACTGGGTCTCGTTCGTCTGATCAAAGTTTTCGTGCCGACGTTCAGTATCACGGGATTAGCCTTTATTGATGGAGGCGTATAGTCATTGATTGCTACCTCGCAATCTTCCCGATTGATTTATCAGTAAATTGGTATTGGAAAGGATTAACTTCAAGCTCCAGAAGGGCTGAAATTTTACATCTAACAAATTGATTTACTTTTATAACATGTATCTGTTATATTTTTATAATAATAATGTAACATTAAATTAATTTTTAAGGTGATCAATTAGATAAATTGAACAATTAACAAACTGAATTAAACCATCTCTCCAAAGGATAAGATAAGGTCAAACCACTATTACTATTTGTAAACTGTTGTGACTTATAAAATCTGGCACGTTATTGCCGTACGTGATTCTAACAAAGCCAATGCACCTCACGTTTCTATGGCTGACGTTCCGATTACACTATAATAGGAAAAAACACGAAGAACGAAAATGTTCACAAAAATAAATAATATTATACATACAAATACATTGCAGCTATCAAATTAATCTTTCTATCGACGTGATAACAACACTTTCGAACTAGGCTAGCTTTTTTGACAGAATAAAACAGACATTAACGTTAGTTACTGTTGACTTATCAAACAGAATACGGGTAGTCTCATAAGGATTAATACATATACTGCACTTAAATATTACTGAAGACGAATAAAATCGATGCGACCCTGATGCATGTTATTTCCGTTCGTTCAAGGCTGTATAGGCATTATTAAAACGCTTCTAGCTGTGTTCGCTTTATGAACAAGTTTTGTGTGAATTATTTATCTATTTTTCAAATTTATGTGACGTGTTGGTGGTTCTGTATTATAGTATGAGCTTACAATCTTGCTGATTGGTTTGATAGACGTGTCCATTACAATGTATGATGTGTTAAAACTTTAAAACTGTGACATTGTATTCGGAATATTTTGTAAAAAAAAATTTGTTTTGCTCGTATTTTACAAATAAGAATGTTTAGAAACTCAGATTTTTAAATACTGATAAGTCTTTCAAACGCACTATCGCATACGTAGCAAACTCAAAAGATTTAATTTGTGTGGAAAAAAATATATGGTCGTGATCAGGATTTGAACTGGCACCCCCAAATAAACACTCTGTGTGATCAGATCTTAACTTTGTCCTTTTACATTTAAACGTGCGTTAACTTAACCATACAAGCTATATTCGTTTATAACTTAGAAAAGGTCTCAAAATGCGTCGGTTGATAGAATACTGATAGGACCACGCTTGCGACCATAAACTACCCTTATAATGACCCGAACGATTTCGGATGGTGAACGATACTCATTGTGTGTTTGTGGAAACATGTTTGATATTTAAAATACACTATAAGAGGCTTTATTGAAGTGTGTGTAAGAAGAAGAAGAAAGAATTTACTTCATCATCATCATCTCACTGTTTTTACCCTAATTTATGTGGAGTCGGCGCAGCATATCTGCTATAGCTAGCTATATACATTGGTGTATAACATCGACACTCATAGCATCATCATAGCATCACGCCTGTATTCCCCGAAGGGGTAGGCAGAGGTATGCGCAACTGTACACCCACATTTCACCAATGCTGTTATTAAGTCCCATGTAATAGGTGGTGAGCCTATTGCCATCAACCGGGCACAGTTCCAAACTCCGGGCTGCTACTGAGAATATCCTAACAGAAAAACTCAATAACACTTTGCCCGACCCAGGGATCGAACCCGAGACCTCCTGTTCAGCAGTCGCGCTTGGGACCACTAGACCAACGAGGCAGTCAACACACTGTTCCTATTCTTACAAATAATACCATATATAGGTGAGTGTGAGCGTCGATGTTATACGAGCGATAAATCTGTATAAAATATAGGCATAGTAATATCTTAGGTTTTCGCGATCACTACACATTATAATAAAACAACTTTTAACCGGATTAATCGCGTGTATTATTAGTTTTTGTTTTTCCTGACGTTTCCTGAGTCGTCCTGCGACCACGAACGCTGCAAAGTTCGAAACGTCTCCTACCAAAAATCACTTAACGCGTCTAAAGAAGTTTTCACATTAATAATATAGCCCTAACATAGCATTTCCTGACTTTGAATGTGTAAAATCCAGCTGTAATAGACAAAATAGAGAATCCCATAATAGAGAAATGAAATGCTAAAACTCGTATAAACAACAAATCTAAATGTCCTACTGCGTACAGATTCAATCCACTTTATATTAGATATATAATACACATAACATTGCATCGCGCCTGTATTCCCCGGTGTAGGCAGAGGTATGCGCAACTGTACACCCACATTTCACCAATGATGTTATTAAGTCCCATGGCCCATAGATGGTGAGCCTATTGCCATCAACCAGGCACTTCCAAACTCCGGACTGCTACTGAGATCTTAACAGAAAAACTCAATAACATTTTGCCTGACCCGGGAATCGAACCCGAAACCTCATGCTCATCAGTCGCGCTTGGGACTACTTGACCAACAAGATGTTTGTCTAGCGTCTAGTAGGAGTAGTGTTTGTCTTTGGATATATAATATATTATATCTATACCGGAACAGGGAAGATACATTTATACTTTATTATCCAAATTATTAATATTACTACCAAACTAATCTATTTTACAGAATTTTAAATACAAATAATACAGCAAGAAGCATAATATCAGCTGGATAAGTTATTGATATTGCTGTAATTCTATCTTAAAGATCTCTTTATTAAAATGAGAACAAGAATGATACAATGAAAATATTTCCGAAAGTAGACTGAAAGCAGTAAGTTATTTGGCAATTTCCATATTATTGAATTTTCATCTCGTTTCATTTGATCGTGTCGGCATTCAAAATTTTTACTTACATTTTTCAAGCGGATTTTTTCTGGATTTAAGAATGATGACCGTAACTGAATCTATTTGATTCAAGTCAGTAGGTAATATGAATTAAATGTGAAAAATATTGTTTTAGTCATCAGTAGATCATTCTTAAACTCTAAAGTTTTGCTAACGAAATTATCATAATAACACAGAGATGTCTGAGTCCATCTGAACAGAATCACGTACAGGTCCATTGTTTTGAGAAAAAACCATCTATTTGTTATGTCTACAATGTACTTAGATATGAGGGGCCGGCTTTCACGGGGGATGATACATCGTTTATGTATTCTTGTCTCGGGAGAATAAACTCGTCGGCTTTCGGTCCAGGATTGACCCCAACTTTATTACACTGGTTATTGGTTCCATATAACCCACGAGACTTAATGAAAATAGGAGCATCCGATATCGGCAAAACAATGAAGTACGCCATAATAATGATATCTTGTAGTAACCACGTTTATATTGATCGCATTTCACGAATGGCATAAGGATTCTGTTTATGTAGGTCGTAAAAAAATCTTTGACTGATGCTGTGATATTAAATATGAATAAACTTATGCGCGGGAATCGAAAAATGTATTTTTAAATTATATAAATAATATATGAACCTACTACGGTATATTACCTAAAAAAATATATGACTATGTTGTAATTATAACTATAACCGCCTTGTTGTTCTAGTATTCCCAAACGCGACTGCTGAGAATGAGGTCTTAGGTTCGATTCCCGGGTCAGGTAAAGTGTTATTGAGTTTTTCTGTTATAAAATTCTTAGTAGCAGCCTGGAGTTTGGAATTGTGCCCCTTAGGTGGCAATAGGCTCACCATACATGGGACTAAATAACAGCATTGGTAAAATGTGGGTGTACAACTGTGTATATCTATTCTATCTACCTTTTCAGGGAATACAGGCGTAATGCTATGATGCTATGTGAACAAAGAAGACGAATAATATTAATAAACTTAAATTCAACCGAAAATCGAATGAAAGATATAACGAAGACACTATACGACACGTTTGGTCGACATGTCACCATACTCCATAGGGATACCCTGTGTGACACTATCAAAAGGAGAATGTTAATATTACAGAGCCACGTGCTTTAGCAGCAAGGAAAAGAAGCAAGGAGAAGAATAAAACCAAAGTATGACCGGTAAGCTGAAGAAAAATTGCATGAAGAAATCATTAGATAGGTCGCCGTCGATAGGACGCCTAAATAAAAACTTATCGATAAGAAGAATATTTAATTCAATTCTTAGACTATCTTTGGTATGTGTTTTTATCTAACAGAAGATCAAAGCACTCACAAAAAAATATACATCAAAAGCCGTGAAATCTAAACTTTTGAAGTGCAATCCATTTTATTGAAGTTCAAATATGTACTCGTATATTCATCCGTGTTTACTTTAGTCTCAAGTTCACACACGCGTACCAAAGTGAATGTACACCCACAGTAAAATGGAAATTTCATATTGAAATCCGACCAAAATGGTGGGTTTATAAATCTTTCCCGGGTTTGCGGTTTGAAATCGTGGGTGATCAGATAGTGGATGACGCTGCTCTATTTGCATTGTAACTGACTACTGGGAGTTTTCCAAAGAAATTATTATCATACGCGCTTTTGTGTCGTGTTGGATACATTTCCATTCTGTCTAACGCAAATGTTAACGTTATTGAAATATTCTCGCTTGCAGTCTCATATGATTTTATTAAAAAAAAAATATTAAAGAAACGTGATGCTGTCGTTATTTTGTCAAAGGTTTGCGAAATAGCAAATTAGATCTGTTGAAACTTGACTTTTATTGTTCAAAGTGCCAATTGGGATACTACAGGATAACTGTTGTATCACATTTCTAAAGACTTCAGATAAAAAAATTCAACATAAATATTTACGCCGAGTATCCACGTTTAAAAACCAAATATTATATACAACAAATTATTCAAAAACATTAATAGTGCACTATTTGTTTATATCATTAACTGCATTAGATACTTTCCAAATTCTGTACAAATTTTTTTTACTCTGCAAACGAATACGGGCTCTCTGAATATCAGAGAACAGTTTATATTCTTAACTCCTTCGTGCCCTTAATCATGCTTATACTCTCTTATAACTAAAATGTTCCTAAAGTTGCTATCTCTTTCCATTGTTGACATAATATATTTTATAAGCGACATGGACAGGTATAATACAAAAAAAAAACCGTTTTAAGAACATCTCTTTTTATGAATAGAGGCCTTATTCCCAAATTAAACACGAATCCACGTGACATAAAGTAAAGCTCAGCATTGTGTAGTCTTACAAAGACGCTCTCCAATTAAGTTGAAGTGCCAACTTTGTCTGGTTCATTATCATTTCATTGATCGACTTTTGAAAAGCTCTTAGTGCGCTCAAAACTTCACGATTTAAAACTTGCATATTTGACTTCTTCTTTAAATGCCGCAAAATTTGTGTTACGACATATTTTTGTGCACTACCATTGCATATTTTGTCCATCAGATTTTAAACGACAATAAATATTTTTCGTTTGATTCTACAACAAGAATGTTATTATAATGCAGATAATGTATAGATATATACTCTGAATTGTAAACAGTTGACTTACAGAAAACTCTCTTATCGAGGGATAACCAAATAATCTTGGGACAACTCACGTTTGATTCAAGGTAAGTAGCTACAATTAAACTCAATAGAAACATCACGCACATCCACTCCAATTACAGCCAGAGCATTGGACACTAACCTATATCCTATATTGGGTTTGTGCTTAGCTGTTCCCCCGCCCTTGTACGTGCCGCCGCCAAGCGCCCGTTCTTCGCCGAAACGCGGGTATTCGCTGTGTACGCCGACTAGTGCGACGCCGGCTTCCTCGGCCCCCGCGTCCCTCCCTCCCCCCGAGTACGCCTTCATCGCGCCCGGGATCGAGAGCGTCGACACCGGCTTCCGCAGCTGAAATACACCAAAATATACTGTCAGTAATGTGTGGAAGTCGAAAATTGGGATTTCCTCCAGTCAAAGTATAAACAATAATTTGCAGCGATTCGTTTTGGACTCTATAGTGAGTTCAAATATCCATAATAATCGCAATAATACAAATACATGATACATAAAAAAATACAGAATAAAGACCATTCGCCTTAGACTACGTAGTAAAAACCATAAGGCTCCTCGTAAAACTTAAGATAAACGAGTTGCGTTATATTTTTGAACTCATAACCGTTTACCCTCCTTAACATAACAATGTCCGTTATCCTCTTAAACGTAGGACGGCTGCCCTCGAGGAAATACCATCATATCCTTGACCCGAGGTTAATAAAATGACGCTTTATGGAAATGACAAAGATACACACAATATAAATGACTTTATACCACTGGAAGTACTCGTACATTCCTGTGTTCGTTTTTGTAATTATAAATGTAAGTACAATTTTTATTATTTTATCCGACTCAAGTATTGTATATAGAGTACATTGTGCATTGTGAAAAACCCTGGACTTCAAAGCTCTAAAATCTTCGCATTTCTCAATTCAATCATTTTCAATCATTCTAATTCGCAGACAGTTAGCGTTGTGATTTGCCCATTACTTCGCTTTAGGACAACAGGCTCTTACCGTCTAGTTATAGTAGGTAACTATAAAATTGTACACATACACATATTATTACAAAACACAAACAAACAATATATAGGCTAGCAGCGTCGGAAACGGACCTCCAAGTTATCGATGGTTAAAACTCGACAAAAGGTCAGGAAATCTTAACACCAGGTTCTCATAGCTAGATCAAGTATGTTACAAATTTAGGAAATGCATTCAAACAGTTGACTAAGGTTAATCACATACTATAAATTAGCTACGCAATTATTTTGTGACTAATTAGAAATACTTTATTGTTGGAGCTCCTATTACGCAAGCACAAAAGCTTTTTGATATATTACGCAAATAAAATTGCGTGTACAGCAAACTCTTTGGGAAGACATTTTTGTGCCTAATTAGAATTCTCTGGATACTTGAGTGTACCCATAGCAACAGTGAGTGAAGGAAGGCCAGAAATGTGACGTGTTACATACTAAACAGCCGGTTTGACCAGCACGTTTGTGCCACTAACTAATTTAATTTATCTACGTATGTGCATTCCGGCTCTTAATTTGGGTTTGCTTTCCTGGTTTCCATTAGCTTAATGAGGTTATTGAGGCAATTTATTTGTAGCTGCATATCTTCAAAAACCTTTATTTTTATTACATAACTTAAGGCTAAATGATGAGATACGGTTAGGTACACCTAGATGTTTTTTGGTTTTAGTCTATGAAACATACGTGTACCCTATTTATTTGGCGACTAAACCTAGTTGTAGTCTTTATCATATAGGTTACAACTAGACACTTCTAATATAAAAGACTTAGTCTGTGACTACGTAACCGGATGACCAAAATTACCGAAGGTTCTGGCTTTTTTCTTATGTGACAAGTTAGTCTTCTGCAAACTCCAACCAAAAGTATTTTGAAATATAATTATATAGATTATTGTATGATGAAAATTATTAAATAGAATATAGCTGAGTTTAATCAAATGCAATTAGAGGTACCTAGCTAGTTGTAGCCGAACCTAGTAGTAAACACGGTTTGGCTTTAACATATCAAAGTTATCCGGCAAGCTTACATTCATCGAACCGTCTATTTCCGTCATGTTACTCGAAGCATCCAAGGTAAGGGTGACAGAATCCTCAAATTAACCAATTGCTCAAGCGTCTAGACGAAGAAATCGACCGAGTGTGACGCCGATGAACAAATTTTGCCATAACACAATAAATTTGAATCATTGCGTGTAAACCATTGCTTAATTAAACTGCATAATTCGTTATGATGTATTTAAAATAGAGTTCGCTAAGCATGCGTTAATGCTTTTCAAAGATTTATCTTTAACATTTAAAATAAGTTTAAAAACTTCTGGGATTTATATTTTAATTAAAAAACTCGCTTATGATCCATGCGACATTGGCTCGTAACTGTGCCTAAGTGAAAACCCTGAAAGAGAAACTCATTAAGTATATTAGCTTTGAGCCGAGTTTTTATTATTTTGGCAAAAATACTTAAGTCTTTATTGAAAATGTTTTGCGGTTATTACAGTGTGATTTTGGTGAAAAGGTTTATTTGCTTCGTACCCTGATAACATCGTATGGGACCTTTAAATACTTATATTTATTTTTTATATTAAATATGGCTGCTGTTTACAACTGCTTTGAGTTATTCAAGTGTAATTTTTTATTTTTGGAAGCTTTCAATTGTTATTTTTGCTTAGACACATACATAAATTGCTACGTATAATTAGCGTTCTGTAAAATATATGTCACGCAATTACGTGCTTAATGAGCTATTTACACACTATAGCTAAATGGTAGCCCTAGAAATGTATACACTACGAACTCAGCAGTTGTTTAGCTAGCGATTTCTCTGTTTATGTAGTGCCGCGTTCTTAGGGGCCCCACGCTAATATCGAATAGATCTGCGGTATCACGTCGCCAATTCGGTTAAACTTGGGGGATCCGATCGTAATAGCATCATTCGTATAAACTGTCCTCGCTGAAACTACCCGTTTACTCTTTCCTAGATGAAATATCGGAGAAAACGAAGACGAAGAAGTAGGTAGAAATGTTACCTTACTCTTTTTAGAGTCGCCATGATCAAGGAAAGATAGGAATGTGGTAAAAGTACTGTGAAGTAAAAGTTTTGGTCTTAAAGGATCTATTTACTTACAAACACTCTTATTACAATTCTCGCAAAAGTATGAATGTAAAACACAAGAAATATCTCAAAGATAAATATTATTTGGTATTGTATAGACAAGTCTTTAAATAACAACAAGTAATATAGCAATTCAATTTTTAACACAACTCGTTTTGTAAAACAACAATTCAACGAAAACAATCACACTAACAACTAACTTTAGATGAATTTGTACACACAAACAAAACGAAATTAGAAACGTAGAATCATAAACGGACTGCAAGCATTTTTATCTTTTTTAGAGTAAGCAAAGTCGTTCATTCATTCAACATTCATAACACGTAACAAAACTTTTTCGTTTCCCGTCAAAACTTTTGCCAACTTCTTTTGTTATTACACGTACGTATAAAAATTTTGCATTTATGCGTGTTCCCATATTTCTGTCAACTCGTATATACCTACATATTTTAAGGAGACGGGTTATATGGATGACTGAATATTGTAAGATGTTGCCTTTACTGAATTCATAAATCCGAAAAATGTCGGCCATGCAGATTTAAATTTGGATTGTTCTTTATTTATTTTAATATAACATAGTATCACGCCTGTAGGCAGTAAAGGAATAGGCAGTGGTATACATTGTTGTGCGCCCACATTTCACCAATGCTGTTATCAAGTCCCATGGAATAGATGGTAAGCCTGTTGCTGTCTGCCGAACACAAAACCAAATCTCTGGGCTACAACTGAGAATTTCCTTACAGGAAAATACAGTAACGATTCACCCGACCCAAGAATCAAACGCAGGATCTCACGCTGCGGCTTTTTAGCTACACCGAAACCCTGATGAAATAAATGCTTTATTTATTTATTTTCGCAATTGTAAATTTTGTGAGGGTACAAATATCAATCTTAACTTCAAAATAATCAGAGGTTTTTTTCAATTAAATTTAACTGTAGCAAGTTATTGAAACCATTTTAATGCACCATAAAATATTTCTGCCAACTTCGAAATGTCACGTCAAACACGTATTGCGTTTTACGCCGACTATAAAATACTAAAGTTAAAATACATTGTTTTTGAACTCAACGTGGATATAATTTTGCTGAAAATGTATTTTTGTTGCGACCAAATACGGTTGGTTTTGTCGCCTAGTCAGGTGGGTGGCGACATATTAGGGATTGAGGCACGACTTGAATACAAATGGGGTATAGGAAATGCCGACGTGCGGCGATATGTGTTGGCAAACACTGATGAGTTTGATCTCGAGTGAGATAATCTGTGTGAATGGAGGCGATAATTTATCGAATGTTTGTGAAAATGTGATGAAAATAATGTCACGTGTGATCTCACGGAGTGTTTAGGTTGGTTGTAGAGCAAATAGCTATGAATTTTGGAACCTTAGTAAAGGTTAAGGGTGGTTTTGTCTGTGTGGCTTTAGTCAGTCTTCTTTCGTGTAGTATGAAGCCAATCTAATGATGCCGTTGTGAAGCAGCTGAGAACGAGTTAACGTCTCCATTGGACGATTTCCACACGCACCAAAAGTATGCCCCTTTTAAAGTTGAACGAAGCTATTCTGTAATATTTTCGAAATACAATTCATACTTAAAATCTATTCCCAAATTTTGTATTCTTCATGAAGTAGCAATGTCCCATTACGAGGAAATGTTGTGGAAAATGATGAACTTTTATCGAGGGCTATGTAATAAGGAAAATTTCAACGGTCACGGTTGGGTATAAGCCGAGCTTTAAAAATTATTGTACAGTGGTTTTTTATATAAACAGGGACAGCCAGTGTTTAAACAATATATTGAAGTTTTAATTGAATACCAAATAGTCCGTGAATAATTACTGCTATAATTATTGCTTGTATTATATTACCGTGCATAATATTCACAGTATACAAGCAAAATACATAATTATTTATTGAATGCCTGTTAATGTATCCCACTCAGAACGTACTTCGATTTAAGCAATATAAAGTTTATTGTCGAAAAATGTATTGTCGCATTATTCTTCTACTACGTTGCTAAACAAAATAGTTTAATAATGAAATACCTGTATCACTGCGAACATCACTAAATCCCCAAAAAACTCTCTCACTTTCATATTTGACTTGACGCAAGCGCGACAGCTGGCGTGAGGTCCCGGATTCGATTCCCAGGTCGGGCATAGCGTTATTGAGTATTTTCTGTTAGGAAATTCTCAGCACTCAGTTCGTAAGTTGGTGGTATGCCACTCTCGTGCTTTGGAGAGCATGTAAAGCCATCGGTTATGTGCCTGATCTCTCTCCGGTCGAGTCAGATTGCCGCCCCATCGGACGATGAGAGTGAAAGAAGAGGTAGTGCACCTGTATTTGCGCATACACTTGTGAACTATAATATCTCCTGCGTACTAGGCTAATCTCCGTGGAGATAGGGCCGCCGTGATCGAAATACGGGTTGGAGGAGTATTATTACTTACATATAAGAATTAGCCATACAAGCAGTGTTTGAAGAGATTTAAGTTCAATATAGTTAAACTATGTTTCTTTTTTAATATATTTCATCCCAAAAGTCTGGATTTTATAGGTGGAACATTATTATTATAATAGGTTTATAAACGCAACAATAAATAACTTCCTTTTACACGATTGCTAAAAGAAAGAGTGTTATGTTTTTAGGGTTCTTGTCTGAATGTTTGTGAGTTTCTTTATTGCACCATAACTTCTAAACCCCTGAACTGATTCAGATGTATTGGGTATTGGGTTAGAATTCTTACATTTTTACGGGAACATAGGCGACATTACTATTTTAAGATAAAAAATAAATACAATAGTAATATGGTATCACAAATTAAATAATAATTAATTTAAAAATAATATGAAAACTTTTTTGTTCAAACGTGCTTTTTAAAACTATCGATATTTTTGAATTCTGCTAACAATGAGGCTTGCAGTTCACTATGATGAGATTCCATGTTTTTTCCATCATCCACAATATCTGTGAGTGTTAGCACAGCGTGCGCACTGCGAGAAAAAATCGCATACGGATTGCGATGAACATCTTGCGCATTTCTTTCCCAGATTTTGCGTCGAAAAAACCATACCGCAGTGCGCGGTAACAAATAGTGCCACTAACATTTATTAGTTTTTTTTTTTGAAAAATCTTTCTTGAGGAGTAGAAATAACCTGCTCGGATGTTGCGGTAGATAGGTCTTACTTATAGTGTTTAAATTGCAATAAAGCTCGTGGCGACAGGTACTTGGCTCAATGCCCGGGAGCACTTTTGAGTCCGATTTCATCAGCTTTCACGGGATATTAAATACAAGTAGTATTAACACTGCGCTGAATCAGTTCTTATGAGACTGGATTTAAATTCAAATTTTTAATATTTTAATGTAATGAAGTATAACTTCATAAAAATATACATATAGTAACGCTTGTTTCGCATTGGGGTAGGCAGAGACCTGCTACGATTCGGTAATACCTCTTTCGCTTAATCTACTAAGTACTTCATTCTGTAAATTGTTTTCTTTTTTCAAACCTTAACATAATTACTTTTTGATCTAGATGTCGTTAGCAGTTCTGATCTGTCAAAAAATCGAGGAGAGTTTTTTTTTTTAATTTGTAATAAGCCTTTTTATAATAAAATATTTAAATAACTCGAAACCATCACCAACACTCGTGGTTACATATCCACCACGCGAACTAGATAGAGCATTTTAATCTTATTTTAGAATCCTTATTTATATCGGTAGGTACTGTAAATAAGGCCAGAGGGAAACATGTTCACTTCAATATTTCACATCCAGCAACATTTCATGTAACGCTTTGACATGTTGTTCATATTCTATGAATACTTTGCGATGTGTTTCTGTATATGTTGCACATAAATTAAGTCAATTTTACTCGTTACGTCCACTCGTCAAATGTTTCTTCGTTTTATTTTAAACCAGTGCAATTTTTCATATTGCTATTAATGTATTTTCAAACTAGGACTTTTTCAATTTTTTTTATATCCATATAATAATTGTCAATATCACAAGTGAGTGCTTGTGTAGGAAGTCAATAAAAATTATATCATTTAAGAACCCATGTTTCTTAGGGCACGTTGCTCAGTTTAATTGGCAGAATCCACACTTAACCTTTAGAATAGACGTTTGAAGTTTCAGTAACGGATAAAAGTCATGTTAATACTAGATGCTACTGTTACTACTGCTATTTACGACTGTCTATGGTAGTGGTTTTCTTTAATCAGTTGAGTACATGCACAATAAAATGTCCAAGTATATAATTTAACGGTATATGTATATAATGACAAAAATAGAGTACAAATTGGACTAAGATATTTCTGAATGTGACTTAATTAAAGGTTTTGTGACATAATTGTATTTAATATGACTTAGATGACATAACTTTTAAAGCCTTTGTACCTTGTTTTCCGTTGCTGGAGGTATTTAAATCTAACATATGAAATAGTTTTCTACAACACTATTTTTTATTTAAGCCCACATTAAAATTAAAGAAATAGAGTGGAAGAAATAGGAAATATAAGTACAAAGGTACTGCTTATTTCTTATGAAATCTCTTCCAGCAGACCTGCAAGAAGAGAGTGAGAAAATAAAGAGAAGTAGAATTTAGTGTGTCAGGGAGCAAATACTACTGTTTCCAACACAACATCGCGGCCGCGGCAACCGACCGGTTTCACAACTTCGAGAAAGGCCCCCACTTAGCACCGCACCAACACCGCACGGGCACTTGCTCGAGCTCTTGACACTGAACGGAAGGCACGCATCGGCCGTCTTCGCACTAGCTACCTATTTAATTTACACAATACAGTCTTCTTAAGCAACCCAGAGTTTCATTTACCAGCAGAGACCACCAGCTGCACAACTGGAGCTTGGCACTCAAACAACTACACTTAATTTGTTTCTAATTCAGTATTACAACAATTTTACATAACTTCCAGCTTATGACTTGATAACCGCGGAACTAATTTTGGCGCTGCATTATTCGGTCGTAATATAAGGCTTTTGTTACATTAAAATAGCTTTTATAATTCCAATGTTACACCAAAATTTGATTATAAATACAAGCACAAAATTACGTGAAATATTTATGTGAAGTCAGTAATATTTTGCTAATGTATTATTCCAGCATATAGTCGTCATCAGCTTAATTTATAATCGTAATCTTAGCTTTTTTATTTCAAATTTATATTCATTCCAACTTTGAAAACCCTATCTAATGAAAAATATGGGACATAAAAAGTATAAAGAAAAGTAAAGGTTTTTATTGTCATAAATCCAGTGATACAATTAAAGATAAATCTTTGAAAAGCATTAGCGCATGCTTAGCGAACTCTAAAGTTACTATAACAAGATGGCTTAGTGGTCAGAGCGCCTGGAGTATTTATCCGGGAGGCGCAGGTTCGAATCCTGTTCGCGACCGTATTCTTTTTCAATTTAATATAATAACTTAACAGTTATACATATTAAAGGTGACACTGGATGCCACACTAGGATACCTAGTATCCTGTGTTGCAGGATCTAGTCTCGCGATATCTATAAGCGTTGACTTGGAAACCGCATCCTTTTTTCGTTGGTTATAATATGTATTTTATTATTAAGGCTCAATTGCACCAATTTAACTATAACCGTACCAGATATGTTATTGTGTCATTTTGATAGAATTTACATAGAAAAGCTCTTAAAATAATAAAGTAACACGACCGTTATGGCTTAAATAAGGTTGGTGAAACCGAGCCCTAGTGTGTGACAATAAGCCTGAACATGATCATGAGAATCATTATTTGTAGTTTAATCAAAGAACAGCAGCGGATATCGCCAATTTGCCTGTTTACGTTCAAACATTTTGAACATAAGAAAGTGCTAATGAATTTTGTCACAAATAGTCAACACAAGAAAAACCGGACTACTTCCTTTCTACCACAAAATGGATGAGGGTCAAAATGTTATCAATGCAAGATACGTAACGTTCGAAGCTATTTCTGCAGTAATACATTACGCTACCGATAACAATCACAAACTATGGGTCTAAGTTATCTATGTAAATACGCGCACTGTATATTTAAGTGGATCAATGATTTACGAACATAGTCCAATTATAAAAATGGTCATTTAGTTCCTTTTGAACCCCTGGAAATTGTGTTTTAGCTAATATGATATAATAACCCTGTCCCATTGATGTCAATTGAAACCAGTCCTTACTTATCCTAATATTATTATTAGCTTGTTCTTGTCTTATTCTCTCATGAGGTTAGGAGCTATTCTATAGTACTATAGTTATTAAAACCACTCATATGCCACTTTCGGATTAATGACTGCCAACAATATGTAACAGAATAAACGCAACAGAAACATCAACAGGAAAACAAAGATTAAATGAATATATTCTCTATGACCTCAACGGAAAGACGAGGCTCTCCACTATCCGCATACAACGATTCCTCAAATTCGTCGGTCACACGGTCTTGGTAGGATCCAACAGCTTGGAGAGGCTCATTATCACTGGCCGCGTGGAAGGAAAGTAGAGGACGTATGCCTAGGCGGTGGACTGACGCGATCCAGGAAGACACTGCAGGCTAACATTCACCTTGCTTAAGATCGAGCGGCCTGGAGAGTTTTGGTGGCACGAACTACTCACTATGGTCACGTCACTCAGCCACGAGGATACGACAGAGAAGAAGAGGAAACGCAATATCTCAGTCACCCAAATTAGAATATTAACGGCTTTCGGCTCATCCACGTACAGAATTATACGTTGGAACAATAAAAATCTATTGTGTCTGCTAATGAGCGAGGCAACAGCTTAAATTATACTATTAACATAACATCTGTAATTTAATTAATTAAACATATCCAAGTTAGTTTATATAAAATGCATTGATGTTGTTTACGTGTGTGTATGAATAGCTATATACAAAATATAAATTCGGTCGTCCATTTCAATAGGCTTTATTACTCTGAGATAAAGCTACAATTTCCTTAAATGAAAGCTTTTGTTAACTCGATAAGGCGCGGTGGTGTCGTATAAAATATAGGAGGGAATAAGTAAAAATATATAAATAATGACGAAGATGGATTCAGAAGCCTATTCTCAACAAACTACTATAATAAGAATAGCCAAGACCGACGGCTTTGCCCTCCGAAGCACGGAGATGTTCAGCTGAAAATACTCGTATCGCTCATTTATAGTCTGACCGCACGAAGGGTTGCTTAACTTTATCAATCACAGTTAACGGGTTAGGGAACAACTCAATTCAGCCTTTTAACTCACATTCGCAATAAAGAGGAACCAGGTCACTTGGTAGTAACTCATACATTATTATTTGCTTAAAAATATCTTCGCGATTTTCTCAAACATTTCTAAACTCACGAGTTTGACAGGCTTTTGCCTACGGAACTCAGTAAACTTACGGGAAATGATTTTAAAATAAGAAAAAAGAAAATGTAAGATGAAAAAAGAAACTCGAACAATATTTATTTAGCATCAACAACAAACGAAGGGTAGGCTGCTAACAATTCACGTAGCAACTGAACGCCTAATTGAAGGTACGGTACAATAAATACGTTTCAAACACAAATGCCAAAGGAAATGGGTAATTACGTATAATTTTTTTATGAAGCTTACCTCCACTGTGTTTGCCGATCGATAATGACTAAAATAGGTAGTACGAATTGGACTGCAAATGTCTGAATATTTTGCCATTTGTTGATTACTGCACGTGGCAAATGGCACGTGACCTCCTGGCCTTTGAAAATGCGCTTCATTCCTGTACGTAATTCGGTTCTATTTAGGTTGGGCGGCACAGGTATGGATGTGGGTGGGCTCTGGAATGATTAGTGTGGAGTATGTGGTCAGACACATACAGTAGTGATGGGCTAACTGCCTGAAGCACATGTCTAGTGGTGAAACACGCAAGTAGTGAGTTGTCCGTCACTTCCATACATGTTTGTTTGTTGCTGATATTAGATATAACACTGATATACATAAGTATAATTATCTAGCATTGGAGTATGTTACTCGTATTGAGACTCACTCAGCCGATAACTGTACACAATATTCCTGCGACACTTCTCTGTTACGCTGTTCTTCACATTCAGCAAAAGATTTTGAATTCTTATTACTCATACGAAAAATTGCATGCATGTTTTAACACGAGTACCCAAAAAAGGAAGGGTTCACGTATATGTTTGTGAGTTAATTTATTCCACCTTAACTTCTAAATACCTGACTAATTTCGATATGTATGGGGTATAGTTAGAATCCTAATTTTTTTAGAGTCCTCACACTGTTCCGGACAATGAAGGCAAGAAAGTTTAAAAAAAAATTAAGCGTGTATAATTTATTTCTATTAAATTAAATATAAAAATTATCTATTAATTTATTAAATTAATTTCATCTTGTTGTTGTAAATAAAAAAGCTATCCGATGGAAGTCGGTTATTATAATATCATTAAAGTTTTTATAGCAAATAAATCAACCATAGAAATTCATCTGCTTGTCAAAGGAAAAGAATTATCATATGACCTAACTAAGCATTTACATATTCAGACAAAACTTTAAATATTTATAACTTACAAGTCATTATTCAAAGTGTAAGAGCCCATATAAATTATAAAACGGCCCAGTACTTTTACTCTTGTACCAACCAATTACTCATTGAATGAATTATTACCGATACCTGTTCTATTATAATTGAACTACCTTCAGGTCAGTTCACAATTTCGACACAAAAAGTTACAACTAAAAGTGGTTGTTTTCGCAACCTTAATTATGGTTGATACCATCCATCCTTGTCTGATGTGTGCCAAAATTGATCGTAGTACCCACTTGGAGACCCCGGAGATGATGGATGGGTAAATTTGGTACTATCACATTATCCGCTAGTCTAGAACGTGAGAGGTCGTGAGTATATCCCGAAGTACTTTTCCAGAAGCTATTTTATGTACTATCTTTTCGTGTTATTATTTTGTGAGTGGGTGAAAGAACTCGGCTAGTTCTAATCTTTATTTTTTTCAGGAAATCGTATAGTACCCTTAACGTGATATACATTTTGGTACACGTGAAAAATAACATTACATATTCAACCAGACGAATGTATTTAAAAAACGAAGATATTAAAAAGGTACGCGCTCGCAAAATTTCTCGTGATGTAGACTTTTTAAAAATAGTCAAAATATTTCAGTGCAATCGATACGACCTCCAACATAAGTCAAGGTGAATTATTCCCGAGAGAAATATCTGGTCACAAAATAAGTATAAGATTTCTGAGACTTACGATCATGAAAATTAAATATAAACAGGTCATGACTTAGGCGTTTTTAATAAATACCAAAGATACAATTGAAAATCATCACAAAAGCATGTATTCGATACTTTTTCAATTAACTAAAAGACATTTTTACTGTCTTGTTTACAACGATTAGCCTCGATACCTTATGAAACCCTAACATTGTAAGTTGATTCCATCTCTTAACTGAAATACATTATTTCATTAGTCACTTGCTTTATGCGCCGTTTGTTTTCATTCTTGGTACTATTTACTATACTGGTCTCTGAAAAATACGTACGTGGTAGCTTCTCTTGCGTTTTATCTCTTTGCTAGAATTTGCGTTTAAAATCAACTATAGGGGAATGAATATACGTCACAAACTACCAGCGTAATTGGCACAACAGATCAATTAAATACATAATCAATTACTGATTTTTATTGTGCTTCCTTTCTTTAACATTCATCCATCTGTCAATGTCTCGCCTACGACCGGCCTAAGCTAACGAATGCTAATGAGAAATTTATACGACTTTATTATTGGAGTTCGCCAAGCCCTTCTGAGTGGAATAATAAAAAAGAACGTAAAATTGTTATTATTAAGACTATTAACGACCGTCAACCACTGAATTGACGCAGTGTAATAAGTACCTCACGTTCACAGTAAATGAGTGGAGCAGTAGAGGTAGGGTAGGGACTAGATGACTACAGTGCATCGCGAGTTGTAGAATGTCAACATTTAATTAATTATTGTCCTCACCAGTACAATACAAACAAGACTTTCAATGATGCAAATTGTCTTTAATTAAAGACAATTTGTATTATTCACATCAGGCTACAATCAAAGCGCATTATAATAGTTTGGACGGCCGCTTATCGCATTCATCTTAGTCACTTCACTGTGGATGCAAGTAGTGGATTTTTAAGGACGTGCTAGGTTTGCACTATGGCCAAGACCGTGGTCATGGAATAATTATTTCATGTGGGTTTTGCATTACTATATTATAATACCTAATTAAATTAATTAATTAAAATTTTAACGATATACGTATTATTTTTATGTCTTATTAGACATTTAAAAAATGTACATGCTATGGACCTTTTGTGAAAAGTATGAAAACATTTTTTATTTTACTTATTATTTGCACCACGAACGAGATGTACGGATTAGGTATTATTAATTGTTCCGGGTCTCTGTGTTTATTTTGTGTAGTAGCTTTTTGTATTTTAACGCCCACAACACTGAAGAAACTTTCCAAGTAAATAGTTTGTAGGTTCCACTGCTGAAGATGGGCAATAGTGTTCAAAGAATTTCGCAACAGGTAATAAGGTTGTAATACAAATGACAGTAATTTCATGATCAATTGGCCTAGTGGTTACGGAATTGCGTCTTGAGGAACATGCGTTTGAACCCGCACCATATGACTTTAATATCGTATTATACAAATATGTACACATGGCTGCGCTGTTCGTGTAAAAGGGTCAAAATTGGTGCATTGTTTCTTATTTAATCTAATAAGTGAAGGAAAACGTTGTTAGGAAACCTTGGTTTAAAAGTCTGATATTACAACACATAAACTAATGTAGTGATTTATAATCGTGTTTTGGCCCAAAGTTGGTCAGTTACGGGCTGGTTATGGTAAAAAACTTATAGCTGCTTTATGTTTTATCTATCAATGAAAATATATGAAAACAAACCACCTATCTAAAAATAGTGTAGTGTTGCGTAAAATTGTTTGTCTGGCTTGTCGTTTATAATGGCCAATAGTACCCTTTTCACTGTTCGGACATGGGTTAGACAGAAAATATTATTAAACATTAATGTAAGTGCTTTTGTCAAATTGTCATTTTACAAATAAGTGGACCTTGTATTTGAAACTATTATTAACCTATATTTACTTCTGTGAATATTCATATAATTGTCGGTTAATTCCCGTACTACAATATACAGGAAGCTAAACAAGTTCGAAATGGTTTTAATGTAGTAGATAATTTATCGTAACTTAGCGCAAAGAAATGCAGAAAACTGATCCATTTCGAAGCAAACTAGGTCTTGAACACCAATGTTAGTGTTCATATATTACAGTGATGAAAACACAGTGACTCGATATAATATTCGCAATTTAACAACAACACCACTCTAAATCTACAAAAATGAGACTCATAAAATAACTTGATCCCTACCCTATTATTTATCAACAAAGGTCTATTGTATATTTAGGTGTATCAATACTGGACACAGGAACAAATATCATAAATCAGCGCACAAATAATGTCCGATAGTCCAACGCCCAGATAACTCGTAAACTGGGATACAACCACAAAATATGTTGGGATGTAACCATTCAGTGTGTACAGTTTTTACCCTGAAATAAATGAAAGAGGATAAGAATGTTATTCGGACATAAATTTATTTTTATACCACCTGGGAGACGCGCTGTGATGACCAGTAAAAGTATTGATAATAATGGAGTACTATCTCGGTATTTTGTTGCAAAATGTGTTAGGAAATACAAAAATAATATCATGGAGCCTACTGGCTCTATAATTATTTAGAGTACCATAAACCTGTATGTGAATAAAATCATAAATATGCATGTGTGATATAACTTAGTTGAGTTAAAATTCACGCAATGATCGTATTCGATTATGTTATAGTGAACCAGAATTTAGTACCTAATAAAAAGTAAAAGTGAGAACACAGTTTGAATGTCAAGTTCTATACAACATTAATTAATGTTCACCGGTTACTACTCATGTGCATTTTTCGGGATTTCCTGACTAATTTATACAATATTTATTATCCACACCATTTAAAATACACAGATGCTAAGACACAATGCACTAAAATACTAGGTTAATATTTTGTAAGGAAACAAAGTTATTAATCACGTTGACGCGACGTCGAGGTGTTAGGAATCTGTGCAACCTAGCACAAAATGAAAAACTAGTTAGCCGACGGATTCCTTAGACCTTTTAGCAATGTTTTCCTGCAGGAGTTAAATGATAAACGGAATGATAATAGTGGTAATTAGTAAAATTAAGCTGATCATGTAGATTTTCCTATTCTAAATTATGAATATCTGATTCTGTAAATCAGACGATTAAGAAAAACTAAGAATATGAAGTAAGAGATCAAGTAAAAGAAAAAAAAAACACTTTATAATAAAAAATATATATAACTTTTTTTAACAAACATAATTATTTTTGGATTGACGCCAATTTGAAGAGACTGCTCCATAAATAAGGAAATGAAATATTGTCCAATTCCAATTTGCTACTTCAATTCGCATAATGAAACAAATAAACTTCGCAATGGAAATATAATGGGTATTTTATGATTTACTGTGGGTTAGTGGATTTCGCGAGATAAATGAAGCAGTAAATTCTGTGAATTATTGTTTTACCTAATAGAACATTTTGGGTGATTCAACACACGTAACATCTCAATATAACGACTGCTATGGTGGACCTATGTTTACTTAAGTTCGGTTTTATAAAATCACATGAGATATTTTTAATAGGATATAATTTTATTTAATCACTGCTTCTCTAATCTTTAACTTTTTATGTATGTAGAGATATCGGATAGCTAAAACAACTTGAAAAGAAGATTCAAAGGCTTAGTAGTTTAAATATATTTAATGTTTTGTAGTTTTCATTCTACATTGCATCAATATAATTATCACAGCCGCTTCTTCCAATAAATTGAGCCATCTATTTGATATGTATCTACCCGAACTTTGATTTACGTGTTCTTCGGAAGTTCGACCACATATTTCTTACCAAATTGGTACCTATATTAAATTTTAAGTTTGCCTCTCGAACGATAGCTCAAAATTTCGAAAAGCAATCAAACTTTCTTGGCTACGAATAACTTATTGCGAAACTTATTTTTTCATACTCATCTTATTCCGAAGTAATATTTATTTCCTTTCGTAGAGAAATAAAATTTTACTTGCATCCGCCGTAGGAACAGTGTCATTATTTATTATTTATTGAAAGTTAGTTGACTTTTTGTAACAATCTTATGAAGATAGTAAATCAAAGTACCATTCGATTAAGTAAATTACAATCATTGAAGATTTGAGGATAGTTTTGTTCTCGAATGCAATTGACATTGAGAGACTAGATGTTTTACAATGTTAATTGTTTCTACTTGTAATTCTACCTTCTTTTCTACATTCTTGATTGTGTATTCACTACGGAACAAATGTCTCACGGTACGTGTCTCCAGAGTAATCGTTCTACGTCACGCAGCATAGCCCGAAATTACCGGGGAACTTGTATAACTTTTTCCGTCCACATTAAGCGCTTGATTCCATAGTATCGCCCGAAGAGGTACTGATGTTAACTGCAGCCTACAATAAAATGATTTTAGTGGTGACTCATTATTATTAAATAGAACTGTCTCGTTGATCTAGTGATCCCAAGTGCGACTGATGAGCATGAGGTCTTGGGCACGATTCCTGGATCAGGCAAAGTGCTATTGAGTTTTTCTGTTAAGAAATTATCAGTAGCAGCCCGGAATTTGGAAATACGCCCGGTAGATGGCAATAGCCTCGCCACCATATGAGACTTAAAAACAGCCTTATAAATATTTTTATAATTTGTATTACATATATTGCCTCACTATAACCTTTTTTGTGGTAATCAAATTTGTTCTAAAATAATGCATGATTTGCGAAGGTGTTTTTATAAACATGATATTAATCCTTATCCAAATAAATACATTATTCATCACAAGTATTTAATTTTGAATAAAATTGCCCTTGACATCATTTGATTTCAATGAATATCTTAGGAGATACATAGTCTTAAAATAACTCCACAACAAAATAATGATCAAGTACCACGGGCGCATTTATGGGGGAGGGCGTCGGTGGAATTATATTTTAGTAGTTGTTTTAAAACATAACACTCCTTTTTTAGGAAGTCGTGTAAAAATGTATCACTTGATGAATGAAATACATTCATAAATATTTATATCTGTATGGGTTTTAATTAATATATTAATTAAATGTATTACCATCCCAATTAAAAAATAATATATTTCACGTTCTTTTTTTATGCACCCAATGATACCCGATTTCTTGTTTTTTTCTTTATTGAACGGAAAAATGGAGAAAGATTATTTGCCCAGCGGTTAATTGATAGAGCTTTTGAGTCAAAAAGTTTTTATTCAAGCAACATAAATTGATTATACAACAACAGCAAGCCACTTTACGTAGAACATTACTAACTGTTAAATTCTGACCATAGTATTCTAAGTTGCAACGTTTTAATTGCAGGCAATGCAAACTGTTAGCAAATCAAACTTTCCTTTTAACTTGCATAGTTTGTGTATTGTTTAACACAAATATTCAACTGTACTGATTCTCGATTTAGGTTTGTATATTATTTTATGTGTTTCATGTTCAGTAGCTTTGACCAACATAATAATGATTAGCATTCATTCGAAATTTGTATTAATGTATGTATTTACGAAAGTTGAGGAAAATATAAATATATTAAGGAAAAAAACCTTTGTACCTCTTTTTATGCGTTATGCACGCACGGATGAGTATGCACATGACATAGTTAAAGTTTATAATATTAAAATAATGCAAACAACAATGTTAATAATAATAAAGTGATCGCGAAAACCTAAAATATACCTAAATAAATTTATCTTACAGAAATTTCGGATATTTGATACAAATTTTTGTACTAAGTGCAGTGTATTACTGAGATTCATATAAGATTATGGTTACTTTGATACTATTGCACAAACACTTCATATAGTACCAGTTTCAACAGCATAGATTACCAGGTCGGGTCCTTAATCCAACATGTTACCAGATACTACTGCAAGTCATCGAGCGGTTTCCATTCCTGGTAACTTGCCAAGCCTGTCTCTTTTTTGGCAAGTTTCTAGTTACCGTTTTCCTTCCTCCGTTACGAAACATATTTGTTAGTATCGTTTATATTTCTTCTTATCAATAAGAAAAATGCCTTGTTTTCTAACTTTTTAACAACAATGCTCGGTCTAATATTTCATGCGTCAAAAATAGATAAAAAGTTTTACTTGGCTATAAAATATAAAGACCTTGTAGGGTTACTCTTGAAATAAACACTCATCTCAATCCAATTCCAATGTTAAATAAAAACCTTAAAACAATGTTTAATCATATATAATTATATTTTTTAATACATGTTGAGGCCATGTAATGCCTATATTAATTTCTATTTTTTTTTTCAAAGAAACATTGAAAAAATAATAGACAAGAACGGGGTTTGAACCCGCGACCTTTGACGTTCCGTGTCATCACTCTACCAACTGAGCTACCTTGTCGTGTTCAAACCTATTGAATTTTCAATCCTCTTTGTATACGTCTTAAGGAGACGCCTGGTGATATTTATCTAGTAATCATTACAGATTTACTAAACTCAGCGTTACCACTTTACAGTTGTAAATCGCCGAAAAACATTCCAATCCTTTATAAATCATATATAATTATATTTTTTAATACATGTTGAGGCCATGTAATGCCTATATTAATTTCTATTTTTTTTGACGTTTACAAAGAGGATTGAAAATTCAATAGGTTTGAACATGACAAGGTAGCTCAGTTGGTAGAGTGATGACACGGAACGTCAAAGGTCGCGGGTTCAAACCCCGTTCTTGTCTATTAATCAATGTTTCTTTGAAAAAAAAAATAGAAATTAATATAGGCATTACATGGCCTCAACATGTATTAAAAAATATAATTATATATGATTTATAAAGGATTGGGATGTTGTTCGGCGATTTACAACTGTAAAGTGGTAACGCTGAGTTTAGTAAATCTGTAATGATTACTAGATAAATATCACCAGGCGTCTCCTTAAGACGTATACAAAGGGGATTGAAAATTCAATAGGTTTGAACACGACAAGGTAGCTCAGTTGGTGGAGTGATGACACGGAACGTCAAAGGTCGCGGGTTCAAACCCCGTTCTTGTCTATTATTTTTTCAATGTTTCTTTGAAAAAAAAAATTAGAAATTAACAATGTTTAATGTCGAAATTATAATAATTAATTGAAACATTACAGTTATCTCAATTTTAAAGCATTTTAGCTTATTTGTATCCCGATTCTTTAATTGTTTTTAACACAATTTGGCATTTAAAAGTACGAATTAATATTTCCAAAGTGAATCAAGCGGATCTATTTTTAAGAGTAACCCTAAACTTCAGAATTGTTAACATACATAGCATTACGCTTGCGACCCCCAAATCACTTGGTAGAGAGCATACATACTGCAGTTGTACAACTACATTTCACCGATGCCGTTATTAAGTCCCTCTGTACACCTCTGCCTAACATACCTAATAATGTTATGTCGTTTAGCAAATGGAAATTGATAATCTCTGTCTACCCCAATGGCAAACAGGCGTGGTTGTATGTATGCCATATATCAATTTGGTAAATTTTAGATTCCATTGACGGCCCATTTTTGAAAGACACGAATGACGCGGGCAAAGCTATTGGCGGAAGCTAGTTGCATAAATCCATATTCATTTGAATGTTACAAGCCTAATTTTGCTCCGAACATTTGACAATTAATGCCTACGTTAATTAAGTCCTGAATCCTGCATACGAACCGATTTGACCTAATTTTATTGATGTAATTTACGTCGCAGCGATTTTGATTATTGGAACAAATTAATTTTATTATGTTACTAGTATGATTTTTTTATTGTCTCATTGGTCTAATTGCCGCAAACACGGGTGCTGGCGTGAGGTCCTGAGTTCTGTCCGATAGCCGGGTTGGGCTAAGTGTTATTGGGCTTTTCTATTAGAAAATTCTGAGTAGTAGCCCGAAGTTAGGACGGTGGGACACCCCCGTGCTTCGTAAGCCACGAGAGCACGTAAAGCCATCGGTCCTGCGTTTGATCTCTCTCCGGTTGAGTCGGATTGACATCCCATTGGACTATGAAAGTGAAGGATGAGGAAGTGTTGTGTTTGCGCATAATCTTGTGCACTTTAGTATCTCCTGCGTACTTGGCTTATATCCGTGGAGATGGGCCACCACGACTGAAAATTTGGCTGGGAGTATATTATAATTTTTCAATAGATTTGTATGTTACTATTTTCCAAGTATATGAAAACCATAATAAGTTATCAGGTTTGTTTGACATAACTTTATGGTTTAAAGAAACAAGGGATTATCCAAAAAATACATTAGCAAAGTCATTATATTTTATTGATTTATTTTAACTAATTGAAGAGTCATATTTGCTTATATCCAGTTAATATAAGAAACATGGGTACTATTAATGATCAGAAATTGTTAAATAATAATGAATATTTCTAGGTTAACATAGTTTTAATCAAGAAACATAAAACTTAATATTGAATAGCTAACCTTGTATACATATGCAAAAACTGCTATTAAATAAGTTCATTGAAGGGATAAATTATTTCAGACGAGACAGCGAATTTTAATAAAGTTACCCCTGACATGCTATGTAAATGAGATTAAAATCTCATATAAAGTTTCATTTCAAACATTATCCTTGCTTATCTAGTACCAGATCAGACTTTGAGTCTAAATTTTAATAATTAAAAAGCATTTTTTCCCCGAAAAAATAGATTAAAAGTTTTTAATTAACTCAGTAGAGTTGACGTTGCAATACAGTTAATGATATTCGCCATGTACATATAATTATGTAGATATTGTGCATATACCGCGTGAATCTGATGGTTATCATGCTGTGAAATAAATTTTGAGTTTGAGTAAATTTAGGAAATAGCATGACATTATAATATGTTGCGGCCAAACAAAATGCTTCAACGGCGGTGTTTCCCTCTCCCTGCGTTCGTTGATTTAGATTACAAATGAGATAAATGCCTGCATCAACCAACGTTTTATTACAAATATTTTTCTTGGGTGTCTAAGTTTGAGTAATATTATTCAACATTATCTCTTATAAAAATATGTAACGAGTACTTAATAGGTCAAAATATAACTCGTTAATAGCCACTTTAATTTTTTTGTGATAAATATTTATAAATAGTATCGCATGAATTTCATATTGTGATATAATCTCTTTGGAAATACAGGACACATGACTTTTAGTAGGTACTTTATCACGTATCATTGATTTTCTTTTCGGCTGTACCTACTTACCGTTAGATAATTTTGGTCACGCGACGTTTTCGTGCGCCGTTTTAGAAGTTCGGACACTATCGTGCCTTTTATTCAGTGTGGACTTTACACAAAATTAACTCCGAAAAAAAAAACTTGGTAAATAATAATATTAATACTCAATCTTTATCAACACCGTAGCTTTAAAGACTTTAACCAAGTTTATTAAATAAGTGTTCTACCGCTTATTATACTGAATTATGTTTAATTCTCCCAACTTTCACATAAAGGGGGTTTAACATAGATACCTATTAATGAAATTACAAGTTAAATCACAATTTATTTCGGCGTGTTATCTTCGTCGGTAATTACTGCAGCGAGGTCGTTGGCTTAGAAAAATGTCTGTACAAAAATAGCTTTTATTTTGCAAGGGCTATGGTTTAATTTTATTATTACGTTTTTGTTGTGCGTGACCAGAAAACGCCCATGTCATTTTTGTCATGGGTGCGGACCACTCCAACGATGAAGCCTGAATACAATGGAGATTTTGAATTTTAATACTGAAACGGTCATAAATGTTTTTACTATAGAGGTAAAAGTATGATCATAACACATTTATTACGTTAATTGACAGCGCGGCGTTTACCTGTCAAAGGTAAAATAAAGTAGGTAGGTACTTACTGCTAGTTTATAATAACGATGGTATTGATCAAATATTTGCCACTGAATTAATGTATCTACTTGTTGAAAACAAGGCTGTTTAAACTGAGAAAAGATAATGTATGAAAGTTCAATATAATTGTTTATTTTACATTCAGATGCCTCGTTGGGCAAGTGGTCCTGGGTTGGTTGGGTGATTCCCCGGTCGGGCAAAATGTTATTGAGATTTTCTGTTAAGATATTCTGAGTAGCAGCTCTGTTTGGAATTGTACTCGGTACAGTTCGACAATAGGCTCAACTATTACATGGGACTTCATAACAGTATTGGTGAAGTGTGGGAGTACAGGTGTATTCACCTCTACCTACCCCTTCGGGGGATACAAGCGTGATGCTATGTAGAGCTAATGTTCAATTTACGGTTTTTATTACGCATTAACATATTTATACGTTTTTTAAACATAGCGTAAATACGACCACAGAATATAAACTAATCCATACAGATAAATCTTTGAAAAGTAATAACGCATGCTTAGCGAACTCTAAAGTTATAATTTTAAATGGAAAAAGAATACGGTCGCGAGCAGGATTCGAACCTGCACCTCCCGGATAAATACTACAGGCGCTGTGATCACTAAGGCATCTCAACCTCTACTCACTACCGTGAATTCTTCTTCCACATTTTAACACGTCTTTTGGTGACGTTATTGCTATCTATTCAGTCCCTATACAGGTGACCGAACCGACACAACAAACTTTGCAGTTAATACAATATTGTACAGATGCAATTACAATGTGGTCAGACCACCTGGACTATTTATCCGGGAGGCGCAGGTTTGAATTCTGCGACGGTATTTTTTTCCCATTCAAAATAATACCTATGAACTAATCGGTTCTGTAGTTTTCGAGCATTTTCCAGACTGGAAAGACAAGTTGTGCTTAGTCGTACTATCTGTTTCCAAGTGGGTTTCTAGTGTATTCAATTCCTTAGTCACCTCACATTACTCTCAGGGGAAATTGGCGAGAACAAACTTCGCTACGTAGAACACATTCATTGCTACACGCCAACTAAGAAATCGTGGTAATATTTGGGTGTTGGTAGCAGTGGAAATATAAGTTGAATACAATGAAACAATAATCTAAGCTTATATTACAAATGAAAGTAATTCTATCGGTCTATTTGTTTATAATGTTCATGGCTAAATTGATGAACAAATTTTGATATAATTTGGTATAGAGATTGATGATGAGAAGGACATCGGTTACCTTATGGCGTGAAGACAAAGTGGTGGCAAAAGATAGCTTAAACTTAATTATTATGTTTCCATAGATACAAAACGCATTAAAAATGTATTTTTTTACTAGACCCAATGTTATTATCTATATTGTTTTTGTCTAGGGGTCTCCAGGTTTTCCCGACGAAACTGGACCTCAAATTTAGTGTCTTAATCATCAGGTAATCAAGTTTGACTCGTGACATCGCCGCGGGATCAGCTCATGGCTATGGGCTCCGTTCGAGTTCAAAATTAGGCGGGCAAATGCACGTGTGTAGTAACCGGTGAACAATCATTAATATGAGGTAATCAGTCTAAAAAAATACTAAAAATAAATGACTGCTCATAGTAAAAAGAAAACCTTGTAAACTCTACTACCCAGTACAATATTGATCATTGATAAAAAAAAAACAACAAAAATAATTCCGTAACCTGTGTTGACCTACATTAATCGGTCTAAAACACTATTCATTGGCACCGCATACATATTTTATAACCGAGCGCCTTTTGAAATATGTATCTGTGCATGAAATAACTACGTGTGAATCAATACTTCCTTTAGAATTGTCGCCTATTCAGTATCACGATTTCACGACATGTGACATGAATATGACGTCACGGTTTTGACTTATTAATGCTTTGATGAAGATAATGAGTAGAGCTGAGTTAGTCTTTGTGCAAACACTTCCGTAGTTATAATATAAAGTCCCTTTAGCTTTTTAACCAACGAAAAAATTTATTCGATTCTCAATTCGACGCGTATACTTCCTTTCATACGTATGACCACGCATAACTTTTTACAGAGTAGTCCGAATTGCTCTTTTTTTTTAATGGAAAGAGGATACTTCCAAGGTGGTCCCTTTAAATGTTTCACCATTTTCCTTTTTCGGCGGTTGAATATTTGTGATTTTTTAAATATTATTGTTATTGGTAAATTTGTGACAGCTTTTGTAAGCCTTAGTTGCTACCATATTAAGCGGGATATAAATGAAAATTTTGTGTTAAGTGTAGTTGATCATATTCTAATGTAGAGTTTACTTAATGATCTCTCTGTGATCTTTTTGAGACGTATAAACTAAGTGGGCAGTTAGAACATTATAAATATATTTTTTAAATAAAAAGAAAAGGCATCACATAAATTGGAAAGAAATAATATCAAATAAATAAACTGATATGTAGCCGTAGGAGCACTAGAATATCTTTGCGCTATTGGGCTTTAATTGACTCTGATAATTAGTGACAGTTTTTAAATAAAAGAAGAAAAAAAATTATAATAATATATAGTGACAGAGATTAATTTAGGTAGAGATGATCTTTCACATCGTATATATATAAAGTCCTAGGTGCTGTGTAAACATTGAGGTAAAACCGTGGTGGTATTTGCCAAGCTTAGTAGTAAACCGCAAAAATGTGGATCTTTCGGAATTCGTATAACAGAGCACGACAGACCAAAATTTAACCATGGATAAAGAACTGTTCGAACCAAACTGATCGCTTAAGCAAGGCAGACATTTTAGAAGCACTAAAACAATATATTTATTGTATACAAAAACTAAAACGGCAGTCTATTAAAACGGAAATTTTTACAGAAAATAACTTATTAAGGAAAGTAGGTCAAACATTCTCACTTAATATGCAAGGACTTGACTTCATCGGTATTCTGGGTCACAGTTAATATTCTAACTATAACATCACAAAGTTTTTAATTTTGCTAGTAAATAAAATAAGCTGATGTATGTTTCAATATTATACACATTCCTAATTTATTACGTTACTTCATTTTAAGGGGTCAAAAGGATTCTTTTAAACTATGACATATTTTTTCTTATTTTTAGCACTAAAGTAGCAGTTTTTGTCTTGATAGTATCATATTTTTTTTGGCTTAAGATAATAATTAGACATATATTAACCATCAAGGGAAGTTACCTCTAAAATTATAACCTTATATACCTAAGTCCATTGAATCACAGTGAAGCATGCCATATAACTAACGTCCTTTGCCACAAAATATCCAGATTCATACAGAAATGAATGAACAGAAATACACCAGTGTGTAATACGATAAGACATTTCACAAGTATGTAAGCACTGAGTAAATAAGAGCTGGGTAGAATAACTGTTACTACTCAAACAGTTCCTTTTTACGAGTACCGCTGGTTAATACTTCCTTGAGAACTCAAAACTCAAAGCATTTATTCGCAAGCCAAGTGTACATAATAGGTCTTATTTATATGTTGGGAACTTAAAACTTAGCCGCCTTTTACAGGCGTTGCAAATTTGAGGGCTAAAGTATTTACTTGTGGTTAATACAGTAAATATTGTAGTAAAGTATTGAAATAATAAATAGTTTGAAGTTTTGGACTAGATTAAACTAATGTGCATAAATATTTAGTAACATATTCTTAGATCCCCGTATTAATTATTTTATAACTCATGTTTTATGTATTGATGTTTGTATATGTATGAATGCGTGTAAATGTATGGAGAATTCCTTCTAATATAAGTCTTCTTTGAGACTTAGCTTAAACCTATTCAGTTCTTTGCATTTCCTCTATTTTATTTCTTAGTATTTTAACCTCCCTAAAAATTTAAACAAAACAAACCATTTGTTTCCAAAAATCTACGAGCTCATTTATAGTTCCCTAATTGTCCAAACATTTCCCAGTTAGCATAAATTTGAACTAAGCCTTCTTCCCTGTTTTTGCTACTAAACTAAAATGGTGCAGTCCCCTTCCGGTCACCCTAATTACTATTAAATTGTCCCATCGAGTTCATGGTCACTGAACATGGATTGTAAAACAAAGAGACCTTTTCAAAGTAGATAATTGAGAAATGATTGTATAACGATTATTCTATTTATAATATACAATTAAAACAGAGGTAGGTGAAATCAAATCAAATCAAAAAATCTTTATTGTCTCAAATCATTACACAAGCATTTTAAACTGAGGCAGCCCCAGTAAGTAATAGACAATACTTGTGTTTGGGTTGTCTCACTACTTCCCGTATTTTCTACATAGTAGTATGTAGATTGTATATTTAAAACTAGAACAGGAAATATGCCTATTAAAACCCAAATAAAGTAAGAACGATCATTCATTAGCATTATAAAAATCATAACTGATTTGATTGAAGTTTAAATTAGAGAAGCGATAATACGTTTAAGAAATTACACGTTACATAATATTTATCGTAGAGAGCGTGAGTTGTATGGTTATATTTTTGAGGGCTACGATCAACGTCACATATATTATAAGGAAAATCAATTTGTTTTCAATCACTAGTGTACAAAATTGGATGAAAAACTGACTTTTCAGGAGAAAAATCCAACTTTCACATAGAATCATACGGGTTTTATGACCAAATAATTTATTTTTAAAATAATAGGTTAGAAACATCAAATTCAAAAAATAATCTACGCCATTGAATCTACACCGACACTTGTCTATGGTTTAGAAGTGTATTTATGCTTAATTATTTATTAGTTTTATGCAAGTGTCTAGAGGTGTAGTATAAAATTAAAATACGTATTTTACCGGAAGAAATCATACGTCAATAAGGTTGCCACAGAATATCAGCTCTGGTTGGGTTGCCATAGAGGCGACACATCAGCATTAGGCTGAGTGTCGACCATTTTTCGCACAGTTGCGTTGTAGGGATTTAAAATACCAATGTATATGTAATTATTTCATTAACTGTTTCTTTTTACATGTATCTTTACGGCTCTGTGTGGAAATAAATATTTTCTTTCATTCTTTCTAAAACTAAACTTCTGTAGTATTTACTCATCGATCGCCATACATAATTAAGCGTATTATTTTACCCTTGAAATATTTTTTGTTTGAAACTTATACGTCGATTAACTCGACTAACATACAGGGATCACTCCAATTAGTTAATATTAATATTAAATTAACCATTATATTATCAACAATCATTACGAATAAAGGGTAATATTTTCAGTGCTGAATACAGAATATTACAAAAGACTACAATAATTTAACTGTACTAAACCGTATTCCTGAACCACACAATGTGATTAATAATTCCAAATTTAAACATTAATATCTGGTAACCAGTACCATTCATTCCACGATTCAGAGCGACAGTTTCATCTCAATTAGCTACTCGTAATCGATATAATTTGTCAGCGCACCTAGTAACCAGATTCAAGTTATATGACTGGAAGTATATAATCATATTAATCATTGACTACTATCAGATATTTATACTAAGGACATGCTGACTTTCCTGTGATAAGCTTAATTGAGTTAATTTAAAATTAATATAATATATTTCGTCTTACAAAAAGTCACCTTAAAAATGTTACCTAAGGTTACATAATTTAGAGAATAATTTATTAGTATCTTAGGTTTACACTAACACTTTGCAAAGTATTCGAACCGTCAGGAAAAACAAAAACAATGATACACGCAATTGATCCGTTTAAAAGTTGTTTTATTATAATTATTTATGATTAGAAATTATAAACTAAATTATTATGAACGTTGGTTAAGTAATTCGTTTTTTTATTATTACATGACTGTCTCATTGGTCTAATGGTCCCAAGCGCGACTGCTGAGCATGAGGTCCTGGGTCCCGATTCTCGGGTCGGGTAAAGTGTTATTGAGATTTTCTGCTAGGAAATTCTCAGTAGCAGAGTGGAGATTGGAACTGTGCCCGGTATATGGATATAGACTCACCACATATTACATGGAACCTAATAACAGCATTGGTAAAATGTGGGTGTATAAGTTTGCATCTCTATCTACTGCTTTGAGGAATACAGGCGTGATGCTATGTTATGTTTATATTACATCTTTTATGGGAGACTAATACCAGCACTAGCAAACCCAGTCACATACATTACGCAATATCTGTGGGGAAACAGTATCTACACCAACCGCTGTGTAAAATATGTATAAAATATATATTGCTGCTGTTAAACAGTATATAATATGTACCTATATTTACCGTCATTAATTATTGATTGCTTATCTTATCGAAAATATTTTCAGCAATCATCAATGTTTTCTCATCAGCTTGCGGAAATTCTGGTCCATTTTCGTCGAATATGCAAATATCACGTACCTAGCTGATATTTTCACTAGTATACTGCGGTTCTTTTTTATTTATTACCAGTTCAAATTAAAATATTTCTGTCTGACGTATGATTTATATGGTAGGTTTTGTCGGTAGAAAAATTAATTATCGTTTTTGTGTAATGACAGTTTTATTGGGTCAATACAGGGTATCAAACAAACCGTAATTCGCGCAAATCAATTCAATCAGTCCTATTTCAATTTCTAAATAACGTACGTGAGACATATTCATATCAATTATTGTTCACCAGTTACTACTGGTGGGCATTTTCCGGGATAGCCCGACTACTTTCGCGACATCGCCGCGGGCTCAACTCATGATAAAGGGCTCCGTTCGAGTTCGAAACTAGTAGAACAATCTCGAAAAATGCACGTGACTACTAACCGGTGAGCAATAATTTATATGAAAAATTACGAGTTAATGTAACTAGGTATATACATAATAATATTATACTGTGTAAGAGCATCGAACTTAAAGTTCATTAACTTTCCTGTATTCCTCTCTTGTATATTTAAAGCAATTCTGATAATGTACTAGTTAATAAATATAATCTTCAAATGAAACAACACCTTTTGATAAATTTTGATATACAAATTAATATCAAAAAGTCCTCCTGCGACCACGAACGCTGCAAAGTGTTCGAAACGTCAGGAAAATCAAAAAACCAATAATACACGCGATTAATCCGGTTAAAAGTTGTTTTATTATATCAAAAAATGTTTTAATTATTCTTTTTTTTTATATCATGGAATACTATGAAAATTCAAATACGAATCAAGTCAAAGAAAAAAACTCAGTAATTAAATTTGAAATCTGTAAAGAGTCAAAGCTATAACCAATTAATATTTTCACATACAATAATGTGAAAAAACAAAATATTTCACACTAATCCAGCGTTTAATTGAAGAGGATAGAGTTCAGTTTACGCCAGAAGCGTAAACAGATTTTCACTTTTTCACTTAAGATCAAGTTGATAACAGGCCGTTTAATAAAACAGCCTCAGTGGCTCTCCACACTGAAAAGTTTTGACTAGACAAAGTAGGTTACAGTAGTAGCGCTCGCCGAGAATGCTAAGTGGGAATTTATCCACTGATCCCCACTCACTTGTTCGCTTAGTAAAACACTGTTCTACTCTCGTGCTAGTAAATTCTGGTTATCTTCAAAAATATTTGTCTTTCCTTTCAATTTTGTGCGCACCATTTCTGAGATAAGATTCCGCTGACGAGCATAATGGAATTAATTCCCTTGTCAGATTTAAAAAAGGTATTTGCATGGATTAAGCTTGAGTTCAAAAGGTGACATTGAAATAGGTTCTTTTGATCAAGGTTAAGTCCGTGCTGTCACCGAACTTTCACCCTCTTATGATTTTTCCTCAACATTAAAAATGATGCAGATTATTCATTTTATTTTTACGCACAAGAGCTCAGAGTCGCGGTTTTAATGCCGTTCGAGTTAAATATAATGCCATATAATTATTGAATTTAAACGGGACTTAATCGCGCTAAAAGTATAATATTTATTTACCTCGACGTTTCGATCAAGTTGCATAGACAAAATTATGGCTGATGTACTAAAAATAATGAGAGATAGTATAATTATTTAATAACATAAATACTTTCTACTTCTGTTAATACCTAATTATAATTAATAACATCCTATTATGGTGATGGGATACAACGACAAATAAAATGATACCTAAAAGATTCAGATCTCACTATTAATGTAGACACGATAACTAAGAAGTTATTCAGTCGACAACAGTTAAGTTTGAAGCGCAGTTTGATAAAGTTATCCTATGCTAAGTTACTGTTAATTTAAACGTCTAGTCTTTGGAATACCTGAAGCGCTCGTAATTGCGACCGAATGATAGCTTAGGTTAAGCAACGTTTGGCGCAGTTAATCTGCTGATGGGTAACCGCTATGAATAATTTCATCTAAGCATCTCCGTGCTTCGAAAAGTACTATTTAGCTGTCGCTAAGCCATGGCTTACAGACTAGCTTATACAACTCTAGGCACTAGGTGCATAACGAAGAAAATTATTAAATAAAAAAAAATCTATTTCTATTAAATCTTACTAGTCTATGTTACTCGGGACCATGTAAGGATTCTAACGATACCCCATAAATCGAAAATTGTTCAAGCGTTTAGAAGTTATGGTGGAATAAAACATCTCACAAACATACATGAACTCTAAAAACATAGCACTCCTTTTTTTGGGCAGTTGTGTAAAAAAGCCGACTACACATAGAAGAGGGAAACAAGATGAAAATAGAGGAACGAATATCCTTTTCCAAGTATTATAACATGTCGTCGGAGACATCTAGAATTTAACGAACGTCGGCCGTAAAATATGCCTCCGAGTGCATGTTATTATATAATATTCATTATAAATTATTATAGCCTATATTACTCCTGCAATTAGGAGGAATCTAATGATACTTTACATATTAAAATCTATCAAGGCGCTTAGGCTACAGAGCGTGTCAAAGAAATAGACATACCTACACTCAAAAAATATAACAGTACTTCAGGGGCAGCCGCATATAGGTATAATAATTTAAGTGGGAACATTGATTATCTGTTATTAAACGATTCTTGTCCATCCAATGTTTGTCTGTAAAAAAATGGTTTTTATCGATAAGACCGGCAATAAATGTACTGTTCTAATATTTTTACGTATGTCTCTATGGATTTCCTTGGTGAGCAATAAAGAATACCTACCTACCTACTCTATTTATCGAGTAATTGGTATGTGTAACGAAGTTTATTAAATCGTTGGTTACAGCTGTTCTCGCTTAAGGTTATTGATCGCTTAAACAAGGCAAAGGTCTACAGGTGGCGTTTTAACCCTAGCTCGGGTAAGCAAAGTTCAGTTGAGAAATTACGGGCCTTGAGATTTTTGGAGCTAAAACAGTGATTACAACTTTGTAGCATTTTTAAAGCTTTAGTTTTTGTAACCCCGTTATTCTTATGTGTAGGATTTTTATGACATCTTTCAATAGTTATATTTTATTTACATTGTTTAAACTGAATTATAACTCCACCATAACCAAGGCTTCGAAAAATAAACTAAACCCGCTTTGTTCTTGAATCCCTTTCTCGTATAAGTTATTCGAGACTTTATTATTCATGCTTATATTCACAGTTTATTAGAACAAAGGAGTACCGTTTTATTTTTCCTTAACACCGTGAATTGCAAAATGCTTAACTCATATTTAATAACGTTTTTGTAGTTATTGCTAACCCTGATGTTAAAGACAACAATTGTTGCGATCTAGAATTTATTACGATGGACAAAGAATCCGTTTATTTGAAAAGAGGATTTATTTGCGACGCGGATTTAACAATGCGATCAAATAACTCGACAATACAGAAAATCGTCTAAGTGTACTGTAGCATGTATGAGTGCCCGGATTGAAAATATAAACTAAGAGAAGATAAAATATATTTTCAGGGCATTGAATTAAAAAGATCAGGTCATAAAGAAAAATGTGAAATATAAACAGCTAAATTTAACATTTTCTCAAAAACTTACTGAAGGTATTATCAATATATACGAGTATGTTCTTACATTTGTAGGCTGTGTTTACAAAGAGCAATTTATACGCAAACGTAACAAAGACCAAAGTCACATTTGTTCACGTCTATCTAAAGACACACGTATAACTCCTACTTACAACTCCGACATATCAGATCGCAGAAGAAACTTCTACAATAGGTAAACATATAGATAACATCAAAGCAGTTTAATAAAGCAGGGTCTTACTTTAGCAAAGTTTCGAAGTCTGTCTAAGTCTGGTGGCGCAGTTCGATCCACGTTGCATTTCTGAGCCAAAGAACGTAATAGTTGTTAAACTCATTATGCAAAATACCATAAAGTAGATAACTTGTTGAGTGGTTTGAAATTATAGAAGGTGTTTTGTCTAGCACTATACCTTTCATTTAATTTTCACTAATGTATACTATAGATAATTAAAGGAAATTGTTTAATTTCCATTTCTTTCAAACGCATTATTAAAGCATGCGTGGCGAACTCTAAAGTTACGATTTTTAAGAAAAATACTGTCGTGAGCAGGATACGAACCTGTTGAATTTCCATTTAAGTAGATTAAGATGTGGAATTACCATAACTGTAAGTCATAACGACCTTTCAAGTGTTGTACAAACTATAACATTCAAAAGATGATAAATAAAAACAATAGTCTTCAGTACAAGAAAATATGGTTGTTGCTACCATAAAACCATGGAAACAACATGTTAGCAATACTCATATCTTATTGAAAGCCTATTAAAAACATATTTCCCGTAAAACCGTTTATCTTGCTAACATTCACTTGAACGATTTCATAAGAATGGTGTATTTTGATGTTACCCAACAACGTAATATTGCTTTTAAAGTACCATTTTATCTTATTCATGATAAAATTTAATGGTGCTTACAAGGTATTGTACACAATATTGCAGCTGCCAAGTTTTTATTTTGCATTGCATCCTTATCATCATTAAGTAACCAAGTAGGTAAATAGGACAACAAGTTGGCGTATGATATCGACAATAATAGACAAAATCAAATCAAATCAAATCAAAAATTGTTTATTACGATAAAGACACAATATATCACATGGTAACTGCGGTTTCCAAACTAGGCAAGCCTGTATCTTGGAAACCTGAATTGAGTTTCACATACAGATGTATCATGAAGTAGGCAATACATATTTGTAATTGAATATAACATTATTGTTGCAAAAGATCAGTTACATGATGCAAATTTATTTATAATTATTCAACAATAGATGTTTTTTAAGGTGTCCTCAATAAGGTAAAATAATATTATGTTTAACATATAATCGTAATAACTAATTACTTAGGTGATAAAAACAAAAGAATGAAAATTATAAAACAATAAAAAAAAAACTAACAAAAAAAAAAACTCGCGATACTGGTGTGTGTGTGTGTTTGTGTGTGTACGCGTGTGTCTGTTTGTGTGTGTGTGCGTGAGTGTGTGTTTGTGTGATTTATACTGTAAGGAGTTTCTCCGTTTCTTCGTATGTGAGTTCAAGAAGCAAATTATTTACAATCTTTTTACATTTTGAGAGGGTTAGATCTTTTGTCTTACAAGATATGCTGCTGTTTACTTTATTAAACACAAATGTGTGAAGGTAAGCCGGACAACGTCTGGCTAGTAGGGAGATGGTTCGACATAGTGGGATTTTGAAGATTCGTTTTGAGCTTATGGAGTGGTAGTCGGATCTGCTTTTTATATTTTTATGAGTGCGTAGGTATGCAATAAGGATGAATAACTGCCGGACACGAAGAACTGTAAATTCTTTGTATAATAAATCTGTTGAGTAAAAGAAAGGTTTTTTTAAAAGAACTTTAATAACGGCTCTCTGGGCTCTTTCGAGCTCAATCATGGTTGTTTTACCAGCTCCACCCCATACCAACACACCGTATTGTATAGTAGACTGGCATATTGCGAAGTACACAGTGCGCAAAGTGTCTATCGGAACACAATCTCTAAGCTTCTTTATTATATAAATTAGCTTTCTTACTCGGCCTGAAACGAGATGCACATGTTCCTTAAACGATAAATTTTCATCTATAGTTATGCCCAAGTACTTAATGGGACTGTGTGCGTTGTATGTAGTCGCACATACAGTCGTCTTGTGAAGTATTCGGGTGGATGTGTGTCTGACAGGTGTGAAATCTTAATGTTAGGTGGCGAGGAGGACTAGATGTCTGGGTTTAAAAAAAAGTGATAAGTTTAGTTTTTTTTTTATATTGAGTGTGAGTAGGTTATGTTTAGTGCGTGTGCTACTGTCGCTAAATCACTTTCTGCAAGGCAGTAAACCCTTTCCCAAGTGTCAGCATGAACCATGATGACAGTGTCATCTGCATAATAAATTAGTTCCGCGTTTTATAGAGTGAGATTTAAGATGTCATTCATATATACAGTAAATAGCGTTGGACCAAGTAAGCTTCCCTGCGGGATTCCAAAATTAATGGGAAGCAGTGTACTTGAATGTTCTCCTGATTTAAAGTATTGTTTTCAGTTGGTGAGATAGCTTCGAAACCATTCATTTGACATTCCTCGAATGCCTACTTCTTCTAATTTTTTTACGAGAAGGTCTGTAGATATGGTATCAAAGGCCTTGGCTAGGTAGGGAAACAAAATTGGTCAGAAGTAAAGCAGCGTCTTCGGTTGATCTGGCTTTTCTAAAACCAAACTGCCTTTCCGTAAATAAATGATTTTTTTCTAAAAAGTTCACAATGCGCGTGTTTACTGTTTTTTCGAGGAGTTTAGATAATATGCTAAGTAATGCTATAGGCCTATAATTATCAGGTGTGTTTGTAGAGCCAACTTTGTATATTGGATTTACCGCTGTTACCTTCCGTTGCTCTGAAAATATTCCCGTTTCAAGACTTAGATTAATTAGGTGGGTGAGCGGTTTTAAAATCACATTTTGTATTTTCTTTATAAGTCGTGCGTTGATTTTGTCAGGACCTGGAGAACTGTCATTTTTTAACTGATTTATGAATTTTCTTATTTCTGTTTCATCGGTAGGGACTAGAAAGAATGACGTGGGTAGTGATTTTTGTGATGTGTATTTACTACTAAGAGAGGCCTGTGTCTCAAATATTCTTGACAGAATTTGTGCTGCCAGGTTTTTTCCTACACTTGTGAAGTAAGAATTATATTTGTTTAACGATTCACTTGGATCAGGTGAGTTGGTGAATAGTTTTGATGAGCTGTTCTCTTGAGAGTTAGGTGCGTAAATTGCTTTAAAAGCTTTCCATAAAATGATAGTTAACAGTTTGATAATATGACAACATATTTTAAGCTCCCTTAAATATGAAAATTTTAGTGTCATAAAACTACATAAAGGAAGTAAGTAGCCTAAAAGTATATAAAATAACCTAAGATAGAGAACAATGCTTAAACAAAATGAAAATGTACTTGTAATCGCATCTACTTCCATAGCACGCTATTAAAGTGCAATTTTACTTGCTATCTGACTCGCTATTTCTCTTGGAATAAAATGACAGAAGACAAAGGATTTGATTTTATCTACTGCACCGCTGGAAAATGGTTAAGATTTGCGAAATTAAAGTGTTAACCTGAATTCTACTTTGATATTTGACTGAAGTATTGTGGTGTTTTTTATACATTTTCTTCTGTATTTTGGTGTCAATGCTCCAGACATTATCATGATCGGACGGGAGGAGTTTATCAAATTATGTAAGGATATTAATGGAACTTCTGTGCGTAATGTAACTTCTTAATTATTTATTCTACTCTTTAATAATCATCAAATGCTCTTGAGGAAGGAGCTAAGCTGTTCCCTCCATTTTTGTATCTTCACCTTAGTCTGCCGCAGTATCGTCTAGTATTCAATGAGACCTTCTCAATGGTTCTTCATTGCACAGCTCATCTGATATACGGTAAACTTGTCCGTCTCTTTCTCACTAAAGTTTGGCAGTTTTTCAACATCCTTGATTTTGGTTTTGGCGCGCAGTGTTTCCCCTGCATTAGCAGGGAACAGAAGTGTAAGGAAAAGAGAAACGAAGGCCTTTGCCCTACAGTGAGATAATACAGGCTAGGTAATATGAGTCACAGTTTTCTCAACTTTATATCTCACAATACGGAAGGCTTTAATCTATATTAATAAACTTTTACTCGTTTCCGCTCTCTGTGCGGTTACCACTTAATATATTCACCGTGTGTCATATTAAAACCTACAGTTTGTGTATCTTCTGTTCAGTTGTGAGCATAAAAATTTTCATAGTCGATTGACTAATCATATGAAATCGATGTAATCATCGACGATTGGAACAAAGGCCACTGTGACATGTATTGACCTCTAATTACCTATGTGGCTGGAGAAGTAGGTTATTTAAATATAAATGAATAGAGGAAGGCTTTTTATTAATACATTTTTGATTACCATGCTAAAAATGTTCATTACCTATCTCAGAAATAGGTACTTGACCTTTCTGTTTTGACCTATTATTACAGTTACTGAAGACATCAAAACTACATATAATTATGTATATTTATAGAAGTTTTAAGGACTTTTTACTGGTATATAATTATACCAGTAAAAGACTTTGATAAGTTAGTATAAAAATATTTTGGACCTACATAAAACGATTATTTTATTACATCCATTTTAGGCCAAATAAGTTTAACTTGATTTCTGATGTGAAATCTATTTTTAAACCAAGTTAAAATTGCTGCATTTTTATAATGTAATTGGCCCAACTGCTCAGATAGGAAAAACGCAACGCAAGCTTTTGTAGAATGAACGAAATTAAATTCAAGCCGTGCCATGATCAGCACTATTTTAAAAAAGATTTTATGCATTATTCTTAATTTATTTAATGTATGTTTGAAAAAAAAATCTTGGGCTCTCTGAAACCACTTGATACTACTGAAAACCATACAATTTTAGATTTTATTGCTAATATATTTAAGACTTATTTTATATTTAGTCTAGAATTTCATTTTTGATCTCATCATTGTAACTGCCAAAATATTACAATAGTTACCTTCAAAGAAAAATACTTACATATACCAAGGTATATGTTGACCTTCTTTTTTCGGTACAATCTTGCAATTTACTTGCGGAAGTAAGCGATTTGACACAATCTATTTCGACTCTTTGGTGAGCATGGAAAATTGAAAGAAAAATCAAAGCAATCATGAACATGAAAGAAATCGTTACTCTTAGGAGTCCTTACTGAAGATTATCCCATAACCAAGCGGCAAGGCTTTTAACTCAAGATGTTTTCGAAACCGCACTTCGTTGGTAACAATTTGACATTGAGAGCGCCTTTATGTCGTAGCAGTAAGGATGGTTTTTGTAGTTCATGTATTACCACTGACGTGCGGTTGACCTTACAATGCTGAATAAGGTTTATTTTGAGTAATTACTAGTACTAAATATTGTATTCAAATTAAAACTCCTATGCATACGGTCAATTGTTCATTTGTCAATTGTGCTTGTGAGATTAAATGTCTGTAAAGGCACTCACGATACACGAAGAAATTCCTAGAGTGGGGCAAAGTTTAAATAACAATACTTACATATGGAGTAGATATGTCATGACATTTAATGTATCCTGATCGTTTCTCCTCCATTTCACCTCTTCCTTAAACTTCAATGACACTGAGTTAATCAATTAACTTGTTCTACTACAAGTCAGATTGTAAGTATAATTAAATATAGTTACAATATATCCTGTCTAATGTAAAATGAGACCCATGATTACATTCAAGCAACTAATAGGTATTTCTTCTGTTTTTCTTCAAACATTGTGGTCGGGTTTCAGTGTAATAGGATGCAGCTTAATACCAGGATTTTACATGAAGCAATTTCCTATCGATCTTAGACAAATCAGTCACTGATGGCAAGACTGGTTGTCAGAATATTGAAGCAATTGATAAATTAACAAAATTTCCAACCAATATGAACATAACAAGTCCAGAATTGAAACATACCTAATACCTACATCAAAACTTATAAACACAATTAGTACGTCTAGTTCATCTGATGCGGGTAAATGGTGGAGAAAGTCGGCTTTCATCCTTGGAAAACGTGCCTCGGGTAACAAACTGCATGTAGTATATGATTTTCTATTACTTAACCCCAAAAGCCGACGCCGGCCAACTTTGTCTTTTGAAACCGCCAACTTCCATTGTGGTACCAAATGAGCTATTTCGATTCGTGTATTGTGAGTTAAATGAAAGACTGTTGATGGGTTTTGTTGCAAATATCTTTGATGGTAGATGCAGACAAAGATTGAAAGGCTTAACTGTCTTCTTTACAAAAAGTTAAATTAAGGCGTCTTAATGGTAAATAGGTTGCGTCTACGTTTCATAAAAAAATCTTCAAAAACAACAAAACTATTTTTTTTATTCTAAAATAATCAGTTTCATGTTCATGATAACTTTAATAATATTAATATGCATGTTTATCGTCTCACACGAGTTATAAATATCCAATCACAAAAGTAACATAGCGTTTATAATATCATTATTTTGTTGCTTCATCATTTGTTGCATGCTTTCAATACTATTATTAGAACCACTTCACCCATATACCAAAGGAAACAGTATGAACGATAATAATGTAGAAACAAGCACGTATATTTATCGCCCTAAGCTTCATTGCTCAAATCGATTTGAATGGCGACAAAGGTAATGAGAGTTTCATGGTCAATTGTTCATTAGGTATACACAATAACATCAAAGGAACCTTTAGTCACCATCGCATGCAGAAACATCAAAAAGATTTCTTGATTAGGACAATTTTTCATAGAACCCACACAAAGAAGTTATCAATTGGTGAATTTAACAATGATTATGTTTCAACACGCAAGTGTAATGACGATCATATACGTAGGTATCGTATGAACTTTATGCAGTAATAGTTATTTTCGTAGATGTTTCCTCTTAATGATTGACTATGCTTCTAAATTATCTATCTAGAGAACATGTTAGTGTAGTGTATAACCTATGTTCTAAGTTTATATACCTATGTATGTTACTCGTATACTTAAATACTAATACTTATTAATAAATGAGTGAGTTATCAACTAGCAGTCAGAGCGTTTTATTCTCTTCCAAATACCCAACCTTACATGGCGACCCTGCCATGTTTGGTGATGGGGTGTCGGGTCGCGATGCGGGCGCACGGTGTGTGATACAGACTCTCGTTCTAAGTGTATGTTGCGTTATTGAACTTTGTCGAGAACTTTCATAGAAAAATTACAATGGGCAATTCTAACACTCCAAAACGAGAAGAAGTGATAATAAACCAGAATGGCATTGGAGCTTCGAATGTGGCTAGTACCGATCAGCTTCAATTTCATCTTTCTGCAATAAGCATTGTGATGATGATAATTTTGGGTTTGTTGCTGATATTGGCAGCCTATTTACTGTACAAATGCTATAAGAACTGCCATCATACGTGGATGAATAACCAAATACTTCGTCAATCTTTGAGAAATTCGTTTTCTCGACGGGATCGTAGAGGAACTGCAGAAGGAAATAGATGTTCGGCGTGTGCATCGCGATTTTCGGCGTTCCATACCAGGTGTACGTCGTGTTCAAACGGGCTTGGGTCTTCACTTCCTAAAGAAGATTTTGTGCTTAAACAGGATATGTGATATCGTAAGGATAATGTAAAAGTGAAGTGTCAAGAGTGCGTTAGGTGCGTAAAAGTAAACGGAACCCGATGAAAAGCGTTGAACTATGGTAACCCGATTTATATAACCTTTTTTTTTTGTTATTAAGGATGCTAGTTGCTTCATTTTCTTAAAAATGCCAAATTATGGCTCATGAGCTTAATGATATATATGAAAAATTAAGAAAAATTAAAGAGAATTTATTTAAATTGAGTTTTGAAAGGAGGACGCCAGAGCGTTTGAAAGAAAAGTTGAATGAAGCAACTATTGTGTATAATAGTTATACTGTTTTACTTCCAAGCATTAGAAAACAACTAGATAATAAGACGTTTAGTGGCGAAAGCTTGTCATTGATTAAATCGCATTGTGATAAAATTGCAGAGTTTTATTCTCAAGTACAAGAGTTTTGTAATAAGTTGCATATACCAGTAAGTGATAAGAGCAGTTTTCAACTATTTGGCTCAACATCGAATCTCGAATCCAAAATGGAGTTTAATTTAAAAATAGCCCTGAGTTTGTTACCAGTTATGAATAATGAGGAACTGACGACGCGTCAATTAATTGATGGCATCGATTACTATAGCTCTACATTAAAAACCGAACAGTGTAATTTAAGTTTAATTAACTTTGTCTTAAAGAGTCGTCTCTCTCAACAAGCAAAATTAAGACTTCAATCTGAATATCCATCTATTGATGCATTACTAACTGATATGCGTATGATTCTTTTGCCTAAAAAGAGTACTGTCGCCTTACAAAGTAAACTTCAAACTTTGCGACAAGATCAAAGGTCGATTAATGATTATGGTAAGGAGTTGACTGAGCTATTTATGGATTTATCTATAGCGCAGGCCGAGGGTAAAACGGAAAATCTCAAGATTTTACAACCTTTAAACGAAAAACAAGCCATTAAACGTTTTTCCGACGGATTACGCAATAGACGACTCAGTACGATAATAGCTGCACAAAAATTTGAAAACTTAAAGGATGCGGTGCAAGCAGCTATAGATGAAGAGACCATTGCTATGCCGTCTCAGGCTGAAAATATATTAACTTTTAATCGGAAACACAATAATTATTTTCAAGGTCAGCATAATCGAGGAGCCACGCGCCAGTCTCGAGGTGCCTCCGCGTATAACAATTTTAGCAGGCCTACCGTCCATCGTGGTGCGACTTTCTACCGAGGTCGGGGTCGTCCGTTCCAAAACTATAGTCGAGGTCAGCCTAAACAGAATCGGGGTACGTACTATAATTCTCATAATAGGTACAACAACTTTAGAGGTCATCAAGGGAACGTGCAACGTTGTAATGCCAATATTCATGTTTTAAAAAGCGATGAGCCCTCAAAAACTAATTCAACCGGGGAGCAGAGCAAGTTTTTTCGTGAATAATGGGTTTGTATTTGCAAGTAATAGTCATTGTTGCATAGAATTATATGCAGATAAATATAACTATTTATTTTTAATTGACTCCGGCGCTTCAATTTGTGCCATTAAATATAAACATGTCGTTGAATTAAACATACCGATCCATAAAGAGAGCATTAAGATAAGCGGAATCGGTGGTACAGTAGAAGCAATCGGATATGTTTATGTGACTTTGAGCGATTGTTATGACTTAGGAGGACATTTATTTAAGCATAAATTTTATGTTTTTAATTCTTTGCCGTGTATGGCGCATGCTATTTTAGGACAGGATTTTCTTACGAAATTCAATGCTATATTAAATTATAGTTGTAGAACTTTAACATTAAATAATAATATCACTAAAGAAAAAGTAATTTTGCCTTTAAAATCAAATATTTCAAGGTTTTCTTATAATTTAACTTTGCCACCAAGGTCCGAATCAATTCATTACATACCTACTAATATTACCGAAGAGTGTCTTGTTTGTTCGTCTGAATTGCGAACAGGAATATTCATTGCTAGCGTATTAGTTAAACCCGTAAATGGTATGATACCTATCTTAATCCTAAATACAAATGAGACTGAGGAACATCTTGACACTATAGAACCAACCTTACGTACAATTAGTGACTATAATTTGTGTACTTTTGAACAATGTAGAAATTATAACGCAGATCGTGTTAAAAAATTGTTTAGCTTATTAAATTTAAATCAATTGAACGACGAAGAGCAAATCACAATCGAGAATATTTGTGCGAAATTCTCCGATATATTTTTATTGCCTGGTGATAAGTTAACGACAACAAACATTTATAAACATCAAATTAGTTTACAACCCACTGCTCAACCAGTTTTTAGTAAGCCGTACAGAATACCATATTCGCAAAAACAAGAAGTAAACAAGCAGATTAGTAATATGTTACGGGAAGGTATAATTGAACCATGTCAATCTGAATGGTCAAGTCCATTGTTATTGGTCCCTAAAAAGATAGATAATACGGGCAATAAGAATTGGCGCTTGGTAATTGATTATAGGAAATTGAATAACTGTATACAAGATGACAAATTTCCTCTCCCGAATATTACTGAAATTTTGGATTCCCTTTCGGGGTCTATATACTTTTCTACTCTTGACCTTTCTAATGGGTATTACCAATGTGACCTTGACCCCAAAAGTCGGAAATATACAGCATTTTGTTCTGGACAGTATAAAGTTTCAGGTACTGAAGATAGAAGTACTAGTTCCGTATCAGGACAATATCAGATGACGAGAATGCCAATGGGTTTAAAAACAAGCCCTAATGCGTTTTCAAAAATGATGACTGTCGCAATGTCGGGTTTGACTTACGAAAAGTGCTTGGTATATTTAGATGACCTTATTGTTTTTGGAAATTCGTTACAAAATCATACCAAAAATCTCATAGATGTTTTTACTAGATTGCGTCAGGTAAATTTAAAGTTAAATCCTCATAAATGTAACTTCCTTAAAAAGGATATATTGTATTTAGGACATGTTATAACGAGCGAAGGTGTTTTGCCCGATCCCGAGAAAATACGTGCTTTAAGCAACTGGCCAGTTCCAAAAAATGTTGAAGAATTAATTAGATTTGTCGCGTTCGCCAACTATTACAGAAAATTTATTAAAAACTTTGCCAATATAGCGTATCCTTTAACACTGTTAACAAAGAAAAATGCATTATTCATATGGGGTCAAAAATGTCAAACCGCTTTTTCCACTTTAAAATCAATAATTTCAAGCCCACCTATACTTCAATATCCTAACTTTTCTAGTAACTGTAAATTCGTACTACAAACCGACGCTTCCAAATATTCATTGGGCGCAGTTTTGTGCAATGACAATAGAAAACCAATAGCATTCGCGAGTAGAAATTTAAATAAGGCCGAAATTAACTATCCTACTGTGGAAAAGGAATTGTTGGCGATAGTATGGGCAGTTAAACATTTTCGTCCCTATTTGTATGGTCGTACGTTTGTAATTGAAACTGACCATAAACCACTAATTTATTTATTTGGCATGCGAGACCCATCCAGTCGCCTTATGAAGTTTAGACTTCTACTTGAAGAGTACGATTTTATTGTAGAATATATCAAAGGATCCACAAATATTCCAGCTGATTCAATGTCACGATTACCTATCACATCAAGGGATTTAAAAGATATGCATGAAAGTATAATAACGGTTATGACGCGTTCGCAGCATAGAAAAGTGCTCGAGTCGCAACATTCTCCAAGTGCTATGGGTTCCACTGACGACTGGCCTGCGCAACCAAGAGGCGTGGAGGTCCATAGTAGATCGAGGATGTCTGTAGAACTTAAATTTATAGAATATAATAAGTTAAATAACCTACGTAGGTCTAATGAGATAGAACTAGAAAATGATGTATTTTGTTATTCGTCATCGAGAATGACGTTATTTATAAATCCAGTTTCCCAATCACAATTGACGCCAGCCGCATTTGTGAGGGAACTGAAATATTTTTGTGAGAAAATTAACGTGTACGAATTAATTTTTTTAAGAAGTCAAATTTACGATGAATTTATTAAAAAAGTATTTACAGAAATTAAGTCGTATAGACACTGGACCGGGCCGCGATTGTGTATTCTAAATGACATAAGAATAATTCAAAATAACGACGACCGAAAAGTAATATTGAATGATTTTCATCTTCTACCAACAAGTGGCCACGCTGGTATAAGACGAATGTATAATAATATCAAGAAATATTACTTTTGGCCATGTCTTGAAAGAGACGTAAAAGAATTTATTAGGAAATGTGATAAGTGTCAAAAACAAAAACATACTTCTCATTATGTTAGAGAGCCGTTGGTTGTTACAACAACAGCCAATTCGTCGATGGAAAAAGTTTTCCTAGACATATTAGGACCCTTAGATCGCGATGATTATAATAATTCATATATTTTAACCATCCAATGTGAGTTAAGTAAATATGTAGAAGCATATCCTATGTTGTCTAAAAGTTCTGAGGAGGTAGCGAGAAATTTTGTTAACCATTTTATACTTAGATTTGGTATTCCCGCAAGAGTAGCGACTGATAGAGGCACTGAATTTTTGTCATCTGTTTATAAAGAAACATGTAAACTTCTCAGTATAACTACTTTAAACTCAACTGCATACCATCACGAAACAATAGGTTCTCTGGAAAACACTCATAAAAGTTTGGGTAATTTCCTAAGAATTCAAACGAACAACCATACAAGTTCATGGAGTACATGGCTACCCTTTTGGTGTTTTGCCTATAATACCTCGGTTCACACTGCTACAAAATTTACGCCTTTCGAACTTGTATTCGGGAAAAGATGTAATATACCATCCAATTTAAGCCAAAAATCCGTAGATCCACTTTATAACTATGATAATTATCCTTTAGAATTGAAATACAGATTGCAAACATCGCAAAAAGAAGCGTATGATAATTTAATGGAAAGTAAATCGTTAAGAAAACAAAGACATGATCTAAAGTGTAATCCTATTACATATAAACAAAATGACTTGGTACTAGTGAAAAACGAGACTGGAAACAAACTCCAAAGTATTTATAATGGACCATATTTAGTTATCAAAGATGTTTCGCCAAATGTTGAAATTTTGAAAGACAATGGAAAAACTGATTTAGTTCATAAGAATAGAACTAAGTTATATCATTCATAACATTTTATTTTATATACCAATGAGTCCTTCATTATTTTTTTTACAATGTATTTTACCATCTTCTTTTAAAACCTTGTTATTTTATCCATGTTAATCTTGTACTCTTTCAATCATATACTAAAGTATAATTAAATTGAATAAACAAAATGTAAACACAATGTACTATTTTTTTTTATGAAATGTTAATCTTGTTACTAATTAACATAAAATAATACTATCATATTATTTTATTTTTTCCTTTCGGGGAAGGTGTAGTGTATAACCTATGTTCTAAGTTTATATACCTATGTATGTTACTCGTATACTTAAATACTAATACTTATTAATAAATGAGTGAGTTATCAACTAGCAGTCAGAGCGTTTTATTCTCTTCCAAATACCCAACCTTACATTAGTTTCTAGAGACTGTAATAATAATTCTTGAAAAACAAGAGTGCTACTCTTCTTAATTTTATCTTATCACTAGCTATTCCCATAGCATTGCTCACATAAAAATAAGGTTTGACACCAAACTAACATTTCAATTATACTCAAATATACAAACATACAAGCATACTTTATTCCCATTACAGTAGGCAGAATCTATACATTTACTATGCTATGATCCCTACTTTTAATCTTTTCTTAGTATCGAGTTTTATATCTATACAAGTTAAAGATAGTTCCTTTTTTATGGTATAGGGGGCAACCGAGCAGACGGCTCGCCTGATAGTAAGCGATTACCGCCGTCCATGGACACCCGCAACCCCTGAGGAGTCGCAAGTGCGACGCCGGCCTTTTAAAAGGTTTGGACCTCCGTAACCCTCACTGACTCCGCGAAACACAACGCAAGCGTTGTTTCACGCCGGTTTTTCGTGAGGCCGTGGTATCACTCCGGTCGAGCCAGCCCATTCGTACCGAAGCATGGCTCTCCGACGGTAAAAAAAAATTGTCCCTGCTTAAACTAATAAAATGATGATATATAAATTAATGAATCTTTAAAATTATATCTTATATACGTAAAAGTAGTTAAGCAAGCATGTTCTATGATCATTTAGCTAGAACAGCTAACTAGCTTCACAAAATATCACCCCATTTCCTTAATGACCAGATAACGTAATGGCACGATTAGGCTAACTTCTACCTATGCAAATGGAATTAAATTACCTAGGCCAGCCTTCAAGTATGCCAAGCTTGTACAGAGATAAAGTTCCTACTTTGTACTTTAGCTCTATTCAGGCACATTGCCAGACTTCTTTTTAGACATGTCAGTAAAGCTAGTTAGTTTCTTCATTCCTTTATACACTTCCTTCTAACTTTGTTAGAAGTTGTTCGTGTGCAGCTGAAGTTAAAAGTAAATTTTGTCTCTTACAGAATATTTTTCAGTGTGAGAGCTTTTTGTCACTTTTCCGTGTCTTCTTCAGACTTTATACGTGTTTTAATTTGCAGAATCACTGTATTTTATTTATTAACAAGTTACACAATTAGACATATGCTGTCACGGCTAAATGTTATGAACCAGAAAAACAAAAAAGGCCATATGATAAAATATTATGCCAAAGATATGACGGAGTATAAAACAATACAGAGGTATAATTACGAACCCTGACGGTCCGGGATAATACAAAAAACGTGCCAGATTTAAAATCTAGAGCATACGAGTAAAATTGTCGAAATGAAAATTGTTAGCTACATTTCTCTGCGACATGTGTACCCAAGTTCTACAATTTCAGGCTATAAGCAATCCAATAACTAAAGTCACAAGCTTTTTCATGTTGGCCCCAAATATAAACAACCAACAAAAACTTTAGTTCTGAGAAGCTTACTTAATACTACGTTCTAACCATATCAACAAGAATTACTCCAACTACGAGTTACTGTACTATGCACCAATTTAGTAATCTTTATATTTTCATTGCGCTATAATATACTTTTAATAAACGAAATCTTATCACAGTTTTATTGCAAACCAAAATTGCGTAAACAGAAAGCTATTGCAACAAGTAATTACTACAACAACAATATAAATTCCTGTACATTTCGTTACACGTCAAAAATTTTAAAACTCCCACAATACGTGAGTGAACATTTCATGGAAAATTGCATTCTTACTGTAAGCAATCTAGTTCAACAATAATATTTTCATTTTATGTGGTAACAGCATAAGACGCTGACTCGTTAAAATTACCCATTACAATCTTTGATAAATGCACGCGTCATAGTTAAGTCATAAATATAATGGTACGTACCAAAAGACCCTACTTTAATAAGATCTAAGAGGCATTAGTTCAAATCGACACATTAGTTCAAATGACACATTTATACACACATTTGTTTTGAAGCGTGAACAGCTAGAGCCAATAGCCTACCTACGACAAAAGATTCCGTTCAACATAATGTAGAATGAACCTTAAACTGAATACAAACCGTGACGTATAACTCCTTTATTCCGATCAATGTTTGAGCTTGTTCGCTTGAGTTGTGTTTTTAGTTCTGACACTCCTGTCAATTAGGTGAGAACTGACAAAGAGTTGTGATATTCCATTCTTTATTACAGAACAAAGTGATATTGCAATGAAATTACATCGGTCATTTAATTTTTGGAATTTATGCAACCTTGATTTGACATTTACTTGTTAAATTATTTTTTTACGACAAACTAGTAATAAAACCATTTTTAACACACTTTTTACAGTTACAATATTAAATGGAGTTCGCATGCGTTAATGTTTTTCAAAGATTTATCTTGAACATTTTTTACACTTATTATGTTTATCCCAAAAAGATTACAAAGCTTGTAACTTTGTTTAATTTAAACATAAAATAACAATGATTGAGCTTTCATTTGTTCAACAATCATATCATCCGTTCTGGCAGTTAAAATAAAAAGTCTACAAGTTGTATTTCGAACTGGAGCACTGACTTGCCCGCGACGCTTCGTAAAGCATACAACTGATTTACGCTAACTTGTAAGTACTCGTAACTCGAGACTGTACATTTTGGGTCCTAAGTCCAGTGCTATTGCAAGTGACGTGGACTATAACTCCACAGAAAGTTCAGACCAAGCTCTCAAACGTTCAGGTTAATTTATAGCAGTTTCATAGCGTTAAAATAGAAGTGAATTTACTATATAACAAACAACTTAATAAAGCTTTTTTTATATAAGAATTAGCAAAATATGAATATCAAAAATATTTAAACAACCTAAATATGAAAGTAAGCACTGAAATCAAACACTTAAATCTTTAAGTACAACAAATTCTTTTATTTTACCACACTCTTTCGTAAGATTTTACCACAACCGTTTCTATTGCAAAAGTTTTGCCATCGAATCTGACCCAAAGGACCAACAGTTCTAACTTTAATTAGCAGTTTAAAATGGAAGTAAAAGAACTAACCGATTTTAAAACAATAGAGGATAATAAATGAATCCGACTGTATGTGGAACGAGAAAAAATAGAACTGGTCACGGCAGAATTGTCTTTGTTCTGCTGATTTAATGGAAACCTTTGAGTTGGGAAAACCGGCATACTTTATATGAGAGTAACGTACACTGACTATCATAACATTTCTCTATGTGGAATAAACTAACAAATTATGATGAGAGGATGTGTTTTCAAAGCTGATCCGTTTGTTTATCAGGGAATTAGCAAATTTAGTCGAACGGCTGGATCTATCAGTCTCAGCTGTCGTTAATTTATAGCAATTGTTACCAATATGCAGGCCGCTTGAATATCTCTGATTCCAAGTGGGCCATACGAGCAAAAAAATCTAAAACACAATGGCTGTCCCAAATATTTTTATACTCAGAAAGAAGAATGTAAGGGTCAAAAGATATCTACCTACTAATTTTTAATACTTTTTTTAGGAATGTTGTCAACAAGAGACTGAGAATCAACGAAAATTAGACCAAATAGTAGAATTCGTAAGATCGTTGAAGCAGTACTTATTTATAGAAAGGATCGTTACACGTGGGTGGTTATCCCCCAAGGACGAGGTGGAAGACAGTTTTTTTTTGTCCAATTCAATGAGATAAAGGCATGTTGTTATTTATTTATGTCACATTTAATTTACCAATAGGATTTTTCTTTATGGGTGTATTTCCAGACATAATAGACCAAGATCCCGGGGCCCGTAGACGTTACTTATTTTTTGATGAACAAAATGTATATGATAGTGTTAGGGTCTACAGTGAACACCCTAACACTATCATATATGTACATTTTAATCATGGCAGTTATGTATGTGAACGCATACATACCTGGTAGTTTGGGCCGACGGCCAATTCTTAGGTACCAGGTACTAAAGGGGTTTAAACCTCGCTCGCCGTCTTATTTTATAGCCACAAAATCAATATTTAATTAAATAAAAGTTCATTCAAAACTCTTCTGATTCTTCTTCAATTGGTTTCTCAGAATCTAGAGTATTTTTCATTAATCAAATAATACTAAAAATCTAAAAGCAACCCAAATCAATCTAGGCCATACCCATATTTTACTTAAACCTTATTGTGATTGCCTGACCAAAATTGGGAACGAAAAAGCAGTCCGTAGTATAAAGCAAATTAGCGTTATTTTGGGGACTCCAATGCGTATTGGATTTAACCAGTGAACTGGTCGGCTCGCGAATCCTATTGATGCTAATTTCAAACATGAACGGTTGGAAGAAGTGAGATGGAAAAGGTTCTATCGATTTTCCGACTGTAAAACGTTGCATTGAGAAATTAAAATTGACGTCTTAATACCGAGGTTGACTTGATTGTGACTGGAATAATTCATCGGTGTGGCCTGGATTTGGGGCGCTCTAAAGTATTTACGACTGAAGGTTGGTTACTTTTGAAACTTGGTGAACATGTCGCTTGAATTTCAATTGAGAATCTTGTACTAACAATCTTGTGTCTAAGATACATGTATGCTACGTAACTACAGCTCGAGTTAAAATGGAAAATTTATGTTAAATTTCAAAAACTTATTTTGTTTAGATAAAAAAAAATAAACTTACAAATTTCTACAGCACCGCATATCGAATAGTAGATTACACTAGCATAGTCTCTTCCAAACCTATGACTACTTTAAATAAACCTGCATGACTCTTGGTCATCATGTATTTTTTCAAGTGCGGACGTTACGCATGATACACAAAACGAAAATAAACAAAAACAGATATCCCAAAGCCCAATGCACTGTCAACCATATAAAACCCTTTTTACGCTTTTGCGAACATCCCACGTGTCATGTTATGAAACAACAAAAAACATTCCCATAAGACCGGTCCCGAAACAGATGTGAAACATCCAATAATGTGATACCCTTAGATGATAATCTTCAATATTTATTATCATATGTAAAATCTTCGAAACCAAAAAATATATTTGTAATGATTACCTAAACATAAATCTAAAATAAATTAATTATTCATCATCTCGGGTATTATAAAAATTCGATTGATCTCTTCCATAAGTTTTGGCCAAGGATTACATACCTACATAGCATCACGCCTGTGTTCCCCGAAGGGGTATGCAGAGGTATCATATATACCCACATTTCTCCAATACTGTTATTAAGTCCCATGTAGGTAGTGAGCCTATTGCCATCAGTAGTGTACAATTCCAAACTCCGGGCTGCTACTGAGAATTTGCTAACAGAAAAACTCTATAACACGTTGCCCGACTCGGGAATTAAACCCGAGACCTCCTGCTCAGCCGTTTGGAACCACGAGACCAAGGATTATATATGATTATATATCTACAAGTATCAAAACGGATTTCACTGTCGATTAGAATCAGCTATCTGTCTGTGTAATGTCATTATACTCAAACAGACGGGCGCTTGGCAGGCATAACCAATATGGCTGCCAAGCTTAAATGCACTAAGCTCAATATGAATAAAGGGCATCTAACTTGAAAATTATTGTTTATGCAGTAGCATACATGGATAATACTAATGATTTAGGTCATATTTTGTTAATTTGAACATTTGTTAAATTTAACATTTTATCATATTTTATTGACTTTTGTTTTCGTTGAAAGGTTCGAACACAGTTTAAATTGCCTACATCCAAAATCTAAGAACCAAGAAAAATTGTCGAACGGCAATTATTAACAGTGAACGAAATCCGCGGAAGACTAACGCACAGAAAGAAAACAAATTTTCGAAAATAGTCGTTGTTATTGGCTGGTAAAATATAGGAACCCGGTTACAGTGCTGAGCAATATAAAACTAACATGATTTTGAGATGTGTTATCGCAGGTGCCACCTAGGTACCTACCGTTTAGTATGGGATTTATTCCACTTTGCAAAAAGTCTACATAAAAGATACTGTTAAAACTAATACTATTCCATTAAAACATAAGGACCTGATGAAAAAAAAAAGTGTTATAAAAGTATTTTATCCTTAAAGATCTATTAATCAATAATTAAGTAATTAATCCATAATAATGAAGTGTGCTTATAAGCACAATTTTCCTCTTACTACTATATATTTACAAGACAAACATGATTTTGAGTGATGTTAACGCAATTATTGTTGATATCGCTTCAAGTTACATCCTTCTCGAGGGAGAATGGTCGTGTAGCTGTAAACAATACTAGTAATTTAAACTTAATTAAATCTAGATAGTAATTGTCCCACTGCAGGGAAAAAGCCGCTCCCCATACAGATGAGGAATGAGCATTGATCAATACGTTACTCATTGCGTGATGGCAATAAGTAAGAATATTTACTGAACCCGCTCAATGACCTAAAATGGATCTATGCTTCCCAATTATTTCATCTGTCGAAACAACCATACAGAAATAACAATAGATGTTCAATTTTGTCTTTTAATTGACATCCAACATGTCAGAATATTGTGTTATATATAAATTAACCAAAGTAGTAGTAGGCCCACTTCTTGAGCAACAGACAGTCCTAGCATAATACACAGCTTTTTTTTTTCAATATATCTATCGTTAATACTTTCGCAGTTAATCTAAAATATACGGCGAAGGAAAACATCGTGAGGAACTAAACGTCTGAAATCGCAGTGAGTAACGTGGTGATCGATGTATGTGAAGTTCTTGTCTACGCCTTGAAGAATTCATGCCGTTTCTACAGTCACTTTGAAAATCAATGGACGTTCTGGACTGGTATTATAAAGATGATGATGATTATTAAAATATTAAGTAGGTACAAATGACATTACGACAGCAATAACTCTGTAATGTTATGTGCTCAAGTAGTAGTCCGCATCAACCGAGCTACAACGATAGTTCAAACTTAACGCAGTTCATAAATCTCAGTGATATTGCAATTTGAATAGGCGAAGATTGAAGGCAAATATTAAATGCTTAGTTAGTAGAAGGGTATAACGTTGTTCAATACTTTGAGGAAACTCCTTTGTTCACAACCAAACATAGTTTCGCAGTTAATAAATATGTTAGCAGTTCTTCGAAATGCTTACCTATCGAACATTTCAAGTATTGAAATGGCTTCAGATTTTAATGACCTGTTTGTGGATTCGACAGCGTAAAGTTAGTATTTTATGTGAGTTTTCGGAATAACACTTATGTTTTCTAAGAAATTTCAAAGAGGAATAAAGTCATGTTTTTATGTTTACTAGATTTAAGTATTGCTATTACATTAAATGCATTATTACAACTTTACTTTTTTGTTATCAACAATTGACCAAAGTAAACCTGAACAGACTCCAACATCGTCACCAACTGAGGGACATAAAATTTGTGATCAATACGAACAAAGCCTTTTTGGCTTCTTGCCAGGATATGTTTAGATAAAAGAAACAATTTCAGCGCTCATTAGTAACTGTAGTACCAGATACTTCATCTTTATTAAGGATACTTTTGTTTGTTTGATCTCAACGCCCTACGAAGAATCAAGTTGTTCTGATCGAAATCAATCTACCTAGCTCATTTTGGGATTTATCAGCATATTTCCTAAACATGCCATACAAATCAAATATCTACCTTTCATACAAATAAAATATTTTGATTAACCCATGAACGCTCATGTCAGCGTGTTAACAGTATCATTCATCAATTCTCTCGCCGCATGAATATTTTATATAATATTTTCACGATTAGATATTCAGAGGTTAAATGTTAAACTTATTTGAAGGGCAAGAAGATAAAAAATGTCAATAACTTTTACCCGCAAAAGGGTGAATCATAAATGAGATAAATCCCTCCAGAGTTGGAAAAGTAAAGTATTTTGTCACAGAAATAAAAAAACATGGAATTATTCCGCACCGAAATTTTGACACTTAATCCTAGGAGATTATATTTACAAATTAATCTTGATATCGACCGTTCCGAAAGGCCAGAGAGTGAATAAAATTTTACACAGACAAAGGAATCGTCATTCCTCCCTCACCTTTGCCGGTTATTATTAAAGGTAAGAATTCTTCGGTGTGAATTCTTTGAAGTGTCATAAAAACGTACAATGCCAAAATAAAATGTTAAGAGCGGTTGGCCTTTATTTGACGCAGCTTGAATTCTCATAGCTACAAATATGGTTGTTGTTTTTAAATAGAATTAGGTAATGAAAATATTTCTTGACAGATATGATGTGTTCTAATTATCCAATGAAATAAAACCTACTTACAATCACGTATACTTTTGCGCGCCTAAATTCTAGCGACTGATTAAAACTCCGAGTGAAATAAAATCAGGTTTTCCTGCCACATGTTCTTGGAAACTAAAAGTCAAGAAGTTACAGACATGAATTCATAAACTACCCTAAAAACTCATAATACCAACGTATTATGAGTTTTTAGGGTAGTTTATGCTACACCAAACTGTCTCCGAGCCTTAACCATTACGAACTTACAGCCGGGCCGAGCCTTGGGCGGGACCTAGTCAACGCATGGTGTAGTACTCATTTAAATCCGTGCCTTGCTTGTGCCCTAAATGTAGCAGGGCTTGAAGTCAGTTCGGATTCGGAATCATCTGATAAACTGTAGTACTTTAGAAACTTTCAATCCGTCGTATTAACGTCACTTAATCCAGTACCTTTACTAGTCATAAATTGTATAAGAATATCAGTAGACACTAAACTCCGACAGTTATTCAGTTACAGAGGGCATCAATCATATGACTGCATATGTAACATGACAATACCACATTTGCCATCTAAAATCGATTAACTGGTAATGTAGACATACGTCCTATCTTAGTCATCAGTCAATAGGTAATCTAATACAATAGATGGCTTGAATTGGCATATACAAATACCTTCACGTGGGCTTGAAAGGGTTAGAAGGTAATTTTAGATTAGAAGTACTTTTCAGAAAGAGAACTCAGACCAGACCCCGAAAATCTCTAAAAATATATATATCTTGCTGATTCCTGAAAGATAATAAAACATCTAACAAAGCAAAATTGCAGTGGGCTATAATACTTGCACAGAATGATTAATACTTAAGTTGGATCCCAGATGGCCATGTTGGTAGAAGTTTTTAAATTAACATTCTTTACCAGCGTTAAATCCGAGTTAATTTGTTGGGTAAACACAACACCATGTTCGTATAATAAATTGTGAAGTTTATTAAATTTTTCGGTATAAGCGGCAGTTATCGCAAGCTGTCGTATTGGATGTGAAGTATGTGCTAAAGATACGCCCAGTGCCAAGCATTTGCTCGCCACCGTTAAATATGGCAGCCCATCCTGTTGAAAATGAGTGCAGTACGAGCATTTTGGCTGACATTTGGAAATAAATATATTTTAGCTTTTTAGCGAAAATATAATTTCCAAATTCTTTGTCTTTGGGTTAAATAGATAAAAGTAGATGCAGAACAGATAGCGAACACAGAGATGGGAAAACTTTGAGATTTTATTACAGAAGTGGGATAGTTTAATGAAAAGAAAACAAAGACTTTGAAGTCGTTAATGTTCATACAGTCAATGAACCCCTAGAAAGATCATGCTTATGGCAAACTATTGAACTACTACACAACACGCGCACTAATACAGCTTTAATGCAATGAATCAAATGAAGAGATTATAATAGACTGAAAAACCTTTATTTTGAAGTATACAGCTGTAGTCCATAGAATAAATAATATTTCACTGATAATGTTCATAAAATTTTACAAAACAATGACGCATGTAAGCCAGAAATTAATACAAAAATCCCACCAGAATTCACAGCAGAATAAGGCAAAAATACATTAAAAAAACGTTAATGGAGTGTGTGCGTAATCTCTAAAGATTATTCATAAAAAATATGATTGCATAATAACTTCCGAGTTCCGCTCCGAGTGTCAGAGCTCAGAATCTTGTTCAATTAACAGGTTAACATTCTGTTTTTTGGGGATTTCCACTTAAAACTTTGAAGCATCTGACCCTTTTATCATTTCTTCCTTACTCGGCAACATGTTGTCCTTCAGCAATTGCAATTAGTATCGCCTTTTCTGTTATTTTTTGGGTTACGTAAAAGATACTTTGATGATTCAATGTATATGTGAGATTTTACTACTAACATCGGACACACCCAGACCACCTTTAAAGATGAAAAGATTAGGAAGGCGTGGCAAGCAATATCTTAAAAAAACAAAGTAATATATTTTAGCTACTTGAGCTACCTATGTAATCATTTAATATGGAACATAAAACTTGGCTTACTTTTGTAACATATTGGGGAAGCAATTTGATAATGCCAAGGCGTTGTTCCATCCAAGAATAATCATGATTTGCAACGCCACACCGTTTCGAGGCTTTCCCGTTATTTGATATTTTTGCTTCCTAGCTTAGAGTGAATGTAAAGCTTACATAATATATGTTTCAACGGAGATAACATGGTCCAAAAACATTTACTGAATTATAAATAAGGTAGAATATCCTTTTTAGACATATTTTACATCATTAACAGACAACATTTCTACATACACGGTGACCAGAAAGGTACATTCACACAAAACTGCTACATAGTCTTATCGCTAAAAGCGATCTTAAAAGCTAAAACGACCTTTAGGCGATTGGATGGTCTAGACAAGTTTAGAAAATAGAATAAAGGGCAATTAAAACAAAATTGTGATCATAGACCAGTATAGTCGGATATCAAATTAATTAATATCTCTGACTGATGAAAAATATCAATTCGCAATGAACCCTAAAATTTACGTTAAGTGTTTTTAAATAACGTTGAGAATTATTTTTTTAAGAGTAAAAGAAAACAAGCGATGATTACTTCGTCATCATCATTATCATTTTAGCCTTTAAGCGTCTACCTCTGGGTATAGGTATATTTTAGTTTACGCCTGCCTCTTCTATCTTCTGCATCCTTTGTCCCTTTGCACAGCTATGTCAATCACGTGCTATTACTTCAGGATGCAAAATTCTGGAAATAGCTGGTTAGCTATTTCCAGAATTTTAAGTCTTATTTAAAAACTTTGCCACCGAAGCGTGAACTCTTCACACAGAAAGCGACAACACTACCACGCGCTACTATGAACGTATTTCATAATCAAATGTGAAGGTAAATTCACTACTAATTCCTTTTTGCAAAGATGACTAAGATAAACACTGTGACTTTGCCAGTCGTGCCAATATTTGCCTTCTTAAGTTCCCATCCGATTGTGGGTAGTCATTTCCCGTCGTAAGTGAGCTCTTGGGAAGGACAGGCGCAAAAGGTGAAAATTCCCATGACTGTAATTGCGACGGAGAAAATGAAACAGTAGGTACCTACTCTTTTATAGTTTGTCAGTATTCCTTAATGTTCCATTGTTATATCCGTAAGTAGTTAGTAGATAAATACTGACCATACGTACAAATTTTTTTGCCGTTATTTTTTAGCGTTAATTTGTTAGCGTCGCACGTTGCTGTCCTTCAAAATGGTTATAAAATATATTTAATTCATCGTAACGCCTGCCACTACACTGCATGTATTTTTTTATAGCGCTCTTCAGCCTCTGCTCTATATAAATCTAACTTTGCTGTGACCGACACGGTTCATAATTGTTTCTATTTTCCAACATACCAACTGTTATATGTACACATTATGGAATGCAATAAATTATTGAGTTTTTAAATGAACCTATTTTCTTTTTTGTTTTGACATCACTTTAATGTCAGTATTGTGATCTAATATGACTATAAATTACAAGAATAGTTATGAAGATATGTCAGGGTATTTTGGATAGCTTACTGACAATAGGTTGTTCATCAACCGCATAAAGAGAAGAATAAAAATACGCGAGTTACCATTTTTTTTTAATATTTTAAATTGTATCAAAGTGATTTTGGATTGACATCGATTTCTACAACCTAAGTGAGCGATAAAACTGTATAATGTTTTTGATGTGAAAACCGCAAAATATGTATGTATACCTTGTAATGAAAGCCTTTTAAAAGCTCTTCCTACGCATAGTTACGTTCGAACAATTAACCTTTGACGTTCATCACAGGCTCAACATATCTATACACGTGTCAATTAATACCAAAACAAGTCTCGATGGAATACAAACATATTTTTATTCCAGTGTCGAACAAAAATACAGTGAAATATTACACTGAAAACCAGCTTGATTGTTTGCTGCTCAGTAAAACTTACAAAAATATTTCGTTTCCGTTTATTCGAAATAATATTTTATGATTGACATCATATTGCAATGAAAAGTCCCAAAGGCAACCATAGCTGGTCTCACCTAAAGTGCAGAAGAGGTTCTTAATTAACAGAAAACATATTCAGATACAACTTTTCTGGAATAAAAAACTGAATATTCTTATGACTGTAATCTTGTTCTAAAATGCATATAATAATGTATTTATCAAAATATATGGATTACATAATTATGAGAATAAAATAAATATATATAATAATAAAATAAAAAATATGAATTTTTGTTATCACTATTTCACTACAGTATATTCGCACAGATTTTACCAATGTGTCAAATTATATCCTCATACATTATCCTTATCTCTTAGAAGCAGCCCAAATGTATTTGTGAGATTCTAAAAATGGTTGCTTAAAATGATCAAAAGAAGACGAGGGTAATTTCGGATCTTCGATCTTGTTGGTCATATATTTGGCTTTTATTATTTAGCACTTATTACATTGTTTTACAGCAGATATTCTTATACGAATAATAATTTAAAAAAGTCATCCTCAAATCAAGCTGTTCATCCACAAATGTGTTTTTAATGTGACATTAATATCCTCCCCGACATGACCTAGATAAGTCTAAATATTCAATATCCATTAGTACTGCCCCCAAATCTGCTCAGACTTGTCAACCTTCCTGGTAACTTCTGTATCAGGAAAGATGCTTTGGTATACGTAATTTTATACTAAATATCTATCAAATACGATTTGGAACTTTAATGAATTGGCAAGCGCGACAGTTCAGAGTTTGATCCAGTCTAGTTGGTGTTTAATTAATTTTTTATTTGATTATAATGATAAGGCGTCCATAAATCGTTGCAATTCCGGTTTGGTGAACGATTGTTGAGGTTAAGTAATGTTTGGCGCGGTCAGTATATAGATAGATGCATGGCTGCTTAGAACATTTTCACTAGTACGTCTAATTATTTCCGAGGGTACGTCAGGCCCGCCTGTTCTTAACTGCGTCGTTCACCTTCAAACCAGACGAGAGAAACAAAAAAGATTACTGCGCCCACTTTCAATGATGAAGACCATACTTGTAACTGTTATGAAGGTAAGCTTGTAATATTTAATGACAGGTACTAGTCGTTTCGCACTAGCAATATAAAACCTGCCGTGTATCCCAGTGTCGAGATGATAGGTACTAAACAAAAATCGAGTTGCTAGCATTTGCATACAATTTTCATGTGAGCACTGATATTATCATAAAACTATATACGACGCGCAGGGATTTGAACCATACTCTTGGCAGTTTTATTTATTGTTTTATTTTTCGTCTTTTGTTACTTTGTTTTCTGGAATCGGTCTGCTACATCGAAACACTTATCTCGCTCGTTTTGGATTATAGCTTATGCAATCGTCTGAGTTGGCGGATACTTTATGCAGTGCAGCTAGTACCTTATAGACAAAGGTGCTACGTACATATCACGTTAAGAATTAAAGTGAGATACAGCTTGAGAAGTGGATTGTAAAGTTTAGTGTTGAGAATTCTTGGTAATACTATACCATCAATGAAATTGTAATTAGATTCCTGATTTAACCTTATCTGACCAAAAAATGTGAAGACGGCCTTTAAAACGTAAAAAAAAATTGACCCCAAAATTGTAGTTCTATTGCGTTATTCTCAAACATTTTTCCTTCCAAGTTTATTTTTTGAACACGTATGTGTAAAGTGGGACAATAACATATTTTCTAGTTCACATCTACGTCATCTAAAATCCTCTCTAAACATAAAAGAAACATGTACGCACTCCCGCCATCTCCCGTCATACATTATTACCCTACAGAAGGCGAGGCGTGGCGAAGCACACATAACGCCTTGATAGATGCACGGTATATTGTAACCTTTGCTGAAATGGCTTCCATTACTCATCTTTTTGATATCATGTAAGGCATTACAACGGTCTGAATTGACACCGTCCCGATAACGATCAGGCAATACTGACAAATGTGGTGTCATGGGGTAAATCGATAGGAAGTTCATGTGAGTATGGTAATTTTGTTCAGGGCAATTTCTATACATTCAAAGGTGTTTTGGATTAATATTTGAAGTCATAGTTGACATTACTATGTAAACTAGCTACAAATACAAGATAAATCTTTGAAAAGCATTAACGCATGCTTAGCAAACTCTAAAGTTATTTGTATAGGGACTGAATTGATAGCAATAACGTCGCCATAAGACGTGTTAAAATATGGAAGAAGAATTCGCAGTGGTGAGCAGAGGTCGAGATGGCTTAGTGGTCAGAGCGCCTGGAGTATTCATCCGGGAGGCGCAGGTACGAATCCTGTTCGCGACCGTATTCTTTTACCATTTCAGATTGTAACTTTAGCTACAAATAATTTATTAAATTTCATCTTTTTGTATGCACTCAATAATTCGCTTCACAGTGGACGTCTTGGAAATAAACTTTGTAAAGAGTTGCGAGTAGCATACATATTGCACAATTTACAGTGGAAGCGAGACAAATACGGTTATATACATAGCACTGCTTTATTTTTTTTAATAGTATATTTAGTACCAGTGTTTGTCTTTATTTACTTTAAAAATATTCTAATTATCCGAGTACAACTGGTCAAGTGCACTGAAAATGTGATACCACTGTCTCCCAAACTAGTTTATCCTGTATTTTGGGAGTCAGTGTTCTTCCGTAATTCATAAAACAAAATTACTATGTGACCGATGTGCGGTTTTCATTGTGGGTTGGAAAAGTGCATGTGCGTGAGTATGAATGTGTGTTTTTGTGTGGGTGTGCGTGCGCATGTGCGTATCTATATTTCTCTATGAGTTACAATAAAAGCTACGAGTAAAGGGCGCCAGTTTTAGGTTGCCACTAAAATTGATGACATCAAACCAAAATTATATTAATAGAATGTTTTTATCTCTTTGCCTACCATCTTGCTTATGGCTATTGATAGTAAAACACAGCAGTGCTATAATTTTTGTTTTATTAGCCCAAGTTCAAATTGCCACTAATATCAAGAAAAGCGAATGTAGGTTATACGATAGTTTAAACCTAATCCCGTATAAATTTCAATTTGTCTAAGTCAACTGTGGAATCGGAACGCAATTCTTTTAAATCTCAGACTTCTAACTTAAACACTAGTTTCATTTACACTTTCTAGTGCCGTTATCAATCCACTCTCGGTACGTTCTAGATTGAAAAACTATCGAAACTAACCTAAGATATTACTATCAATTATTATGGTACCTATACCACAACTGGTACCAGAATTGATATTCGTATTGTTTTGGGTAAAAACGCCACGCTTGACCCATACCTTGAGAAAGTTTTCTGTGACTTCGTATACCTGAAACGATTACTTAGGCTCTGTATATAACTTAGCTATTGAAACATCCAAGTTAATGATCATCAAATATTGGACGAAGACCTTGGTGTACTGTGTGACTGTACCTTAACACACTTGGCAAGGAACTAGATTCTTAAAGGATCAAACAAAAATTCAATGTCTTGCACATACAAGTATCCAAGAATTCTCCTCTAGCAACACTTAAAAATGCAATTTTAATTTCGTTCACCCCTCTGATATGCGCAGAATGCACTTAAGTATGCATCGTTTCCTCATACCCTCACGGAAAGCCGTGAGCCATACAGTAACAACGTTGTAGAATTCAAGATTTAACACACGCAATTTGCCTTTTGTCTTCAGGCACCACATCGTTTCCTTTAGTTGGATTTACGATGTGCGTGGCAAGATAAGCGACCTACATTACTATATTTAATGTCGTACTAACTCATATCCGTAGAGGAATCTCGTCTACTTTGGGTGCCAGTAAGAAAGGGTTGAGGAATATATTAGGAAAGCTTGAAGCAATATAAAAATTATTTCATAAGTACATACCTACTTCTACATACAATTCTTTCAAACACATTAACGCAAATTCGAATCCTGCTAAGAAACGTATATTTGTTTTTTTTTTTTAATTACTTACTTGTTAGTTTAGCTAAAATGCCTTCCAAGAGATCTTTTTTGATTTGGAAATTTTGGTCCATGTTTGCATCATAGGTCATTATTTTACTGTATGTCAAATACAAGTCCTTCGAAATTAATTTTATTTTTAGAAGTAGATATTACAATAAACTGGACGACATAAAACTCTAATGATTATGATTCTAAAGATGTTGTATGTGTAAGTGTTGACATTCAATGTCGTCGTTATAGTAAGCAAATAAATGCTATTGACTTTAAACCAAGGTGAGGGTCTTAAAAGTTCATTGACATCAACGTTTAATTTTTATCAAGGGCAACGGATTTTGCATTTGAAATACATATTCACAACAATTTTTCATAATATCAGAAAGATTAACACAAAAAAATATGAAGGGAAAAATTCACGTTATCGGAATTAAAATCACTACATTATATGTTATAATAATTCCTTTATCATAATCGTAGAAGTACGCCAGTATTAAAATTAATTTATAGAAATAATTGTATTTTTTTATCTGTCTGTATCCATGAAAGGAGATTAAGATGTCCATTTATAAAATTGTTGTTAGCACTTCATACAACATGAACGTAAATTTTATACAGAATTGCTATAATACTTTACCAAAAGTACTCGCTGGACAGTCTCTTTCTTACCTTTTATTTCAAATGGCATAGTCTGTTGTGATTGTACAGTTTACGAAAGTAGAGGCAAGTGGAACAACAGGTTGCTTCCCAATGAATTACTAATAATTTAGTACGGCTACGTAAGTGTTAAAGCTGTGCAATATAAATAAGGTAATCCTCCAGGCTCATCACTCAGAAGTGGTTTGCTGAATTATTTACTAGGCAATAGAAATCAGTGGCTTTGTATGTCGAAGGACTAATGTCTGCTTGAGTAGACAATTTCTTGAGAAGAGACGGTTAATAGAAAATTAGAGAAAAGTGATGGATGGATGGCATGACATAGATTTCCTGAAGACCTCGCAAAGACAGCGGAGAAGACTGTACTCTCAGAAAGTTTAGCACTGTTGAGTTGAATGAATATAGTGCTTGTTGCACCACGTATCAATGGTTGTATTCCAATACGGAACAAATATTTGTATGATCTACAGATTGTTCCGGGTCTGGATATGTGTGATGTAAGATATGATTTTATAAATGTACCCACAATCCAGGAAAAATACCTGGAGCCACGTAATAAAAAACAGCATGTGAAGTCAACCCCATGAACATTATAAATCTCTTCTTTTATAGATATTATCATTGACTAACTAACATACTATGTATTTTGTAGTGTACAATTAGTTAAACCATTTTCTTGCAATTCTGGAATAACATTAATCTCTCTTGTGGAATCTTGCGTTGTAAATCTAGTGGGGGAACGACCCCACTGAAGCAAATAATAGCATTAGTTGAACAAATTGCTCTTTTTTACTTTTATATAAATTATGAGTCTTATCAGATCGATTGTTAGCAAAGAAACAAATTGAGAAAATGTTTAAGTTAATACCACCAGTTAAATGGTTGCTGTTATTTTGCAAAGTATGTATGTAGGTACACGATGTTATAGATTATTTTATCAATGTCAAACATTGATAAAATAATCTATAACAAATATCCTCGTGTATTGATTAGTTTTTTTATTATTATTAATTGTTCCAACAAGGCTGCCTCTTCATGGAGTTGTGTTGGTGCCACCTCTTATACATATAATGGTAGATATGGAAGAAGAAAAATAAATCAGAATTAATGCAGTAGAGATGACAGCTTTAAAAATTATGTGTGGATTAACTAATTTGAAAGAGAAAGTAAATAATAATGTGAAAAGAAGTGAGGAATGTTCTTCCTCTCTCCTAATGTTTGCGTGCCCAACAGGGTCCACGATGTACTACATTATTTTACTTACCATCTTCAAACACCATTGTGGAAAGCAAATAAAAATTTTGAGTTTGGGATTGAGTTTGAGTATGGAAGATTAAGTAAAGTAACGTAAGATGGTTTGGGTATGTAAAAAGGATAGATGAAAGGAGATTGACAAAACTAGTACATGAGGTGAGTGTGGATGGCAGAGTCAGGGCAGGCCAACCCTGACGAACGTACCGCAACTGAATTGCGGACGTTTTCAAGCAAAAAAGGTGTAAGATCGTAGCAAGTTGAAATCGATAGTCTCTGGCAAACTTCTGCCCCTCTAATCTAACCAAAACACTCTTGAACCTTGCATTTAACTTTGACGTACTATAATAGCTGTTTTGGTCTTTTTAAGAATATATATAGCTATAATATATGAATTGGTCCCAGAGTGATATATTGCTTGAGTGCATTTGACATTTCTATGTTTGGCCTGGCAAACCCAGAAACGATGTATGGAAGCCATCATACAATAAGTAAATCATTATTTTCTAAGTTTAATATACTAAAGATATTACAAGAATGATGTGTGCACGTTGAAAACACGAACACGAAACAATTTTTTTTGTTTTAATATTTTTTTCAAAATATTGTATAAATCCTACCAAAAAACGTAACTCGACGCTCGCATGGGATTCAAATAACAGAGAAGAACAAAAACAATTCTGAAAAAAAAAGAACTGATACAGTAATGGTCTCGCCTGGGGATATGAATATTTGTTATTCTTAAAAAGTAAACTATTTCTATGTTTCAAATAATACAAGCGATAAAGAAAGAATTTACTCATTATTATTGAGTAAAATATAAACAGCCCATAACTGTCTCACTACAGGGCAAGGAACTCTACTTATACAGAAAAAACAAGAGCATTGATCATTATATTATTGACATAATTGTTAAATAATCTTCGTTTATCACATGTGGCTGATGGGACAGGGAAATGGTTATTGTAAAATTATAAAAACTTTTCTTAGCTAAACAGCAGATTTGTTGTAACAAAATTGTTAGCTGAACCTAACTAAACGTTTGTATTATAATAACATACCACTTAATTACCTCAACGACAATCGAATTGAAAATACCTGTTAAAATTAACTTCAATAACATCATAATGCTGATACACCAAAATATTAATTCACAAATTAATAACTGATAATCCTAACTTTGATATTGTTTGGTCGTTTATTCCCTAGGCCATAAAATTTTGATCCCAAACCGATTCATTATTTAATTTATTCATAATATTTCGCAAGCAGAGAATTAACAAATTAAATTGTTTTATTAGCCATACTTTAAGCACATAACTGTCCCACTGCAGGGCAAAGGTTTAATCTCATACAGAGAAGGAACGAGCATCGATCATCACGCTAGCTCACTGAGGGTTAGCGGTTTCAGACCATTATGAACAGGTTTCCTCACGATGTTGTCCTTTGCCGTATGTGTCTGATGTCGTAGATTAACTAAAAAAGTACATATCATATTGTACCTGCCAGGTGCCAGGAGCCCACCACATGAGGCTGGAAACTCGTAACTACTCGGCTACCATGACACGAAGGTTCGCTCTTTTAAATTTATTTAAGAGATCCCTAAGGTTTTATCCAATCTAGGCTGCACATTGCGTTACATCATGCAGGCGTAATACTCTAGAGTCTAGGAACTGCGGTCTAGCACTTTATGCCGCAAAGAACAAAACATACTATACACTTATTACTACGAGTATAACAATAATCACACATAGTACTATAATTTAACTGATGAACAAAAATCGTATACTGTGCATCAAATTTAAAAATATATGGTTATGAAAAAGAGAACGTAGAATTAAGAAAATATAGTTTTCAATCTCTCCAAAATCTTATTGATATAATATGAATAATCACTCAGTCAATAAAAGTCTGTCTTTCTTATGAAGTTTCTACTTTTAAAAGATCTTAGTGACAAACAATCTTTCAGACTTTTCTTCTAGCGCGTGTAAAAATATTAAATCGGTCACCAAAATTCCGGAAAAAGTCTATCGCTCGCACTCGGATGTTTTAGCCAGAGGCAGTCCAAAGAATCAGTTGAACCTTAACAAATGGGAGCCCATAAAAATAAATAAAACTTTGGGCGTAGGCCGATTTTTATCTGGCTCTACGAAGGCGGCAAGAGGGAAATGCTCGGGGTCAATTCGCTCACAAGGTCTTTTACTTACATTTTCACCCGATAATAGGCCATGCGTGAAATAAGGATTGTGCGAAATTAGGATATTAAGTACCTTATTTTCGCTCTAAGACTAGGCTTAGACGGTACCCATTCTCGAACCAATACATCGAGATAAAAACCTCAATTTATTTTACGAATCATTGGCTTTTGTTTTTGTTGGATCCACATGATTAGTTTCTTACGATACACCATACAAAGGAATTATTCTTTGAAGTAAATCAGATACCATAATATAAAAAATCCACCCTAATATAGTATAATAAACCGTCTTAAGGAACTTTGTATCCAACACAGTCATGCTGTGTAATACAATAATTTATAGGTATATATTGCTTAGAAAGTTGTGAGCTATTTGTTTAGGTATTTTATATTACTAAAGTTTCCTTTTTTTTATTTATATATACGTTTCGGCTCTATTAATGTTATTAAGCCATTATTATCCCACTGCAGGGCAAAAGCCTCTCTATCCCCGTACCACACCTCTCAGTCTAAACCTTTTTGCGGCCAATCCTTCCAATAGGTGTCAAGCTCATCCCACCATCTTCTTATAGGCCTGTCGCGATGTTGTATGATTGGTTATATAGAAATAGGAAATATTAAACTTGATGTTATTATATTAAATGGAAAAAGAATACGGTCGCGAGCAGGATTCGAACCTGCGCCTCCGGGATGAATACTCCAGGGCGCCAATACATCCGGGAGGCGCAGGTTCGAATCCTGCTCGCGACCGTATTCTTTTTCCATTTAATATAATAACTTTAGAATTCGCTAAGCATGCGTTATGCTTTTCAAAGATTTATCTTGGATTACACTTGATATTTTGTAATTTATAACTATGAATGCAAAGAGCATGCTACAGCAATAACCTGGTTACCATTCGGCTACCACGACATTCAAAGTATTATCACCCGCAACTAAAGAACTTCACGGTCCGGGTAATAAGTTTAATAGAACAAGTCCATGTAAAATTGGAATAGATCCTCATGGACAATTACCAAATAAACAGTACCAAGTTCACGGAACGTAGATTTGAATATTCAAAAGTAGGCCTCGAGCCATTTACAAGAAGAATGAATTCGAATTCGACAGTGAAGTCTCGTTGGAATTGCCTTCAATTAATGTGAACGGGTGTAGCTTCTAATTTTCTCACTGAGTTAGAGAAACGGTATTCCTGTGAAACTTATTTTAATGACACTGAAAAGACAAGCGAAACCAATTTTAGACAAGTGAAATCAATTTTAGGAGTGAATTATATTGAGACGGTTTGTAGTTAACGGTGATTTCAGTTAATGCCAGTAATGTTGGCTAACTTATACATTGTATAGGGCTGAGACAAATAGAATGACTCGGGTTAGCTAGATCTTGCCCAGCAGTGAGAAAATATTATACAATTACAAAAAAAAAACAACATGCGTTTCTTGTTTTTTCCAATATTGTGAGTCTCAACAAACTCATCTTTTTGAGTAAGTATTGCAATTCAGGAAAAAGTTTTTTTTTTTTTTCATAATTGAAATCCAATGTACCGACAGCAAAATATATGATAATTTCCTAATATCTTAATAAATCTTACCAGCCTATGTTATCCGAGACAATGTAAGGATTCTAATGATACCCCATACATACATGGAAATCGGTTCAGGTAGGTATATAGAAGTTATGGTGGAATAAAGAAAGTCACAAATATAAATAAATAAATTCATACATACATACGTATATGAACCCTAAAAAACATAACACTTCTTCTTTTGAGCAGTCGTGTAAAAACACAATTAGGATAAGTGTAATGGATAAAGGAAAAAATACAGCCACCTAATTTAGACTTAACGATGGAAAACAACGTCACTTGGGCCTATTGGTTGAATCAATCAGCGGTAAGTAGGAAAATGGAGACAAAAGAATGATTAGTCGTTATTTTGGAAGGGCTTTAGTCCTTGGTTCAGTAGTATAACTTATTTTGGTATAATAACTTATTTAATCTCACTTAACAAACCAAACTTTGTGATGAAAATACTTAGGTTTTAACCACATATTTGGATATGTGCTGCTGGCTCAATACAGACCACAACTATTTGCCTCTGTTCAACTATTTTAATATAAATTTTCGACATATTCAAATATTACGTTTATTATTTACGTTTTATTTGCATTGAAAAGTTACAAAATGATTCAACATTTTCTATTAAATACGTGATTACGTAGGGCGCATATTAAATTATTTTTTGAAAACGTTTTGTTAATAAATCCATTACATAAACATTATTCTTCTAATGGCTGAAACAACACTGTGCACAAAATAAATTCTGTAAAGAAATTAATCAACTTTCTGTGACTATTAATTGCGCCGCAACGCTTATAATTCATCCACAACCTGAATGAGTGATGAAAAAAAACTTTTTCCTCTAAAAATATTTATTGGAAGGATTAAACATCCCTTAAAAAGATAAATGTTAGTCGAAAAGTTTTGTGTTTATACGCAATTAAGCGATGAAGTTTGCTAAAAAAGTGTCGTAAAGATCTACCTAGTAGGCAGTAAAAACAAGACTTCAGAACAACTTCAACACGTTTTTTAATGGTAGATACTAGTAAGACACAAGTTAAGAAGATTTTGTTGTATTTATAAAAGTACCCTGAAATTAAATATCAAGGTCTAAATTCCGAGAAAATATGTCACATAAAATATAAACGATACCTTAATTTTCAATATTACAAAAGCCAAAGTGAATAAGTAATAATTTCCTCAAATTGTTAGAATTGCGATCTCTGACATCTCATTTAGCGGAGAGACCTTTTTAGTGAATCGAAGGAGAGCATTAATTTGACATGGGAACGAGCACAATGACTAGCAGCCTAGCGGCATTCAGAAGACGAAAACAAAGCAATAATTTCATACCGAAGACATATTTGGGGAAAGTCTTGCGTTGTTTATCCAAAATAAGATTGCTAGTGACGAAAATAAGGTCCGGGATATACATCTAGAGGAAATTTGCACGTGCCCTGATACGCAGATATGGTAAATCTCGTCTATATCACCCTCAGTTGTGAAAGGGTAGAAATTGTTTCCATAGACCCGTTTTGACAAAGGTTCTCCGATATAGGTTCAAGTAATTTAAACCTATTTCTACGGCACTATCTTTGTTGCTTTTACCTGGAATAGAAATATCTAGGATTTACCAAAATTCATGTGAATTCCAAAACCCTGTTCATTGTTGAAAAAATTAATCATGTTTTTTTTTATGAGACGTAACTAATCTGTTTGGGTTATATGTAGTTGTTTTCTTTGAAATATTTTTAAGAAATGTAAACTGTCAAAGTTAGTCTTCCAATTTCCACCATCTTGTTTTTCTACGAACGACAGCCGCAAATGCATTACACCGCGAAAAGCCTCTAAAAGCCAGCTATTGTCAGTAACGCCTTAGTGTTCATGTCCTTTGACAAGCTTTCGTGTTGTGCTCATTGTCGTTATATTATGTTCTCTGAGTGAAGGTGTCTGTTTACTTCCTTACCTTCAGGAGATAAAAAAATATGTTAAATATCTTCGTTTGATAATTAATTCTCACCGATTCTTCTTCTAATTTACTGTTATAATCTTCATATTAATTAAAGATGTAGCAGTTATTTTTTTACCTTAACTTTAAATGATCAGTCTTAAAACTTAATTACGATTGCGGCAATATTGAGTTATTAACGAACCGTGACAAAACGTTGGATGATAAGGAACTCTACGCTTTATTACACTGTAAATTATACTTAACTCAATTACCCTACATCTGATTGCTTTAATTTTAATTGACATGAACGCCTCTTTAAAACATGCACAGAATTAATTGCGTATAAGGCACTCCATAATTTTTATAGCGCATAAAACTTCAATTTAACGTCTTGAAGCTTGGAGTAGAACGCTTCACTGTAATATTGGATGGAAGATAAAAATTTTTGCTCGCGTGGTCGTTACAACGTTGGGAACGCGATTTGCTAAAAACTGGCGCCGACCCACAACCTCTGTGATAAAAAACACTAGTAAATAACACTTTTCTGCCTGTCTGAACAAATAAACGTCGAGGAAAATATTCGTTTCGTGTTGATCACCGAAAAACGAGAAAAAAACAAGAAGCTTTTATAGTGTTGTTGGTTTTGTCTTTGTTTCTTTAGTATTTGATACTATTTTTATGTGGTTCCCGAAAATGAGGCTTTAGTGAACACAGCAAGAGGATATTAGTGTCTATGACAATCAAACAAAATTATCTATTCATTTAGGTAAGCGTTGTTATTATCCAAGATATGTCTTTGAAAAAGCATTAACGCATGCTTAGCGAACTCTAAAGTTACAATATTAAATGGAAAAAGACATATCTTGAATTATTAAGGTAATTGCTTTTTCAAAGACATATCTTGAATTATTAAGGTAATTGCATTCTTTACGACATTGTATTAACTGCAAAGTTAGTCGTGTCGGTTTCGGTCACTTGTATAGGTACTGAATTGATTGCAATGACGTCACCATAAGACGTGTTAAAATATGGAAGAAGAATTCGCGGTGGTGAGCAGAGATCGAGATGGCTTAGTGGTCAGAGCGCCTGGGGTATCTGTCCGGGAGGTGCAGGTTCGAATCCTGTTCGAGACCGTATTCTTTTTCCATTTAATATTGTAACTTCGTTGTTATTATGTCATTGCAATTTTACTCCATATTCAGCTTGCAGATTGTTTTGCTTATTTTTCTTCATCCTGCATTTACATAATGCTGAGTATCGGTTTCCTCTAGAGTACGCTCTTTTTACAGTAGCCTTTCCCATTCTTCTCGCTGCCTTGACCGTGTTTTTTTTTTTGAATAGTTGCTATGGTGAATATCTGTCGTCTTAGTTATTGTTCACCGGTTACTACTCACGTACATTCTTCGGATTTGTCCGACTAGTAGTAAGGATCCGCTAGGCGTTCCCGGGGTGTACATGATACCGTGCGACTGTGGCCTAAGTTACATTGGAGAAACTCGTCGCAACATCGCAACCAGACTTACTGAACAAATACGTAGTATGAAGAGCATGGATACCAACAGGTCGGCAGTTGCAGAACACGCATGCAGCACGGGCGCGGCTCATTTCATACGGTTTGATAAAGCATCCGTACTAGCGAGGGAGAAATACTTCGTTCCGCGAAAAGTTTGTGAAGCTATCGAAATAAGCCGTCGCCCGAACTTCAACAGAGACGGTGGTTGGACACTGCCTCCTGCCTGGAAGCCAGCTCTGAAGTCTACATCACACAGAAGTGACGTAAGTCTGGAGTGCGACACAGTTAGCGCGGTATGCGCAATGGACAACACGGACATGACAAATGACGGGAACACACGAATACTCCCGACGCTGGCACCGAGTACATCATCGGCCCGCGCGCAGCGCTATGCGATGTGGTGCAGCGCCAGTCTGACTCGCGACATAGCCGCGGACTCAGCTCATGACTAAGCTCGTGACTCGAACAGAGCTGTTCGAGTTCGAAACTAGTTGGGCAAACCCGAAGAATGTACGTGAGTAGTAACCGGTGAACAATAACTAATACGAAAGTTATTATACAAATATCTGTCGTCGCGTGGCCTGCAGTTCTAAGTCTCTACTATCTTCCTTTTTACCCCATCACTTGTGGCGTGCAGGTTGCAGATATGTGATTCTCCTTTCACCGATGTTATTTATCATTGTAATAAAACACAAAACCTTCCGACTAAACATGAATACATCACCTGTCGTGTTGGCTATTCACTTAAACACAACATGAAGTAAACAACCGGATATCCCCTTTCACCCTTTCACGTGTTGTTGGTGGAAATATTTTAGTTTGTTTGCACACATTTACATTTTGCGGGACCAAACGTTAGTTTACTATGCTATACAGCCTTTATTATTTCACGAGCAAAACATTGAAAAAAAAAGAAAGAAATATTATCAAAATGATTATTTACGGACTTAGTAAGATAAATATAGCTTATAATATTAAATGGAAAAAGAATACGGTCGCGAGAAAGATTTCAACCTGTGCCTTCTGGATAAATACTCCAGGCGCTCTGACCACTAAGCCATCTCGACCTCTGTTCACTACCGTGAATTCTTCTTCCATATATTCCATTAACACGTCTTTTGGTGACGTCATTGCTATCTATTCATTTTCGATACAGGTGACCGAACCGACACTATTAACTTTGCAGATAATACAATGTCGTAAAGATGCAATTACCTTAACAATTAAAGATAATCTTTGAAAAGTATAAACGCATGTTTAGCGAACTCTAAAGTTATAATATTAAATGGTAAAATATATCTCGGATATATACTCCAGGCGCTCTGACCACCAAGCCATCTCGACCTCTGCTCGGGAGGCGCAGGTTCGAATCCTGCTCGTGACCATATTCTTTTTTCCATTTAATGTTATACTTTTAGAGTTCGCTAAGTATGCGTTAATGATTTTCAAAGATTTAACTTGAAATATAACTTACCATGTGAAAGCACTGAGCAGAAAGATTGGCCTGCAAACATTATTTCAATTTAAAAATACCGTTACGCTCTTTCGGCTTTCAATATAATGTCACCCCCTTAAAACAACGACGTATAGAACCACTTATTTATTGGTATTTCTTCTGCTGAAGTTTGATAACTTACCGCGTTTACTAATAACATTGGAGTTGGTGATCCAATCTAAACTTTTCGCGGGATCTAGTAGCTAGTAGAAACTTTCCAAATTCCCATGTCTCTTTTAAGTAGATAGTGATAACTTACAAGGATACTCCTTTAATTTTTATACATAAAAGTTGTGTATCGAAGCTACAGTTTTAGTGTAACATTTAGCGAGAATGGAGGAACCAATTCTGCGATGGAGTTATTGCATTCGAAGTTGTATCGACACATGCGTCCCGTAATCAAAATAATTGACGATATTTAGCCGCCTCGTAAATGACTTGTAATAAACTTCACAGCATGCCTGTCTGCTTATACCTACATACCGGTTAGAAGGTCATAACATAACATAGCATCACGCCTGTATTCCCCGAAGGGGTAGGCAGAGGTGTACACAATTGTACACCCACATTTCACCAATGCTGTTATTAAGTCCCATGTAATAGGTGGTGAGCCAGGTCAAAAATAATAATTACATACTTTATATTATTTCATGCAAATGCTGCTGCATATATGACTTAAAAGTCTATGGCGATAAGTTATTGAAATAGTTCTGCGGTTTCAATAACAAGACCTTAGGCCTATTACAGTAAATGCGCCTACTGACCGTAGCTCGATCATTGCGTATTTTTGCATAATGGAACCCTGAAGAAATATTAAAAACATAGTGACAGATAAAAGAAGAAATAACTGAGAATTGTTCCCTTTGTTCTAGAAATTTTCGCGGACGACCACTAAGAATTGAATTGCTGTGTTCGTGCAAATTGGATAGGATATTACTAAATACAATCAGTATAATAAGTGAGAGTCACATAAACGTTGAATGATCGATGGTTTCGTATAGCATTTGTTTATAATATTTACTTCAGTGGACCTACTCTTGAAAATGAAAACAATTCCGCTCGATTGACATAGGAAATATGTCAGTTCGTACTTTTAAAATGTCTAAAAAATTATTATAGATTGGGGTTAATATGAAGACAAATGTAAATTTATTTTAGAATTACGTGTTGTTTTAAGGCGTCTATTTAATATTGGAAATGGATTGGAATTGGTATTAGTTTCAAGAGAGACCCCACTGATATAAAATATTCAATCTAATTATAAAATGACTGAAGATCTCAAAATTTAATCCTAGAATAGTTAGGGAAACTAATTAAAACCAAGCCAAGAGAACATTGAAAACTTACACAATGCTTAAATTGTTTATTAATAAACGACACAAGGCGACAAGCGGTACTCATAACTCACTTTAGAGCAGCGAAGGCCTCCCTGGTAAAGGCGGTTACCGCTTTTTCAAGAGTACACTTGCTTTAATGAAGCAGGTAATGAGTCTCCGAAAGTCAACAGCAAACAAGTTGAGGGTGGTTGTGACTTAAAGCGTGTTTTCACTACCTCATGACGATTTTTAATGTTGGACGACTGTCATGTTCTTGTGCCCATTGGATTGTAAGGACATCAGTTTAATACAAAAATATAAGTCAATAACTTTCACAGAACAGAATGATTTCCTTTTAACTTCTCTATAACTGGCGCTACTTTCAAACTGAATGAATGAGTTCATAAATGTGGTAAAATACAGACTGTGTCATTAATAATATTATGGACATGGAACAGTATTTATTAATGTTTTTTTTTTTGTAATTGATTATTTTTGACTTTGTTTATTTCTGACATTATTTATTTTATTACATTGTAATAAAATTTAACTTGACATTTTAATTAAATCATAATATATTTTGACATTTTGAATATAATAATAGAAATTTGTGAATGTGAGCATCATGTACATAAATGTCCATTACTTTCTAGATTTGTAACTGTCTGGCAGTTTTTAGTATTTGTATGGCAAATGTCCTGCCAATTTGTTGTTACTGTACAATGGGAATATCTTTGATAAGATCTCAATGAGCTGTTAAGATTTTTCAAAAGGCATCGTTTGAAAACAGCTTTACAATCCGCCATTTAATAAAGCGAACCAAAACGACATATATTATCATCTTTCTAAATTGCTGCATTGGTCTTAGAGGCCGTAAGCACGCCTGCTGATGTGAGGTCCTGGGTTCAATTCGGGTTTTTTTTTAGTTTTTCTGTTAGGAAATTGTCAGTAGCAGCCCGGAATGAGGAAGTTGACAATGCGGCACCCTCGTACTTCTGATAGTACGTAAAAGCTATTGGTCTACGCCTGATTTCTCGCTCCAATAGTGCCGGATTGCTGTGCCATCGGACTATGAGCGTGAAGGAAAAGGGAGTGGACATATGTTTGGGCATACACTTGTGCACTATAATATCTCCTGCGCACTTAGTTAATCTTCATGAAGATAGTTATTTCCTTTGGGAGACTATATTACATGCTTTAGAATGTAAACTAACAGAAATTATATTCTAATGAAACAAGCATTTTTTCAAAAAAAATATGAAAAATTGCAATGATACATTTTTGGATCTTTTTAAGTATATAATTTAACACCGACGCTGTCTATTTAACTATGATTTATTTCACTTTTATTTTACCAAAGATTTCCTTTTTAAACCATTACATTTTCAGAGCGCTGTTGATGATGTCTATCCATCAAATTCACTTCATTAACACAAACGTTGGAATTCACATCGCCTTTTAAGTTAAATTTAAATTGCTGTAAGATACTTGGAAACAAATTAACGCTGGAAGTGCAAAATAACTTTTCCTGCACTCATTTTTAATAAATTAGTCTGAGCGAAATTAACTAGAAAAACGATGTCACCGTGGAGTGTTAGCATCGCAATTTTAAGCTCTTCTCTTTTTGGACGCGACAGCAATTTATCATTTCTTAACAAAATGGATGACGCATTGCTTGTGATGCCTCTCACAAAAGTATTTGAACCGCTACTGATATTATGGACTAAGCTAATTTTAAATGAAGATCCCATAATTAAGACCGGAATTAATAATAATATTATTTTAAGAAAAGTAATTCTCTTGTGACATTGTATTTGACAAGAATTTTGTTGTTACTTGACCCAGTAGAATAAATGACGTCATTAAAGGAATGTTTTAATATTTTAAACTCTCCATATGCACGCACGCTATACAGCTGTTTGTCATTGGCCTTTACACGGTGAAACACAGGGGATTTCGTCGTCAAAAACAAACTGGGAAACGGGTGTCCTCGGAACTTCCTGCTTAATTAAATAATGTTTGCACAGGCGGACAGACGTTTTGTACGTTGCGAAGTCTTATTACGCCAAATTGGTGTAACTTTACAACGGTTTGTTTACGACATTGAAAGAGTCATGTGCGTCTGTTTTGTTGGAGTCGTAAATATAAATGTCTAAATGAAATTTGGCTTTTTAACCCTTTCAATGTTACGAATATGTTAACGTTTTGATTTTAAACTCGGGAGCTAGGTATCTACCACAAATAAGCACTTGCAGATGCACCAAAGCTAAATTATATGTTGAAATTCCCATTGATAAATCTCGGGACCATTCAAATAAAACTCCAGAGTTTACTATGCTCGTTATACTGAGTTAGTCGTAAAGATTTTATGCAGTAATTTACTCCAATCCTCTTGAAGAAAAATACGTATTAAATCTTGGACCGTTTAAGTGAACGCAACTTAAAGCAAAACCCAGATCGTTAGGTTGTTTCCGAGAAGTCGTGAATCCCTTTCATGATATTCTCGAGTTTTCCCTTCGAGGCGCTTTAAAAGCGATGAAGCGTTAAGCCCAAACCAAGAAGGAACAAAATATCTGGAAAATATATCCAGAAAGCTTTATTCCGGGCTGATGGAAATGAAAAAAGATTTTGAGTGGATCAGATGTCTTCATAGCTTTAAGGCATCTCTTTTTTTTATTATTTAGACTCCAAGAGCACTGCGCGTTACATTAAATTAAGTATAATTTTAATAAATATGCTGTTAAAAATGTAGTGTCAAGTAAAAATGTGTGAAATAAATGTCCTTAACCAAGGTAAAAACTAGTCATGGCTCGGTCTAAACATAGTGTTTGTCTTTAAATATTCAAGATGGAGTAGCTACACGCATGTCGACCAGTAATTTGGAAATGGGTTGGACATGAACAACACGCGATGATGGCCAAATAAAAAACGTTCCTTATTTTTTTACAACTGGTGTTGTTAACATCAAATATTTACACCACGATGCAGTGACCAACTGAAGGTTGAAAATACCAATGTTGGTTCTCTTTTGTTGTATTTTTTAATGTGAAATATTTTAGTCGAAAATATACAGCAATGAAATTTTTATATTTTGTTTAATGTACTAGTGTACGGCTTTTTATCTAGCAGAACATTGTATTCAAAATACTGTTATGATATGTTTGTTACTATTGAAACGCACTCCTTTTCAAATGTCACTGATTGAATTGCTACAGGGAAAAAATATTGATGAATGATACTAGTCACTACAAATCCAGCCCAAATTCAAATCCAGTTCCCATCACATAAATTCTTCTGGCAACGACCGGAAAATATTGTTAACAAAATAAATGAACATTGTTATACAAAGTGTCACTTCGACAGATTGGAAAATTGAAATATGAACGGTAAAATGTTTTACAGGTGGCGATTTTCACGACAGATTCATATTAATATTATAGACAAAGGAATATTAATGTTGGAACCCAGGCGTTGAGATATTTCCTTTAGAAATCTTCGAAACATTTTTGCTCGGTATGATCTTGGTATGATTACGTTTAATAAATTCTTCACCTTGGACAAACATCCATTCATCACTCTGTCACGACTGTATGGTATCTTTATTCTGTGGATGAGAAATGTTCCACAGAATCTAGTTTATAACCGTAAGAAATCCATTCTGAATGATTAACCTTACACCTAACACTATTTTCTTTTGCCAATTCACCTTTTTTTTTTTTTTTTTTATATGTGGAGAAATGTCCTCGCATACCGCTCTGACACGGGGAGACAGAGCGGTTATGTGGGACTCGAACCCACTAAAACTCCACAGTATACCTCCTCAGCTGCTTGAGGGCGGGACGCGGGAACGCTCTCGCACACAACCGCGAACCCGCCCGCAGCCGTCCGTTGCCGGACTCTCTCACGACACACCAAACGGATGGCGTGCCGCAACCACCATGGAGACCATGTGCAATGGGCGTCAGACGACCCCGTGTCTGGACGCCCAAGGTCCCCTGCGACGGGTCAGGTCTGTGGCCCCGCCGCCTGCCACTACGGCCGCAGAGGATAGGGAGAGCGGCGCCTCGCTATACCGGCACTCCTCTTCCCCTGCGGCCCCACCGCGTCCGCCATCTAACGGTGGCGGCCCCGTCAAGGCCGCGGAAGGTAGGGAGAGCGGCGCATCGGCATACCGGCACTCCTCTCCCGCCGCGGCCCCCATTTCTCAGCTGCGGTGCCGCCCATACGACACCGCAGCCCACCTCAGTTGCGGCACCCCCCATAAGGCCCGCAACCTACGCCGCTCCAACATGGGCTTGCAGGCAGAGCCCAGAGGAGCGGCCCTCCCTGGGTTCCTCTAGCTTCACCGTGGGTGACCAAGCCACGGCTACTAGAGCCCCCCCACCACGACAAGGCGGAACCCCTGGGGGGGTTTGCCAATTCACCTGCTTTTCCCGTCATTTGTTTATTTCTTCCGGAATTAAAAAAGCCTCTTTCGTATTAAGCATTATTTTGATAACTACATTGAGAAAAGGGTATTATGTATAAAATTTAATTTCGATATTCAGGGTCACGCATAGATTTACAATATAGTTAGCCACTCATGAACAATTTCATAACTTCCATTTACTTTGGATTTTGTGGACGCATCAAAACGGGGTGACCAGTGGCGTGCCTAGGGTTTCAAAATACGGCAAGCCCAATAAAATTGTAACCGATTTCAAAAAAAGAAAGTTCAGTTTTCGACTGAGTATGTAGGTACCTACGTATGTATCATCGCAATTATCTCATAAACTACTGGTTAGGTACAATAAATTAAAAGTGAATTCATCCGTCTTCTTCTCGGCTCCGGTTTGTCACTTTCCTGATGCTGCATATGCTTTTCTAAAACGACATCGTATTTTGAAATTAACGAGACCAGTTCTAAAAAATTGCCTTTATTTAATGAAGTTTTGGACTCATCATATCCTCTTACAGGAAGTTCCTGTTGTGCTAAAATGACAAACAATATCGACTAATCTTTGAAATATACTACGGTTGTTATCAACGCGCGTGTTATATTTTGAAATTTCCTCAGATAACTGGCGTGATATAGATGTCTCAATTCGTTGTTTACCAAAATTACTGAAAGAAACCATTGCACACAGGTGTTTATGGCAGATATGTTACTTAAATCATTATAACCAGATGTATTCGGAATCTTCATTCGAAAAAAATATGCAGCACCAGCAATACAACTTATTAGTGTGCGAACAGCCAACAATCCAACTAGTTTTATACACTGATCTATTAAATTTTCGTTTATGCGATTTACTAGTCTGAGAAATACACAGATTAGGCATTGGTTTTAATGAAGAAATTAACTGTTTTTTCTGAGCAAAGTTTAAAGATTTTACCTTATCTTCGCCAATCAAAACTTGAACGCATTTTAAATCCTCACAAGGTACAATAACCTTCATTGTAAGCCACCAAAACAATTGTATCACTGAGAAAATCTAAGAAAACACACAAAAAACTATAACAACAAAACTTTTCCCACTCAAGCAAATGAAACTGAAGTGAGTTGCACTCGGTACTTACGCAGAGTTGCAGTGTTGTCATTTAGGCAAAAAAAGTCGCCAGGTATATGAAAAATCTAGCTAAATGTCGCAATAGGGTATTTGACACTGATGGAAATAAAATATGAAACTTAGCTATAATGATAGAATGTATTTTATTTGACTCTGGTATTTTTGAAAATAATATTAATAACTCGTAAATACATTTAATTCGATAAACAAATTCATAATTTTTAATCTATGTGTCACGTGACTCGAAACTATTAATTATTTTAAAAAGTCGCTAGGTTTTATTGTTGCTAAATCTTTAAAAAAAAGTCTCCAAACTCGTTAAAAATCTCCAAGATCTCACAACGTCGCTAAAACGGCAACACTGCAGAGTTGCCAAGGTGTGCATACGCGTGCAACTTCATAGGCATGCACGGCTTAAATCTTCCATACTGATCGATTTGTAGACGCACAAGGTATGTACTCGTTATACGGCACATCGCTATAAGTGCGAAAGTGACAGAGATAGTATTTGAAAGCCCAGTAAAAGCCCGTACGTGTAAGCGAGATAGCTAAATGTAGATGCTGCAAATGCGAAACTCTGCGCGCGAACAATCGCGATGTGTAGTAGTGTGGCATAGGTATAATAAGATACTTTGTGTTATTTTGATAAGAATTAAGCGCGCGAACTTTTAAATAGTTCGGGTTTGATATTGATTCTCTATCGAGCATTTTAGTAAGGCATTTGGGCTTTTGGGCTTATATGAAGGTACCGCCACTGGGGGTGACCTCTTTCAGGGTGAAGGTTCGTTTATGCTGATACCTGTATATCATCCCATAGAGGAAGGTATTGGGACCGCAATAACCGATCTCATGATAATATTACGCACACTTTCAATGAAGATATTTTGATACTTCAGATATTTCTCTCATATTGTAAAGAAACACAAAAGCGTGTGAGTTGAAAATTGGAGTTGAAAGAGGGTTTCACAAATATTTTTATTTTCTTTTTCAGATAAGTCGAAAACGTATCAGTCAATGCATCAACAAAAACTGAATGTCAAAGCTATATTTTAGACGCCTACAAACGAGGACCTAAATTTTTATGCCCATAAATTCAAATGGCAAGAAACTTTCCCCTTTCCGAAGTTGTGTAAGAAAGGGCATATAAATTACGGCCCAAATACTTGCCTCTCAGGGTTTTCTGTACTAATGAAAAACAACATCGTCATGATTCGGCACGTGAAAGTAGGTAATATAACCAAAAAGTTTTGACACTTCAAGTAATTCTTATTTATTGCTTTACAATCCAACAACTAAGGCATACATATACCTAGATAGAAATAAACAGATACCAAGGTATTGAAAAAAAAAACACGTCGGATGCATAACTTATAATTTTTCTTCCTAAACGTCAGTATAGGAAGCGAAAATCAAAATTGGGAACTACAGTTTTCACCCGGATTCTAACTGGAGGAACGGTGTTTAAAACAGCACTTCAAAGTGTACGTATCTCCCGACATATTTTGATCTAAACTCAAACCGTGGTGATGGGGTGACTTGTTATTATTTTGATGAGGCTACAAAACTTTGAAAATGACTCGACTTTTTTATAAGTATTCTTCCGTGTATTCAGTATTATCGCAACGGCTATTGTTGCAATTCTTCTTGTTAAAATTTCATTAATCAGTGCCATTGTCCGTCACGTTTTCGGACATGGCATCGGGGCGCTCACTTTTCATACAAAAGTCATAGCTGGTAGAGAATCAAACATGATTAAAAAAAAAATGATTTTTCTACCGCATAACCGTTTGGAGCATATTTTAGTTCATTATTATAAAAAAAATATTGTAAAAATAATAATTAATTTAGTACTAAGTAAAAGTAAGTCTAAACACGTGTAGAGTAGTTGGCTTGCGTGTGTGCATATATTTGCGGGCGGTGTACAGGTAATTGCATGACTACCCTCAATATTGTGGAACTTACTAGCTCCTTATTACCCTATATACCTAGGTATTGTATTTATTTGCATTCATTGTAATGTATTTCCACAAGGTAACACCTAAATCTATTCAATAGTATAATATAGTATTCTATATAGTACTTACTGTATTACTCATCACCTTTATTGACAAAGTTGAAAAAAGGTAGTTCTTCAGTGTATGAAACTAGAGCTAAATAAAAGGTAATAAATTTCGGACTTAAAATTACGAAATATCTAAACTAAAACATACCTGAAACGACGAGAGTTCAGCGACAAAGCAGACTATCATCGACAGTGATATATCGCAGCATCAGCTAGAGGTATAAATAAGTCGGCGATGGCGTCGACAGGGCATGTTCCGGTTTTGTTGAGACAAGTCTTGCATTTATCTTGGACCCCTTCACCTCGCTTCCGTCATCATTCTCGATTATCAATAAACGTATCGTCAGCATTCGATTGTACATAGTCTTTGCGCACTTCACTATTAAGTATTTCTTGTTTAGGTCACTGTTTTATTGGACTATGTTTATTTATTTTTTCAAATCATAATTCCATTTCTAAGTATTTTTACCTATACTTTTTAATATAAAGGATCTGTACGAAAATGCAGCAAATTAAAATATTTAATTTATACCGAGATCACAATAATTCATATATTAAAATTGTAAACACTCACGCAAGAGTATGTGGAAAATTAGTCATATAAAATCACGACAAAGTGAAAAGGTCATTTTCTGTAAACAATTTATTTCTAAATATACCAACATGAAATACTGTAATGCTATTTATGACCGCTTTCTGGAGGTTTTCTACTAAACCTTATTTTATTATAAGGTTAGAATACAATATTGTAGTATTATTTGGCTCGCCGTTCGGTTAGTTAACAGGGCTCCATTGGCCAAGCCACTGTCGACAGCTGCTGTACAAAGAGCATCGATCAACTTGGCCTGTAGACTACGTGGCTACGGCAAATATATTATGCTTGAAAACACACAGTGCTACGACGTAGCGACGTAGCGACTGACCGATTTCCAAAAGTATTTTATTTACTACTCTGTCCGAGTTCGAAACTAGGCTGTAAGTGTAGTAAATTAATCATTATTTTCTTGATCGTTTTGTTCTCGTGTAGTCAAATATCACAAATAAGTATTCCACCCGTATGTACCTACTTACCTAGTTAGTGAATATAAAATGTGCGTGTATATTATGTGTATTAGACGTTTGTAATACGTGAGTCCTGATAAAGAACAGGCCATCCCTATTTTATTTGATCATTATGAATCAAATTTCTGGCTAGCGGTAACAATAATGTTGACAAATTCATTGGATAAGCATTTGGTTAATCAAATTACCCCTTAGTCCCGTAATGCACTTTTTAACAGTGGATATTATATGAGCAAACAAAGTGCTTTGTGCCTACTTGAAAGTTGACCCGAATTTGTAACTTCACCTCATAATAATATAATTGGGAGTATAACTGTACAATTTAGCAACACGGTACTTGAATGAATACTTAATAAATTCTTAGTAGAATATTAAGTATAACGTACATTTCAATTTAATTGGTTCCTGTAATACAGGCCTTCCCTAATTTGGGTCAAGGGCTCTCGTATAACTTCTCCCTACTTAAGATATAGAAAGAATATAATAATACCACGCATATTGCTAAAGTATTTTTTGTATTTTTTTATAAAATGGTTGATTCCGGCCTAGTCCAAGATTTTGTTTGATAGAGAAAGCATGTCTGTGATCTACAGCGAAAGGAAAACGCCCAAAAAATCCTTATTTACTCTTATTTTAAAGGAGTAATAAATACATAATATGTTAGTGGTTACGTAGTATACACGAACTTATTCCGAAATGTGTTTTCACAGTCAGGTGTAGATTTGCTGAGGTCTAGCTATGACGTAAGTAATATTGCCTAACAGAGATATTGTTTGTTCTACTAACATAGATTGAAGCTTTAGTTTAGCCAGGTAGCTTTCCCGATAGAATTTAGGTGAAACGAAGTTTGCCGTATTCGGTTTAGGATAAAGTTTAGGATGTGGCAAAAATTATGGTTACCTATAATTACTACATAATAATGAGTATTACAAAAATAGTTTGTTAGGTTTTAGCATTTTTTGAAACTCAATTATTTAATCTACAGAAGAAAAATAATTAGAAGGCGACGTTCAAAGATTAAAATTAAAGCTTGGTTCGACAAATTCGCTTCCTACCCATAGGATTGGTTTCCACAGACTAACGTAGGTTTAATTAATGATCCTGAAAATTAAGGTCCCGATAGATCGAACTAAATTGGAGCTTGAGACAAATGTTCGATGAGGTCTCGAGAATTTATTTTAACGAATGAGCTAGAATTTTGAATCGAAATAAATAATGAGTGCTCAAGTTATATATATTTAATACAATTGTACGTAGTAACGTACTGTTTTTACGTTAAAATGTCAATTTAATGTGGAAAATCAAAATATAGGCATTGTTAATTAAATGATTACTAATAGCAACATACGTGGATGTTTGTTGGCTTAGATTAGTCCAGAAAAATCAATGGTTATAAACAATATTTTGGTCTTAACTGAAATGTTTGCAAGATCCTTATGTGAAGTTAAGAACCGCTGTCTAAAAATATGAACTGTTACTAAAGACAGGACAGTCAACAACCATTGTTATTAGAAGGAAAACCAGGATTTTATTTGTGCTCCACATAGCGTGGGTCGTAAATCCATGAGATTTCCTAATGGATTTCGGTACTAGGCTGAAGTTTATTCGTCTTGATTTATAGGAAAACAGAAGCAGTTAGGGTTCTGAATACAGCTTCATTAAGTTCAGCTGTTAACAATTTCTAAACTTACGCCGCAAATTTACGTATACTACTGTTTGTAATAATTATTCGTTATACTAATACTAAACCGCTAATTTTGAATTGTATATTTTAATAGTTCTCTATAACTTTATGGGACAGTACAATTAAATTTATTTTACTTCATCTATTTATTACACGTGCAACGACGATAAATGTTCGCGCGTCCATTTAAAGCACCCCTGTATTTTTACCGTTCCCTTTTAATTAAGAACGAATGAACAGCGAAATAAACCAGTTAATTTTAATTACTTACAAAACTCTGTTCATAAATTGAACAAGTTGAATTTTGCCTACAAAGGGCCTAGAATTTTGAATGTTGATTCTGTGGGTCCAACTCTGATGAATGAACAATTATTGCAATACATTGTAGTCAATTATTGCAATACATTGTAGTCAATTATTGCAATACATTGTAGTCAATTGCTCTGGTACTTTCTAGTCGCTATCAGCTATAATATTGAATAAATATTATATATTTCTAGTGCATTTTCGTAACAAAATTTATTTTGAACTTCAGATATTTTGCGTGTATCAACTTAAGAAGTTTATAAAATTGTATGATTTTCAAATAAAAGAGAGCACAGTGAATACATGATTAACTCAGACAAATTGAATTTATAAAATTTGAAATTCGATTTCATCATAAACACGACGATATATATTCAAATCTTATAGAGACGAAAGAAGATAGAAAACATCTATAATAATTTTATAGAAAATTCCTTACCGTTGAATTGGTATCCAAAACACAATTTATATAAATCTGTCTTGAGAACTTTATTAAAATTCTGAAAATGAGACATTTCGAGTTCAGTAGCCTTTAACAACAGGGGAGAATAAAAATCAATATTGTTGTCTACACAAAAATAAACAATAGGAAACTTTTACACGGGAAACTTTATTATGGGGAGGTGAAACATCAAATAAAAACTTTGGGAGATTTTTATTCATTAGACATGCTATTACGACATCCGGGAATAAGGCCGAGAACATGGCAACATGATGTACATAGAACCTTTAAAGCCAAGTGTGGTTTAATTTAAGTTTGGATCCCATTTGGATCTTAGCGTTCGATCTGGACATCTTTAGCTCAAAGTTAGAAGAACTTCAGATTGTTTGGACGTACAGAGATAAGAACACTCGATTCCAACAATGCGGTTTTTGGAACACAAGCATGTTTTGAGAATATTGATTGAGTTTGAGACATGAGTGATTCATGGAGATGGGTCAGTGTGGACCAATCTGAAAGTATTGGAGATAGGGTAGGGTTCTATTGAACCAAGTCTTCGATTTTAGAGGCACGCGTTGAAACTAATTATTGTAAAAAAGTCTAATAATTTCTTACTACCAAACTTTGTATCTGCGATAAGAGGAAGGACAATGATAAATTCTATATTTTTAGATAGCGAACTTTATGTTATCTATTACCTTGGCGAACTTAAAAAATCCTTCGACGCATTTTGTTTTTTCTCTAAAATCGAAGGGTCCAATTATAATAAAACACAAATATTACAATAAAATTCCTGATAGCATTAAAAGCGAACATTTGCACAATTTTAAAAGAAAATTAAAGGATTTATTAATAGATAAATGTTATTATTCTATCAGCGATTACTTATATGACATGATGTAATAAAGCTTGTTGACTTTTCATAAATAAGTATTTTATCTTCCTTATTGCCATTAAATTTTAATTTATGACATCATTAATTTCATATAATTCTTTATTTTCTGAATTGAAGATTCATAGAACGGTGGATGATCTGTTTTATTTATATGTTTAACTGTAGTGGAGATACCTGTCTACATATATTAATCTCTTGTAATTTGTATTAATTTGTATAAATTGTAATTGATAATTATTGCATGTCGTTACTACTACTTTGTACGCCCTAGAGGCAAAACATAGCGGCCAAATAAGAACTTATAATGTACCTATGTTTTAAAAAAATAATAATGATAATGATAATGATAATGAAGAGAGAGAAAAGACATATAAGTACTATATATAGTATGGGATGGGTCAGCAGACAAAATACTGATTGTTCCGATGAATCACGCTATATACCGAAGATAGGTAAAACCTTTGTGTAAAACAATCTTTCAAATAGTATAATTCGTAGAAGTACCTTAGTATTAGGCGTTCTTATTTCTGTTTATTACCTCCCACAGTCCTTAACTCGACTTACATAGATCTTTGTTTATTTGTAGACGAAATAAAACTAAATTGCTTCAAGCACCATAAATTGTGACTGAACAACACTCCTGAAAATATAGTCTATCTTGGAAACGAAAAATGTTCAAGCAACAGCAGTTCTGAGAAAAAAATGTTTTCTTGTAGTCTATTCTTCATATTTGTATCTAAAAATAATAAGTGTCAAAGAATTATAAAACCAGAAGAGTAGACGTTACAATAAAGATTTATAATGGCATGGACGACGAGAAAAGGCAAAAGTTAATACATTACGCAGCCACGTCATTGCTTTTAAGAAAGACATTTCCAACAGGATATGAAGTGGAAATCAAATGGCGATGACAATCGCATAAACCTCTCGCACTTTAGGCCTATGAGGTTTTTACTGGGCGAGCCAAAATATAAAAGTAAAATGTGTTACAAGTCTCATACCGGGGCAATTTAATGTCAGTAGGGAACGTGTTAGCACGTAGCCGTTACCAAATAAATTTATCAGTGCCCTTACTCAATTTGCTTACTCGTACTCGTACTCCGATGGCGCCAACATTTTATTATCCTCATAGAATAAACACACGCAGACGGTTGTTCGAATCAAATTACCCAAATAAATTTAACAGCAATTTGGAATGAACTTTTTTCCCATTTTATTATTATTCATTGTAAAATGTTTTGAACAAGTTGAGTTTACGAATAAAATTTACATTTATTTTTAGTTGTGACTAGACTTCTCTGTTAAATAAAGTCCAATGACTCAAACTCAAACTGAAAACATCGTTCTATTTCGACTAATATATTTTGCGATAAATATACCTAATTATGAAATCGATCATAACGTAAAATAAAAAATAAATAAAAGTGACACATCATTCCTAAACCTAAATTCTAAATAATCCAAACGAAACAATAGAAATATAATACTAGAAAATAGCCCTCACCATAGTTCACAGGAGACCAATGAACATAAAATGGAATTGCATGTCTGTTAGTGTCTCATCTATGTATTTACTGTAGCCATCCAAGATTGTGGGAGACTTGGCGGCGTCAGGCGGGCGGTCGATGCACGCGCCATAATAAAACCTTTCGCGACGTTTGCCACATTCTCCGACCCTTCGAAATATTCTTGTTCTGGAGTATAATTACGGAACAAGTGTATTTTTTTTTTTCGTTTTGCCTGTAATTAAAAATGTCTTGAGTGTTTTCAATGAGAAATAGTATAGTTCGATAGTTTAATTTTGTATTTACTTAATTTTTAGAAGAATTATAATTTAAAATTCAGTTTTAAGTATTCCTCTGTTGATTCTATTTTCAATATTAATTTGAATCGAAACTGTAGAATATTATTATTTTTAAATATCCATCTTCATTCGACGTATTGCAAGTATGTAGTAAAGACAATTTATCATACCTCTGTTATAAGGGATGATTGATTCGTTCTTTTCATATTCAACATTGTATAATAAAATATAGGTCAATGTTTTCCACCTAAGAGCCAAGCTTATAAGTACAATCTCTTTGGAAATTTATTACTACAAGATATTATCCATATGAATTTAATCTGTCTTTCCAGTTTCCTTTATCAGGAAAGCAATATTTTTTGTACTTATAGGTAACTTTAAAGATAATTTCTAGGAAATGGTCTTTGGGTACAAGGAATGAATTTCCCTTACAAAAAAGCTCTTACTTATTTTTGTGTAAAGTGGACTAACTTTCATAGTAACTTATACAATTTGTACGATTTAAATATACCTATATACAGTTTTTTTGGTGAATAAGCATGTCTGACCTTTAAAGTTTAAGTCCTACAGTAATAGCTGATATAACAGATCTACGATGGGTTTTGATAATATCTCCACACAATTTTAAATGCTAAATGTATTTTTTTATTTTAAAAGGTTTAACTTTTGGTTTTTACGACTGTTTTCACCTTAAACACTATAAGTTATATTTTTATTTTGAATCGTTATTTGGAGATTTATAATGTTAAGAATAAGGGCATAATATTTTGTATTTTATTTTTAAATAGAAGACTTTATTTATTGGTACAAATAGGAATAACAAAATATCTAATAAATGACTTAATTTTTTTATAAAAATACAAAAGTAATTGTTCATAAAGCTCATTTTAAATAAAATCTCTATCGTGAGTCTTTAATAGAAAGAAAGAAGATAATATAAGATAACCAATTCATTAGCTGCCACGTAAATATTTGAATTAAACATGAGCATTCACCATAAAAATAAATTTACGTATTGTTTGCTGAATACAGACGTTTGAAAAACGACGGCCTACTTCGATATATTTAACTGTGTGACTAATTTATTTAAGGGTTATCGACTCACGAAAAGTTTAGCCAGATATTACCATGTTTTGCATAATACGTTTACATTACTCTCCCGAGATTACCAGATAATATTATCATTAAGTGCCGTATCTTCAAAGTACGCAATTTTAGCTGCCTAAGCATTATCTTTTTTGTTGTTTTAATATATTTTTTATCTGCCTAATGGTTCTCCACGAGGAACGACTGCTAAATTAGGTCACAGTTAAAAAAATAATTCGGGAAAGCTCGGATTGTTTGTGTTTCAAAAAAAAAAACTCTGCGCATAGTTTAGAATATTTTGTTCGTCTGTTCGGAGCGTTTGTAAAAGTTTTTTTTTCTGCGTAGCGGGAATTCTTTTGTATAAATATATATATATATATATATATTATAATATGTGTGTTTGTAGTATCTTATACTACATCGACGATACTGCGATAGTTACTTCAGTTATTTGAAGCATCTGTTAGACACGTAGGACACAAATATAATGTGTTTTATTATAACAAAAAATATTTTAGATACGATATTCTATTTCAATGGTGCAAATGTTGATAGGAAATTGGAAATTGAGATATGATCTTTCTTCGAATTCGAATAAAAACGATACATTCAAGGAAATAAATATATTTCCTGGTTTTGTGTGTACTGCTACCTATTATTCTGTACTGAGTGTTACTTATCTGCGTTCTTTTATCCACTGCTATTTTTAAAATTGTAACAGAAAAGACAAATATTCTATAGGACTTAAATCTTCTAAAAACTACATCAAAATAAACGCAAGTAAATCCTTTTTTTTTCTCTCTACAGGTTAGAGCTATAAAAATGTAGGACACAGGCTGAATGTGAATCTACTTTTATGATCAGTAAAGAGAATAGAACACTAATTTGATGGGTGATGATCCAAAAAATACAATGATAACGACGTTTGGACTCTTTGATGCTACGTAGGTACTCGCTGAAGGCAATGGATATATGAATAACCAAACCATCGCTAGCATGAATAGAAATCACGTCTTTAGCATGTATCCAATATTTAATTTCAATGAAATACTACGTACTGTTCAAACACCAACTACCGCGTTGATAAACACATATTTTGTACAAAGTAAATTTAATTAAAAGTTTTAATTAGTCTAATCAAACTGTTTGCACTGAAAATTGCATAAATAGTGGCCTTATTTATAAAATAATGTACATGTAGTATATTATTGGAAAAAGAATAATGCATGGGTGTGAATATTGTAATCAAATTTGCTTTTGGATTATAATTAGTGGGTACAAAAATGTGTTCATAAAAAATATAATATTGTAAGAGTATTGAAGCCATTTTGTTGTAACAAACAAAAAAAGAAAGCCGATTTTCGCCAATCGTGTCTACAGAAGCCTTAAAGCAAAACATTATATGTTTTCAGGAAAATAAGTTTTATACCCAGCGGCGAAGGTTTAGATCACAGCCATTACAGATGCACTTCGGCATTAGGTATATCCATATATTATAATGTTATTGTTGATAACCGATCACTTACAAAAATCTAATTTTATTTTAATTTAACTTTTTTTAACCCGACAACACTTCCAAATTACAACAAAAAAGTAACACTAACAAATCGGTTTGCTTTTACAAATAATAAATTTTAAATTTCAACAACAATGTGTAGACGAACGAACGACACGTATTTGATTTCAATGATTCTGACAGCCGGCGTCCGAGACATTAAACCGAGATTAATCTATATTAAATGTTTTTTTTTTTTGTAAAAATGGCACTGACATTCTAAGCAACTGTCTCCTTGGATGGATTGAGAGGTGTCATCTCGGAAGGTTTTGATCAGTGATTATGTATCAAGCGGGGCGCGAGCGCGATACTACCCCTTATGCGGCGAGTTTCCAACTGAATCAACCCCGATTCGATGCCTCCGCCCAACATAGAGCGCTTGCTCACTGCGCCGCCAGATCAACTTTCAACCTCCAAAGCTTCAATATAAAGCCCAAATTAGCTTGTCCATCCGTTTGTGGTGAAGAAGATTCGTGCTTCGGTTCGTATAAGCGGCCAATACGCATGTCCACGACAATGTATATAAATTCATATAGAGGGCATAGTTTCCTTATACATTTGGATTTTCTCGAGTTCAAGGACTTTGCGTTATCTGTTTGAGTTTTTGGACGTTTAATCTCTGTTATCAAGTTACATTGGATATTGATATGACAATTTGTGACCTCAATTTTAATATAAACATCCTGTTTATATTTTTTAGTTGAACGACATCGCGCTAAGAACTTTATAATTGATTAAAATATAATGAGTAACAAATGTATTATTTTGTTCGTTGGAAATAATTCCTATGATTTTACAGTAGGTGATCAGTTTATAGTTTTTACCTACAGTAATCTATTGTACAATAAAATAAACAAAAGTAAAATATCTAAATAACTTTTTTGTGAACTATAAAATACGGCACCTCCCTATAGATTGGTACCGAACCATGACATGGGTTCAACACCCGCTTGCGTTAATATTTTTGTCCACAACAATATAACTTAAATGTTTGCATCGCATCCATTTTTTTACATTTAGTATATTTCATATCCCTTGAATTAATGGATATGTTAGCTATTATTAATTCCTAGGACTCCCTTTGACTTAAATCTTCGTCGATATCTAATTATTGGCAATCAAGTCATATAATTATTCAGTGCCAAGCGTATCCGTGAATAGAATTTCGTGACTATTATTATCTTACAGAAACCGTAGCAGGAAACAACTTCAATGAAAATGTTAATTGCGTTCATTAAACATAAAAACACTCGTTCCCGTAAAACGTGGAAAATATTAATTAACATTTCCTTCCTCGTTCGAGAAAATAGAGAAGGGAATAAAGGAAAGAAATATGGCAAGGTCAATTCCAAGGGTTTCTTTCTACATCTGCGAATATTGCGATACAAGGTCACAACGTGATTCAGTTGATCAATATTAATGCATAGCACCCCTGAATAAGCATTATAATGGTGAGAACCTTTCACTGTAATGAATATTTCCTCGCTATGTGGGAAAGTTACTTAGTTCTTTTATTTTTATTCGCCTACTGTATATGGGTGAAATACTGCCTAGCTTTCTAAGACGCCATCTAAAGTGTTAAGCGAGGAATGTGCTTGTCACATTGGTAGCGAAATAAATTCATTACGTAAACCTCAGTCTTGTGGAATAATTTTGTTGTTTATTTAATGATCTCAGATTCCGTACGGAAAAATAAAACCTGACTGTTTCGCAAAAAAGCAAGAATTTTAGTTTTATATTACAATACCTTTTTATTTATTTTCGAATTATAAGAAAATTATAAGAAAATTTCTTTACGGAAAATTCATTCGGAATACAATTTATTTGAGATTTGAGAATACATATTTATCACAATCGTATACAAAAATATGACAATTCCACTATATAAAAAATAGTCAACATAAATGGCAAAAATAAATTTAAACGAGATAATAAAAATAAAATAAAATACATCAAAAAGCAATCTCGAGTATGATTTTGCTTTCTGAATTTTAACAGTTGTACATAAAAAAGCAAATTACTGTATTTGGTTTGCACAAATAAACGTAATATTTAAAGTTTTTTTTCATGCACTGAGTAGATACTTTTCGTTTAGAACTGTCATGTACTTCACCTGTATAGAACCAACGGCCAAACAAAGCGACATTGATATTGTTTAATATAAATTTAATGAGATTTTATTTTCACCAAAACAAATGAAGCGAATTGCCTTCGAACTATATTAAAGTTGTGAAAGGATGGCATGGAGCATTAATTTTCAGAAACTGTGTTAGGGTAAGCTGAGACGGACCGTAACCATAACGCAGCGCCAAAAATGTATCGCGGCAATAATGTACATAAAGTTTAAAGAGAGCTACCCCTTTCAGGCTATTACTGAACTTTCAAATCCAACCCAGGACCAGAGGTCCTGGATTGGATTTCCGAGTCGGGCAAAGTGATTCCTGACAGGAAACTATTAGAAAATTCTTGGTAGCAGACTGGAGTTTAGAATTGAGCCCGGGTGATGGCAATAGCCTCATCACCTATAAAATGGGACTTAATATAGTATTAGTCAGTCAGTATTAGTCAATGTGGTGTGTACAACTCTGGTTAACAAACGCAATTAAATCACATCTAAACGTATTTTTTTGCTTCCACAAAACACTCAATTCAATAAGTTGCAGGAACCATCACTCACACTTGCTTCTGGCTGGCGATATTTATGACGGTACGGTGTAGTTTTGGCACGTCTGAACAGAGCCTTAATCTGAATCTGGCCTAATATGATGATTGGGGTCATGTGATGTGTTCCACACCCTTTCCCTGTTTTGTTGCCCATTTGTTTCTCTTTACAACTTGCATATTTTGCAAAATAATATGATTTACGTGTGACGTGGGTTAAAACTGACTATAAACGATTTAAGCTTAAACCCAAAACAGTCTGCTTAAGGTTTTGCTGTTGTGAAGGATTAGTTAATGTATATTTTGCTAAATATTTTGTAAACGCGGTTTTAACGTCGGTTAGTTTATGCAATATACTTTATCTAACATTGCTTTATGTCGTTTAAAACACAGCTCATAATTCCAAAATGTTTTCAAAACTAAACAATTTCATCTCACTTTATTCCCTGAGGTATCTTTACATAGCGTTTTTATATTAATTTTTCAATAAATTTTCTCAGCACAACAACTAATATCTCAATATCTCAGGGGCTATAGAAGCAATTTACGTATTTTCTCCAAAACATGATTTATCAATATCAATTCGACGACACGATTTTATTTTCTCCGATGAACACTTTATTACTTTCAACATTAATTTTCGTTATACCTCACTTGGTTATAATATGAAATGAATATAAATTGTTCTAAGATTTGATAAGTTTAGAGTGACGGGTTAATTCCCAAAAGAGTACATGCCTTGGCAGAGATACTGCTTGCCTTCTACGTGCATTGGACACATGTTGGGGGAAATGTTCCCGTGAGGAGCTCATACGGGTATGATTATGAATAATATGTGTATAATTATGTTCTAGTTGAGGCTTTATCTTTTTGAAGCATAGGAAAGCAAATTTTATTTGAAAATCGGTATGCAAAATGTATCCACTGCTTTTCACAGTACATACATTAGCGAAAATTCATTGGCAAGCATACTAACTTAGCACAGTCTTGTTGGGTCCTCCAGATTTTGCTGGACTAGTATAGTACCTACTTATTCTGAAAAAGTTACTTTTGTTCATCATAGAATGTACAAGAGCAGCATTTACCTTATTTCGCCTTCGACTAAATGTAAATTCAAAGCCTTCTTAGTGAAGCAAAAACTCCAAGAGTAACAAACAGTACACTCATTTTCCCTTTACGGAATGAAAATTAAAAAGAAAAAAAAAAATGAATTCTAGGGATATTTAAAAAAAACAAATTTGCAATCCAATCTCAGATTAACTGGCTGCGGTAATTTTCACAAGAGATGAAGCAGAAAACACAATGGCTGACGTCAGTGCATCTGATACTATTGAAGCCATCTCATTACTTTACAGCTGATTGCGAGACACCGCACGCATTATGTACCATGCCTTTGTTATCAGCCTAGGTCCACTTCCAGTTTTATGACAAGCCCGTTTTATGAAATTCTTTAACCAACAGGAACGATAAAAGACGGTTATTTATTGTCTCATAAAATTTTATTGCAAACACTTCACTGGAAATTTTCATTTGCAAAGCGGTGTTATTATAGACAGTCTCATTACTTCTATTCACAGTAACTTAATTATACTTTACAAAAGTGTCTAGATCTTTCGATCGATTTGACTTATTTTGAATAGGTACGAACAAAGTTTCGTGAATTCCTTTCGCTGTTTTCGTTATTAGGTTTAAGACCGTTAAGTGGCTCCTCTATAGCCATGCTTACCTTTTTCATTATAATAACAATGTAATTAATTTCAATATATTCTTAACTTAGATTACCATTACACCTGCCCATTGTGGCAATTTGCATAATGCAATTATTATTTTATTGAATTAAATGGCTCTACACAAAATCCAATGTTTTACGGTCCAATTAGGGTTAACTAGTAAATCTAAATTGATATGTGATCGAATGGTCCTTCTTATGACAATTCACTTTGTAATTTTATGATTTTTTGGAGGAGCGCACAAAAATGTCCACAAAAAGCATTTTTTTCAACGGAGTAGCTAATATGTACAAAGTTTCAATTTAACATCCTAAAACATTTTTTTTATTCTATTTATATATTTTACAAGCTTAAATCCTCAATTTAAATTTTCTCTTTAATACTGGCCGTATAAAACGAAAAAGGTCGTTAATCTCGCAAAGTGTATTTGCGGACTGGGAAAAAATTAAAATACGGATTTTGTCAGGTTTCGTTGTGGTGTGCCAACTGGCTTTGCCGCAAAAACTCGCTCAAAGTCAGGAGCATCCTGATTTCGGAGCCAGTCCGCGGCTTGTGGTTGCTTTGGCAGGACTCAAGCGGCCTAGATTTCAATATGAGAAACTAATTTCCATTTTATACCATCCCTTATTTGGTTACTCGGTGAAAAATGCCGTAGATTAAATCTGGTTTTCAGTGATGAGGGTTAAGTGTTTTGGTTAAAGGTTTAAAATAGGGCTGGCTAATACGAGTTTAATTTAAAATAAGAACCTGGTTGTAGTAAAAGATTGTAGGTACATATTAACAGTCACTATTAAATAATAATACAGATTTTAATGAGCTTGGTGATTTTGTTTATTTTTACGCTTACTGTGGAGATAGCTGTAGCAATCCGAAGGAAAAGAAGGATTAATAATACTTAAATACGCTCCCTTTCTATATGTTTACGTATTTATGGCTTCACTTCTACTCTTTATACGCAATCCTGTCAAGGACAATATTTAATTTATATTTGTACCGTATATATAATAGCCTTGATTTCCTATTATATGTAACATTTAAATAGTTTCCTTGATGGACCATCTTCTCTTTTTCGTGTGGTTAGAAGTTATCCTGATATAATTATTCAAGTTCCCCGAAAGACCGTCTTCGACTATGAAACAACTAGGACTGATGGATGAACAAAGCACAGAGACGCACAAATGAAAATGTAGCCACCCAACCACAGACTGACCGTGGCAAGGCTTGCTTAACCTAAATGATACCTAGTTTACCGACCAAATATTTCAAACTGCTATGAATATTTTCACATACTGCAGAGTAACCTACCATATTTCTATGAATGACAGGCAACGTACAGTCAATAACAAAATCCAATCGCCAGTTTTATCAACTCCACAGAAATTGAAGCGCGTTCGTTACTGTTTGTCGGTTTACTTTTGTGAATGATTTTTGCTATGGTTCATTTTGTGTTTCGTATGTACAACATAGCACAGCATCATGCCTGTATTCCCTGAAGGGGTAAGCAGAGGTATCTATAGTTATACATACACATTTCACCAATGCTGTTATTAAATCCTATGTAATATAGGTGGTGAGCCAATTGCTATCTACCAGGACCATATCCGATTTCTGGCTGCCATTGAGAATTTCCTAATAGCAGGCCGTTGTACACCCCCCCCCCAGGGGTTCCACCTTGTCGTGGTGGGGGGGCTCTAGTAGCCGTGGCTTGGTCACCCACGGTGAAGCTAACGGAACCCGAGGAGGGCCGCTCCTCAGGGCTTTGCCTTCAAGCCCATGTTGGAGCGGCGCCGGCGTAGGTTGCGGGCCTTATGGGGGGTGCCGCAACTGAGGTGGGCTGCGGCGTCGTATGGGCGGCACCGCAGCTGAGGGATGGGGGCCGCGGTGGGAGAGGAGTGCCGGTATATCGATGCGCCGCTCTCCCTACCTGCCGCGGTCTTGACGGGGCCGCCACCGTTGGATGGCGGACGCGGTGGGGCCGCAGGGGAAGAGGAGTGCCGGTATTGCGAGGCGCCGCTCTCCCTATCCTCTGCGGCCGTAGTGGCAGGCGGCGGGGCCACAGACCTGACCCGTCGCAGGGGACCTTGGGCGTTCAGACACGGGGTCGTCTGGCGCCCATTGCACATGGTCTCCGAGGTGGTTGCGGCACGCCATTAGTCTGGTGTGCCGTAGCGGGGGGGTGCAATACCCAACCCCGTGAAGGAGTCCGGCAACGGACGGCTGCGGGCGGGTTCGCGGTTGTGTGCGAGAGCGTTCCCGCGTCCCGCCCTCAAGCAGCTGAGGAGGTATACTGTGGAGTTTTAGTGGGTTCGAGTCCCACATAACCGCTCTGTCTCCCCGTGTCAGAGCGGTATGCGAGGGCATTTCTCCACATAAAAAAAAAAAAAAAAAAAAAAAAAGGCCGTTGTACACCCATATTTCACCATTGCTGTTATTAAGTCCTGTGTAATAGATGGTGAGCATATTACCATCTACTGGGCCAAACTCCGGGCTGCTACTGAGAAAAAACACAATAACACTTTAACGGACTTAATAATTGAACCCAGGACCATATGCACAGCAGTCGCGCTTGGGACCTCTAGACAAACGAGGCAGAATAACGAAGTAGCGAGGTAGTTCGCATGTAAATGCACACAATAGTGTTTCTGTTGATGTTTAATTCTCATTGTACGGAATTATATTTCTTCTTAATTATGTGCTATTCTTATTTTGAAAGAACATTCATTCTGAATGAAAAAAATGTGCTGATAATATTACAGGAAATTTTAGGGGTTTTATATTTATGTTATTGTAAACATAATATTTTTAACACTTTCCCCAAATATCCGTTTTTTTCAACTTTAACAAGATTTCCTTAATAAAAATAAGATTTATCAATATTCTCCATTCGTGTTTAACTGCATAAAACAAACAAAATATTATACATCTGGTTATCCGGAACATTCGTAGACAGGTAAAATGGGCTTATCTGCTATTCCGGTAAAGCTTTTAGTCTGGAATATTTATAGATGTTTCCCTCATGACCTAGAATAAAGTCGAAAATATTAATCTCGTTTTCAAATACGTTAGCGAATTTTCCTTTTCGATGTTTGTTAAAGGAGTAGATTTTTATATTATAACTTAACTAATATATATATTTATATATTTAATATAATTAGTAACTTCTTGGGTGACTGCTTTGTTGGTCCGGTGGTTCCAAGATCAACTATTGACCATGAGGTCCTGGGTTCGATTCCAGGGTCGGACAAAGTGTTATTGAGTTTTTTCTATAAGAAAATTCTCAGTAGCTGCCCGCTAGTGGTAGATTTTTTTATAAAGCCTTTACTATTACAACATAGCATCATAACATAGCATCACACCTGTATTTCCCGAAGGGGTAGGCAGAGCTATACATAGTTGTACACCCACATTTCACCAATGCTGTTATTAAGGCCCATGTAATAGGTGGTTAGCCTATTGCCATCTACCGGGTACAATTCCAAACTCCTGAGAACTTCTTAAGAGAAAAACTCAATTTCAGAAATAGCACTTTGCCCGAGCCGGGTATCGAACCCGAGACTTCATGATCAGCAGTCTTGTAGGACCACTAGAACAACGCGGCAGTACTACCTATAACGTCTAATGCAAACTCTATGACTATTAAAAAAATACTGTAATTACACTTAAGCCTTGAATCGTTAAACATGATAATAATAATTATGTCTGCCCTGGGTACCACCACCGAAATTTCACAGCACGCATAGCTATCGACATCCAGACACAGGAAAGCATTCGTTTTATTACACAAAAAGCCCCACCCAAGTGAAACATTCACCCGCTGTCCTATATAACACGAATTACTAGCAGGCATGTTGTTAATCAAAAATATATCTTAATACTTGGCAATAAAGCTATTTTTATGTTCCGAGATAAGTATAGTTACGTCATTTGGTAACGTGATTGAGTTATTCAGCAACAAAATGTAAATAAAATGGCATGCATTAATTGCTAGGTTTTCACAGTTCGTTTATCGGCAAGGAATTGTCTTTTTTGTGTTGTTAATGAAACTGTCGTCATTATAATGGAATCAGTGGGTTATTAGATACGTTTCAGTAAGTTTTATTGGAATATCTAGATGTGTTTATGTGTTCTAAATATTATTTTCGTTTGTCTCTACGCTTCTTTCCGTATTTTCGACGAATAACCTAGTGTCAGAATTTAAACTATGCGTTAGACTTTCAAATGAGTGTACACCCCATTGAGAATACTTTTCAGGTATGCTGGTTTCCACACGATATTTTCCTTCTCCATTTAGACCAAGTGACTATTCATTTTATATTAGGTACGCATATGATTATTCAGCATTCTAAAGAACTCAGTTTCTAAATTAACCATAGAGCAATGTTAAAAAATCAACAAAAAAAAATTCTGTTACATACATGTGTTTCGCAGCAGACTAACCAGATTTACTGAGACCATGCACAAAAAATACACAGGCAGTAGCATATATTCTTAATGCATTTCAACTCGGTATTGTTCAAAGAGGATAATAACCCAGACTGGTATTTTAAAAGCTTGCTGTCTCCGTCCCTTTGTTTCTATCAGACGTGGTTTATCGGATTTGTGTGTTGATCTTATTGTATCATTTAATGCAATTATTTATAGGCTGATTAACATCGAAATTCGATAATCTAGCACGATATATATGAAATGATATTATATTTATGAGACCAGACATTATTTCTAAAAACATTACTGTACTCTTCAGTATTATACTGACCGTTCAGTATGTATTTTCTTACTGCTGGGCGAAGACAGAAAGGCTAGCACGAAAGTGTAATAGGAGCCCCATGATTTTCATGTCTTGCAAAGCACCAGATTTTATCAAACTTGATTAAAAAACTTTGAATTAATCAGTATGAAGAAAGATATAGCCTTAATCTATCCAGTATTTTTTTGTTATTATTCTGAGTATAATTTGGTATTATAAGACGATGTAAATTATTATCTTAACATCATAGTAATTTCTAATATTAAATTACGTTCACAAATTTTCAGTTTTACACCACCTTTGTACTAGAACATAGTTCAATATTATAACCTAATTTAAGATATAAGAAGATATCTCTCTCACGAAGGCGTGTGATGTGACTTCTATTGCCTGCGACAAAAGCTTCAAATTGTAAGGATTCACTCACTTTCACGACATAAAACATCTAAATTTTTTTATGTTCCTTATGTAAGTAATTTTATACCTACTCTACCAAACAATAACATTTTTAAGTTTAAGAAAAATATATTAAAGTGTCAACCATATGTATGAAGCTACTATATAAATGTTGCTGAGACCCAAGACACCGAAAATGAAAGCTTGAGACACATTTTCAGAAGTGAGTATATGAGACCCGACTGGAATTTAAATTTTGTAGAATATGGGATTATGCGTGGAAGCAGAAGGAAAATATTTTATATTTGTATTTTAAGTAGGCACACAAGGTTAATATAATTAAGACTATGTATGTTGTATTCATGAACTGGTTTTTATTGAGTCCTATGTACATGTCTTGTATTTTTACTTTTATTCTTTGTTTATGTTTTCATTATTGCATTACAAAAAGGGTTTCTAATTCAAATTGGAATATATTTATTTGCTGAACATGGGTAGATATATATAAACAGATATTAATGTTACAACATTAAGACCTCCATATTCTTTTCCATTCTTCCATTTACGGTGTGCAAATTAGTTGTCTTAACACTTAATCTTAAGCATGCACCTAGTGACTGACAAAGTAAAAATTTAACACTTAAATATAATTATTGATTAAGCTCGTGCCTTCTCTGTATGAGAAGAGGCCCTTGCCCTGCAGTGGGACAGTTATGGGCTGCTTTATTTATATTTTATATATAAATATAATAATAAACAAAACAGATTTGTCAATAATTATAATAACATGTCTATTGGACCAATAAGATTATAGTCTACAATTTAATTGAAATTAAGTATCATCAAGAAATTCTCATTTGAATTGTGTTGTTCAAAGTTATATAATTTAGGTTCATTACCGGGATTGTATACCTAAAATCATGCCTGGTTCTCCATAATCGTGTTTGACATGTGTTTCAGCTAAACGTGTCATAAAGCCTTTCCATTTTATTTATGTTTTTATATAAAACACACACAGTATATCTATGAATTGTTGTTATTAACATTTATACCTATTTATGTTAAATGTTAGTAATTGTTATTTATTTAATAATAAAAAGGAAACCTCTGGAACTATGTACAGAGTTCTAATGCCTCACGACAGGGCATTAAAATGTCCCTTAAATGGTATTCAGAAGGCTGCTGGTGCTGTCTCGCACGCTACACATTAGGGAGGCCACTCTTTTCTCTTTGAGCCCTAATGCAGTTCATAACAAAAATGTTATTAAGTGACTTGTCAGGAACAGGTATAATTAGAAGCGAATTATGAACGTTTGCTTTTATGAATTATATTTTTTCCTTTTTCTTTCTCTTGAAGTGTTTCTGCTTTGCCAAAAAAGATAGGCAGAAAGAAGATAAGACAAATTGAAAAGACTTTTCCCCGATAAAAGTGATACTTAAAGCAGGCTACAAGAGTAAGGCATTCACAATTTCAAAGACCGTAATAATACGTATCCTTCACTTGACTTCCATAACTAAATTTATATGTATAGTCTGTATTCCCAAAAGGTAAGGTAGATGTGTACTCCTGAGACGGCAGCGTGCAGCATCTAGGTGCATTCCATACTGGAGTATCTGTGCAAGTCAACTGTGGCTGGCCTGCTCAACGAGATCTGTCGATGTATTCGACGAGTCACAATCTGTAGGGTCTGCGGCGAATGCAGCTGCGATCCCAGAACTCCGGCAAAGAGGGGGAACCATGTGATTTTAGTCGATAGGAGTCCGGGTAAACCTCCATTATAGACACATAAAAAAGATTTGTACTGTTGTACATTCACATTTCACCGATGCAATTACAAAGACCTATGTAATAATAGGAGATGAGTTTATTGCCATCAACCGGGTACAATTCCAAGCTCCAGGTTGCTAATTTTATAACAGAAAAACCCGAAACGCTTTGCAAGACCTGAGCATTTTATATTTGATTGAACTACACATCTACACATCATCTTTATATATAAACACAACTATACATTTTAAGACACACTATTTTTCCATAGTATTAGCATAGAAATTGAAGTTATACATATAATATACATGTAAATTGGCCTTTCATTTCAAGTGTATAGCCTTCTTTACGGGCTAGGTGTAAGCGTGAAACAAGTTATTTCATAAATACGTAGGTTTATATCCGACGTTACCCGCTTTATGGTCTTGGAGTTACGTATATTTTATGTTTTAATTATTGGCCACTAGACTATTTTTAGTTTGTCGCGTTAGTTTTCTTCGATACAGTGTAACTGCCTTTTAATTGGATGCTAGGAACTATATAATATGTCTGAATAACGATTGTGTCAATTTCTTTTTTTTTTCTTTATGTGTATTTGAAGATTAAGAACTTAATTAACTAATTCAAAAAGTTCTCCTACGAAACTATCACATGTCAACATTTTTAATAGTATTTTAATTAAACTAATTTAATGATTATGATAGCGTGGTTATATTCGAATAATCAATAAAACATGTATTTTGTTCGTTATACGTAAGGATTGATGAGAAATTTTGTCTAGATTTTGTTAGGATCATTGTTAAATTTGGATTCTTTACGTAAAATGACGTAAAAAATCCAACTTAAAGAATGATAAAGTTGTTTTATTAAAAATATCTTGTTCGGATATAAACATAATATAAAAATTCAAGATAAATCTTTGAAAAGCATTAATGCACGCTTAGCGAACTCTAAAGCTCGTTTTCCATTTAATATAATAACTTTAGAGTTTGCTAAGCATGCGTTAATGCTTTTCAAAGATTTATCTTGAATTGTTAAGGTAATTGCATTCTTTGCGACATTGTATTAACTGCAAAGTTAGTCGTGTCGGTTCGGTCACTTGTATAGGGACTGAATTGATAGCAATGACGTCGCCATAAGACGTGTTAAAATATGTTAGAAGTATTCGCTGTGGTGAGCAGAGATCGAGATAGCTTAGTGATCAGAGCGCCTGGAGTATTTATCCGGGAGGCGCAGGTTCGAATCCTGTTCGCGACCGTATTCTTTTTCCATTTAATATAATAACTTTACAATATTAAAATCTTATTTTATACTACTTATATTCGTAACTTATATGAATAAAATGTAATATATATTAATGTTTTTATTTTGTAATGAAGGTCTCTCTGGTATTTTATTATTATTATAATTATATTTTTGTAGTTAATATATTTATTATAGTGACGATTCTGAAATATTTTTCTCAGCTCGCGACGATGACAGTTTCTCTAGCATTCCTTCGTTGGCTGATACTCTTGTTATACCGTTTTCTGATGTTCGTAGGAATTTTAATTCAGTTGACACAATGCACAGAGTATTCCGGCTCATTTTACCGATATGCTGACGACTTTTGACAGTAAGAATATCCATGCTATTCTTATAATCATGGCTAAAACCTTGTCTCCCCTCTTCTACCTATTCTCTACACGGATTCCAGCTGATCAGAAATTATTGCACAAATGGCGGTGGTGGTGGGTTTGCCATACACTTACGATCAAACATCTACTATTCTGTAGTTAACATGTCTGCACAACCACCACCGTCAAACGCGGGTGAGCATCTTTTCCTAGAGGTAGAACTTTACCACACAAAAATGCTCTTTGGCGTCTATTACTGCCCCTCTTTACGCGTAAACTTCTTTTCTTCCCTTGAGAATATCCTCGAAAATCTTGTACCAATTTTTATAGGACAACTAAATCAAACACGCTTAATAATCTTTAAAGATGCCCAAATTATACTTTTTTACCCAAAAAAGTCCAATCCTGCATCCTTTTCTGAATATCGTCCTATATCCACACCCCCGTTTCTGTCCAAAGTCTTGGAACGTCTTATTCACAAGCAGTTAAGTACATTCCTCTGCAAGAATAGACTTCTAAACCCATTCCAATCCGGTTTCCGTCCTGGTCATAGTACTGTCACATCTCTGATTCATATTACGGATGACATCAGGCTAGGTTAACTCCCTCGTTGGTCTAGTGGTCCCAAGCGCGACTGCTGAGTGGAAAGTCTCGGGTTTCCCGAGTCGGGCAAAGTGTTATAGATTTTTTCTGTTAGGAAATTCTCAGTAGCAGCCCGTAGTTTAAAACTGTGCTCGATTGATGGCAATAGGCTCACCACCTATTACATGGGCCTTAATAACAGCATTGGTGAAATGTGGGTGTACAACTGTGTACATCTCTGCTTACCCCTTTGGGGAATAAAGGCGTGATGCTATGTTTATCAGGCTAGGTATGGAGAATGGGAAGTTAACGGTACTTTGTCTGCTGGATTTTAGCAATGCTTTGTACACCGTTAATTACCACCGTTTTTAGCAATGCTTTGACATTTTATTTGGCATTCTAAGAAAACTTAGCGTATCTCCAACAGCAATTGATTGGTTTTACCTGTATGGCCGCCATCAGCATATCCGTATTGAAGATAAACTATCTTCATGAAGTGACCCAACTGCCGGTGTACCTCAGGGATGCGTTTTATCCCTTGTACTCTTCACAATATTTATAAATTCAATCTCAAATAAATTGATTTCTTCCTACCACCTTTATGCTGACGATCTTCAGATTTATTCACAAGCTACACTTGGACATCTGTCGGTAGCCTTTTACAATATTAATAAAGATCTGGCTCAAATTACCCATTGGAGCCAATCTCACGGGTTAAGGGTCAACCCCAGTACAACTCAAGCCAGTGTTTTGGGTGGGTCTCTAATGATCTCGAGAATCGACTGGTTGCAGGTTCCTAATATAATGTTTGACGGTATTCAGATACCATTAATTGACAAAATGAAGAATCTGGGGATCTCTTCGTATAGGAATTTGTCATGGGATGTTTGGACATCCAAAAGACTAGTCGTAGGATGATGTATGCATCTGCTGGTTCTTTAAGAGGACTCCACAACTTTCTACCTACGGCCACTAAAACTACGCTTGCACAATCTTTTCTTCATCCTCTCCTTGACTATGCCGATGCCAGCTATCTTGATCTCACAGAGGACCAATTTAATAATCTTGAGAGACTTCGAAATTTCTGTTTAAGATTCATATTTGAGTTACACAAATATGATCATGTGTCTGAATTTCGTTTAAAACTCAAGTGGCTTCCAATTCACATTCGTCGGTCAGTATTCTGTTCAATCCAACTACACCTTTCTATCTTAAAGACGGTTTTGAATTCATCTGTGATACGTACCAGCTACCCTTAAGATCATCAGAAAACTTGTAACTGAAAATGCCAATACATGCCACAAGATTCCTTGACCAGTGTTTTACTGTTCAAGCTACTCGCTTGTGGAATGCTTTACCTCTGTCCATCAGACGTGCTCAGAACTTGCCATCTTTTAAGCACATGGTAAAAGAACATTACCTTACTCTCTAGGTTGTAGTTCCACCAACTCTATTATTAATTTATTATTCCTATGTATATACTATTAGATATTTCAATATAATGTATATACTCCATTTATTTGTGTATGGATATGTATAAGTATTTATTTTATTTAAATTTTATTTACTTGTTAATATTATTGTAAATATATGTAGGTATATATGTATGTATAGTATACTGCAAAATACCCTCTATAAATTTATTAAATTTTAGTGATAAGACCGTTAATTGTACCGTCCCTGTTTGTGTTTAATTCTGTTTACAAGTTTATTTTCAGTGTACAATAAAGTATAATCTATTTATCTATCTTATATATATAGTTGGTTTTGACTCAAATTCTGGGTGGCTTGAATAACTCTGAGATTGTATCACAATATTTCGATTCTAACTCATGTGTCTAGTGATCACAACCGACGCTGAGCTTGATGAATTGATTTGTGAGTCGGGGAGTGTTATTGGGTTTTTCTGTTGAGAAATTCTGAGTAGCAGTCCAGAGCCTGGAATAAGCTTGGTTGATTGCAATAGACTCACTGCCCTTTACATGAAACTTAATTACAACGTCGGTGAAATGTGATTATACTGCACTACTGCACCTTTGCCTGACTCTTTGAAAAGTATCGGAGTGATGTTACCCGTTTTACATGAGAGGGCCTTTACTTCACTTCGAAGGGAAGGCCACATATGGCCACAAAATTACAATATACATACATTTCTCCTCTCGATCGACTTAAGTGCAAACTCGTATGTCCATACATAAATGGTATGGTCTTCCAAAACCTTACAAAACGGATAATATATTCAATGGTGTAATCCTCAGAATACCGACAAACTTTCGATCCATTTCGTTCGATGCGATTTTCTCAACGACTACGAGAAGTTTAAAATTCTTGCTGAATCTTAGTCTGCGTCTGAAGTTATAACTGAATCCACAATGATATGGCTTTATTTGCATTTTTGAGGATTTCAACCGAATGAATGCGTACAATGTTGGTACCACTACACAACAAAAACAATGTTTGTGTTCAATAACTTTCAAATATGAATTTTTACATGGAATTTTTCAATTATACATCAGAAAAATTCAATTAACTCCACTAGCAACTTCGATATCATCATTACAATATTAGAACGACTGACAAATAATCTTAAACTTTGAACCATTAAAAATATTTACCTCATTTAAGATTACCTGAAAACCCACACAAAATTAAAGTAGCATTATTCACAATTTATTACACAAAAACATATGAGCTAATTATCTCAAAGTAACCTTTGGGCATGCAATTTTGGAAGGTAACTCCTTCCGTGGCATAATCACGTACTAAGGAGGGATTTCTCACACCGCTAGCCGGGCAAAAATGTAAATGTGTTTGTAAAGCCCAGCGCAACTTTATACACATAAGTATGCTTAAGCAATTATGCAAAGAATTGTGCTAACAACGACGCAAATTGTTTGCGAATGGAAACTGCAAATCTGTGTTTGTGTATGGATGAATCTCCAAACATAGTTTCGAGTCAAAAATATTCCAATTTGGGTTCTCGTGAAAGCTTATATATGTGATATTTTAACACAAATGTTAATATATAAGGTCTAGCGGCACTTGGATATTGTATTAGTACAGAAGGAAAAAAGAACCTGGATTTATGTTACAACAGCTAAAATGAGCTCAAAAGACGTAATAAGCATTTTCTTTTTCGCTTAAGTTTCCGACTGCAGTTTGTAAGCAAATTGTATAATTCCGTTGAAGGACTGATGTTAATTATATCGTAGATACTACTTCCTTTACTTTATATAAAACTTTCTTTACAATACATAATATTAAGATAGAAACATTAAACATTTAACGCATGCGTAGCGTACTCTAAAGTATATTATCAATTCTAGTTTTTTGTTCAAATATAATTATGTCAGGATAGCACAGTCGGCAGAGTATTTATCCGGGAGATGCAGGTTCAAATTGAGCTCACGACCGCATTTTTATTTTCACAAAAATGTATGAATACATGTTGTTTTTTTATAAATAAAACACCCATAACGCAAACAGAAAATCTTTTCCAAATGTATGTTGCTTTATACCACGTAGCACGTAGTACACTTACCCGTGTAACACGATATATCTATGTATGTAACTATAATTGATAACATAATCTTACAGTACAGTAACGTATTTCCCAAGTCGATAGCAGTCACAACACTCGATAACGTTCGGGATTTAGAACGATACTATCGTGTCAACACCCTTAACTATGACGTAACTTTACCCTATCAAGCGGTTGCAGCACATTTGAATACACAAGGACATGTCCGTTATACCCGTTTCACTGTTCTTGCCATCGATTAAATGTTATTGCACCACTTTGTAAATTAATTTGTCCATACAAATTAATGGGTATGTTCTATAAATTGCTTTTAGAAATTAGTTTGTCCATTTCATAATCGTTTAAGAACTATTTTGTGAACTTTATTTACATTTTTGTATAAAAACTTTCGTGAGACATATTAATATCAATTAATGTTCACCGGTTACTACTCACGTGCATTTTTCGGGATTGCCCGACTAGTTTCGAACTTGAACGGAGCCCTTAGTCATGAGCTGAACCCGCGGCGATGTCGCGAGTCAAATTTTATTTACATTGAATAAGTTTTTCTCTGTTAGGAATGAGACTGTTTATAGCTATTGAAATCGGTTGCATCTATTAGACAGTGTTAAAAGTTAATGAAATCTCAGTAACTATTAGAGGTCTAAAACCCTTTCTTCTACTTCTAATTATGGAGATTGAATTTTTAAAACATATATAATAGTTTCGAACACAAATATTTACTTTATTAAAAAAGTCGTTGACTTTAAAAACTCCACGCTACGGCACTTCGTATGGAAGTTTCACAATATTGGCAATCGATGTCGCCAGCGTGCCTTGGTCTCACAAAAGTCGTAGCTTCGATAGCAAACGAATAATTAATCGGTCAACCGACGTCTCCCGCTCCATTTTCTGTTAAAATAAGCTACGTTTTTTATTCTCTTCGTATTTGTGTTGGTTCGTAGATGAATTATGTCAGTAAGAAATACACTAGGAATGGCAGTTTCCTCGGAAACGGAGTTCAATATTTTAAGAATTCCGACAACTGTAGTAGTTGTTATTGATGAACGAACATGTACAGTCAAAGCGCTCCAAAGAAAAATATACGAGTAAAGTATTGTAATATTAAACAAATGCTGTTGCCAGCTCGCCGCCCATGAATACTGCACACGTGGCAACTCGTGTTGCTTGGTTGACTCCTTAAATTTGCACGAGATAGTGAGCAACTTTTGTTTCTTATGATGAAAGAGGAACAAAGTATAAACTTTGTATCTTAAGCATAATATCCACTTTTCATCTTCCAGGTTTCGTGATATTGGTTGCAAGAGGAACTTTTACGCGGCGCAGACCTTAGAAGAAATTCAAAATATTCTAAAAAAATACGATAGAAACGTTAAGAATTTCGACACGAGTAACATGTAAGTACCCATACCTATTACTTGCTTCTTTTTCATGTCAACAGTTTCAACCTTTTAAAGAAATTGATTCCGAAAATAAGTTTTTTTTAAACAAAGAATATTGTGTAGCTTATGCAAATATTTCGACTTACCTGATAAGACACCAAAATTTTGCTACAAAAGCGTCGACACGAAATAGGTTTGTTTGAGAATCCGAGAGGAGAAAATTGTTATTAAATAAATAAATAAATAAATATTCCACAACTATCACACAACGCCGTCTAGTCTCAAGCTAAGCAGAGCTTGTGTTATGAGTACTAGACAACTGATAAACATACTTATATATTTCTAAATGCATACATGTTATAGATAAATTACACCCAGACACAGAACAAATGATCGTGCTCATCACACAAACATTTGTCCTGGGTGGGAATCGAACCCACGACCTCCGGCCTAGCAGTCAGGGCTACTAACCACTAGACCAACAGGACAGTCAATATTAACTGCATTGTCATTGGTGCCAACGCCGATTGGGGCTGTTGTTGTCAGCGTTTTGGGTTTCTATTTGTACTGTACAAATAGAATGCAATTTTAGGTACGGATTTTCGTCCTAAAGTAATAAAATAACTCATAATTCTCATCTGTTATCTAAAAATTGTATCGTATATATAATGCAAGATAAATCTTTGAAAAGCATTAACGCATGCTTAGCGAAACTCTAAAGTTATTATATTAAATGGAAAAAGAATACGGTCGCGAACAGGATTCGAACCTGCGCCTCCCGGATGAATACTCCAGGCGCTCTGACCACTAAGCCATCTCGACCTCTGCTCACCACCGCGAATTCTTCTTCCATATTTTAGCACGTCTTATGGCGACGTCATTGCAATCAATTCAGTCCCTTTACTATATATATATATAACTTCATATTATAATATTCGATTTGAAAAGTATTGAATGTTGTCATGGCCCATGACTGTTAGCAAAAAAGTTGGTTGCCAAAATAAAATATTGCAATTGCAGTATTTCCAAGTACTCACTTGAACTAAAGTACGGTATTCATTTATCATCGATATCATATTCTAATAACAAGTCTACATAATTCGATAATCAGAAATCCTTTGTTTATCAACTACGGTCAGTATTACAGCAATCATCTAAATTACCCTTATTTGCTGACATGATAATAAGTTTGTTTTTCCTTCAAACTTACATCTTTTGCATTAGCTAGCAGTTACTAGAATTCGTCGCATTTTATTCGTGCCAAATTAAAGCCTATTATAAAACTGTCCGGTGGTCTATCTTAAAATAACCCTGACTTTACTTGAGGGTATTTTCACTGAAACCTGAATCTAGGGTATATTTGGCCACTCCGAACTTCGCTATTGTTCGTTGCCTGAAATGTGAATGGTTTCTAAGGCCAATATCATGTTCCCTTATAATGGAAGTCTTCTTATGATAAAGTCTGTTGTAGATATTTCGTGACTTTTCAAGCCAACACTCATTGTGTAGGTATACCTAGTAGTCGCACAAAAATTTGGAAGTCGAAATATAAAAATCCTAAACGTTTACGTTATGGAAAAATCATCAATAGTACACAGGACGAACTCAATAAAACTCACTTGTGAAAATAATTTGTTATAAAGAATCATATTTTGTCGCTCTATATTAGGTTTCCTAATATAGGTGATAACTTCGTTCACACCTGTGGAATCAATTAATAACTTCATCTCTATAAAGCGAAACACTTACAAAAATACTCATGCTTTCTACTATACCAACAATGTTCCTTCATTTTCCGATTACATATAATATTTAAGCTACGCTAATCCGGTTACTACCTTATTAGGAGCACTGCCACATGCGAAGCCTGACAAATATAAGAACAAGTTGTCGTTAGCATAATGCCTTATTTCCGTCCAATCGACCTACATGTGTTTTCACCCTCTACTGCCTATCCCAGAAAAAAAGATGTCTTGAAGATGTCCAACAATATAATGTCTGTTTATTGATGCGGAATTTTCATGCTTGTCTAACGGAATTAATATCAACACAAAGTGCGTTGAAAAAGTTACAGGAGTAAATAAAGCTACACGCATAACAAAATCGCTTAAGTTTATAATTACAAATTGTGCAAGGGTAAAAGCATAATTATATTTATTGGTGTCAATTTTAGTATAGGCTAACTTAACTAAAATTAGGACATTGCTGTTTTACTAACAGTTTCTATAATAGCGAGTCGAAAATTATAGACGACATAAGCAAACTAACGCATATCAAAATAAAATTTCCGAACATTTGTAGTCGACAAATTTTATGGTTGCCACTAAGATCTAGAGACGTCAAGCTAAAAATTTATTAAAAATTTGTAGGACCTACCTAAATTTGACGTCTTTTGATTTAGTTCCATCTCTTTCTCATTGTTAGTATTAGTAAAAAGATAACAATACTTTAGTTTTCCTTCCCTTAAACGCCCTTAATAACTGCTAATGTCAATAAGGATAACACCAGACACACTTAGTTTTCTCTTGAATCATAACAGAACATTCATAAAAACATCAACATCTCTCACACATAATTCAAAATCTACTTACATTCCATTCAAAGCGATATCAAAAGCGTTATTTAGCACTAAATAATTTTCCAAAAGCTCCAAAGGCTAAAGTAAAAATAGATCTCGTCTAGTTACCTGTGTCACTTGATCCCGAGGTCCTGAACAGGCCTAAAACAGAATTTAATGATACTTTGTATAATGTTATAGCGATCGATATTTAATTTTGTTTCCGCTTGAAGCAGCAAAAGTGGAGCCTAATATTGAAAAAGTAAAGTACACGCCAAAACAAATGTTGATATTCCAAATCGAAACACAAACAACTATTTTGCCAGTGATTAACATCCAATAGGGAAATTTAAGCCATTGTATTTTACAATGGAACTAAAAGCGGAATTGAATTATTTCATAGAACTATTTGAGCATTTATTAAATGCAAATTTTCGTGTTCATTCAAGGGGAAATTAAAATCTTCATTGAATTATTAATTGAAGTGGCGTGTTCAGTAATTTGGTGGTAGAATGATCTCTTATATTCAGCTGCCAACTTTTTATAGTATTTTACATTTTTCTAAGATTTATGATTAATGTGATGGAGATTTTTGGTCGGATACACATGATTTATCAAATTTCTAACTTTGTTAATAAGTTTCGTACAAATCAAGGAATAGCTAGAAGCAAGATGAATTAGTGAAATATTTGTCACGTGAGATGAGGGATAACACTATGGGTAAACATTCATTAAAACAAAGAAAAATAAAAAAGTTTAAAGTTAACCTCTAAAAACAAAGCAGTTTGAAAACGCAACATTTATTCTTAAAAACGAGTCACCGCAGTTTTGGTACAGATAGTCAGATATACACCTACCGCTATAAAATTTTATGACTTTGGAAAGCTAAAAGTATGAAAACACCGAATAACATATAAACTGCGAATATCCTAACTATAAAAAATATATTGCGATTATATGAGTATTATACTAGTGTATTATCCGTTTACACTTCGGTAATTTTATTGCATTAATAAACTGATATGATTTGATAATAATACCTACGTTTTATTTTTAAAGGGTTCCCTTAATAGTCGGATTTCCCCTGTATCGTGGTACACATACAAATATCTCACATCGACATGCTAAGTCCTGGATGCGAGCCCGCGACTTTATTTCTCGACCATTGGATCTAACTTACCGTGAAATGGTAAATTAAAGATTATTTTAGAATAGATATAATATATTTTAGAAATAAAAAGACCTAAAAGAAGTTTTATATTGAACGTGCCTTCAAGTTCAGTCGTCGAATTGTGAGAGCTATCACTTGATAATTGTTGAACAGAATTTTCCGTACATTATAGAGCAAGTTCCTTTCAATGACGAACATAAATAAGGCGTAATTTAAACTAAGAGCTCAAGTTACACAATAAACTCACTCGAATTCCCTTAGCTACTTTAAATACGACTACAAGATATACTACAGGATAATTGGTTTTGAAAAGTTCACAGTTGCAAACATTCCAGACGCTATCTAGAACAATATGGAAAGTTGAAAGTTTTAACGTTTGACGCTAAGTGTTTCTGCTCTAATGCACCTTTTGGCGTATTGCCAAGTTTGCACACAATGGGCGCAGATTTCTGTTATGTCCTAACTCGTGTAGTTTGTACTGGATTTATTGTATATGTCGGCTGGTCGAGCCTGTACAGTCGGGAAAGTGGAATTATGACCAGCCTCAGCTGTTATTGTGTGTAGGCATTCTAATAAATGTTTGGAGCCGCTAGCAAAAAAGCTCGTTTTAGTAAGTTATTTTTGAAGTCAATGCGTGGTATATGTTCAGTACATAAGATAATAATCCTAATAGGCCTGTGCCAAAATTAACCTGACTTAATTTCGATCGACAAAGACAGTCAAAAGTTATTTGATGTTTGTCCTATTTATTGGATGTCAATCTGCTTTTTCCCAATTACATTGGGGTCGGCTTCCAGTCAAACCGGATGCAGCTTAATACCAGTATTTTACATGGAGCGACTGCCTATCTGACCTCCACAACCCAATTACTGGGTAACACGATATCTCGTGGTATGACTGGTCGTCAGACTTTCAGGCCTCTGACTACCCGTAACGGCTGTCATAGATCTTAATTTGACAACCGGGACCGACAGCTTAACGTGCTCTCCGAGGCATGGAGAGGTCTCGGTATGAAATGATGGTCACCCATACACAGACCGACCGCGGCAAGCGCAGCTTAACCTCGATCGATCGATCTGTGCAGCTGTTACTTAGCCACGAGCCCCTCCATATTTATTGGATGTCACTAGTTTTATTATTTAGAAGAATCGTACGTGCTGCAATAATTTAATCCAAAACAAATTTTACCTACTTTGATGACTTCAAAACTATATTGTGTAGGTGGGTCTCAAATTCGTTTTGTCAACCGTACGTTGTGTACATCGACAATGTTCTCGTTGACCGTCCATCACTTTCTCAACACCTGTGTACTAATAGTGTTTCCTATATCGATTAGCTTATATTGTTTCTCGATTTACTTGTTGTTTAGTGTCAAATACTAACAAATGTTCTGCACTTCAGTCGTGCATTTTTGCACTTCAGCCGTGTATTTGGAATTAGAACAAAATAAAAACAACGTTATAGAGTATTTTTTTTTGTATTTATAACTTGCTCTACATTCTTAGTCAACTTGAAATGCGTGTGAGATGTTTAATATCAGTTATTTATAGTACTAGTAAAATTGTTATTTTGGCGCTTAAATGTCAACAAAAATGTTATAGTGTTTTAATTGGTATACATTTTAAGCACTACTGTTCAAAACAGTAATAGTACTGTTTATTAAAATACCAATTATTGGAAAACTTGTGATGGTAGTTCTTTATTGTCAAGTTCTCAGTTCAATGAATTGTTTATTGGGTTTTACATTTCTTGTACAAACATCTAATATCCATACATTATATTTTATGTTTTTTTTTTTTGTGTGTGTTGTATTTTTCCTTATCAATGTATTTTCCTTATAATTCACTGTCATCAAAATTATATTCTGATCTAATAGAACAATAATTTTACCAGGTCATTTATTATTATTTATCTCAAATTCGCCATCACCTTGCCACAGGTATCACAATCTGTTACGTCCCAATTCTATTCAATCATCATAGAATAGTGTCAAAGTTCTAATATATCAACATATTTCAAATACATTGTTGTGGGTATAAAAGGTACAAAACCATTTATTAGAACCACGTATATACGTCATAACTTCACCAGTGTGTTGTAATAAATATATTTATTGCCCTTTGTCTCAGTGACTGCCTCTTTCAGTATTTACTAGATCTATACTTTTTATGTTCTATAAATTATATACGAATCACTTGAAAAGAGACATAAAATGGATTTTGAAATATGCTCACTTACTGCTCCTATTCTGATAAAAATCATATTATTCTAAAAGAACAATGGTAATTTTTTTTTTTATAGAATTCCCAAACATCTACAAATATCTTTATTATAGACATAGATAAAATAATGGTTTTAGTCTTTTTAAAACTATGGTAAACGTATACCTATCAGTCTTATGTCTGTAAACAATACCATTTTTATTGAAAACATATCTAATCTGTTCACTCGCTAATTACTAGACACAACATAAATATTATTGTTATCAAGTAAGTACCATTTTGTACTTTCGTGAGTATACAGATTAAACTAATACATTAGTATCATAATATAAACTTGCACGTTTACTGTATTCATTTGCAGTTATAATCCTAGTAAAATCAAAACAATATCAGAATAAGTGTTTCAAAATCTTGATTCATTTTAATTACGTTGTGTCCAGGCGGCTATCTTCATTTTTACTGCATATTTGTACAGAGATATCGAATAAATTGCAACTCAATCCGTTTTTGTTACGGCATACAAGTGAGAAAATAATTGCTTCAGTTGACGCTGCACTAACGAGGTGATATCATAGTTAAAAGGTCAGTTTTAATCGTTTGTTAGGAAGCTGAATCTGGCTATCATGTAACTTTTGCTTAGTTATTTCAATATAGTTTTCGGTATTTTTCTGTATATACTTCTAAATACAATTGTACTTATCGACGCGCATCGGTTGAAATGCTCAAGATAAATCTTTGAAAAGCATTAACGCATACTTAGCGAAGTCTAAAGTTATTATATTAAATGGAAAAATAATACTAAGGTTGTTTCTTTAATTAATAATGGTTGAAAGACTATTTGGTTCAAGCGACATTTTTGTGAAATGTGAAAATGTTTCTAATGACTTGTTTTTGAGGTATATTTTTTAAAAGCACAGAAATGTTACTGGTACCTAATATCCATTCAACCGTCGATATATTTTATTCACAAAAAAACTCCAAGCGGTGGCATATTATAATAGATTTATAAATGCTCAATATGCTTCCAGACAGTTTAAAAGCTTTATGACCATTAAATTTCAGGCTTGTAAACTTAAATGTAGTCAGACGGAACAATGAAAATAAGTTCACCTCAGTACACCTGTTCTTCACCAAGAAAAATAAAACAAAAGAGCGGGATCACAACAATTAAAACAGTTCGTCACAAAAACAAAGTTACGTAACGACGGAAAATTGTTTAATTGTTTCGCAATCACTGTCTCTTGCAAATGACAACCGCAACAATCCTACAGGACAACTTAATGAAATTAATCATCACTTTATAAAGCTTAATAAGAATAAAATGAAGCGCTTTAAGCGCGGCGTGGGATGTTTCGAAAAAGGTACGATTGTAAAGTGCATGGATTATTTGTGTTGTCACAAAAACCACGTTGAAGCGTGAATAATTATGTTTCTTACAAAAATAAAGTTTTTAAAAGATAGAAAGAAAGATAGAAGCTATACATATACCTAAAGGTAAAAATATACTTTTGAAACTTCTTGGTTCAAATTCTAAGTTTACATACCTACCTGGTTACGTTAGTAAGTTTAAGTTACTTATCTAAAGAAAAGGAGTTTAGTTCATATTCATATCAGAAATGCATAAAACATTCAAATATTACACAGCTGAGTTATAATTACAAATTATAATAAAACAACTTTTAACCGGATTAATCGCGTGTATTATTGGTTTTTTTTTTCCTGACGTTTCGAACACTTTGCAGCGTTCGTGGTCGCAGGAGGACTAAGGTGTCAGGTGTCTCAACAGTTTATTTAAAATTATTTCAGTCTACCGTACATATAATTGATAAATTCATAAAATTATTTTTGTCTCTGATACATGTTTAAAACTAAATCGCGACGGTATTTCCTAAGACTATCCCTGAGAAGAAATACCGAAACAAACTCAGGGGTCACAGTCGTTTTAAATTTAGAGATACAATTTTACAATTTTATCGAATTATAAACTAAAAGGTGTTCCGATGCACGCAGTAATCGCTCACAGTATCTTGATTTTTCTTGTGACTTGACTTTGTTTGGGACTTGATTATTTTCAGTACAGGGTTCCAAACAGGTGGTAATTGTGGTTTGGAACCCTGTACTGAAAATAATCAAGTCCCAAACAAAGTACCCTAACATTGTCCCGGGTAACATAGGCTGTTACCCGGGACAATGTTAGGGTTCTAACGATACCCCATACATCTTATTCGGTTCCATACGTACACGAACCCAAAAAACATAACAAACACTCCTATTTTCGGCAGCCGTGTAAATAAAAGCAATAAGAGTTATTAAAATTTCAAAACATAGTTTTGTTCCTCAGATTTTGTAAACGTGGCAAGAATGATAATACTATTTAAGTTTTTAATACAAGCAGTGTTTCACTGTGCGCTCCTTGCAACTACAAAACATTTATGCAATTCAAAAGCATAATACGCTACTATTTATTCCGTGTAATAGCTTTGTGTAAGGATTTTAGCACACATTTCTATGCTCGAGGTTACCCAAACCTTAACTCGAGATTCGTGAAAGTTTATATTATTACACGACTGCCCAAAAAAAGGAGTGTTGTGTTTTTAGGGTTCATGTTGTTATGTAAGCATGTAAGTATGTATGTAAGTATGTTTGTGAGTTTCTTCGATGTATAGGGTATCGTAAGAATCCTTACATTATCCCGAGTAACTTAAGCTAGTCAGATTTAAAAAAATCTGTATATATAATGTTGTTTTAAAGATGTCACATAAAGTTACAATATTAAATGGAAAAAGAACAGTAGTGTCACATACTTGCAACTTATAACTAGGACTATCTGACACGATTAAGAAGTTTAAATGTTCAGTACAGGCTGTCCCACATAAGATTCTAGATGAAAACGAAATCGCGAGTAGCAATAATACATATTTTCACACCATTACCCACGCTATCTTCCAGTGCATAATATAAAATGGACTAAAATCATTGAGAATTTTGTTAAACATCACTGTCTAGTTGGTCTAGTGGTCCCAAGCGCGACTGCTGAGCATGAGGTTTTGGGTTAGATTCCCAGATCGGGCAAAGTGTTATTGGGTTTTTCTGATAAGAAATTCTCAGTAGCAGCCCGGAGTTTGGACTTGTGCCCGGTAGATGGCAAAAGGCTCACCACGTATTACATGGGATTTAATAACAGCATTGGTGAAATGTGGGTGTACAATTGTGTACACCTACAATAAACTACACTTATTAGGTAATATGAATATTTACTGAAGTGTTATTTTTTATTATTATTCTGTTATTATTGTTTGAATAGGTCATGAAGTAATTTCATCAGATCATCAGTAAACATTGTGGGCTAATAATTATGTATACCTACTCCAATAGTTGTCCAAGCCAGCTGCGAAGCTTAGTTTATGACGTTAAAACGAGAATATGATCACCGCATGACTGACAGGCGATTAATCTAGAAGCGAATCGAGCTGAAATATATCGTATATTTTTTGTGGGACAAAATTATCATATCTGAGAGAATATTCTTGCGTATATTTATATAACTTTTCCGTTTAATATCAATTGCTGAAATCACTAAACAAAACGAGCGTGCTACAATTTTTTTATCAGAATTAGTCTATGTTTTGCCACCAAATCGCTTGATGGTGCTATATGCTTAGACTATATTTTTCAGGAAACTAAGCCCACTTTCTAAACATGGGAAGTGAGCTCTGGATATGCAGGCTGATATTATTATTATTTTACCTCCCTTGTTTAAGCATAAAAATAGTATATGTAATCCTATAATACCGCAGCCAAATGGCTTTACAAGAATATTCTACAAATAAATTTATTTTCAATAAAGCCATGTTTTCTAATAGTCTCCCCTCATGTTCCTAGTCAGTATTAATATGATCTCTATTCTCCACATTGCCCCAGGCTTTAATTTATCAAGTTTCCTGTACTCTCAAAGTACTTTGCGGGGCGTGTATTAGATTCTAGATGCAAGAACGTGAAGATACTCTCATGTCAGTATTTTACTTTGGTACTCGCGCGTTTACACTGTAGTTATATATTTTTTTAGGGTTCTGTAGTCAACAAGGAACCTTTATTGTTCCACCATGTCCATCCGTTCGTCTGTCTGTGCGTGGCTTGGCTCAGTAACGCTCAGTACTAGAAGGCTGTAATTTGGCATTAGTATATATATGAATTACGCCGACCAAATGGTAAAATAAAATCATTGTTTTTTTTTTAAGGTGCCTACCCTTCGTTTATATGTAAGTGGGGATGAATATTTGTTGAAAGGATGAATTTATGAATGTTTATTTCACTTAGATTATTTAAATGATATAGATTACATTAGGTGTTACATGATACATAAATATAGCTGATGTTTATGGATATTTGATAAAATTCTCAGCAGTATTTACGGAAGTTAAAAAAAAACTATCACAGCTAAGTACCTATCCTTTACAAGCTAAACGGTTAATAGTCGACCAGCTAATAAAATGTAACCTTTCTTAAAAAAAACCATTGAACATTGTTTTATTGTACTTATTAGACATTAAATCGAGAACTCAATTAAAATTTTCATAGTATCAAACAGAAAGCCCCCTTCTAGGTACGCATATTGTGACGGGCTACTCCGGAACCCTACACTGCGGGTGGTTCGACACGTACTTGGCTGGTTTTTTATTGTTGGATGTATATCATCTCTTTAAAATTAAATTGGTAGTAAATTTTAAATTAATCAGTAGATGCGCAATACATAATCACGCAATGCTATGTGAATAGATAACGGCACACTAAGAACGTACTATATAAGAACTATTAACATACTATTTTATTAATACTTTTGTAACGGAACTATATTATAAGTCAAGATAAATCTTTGAAAAGCATTAACGCATGCTTAGAGAACTCTAAAGTTATTATATTAAATGGAAAAAGAATACGGTCGCGAACAGGATTCGAACCTGTGCCTCCCGGATGAATACTCCAGGCGCTCTGACCACTAAGCCATCTCGACCTCTGCTCACCACCGTGAATTCTTCTTCCTTAATTTAACATGTCTTATGGCGACGTCATTGCAATCAATTCAGTCCCTATACTGATAACTGCAGGATTTTTTATAATATTTTACTCAGTGGTCTGTGCGTCAAAAGGAAATGGTTTGTGAAATTATTTCAGAAATATACTAATTACTAATAAGGCTTTGGTTATTGTTTCCTCCAAAAGACATTTATGTTGAACGTACTTTAATTTAAAGGGTATTTTATAATCAAGGTTGGAATTAATTTATATTATATTAAACTACAAGTACCTAGTCGTTTATTTTTAAATTAGGGAAATATAATGATTTAGTCGTGGGGTGCTTTTCACGAAAGAATACCCGCGGCAATAAGTGAAACTAAAACACTTTAGTACTCAAAATAATCAGTCACATAGACACTAGCGCCACGTCTGTGAGACTTGTTTCGTGAAATCGCTCAGTTTTGACATTCAAATTCTAAATCATAATCCTGCTATAAACGTGTACAATGACTACACTCTGCGTTCATCTATTGTAATTGGTATTCAAGTGACAAAGATGTATAAAATGGCTTTTATATATAAGCAGTATTTATGAAAAAAGGGGTAGCTTTCCTCAACAAAGTTTCAGTCTCAACTAAATCAGAATCAAATACTTTAACACTTCGGACCTCCACTTATAAAGATCTAGTAACTTGCCCCCATAAGTACAAAAGTCCTTTCATCATGAATGCTTAATTAGTTGGAAACTCCTACAAATTGTGGCTCTCATCGCTTGGGTTAGATAAGTTGCAGTAGTAGAACATATTTATGCAAATGATATTCAACACGAGTCTTCTATGCAAATTCTAAGAGCGATTTAAAAAAATACTCCTTTTGTGTTTAAAATGTGCACACGATTTTCCGATAAGATGTTGTAATATTTTATAGTACGTAGATCTACAGAAAAATGGTGTGGATTTCTTAAAGCCTGGATTATGTGGATTTCCAGGATTTAGGAACACATTTGTCTTAATATTTTATATGTGGCTTAAGTTAAGCCCAATATATTATAATGTCAGTATTATAGATACCCTTTTAAATAAATATATATTTCTTGTTTGAAAATTTTAATAATTTAGCGACTAATTTCAACAATGGACAAAGGATCTTATTAATTCAAGACAAATCTTTGAAAAGCATTAACGCATGCTTAGCGAACTCTAAAGTTACAATATTAAATGGAAAAAGAATATGGTTGCAAACAGGATTCGAACCTGCGCTTTCTGGATCATCGTCGAGATGGCTTAGTGGTCAGAGCGCCTGGAGTATTTATCCGGGAGGCGCAGGTTCGAATCTTGTTCGCGACCGTATTCTTTTTCCATCTAATATTGTAACTTTAGGATCTTATTAATTACTAGTGGATACACGGCGTGTGCTACTGCGATTAGTGGTTTAAAACCGTCGTCGTATTATTGCTTTTCTAATGAAACTGGTTTGGGGCACATCGGTTGAATGGTTTCAAGGCTATAACGGACATAGGTAGGAACAATTTTTGTGTTTTATATATTAGGATTTGTGGGCACTTCACACAACATGGCAGAGTTATATCAAAAAAGTTACATGATGTATAATTTGGTCAACAATCAACTTTTTGGATGCACCTAGCATCTGTTTCTTTAATGGTTTTCTTTTTATGCGTTTTTGTATATATATGTATTATAAGTAAAGTGGAGAGTTCTTGTTTCGGTAGCCCAGAAGCATTTCAGATCACTGAGCCAGAGAAGTTGTAGTATGTAATAAATGTTTTTTTTTTACTTGAACGATCTAAGGTCTAACTAGTCATTATAGCAGTGATAGCCTAGTGGTATGAGCGTTGGGCTGACAAGTCAAAGGTCGCAAGCTCGATTCCAAGGCACGCACCACTACCTTTACGAGTCATGTGCCTATTAGAAATTAATTAATTTCTTGTGGAAAAAGAATACGATCGCAAGCAGGATTCGAACATGTGCCTCCCGGATATATAGGCCAAGGGGTCAATTCCAAAAAAAAAAATTACTTTAATGTTCGCTAAGAATGCGTTAATGCTTTTCAAAGATTTATCTGTATTAATTATCACTTGGTTATAACTTTAAAGGAAAACATCGTGACGAAACCAGCATACCTGAGAGATGTTCTCAAAGGTGTCTAAAGCCATGTCAGAGGTCTCCGGACGGTTTAAATTTTGACGCAAGGTTGTATATCAACCACAGGATAAGAAAAACTAGGTGGCGAAAAATCGCTCATTCTCGCATCAACGCTCGCCGCGCACGGACGTGTTACTCCGCGTAATTCGCTCGTGTTGTGTCAGTGATCGTTGTCGCTACGCTCTGCCGTAGCATTCTCCGTAGCTGCTCGCTAGCTACGCCACTACAATTCAAAAGTTGCCTCTTTCGAGGCGGCGGCTGATATCTGTCTTTTTCAAAGTACAGTCAAAACGTGTGTTGTGTAAATTCCCCTTCTGGGAAAATCCACAGTTTCGTGGTTCTCGGTGGAAACCTCACGGTGTCAACGAAACCGAGAGGGTGTGGACCCGATACACCCAGCTGAAGCCCCTTCAGGGTTAAGCTACAAATCGGACGGGAGCTAGAACAACCGGCCTTGGGGGATCTCCTAGTCGACTCTAGCTCTGGTTTCCCTTACAGCAACACACCTAGTGTCGGTCGGGTGTGTCTACACCCTTCGCACTAGACTGGTTCAGGGCCCCGTACGCACATTAAGACTGGCGATGGGTAAAAAGCAAGCTTAGGGCTCACCATTAGGTCACTCACCTCCCTGCCTATACCCGGCGGGGAGGGTTACGCATCCCCGGGCTATCCTCCCGGGGAGTTAGGCCTGTTAGGCAAATATTATAAAATAGGTAAATAATTTCTTTTTAATATGGACGCGCTTCTCGCGTTCGTTAAAATCTTAGTCAGGGACCCCGACATTCAACGTCGGTACGGTACCCAAATAGCCGACCTGCAGCATGTCAACCCCGCAATAACTTGCGTAGATAGCCCTCTCTCTCCGCCGCCCGCTGAAATAGGTATACCATGCCTCGTATCCTTGCCCACCATCGACCCTCTCGTAGAGGCTCCCTCTACTTCGGCCATCGCGCCTCCTACGACCGCCGTCACTGTCTCGGAAGACATGGACGTGTGCGTCAACCCCTCTCCCTGTCTCTCGGATGCCACTGCCTCCGACTCCGAGACTAGCTCGTCCTCTCCCTCCTCCTCCTCCTCCGAAGACGACTACATCCAGGTCGGCAAAGGAGGCAAGAGGAAGAAGGGGAAAACTTCCGCCCCGGCCAGCAAGGCCAAAAAACCTGTAGCGCCCCCCGCCCCCTCCCCCGCCCCCGCGACTACCGCAGGGACGTGTCGTTTCACACGTACTCTCTCCCCGAGGAGAAATCTACCAGGGTCGTCATAAGACGCATCCCGAAGGAAATCCCCACAGAGGACATCCTCAGCGACCTTCAGTCGCAGAGAGTCCCAGTATCCCAGGTGCACCGGATGCACCGACCCAGAGGTGGGGCCGCCTACGACATGGTGCTAGTCGTATGCGATCCTACCGAAGGACACCACCCGATCTTCCAGGTCAAAGCGATCTGTAGCCTTTCCGGCATCATTATAGAGAAGCCTTATAAAACAGGCGTAATAGGGCAATGTCACCGTTGCCAATTATACGGTCACGCTCAGACCAACTGTTTCGCCACACCTAGATGCGTCAAGTGTCTAGGTGACCACGGCACTGTAGACTGTCCCCGACCCAAAGATCGCGCACTCTGCACCGACCCTCCCAGTTGTGTGCTCTGCGGCGAAGCCGGTCACCCCGCTAACTATCGCGGCTGCCCTAAGGCACCGAAATCAACCTCGCCCAAGCTCGTTAAGCGGGCCAACGCCCGTCAACAAAGGGAAAGCCCTTCGGTGGCGATCCCCTCTTCTCAACTCCCCGCCCGCCTCAGCCCTCAGAGACCCAGTCCGTGGGCTCCCCTCAACAACCTCCAGCAACAACGAGCTTTCCCAGCTCTCAAAACCACCTCTACGCCCACGATCGCACCCCTAATGGCCTCGCCCATAGCTGCGCCCCCCTCTCTATCGCCTCCGACTAACGCGTCCTTACCGGCTAACGCCGCCGCCTCTCTACCGGTCGTAAACGACGACCTCGCGTTTGACCCCGCGGTCGTCATTCTCAGCACATTCAGCGTATTCTCTTCTGATAACGCTCACGCTATGGCCAGGGACATCATCGCCTGCAAAGGCGACCCTATGAAGCTACTCATGGTGTACAACACCTTTCCCAAGATTACGCAAGCCCTGCGCAATCTAGCTCACAATAAATAAAATATAAAATCTTTAATGGATAATAAGAACCTATGTAGAACCAAACCGCGCTCCCTAAAAATAGGTTTCTTCAACGCTAACGGCATCACCAAACAACTCGACGAAATAACTACGTTCCTCCGCGACCACCAATTAGACGTTCTCCTCCTCGTACAGGAAACGTTCCTAAAACCTCACCGTCGGGACCCGAATATCGCCAACTACCGTATAGTTAGGAACGATAGAACTAGATGTCACATGGGCGGCACCCTTATCTATTACCGCAAAGCGCTCCACTGCATCCCGTTAGACCCACCTCCTCTCTCACTTTTCGAGGTATCGATCTGTCGGCTAGCCATGACCGGTCACCAACCCATCACTATCGTCTCTTCCTACATCCCTCCCGCCGCCACCGATGTGGGGGAAAAACGCGAAATCCTATCCCACGACCTTACTGCCCTCCTCGGCTTGAGTGACTCCGTTATCATAGCGGGCGATCTCAATGCCAAACATCCCGCTTGGAACAGTAATACGACGACCGCGAGAGGCAGGCAACTGTTCGGCCTGTGTGCCACTCTCAACTTCGACATTATTGCTCCGATGCATCCCACCCACTATCCGCACAACACCGCGCACCTTCCCGATATTCTCGATGTGGCACTTCTAAAGAACGTAAACCTTCGTTTACAGTCTATAGAGACGCTACACGAGCTCAACTCCGACCATCGTCCCGTGATCATGGCACTGGCACCTCGCTCGGGGCCCTCTGATCCTTCCCGACCCCCTCCCACCCAAACGATCACGGACTGGAAGAGAGTAAGCGAAAGCCTACAATCGACCAGCTCCCCGCACTTAGACTCTATTCCCGACGTCATCGCCTCGGTCACTGACACTACGAATGCGATCGATTCGTTCACCGGTCACGTACAATCCGTTTTGAACAGTTGTTCACGGGAAGTTCCATTGATGGACAACCATCACTGGAAACTACCGGCGGACGTACGCGAACTGGTAACGGAAAAGAACGCATCCGTACGTGCCTACAGCGCGTTTCCCTGTGACGCGAACAAAGCTCACATGCGCTATTTACAGCGTGCTGTAAAGAAACGCATCGATGAGCAGCGTAACGCGCACTGGGATAAGACGCTGAGCGACTTAGAGCCCACTCACCAAGCATTCTGGCAGCTTCAAAGGAGACTCCAATCCGATGGAGTGGCCACCATGCCCCCTCTCATCCGCCCCGATAAGAGCATATTCGCCTTCGACGACATCGAAAAGGCCGAGTGCCTGGCCGACAGTCTAGAAGCGCAATGCACTCCTAGCACCCAACCGGTCGACCGAGCGCACCTCCTCAAGGTAGACGCAGAAGTAGAACGCAGAGCCTCACTCCCGCCGTTCGAAGACCCCGACGAACCCCTGCCCCCCGTCACTCCCGACGAGGTGCAAGAGGTCATTAAAAATCTCAAACCCCGCAAAGCCCCCGGCATAGACGGCATCACTAATAAAGTCATGAAACTTCTCCCCGCCCCGTTCATTATACTCATGACCGCCATCTTCAATGGCGCCATGAGTCACAACGTCTTCCCTCAATCGTGGAAAGAAGCCACCGTCATAGGTATCCCTAAGCCGGGAAAACCCGCGAACGAACCCACCAGCTACCGACCGATCAGCCTCCTCAACGTACTCTGTAAAATCTACGAGAAGCTTATTTATAAGCGACTCAAGGACTTTGCCGATGCGAAGAGCCTCATCCCCAACGAACAGTTCGGTTTTCGTACCCAACACTCGTGCGTACAACAGGTCCACCGCATCGTCGAGCACATAAGCGCCGGTTTTCAGCGCGGCACGATGACAGGCGCGCTCTTTTTCGACATAGCGAAGGCTTTCGACAAAGTCTGGCACAACGGCTTATTATACAAGCTGTACCAACTCGGCGTGCCCGACCGTCTCGTGCTCATCCTACGGGACTTTCTCTCGAATCGCACTTTCCGCTATCGCATAGAGGGCGCACTATCCGCCCCCCACTCTATCCGCGCCGGTGTCCCCCAGGGCTCCGTGCTCTCGCCCCTCCTGTTCACGCTCTTCACTAGCGACATCCCCAAAAATAAACAGGCAAAGTTAGCTCTCTTCGCAGACGACACTGCCATTTTCTACTCCGGTATCGTGCGCGACCGTATAGCTAGCACTCTCCAAACTTCCGCCAACGTACTAGGCGCTTGGTTCAGGAAATGGAGAATAGAAGTCAACCCCGATAAGAGTCAAGCCGTACTCTTCGCGAAAAAGCGTAGGATCAGACCCCCCGACCCCAAACCGATAACCATGTTCGGCAAGCCGATCCCTTGGGAGAAGCAAGCCAAGTACTTAGGAGTCATCCTCGATAGACACTTGACCTTCGGTGAGCACATAAGGACGGTGCGCTCGCGCGCCGCCTTCGCTCTGGGTAGGCTTCACTTTATCATGAACGCACGCAGCAGACTGTCCGTTAAGTGCAAACTGCGCATTTACACCACGTGCATACGCCCCATCATGACCTACGCCTGCGTAGTGTTCCCACACGCGAAATCGTACCGCCTCCATAAGATGCAGACCCTCTACGTTAGAAACGAAAACCTCCATCTCGACCTCAAGATTCCCACTATCCAACAGTTTATAAAACGCATTTGCAAGCGTTATTTCGAGTCTGCTGAAAAGCACCCCAACCCTCTCATCGCGGCTGCCGCCCGATACACCCCCTCCCAGATAAGTAGAATTCGCCGTCCTAGGCATTCACTATTGTACCCCGATGACGCTATAACCCTGCTCCAAGAGAGCCGTAGGGCCACCAGCACAGTACACAAACACAGACCGCCGTCATTTAGGCCTCGCCGCCGAGGCCCGTCGCGACGTCCCCGTAATGCACCTAATGCATCACCTCCCCGACCCTTGCTCGTGCCAGCCCGCGTAGCCGCTGAGCCTATAGCTTTAAATTCCCCTGATAATAATAATTATGATAATCCTTGTTCGATCCAGCCAGTCCCTTGCTGTCCTCCCTCAAGCGACGCCCTAAGCCGAGGCTCGTACCCCGCAGGGGGTGCCCTTAGCGTGGTCGCTTTAGATTTAGTTTAATTCGTAAGCCCCTGGCTGGAGGCCTTAATAATAGTTTATTATTAGGGCATCCACAGGAAAGCCCGGTTAAGCAGCCGACAACCTCCTAGGTTGACCTGCGAGATGCCACTATCAAAAAAAAAAAAAAAAAAAAAACTAGGTACTGATTTAAATATTCAAAAGATTTTCGTCAGATCTACAGCTTAGTTCAAGATAAATCTTTGAAAAGCATTAACGCATGCTTAGCGAACTCTAAAGTTACAATATTAAATGGAAAAAGAATACGGTCGCGAACAGGATTCGAACCTGCGCCTCCCGGATAAATACTCCAGGCGTTCTGTTTCTCTGATTTAATATTGTAACTTTAGAGTTCGCTAAGCATGCGTTAATGCTTTTCAAAGATTTATCTTGAATTATTATGGTAATTGCATTCTTTACGACATTGTATTAACTGCAAAGTTAGTCGTGTCGGTTCGGTCACTTGTAAGTACTGAATTGATTGCAATGACGTCGCCATAAGACGTGTTAAAATATGGAAGAAGAATTCGCGGTGGTGAGCAGAGGTCGAGATGGCTTAGTGGTCAGAGCGCCTGGAGTATTTATCTGGGAGGCGCAGGTTCAAATCCTGTTCGCGACCGTATTCTTTTTCCATTGAATATTGTAACTCTAAAGCTTAGTTATCGGCTAAGCCTTCTTATTACTCTTCAACTATATTTTTTTTGTGAAATTGTCCTTGTTATATTGCTTTTATCGTATAATTAAAATTTCTAACTAAAACAACTGAGCCTAGTATAAGTAATACATTAACGAGAAACATGTTTTAATACAATTATTGCTATATTTAAATTAACACGCTAAGTGGGAATGTGAGGTGAATCACTTGTAAGTTTTGAAAGTCATATCACTTAAGTTTCTGTGTTATTGTTGTTCTTTACAATTGCTTTTCTGATAGTGCATTAAACGTTGTTTTATTAGTATGTTATTGAAATAGGAGTCTGTGTACTTTTGTAGACGGTTGAGGTTGACGTACCTTCGTTCTATTTGGTACATTAAAACAAATTATGGAGGTATAATTAATAGATTTACTCGCGAAAGTACAAAATTGTACGTCTAACAATAATATTTCTATTGTGTCTGGTATTGGCGAGTCAACAGGTTAAAGGACTTCATAATTTATGGGTGACTTTTTATTTATAATGATGATATATCTACATACAGGATCACGTCTGTACTCTCTCGAAGGCTTAAGCAAAGGTGTATTCTTATGCATCCACATTTTACCGATGCCGTTATTAAGTTCCATGTAATATGTGGTGAGCTTATTGCCATTTACCGGGCATAATTCCAATCTCCGGGCTGGTACATACTTAGAATTTTTTAACAGAAAAAAACAATAACCAATTGCGCGGAAATCGAGTTCGATTCCTCATGCACAGCAGTCTCGCTTGGGACCATTAGACCAACGAGGCAGGTACCTAGACAGTTACTGTTTTGTGTGTTCATACATTGTGCATTATTCTATTGTAAATAATTTTATATGTAGGTACTATGGTATATATACCAATAAATAGAATTGAAGCGTCTCTCTGTGATTTCATAAATCACAAAGACGCTTCTAAGAGATTAAATTTCATTAAATGAATGCCAAAATATAAATATAAACTGTTACAATGCTGAATCATAAATTACTGTTTTTAGAATTTTTATCTGTCAGTCTAAATGTTTATCTCAAACAGGCTTCCAAACAGCTCAACATACTTAAATGAAAATTTTAGGGATTAAAACAGGAGTGTTACCTTAATTTTCGTTTCCATTTTATTTCGATAAATTGCAGAGTTCAGAAGACATGAATATAAATACTATGTCACCTAGTTCTTCAAGCATTAACGAACCTTAAAACTGGAACATCGTCATATCTTGGAAACTATTAATCATGTACAATAATACCGACTTCAAAAGCCGAGTCTTCATTACGTAAAAGACTTCCACTCAGTTACCGGTTAATAGGTACCTCGTTAATGACAACCGCTTTACAAAGCGCTTTATGTGGCGCTGAAAACCTCTCAAATTATGAGTCCTTATTTGTTGTGGTAATATTTTTGTTTTATTTTCCGTATTAACCATTATAATGTTATTTAAAAAAAAATTGAATAATAATAGACACCAACGGGTCTCTCTTTAAAGGATTGCTAAATATATTTTACTAGGCGTCTCCTTGAGACGAGAAGAAGGGAACTTAAAATTTCACAGATATGAAGAAACGACACGGTAGCCCAATTGGGAGAAGGCCAGGAAACGGTATGTCAAAAGTTGCGGGTTCGAGTCCCATTCGTGTATGATGTTTTTTATTTATTTTTATGTCTTCTATGACTACATCTGAAATCATAGTAAATAATCTTAAGCATTATCGATTTCGATTCAAACTCTTCGGAAATATTTTTCCTTAATTAAGGCACTGCTTTTACTCTGTCACCAATTAATAGGACTTCGTTAACGTTAAGCGGCTTTATGCAGCGCTGAATACTACTCGAATCGAGATCGGAATTCTTTGTTTGTGAATTGGTTCTCATGATATTAACTGTTATGAATGGAGGGGCTCGTAGCTAAGTACCTGTTACACAGATTGATCAATCGAGGTTAAGGCCCATTTCGGTTGGTCTGTGGATGGACAACTATCATTTTGTGTGAAGACCTCTCCATGCCCCTAAGAGCATATTGTACCGTCGGTTAAGAAAGTTAAATGAAAATTTGTGATAGTCTGACAACCAGTCTGACCAAGGGATATCTTGTTACCTAGTAACTGGGTTATATAGGTCAGGTGGGCAAACATTCCATATAAAATACTGGTATTATTAACTGCTGAATATGAGAAGAGGCTCGGATTATTTAGATTGAAGTACTTCCAAATCACTTCTACTTGAGTGGTGACAACCTAATGATATGACCGTTGGACTGACAAGTTTAAGTTTGCAACTTCAAATCCAAGGCACCACAGACTTTTCGAGTCATGTGCGTTTTAGAAATTAATGATCACATGCTTAAAACGATGAAGGAAAACATCGTGATGAAACTGGCAAACTTGAGAAATGTTCTCGGTAGTGTCTAAAACCATGTCAGAGGCTAGGTTTAAACTCAGACCAACCACATGATACTCGAGAAGAAGAGTTACAAAAATTTAATAACAAATTAAAGTTATAACATAGTGATGAATAGAGCGTGGTTGTTAGTAAATGCACAATTGCGTGATTTATGGATGGAACCCGCACATTGTGCTCGATGTTTCCGATTACGCTCATAATTAACGAGATTACTTTGTATTGAGCTATAACCACGTAAATTGTGGAAATATTAATTCGTTCATTAATAACGTAGATATACATCGAATAACTAGAAAGTGCTCATAACGATGTAATTATAATCGCTGAGGGGTAATTGTGGAACTGACTTGTGATGGCAATACATATCTATTTACCATACGTTGCGCTGTATACCTGCACTAAAAATTTAAAATCCCATACCACTTCTTCGACTAATAGGTAGGTAAGACAGACGCAATGTATCCTGGCGAACTTAAAAATGAAAAGCGACTGAAAATGAAAGTCAGTTCTGCAATTACCCCGCATTATGATCGTTGAGGTTATGCAACACTTTGGTTGGACAGTTTGCAGATGGGTACACACAATGAGGATTTCTCTATCTATCTAATGAGGATTTTCATTCAAACATTTCTGTGTTTTGAAGAGCACGTGCAACTGCGGTCCTGGCTGTTTTTAATCTGTCCCTAAGCCAAGTCAAAGGACTACGGTGTACTTCAACAACTCTTTAAAATAGTTTGGCAACCACACGAAATAAATATTTTTTATAGCTATAGTACAGTTAAATCTTTCAAACGCATTACTGTATGCGGAGCGAATTCTAAAGTTATAAATTTTTGTGGAATGTAAAATGCGGTTGTGAGCATTCTCGGATAAATACTCCAGGCGCTCTGACCACTTCCCTCTGCTTAGTACCGCGAATTCTTCATCCACATTTTATTACGTCTTTTGGTGACTTCATTGCTATCTATTCAGTCCCTGGTTAGTTAACATAATGAAATTACCTATTGAAATTTAGCATACCAGTCAGGTTTCTCTTGAAATTAATATCAATTCCATTCCAATTTGAATTTTAAATAAATGCCTCAAGTCGATGTGTAATTTATCTATATCAAGATAACTCAATTTTAAAGCATGTTGGCTTATTAGTATCCCGATTCTTTAATTATTTTTAAGATTACAATATTAAATGGAAAAAGAATACGGTCGCGAACAGGATTCGAACCTGCGCCTCCCGGATAAATACTCTAGGCGCTCTGACCACTAAGCCATCTCGACCTCTGCTCACCACCGCGAATTCTTCTTCCATTTTTTAACACGTCTTATGGCGACGCCATTGCAATCAATTCAGTACCTATACAGGTGACCGAACCGACACGGTCAACTTTGCAGCTAATACAATGTCGTAAAGAATGCAATTACCTTAATAATTCAAGATAAATCTTTGAAAAGCATTAACGCATGCTTAGCGAACTCTAAAGTTACAATATTAAATGGAAAAAGAAAGGGAGGGAGGCGCAGGTTCGAATCCTGTTCGCGACCGTATTCTTTTTCCCTTTAATATTGTAACTTTAGAGTTCGCTAAGCATGCGTTAATGCTTTTCAAAGGTTTATCTTGAATTATTTTTAAGATATTTAGAAGTACGTATTGACATAATTCCAATGTCTAAGATTGGATTTATTTTCAAAAGTAAGCCTACAGATACTAAACCATCAAACTGCTAACTGCCACATGGTTTAGTGAGAAAAAAATTGTCTTTCTTCCTGGACTTAAGATCTAAAACCACGTTCGTTATGGTGTCAGAATAATGCCAGATAAACTAAAAAAAATATATGAGTAGGATTTAAAATAACCACAAATATGCAAATATTATTAAACAAAGGGTTCCGGTTGAAAAGGATCCCGATTTTCAGTGAGTATTTTTTATTTTTACTGTTGTGCAAATTCAGCTTACTGCGGGCTACAACGTTTTTTACTTATCCATCAATATAGTGCGCCAAAAGCTAATAAAATCGAAATAAAGCCCCGAAATCTGACTTTTTTTTTTGAAATGGCCTCTTGCAAAAACCCAGACGGGTTTTGTCTGCGTAACCGGACAATATCTAAGGCGAGGCAGTTTGATGCCTCCAGCCAGAGCATATTTTAAGATACTACAAACTAAGCAACAGCGCTAAGGGCGTCCCCTGCGGGACACGAACCTCGGCGTAGGGCGTTGCTGGGGGGACAACTAGGGACTAGCTGGGTCATATCAGTTTCCTTATTATTAAGGGACGAATTTAAAGCTACTAGCTCGGCGCGGGCCGGCTCGAGCAAGGGTCGGGGCGGACATGATGAGACATTTCGCGACGAACGCGGACCTCGCCGGTGAGGTCTATAACGAGGCGGTCGAGCGCGTCGGAGTGAGAACGAAATCTGACAGGCAGTGGACCGTTTATATACCAATATGTATAGTCTTCAGCAAAATCATTTCTGGTTCGGCATCTGACAAAGCTAGTTTTATTTTGGAACAAGTATTATTTTTTTCGTTATTTCGGCTCAGGTCTGGCCCGCAATAGCAAAGTTTGTTGCTATCGCGGGCGTCATTTTGCTATCTTATGTCATATATAGTATGACAATGTATAAAGAAATAACAGCACGTGGAGGTAATTTTTCCATTTAGTGAGGTCATGGCGAAAAATTTACTTGGAGAAGTTACCTAGAAATATATTATTAGTAATAACTTTGTAGATATTCGAACAAGGTTAAGCTAAGTTTGTTTACCCATCAAGATCCATCCGTGCTTCGGACAACATTATGATATCAAACCGTTGAACAAGATTGTCACATCAGTACCAAAGACATCTGATACGGGAAATCGAAACCGACCAAATTCTGGAAACTCATCTAACTTTTGTGTATTAATATTACCCAGTAATTCGATTGCGAAGGTCAGATACTCATACAAAAATATTATACTAATATTATGCGATATCTGGTTGGACTAGGACCCGACTATTACTTACTTTCGATAAGCTTCGCTCATTTAGGATGAGCGGACAAAATGGTGTACCTATGTATATTTCTGCAATTACTATACGTTGGCAACATGTTCGTTTTTAGAAAATATAATATTAATAAATTAAAATTTAAACTTAAATACAATAAGGTTTTTTGACGAATTGTATGTACTATTTTGCGATAAATAACTTCCTAAGCAAATAGTATTTTTCACTAAATACAACTTAATTTCTAAATCCTAATTCTTTTCCTACACATCTATATCATTCCCTATCAATCTTCACAGATGGCAGTTACGTCACCTTTTTAGATTAGCATAAATATTCAGTGGCATACCGACCAGCAATCGAATACTTCCTATATTCGTCACGTGTAATATTAGCATTGCTAATGCACTTCCACGCATTGAATAAATTACATTATTAGAAGCATTGTATTGCCCGATATTATTTCAATTTCATGCCATCTGCTACGCTATAGTAATTTTCTGCGTAGTAAAGACACCGCTATGTCACGCGTAGCAAGCAACTAAACAATTAATTTCGACTAAAGTCATAGTTTCTAAATCCCATTATTTCCATCACTATCGCTTACTCAAATCACATTTTGAATAACGCAAATAATTAGTTGTAGGTGAATATAATATTATGATATTTTCATCAATTTTATTATTATCTTATTCACAGTATACCAACTCGTGATCGAATGCTTTTTGTAGTAATCATGTCTAATATTGGCATTGCTAATAGACATTTGAATTTTGAATTAATTATTACTCCATTACATGGCTAACGTTACGCACTACATTTGTAGTGACATCGCGTAGGCGTTTTTGCTATGCCGTAGCAAGTCGCTGGTTCGTCATGCGTAACAAATTAATGATAATTTGATCAATATAATTCAATGAACGCTTACGTAACTATTTCTTGTTCCACAAACAACATTTTGAAATCAATCATTTTATTTAATAATTACAATCAACGTTACACGGGTACCTAATTGTCAGATGCGTTATCTTGGCTTCATGAACCACATAATCATAAGATCAAATTTCATGTTCAACTGCTACATTATCCGTAGCGATTTTCATCGTAGTAGATGTTACCGCATCGTCACTCGTAGCAATGAACTAAGCGGCTACGTATATTCAATTTATTAATGTTAATCAACGAACACCAGACATTTGAATTTTTCAATTCATTCCATCTGTTAAGGAATTAATTACTGTAATTATTACAAGCATTATTTCTGCGTACCATAAATACCACAAAATTGAAAATCAAGTCATTGATACAGATTTAGGGTTTGGAAGGCGAAATGAGAAAATTTTCAATTTATTCGTCTCTTGGTATTTTATGTAATTATTCCGGTTGTTTGGTGGGTTTCCCCATTACTTCTTTCATTTAATTAATTTTCCTGAATCTAATTTATTCGAAGAGACAAATTTATTTTTTTGTTCACGAAATATTCAATGAAAGTGTGGTTTTCTATTCTGTTACTACTTAATAAGTAATATGAACTTAAAATGCTATTGGATCGAAATAAATATAATTCAGCAAACTGAATTATATTTATTTCGATCCAATAGCTACCTAAGATATTACTATGTAGTACCAAAGTACTACATAGTAATATCTTAGGTTTTCGCGATCACTATACATTATAATAAAACAACTTTTAACCAGATTAATCGCGTGTATTATTGGTTTGTTTTTCTTGACGTTTCGAACACTTTGCAGCGTTCATGGTCGCAGGAGGACCACACACTAAAAGTTGTTTTATTATTATGGGACTATATAATTATTATTAGGTACCTACTTTAAATACGTGGCACGATTGGTTATTAACAAGAGTCAAAGAAGATATTCAGACCATAAAGTTTTTTAGACCATTAAGTATTTTGTATCACAAAAAAACATTTCTATAATTCAAACTTTTCATTATTCTGCTTAGGTTATCATCTAAAACGAAATAAATGTTCAAATTGTGGTTTGGTCAACACAACATGAACAATATTTCTATGATATTTGATCGCAAGTAAAACTTTTACGAAGTTAAAGCAACAAATGCATACGGAATATTATGGAAACAATACGGCTATAACCTACTAATAAACGTAAAACTTTCCGACCAATTGAGCAGCAATCCGTATTAATCATTCAAACTTTAATATCTGTAATGGTAAAACAATCTAAAATGTACCAATGGTACCATTACCGTTTGGAAATATTTTCATGTACCTACTCAAATATACGTATCTGCCGGGACCAAAGTAGGTACCGAGTGTAACTCGAGCCTCAGACTCCGGTAGGTAGCAAGAGGAATATCCACTAAAGTTTAGTTGAAAATAAAAATTTTACCTCTTCGCCTTCTCGTACGGTAAGGTAATAAGGATTTCCACACGCAAAAAAATTGAGACAAAGCCGAATGGATTATTTAGACTCATCATAGAATTAAACTTAACGAGACAGGCCTGTATTCCCCAAAAGATAGGAGTGGTATACTATTTTCTAATTACATTTTACAGATGCATTCGCCTAATAGAGCGACCGATGAAAAATACTCGCCACCGTCTTCAGTGTTTCAAATCTAGGCATATTCAAGGCTCAGTGAATCGATTTCTTCTGGATATACGTGCTTTATCCTGGATCACACTATCGCTTACGTAACGTAACGTAAGTCGTGGTCATGTCTGGTTAAAATAGAGCTCTCCCCTACCCGAGAACTGGACCCAGGACCTCGCTTAGCGATGGTACTTCCAACCACTACACCAATATGACAGTTTCTAATCAAACAATATTTTATATGCAGAGCATGTAAATTAGGAACTAAGATTACGCTTTTATGAAGACACATTTGCAATAGTAATTGTACAATTTTTTTTAAACTTATTTAATTGAATCCTTGGTTTCATATTTTTCCCATTCTCCGTAATAATAAATAAGAAAAAGCACATTTTGCTCGGCACATTTGTAAGGTAGACGAATGATTCAATTACGATTTTGTGCACACTGTTTATTTTTCATCACGCGTAAGAATTTGATTTCTTGTCAGGTTTCAATTGTCTTATTGGGTTTCATTTATAATGTCAGCCTCTGGAATCGTTAAGTACCTATTTCGGTGGCGTCAAATAAATTGGGTTTTCATTTGACCTTTTTGAAGGTGAATCGAAATTATATTATTAGTGTAGGCAAGCAGTGACGCGTTCAAACCTTCAAACATTGTTTTGCGTAAATATTTTTTGTGTTAATACTATTTTTAGTATCAAAAATTCCTGGCATACAAAGTTGAAGAATGCGTACGTTATAAATAAACATAAAAATATTTAACCCTGAAATACCTGAGTGACGGTACAGGGAATGTTGATTACATAATTTTCATTTCCACATAAAAACCTGCGTATGTATGGGCACTTATTCTGTATTGAATATATTATATAATAACATTTACAACTAAATAGATATCTAGCAAAACAAAATTAACAAAAACCGTGCGTGCCGGAAATGTCTGTGCAGGTCAACTGTGGCCGGCCTGCACAAATGGAACGCACCAACGGACTGGAACCTGCCTGGGTTGCGGTAAATGCATCAACGATCCTGCGATTCTGGTAAAGGTTAACGGTGGACCATGTGGTTATAATTGGTAGGAGTTCGGCACAGCGTAAATGATGGATTTTCAAATTATAAAAAAAGATAATGCACATAAACCTAGAAGAAAATTATTCACTCTAGCCATTAATATGTGTAGATTGTATTTCTCAGGAAATCCGGAGGATATGAGGGAGTTCCATTCACGAGCAGTACGTATCATGAACGTGGATCCAAATAGTTGCGTGCGAATTTTCTTAATTTCCACGATGAACAGATAGTACACATTCATAATATATATGTACCTAATATGATGACTAAATCAATTGAAAACTACCAATCTTGTGGTGTTATTTAATATATTATATATACTTAAGTAGATGATGCATCATCAATGGACTTCCAAGCAATATTTTTATCTACAAGACACAAACTCAGTATATTTTAAGAATTTTAAACTTACTTTATGTTCTGAAGAATATACAACGAACAGGAGAAGCTTCATAAATTCAGATCATGTACGTTTTGCGGAATTCATAACCAAACTGCCAGGAAAATTTGGCAAGCAATTCTAAAAGCAATGCGTGCCATTGTAAACAACGTTATAAACTTTGAAAACTACTGGCTTGTCAATCGATAGGCTTTGAACATAATTCATGTAGATCCAGAGTATAATCCCAAAACCGAGTCAATCATAATTATCTAGTAGATTACAGTATTGGATCTAACAGTTAAACTAAGTCGATTAGACAAATAACAGACAGACTGCATCGGCTCATCGGCATTGTTAGGTCATGCTTAACACAGTACCTATGCCATAAACCTAACATCGATCGCTCAGACCACACTTAAAAGATTCAAGACTTATAATAGGTCAGTACCAAAAGAAAGAATAATAACACACGGAACTACTGCACTACAATCATCAAAGTTAATACTGGAAGTACAAATAAAACCTTTACCCTCCGACGTCCGTTTAATATTTGTTTTGAACATGAAGAGCGCTGCAACTTTATCCGTAACTAGCTGTACCCCGCGGTTTCATCTGTGTATAATTATATTATAATTAGCCTAAGTTACTCTTTATATAATCAATTACCTAAAGTAGCCAGTAAAATCTTATCAGAATCGGTCCAACCGATTTTAAAAACAAATTTTTAGGCATAGGTGTCTTGCAAATAATATGCGTTTTGAAAAATACATTTATTTTGACATTACAAACAGACACTTCAATTTTATTGAATGGAATTTATTTATTTTTGCCCTGTTTCATTTTATTCTTGGTATTTTAATGAGGGGATATTAAACGTTATGCGCCATAACGTGGTTTCCAGTTATGACGTCTGGCAATTATTATGTAACTCAAATATGTAATCACAGTCATTTTTAACTATAGATAATTAATTTGTAAGTGTATAATGAATTAGAATAACATAATTGTGTGGTTATTGAGAAAGACAGAAAGAGAAATATAACTCTCGAGTAAGATAAGTCGTGACATCAACTTTTTATGAAAGAAAATGAGAAAAGGTAAAATTACAGAGCAATAGGTTGTTAAGGACTTTTACAAATCACAAAGACAAACTAATTGCTGCGGAAAGGGCTGACAAGGGTGTAGAGCGTGGCCCTTAGAGCATTGAATTCGAAGAAACAAGACATTACAATGCATAAACTTTGCTTTCTCAAGAGTTTTTATAAAGTTTTATCGACGTGATTCGAAAAGAGAAAGTAACTTACCATTGAATTTAGAGGCACTTACAGTTGTTAGGCAGAACAAAGATTGAATGACACTCTTATACTTTCACATAATGAATGAATACGAATATTAATTTGTAAGGCCGTTGAATAAAGTTGCGTTTTTTTTTTTTATTAAAAATGTGTCTACATTTTGCCGCCAACGCGCCTGATGGTGAGTGACAGTGTGGCCAAGGATAAAGCACATAGATCCAGAAGAAATATATAGTTAGGAACTACAACTACAAGTTCAGCTTTTCCTTTTTTGGATCTTATGGTGGATAAACAACTCAGAGTCACACTTTGTGCTAACCGTAGATTTTTGGTCATATCACCACCGCGAACATTTCTCAAGTGGTTTCTTTCATTGTTTTAAGTAAATGGTAATTAATTTATATTGCATATATCATCATCTGCCTAGCCTTCCTCAATTACATTGGGGTCGACTTTTACATGGAGCGACTGCCTATCTAACCTCCACAACCCAGTTATTGGGTAATACGATATCTATGACTACCCATAACGGCTGTCATAGATCTTAATTTGAGAACCAGGACCGATGGCTTAACGTGCTCTCCAAGGCACAGAGGGGTCTCAGTGTCAAGTGATGGTCACCCATCCACAGACTGACCGCGGCAAGCGCAGCTTAACTTCGATCGATCGATATGTGCGGCTGTTACATAGTCACGAGCCCCTCCAATATTGCATATATATTGATTATGAAAAGTCAGTGTACTTTGAGCTCACAAATTCTATTGTCCAGCAGCATTTTTACTTAGACTTAATATTTCTATAGTAGAAGGTTTTAAGCTAACATTTTAATCTTTAAGTGGTAGAGAAAAGAACTAAGATTTTATCTAACGAGAAGTTTAATGGGATCTAACTGAAACTAACGTAGGCTATTAGATCCGTACGTGCTTAAGTTTGCTTTTAGATTGCTAGAATAAAATAGAATGTTAACTTCAGTTAAAATAATATATAGAATAAAATGAATTCTTGCAAAAATATATTTTCACTCTGCGCTCAACAGAGTTGCATAAAAATAAAAAGTTTATTCAGACAAAAGTTCATACATAATTGTACATAGTGTGGTCAAACCCGGTCAAACCCGGTCAGCACCTTGTTTATTAAGCAAAATTAAGGTTTTTGTAATATCATAGGCTTTGTTTTATATTTAGCATTAGTCGAAAAAAAATAGTAGCATGTTTTAATATTTAATAATAATTGAATATTATCAAGAACACGACGAGCGGCTTTTGAACGCTTACTACTTGGACATGTACAGAGAACTTGGTGTAGGTACCTATCCAGGTTTTATATCTACAAAAATATATACTTAAAATATTTTTAGGTAATCTTAGTGCTTTACCAAATAACCTATTCCGATCACGGCTTGGAATGTCGAATCTTTCCTTAACCTTTTATTACATATTACGGTGACGTAACTATCTACATGGAATATATTTTTTGGAGTAGGCTTCATTTACGCTAATGCGTTTAAAGTTTAAGAGTATATCAATATGAAAAATGGAGTAATTTCTTATGTTGGATTCTTTGCGTCATTTACGTGGCATTACAATGAACTTGTATTAATGAAAATGTTAATATTTTGAAGTAGGTTTCATAAAAATATTAACGCCACGATGGTCCGAAGTACGAATGCTGAGCACGAGGTCCTGGGTTCGATTTCAAGGAGGGGGAAAGTGTTATTGTATTTTTCTGTTAGTAAATTCTGATGATTAGTGATTTCAAACTGCCAAGTCTAGGTTTCGTCACAAAGCTCTCCTCCACTGCGTGTTTGTCTTAGATTAACTAAGAAAGTACCTAAATGATTTTCTGCCTCGTTGGTCTAGTGGTCCCAAGCGCGACTACTGAGCACGAGGTCCTGGGTTCGATTTCAAGGTGGAGGAAAGTGTTATTGGATTTTTCTGTTAGTAATTTCTGAGTAGCAGTCCGGATTTTGGATTTGTACCCGGTAAATGGCAATAAGCTCACCACTTTTTACATGAGACTGAATAACAGCATTTTTAAATGTGGGTCCTACATGATTTTCAAAAAGTCATATTGGTACATGCCAGGGTGGACTCACAACCTGAAGCTCAAGATCTCGTAACTATTCGGCTAACACAACACTAGCAGCTTGCCAAACAAAAAAAAACAATAAATTTATATAGAAACCAGCACAATAACTTCGACTAAGGCGTCTGAGTGGCGAGCGAGGGGCTGTGAGTTCGAACCACATTGCATTATTGACGTGAACTTCGCAGCTTAATTATAGTTATAAAGTTCAGATGTGCACAACACTATGTAGTTTAAGTTTATGGGTTTGTCTACATATTAAGTACATACATACATACAGGTATACATACATATAGGTCGCTACATGTAATTTTAATTCAGAAATTATGTACTTCTTGCACTTTTAGATATATTTTAGTTTTTTATTAGTCTTAGCGTAAAAATTACATATTATATTTGTTTTATTAATACTGCGGCCATTTGTACCAAGTTTTTGTAAAAGTTTTAATATTTTTTTTTTTTTATTTTTTTTTATTATACATAGATACAATCACGCCTGTTTCCTATTGGGGAAGGCAGAGACTATCGATTTCCACTTCCTACGATTCGACTGCACTTCATACGATACATATTTAGTACCTATTATTTTAACATAATAAGTAGTTACGTAATATACATAAAAACATTGCACACACCTGCATCCCCGAAGGGGTTGGCAGAGGCACTATCTTATACCCACATTTTACCTTACAAAATCCTATGTAATAGATAACCTGCCTGACCAGGAAATCGAATCTAGGTCGTCACGCTCAGCAGCCTCGTTTGAGATCATTAGACCAACGAGGTTTATAAAGTAAAAGATTTTTAAATAAAATATCTTAACACAACTTGTTTCAAGTGAATAGAAGCGAACCTGGGTTCAGAAGTTGTTCAAGTCACCCGTAGCCCTTTTGACTTTAGCAACTGCTATTGATTAACAACACTTCCGATCGACTGTTTAACGTGCCTTTCGAATTACGAAGACATAACATATCATTACGCCTGTGTTCGAAGAGGTAGGCAGAGGCCGGGCTGCTACTGCAAAAGTACAAATAAACTCATTAACACTGCCCAACCCGGAAATTGAATCCGAGACCTCATGCTCAGCAGTCACGCTTGGGACCAGTAGACCAACGAGGCAATTAGCTACGAAGACGCCACCCATCTACAGTCTGACCGTGATAAACATTACTTAACTTGAACGATAATTTACAGACCAGAGGTTACAACTTATGTGTCCCAAACACATAATAACTGTAGAAGTCAGTCAGTGTCTGTTAGACAAGTAAAATAAATTTAATGTAAATATCCTTAAAACTGCCTCTTTGGTCTTATAGTCCCAAGCGCGACTGCTGAGCATGATGGCCTGGGTTTGATTTCCAGGTCGGGTAAAATGTGTATGATTTTTTTTTCTAGTTTTTCAGTAGCTGTTAAAGATAAATCTTTGAAAAGCATTAACGCATGCTTTTCAGTAGCAGCCCGGAGTGGCTGAACAATTTTGTACACCTCTGCCTAAACGTGGGTGAACAATTTTGTACACCTCTGCCTACCCCTTCAGGGAATACAGGCGTGATGGTATGTTATGGTTAGTTTTCTTTGTCCACGCCGAAGTGATGTCAATACGATGACGTATTATTAATAAAACTTCGCTTTTAACGACTTCAGTAGCCCATTTCCCATTTAATGGCTTATTTGCTGCTAAACATCGTTTACTTAAGTTTTTATTATTATTGTGTTATTCGAATTTATGTGTTAGAGATAATTGTAATGTATTAGTTCTATGTATTCACAATTTGCCTTTGCTAAAATAGACGAAATAGTAAAAAAATATTATTAAATACAAATCAATAGTTGTAGAACAAAATAATAATAATAATAAAATCTTCACATTAACTGAAAATCGGAAAATAAAAACGGAATGAAAAATCCGGGTATCCAGATCTCTGTTAATTTAATAGTAACATATAAAAGAAGGAATATTAAATAGTATTTTCAGCATAATTTTGTTACCGCAGCCATTTCCCATTTCATTTTATTGTTCTGTTCGGTCGGGCTTGAAAATAGCACATAAAGTAGTCAGGTCCCAAAAAAACACATACATATCCAACATATCCACGCCTATCTCCTATTTAAATCTATTCCCGTAAGTATCACCATAAATATATCCAAAGCGTGCCATAAATAAGATGGTGCAAGACCAGGCGCTATTGAACGTCGTTCAAATTCCGCCAATGTAACTGATAAAATAACCCAAATAACTTGGGCTATATTACGCACAAACAATTTTTGCAATTTACACATTAATATATCAGTATCATTTAAATACTACGTTTTGTTTAATTTAAAACACTGGCTCAAGCTAAATGACAACAACGCGAACAAATCAATCTCCTTAAGTTTACTATCAGTAATCAGTATGTCTCATAAATTACATCAAATTGCAAGTCGAAGCGCTATCAAACCTCGTTCAAATTCAGCCCTATCTCATTTATCGTGTTCATATTTGAACTTACGGGACGTTCAAATATGAACGTAAAACAGAGGACAGAGATATACCAATTGTGCTTAGCTGATTTTACTAAAATACAGTGTGGCGCCAAAATAAAAACTCCCTTCTCCCATTCAAATCTATTCCTGTAGTATGCTATCAGTATCACCGTAAATATATATTCAAAGGGCCTCATAAATAACATCAAGTTCCAAGACGAGGCGCTATCGAACGTCTTCCAAATTCCGCCCTATCTCATTGACAAAATAGCCTGACAACCTTGGTGTATATTACGCACAAACTTACGTTCGCGACCTTGGGCTTACAACTTTCACCTTGACTCACTTACCTACAGTGTTTATTTGACTTTGTTGACTTTTGACACTTAATGTTTTAAAGTTAAAATTGAGAGGTGTGTGTAAAATTTTGGAGGTTTTCGGCCGACAATAAATGTGCAAATTACACAGAATGCTTGCACCTAACTACTATGTTAAAGAGAAGAAAATACTATGAATGGCTGGTTAAAGTTGTTTAGGATTATCTGGCGTATGAATAAGTTAATCAAACAATTATATAGTAGGTAAAGATATAATTTTTTATTTATTTATACCTACTATGAATTTTAAATATTTTTCTTCTTGTTACAGTATCTTATGCACTCTGATCTCATTGATCAACAAAAGGAAAATTTATAGCATATTCACATAGAAACTATTCCTGATAGAAACCAAAACCAAATAAGTCCTACATAGCGACCCACTGAACTAATTGAGGCCCTGCAGTGATCTCGTTATAAATGTGATAACAAACGCCAATCACTTACATCGTTAGTGACCGCATTGGCCCTACGATGCTGCCTTGTGACATTCCTGAACGAGAGAAATTCAACCTTATTCATAAACATTTTAAGTTCAGTTTTGAAAACTAATTTCGAATCGTTATTGCCTCGCTGTGGATTCATTTCAATTCTCCCACCAAATATGATAGATGGTTGGTTTGCTGTATCTCCATTATGAATTTAGCTACAGAATAGTTAAAATTTCAAAATATTGAGTCGTTTTGCATGGCTCTATGAACGTTATGTAATATTTCTAAATTTTTGTGATTGCTTATTAATATCATAAGGAATGCCTAAGTTAATGCTTAAGTTCTTCATTATATTTTCAAATTTTTTGCTTAAGTGCTTACGTGTTATAGTCAAATCATTTAGTTCAACGATACCATTTCCAGGTACTTTTGGATTATCAAAAGATAGTTGCCATGTTCCAAAGTATAGATTCTTCTGGAGAATAACGGACATGAAACCATAATTAGTGCTTTTATTAAGCAGTAGCTCTTTTTAATCAATATCTTTATTGCAAGAAATATATTCCCTACCTAATTAATTATACTTAAATCAAATAATATTTGTATAATTCAAGATAAATCTTTGAAAAGCATTAACGCATGCTTAGCGAACTCTAAAGTTATTATATTAAATGGAAAAAGAATACGGTCGCGAACAGGATTCGAACCTGCGCCTCCCGGATAAATACTCCAGGCGCTCTGACCACTAAGCCATCTCGACCTCTGCTCACCACCGCGCATTCTTCTTCCATATTTTAACACGTTATGGCGACGTTATTGCTATCAATTCAGTCCCTATACGGGTGACCGAACCGACACGACTAACTTTACGGTTAATACAATGTCGTAAAGAATGCAATTACCTTAATAATTCAAGATAAATCTTTGAAAAGCATTAACGCATGCTTAGCGAACTCTAAAGTATGGAAGAAGAATTCGCAAGCGTTCGAAAAGTTCGAATCCTGTTCGCGACCGTATTCTTTTTCCATTTAATATAATAACTTTAATATTTGTATAGTTCACATGTATAATTAAAATAGTAAACCAAACATTTTTGAACCTTTCGCGTGTATCACATGAAAAATATGGTTTACCTTTGTAATCCTCTGAATACTAAACAGCTAACTTTGCTCCACAGATGGTTGAACAAGCAAAAAGTTACATTATGCACGTAATATAGAACCCTGATTTTCAGTAACGATGCTGTGAGCAGTACCGTAGTGTAGGTAAGCGTTTCGCACAATCTGCCAGAAAAGATTCTCGTGTGTTACGCTAAACCGGTTAACCATTTTGCATACCAAAGACTTTTTCATGTATATTTTTATATAAAACATCTTAGATTGCGTCCACGGTTTATGTGAAACAGTAACCGTTATATGACGAAAAATATTCAAGATTTCTATGAAATTTTTCCAGAGGGATTATAGATCAATGTGGAAGGGAGTTAGTACTATAACGGCTGTAAAATTTTACGGTATATTTTGCTTAATCAAAATGGATGAAGTCCATTATGTGGCTGTCTCAGAGTTATGGCTGGCAATGTGTTAAGGTGAGTGCTTTAGTCAGATAATTATGACAAAAATTAAGTCATTTCACAGTTTTTAGAACAGAAATTGAGTGTAAACGGTGGATGGACTATGTAATTAAAAAATTAATTATGTTTTCTTTAGAGTAATCTAAAGAAAACATAATTAATTTGGTGACAAATAAGAGATAGTGCCAGACAAAAACAAAGCATTTATTCCTTTCATCACTTGGTCTCTGAAGGCCAAATGATAAAAGGAATAAATGCATTAAAATGTTAACTGATCAATCGCACCACTATGTTAAGAAATTCTTCTATCAGACCCACGTAAAGGATATTGGGTAGCAACAAGATATAATTTTGGAGTGGAACTTGATATAATAATCAATAAAGCCAGCACTTACGTAACCGGTTATTGTATCATAAATCAATAGCTTAGTTACACTGTAAACAAACACAAGGGTATCGCGTGTTACGCTTCATCATCACTTCATAATACATCACTGTTATTTTCGAAAAGCAACTTTTGTAATTGTATGTTTGATGCTAACGTGCCTTAAATACCACCGGATCTACAGGCACTAAACACTTTCAGTAATTAAGAACATGCACTCCATCATATTGAAGAAAATGGAACCTTGACATAATTACAAACTCTCTAATAAAATGAAACATATTGAGATACTTAATTAACTAACCAAACCTAGAAACATCAACATCATACAGCTCTATGCTCCTACAACAGATGGTTCAGATTTGGATATGGAGAATTTTTACAAAGAAGCAGATCAGCTTCTTGATATTGCCTTAAAGCACGAAATCAATATAGTGATGGGGGATATGAATGCCAAGGTTGGCCAGGGTGAAGTGCGAGGTGTGGTGGGGAGCTACGGGCTGGGACAGAGAAACCAAAGAGGCGATACGCTTGTGCAATTTTGTCAGGAAAGAGACCTAGTAATAATGAACACGATGTTCCAACATCCGGCGCGTAGACTCTATACTTGGACGTCGCCAAGGCATACCCCACTGGACACATTATGCGTAACCAAATTGACTTCATATTGATTAATAACCGCTTTAAGAATTGTATTAAAAGTGCCAAAACCTACCCAGGAACCGATATACAATCTGACCATAATCCTGTAGTTGCCAGTCTTTCATGTAGCCTGAAGAGAGTAGGGAAAAAGTCTCTCAATAAAAAAGTAGACATCAGAAAACTCAATCTCCCAGACATAAGACCTAAGGTGCACACTGGTATTAATGAGTGGGCAATGGAGACAAAAGAAAGGCTCTCATATTCTGTGGAAGAAAATTGGCATCGATTAAAATCTAAACTACATTGCCTCCATGAAGACCACCTAAGACCTGAAAAATTGAAATCTAAACACGACTGGATGACGAAACAAATATTTGATTTAATGGAAGAAAGAAGACTATACAAACATATAAATAGTCCTAAATATGAAGAAGTGGATAAGAAAATCCGAAGGGAAGTAAGGTTCGCCCGCACATCTTGGTTAACCAAAAGTGCAATAATATTGAGGAACTATCAGCAAAACACGATGCATTTCACATGTATAAAGAAATTAAGCTTTTAATTGGTCGCAAAACAACCCCCCAACACCACTTAGTGGACGAGAATGAGTTGCCGGTTTTGGATACTACTAAGAAATGTCACCTATGGGAACAATACATTACAAATTTGTTCGCAGACGACTTTAGAAATCCTACAGTGCTTAAAGAAATCGTAGTAGAGGGTTTACCCATCCTTAAGGATGAAGTTCGAAAGGCATTAAGTAAATCTAAAACTGGGAAAGCTGCTGGACCAGATAATGTTTACATAGAAATACTAAAATTAATCGAGGAGGAGAGCCTTGACCCTCTTGTCCATCTTATGAACACCATATACGATACAGGCCAAATACCTCTTGACTGGTTGAGATCAACTTTTATTACTCTTCCAAAGAAAAGAAACGCAAAGAAATGTGAAGATTTTTGAACTGTGAGCCTAATGAGCCAGGTTTTGAAGCTATTTCTCAGCGTTATTCATGAACGCATTAAGACCAAGTGTGATGAACAACTTTCGGACAACCAATTTGGTTTCCGCTCTGGAATGGGTACCAGAGAGGCTCTCTTTTCTGTACAGGTTCTTGTTCAAAAATGCAAAGATATGCAGCAAGTCATTTATATGTGTTTATCGATTATGAAAAAGCCTTTGACAAAGTAATGCACGACCGACTTATTACTCTTCTTAAAGATATTGGCCTGGACGATAGAGACATTCGCATTATTCAGAATCTGTACTGGAATCAAAAAGCTACAATACTGGTCGACGGGGAGCTTTCCAGAGATGTTGATATTAGGAGGGGAGTCCGACAGGGCTGCATTCTGTCTCCTACACTGTTCAATTTATACTCAGAAGCTATTATGACAGAAGCACTAGAAGACATTGACTATGGTGTCAGAATAAATGGGCGAATAATTAACAACCTGAGATATGCTGACGACACAGTTCTTCTAGCGGGCTCAGAATCTGAATTGCAAATAATAGTAGACAGAGTTAACGGATGCAGTGAAGAAGCTGGTCTCAAAATGAATATCACCAAAACCAAGATCATGATAGTTTCCAAAAATACAAACTTAGACCCAATCATTAGGGTATCAGGACAACGACTGGATCGGGTCAACAAGTACAAATATCTGGGCACCTGGCTGACTGAAAACTGGGATTGTGACACCGAGTTTAAATCCCGCATAGAAGTCGCCAGGAGTGCTTTCACTAGCATGAAGAAGGTACTAACTAGTCGGAGTCTAAAGATCTCGTTGCGTACCCGTCTGCTGCAATGTTATGTGTGGCCAATGCTTCTATACGGATGCGAATCTTGGGCAGTTAAAGAAGAACTAAGGAAACGTATAGAAGCATTCGAAATGTGGGCCTACAGGCGAATGCTACGAATTAGTTGGACTCAAAAGGTTACCAACGAGGAAGTCTTGCGACGTATCGGCAAGGAACGCGGGCTTTGGGACACCATCAGACGGCAAAAAGTCGCGTACTTGGGGCACGTGCTTAGACACGGGAGATACAGTCTATTACAACTTATTATGATGGGCAAAGTCGCAGGAAAGAGACATGTCGGCCGCAGAAAAAAATCATGGTTGAGAAACCTCAGACAGTGGACTGGAGTCGCGAGTGCTGCCCAACTATTTCGCCTCGCGAAGGACCGATAAAGTATGCAGAGCTGATTGCCAACCTTCGCTAGTCGGAGAGGCACCTAAAGAAGAAGAAGAATTAACTAAACAAACACCTGCTTTTATGGTACCTAGTAGAACTGTTAATAATACAATGAATTAATTATAATTATTAATCTGTTGAATAATTAGAAAATTTATACATTTTCACTGAGTTTCATACATACCTACGCTGAATCGATTGACACAACAAATTACCATGTTAACATTACTAAAACGGAAATTCTAAACACAATCCCAAAACAGTGTTTGACAAAACAAAACACGAAACCACGAACTGTTATGTTAACAGATTTGAATTGTTTATTATGTTTGTTTGTTACAAAACTTCTCACCCGTTAAATCGATCATATCGCATCTCGATCAGAGCACATTAGTTCAATGTAATGGAACGTATTGTGTGACCACATCCAAAGCATAATTTATATGACAAGCCGGTATATGGGGGCCCATTGTGGCGGTTTGGAACCATGCCATAGTCATCGCGGATGACCACCGATATTTGGATGCTGAATTGCATCTGGTACTATGGCAGCGTTTAAATTGCACGAAAATAGACAGTAATCCTGCTTTACCCAAATTATTTTTGCACGAGGTATAAAAATATTCAGCTTAATAGTATTCAAGTCTGGATATTATTCGGTCTGATTGCACTCTAGAGTACAATAGTTGGCGAATGGTTCTCTCATACATTTTGGAACATTATCTGAACGAGACATTACGGAGACCACGCTAGTGTCTAAGACAGCGACTTGCATAATGATCTTAGCTGTAATAATCTTTGGATAAGATTCAAGCTCAGTGCCAAATTCTGTGTCGGTGCGATTATCATAAAGATGTCTGTTGGTTTATACCATTCGCCCAGAAACAATTGAGTCAATAAGATAAAATCCTTCCTTGGTAGGCTTACTGCTTCTATATTTGTATCTTTTTGTACGCATCGTAAGTAAGGGGTTCGGTTGAGAATAAATTTATTAGCACCCGGAAATGCGTTGGGACTTTTAGTTTGTCGATATAAAACTTTTCCGGCTCCAAATGTTCGATCGTAATACATTTTCGCTTGCATTGACTACATAACAAATTACAGCTTCTTTTTTATTTTTAACCGAAGAAAGATGGAGGTTCTCAAGTCGACACGTATATACGCGTCGACTTGTGGACCGATTTTTATGATTCTTTATTTGCCACATGTATATATAAGATACTTACTAGTTTTCCAGAAATATCTATAACGGGAATAAAAGTAAGAGATCTTGGTTGGGAGTAGTTATTCTTTTCGTTTTTGCCACACTAATTACATTTTGAACACATTTTTTTATTGTATATTTTCTTAAGTCATGTCATCTATTAAATGACTGCCTCGTTGGTCTAGTGGTCCCAAGTGCGACCTGTAAATTCTCAGCAGCAGCTCGGAGTTTGGAATTGGACGGATAGTTTTTTTTTATGTTTTTAAAAATATTGCCCCACACTAGGAATTTCTTCATGTATCGTGGGCGCGTTACCAATCATATAATCTGACATGCACACACACCCAGACCCGGAACAACAATTATCTATAGATCATACAAATATTTGCTCCGTGCAGGAATCGAACCTGCAACACGCGACGCAGTAGCCAGTCTCTCGACGACTGCGCCAACAACACAATAGCCTTACCACCTATTACATGGGACTTAATAACAATATTGGTAAAATGCGAGTGTAAGACCGTGAACACCTCTGACAATCCCTTCGGGGAATACAGGCATGATGCTACGAATGTATGTATCCATTTAATAGATGTGAAGTTCGTGAGTGGCTCGTGGCTAAATAAGCCACCAATATCATGGTTTCATCTTTAGAAATAAATAATAATACTTAGAAGGCTTCATCGGCTTCTCTGTGTAAATATCTAAGAAGAGGGATTATTATTTTAGCTGCGACATGATAACAATATTTGCTAACAAAATTACTTGAATAACACGAAATAATGCAAACCAAAAACCACGATCAGCCTAAAATAATATAATTTGCAGAATCCGTCTAAATTTCAGAACTAATTACTTACTTGAACATGCTTAAATAAGTCAGTCTATTATTAGGTGGAATTTCGCATGTCAAATAAAACCACTGGTGCTCAGACGCATTTAATATGAGCATCGCTAGTCTGTGGCGTAGTGTAATTATCTTCATATTGACCACAGCACCACATCGGATGGAGCTAAATTTAATCAGCGTACAATCGGTTGCATCCAAAACACATTTGGACCAATAACCGACGGGCGAATGGTTTTAATACGATTTTCCAGTCTAACACCATTTCAGTGTAACTAAAATGGCGACAAATGAAAACAAAATGATAAAAGTTGTACACTCTTAATTGAGTAAATTACTTATAACTCGGTTGGTATATGTTTGCCAATATCAATATCTGAGCCAGTATTAATTTAGAGACGAAGGAAGATAATAGAGATTAGATCAACTAAGACAAATTCCTTTCGATAGAGACAATACCTACTCTCTCATATAATATTATTAATAATACATGATTATATTCCAATAGCTGGAGGGATTCTCTTGAATGGGATAATTTTATGTATATATGCGGCACACACTGATGAAGATGAATTGAGTAATCAAAGAAATGTAGATACTTGTATATTAACATATATACTAACTCTAAGTTGTTGCAGGTGTTTATGTTCTTTTAGAGAGATTGGATAGAATAGTATTATATTCGATATAAAATATTTTTATTGGTCTTACCTTAAAATTATGCACTCGTGAGAGGGGCTCGTGGCTAAGTAATAGCAGCACAGACAGATTGATCGTCCGAGCAGGGGCTCGTGGCTAAGTAACAGCCGCACAGATCGATCGATAGAGGTTAAGCTATGCTTGCCGCGGTCGGTCTGTGGATGGGTGACCATAATTTCATACCGAGACCCCTTCGTGCCTCGGAGAGCACGTTAAGCCGTCGGTCCCGGTTGTCAAATTAAGATCTATGACAGCCGTTACGGGTAGTCAGAGGCCTGAAAGCCTGACAACCAGTCATGCCACCGAGATATCGTGTTACCCAGTAACTGGGTTGTGGAGGTCCGATAGGCAGTCGCCCCATGTAAAATACTGGTATTAAGCTACATCCGGTTTGACTGGAAGCCGACCCCAATGTAATTGGGAAAAGCTAGGCAGATATAGATCGATCGACGGAGGTTAAGCTGCGCTTAACATAATTTCATACCGAGACAACTTAACGTGCTTTCCGAGACGGGGAGGAATCCCTGTCTCGGAAAGAACGTTAGGTTGTCGGACCCGTTTGTCAAAATAAGATCTATGACAGCCGTTACGGATAGTCAGCGGCCTGAAAGTCTGACAACCAGTCATACCGTGAGATATGTTACCCAAACTAGGTTGTGGAGGTCAGACAGGCAGTAACTCCATGTAAAATACTGGTACTTAGCTGCGTCTGGTTTGACCGATAGCCGTTCCCAATGTAATTGGGAAAAGGCTAGGCAGATTGGTTGACATACGAGTAAAAAGATTTAAATCAGTAAGATGCTTTGACTTTCCCATTCGTTTACGTTGAATATTGGAAATAGCCACTTAATGCAATAAAAAGACTGATAAGGTATTTTAATAAGATGGGTAATTATTGTAAATAGCCTTATTTTAACAGTGCGATTTATACATACGAGATCTTTAGCCATTCTAAAGATCTCCTATGTATAAATCGCACTGTTAAAATAAGTTTCATTATACAATCGATACGTTTCGGTTGCTACATACAACCATTAAATATGTCTTTATACATAGAAGTCTTAAATACTTTAACCAACCTGAAAACATTTATCCGACCTATAAACTTCTCCGGAGACCAACTCATAAAAACGCCAAACAAATTTGAAATTCTATAAGGTTGCTACCCCTACAAGTACCAACACCAATTGTGCAAACCGGAAAGTGGTATTAAGCCAGGGATAATCCCGAGCACAAGAAAAATTGGTTTATAATTCAAACTCTATGGTGGGCACAGATGAGTTTAAAATTTAAAGGTTATTATTTTTCAACAGCCTATCTCATATGCGAGGCCGTGAATGAAAAATCTGATAGCAACGCTTATTTTTTCTCTGATACCGAAAGGCTCGTAGTAACTGAATTATAATAATGAGTTGGGGTATTCTCGGTCTAGAAATGTAATAATCTTAGGGCAGATCGTATATAGGTTTTTTTTTAATTTGAAGGGTGATTCGAAATGTAGTCTAATTTATGTGCCAATCCTAAAAATAAAGCGGTTGATACATGATAGATGAATTCGCTTTAAAAAGACTGACTTAAAAATACCCTCGTGCTAGATATAGCAGAATATAATGCTCTACTGGGGCTTACAAATAGAACACGAGTGCCAGGCTAGCACCTCCGTGGGAAATAGACCGAATTCCAAAAGCCGATTCCAATTCCTGCAGATTTTCGCAAATCTATGGAATTACTAATAGACAATTATCACCTTACTACGAATGATTGTTAATAGCAACAACGATGCAATCACTCTATGGTGCGGAAACAATTTGACCTATGAATTGAAATCCGTTTTTCGTAAACTGAATTGGACTAAGTGAAATTCAATTGAGTGTAATAATTGAGCACATAAAATGGCTTCCATGTGACCTGCCAATGTTCACCGGGAGACATGCTAACGTAATTTATTTCATTGGTGTCGGAGGACGTAATCTCGTACAAGTCTTAACAACACGTCGTAAAGGCATCGGCCTTACCCGACCTTTTCACAACCCAGTAACAAAGAAAAATAATACTACGGACCCTTTGAAGAACCTGATGTGGAAACAATAAATCATTTTCACAAAACCTATTTGGCAAGATATCGTAGGCCTGGTGCCAGTTACTGAAACTTGGCTGGGTTAAGTGAGATAGTACTATAAACCTACCAAAACTGCCTTTGGTTTTGTATTGGTAGCATACATAGTAATCGTTAAAATTAATTATAAACTGCTCTGGTACATACAGACTGGACACTGACGTATTTACTTGAAATGAACTAGCGGGAGATAAATTTAAACAAATACATACAATTTTTTTTTATCGATAGAAAAATACGAACGTGAGCAGGATTCAAACCGATTAAGGAAAAGAATTCGGAGTAGGGAGCAGAGGGCGAGATGGCTTAGTGGTCAGAGCGCCTGGAGTATTTATCCGGGAGGCGCAGGTTCAAATCCTGCTCACTACCGTATTCTTTTTCCATTTAATATAATAACTTTAGAGTTCTCTAAGCACGCGTTAATGCTTTTCAAAGATTTATCTTCAATAAGTCTATTAGCGCTTTACATAGACCGCTAAAAATTATAGAACAGTTTGGACAAAATATCCGCAAGATGTTAATGAAGTATTATAAAAATGACCTTGTATTCCATAGCACCGAATACATTAATTGTCAAAGTGCGTGGGCAGCCAAGCATATAAAAGGGCACCTAATGATTTCTGAAAAATAAAAAAGTCATAACCTTAGCTATCTTTTATATCGCTGCCAGTTATATGCCTACGCACAGTAAGAATTGTAATTGAAGCTCGAACCAATCCACTTGTTAGTCGGTACTTCCACGATAATAACATCCATTAAGGAAAATGTTAGCATTTTCGTGTTTCGATATTACATGCAGAAACTTGTTGAAAGCATTGTAGTGCTAGCTTATTTAGAAGTTGAGTTGATGACTAATATAAAAATACAAACGGAAACCTTATTGAGGTATTAAAAATGTTGAATTCCAATTTTATTATATCCGGCTTGCGCTGATACGATCATACAGTTAAAGTAAAAAATTAATAAGTTTAGACAAAGTTAGGCTTATGATGGAAGTATACAGCGTTATAATACACAAGAAAGATATCAAGGAAATCATCCAATTTCACTGTTAGTGTCAGTAGTAAGAGCACAGTGTTCAGATAACACATTTTCTGTCCAATTAACTTCACTCAAGGAATTATACTAAGTTAGACTGAATGTTTGGTCTACTGCCAAATTGTATCGCGACTGTCTGGTATTAAGCACATTAAGGCATATTCAACTTAATCCACTTAGTAAATCTACTAACGAGCGACATGAGCCTTGAACTTTGTTGATGATCTCATGAAAATTCTAAAAGTATTATGCATAAAAAGTTCAAGAGCTACGAAACGAAGTTCCCGCAGACGTCAGGTGGGAACGCTTTATCGTCTGACAATAAAATTGATGGTGCCTTGATGTAGAATAATCTTCAATATCACGGTTTCTTACTCCGCATACGGAGACCCCTTTTATTACTCTTTAGTCTAGAGAAAATTTATCCAATATTATATTTTTTGTGTTCCACGACGAATATAAATATGTGTAAGTGGGCGAATATAACGTTTCCTGCTTTTAGGAAACACGTTGTTATGGAAATATGTATTTTAATTAATACTCAATAATATCTTATAAGGTTAGGTTAAGTTGCTTTGAAGCATCCCATAGATTTTTCACGGAACCGTACGGTACGTATGTTAGTTAATTTATTAGTTAATTTATTTTTGAATTAATTGGTTATAGCATAAACCCTAGACTAACATAATACCGACGTAATCAGAAACCTAATATTTCTAATACTCAATAGCAACAAAAAAATAAATGTTCATCTAAATATCGAGAAGCGACGTTTCGGTGCAATCTAATCTCCCATCTAAAGTGCATAGCGCTACCTCTATCCATCAAAACAATGCGAATGAATGGATAGCTAATGATTGTGTAGGTGCTGTGTATTTTGCTTGAGTAATGGGTTCCCAAAGCGGTGACAAAACGTTTTCCTTTAATCTTTGGAATTCAAAGATGAATCCACTAAATTGCAATTCATGATTGAGTTGAAAAACATAATGATGTCATATAAGTACCTGCCTTTATATTCCAGAAGACACTCAAAATTCTAAGCCTATTTGTCAAGTTTCGATAAATGCGCTCGATGATACGATGACATTTTTGCTTGAACAAAGTGATGAACAGAAAACGATTTGTTCGTGACAAGCAATTTTGGTGCCAGGGTAAGATGTCAGGGGCGTGGGGGGAATGGCTAACGGTGGTCATTAGACGAAGCTATAGGGACGACACATTCGCCAACTAACAAATTACTTTGGTGATAAATCCACAGATACCTTTTCGACTGTACAACCTGACGTGGGTTGTGACTAATTATAGTCTGAGATCATTCTAAAAGGAATGCAATTTGGCTGGTTAAATATTCAGTTTTTAATCTGTATTGTGGCTTATTTACTAACATGCTCTGCTGCTGCTATTTTAGAATTTCAATCTTGTGAATAAGTCTAAATTCAAGGTGATGTGCCTTATTCAACTAAAAACTCTGTGTCAACTAAGTGAAAAAAAGTTATTTGCCCGTTAATACATTGTTTGTTATTTCCAATATAGGTAGGTCAATAGGAAATTGGGTAGATGGGAGATTGTACAGTCGATAACGGTATTCGACGGTGCATAATCCAATAGGTTGAAGCCCACCGTTTTAACGTAGTTAACAGTATCCCCCGTGGCTTCAGTGAATGCACGTCTCAGCCGGGCTCGGCGCGTCTGCGACAGGGTTTGTGGACAGAGGAGCAGCCCCTGCAGGTTAAAAACAGAAATCAAATCAAAGGAGAAATTTGATTTGATTTGGTTAGAAGGGAAAACCCGCCTCAAGACCCTTACACAGCACTTACACGCCAACTGCATCGCGTTTATAATGAGCCAGGATAAGACTGTCAAGGAATTTTCTGCTTATGGAACAAGGTGATTTGATATGATTCGTCAAAATACTCATATTCACACTAAATGATTTACCTAGATGCAAAGTACACAAAATGACTTAATCGCACTACTACATTGAGAATACTGTGTGCCTAACATCAAACATTCTGATTTATATTCTTCTTGCGAGGCTTTTTGCTAATTCTAATCTCGACATTGCCTTGAGAGCGCAAAAGAGTGTTACAACGTTTCTAAGTGTCGTAGGAGCAAGTTAAATGGCCGTGAGTTGCAAAGGCAGACATTAAGAAAAGGCTCATCTCGTTAAAACAGCTGGCAAAGACGCCTTCACAACAGTGGAACATTCTGATTGTTTGACAAAGTTACAACTCTACGTTTTACCTTTTCTCTTGTCTTTTTACATTTAAGTATTTTTGCAACGAGTGTTACTGTTTCACACCAAGTATTGCATTACAATTTTTTAGATAAGCACTTCTACGGAATTATAGCTATTTACAGGATAACGGCATATTTCAGTTTTTTTATATAACTTCGAAATTGTACGTCCGATGCCCATAATGTACAGCAGGGTGTACTTATCTTTAGCGAATAATGTTGGTCAAACTTTCCCTTCGTGTTTAGTTGGGCCAAGCCACTTTGGCAGTTATACAGCTGTTTTCTTCCGGCAATTCACTTAGCACTCTAATTAGATAGCCTTTTCCTGAGTGCTTTTTTGTTGTTTACAACGCTTATTTTTGTACAAAATCATTTGTTTTTACAATAAGAATATTTCTGTATCAAGTGTTTATCTAACAGAAAAATAAATCAGTCTACTTAATTTGTACTTTTTTTAACATCACTCATTAATGTTTTCATGTTCCAACGATTAAACCATTTCAAAGATAATAATTATAAAGCGCCTATCCATGAGTAAATTGAACGTACGTAATTGCCTTACAACTAAAGAACAAAAAATCTACAATGTATGATATTAAACAGTGGCGCCACCTACCCATTGTGTAACCTACCTGTTTAAAAGGGCGCATGCCTCCGTTGATTCGAAGAGAATCCGCAGCGATGCCAGCGATGCCATCGCCTGGTTCCCGCAACTGTCGCAGAGAGGCGCTGGGGTGGTGGTGGGCGTGATGAGGACAGTGCGCCGCGCATGCGCTAGATTCCGGCTGCGAACTCTGGCGGATAATCCTCGCACTAGTTGTAGGCAACAGCAACGCCGGGGGTTGTATGACCGGACACGTACTGACGGCATGAAGTGAACTACAACCGCAAGGGTAGTGCAGCGCTGAGCGAACACTTTCTCGCGACACAGAGCGCGCTAGTTGTAGCGCTGAAATTGGTGCTGTAGACTGCCGTCGTTCGCACACGCGACATCTCGAGTAAGTTTGTGGAACTAACTGGCACGCGGTCACTGACCCTCTGTGCGAGCAAGTCGCTACGGGAGAGACGAGTGTCTGAGGTCGGTCTGCCGGCTCGCGACATTGCAGCTCGATGTCAGGGACACTCCTTGCGGTTCCCTCTTCCATTCTGATGGAGGTCGCACTTTCCTCGCTACCTGGTCCGCCTGATAGTTGAGGTCGTAAATGAGTTGTGCAGTCTTGTCTTTGGAGAACTGGTTTGACTGTTCTGTTTTCTGCTGGGACTATGACAGTAACCGACGCGCCGGTGACAAGTAGACTTGCAGTCTCGTCGCTGCTGCCGTAGCCTGAGTTGGTGATTGCTTCTGTGCTGTCCGTTGTTGGTGCCGACATGTTTGTCTGTAACAACGAAAGTTTTAATTAACGCTTGTCAATCAAAACTGCTTGGCTCCATATATAATATAAACATCGCGCTGCTATAGCTTTATTACTCGCTCAAATGGATACCTGACAGGCATCTTATAGGATATTTGGGGTAGGTATTATTTACGAATAATATTTAGCGGAAATTATTATAAGAACGGATTACGTCTTCACGGCCAGTGTACCAATAACTTCCCGTCGTAAACAATTTATCGCTTTCATAATAACGTAAATGAGGTTAGTAAAATGTTTTAACTATCAATATAAGCGAAATCAAAATTATAATTAGGAGCCCTTTATAGGTATTAATGTTGCCTTTGATACCAACATCTGGTTTGTTAAGTGTAAGAGTAAACACTGCTTGTATATTGTGGTTGGACTCATTTGTTACCATTTTTAGGGACACACCGAAAGCGACGTGTATATACGTCATAACTACAAAACTTTTATGGTATCTGGTCGTGTGTCCTGTAAATCCGTAGTGTTATATAATTAGGTATATAAACTGAATTCAAGAATGGAATACGGAGACTGTAATTGTGCCCAGTAGATGGCAATACGCTCACCACCTACGTAACTTAATAACAGCACTGATGAAATGTGGGTGAACAACTGTGTACACCTCAGCCTACCCTTTCGGGGAACACAGGCTCGATGCTATGTTATGTTATGTTATGTGGACATCATAAATTACAATGAGGTAGTCCCCAAAACGCCCACCCTTCGCCGCTTTCTAGTGTTTCACTTGACAGAAAAAACGACGCAACAAACCCAGTCTATGTTTGTCAAGTTACAAATTCATATCTTTTTTTTTTATATACTGTTCAGCTGGTACTCGCATTATAATCCCGACAAAATAAAACAACTACTGTTTACTTAATTAAAATCATTACTAGGAACTCGTGGCTAAGTAACAGTCACACAGATCGTTCGATCGAGGTTAAGCTACGCATGCTGCGGTCGGTGTGTGGATGGATATCCATCTCTTCATATCGAGACCCCCTCCTAGCCTCGAAGAGCACGTTAAACCGTCGGTATCGGTCTTAGAGGACCAGACGGGAGACGGCTTCTGACTAAATATTGAACATATTCACTCGCTACTTTTGGCGGGGGTTGAGGTTACACACAAGCACAACAATAGCTCTCGTCATTACATTAATAGTATTAACATACATAAAAAAGCTAAACACAAACATATAATTGTGTCACACACGGTTAAAATCGTGTACTGTTATTGTAACCACACAGATAAGAGGTATAAAGGTTTGTTTGGGAATCATATGCCAGTGGCGAGAGGGGTACCCCCGCTAAAACTACTCCAGTAGTAATTCCTTCAAGGTCCCGTTTGTAAAATGAAGATCTATGACAGCCGTTAAAGGTAACCACTAACCTGAAAGTTTGACAACCAGTCTTACCACGATGTATCGTGTTACCCAGTAGATGGTTTGTGGATTAAGCTGCATCCGGTTAGACTGGAAGCCGACCCGAAGGTAGTTGGGAAAAGGCTAGGCAGATTTTGTTTACTTAATTGGACTTTACGCAAGCTATAACTAGGTATAAATAATTCCATTAAGTTGAAGGGCTTACGTTTCAATCCAATTAAATCGGTAGTAACTGATGGTGTGCCAACCTCCGTGTATAATTATACATGATGAATTAAAACCCAAGCTTGATGTTTATTATGACAAAAACATTATAACACCATACTAAGAATCTCAGTCGAATTTAAAATAATCACTTATGTATACGGAACTCTATAGAAGACTTATAAAACAAAGGCATGTATATCTCGAAGGTAACTTATCACTATACATTTCACTTAGCAGGGATTTCTAAGTTAATCCGTGCCCCAAACTTTATCGTAACTTGAATAAAGAAACTTTTCACTGGGTATCCCGTGTGAAAAGTTTCTTTGGGGATACAAGTATTGTCTTATATTGAACTATGTATTTTTAGATATGAAGTAGGTATAGTAGTGTACTATAGGTATAATAAAAGGCAAAATTATAATATAATGAAGTTATAATATTAAATGGAAAAAGAGTTCGCTAAGCATGCGTTAATGATTTTCAAAGATTTATCTTTAATTATCGATTATGCTTATTTAATTTACACTTTTTTTTTTTTTTTGTATATACAAAAATTTTAATTAAGTATTCGCCTCGCATGCGTTAAATACAGTATAAATGTATAGTTCACAGTGTCTCAAAACTCATAATTAAAGGGCTTTATCGAAAATATCTCGATAAAATAATCTAAAATTAATTGCTGAAATGCATGGAATCGCATGGACTTATAATAAATATGTATATTAATACTTTACTTTATCCATGAACATAAAGCGCATGTATATATATAAAAACCTAATTATAATACAACAAAATTAACTTACTTACTTACTTAAAATTATGCTTACTGTATTGAAAACAAAAAACTAATAAAATAATAAATAAATACTACTAAACGATTACAATTAATTTATTATTTTACAATAGTAAACAAATTTTCTGTATCAATGTAGGTCAGTGATTCAGGTCACTGAGTGCAGTAGGAATACCAAGCCAATAGGCTACTTCTTCGATGGTAAAAAAAAAAAAAAAATACCCGTGGTGTACTATCGATTCCATTGACTGTATTACGTATTATTTACGTATTATAATATTATTGTTATGTTCTAAACTATCGATACTACTACTACGCTTATCGATTTTGTAACAGATTTTCGAAGTCAACTAATGACAGTCAAATTATCGATAGTTTGGCAACACTACGTGCCACTTAGCCTAGGCCGAGCCTAAAGCCTTGTTAATGTTGGTTTAAGAGCATTGAGTTTAACTCACCTTTGACACCTAATAATATTTACCAATAAAGTAGTCGATTTTTTTAAGTATAACGTATCAAAAATACGGAATCGTAATAAGAATAAGTAATAATTGGGATGTATGATTGATTGCGTTTATTCAATTGTATGTTATTAAATTACTCATTTATTTCATAACAACTAATATTGTATCATAAAATCCTTTTCATTCGCGTTAATAAAATAATACCGACTTTATCAAAATGCCACAATGTTTTTCCTGACGTTTCGAACACTTTGCAGCGTTCGTGGTCGCAGGAGGACTGAAACGTCAGGAAAAACAAAAAAACAATAATACACGCGATTAATCCGGTTAAAAGTTGCCACAATGTTGTTCAAAATATATATAGGAACACGAACATTATGTTGGAATTGTACGTATTCTACGGAAGTAATGTGAACATTCTGGGTATCAAGTGTCACGCTTGATTTAATACATTCACTTGCCACTGAAGTGAATTGAAATACAGAAACGTTCGTAATTTTATTTTATGCATTCGTTTCTGTATCTCATAAAAGAATACATTTATAGTTCATGATCCCTAAGAACAGGCAGAATGTAATGCACTTTTAATAAATAACGCAATTTAACTATCTATAACAAACAAACGATGAGCGATAGAATGACCTAGTCAGAGTTTAACTTTAAACCACCGGTAGGCCACTGACATGGCTTAACACACCATCGAGCACAGCTCGTAGGTGTGCTGGTTTCCTCACGATGTTTTCCTACACATATCTGCCTAGCCTTTTCCCAATTACATTGGGGTTGGCTTCCAGTCAAACCGGAGAAAGTTAAAGTAGAAATCTGCACGTATTTAAACGGAGCAACTGCCTATCTGACCTCCACAACCCAGTTACTGGGTAACACGATATCTCGTGGTATGACTGGATGTCAGATTTGCAGGTCTCTGACTACCCATAACCACTGGCATAGATCTTAATTTGAAAACCTGGACCAACTGTTTAACGTAGTCTCCGAGGCACGGACGGGTAATGGTCACCCATCAACAGACCGACTGCGGCAAGCGTAGCTTAACCTCGATCGATCAATCTGTGCGACTGTTACTTAGCCACGAGCTTCTTCGTTTTAAGCGAATAATAATTAATTTCTAATACGCACATGACTCGAAAAGTCAGTGGTGCATGCCTTGGATTTGAACTTAAGGCTTTTTACTTGGCGGTCCAACGGTCATACTAATAGGATATCACTGCTTCACCTCACTGCTGGAAGATGATGAGGGATTATCAGGACCACAATACATGCTTATTAGCAAATAGGATAATGAATCTGTCTAATCATTATTTATACAAGCATATGGCCCGCTTGATGGTAAGCGGTTACCGTAGTCTATGGACACTTGTAACAAATGGTGGTAGTTCTGCCTTGCGACCCTGTGAGACTAATTTCTAAATATAGGGTTTAAATCCCCAACACGCTTCTTCAAGAAGAACAGGTAACCTTGCTCACCAATAACACAACACTCAAAAGTGCAGCTTATTTATCTATGATTTGCTGCAGTCTCTTACATTATACTTCTACTATCAGTAGGGCAGCTCTAGATTTTCTGAGTTCTGTCTCTCTAAACTTGATAAATTGATGACCACTGTTGAGTAAAGAAAAACACACCCAAATCATTACCATAAAAAATCAAAATTTACATTTCTTTAATAAAATTAGACCATATGAAATAGTACTTTTGGAACGTCGATGGATACATTATAAGACAGTCCCCAAAAACGCCGACCCTTAACCGCTTCCTAGTGCTTCACTGGAGAGAAGAAGCGGCAAATATTATGTAACATTAATATTTTCATTACAAAAAGCAAACGTAAAAAGCTATGTTATTCATGAGTTTCCAAAGAACCCAGAGTATTAATACGAAACATACATTCATGATCCAGTTCATGTTTATCTTAATACAAATACATTTTTCTAGTTGTCCTTTGAGAATTACTGAGAGGATTATAGAAGCTTTGGATGTGGCCCACAAGGCTTACCGGAGTTAGATGGGATCTGGGATCGAAGTGCCTGTAAAAGAAAATTTATAGGGTCCCCACCAGTCTAGAGGGTTAAGAAAGGAATAAAAGTAAACCAGGTTTTAACAACATTATTTCGACGAGAAAATTATGTGGGAAACGGGATAATTCTGGTCCCAGTTGTGTGGTGAATGGGGGCCCGTATCGTTTTGATACATTATTTAGCCTTTGTTGGCCTGGCCTGGCTTTTGTTTTCCTAAGAGTTTTTGTTAGCTTAAGATTATGCCTTTGTTACGATGTCATAGGTTAACTAGATTAAATACCTTCCACCTTTGATCTCTAATAGTATTCCATTTAAATGAACATAGAAGAATAGATTTAGCCCAAAAACTATAACGAACATTTCAGTTTAAATCTCTATTAGATACATCCCAATAACAAACTGGTTGGCACTACCCACGACATGTAATCCCGCAGTTAAATAGAAAATCCAAGAAGACGGGGTTTAAAATATAAGCGGACTATCTTATAAGATTACGTTCAGAAAGACATCATATTTCATTTTTCTAAAGCGCTGTGTAAGATCTAGTAGTACATTAACTTTTAAGTTCAAACCTAGGATTTAAAGTGCATTTATATTCAGACCATGTTGAGTTGTGAGTCCCGGTGTTAACATAATTCAAGTTAGCGGAAACGGTGGATAGTGTAGAATGGATTTAGAACTTATCGGAGCTACGTGTAAATATGTACAGGATACAGAGGAAGCGATTGTTCTAATTATTTGAAATTCGATAGAAAAATAATAATTTGATTTCAAACTTATTAAGCAACTTCTATCCAAGGTTAATGGTTTTTGCTTATCCTGGCGTTTCGAGTTATAAAAAGAATAATTATATTAGAAATAAAAATATTTTTATAAATTATAATTGTGTACGGTAACTTAAATATAGCATCACGCCTGTTTTCTCGATGGGACAGGCAGAATGCTGTAATTAAGTCCCATGTAATAATGTGGTGAGCCTATTGCCATCACAGGCATTGAGGCACAATTTCAAACTCCAGTTTACTACTTAGAATTTCCAAACAAACCCAAATGACACTTTTCCTGACTTGGGAATCGAACACATATTATTTGTGTTATAATGTGTCATCAACAACCAGGAAACTCGACTCCATGACACAGGGCTAGAGTTACACATAGGCACAAAGAAAAAAAAAAAACCTACTCAAGCAATGCTCTAAGACCATATATTGTATTTCGTGCGTATTATGTCAATTTACTGGTTACAAATAAATTTATAATTTACATAACCTCAAGCTCAGCAGTTGCGCTTGGGACCACTAGACCAACGAGGCAGTGTATGGTAGACTGAAATAGTTTTAAATAGACTGTTATTACGTCTGTCACCTTAATCATCCTACGACCACGAACAGCCACGAAAGCTGCAAAAAGTTCGAAATGTCAGGAAAAACAAAAGCGAATAATACACCCACTTAATCCGGTTAAAAGTAGTTTTATTAAAATGTGCAGTGATGGAGAAAACCCAATATTTAAAACTTTATCAGTCCAGTGCCTCTCGTGTGATTCATTGCAACTGATTAAATTGTTGTCTACTTTGCGGACAGTGAGCTTGTCGCTAAGCAAGCGTTAATGCTTTTCAAAGATTTATCTGTATTTATTAAGATAATTGCATCTTTACGATATTGTATTAACTGTGCGCCTGGAGTATTTATCCATGCGACTCGCAGGATCGAATCCTGCTTGCGACCGTATTCTTTTTCCACAAAAAATTAAAACTTTATGGTTCGCTAAGCATACGTTAATGCTTTTCAAAGACTTATCTGTACTCCACGTCATGTTGATTAATTTAGTAAGAAAAATATTTGTTTTGTAGAAGTAGGAATATTAAAACAATTAGCACATGCTGACCAAATATAAGAAGACACCAATCCTTGCCTTCCTATTTCAGTTTACTGATCCAAGAGGTCTCGTGTTCGAGTCCCCGCTGGTGGTCTAATAGTTTTCAAAATACATAACCTTAAATTTTTATGTATAGTAAGGTTCAAGATTATTCTAGATGTTTATTGAATATATATATATTACGAATACCTAGGCACAATATCTATGAACAATTTATTAGGTAATAACATAAAATTAAGTAATATTCATAAAAGCTTGCTGTGAGAATATAAAATGCGGTTTACGAGTTATGCCCCGTATGGTCATCATAAATATTTTAGTTTGACCTAAAACACTTATGAAGAAATAGTGTTGTAACCTTTATATGCCAATAAATTTGCAAATAATGAGGTAAATCGTAAAGGACCGGGTAAGGTGTCCATTTTATTCGGATATAAAAAACTGACCACGTTCGTCTCGCAGTTACAAGCGCGGCTCTGAACGTGAGGTCCAACGTTTCATTCCCGAGTTGAGGAAATAATGATTAGGTTTTTTGCTAGGTGCTCTGTTACTACTGACTTAAAAACTCCATCCTGAAATGTGAATGTATTACAGTAGATACATATCTGCCTAAGCCATCGGGAAATTCAGGCGAAAGCTAGTATACAAATCATTACAAATAAATAAAATTGAAGTGTCTGTTTGTAATGTCAAAATCAAACAGCTTTTTTCTAAATGCATATAAAAGTCTACGGTACATTAAACAATAATAATATTTTTTTTGTATGTCTGTCTGTTCGTTCCGACTAATCTCCGAAAAGGCTGTCCGATTAGCTGATGTTATAAGGAGTAACATAGGCTACTTATAAATATAAAGTGCTCTCTGTCCCGCGCGAACGAAGTCGGTACAGCTAATAAATAAATGTTTGTAATACATAAACATCTTTTTTTTTTTTGTGTATTGTGATGGTAGCCTTACTGCTTTCTTGGAGGAGGGTTATAGCGTCGTCGGGATAAGAGAGTGAATGCCTAGGTCGGCGAATTCTACTGATCTGTGAGTATACCGGGTATACCGGGCGGCTGCCACGACAAGGTTGGGGCGCTTTTCAGCAGAGTCGAAATAACGCTTAGAGATGCGTTTAATAAACTGTTGGATGGTGGGGATTTTGAGGTGGAGGTGGAGGTTCTCATTGCGAACATAGAACGACGCCTTACGCAAGAAACTGTTCTGAACGGACTTCGTATATAATTATATTTATTACATATGCCTATTTATTTAAAATGTTATTAAAAGTAAATATTCACCAACAAACACATTTGTTGCCTCAATTGTCTCTTGTGATTACATACAATCTTGCATACAATACAATAAAATAAATTTTATCGGACCACATCGCGTATATTATCATTATTTTTAGAAAAATCTCTATAATACAACTCAAATGAAATGACAATCACTATTGTGTATTAAAGAAAATAAAATTAAGCAGATTTCATTTCACGTAACCACGTTATATGAAATGAACACTTAGCGTGATGGGATTCCCCGTCCCGAGAACAGTGCAATAAACTCCTAACGTTCATGCTTCACATAAATGTTTCTTGTAAAATCTTCAATAATATACCATTACGTGCATGTATTTACCAAAATACACCAATATTTTTGGATGATTACACTGTTTAAACGTATAGTTCATATCTCCTTTTATAGGCTTTTGAAAGAAAGTCATCTCATTTGTCGCCATGCAATCCCTAAAAATTTACGGCCGTATTCGTAATCGTGTAAATTTTATTTTTAGCAGAAATGTTATAAATTTAATAATACTCGTAAATAAAAAACATGCATAAAAGTGAATGCCTTTTTGGTCTAGAAGCCGCAGATATGACTGTTGGGCGCGAGGTACGGTACGGATAAAAAAAACTGTTATTGAGTTTTTTTTGTCCGGTATTGTATATGGTAATAGGCTTACCATCTAGGTATTATTACATGGGACTTAATAACGGCATCGGTGAAATATGAGTGAACAACAGAATTCTTTTGACGGATTCTTCTTGCTTTTCGGGAATGCTGGCGTTTTAATATATATCTCTGAAGTCTTATTTTATCTTTTTCCATTGAAATCTAAGCGATAAAAAGGTTAATGAATATAGATGAAGCGAAAGAGGAAATCGATAGTCTGTGCCTACCCCGATGGGAAACAGGCGTGATTGTTCATCTATATCTAAGTGACAGGGCAAGGTATAATTTGAGATGCGTGCGCAAGAAGGTTACGTAAAATAATTATGGGCCTTATAAGCGTTAAAACACTAAGGCTCAGTTGCACCAGCCTAACTTTGACCGTAATCGATATAATTATAGGTAACATTGTTATTTTGGCAAATTTTAAATAGACAAGCTGTTAAAATAATTAAGTAACATATGAATTAGGGTTATTGTTGGTGCAACCGAGACTAAGGATTCATTACACCAACTGAACTCCTCAATCGTATATTACTGTGTAATTTTGACAGAATTTACATTATCTATCTGATTGTAAGCTTTCGAGATATTCACACATTTTAGAAATATATATAATCGGTTCTAGATCGTGTTATTTTCGTATAAAAAGGCTTTTACGGTACCTTTTTGTTTCCCGATGTTTCGACCGAATTACACCGGCCGTGGTCACGGGTAGACTGAAATAATGAAAAAGGAGAAAGAAAAAAATGAATTTACATAGAAAAGCTGTCAAAATAATGAAGTAACACGTCGGTTACAGTTATGTTAGTACAACCAGTGCTAAGGCTTAACTAAATCTATATTTATTACAAAATGTTACGATTCGTGTAAACAAGGAATCATCTCAAATATTGTTCTAAGCATAAATATTCATAAAACCAAAGTTGTTACAAAATACATTTTCAATTTATTTAACGTATGTGGGTTTATATCCATATAACATAATATTTACTTTCCCATCATTAAAGGAAAGCAGCATATAAGTATGTACCTAATAATTTGAAGCTATTTCATGTATTTTTATTAAATATCTTTAACATAAGCAAAATACGTGAAATGATATACCGCAAGAGTAAAGTAAACAAACATTATCTTGATCTCTATGAATGAATGCTTATATAATTGGAGATTAAATCCCACTTAATCTACTACAAGAGTAATGTTATTATTTTGCGTGTAACTTTTATTTTGAAGTGATAATTATCTTACATGTAAAATATTACTTTTTATGCCTAGTAATTGGGTTGACTTTGTCTAATAAAATCATGATTTTATTCTGACTGTCACGTTGGTCTAATGGACCATAAATAGACAAAACATAACCAGCTTCACGCCTGTAATCCCCGAAGGGGTATGCAGAGGTGTACACTGCTGTAAACACATTCCGGGTGTGAGTCTATTGTCATCTACCAAGCACAAGTCCAAAAAGATTGCTACTGAAATTTTCCTAAAATAATAGATCAATAAAACTTTGCCCGACTTGGGAATCGAACGCGGAACCTCATGCTCGCTCTGCACTCGCGTTTGGACCCACTAGACCAACGAAGCAGTTTTAAGCAAGTAATAGTAAATTTATAACGCTCGCATGACTAATTACTACTAGCAAAACAATTTAAGTACTTAGCAAGCCAAAAGACAGTGTAACAAATCCCAATTTTTCCTTATGCAATTTTCTCCAATAATCACTTTATTTCACAAGATTCCGCTATCTCTTAATTTTTGCGAAATAAGCAGAATCCCAAAGGGATGAGGACCCGATTAATATACAATGGAAAATTATGCAAGCTTTCTGTTCCATCCTTCGCGAACATCGTATTAAGCCCTTATCTTGGTCGCTTATGATTCGAAGGTTGGAATATCCACCCTCAGATAATCTTATCGTTTAACAAACCCAATAATAATGTGAACGAAAGAAAAGTAATACAAATCAGCTGTTATGACTTTTTTTCCTGTTAAAAATCCGTCTTTAATACTGTCCCGTACTCCTATGGGAAAAAAATACAGAAGATTCCCCTCTAATCTTTCGCTGAGTCCCGGCTTCGCAGCTGCCTTCACCGTAACCCCAGCAGGCTAAAGTCTGATGATGGCATCGAAAAACTCCGTCATGTGTACAGGTCAGAGAGTTGCGCATCACGTACATCTCGGTCTTAGCATGCTTGCTGGGCTTAATGTTGGTTGGGCGGCGAAATGCCTAAGGACAGTTGCAAAATTCAACTACAAGCCGAACTAGCTATAAAATTTTCATAAAAATTCTGCCCGTTCGTATACCATTTAATTAGAGTAAATTAAATTAATTATAGTTATGATTGTAATTTACTAGAATAACAGTACAAGTGGTAGACACTAGTGATGATATAAATTTAAAAGAATCCAATAATTATTAAATAACTGATACGAAACTAAAGTGTTTCGTGATTCTGTTAATTGCTTTCACGGTATTGACAATTGTTAGGTCAAGCCCTGCTTTTAGTTTCCTTTTGAAATACCTTTCTCCTTACTAAATAGCCTTAAAATCTTTATTTTATGAAAGAAAATAGAGAGCTTTCAAAATATTAAACGACCCAAATAGTGTGACTAAGTTCACTAGGTATCTAGGTCAAGCGTATTGTAGCTCACTGTAGAGGCGCAAATAGCCCATTGCAGTTTCTGGTCGGTAAACAATCGTCGAGTTAAGTCGCTTGCCGCGATCAGTTCATGGATTGGTGTCCATTAGGAACATTATAATCTGAATATCTACGTGTTTCGGAAGGCATCTTAAGCCGGCTATTGTTGATAGCTGTCGCTGAATCAATCCGGAGGCCTATATGTGGCTTCAACAAGAGCACCGAAACTAGGTTGTCTCATAACCACACGAATGAAGGATAGCTGTCATAGACATAAATACGTCTTATAACTAATCAGAAGCCAGCAGTCTCCAAAATTACTTGAACAATACAATCTCCTAGTTTCAGCGACAATGTTCTCGAGCACTATCCCCGGTGATGCTACGTAGTTTTCACAGACGAAACAATACACAGAGACTTGGCCTTTCCTGTTTATCTCACTGACAACGCTAATGCACTCACTTAGTTAGGGATGTGAACTTTAAATTGGTAGTAATTCTTATTAGTTTTGGGTCTGTTGTATTAAAACTTTAAATTTTCATATACAACAAGCAGCCTTTAGTGGGTCAATTACTACTAGTCATACTTTAAGGATTTCTGCTTCGATTTTGTTGGCACAACTGGATCCTAATCAATATTTTTTACTAACCTAGCAGGTAAGTATATAAAGATTTTTATTTGTAGGCTTTTTGCAGACATCTAATTTTCTTTATTATGGAAACATTGAAGAATAAATAATATCAGGGAGGACTTGAACCCTCTTAAATAACTTATTTAGGTAGTTTACGTAGTATAATTCACCCTAATACTTGAAATAAAAATGAGAGAGAAATAAGCAAAATAATTTCTCAATTTCCTTTCGTTTTTATTTTCATAGCACCCACCTTATTTATATATTCTTTGTACAAACGATATTACCATAAAACACAACTATTTGATGACCCTAGAGGGGGGACTAAAAGGAGGGAAGTGTCATGTTGCAAGGCTATTATCTTATACACCTTACAACGTTGTTAAAGCGGAGACACTTAATGGGAATTCCTTTTCTCATTTCTGCGACTCATTTTTGTTTCACACTTTAAAAGCGTACCTTGGTACGGCAAAATGAATGGAAACGCTATACTCACTTATAATCTAGATCTGCACAAAGGTTTTGCGCATTGCAGTTGCCTCACTAAAGACAAACATAGACTGGTTCACCACTATCATATTACATGAGCAACCCATACATGTCCCATGGCAGAGCAAGGGAATCTTCCCATATAACGAAGGCACGAGATTTGATCAACATGTTAGGTTATTATGGGTTAGCAATTTTCGATCACTACGTCCAGGTTCCATCCAGGTAGCGCTGTCATAGTAATTCATACAAACCACTGCTTATTAAATTACAATAAATTCATCCCTAACTTGTGAATCAATGTAATAAATAATAGCTCATGTACATTGTTAGCAAAAGATACTATCTAGTCGCTTAAAATTCTTTATATAATTCGCTGATTCTAGTGAATGAGGGGGACCAACCAATTTTTTGCTGTATCACTTTGATAAATTCAAAACTAAAGAATACAACTGCTCATTTCATGTGGAACAAGAATGTAACTTTTTGTATAAAAGTCGTGACCTAAAATATATAAAGCAGACTAAAACAGCGCTATGAAATAAATAGGGGATAACAAGATGTTATTGCGCCAGAGTTAACAGGAAAGCTTAAGACTTAAGCCTTAATTAATTTTATGACGAGGAAACAAGTATAAACAGTCTTTGCTAAAAGGCTTATTTTTTCCATTAGCTTTTGGTTTTCTAGTCCCGTTTTATTTTTCACCAAACAGTAGGTACCTTCATTTATAATCAAACTGCGCCTTGAGTTTAATCCCCACCTCACCTCATGATAACCGCGATGGTGCGGTAGACAATGGAACACGCTTGCTCATCAGAAACCTGTTCACTCGAGCTTTGAAGACCATCAGATTATATGTATCCGGAAATATACGAACTCCGCCCCTTACCGGTGTGCATAATAAAAGTATTAGCAAAACATGCGTATGGGTAGAAAATCAAGAAAAAATTGAAAAAAATATCTATTCAATTTCCTTTGTCGAGGACTTATATTCCTGCTCTGTTGCCTACTCTATTTACTCGTTTCCCATAAATGAAAATAAGTTCATGGCACTAGTAAAAGCCGACTAACAAAAGTTGAGGAGGAAAGCCATTTAAGTTAAGCGCCGACTGCCTCGACGTTTTCAATAAAAGAAATCTAATTTCCCGAACTCACGCTTTTCATTGCCACTTAAAGAATGAATAATATGAAGTAGGTACTTAACGAGTGAAATTAAAATTTTATTTTTATTGAAGCTTTACGCTGAGATTGATTTAAATTAAATACTACTTAACTACTACTTACAATAGGAAATAATTCACAGTTTGTCTCTTCTCGCCAATGATAAGTCCTCATCGGGCGGCTTATTAGGCCATTACGCGTCACACGACTTGTTCGCGCGAAATTCTCAGTAGCAGAATTTCAGAAAAATACAATAACACTTTTCCCGACCTGGGAATCGAACCCAGGGCCTCACGCTCAGCAGCCGGGCTTGCGACCGCTATACCAATGAGGCAGTCATCAAACATTACCTACATTAGAAACACTTAGGTATACAACATCTAACAGAACTCCGAAGTCATACTTTAGGAGATCAATGATCAATGTATACGAACAACTTTTACTAAGAAATTTCGAAAGCGCGAAAATTAAACACCTGTTCCATACACTTTAGTCGAGTAGCTATGAACATTTCTATAGAGCAGCTGATTTTTCTTCGCGCTTTTGAATTTACTTCCACAGTAAAAGTCGTTGGCGTACAATCGCGTAACTGTTGTTACATGAATAACGTTCAACATACAACGTATTGTAATACGTACCAAAATTGCACACCACTTAGTCCAAATAAATAATTAGTGGGTTCTAAGCGAAATTCTCAAACCTCGTTACTCTGTTTCTACGAGAGGCAAGAATTTTGTTCAAGGCGAGATGAATGGTTCGCTAGTGCCAACAGACCCGGTTCACATAAAGGCACCTCACCACTTAACCGGTCCCGTCAAACTGACGAATGTGTCCAATAAAGCCAGCTTGGCGATCATTTTTCATGTAACATTGTGCAGCTGGGGTTTGCTTCATTTGCCATACATATTTTGCCCTTTTCAGCTTAAAATAAGGACTCCATTACAATATATTATTGTCTTTCATTTTCTAGGTACATCACCATTATGAAGATTGATATCGAAATTGGTTATTAGGCTCCCTCTGAAGGTTTGTAGATTAATATTTATTCCCATAACATATTCAATTTCCAGGACAATAAGTTCTCTTCCGCAAAAGCTGTTCTCGTAAGAAGTAAATTAGAAAAAGGTAATCCCGTCTTATCTTACTCTTGCCTCGAAAATATACCGGCAAGTCACAAAACGATTAGAGATAACATTTGTTAACATTGCGGTGAATAAAATGTAACTTTTTTTAAGGCTCTGAGGGTATTATTGTCAGACACGCAACACGTTTAGCCGTGAAACACCTAAACGTTTCCACGATCCAAACTTTTTATAGTATTTTTATTCAACTGTATTCACAAACGGTTTGTAAAAAAACTTTACTATATTATCGTCCTTAATAGTAATTTAGTAAGGTTAAAAATAGCTCAACCGTAGTTTTGCTTCAAAGTATTTTGCGCTATGTTCAGCCTTTTAAATAACGCTAAAACGTGTAGAAGAAAACTTTTGTAGGATAACGATTGCACAACAGGAAACGTATTGTAAAATTGATCCACATCCATTTAATACAAATGAGAAAAGTTTTTGTGAGGAAACTCAAAGACACGCGGAGTCGTTTGTTGTTTTTAAATTTATTGTTCCCATTGCAAAATAAAAACGAAAAAAAATTAACACATGAATGAAATGCAGGACTCCCTTCCTTGTTATATGTATCTAAATAAATTGATAAATACAAACGACAATACTTAAATGAGAACAATATTTTATAACTGCCTCGTTGGTCTAGTGGTCCCAAGCGCGACTGCTGAGCATGAGGTCTCGGGTTCGATTCCCGGGTCTGGCAAAGTGTTATTGAGTGTTTCTGTTAGGAACTTCTCAGTAGCAGCCCGGAGTTTGGAATTGTGCACGGTAAATGGCAATAGGCTCACCACCTATTACATGGGACTTAATAACAGCATTGGTAAATGTGGGTGTACGAATGTGTACATATCTGCCTACCCCTTCGGGGAATACAGGCTTGATGCTATGTATTGTTATGTTATAAACAATATTTTAATATTTATTGACATAAAATTTTAATTAGGTATTTAATTATTTTGTTTTTACAGAGACTTAAAAGTCTGATACTTTCCAGCTTCCCCCTGTTAGCTGTGTTTAAGATGAATAAGTGAATAAAATAGAGAAACAAATCTAGTCGTTGGAAACCTCTATCTACCCACCTGTCAATAAACCTTAATCCAATAAGCACTGACTAAAGCCGGCGAAAAACGTAATTTATTTTAGCACCGCACACAGGTATAAATACCTCTTTCGACCGTATTGCGGTCACGGCGGCCTATGTCCACGGTCATCAACCAAGTACGCGTGAGGTGATATGTACAAGTTTATTGTATAAGCAAACACAGGTGCACTTCCTCTTCCTTCACACTCATAGTCCGATGGGACGGCAATCCGACGCGACCGGAGTGAGATCAGATGGAGGACCGACGGCTTTAAGTACTCTCACGACGGCTCTCTCTCAGCACGGGAGTGTCACATCACCAACTTCCAATCCCTGGGCTAGTACTGAGAATTTCCCAATAGAAAAATCCAATAACATTTTGCCCGACCTGGGAATCGAACACGTCCTGGGTTCGATTCCCGGGTCGGGCAAAATGCTTACGCTCAGCAGCCGAGCTTGCGACCATTAGACCAACGTGGCAAAGAGAGAAAACACAATAATAGCATTGGTGAAATGTGGGTGTGTGTGATCTACCTAGCCTACCTCTTCGGGGAATAAAGGCGCGAATCTAAGTTATATTTTTCTTGGCGACATTTGAAATATGCAGTTGCATTTTTGTAGCTTTTAAATTATTCATGACATAACTTCAGTGTAAGATTATTATTTTAAATTTGAGTTGTACTTAGTGTATCTATTAATTATGAAGTAACTGATAAAGTTCAAACAAACATTGCATTTGTATTATCCACTTTCTGTATGTGTATTTGTGTTACACACAAATGTTGTTATACAAACAATCGAGATGATAGCTATTCTCTATTAAATTCTACCCAGACACATTATTCTAACTATCAAAGGAATCTGCAATAGAATGCGAGACAATGGGGACAAACACGTCAGTTCCACATGGTAAAGTAATTACATTGCTACAATATCTTCAGTGCACAGTTGGGATAAGGACAGAAGTGACGACTGTTTTCAATATAGGCATATGCGTGAGACGTGAGACAGCTATGTAATTTCTAATGTGGGGCAAATTTATGAAAAAAATACATTGATTTGAATACATTTAATATTATCATTTAGGCATATGTCAAGCGGTTGGCTGCTATAGATAGAATGGCACGTGTTACATAAAAAGGTTAGAACTAAATATAATCAGTTTTAACATAATATTAAACTAGCTGGTGACTGCGACTTCGTCTGCGTGACAAAAGGTAGCCTATGTCCTTCTCCAAGGTTCAATTTATCTCCTTGCCAAATTTCGGTAGATATAGGTTTGTGCACGCAAATAAATACACGCATCGAAAACACCCTAACTTGGGTGAAGATCGTAGTATCAAGAGAGCCTATCTGGGCAGATATCGCTGGATTAATATGGTGAAGGCGGATCTGGTGAAAAACTGCCAAAGACCAAACCAAGTGGCGTTGTCTCTTATCGGAGGCGAAGACTCGTTTTGGTTAATTGAGCCAACGGAATAAGTAAAGAAAGGAAAAAAAGAAAGGAATAAACATTTTATTTGAAACAAAACAGAGACACCAGGTTAAATAGTATACATACAGGTTACAGGCATAGTTCAATTTGGTTTAAGTTTCTAGTTGGTACAATATTACAAACATTATTTCAATAATAAACTAAGGAGTATAGGTAGGTGCAGGACCGTGTGATTTTAGTCGATAGCAGTCTGGCTCCACACACTTTGTGGATCTCTAGACAGTAAAATAATTATGTAAAGTCAGTAAAAAGATAAAGGCATGAACACTAAATTTGAAAACATGAAATGCCTCGCATTGGATATGTTTTTCATGTCACAGCAACGAAACAGCATTATCAACCTATTTGAAACCTGAACATATCAACAAATATAACTAATTCATATCAGAATAATTAATTTTGTTGTGTGAATTCTACGAATGCAATAATTGCTACCACCTCGTTTTGTTTGTCAACCTACACCAGTTATTTGGGTAACAGAAGTGATTAATAGCTGAATAATTTGTACCAACATGATTTAACAAAGTAATTATTCATAATATGTATCGCTTGCAAAATTTACGATCGAAATAATTTATCTTCGAGTTCCTTTAGCAGATTTGTGATGTTCATAAACATCCATTCAAGATCAACTCAACGTATGCTACGTTGAGTTGATCATGTTACTCCAGAATTCTCCAAAAGTGTAGGCAGAATTGTACTTATCATGTAGATGATCATATTACCATAAATCCTTTGATGGTAATACGACCACCATCAAAAGAATTTCCTAACAGAAAAACCACCCAACAACACTGCATGACCCGGGAATCGTCTTCACGCAGTTTCTTGCTTTCGTGTGATTAGAAGGTAAGCCTAGGATCAGAACTATTCAAGCTTTGTGGTGGCCTTTGACTTGGCTGAACAACTGCATGTAATAACAGAAATTTTAAAGTTTAATGCACTGAGAACAACGAAAGATATGAAAGTCATGCCACATGGTGAGATGCGGTGCTACCGTGCATCGCACGTATCAAAATGAAAATGTTTTTCTTGGTTTGTTTCGAAACCGCATCTTTCCTTACTGCGTTTTAGGGCCTGTACGGCAGTGTGTTGCATCATTATTATACCACTCACTGTACTGTTGACGCATTTTCATCTAAAGTCATACTATTGAAATAATACGTCAAACCTGTAGAAATATGACTTGGCAAAGTTTAGGGCCCCTTTTTTTGAGTGTGGAGAATCCATCGTGGACGTTATCGACTTCTACCAACTAAAAACCATACGGTCCCACTTTTTAGTAGTGAAACTTTTTAGTTCACCTTAAAGAGGGTTAATTGCAGCAACCCAGCAGTATCAGGTCCTCTGCAGACTTTTTGACTATCTCGATTGACATCGTTGAAGGGTACTTTGTAGTACATTGCCTCGTATATTTTATAATATTTTTGCTGGTAATAGATAAGCTATAACATAGAATGCCATGTACAACAAATTTACCATCAATTAGAAGTCAAGCAAGATAGCTTATACGCTTGCTGCACAGAAAATAGCCTAATGTTAGGTACAAGAATAATGGTGGCGTGTTTATTACACCGCTTTCTTAATGATATGATTAAGAATACTAGGTGGGGGAAATACTCGAATTCTCATCACTTGACCAACATATTTGCAAACGAGCAATAAGTACATAGGTACGAAAGTGGTCAAAGGCTGGGATAACGCAATATTGCAGGACTGACGTTAAGCAGTAGTACAAAATTAATCTAGTCCATTAACGTACGGTTATTGTCGGTATGTCGCAGATGGATTATAGAATCAGCTGTTTTACAAAACTGCTAGCTGATTTACAAAACAGTACTGTTATGAAAAACAGCTGAACGACTTTTAGTGATTATACATAATTACTGAACTATAACACGCAGAATTGAATGACCGTTTTGCGTTTGTCAATGCAGCGGGTCAACGATCACAGATTATGTAAAACAGTGTGAAATAAACTGTCAGATTGTTGATTTTTGTCTAATTTTTTTGTCTGTTTGTCTGTTTGTTCCGGCAAATTTTCGAAACGGTTGGACCGATTCTGATTATACAAATACAAAAACTACAAAATATTTTATTGCGCAGTAAAGATAAGATTTTACTATTTAAGGAGTAACTTAGGCAATTATAATATAATTATACGCGGGTTAAACCGCGGGGCCCAGCTAGTTAATAATAATCACATGATTACTAATTACATATCACATAAATACATACCCATACCATTGGGTGACGTGGTCGGGTCATTCATCAAGTTGAATTCCTTGCGTTATTTTCCTCGCGCAAATATTTTTATGAAAATAACTTCAAAATGTTATGAGAGCCAAAACCAATAAAAAAAAACAGATAAACACCACTTTCTGTAATACAATAATGCAATAAAACTTGCCCAATTTAGAAGCTAAGTGACAACGAAAATGCTTAGCTTGCTTGCCAAAACTGAAATTGAATAAGCAACTAGTTTGAACTTAATGTACCTCTTGGTTAGGATGACTGTTTACTGTATAGAATTAACATACAAAGCTTCTAAGTGAACTCACTAGTGCGCTTTATTTAACACCTCTAAACAAGATCATTTATATTCAAATAGTTTTGCTTTAGATGTAGTAAGACATGTTTTGCTTATATTTGTCTTTGTGGAGTGTTATTGGAGTTAGAATGTTATTCATTGATGTGTAAATTACATGTCAATTTAAACCTTCGAAGTCGATTTTGAGGTAAATACTCATGATTGCCTCAAAAGCAATTTGTGTAACATTATTTACTTCCATTAAACGCCTTATAAGTGGATCATTAACGGCCATTAGAAAAATAAATACCTATATATATGACATTACATTGAGTGATGGAAAATATCATAATTAGGACGATGAAATTTTGCTTTTCTATAAAAATTGCCCACTAAGCCGTTAAAATACTTTTTACTTAGTCTTTTTATCGGCAGAGCTATATTCCATACAGAAACAAAAATGGACATGGAAAAAACTAGAAACAATATACTTAAGAGGGTAGCATCTACGCTAACGCTAACAAATTGGTCAAATGGTGTCAAACGACTGCCGAGCATGAGGTTCTGAGTTCAATTCCCGGGCCCACCAAAGTGTTATTGAATTGTTCTCTCTAAATTATCAGTTGCAGCCCGGAGTTTAGATCTGTGTCTGGTAGGCAATAGGCCACCACCTACTACACTGGACTTAATAACAGTATTGAATAAGCTGCAACAGTACACCTCTAAAATTATTAATTTTTGTGGAAAGTAAAATACGGTCGTGAGCAGGATTCGAACCTGCGCCTCTCAATTAACCACGAAGCATTGTCAATCTCTGCTTTCTACTCCAAATTCTTTCATATTTTAAAGCCTATTTTGGTAACGTCATCGCTATCTTTTCAGTTCCTATACAGTTGACTGAACTGACTAACCTTGCACCTTACTAGTACACCTCTGTTTATTTCGTCCGGAATAAAGGTGTGGTGCTTTATTAAAACACATATTATAATATATAATATAATTAAGCCCTCACTTTGGGACCCACGGAGCCTTTCAGTTATTTTTACCACAAATCCATTTCCAAAAATAGAACAGACTATATTATGACCTTCCTTCATCCCAAAATTAATAAGAAGAAAACTTATAAGTTATATAGAAATTTTGACAAGGATCTGTCATCCATCAACCAACAACTAACTAATAAATGAAATCAATCAATTAACTGATCTTATCGCTCTTCACTTGGAAATGTACCACCTCTCTCTAGTCGCGTCCTACTGAAAATAATAATGGCCCTAAGAAGTTAGTGCACAACGTCTTCTTATGATGCCAGCCTCATGGTGGCCAAGTCACCATTGAGCCAAATAATATTACCGAATCGCCAAGTACACCATGGTAAATAAAATCACAATCATCATTTAGGGGCTATTTCACTGTTATATATAAGGATTTCAATGTTATTTATAAGGACTTCACTGTCTTATTATCTTGTTTGCGGTCTGCCACTATCTTTGTGCTTTTTAGGCCTACTTTTATTTGAAAGAAAGAAAGAAAAGCAATTTATTTATAACTTCATGACACAACCCTCCAATAAAACAGGTCGTTAGCCTTCGAAGCATATGCAACTCAGCGTATGCCAGGCAATATACCTGATGATTCCGACACCGAGCGCATCATCGGCGCGAGCGCAACGATACGCGGCGCGATGCAGCTCCACTTTGACTCGCGACTTCGCCGCGGGCTCAGCTCATGACTAAAGGCTCCGTTCGAGTTCGAAACTAGTCGGGCAATTCCCGAGAAATGCACGTGAGTAGTAACCGGTGAACAATGATTGATATGAATATGTCTCACAAAAGTTATTACACAATATACCTGATCGGTCCACTTGGTACGTGTGGTTTTTAGTCGCTAGGAGTCTTCAATAGAATACCGGCATCTATTGAAGACTCCTAGCGACTAAAAACCACACGTACCAAGTGGACCGAAGGACCAGTGAAGGCCTTGTTGGGATCGCGGCTGCATTTACCGCAATTACGTTGGATCTCAGATTTGGGGTACAAGTCTTTAAAAGGCTACATTTTGCATTATGCAGCAGCTTTAGGACCCATGTTTGTCTATAATTTTCCAATAATCTCTAAAGATTAAAATAGAGTGTCATCGAGCATAAAATTCGCTTTGTCTAACAAAACTGCTGCAACGCTCTAAAACAGAAACTCACAGTGAAATCACGTACGCCGCGCGATTAAACTGAGCATTTTATTATGCATTGAATAAAGTCAGCTTTACATGTTCATTTTTGCTCTTTTTATTTTGCAGAATATGATATTTTCTTCTGAATGTCTAGGAACTTCTTCACGTTTATGTACTGTACTGTTCTGTTCTAAGCGGCTTGAACAAGTCAGATATCAGGTTATCTTCTAGCGACAAGACAGTTATCAGATCGTCACTTTTTATGATATCTGGCACAGGGTCACAAGAACCCCACTCAAAATACTACTAACATAATACTACTGACTTCTGACCAACATATAATCTTGATAAGTCAGGAAATATTACTGAAAGAAATACTAGCTAACTAATAATAATATTCCACAAAAAAACCTTTTATTTTTTTTTAGTTAATGTAAATATTTATTTTACAAATTTTGCAAGAAAACTTACGTCGTTTGTTTTGCGTCTCCATCATCAGATCAACTCCAGATTTCTAATAAGTTGTAGTGTTGTTATCAAAAAATCATAATGTAAGCAAAATTTCAACAAAATCGGTGTGCCTGTGAAAATTCAATCATTCCCTTTCTTTATGTTATCTAATTCCATTTTTTTTTTCATATTCATTTACGACCAACTTTAAACCCCAATCAAAATCGCACTACTCTCTAAAAAGTTATGCGTGGTATGACTACAAAAAACAAATATACGAGGCGGCTTCAGAACCTACTCCGTTTTTCGTCTGTTGAAAAACTTGTTAACATTAACTTGAACACTTTACTTACGCCACTCTAAAAAAACAAATTTGTAATTGACTCTTTACAACAGCATTGAAACCACTATTACAATGTTTTGAATTTATATGTCTACAATTAGGTACGATTATTAAAACTCAATTCTAATTGGTCCAGAATTTGAAATATACTAACCTCATAATTATATATTGATACAATTTTATACATGTTAAAGCCATGTCATATATATGTAAACTAACCTCACTGAAGTTCGCTTGCATTCAGTATTCACTGAAACAATATTATTCTCCACTAGAACATACAATGCCTATGATAACCATTCTAAATCCTACGTACAGTATCTTATGCATATTGAGTAGTTTTAACATACCATAACAGCATCACGCCTATATTCCCCGAAGGTTGTTCATAGTTGTACTCCCACGTTCCACCAATGCTGTTAAACCCATGTACCATGGTGGCGAACCTATTGCCATTTACAGGGCACAACTCTAAACTCCGGGATGCTATCGGAAATTTCTTAATTAGTGTGAAGTGGTTCTTTTTATAAGAAAGAAAGAAAGAAATTAGTGCACTAATACAACAAATATGAAAAAAAAAACTTGATACCCACATCGTTTTAAAAGTATTGTGCATCTTCTACCTACTAATTTACTTGAGTACCTACATTTCTTAATTCAACGTATTTAGTATTTAAAAATAACCTGTATTTCTTAAACCGTAAATAATGGGACTACTTGTAACATAACATAGCATCACGCCTGTATTCTGTAGGCAGAGGTATATAAAATTGTACACCCAAACTTCACCAATATTGTTATTAAGTCCCATGTAATAAGTGGTGAGCCTGTTGCCATCTACCCGGCATAATTCCAAACCGGGCTGCTATTGAGAATTTCTTAACAGAAAATACCAATAACACTGTGTCTGACAACACCTGGGAATCGAATCTAAGACCTAATGCTCAGCAGTCGCGCTGGGGACCAATAGACCAACGAGGCAGTTTACAACGAGCCAGAGGACTATTTGTATACTAATTTATTATACTTCATCATCATAGCATTACGCCTGTATTCCCCGAAGGGGTAGGCAGAGGTGTACACTTAAGTTGTACTTTGTATTATACTTAAGAACATACAATTAACCTTAATATCTTTGATATTCGTCGTATATTTTTAGATACTTAAATAAAGTAATATTTCATATATCATTTATTTCAATTTCCAGTATTCCTAATTGAAATACAGAAACTCAAGTTCGAGTATGAGAATGCAAAAAGCCGATTACACTTTTTTCGTATGGCTTATAAATGTTGGAAATATAATAATCATGTTCAAGAATTCGTCGCAACCTTTGAAATGTAATTCGTTTTTAACGAAAACATACGAATTGAAATGTCAGAAGCAGAAAATATTGTACATGACGTTTTAATATCATTTGTAGACGACATTTTAATATCATGTGAAAATCTTTACCGATTTGTCGTGGAATGAAGTACACGTTTACAATATTTAAAGTGTGTATACGGGTTAGACACAAGTGTACGGTTAGCGACGAAAGTCTGAACGTCTGAACATTCTCTCTAAAGTGACTTAAATACAAATAAATACCTAAACTATAAATTAGTCTAGTGTGAACGCTTTGAATATCAGGCTAAAATTTAACTGAAATAAAATATAGAATTATGTTAATTACTGATAATCTAGCTATCTATTAGTGGAATAATTAAAAAAATCGGTCCTGTATTTTTTGAGTTTATTACATGCAAACATATTTTTTTTAAAACTCTTTATAATGTTAGTGTATAGAATAAAGACTATTTTTTCGTTAGCCCGGTAAGTGGTGTGTGATAATTGGGTAACATCAGAACCGGGCGCATGGATAACATTTAGTATGACATAGATAGATATCAGAAGAACGTATCGGTGGCGGGTACCACGATTAACAGTATTCCCAAAGAGGGTTGACGTCAGGCAAGCGGTTGGCCATAAAACATAGCCAAAACTTTAGCAGAATGCCAGATATATGCTGCGCTGACCCCATATGAATTAGGATTAGGATGATTATTTTTTCGTTAGGTATTCAAGATTTAACAGTGATCCAGGTTCGTGGGTGACCATACTAATTTATATAATTATAGTGCTCCGAAAAGCTTATTAAATATTCTGTTTTGCAAGTCAGACATACCTACATAATTAAGTCGTGTTGGTACGACAGTGACGGTTCAGAAGGCCAAAGTTTAACAACCGATCTAACCTTTGTATACCTTTTGGGAGTGCCCTGTAATTGAGTTGTAAATTTGTAAAGGTTGCATGTATGTCTTTATTTTGGCTCATATTAATTAAATGTGGGATGATCTCTGATAGGTCATGATACTGTATCACAGTTCATGCAATATTAGATTTTATTAGCTTTTTTGACATTCGGATAATGATAACTAAGAAAGCTAACAAATTACAAAGAAAGAAAATGTGTATGTATATAAAAAGGGCTTTGGTTTTTGTTGTAGTTTGAGAATCAAGTAGTTAAACTCACAGACACAAATAACGTACATAGCATCACGCCTGTATTCCCCGAAGAGGTAAGCAGAAGTGTACAGTTGTCCAACCACATTTCACCAATACCGTTATTATTAAGTCTCATGTAATAAGGTGGTGAGCCTATTGCCGTCTACCGGGCACAATTCGATTCAATCAATCAATTACAAATTTTGCCTGACTTGGGAATTATGCAGAAATAAACACGAACAAAGACGATACAAAGGTCGGCGGTCTTAGATTAGCAGATTGAAATATGTTATTTTTTGTTACAGCTACAGAACTCAAATACTATTTATGTTACTAGTAGGTACAAACACAACTTTGGATATCATCGAAAAACTAACAGTAAAGTAAATAAACTTTATACATTAATCAATAAACCTCTCATTGTTGTATTAAAAATATTGGTTCAGAAGCTCGAACACTGAAAATTGTGCCGAGGACAGTCACGCGAGACAGCTATTCATTTGACATGAAGTATCATAATGATAACTAAACTTTTGAGTTATATTATGCGGCTTAAGCCTTTGGAGCATTCCAATTCTAAGCCAACTCTATAAAAATAATATCCGAAAAATCATGAAACAGCAAAAAAGAAAAAAAAAAGACGAATTTTCTTTAAACAAATTAAATAATTGATTAATTATTAATGTAAGCTCACATTACCAAAGAAAGTCACATGGGATCATATTACTAGCGCATTTTGAAGTTAATTGCTTATTTTAGTGTCGTTATAAATATTATTATCTTGAAACGACTCAAATAATCCCCTTTTGTTCTAAAATAAATAATGTAATCATGCCCAGGCCTTTCATTTTTATGCATAATGTACTCTAAGTATCTAATTAAATAAAAGGCTTTACAATTATTTTAAAAATAGACATATATTGAATCACGCTTGTATTTTACAATGGTTTAGCAAAGCGTCCACATCTCATCGATGCATTCATAATTTCAATGTATAAAGGTTTATGAGCTTGTTATCTATTAGACACAATTCTTAAGTCTGAGAATATTCTAACAAAAACACAATAGCATTTTTTGCAGTTACCGTTATGACCACTAAACCGATAAGGCAATCATAATAAATTAAAGCAGTTCAATAACCGAACACCAGAATTTTATAGTACTTATTATCGCTTAAAAGGCCACTTAAATCCTCTTATGAAACTTAATTTTATACTTAATGTAATTCGAACCTCAAAATAGCAGTACAAGGTACACTTAAACCACATTCATAAACTTCAATTCAACCTAAATCACGTTGCAATCATTAGCCTCATTAACTGTTCCACAGACATCAAAACTAATCTCGGTCTGGTTAGTTTTCTAATCAACAAAGCTCTTTGTACTGAGCCAGTTGCGATTTGCTTTCGACTGCAGACGAGACCATATAGTAAGCAAATGTTCACAGGAATTTAGGGTATGGAAACGGATTAAGCTTCCAAATGGATTCAATTTATTATTTTTGGATTAATTTATGGTAAAAATAACTGAAGTTCTCTCAGCTTAGTTGGTCGCTAAGTTCGAAGATTTAACTAACAATAATAGAAACTTTAAGACCACGTATCATATATACACATTATTTTCATATATCTAGGTACATACCGCTCACCCTTCACTCACAAGCACCACAAACACACGCCTCACAAAATGTTTAAACTATACCTAAATTAAATTTAAGTCCCTTTGTATTTTAAACTATGTTTGACATAATTACATATTAACTAGCGAAGTCACTAGGCCCTATGATACCGTTTCCACTAGTTCAGGGTTCAGAGGATTCACATATTTTCTGATAGCCGAAGAATGGGACAGTATTATTGGATGTTTAGGAAATTCTCAGTAGCAGCCTGGACTGTAGCATATAAAAGGCTGCATTGCTGAAATGTGTGTCTATAACAGTACACCTTTGGGTTAAGCTTCATGATACAAGATGCTTTTTTGTTGTTTGTTTTCTAATTGAGATGTGTTGTCTTTAAACTATATGGATATTATAGTGTAGTTGCTGCCGCCGCCATTCGTCGTTTTTGTGGCACACACGATAAATCCATACAAAAGGTATACTTAAGAATACTCACACGGAACAATGAAAAATATCCCTGAATAAAGTATTCTAATAAAAATCACTACTCTGCAACAATGTTTCATCGCATATTCCGCGATAGTAACAAACAAATCTCTCAGACAAGTAGAAGACTAAGTGTTATTACAATAATAAAACAGAAGAGATACTTAGTATACCACGTCTTAATACATTATCTGTTACATTGTGCTATAAAAAGTGAGTGTACAGTCATAAACTGTACTGAGTTTACGAGATCCCGACAAAATAATAGTATCAATCGTAAAACATGTCCAGATAGAAATTGTTGTGAATTTTTTTATTTTCTTCTGGCCGCGAGTGTACGGGATAGACGCAGATTTGTTTGAATTGTTTTTCACTGTATATTACTTAATTCTGCGAAATAGGGTTTGAAATAAAGGATAAAATTTTCTAAAATGACTATTAGCATCATTCTTCAACTTGGATTCCTGGCGTCATTTTCATAGCGTTATTATTTTTATGAAACTAACTTTAAATTATCAAAACTTTCATTAAATCAAGTACATTGTATATCAGTAAACTTAACACGAAATGACACAAAGAATTCAACTTGAAGAATGACGCATTAAATTCTTTGAACGTCGACGACGTTTTGATCATAGCACCCCTTCCTTTTTTTCTGTTTATAAGAACGGTAACGAGTAATACGGTAATTTTTAACCGACTTCCAAAAAGGAGGAGGTTATCAATTCGGTTGTATTTTTTTTTTTTTTTTGTCTTGTCCCGTCTCATAACTAACTAAGGGGACAACAACTAAGATAGGTACCTTTTTATGTATGGGAAATCTTTCATGGAAGCTGTGCCAGACTCCTATTTATTTATAAAGTCCAATTTAACTTTTCCAATAATTTTAATGGATTATAGGAAAATTCTACCCTAAACCAATACAAAAGTAAAACAAGAAAATGTAAAGAGTCAATACACTACCAACAATTCCCCGCTTAAAAGCATCCAAGATATTTCCGGAATTCCTTTTCAATTTTATTTGGTATCGACTTCCTTTGCTCGACAGAACTCGTAAAGACTTCAATGAAACCGAGTGACCTTGAAACTGTAAACACAAACCATGCCGTGAAATTGAAAGCTTTCTTGGGCCAGTAGTATGATTGATGTTTTAATAAACAAAATTGAGTGAATTTTCAGTTTCAACACACAGCGTGGTTTAGAAGAGAAATATTGATTTAAATCTGTGTTCTCATCAGATGGAAGATTAAAACTTTGTGAAATATATCAAATTACCGATTGAAATTTACGTCATTAAGGCTTAATTTGCATGCATATTGAAGGATGTTTAACTGAACTTTACCGTACGCTTAGCATTTAATTACTTTTCCCTGACCAGAAATATCACAATGTTCCTGAATATATTGAAAATCTTTTTAAACATTTTGGAGTCAGGAATTACCATGAATGTATATTAATAATCTAAAAAGCCCTTAGCCCTCTTTTCTTTGCCGTAAAAATGGCTTTCAAAACCCTCATCTTTATTCACATTGACCGTTCATGTATTGTGTATGAATCTACTGGTTTATACCTACATATATATAATTTAAAGCGAGCTATGTTTATACAGAATAACTCAAAAGGCCTTCCAAAAAGAATAGTAGATACACGGCACAGAATTGTTTAAACTTACGTTGTTATAGGGAACAATCAAAACGGAATGTCATAAATACTCTCCCACACTAGTTAATTACTTGACGTGTAACACGTTCTGTGATTGTGCGACAAACCTTTTCTCCTCTTATTAATGCCGTGCTAGGCTCTTGTTAGCTAAAATAACTCCTCACATAGGTGTACACCTGTATCTGCGTAATCCCAGCAGGCTACATTTTCGGTGGGTTATTGACAAATTATAGTCGCTTGTTAAAAAAATATAATTAAAAAATAACGTACTACAGATTAATCTTTGGTAAACATAAATACTCCAGGCTCCAGGAGTCCTCCTGCGACCGCTGCAAAGTGTTCGAAACGTCAGGAAAAACAAAAAACCAATAATACACGCGATTAATCCGGTTAAAAGTTGTTTTACTCCAGGCATTCTGACTGCTAAGCCATCTTGACCTCTGCTCACTACCCTGAATTCTTCTCCCACATTTTAAACGTGTTTTGGTGACGAAATAACGTATTAGCAACAACAGGCATATGTATTTTCTATTTCAGTTTACATCAAATCAATGTAGTACCTATACTCTATCATATATAAGAGCAAAATATTTTAAAACAATAGTAGATGGGCAATAAGCCATTGACAGATCGCAAGGTTTTGTCACGAACTTATAATACCGCGTCGCGGCTGTGGGGAAGAGTCTTAAAACAGTGCATAGTGGACAATGATCCTATGAAAAATTGAAGCCTTTGAATAGACTACATGTTTAACATTGCATACCTTCACGGTTAACACACTGCAGACTGAGATATGTTCAACCAATCTCAACATTTTTAATTTCGAATAATCAGTAACATAATGTAATATTAAACATAACATAAAATAACCAGACCATTACTGTCGCACTGCAGTGCAAGGACCTCTTCTCCTACAGAGAAGGCACAAGTATCGATCACCACGCTAGCTCACTGTGGGTTGGTACTTTCAGCCTATTAGGTCCAGGTTTCCTCACCATATTTTCGTTCACCGTATGTCAAGAAAGTAGGTACATAATTATGACATTGAAAAACTCACATTTGTATATGCCAATTTTGAACCTACTACCTGTGGATCAAAAGGCAGGTCCGTAACCACTTGGGCACCACTACACTCCTAGTAACATAATATAAGCACGGAAATTTATTCGCATCAAAGTTTATTAATGAGAGACCATGGAGATATTAATGAGAGTGATAATAAATATGTTGAGGTAATTCTTCGACGTCGCGTGTTTTCTTCTTTTTTTGTCATTGTGTTCTGTTGTTTGAATTAAAATCAGTAAAATTCAAACGACGAGGTAAGGGCCCGGATTTGGGTAGTAGTATTATTTTCTACATCCAATATATACCTCTTATACGATAAACACAAATATTATTGCCATAGATAGGTAGTGTGAAACTTGTAATTCTACTTATTTAATTATGATCCGTTTCGTTGGATCAAATTTATTAATATAATGAATATGTCACATTGTTAAATGTATATATTTTTTTATAAAGTTGCAGGGTTTTCATTCATGTCACAAATAAAATTGATTTTGTGTTTTTAACCTACAACCGGTCGTAGTCAAAAATACGTACAATACAAACTATTATAAGTAAGTAAAAAAAATATATCGAAATTATGATGAGTTTACGGTCTAATGTTTATGTTACTGTCTAAAATTCGAATGGATTACAAATATTTACTTCGACCATTTTATGTAAATAGACCTTTATTTTTGAGGTAATCATTGAAGTACACTTACGTGTATTGTTATGTTTGAACCCTTATTAATAGGTACGATACGGGTAAGGCAAAATATAAACAAAAGAGAAACCTTTGAAGTTCTCTGTTTCAGACATTTATAGTAAAAGTAGAATATTATGTTGCGTCTTGTGTTCAATTTCTCCAATAAAATACATACTTTATACCTACATTAAAGTCATAGTCCGTTTTATTTGTTTTTAACCATTAATATTTATTGAATAATAAAAATTATTACAGCTTCTATTTCTCTATATTTTAATGATAAATATAAAGCAGTTTAGGAAATCAATATTTGAAGGCTTTTGAAATCAAATATAGCAATATCCTATTTGTAATGATACGGTGATATAATTGTATTGTTTTTATGACAATGATCGACTTCCAAGTTCCATTTTCTTCTGCTTTAATTACCTATGTGTATGTGAGAGAGAAGTGAGATTGTAGCTACAACTGTTTTTTTTTTTATATTCAAATATAAATAGTAGTATTGTTATGAAATTTGAAACGGGGTACTTTTAAAAACTAGGAAAATTAAATAAAAAATATTATTGGTTTAATAAAAATGGTTAGATATCAAATCAATATTAACTCACCTTTCCTTTCCTTTCAAAGCCTGGCTTCTTCATACACACTCTCCCATAACGTGTAATGAAATTAACTCAAAACCTGAAACAAGTTTGTTTAGATTCGATAGCTTTGCACTACAAATGTTTAGGTAAAAATATATTGTACATGCCTATATTCATTTTTACTTTTTTTTTGTAATTTCCAACCGAAAACATTTTACACGCATCTTTCGCGAACCATGCCTATAACTTCTTTTATACTAAATTAAAAGAGAGCTTTGAATGTGCTAGAGTCTTTATGTCGGTGAGACCGAAAGCAAAAATTACAAAAATAATGATGATAATAAATTTAATTCAAGACGATCTAGTAAACACAAATATGACCAGACTACTAATATAAAAAATATTATATGTATTCCCGTCCATTAACCTTTGTGTACACATAAATAAATAAATAATTTAAATAAGATTTTTTTAAGCCGACCCCAATGCTATTGGGAAAAGGCTAGGCAAATATAAAATCCAGTGGATTTGTGTTATTTCAATAATGTGTAGCATATTTAATTTTTGTTCTAAATTTACAAACGTGCATAAAACTAAATTGAGCCAGAGGTTCTGCACTGCGGTTGATTTCTCTCGGAGAATTAGATTTGCATTTGAAACGGTCGCTTCCAAGCAATGAGTAGTTAATGTTGCTATAATGTCCACGCAATCGCACGACCACGCTTTTAATGAAATTACTTGAGCAATTGGTTCGGATTATACTTCAGAGGTTTAAACTTTGTAATCGACGAGTTTATGGTATCTTAATTAATGCGTGCCACGGCATTTTGAGGTGGGGTACCTAGGTGCTAGTTCACTTATTAATACAGATTAGTTTTACCCGAATCAAATTATGATCCAAATTTATGTGATTGTCACAAATATATACATATGTACTGTCTTCGGCAATTCGGCGAGTTCGTCTGCATGAACTTCATTATTGGGCCCAGTCGGTATAAAATGTATCCTATGTGTTAATCCAGATTATAAAATATCTGTGTGCCATATTCCATCACAACCCATTCAATAGTTATTGCGTGAAATAATAACAAATTTACGCGTTTATAATATTAGTATTACATATTATGTAATTCGATCATTCATTTATGCTGAAAGTGCTACAGTATGATCCGAATCAAATTATGATGCAAGTTTCAGTGGATGACAAAAGTATCAAGTATTAAAGATAAATCTTTGAAAAGCATTAACGCGAACTCTAAATTTATAATATTAAATTGAAAAAGAATGCGGTCACGAGCAGGATTCGAACCTGCGCCTCCCGATCGTATTCTTTTTCCATTTAATATAATAAATTTAGTAGTAAGTATGCTATCTACATAAAGGTAAAAATTTATAACCAATCCTTCGATTATTTGACCTACAAAGGATAGAAATTTAATAGAAGCTCCATAATAGTTATGACAAATATTTATCTTTGGTAAGCCAAACAATCCAAAGATTCGTTTTTAAATTAGGCCACAATTCATTCGTAAAGATATAACTTTCAAAATTTGTATATTTGGTCCGTTCTTACTTACTGAAACAGACATTATAATTGTATCATATTTCTGTGATTGTAGTTTCTGCTTACCAATCATAACAAAATATGACATCTGTAAAGCAGAGACGTACTTTTGCACACTCAAATTTCATAAATGCCGTAATACGGCCTTCTACTCGGCACAATTATAAACCCCGAGCTGCTACCGAATATTTCCTCAAGGAAAATCCCAATGATACTTTGTCCAACCCAAGAACCGAACTCAGCAGTAGCACTTGCGTCCACTGGAGTGGACACTTATGCAGTTGCAGTCTCTGATTACTACATAGAAAATAAAGCTTAATAGCCGAAATACTTATATACTATAAAATTATGAGCTAGATAATTATAAAATAAATGTTAAACATATTAGTGTAAATGCCTCTTTTGAGGCATTTATAACTGTCCCACTGCAACGCAAAGCCTCTTCTCACACAGAGAAGGCATGAGCTTTATCACCACGATAGGTCACTGTGGTTATTACATTACATTAAGCAAATAAAACATATGAACAATATTTGATTGCTATAAACATGACAAAAACCTCGTAAACAAATACTAAATAAAGATCTCTATGAATATCAATTCATAACGTTTCTACACGATACTTTCCTAAGGTAATTTCATAGAAAGCCTTATCAGACTTACTTACATTCTCTATTTACTATGTAATATCATCTGCTTTAATAATAAAGTTCTTTGTGATATTGTGTCGCAAATCATATCCCGGAATCCTCTTAGAATTTTAATAATCTTATCTGATACAGCATCTGTTTGGGTCTTTCGTGGGGTTATATGAAAGGGATGTAGGTATATTAAAACTACAGGTAAATAGTTTAGTTGGTATACGAATAGAGTCTAGTTAGAATTTTAAATAAATCTACATGAAGGTGGTATGACAATTGCAACGTGACGCATGTAAATTACATTAACTATCACAAAAATAAATAAAATCGCAAAGGAGATATTTTTCTTTTTCCATTTAATATTGTAACTTTAGAGATATTTTTATATAAAAAAATATAGTTTGTTATGATAACGATTCGATATAAAAGTGTGCATTGATCGCAAAAGATATTGTAAGACTAAAATAATATAAATAAAATTACAAACGAATTAATGCTATGAAATAATAAAATATACGAATGAAGTATTTTTAAAAGAAAAACCCCTACAAATTTAATGTATTTTATCCAATTCAATTTCCAAAGAAACTTATCAGACTTTGACTTTTGAACGTCCTATAGTATAATAATTTTAATCTGTAATTTAAATTTGTCTAAGATTTGCTCATTACAAAGTTTGTTTCAAACATATCAGACTACTTTATGATACTATTATAATACGTACCCAGACTGTATTATCCTAAATTAAGCTTTATGTTAATTAGTTAATTCAAACTTTTAAATACTTTAACTCGAGCTATTGTCCAAACTTGTTTGAGGCGAATTTTGCAATTAACTGCACTGTAGCACTTTTTATTTCCATTTGAACGTCTGTATGTTTTGAAAGATACGTTATCCTAATACAAAAGCTTGAATAATTGACACCAGAGGTCTCTATTTGGAGTGTGAATAATCCATGATGCTGTACCGTTCTCCTACCGACTAAAACTACACTTAAATTTGCCAAGGTTGGTAGTAGCATTCACCAGGACCGGCAGGTTAGGTTCCGTTGAAGAGCATCAATGGACATCTAGGGTTTGTACAGGCTGGCCAAAAAGTCGGATAATTTAAATAAAATTACATGCAATTGCCATCGAACTGCTATAGCTGTTTGGTAGTCTACAAAACAACTTGTAAACTACCAATGATACCATCGAGATTCAGCGATACATTTTTATTTTAGTGCAGAATTGCAAATAGCACAATGTCAACTTAATGGCGGTGAACAGAAAGTCAATTTAGAAAATCACTGGTCTTAGATACTAAATAACTAAAATCATTAAGCAAACTTGGGCCCTGGGTGTGTACCAGTTATTGGCTCATGGGTACAAGAGGCTCTAAAATTAAACAGTCGCTAATGCAAGTAAAGGTTTGACGAACTGCCCATCATTTGGTATGACAGTGGACAGCTGCATGAGCGGACGGGGGTTACTACAGCATCTGATCACACGAAAGAATAAAAAAATACTTTTTGAGCAATTTAACTGTTCGAAATAGAAGCTTAGCAGTAGAATAGGTACCAGAAGTTCTGCTTTAGATAAGTTGAAAATAACAAAAAATTAATATGAAATAACATTTAATTTTATCGTTACACACGATACAAATAAAAATATAAAATTAATTATGTTAATCATTAATAATTTTCCCGGATGACTAAATGATGGCGAGTAGCCAAATTCATAATTGACTTAAAGAAAAGTTTGAAGCGATTCATCATCTCAAACTTTACGGGAGGGACATTTCACGGTAAACAGTTATTATTTATGTACTTTGATGAATCTTTAAAAAAATTGAGGAGTATTACGGTTGTGAGAAGGATTTGAACTTACGCCCCCGGATGAATACTCCAGGCACTTTGCCAACAGCTATTACGAACTCTGCTCAATATTCCAAATTCTTCTTCCACATTTATACGTCTTATGGTGGAGCCATTCTCGTCTATTCAGTCTCTGTAAAGTGACTGTATATCAGACATTGATTGATTATATATATTTTTTCTTCTATTGTTGCTCCGTATGTAAATAAATTATTAATTAAAGGCAAGACACATGTCAATATTTAGTTTGGGTCATTACAAGAACATTCTTACACCAAAAGAAACAGTAAATTAAATCTTATACTTTTAAAACAAACGTAAACGTCCTTCTCGAAACTCTATTTTAATCGTGATAGCATTCATTAATTTGCATAAAACTCGAAACTGATTTACTTTCCACGACACGATGCCACTAAAGCATATAAAATACAGAAGATCTACTCCATATACCTTAAGTCTCTTTCCTTGCATAATCCTATTCCAGGATATAAAAAATTTCATCGAAATCGATTGAGTAGTTTTTGCACGATTGATTATCAAATATCAAAATATCACGAACTCAAGTAAATAGTTATTTCACAATTATAATAACACTAATAGAATGGTAAGTAAGATGAATCATATTGGACATTCAGGCAGGTTTACTCTATCTTCATAATCATTCATCTTAGGTTCGAGCTGCTATTAACCTTTCGGCTCAGTAACGTACAGATCTGTATGTTGTAACAATAAAAATCTATTGTGTCTGCTAATGACTGAGGCAACAGCTTAAGAATTTCCTATCTGAAAAATTCAATATCACTTTGCTTGACCCGGGAGTCGAACCCGAGACCTCCTGCGCTTGAGGCCACTAGACCGAACGAGGCAGTTAAAACCAATAATACTTGCGATAAATCCGGTTAAAAGTTGTTTTATTATAATATACTATAATACTTATCTCTTTTTTACATGCCAAATATCTTACGTAAATAATCACCACCAAGCATTTACTCTCCAATGATAAATTATTTTTTACAGATGAAAATAGTAGGATTTCTGTTCCGCTGAATGATGTGGTGTAACACTGTCAATCTTCAGTTTATTTGTGTCGAGCGACACTTTGGAACGAGAACCTATTTCCAATGCAAGTGCGATGCACTTTAAATAAAGGCAAGAAACGTCTGACTGGTGAAGCTAAAAATATCTGTAATGACACCGCGGAAGTACTTTCTATTTTGAATTTAGATGACTCAGAGTTATTCTTAGCTGGGAAGGAATTCATGTCTCAGCTGATTAAATCACAGTATCTTGATTGGCTAACCGTATGATTGAGAGCTGAAAGGACTGTTTGCTAACGAATAACCAATAGTGGAAAGATTGAAATGAATGAATTTCTATGCAGCTACCAAAAACGACGTCATTCATAGGCCACACACATAGTTCGTGATATATGCAAAGGCACTGGATTCATAATGTCCCTAATGGATGACTAGAAACAGTACCCAATTGAAAACGAGATTTATTTTTAACATCAGCATTTTAAATTATTTATTTTGTAATACTAGAACACGATGTAATGGATACAGGTTAATGGACAGTAAAATACGAAATTGATTTTCATCTCCGTTTTGTGCGAAAGCTGTCATCAACATGACAGACATTAAAACGGTATTGGTGTTCACAGAAACATGTACAATAATGTTAAACTTTTAAAGTTATTAGTAATTTTTGTTAGTATGAACGCATAATGTGAGTCAACGCCTGAGGTTTTTATAATACTACGAACGCGCCTTTTTCTCTCTCTCTCTCTCACCGGCTCCGTGACGCGTCTCAATTTGTTAGTTATTAATTGTATGTTTAAATATTAATAAAAACAGTTATTAATAGAATCAAGTGCTTTATTTCTATACAACAGGTTATGGGCCGTCCCTGCCTGATAAAAGTTTTGAAAATAAAGCTGTAATAAAAATATAAGTTCAGTATAAAGTGAGACATAACCTCAAACAACGCGAAAAAGAATTTGTTTTTTCAGTTTTGTGTTTTGTTTTCCGAAACGCTACAAAATGGCTTTAAACACATTATCAATACAGAAATTGATTGGAAGAGACAACTTTTCGACTTGGAAATTTGCGATGGAAGCATATTTACAACATGAAGAACTGTGGGAATGCATACAGTCTGATACTTGTGATTCAAAAAAGGACACTAAAGCCAGAACAAAAATAATTTTATTGATAGATCCACAATTATATGTACATGTTCAAGATGCAAAAACAGCAAAACAGGTATGGGACAACTTATTAAAAGCATTTGAAGACACTGGTCTGCTCCGTAAAGTGGGGCTTCTTAGAGATTTGATTACGACCAACCTAGAATCTAGTACAAATATAGAGGAATATATAAACAAATTGATGTCAACAGCACATAAATTGAGAGGTATAGGATTCAATGTGGATGATGAGTGGCTCGGGACTCTAATGTTGGCCGGGTTGTCGGATGAATATAAACCTATGATTATGGGTATAGAAAGCTCAGGCATAAAAATTAGTGCTGATATGATAAAAACAAAACTACTACAAGAAAATTTCAAAATGAAGGACCTTGGTACAGCCAGACAATGTATTGGTTTTAGAATAACACAAACCTCTAGTTTGGAGGAAATATCATTGGATCAAATATTGTACATAGAGAAAATTTTACATAGATTCCAAATGTATGATTGTAAGCCTGTACCAATTCCTTTTGAAGCCGGGACTCAAATTAAGAAGGCTGAAAATGAAACTCAAGTATTGAAAGATGTACCTTATCAAGAGGCTGTGGGATGCCTTTTGTATTTGTCGCAAGGTACACGGCCTGACATAGCCTATGCTGTTAATACCGTTAGTAGATTTAATAACAATCCAACAATGCAACATTGGATTGCTGTCAAGAGAATATTTCGTTACTTGAAAGGAACTATTGATTTGAAACTTACTTTTAAAAGGGATAACAAAAACATAGTTGGTTATTGTGATGCAGATTGGGCCAGCGACACCATAGATCGAAGATCCTGCACTGGCTATTTATTTATATTTCAGGGTGCATGTATAAGTTGGAACTCTAGAAAACAAGCCACAGTGGCACTGTCTAGCACTGAGGCTGAGTACATGTCTCTGGCATCAGCTGTTCAAGAGGCGATCTGGTTGAGGCAACTTAATGATGACATCTGGCATAATATTTCAAATATTCCAATGATTATATATTGTGATAATAGAAGCGCTATTAGTCTTTCAGGCTCGAATGTCTACCATGCTCGCAGCAAACATATTGATGTTCGATACAATTTTGTGAAAGAAAAGGTTGCTGCCAAGGAGATACATGTGGAGTACATAAGCACCGAGTTCATGTTGGCGGATGCGTTGACAAAGGGACTACATCGACCGAAGCTCTCCCACCTCACAGTTGGAATGGGTTTGCGTTCAGGAGAGGGTGTTAGTATGAACGCATAATGTGAGTCAACGCCTGAGGTTTTTATAATACTACGAACGCGCCTTTTTCTCTCTCTCTCTCTCACCGGCTCCGTGACGCGTCTCAATTTGTTAGTTATTAATTGTATGTTTAAATATTAATAAAAACAGTTATTAATAGAATCAAGTGCTTTATTTCTATACAACAATTTTACACGTCGTAAATATGTTTTCAATGAGTTTGGAAGTATCGCACAGTTACTGTGTTATTAAATCAATGTCATTTAAGAAGTTCCACCTCTTCTAAAATGGTACCTACACCATAGTATTAGAATTTATTTTATTAATTAATTAGCATTGCAAGTGATGTTATAGTAGCACTTATGAGCAAGTTAGGGTTTAATAATTATTTTTTACCATACTCTGACGCAAAGTTGCTCTAATCACATTATAGGTTCATAATACAGCTTAGAACACACATGCGTTATTGTAATTTTGCATTATTACACTAGTGTAATTATTCGAAAACTCCTGAGTAATGGTTATAATACGCTTAGTGGCATTAGAACCCTAACCTGCGGCTCGGACTGTAATCCAACTTCGGGTGTAATGACTAACTTAACTCACTTGTACCAGAACATACACAAATATATTAAATTTTCAAGCGCCGATAATGAGACACAATAAATTACCCTATTGTTATGGGCCTCCAGAGGCCTAGTGACGCTCAATCAAGGATATTCAGCGGCCAATGAAGTGACACTTCAGTTAAAAAAGGTGTGTAACCAATTTCTTTGTTACACGATAGACGTTAACCAGGTCGTCTTCCTTCTAAGCCATGCATAATGATTATACCCTTATTCAATTATTATTTCTCTACTCTATAATTATAACACGTAATTTATTGCAGTATGCATAATATTAGGACTGCAAACCCACATGAAATTACGCAGCACAGTTACAGGTAGGTAGAACATTCCAGTCTATTATGTTATGTACTTAGTGTATGTACTATGCAAACAGTGGGCAGGTAATAAGCGCCATGATTGTTCAACGTGAATCTACCATTGAAAGGTCGTAAGTTCAAACTGCGCTCTGTTGACCTATTGTAGTTAATTTGCTTGGAATTTTTCATAATTTTTGCAGCGTGTATTCTATTTTGCTCTTTGCCTTTCAGAAAAGTACTAAATTCATAAGATTTCCCCGAAGCAAAATAGGTTATTGCATTTAGATTGGATTTCAATTTGATTATTAAATTTATCCCTTAGCAATAGTTCTTATAATATTTGCACCGTATAGATTCAGCAGTTAATGTCTTTCACGAGGTTTATTGCACTACGTTTTACCATTGTCAGTTTTGAGTTGAGTTCTTGAACCCTATGGAAAATTTACATATACCATTAAAATATTTTTGAGAGTTTAATATTTTCTATAATTACCTAATATTTTAAGTTTATTATTATAACATTTGCAATGCCCTCAAAGTTACACTAAAGTATTCAAGCAAAAAATAAGGCCAACAAAATATCACAATTTATACATTTCACTTTAGTTCTTGTATAATTGAAGGCATAATGAGCAGCTGCCACGTTATGTGTTACTTCCACTTCTATTCAGACGGTCTAATGTGGTTACAGGTAGAAATTGCGAAAAGTAGCTAATTAGTATGTGCATTAATTACGAGCCTAACCGAGGCTTGTAAAGGTTCGGTTCGGTAAATAGAACGAGTGAATAGGAAAAAATTATGAACACGTCAAATAAGCAAAAGAAAAAGAAAACACAAAGATAAAGCTTTTAAAACAAAGTTTATTTTTTTCGTTTTTGCTAGTCATCGTCGTGTTCTAGTTTAGTCTGCTGCCATCTAATAAAACTGACTAAATAACTGGGTGGACTCTAAATAAAAAACACATTCCATCCATAATTCAAACACACTAAAATTCTAGAGGTAGCCAGGTTACTGAGACAGTAAAACAATGTAGAAATAAAATACGTCATATGCTGTCACCACACGATTTATACACGAATGAAACATAAGGTCAAGGTACCACAGTTTACAACTTCAGACATACCTACATTATGCAGAAAACTTTCGTTTTACGATGTACGGAATGGGTGAGCTATTTGACCTTCGATGAATCTTTTGTACTTGGATGAAATGACCAGTATTTTCCGTGGAGCAATATCCGATTGAATTGGAGGGGTTGATTAGATGAGGAAGGGTCCAGTCCTTCCATAAAATGATTCTGTCTTTATGACACCTTTTAAATGATAAAGAATATTTCAATCAAACTTAAAGTGAAAACGATAATTCTGTTAGCGTTTCGTGTAAAGAAAATTAATAAAATGTATTTAGCTATCTGTTGGCTCGCTAATTAGCAGACATAACAGATTTTTATTGTTATGAAGTACGTATTTGTACGGAGCTGAGCCAAAGGGTTAAATATTATTTATGGTGTACGAGTATATTCTACGTTTTATTTAGATAAAGATCTAATCGTCCGACTCCAAACAGAACACAAAACTGAATATTTAAATTTTTTTAATGGAAAAATATTGCATGTTTGGAACTCATCAATAAAAAGTATGATGGAAAACTATTAGCATTTCAAATTGAAGTAAATTTTCGCTTATGAATGAAACATTTTGTTTAGTTTTACAATGGAATGCATAATCACTACCACTGCAAGCGTTTTCATTGAACCATAATGGAATAATAATTGATTTCTAATGTTGGCTTGGACGATTATTGTCCTACTGTAGAATAGTTAAAACCATTTGATATTTCAAAATTAATAAAGTGATTAACCATTCAATTTACAACAAAGGGAACAATTCCCTTGCTTCAATTATAATATTTAATACAATTTACGCAATTACTAGGGTACGTGCCATAATAAAATAGTACATATTGAGTGGTCCCCTATTCAGAGACAAAGGTTTCCTTGTAAGGATCCTGCCACATAACGTATTATTACGATACTAACAAATAAAGACATCTTTTTTGTGATAGTAAAATATGATCCCGAACAGTTTAAGCATTCGGAATACTGGTCCAATCCCTGCTCTCGATCTTATTATATTGTATCCACAAAATTATGAAGTATTCGCTTCGCATGCACTAAAACGTTATAAAAATGTAAATTTAAATTTACTAGAAGGGAGGACACCATAATCTAGCTTTAACGTAACTATAAATTGAACGCGCAATACCTAAAACAGATTCACCCAAAAATGACAATATCGATATCTTCTTCAACAGAGTTTGGTAAAGGATTTTTACCTCTGTGCAACAACAAGCAAAACTTCACTATATTATTTTCTTAAATTCGAAGTCTTTCTTGCCACAGCTTCTGGATCAAACAGGATACACTTCAAAGTGCATGTTTTCACCTCAAAGAACCGTATTTAAAGTTTCCCATTCTAAGTTTCACTGAGAGGGCTCCACCTTTGCCAACTTTATACTTGAACTTTGCAACCCATTGTCTGTATGTCAACACCAGAACTTCATAATACGAGAACTTTGTTACGCTGTCTATTATCTTTATGAAGTCATTTTGAGGCAATATAACAATGTAGGGGTGAGTTGATGTATGAAAATGATTCCTAAATAACGATTTATCGATACTAAACTTGTTTCGTTCATGAGTGATTAATGAATGCTTTATTGGTATTACATTTTCATTTTTGCTGTTTATCCTTTCCTGAAGTATTTATTTTAAGGCTTTCGTTTATCTGGAGTTTTCCCAACTACGTGGACTCAGTCTTATGGGATGCAGTTAATACCAGTATTTTACATGGAGAGACTACCGAGCCGGCAACCTAGTTACCTACTTCGTAATACGACATCTGATGGTAAGACTGGTTGTCCGACTTTCAGGCATCTGACTATCCGTACCAGCTGTCATACATTTTCATTTAAGATCTTTGAGATCCATAGACCAACTGCAGCAAGCGCAGCTTAACCTTGATCGATCTATCTGTGAAGCGTTTACTTTAGCCACGAGCTCCCAGGAACTTTTTAAGTAATTAAGCTAATAGATTTTGAATATAATAACGTAAAATATTTATAATACTATGTTTAATGCACTGATTATATTATTAATTGCGTCGTCCCAGCATGTTTGGGGCATATTTTTTACATGACACGAAAACTTTTTACACTGCAGTTTCTATAAAGTATTTTTTTGAGGATGCGCTTATTTGAGAAGAAATAACTCTTTCTAGTCTACAAAAGATTTTCAACTGCGATATGATTTCGCATGTCATTATGCTCTTCTGATTGCAATTAAAAGTGTTATCGAAACTTTTTGCAAATTTTAGAAAAGCATGTTTTGTCTTAATTTCTTTGATTGTTATTAAAGAGACATTTTGTGTGTTTTACTATTTTAACACTTTCATTTATATTTTTGTATGTGGTATGTGCAACAAAAATGGTTTTTCTGGTATTCGATTCCCAGCTAAAACTTAGCGTTGTCACGGCCCCACAGGTCACTGAAACAGTTCAACTTCAGTCACAGTATGTTGCCTCCAAAAAACGACTGAATCGCTAATTGCCACCAGGCAAGTGATAATTATTATGTTTAACATAATAATGATCAAGTCTGCGAAGTTGTAAATATGAATTAAAAATTTGATTTCGACCATAGTTTAGGCACAAAAACTAAAAGTAAAGTAACAGGACTTAGTCTTGAAAAAATTAACCGTGTTATGTAATAACATCATAAAAGTTTACCGTAATAATATAAGCATTCGGAAACTGATACCACACCAAGTAATTCCTTAATATCTGAATCGGAATCAGTATTCATCATCTGTTCGCGAATAACAAGAGAACAACAATCTGAAATCACAGTTGTCCATCCCAATAGTCTAATTGACATTCAAAACACGACGGTAGAGTAGCAGGATTTGTTGAATGTGTCTGTGTTTTAGAATTCATTATGTTTAACTGTTTCACAAGTAACTTCTTTAAAACAAGGTAGTAAAATAAGGTTATAACAATTAATCTGCTGAAAATGAAAGAATATGAAGTACATAGAGTTCAATTGATCGTTCAATACTGATGGACGTACGACTACTTAGGTACGAAATACAGGAAGATTTAATTGAAATAAGTACATCTCGTTTTCAATATGGATAAAACTAGACTTATATTTTTAAACAATCCGAAAATTAAGCTAAACTAAGATAAGAAAAAAGAGACAAAATAAAGGCAATTAGGTACACATTTACTTGCACCATTTTTCATTCATAGCACGAACTCTGAGTAAACTGTTCACCTTACCTAGTTTAACTGATGGTGCGATCCATTTAAATCCGAGATTTAGCCTGAATTCGGGCACAACCATTTCCATGTTGCCCCGTGTAACTTCGAAATTTAATTAACAAAGTTCTTATGCAAAAGAGACTCGTTTTTCTTTTATTCGTTTCGGCGGGATATTGTTTTCTTGGTTGCTTTTGTTCTGCTAATAAGTTGTTTGTGCAACTTCCGCGTGCATTGTTTGGTGAAAGTTTAAAGGGACACCCGAATCTTTATTATTTAGGTAATACACTATTTCCCACTTTTTTTTGGATATTTCTGGACGTCAATTTTCTTAAATATTATAAAATATGACATACATTTTGTTATTTGTTTAATAGCATTAAAACAAAAAAGGAAAAGAACATTAAAATGCATAAAATCAACAAAATAACAAATAAAAATCAATGTAAGATTTTTTTTGCAAGAATCTCTTCTAAGCAACGTACATATTCATAACAAATACCTTGAAAATCATAAGTATAGAATCATAATAAAAAGAGCAAACAGCCGTCCAATTTCTACAGCAAACATCGCAGTACCCTCGGTCGACACCAAAATACACGTCTCTTTGATAATGTACAGTGCTTGCGTCACATAAATGTTACGTTTGTGTGTGTGGGTGATGAAAAAAGTAGTCTCCAAACATGCAAAATAATATTAAAAATTATATACTGTTAATAGGTAGATGAAGAAGAGAAAATAAATAAATTTATACCACACCAATGACGTAACAAACTTGGTGCATCTACAGTCTGCTTGTGACCATGGTCAGTGCAACCTAGCCGAAACTTCAAGCGATTGAAAGGTGTTTAGTTATCTATTGCGCGTTATTTCCTGTCTATTATCTTTTTACATATAACTTAAAATATATGAGCAAATGTGATAAATTAGATTTAGTCCCAATTTCACCACCCGTCAAGAAAAACTTAGCCAAAGAATGAAACAGTTGAATAAAAAAGTTTTAAGCGATTATTAAATCTTAGAGTCATTCAAGCCATCTGTAGGTCTCCGACTTTGCTTAGAGTCTCCTATTATCAGCCAGGATAGACAGTTTAAAGGGTCAAAAAAAAAGGAATTGAAACTACTCGTATGCTGGTAATTAAAGTGCCCACTTTACGTTATAAAAAGTTAAGTGCTGTTAGCAAAGGCACACATCAGTCTGTTGTTATTTCAAAGCATTAAATTACTTATTCTCGGTAAGTCCCTATTCACCGTCCGTATTTAGAAATACTGAGAATGTGCATGTACATGTTTCATTATTCTTAACCGTTTTCGTGAAGTATGAAAATATTTCTAAAAGCAAACTTTTTATAAATGGAATCCTTTGAATTAAGGCACATTATATGCAATATTATCTTGAACAAAAGACTGTGTTTGGACTTGTAAATAAATAAATGCGTGAACATAACATCGCATCATCCCTGTATTCTCCAAAGGTTAAGGCACAAGAGTACTATTCTGTACTTACGATTCCTTGATGACATTCCCATGTAGTGGTGGACGTATTGCCATCTTGCGAGTACACATATGAACTGCAAGCACCTACTGAGAAGATCCTAACAGAGAATGACAATAGGACATCGTTGACTCGAGAATTTAACCCAGAACCCCACAATATCTGATCTAGTAAGAGTCATAAAAAAATTATTCAACGAAATCGTTTTATTGCCCACACATGGAACAATATATCAGCTATTTATTTCTACAAAATACTCTAGTTAAACGGATAATTTCGTCTTATCGTGTCGAACTTGGGCTTTAGTGGATTAACCAAGTTCTCTAAGCAGACTAACGATTGAAGAAAATTCACACTAAAAGACAACTAAATTGCAAGAAGTTTGCTTGCTACCGACATCCGACATTTTAAACTAGCTCTTATGTTCGAATTACCTCTACATTTTAAACTCTCTTAGCTCATAGTGAGCTCCAGTAAAGTGCACATCGCGAGCATTAGAGTGCACTTTATATAAAGGAAGTAGGTACCAGAATTTCGGTTAAACTTAATTTATTTCTCTTGGGAAACAAAAACATGTTTTTGTACCTTTAAATATAGATCTAAGATCACGTAGTTAAAATGTATATGTATTTAAAATTGCATAATATGTAGTTAAAATTATAAAGATAATATTCTTGTCTGAAGATTGAAACATAAAAATAATGTAAGTCTTTTAACAAAAGCATAAAGAAGAAGGAATCGGAAATAAGGAGTACGTACAGCTATTACTGCATGAATTAAGAAGCTGTACGATTGATCCTAATAGTTTTTTTATTTACTAACCTATACTGTACCACTATTGGGCTAAAGGGTTCCCCGTTTTCTTACAAAACTCTTTTCTTATTGCTTTATCAGTTTAGTTCTGCGTGAAACGTCAAAGTATACTTTTTAGGTAAGTATAATTTATGTAGAATCGAACGATACATTAAGCAACAATTTATTGAATTAAACGATCATCCGAGCTAAAGCCGTTAATATTCATTTAGCAACTACAAATTAATGGAACTGCCAGAGTAATTACATAGTCCCAACCGAACGAGGGTATCAACGATTAGTTCAAAATTATTATTACTGTTGTATTTAATATTAATTTTGAACTAATCGTTAATAATATTATTCGAACTACTCCATATACAATGATTTTATTTAAATAAAAACAAAGCTAAAATTAATACAACGTCATGGTGGCCAAGGAGTCGCGGGCCCGCCGTCTAAGTTAAATAGCATTATAATAAAACAGTTTTAACCGGATTAATCGCGTGTTATTATTGGTTTTTGTTTTTCCTGACGTTTCGAACACTTTGCAACGCTCTTGTTCCCAGGTCGTCTTCCTGCGACCACCGACGCTGCAAAGTGTTCGAAACCTAAGATATTACAATGTACTTCGTAGTAATGTATACTTCTTTAATTAATCTAAGACATGATATCATACGATGAATGAAAACGTTGCAAAGAAACCTGGTCTGCAATCGTCAAGCCACAGTGAGCTAACGTGATGATCAATGCTCGAGTTTTCTTTGTATAGTCCTTCCAGTGTAGTTTTAGCATGACAAGCCGAAACAATGTACACGGTTTTTTTTATTTATTTTGTTAAGAAAAATGGATCTATATTTGGCCACCAGCTCTTCTGATACTAAGCGATGTTGTGGCCGAGGACGGAGCACGTAGATCCAGAATAAATCTGTTGGTTCCAAGTAGAGTGGATACATTTGGGGAGAACGATAGTTGGGGAGTCGATGCAACTCCCCAGACCCGTCTCCCACAACGGTTGCACCGGACTACATCCCGAAACACGACTAGATCGCTTCACGGCATGGTTTCGTCCGGTGGGTTGCCGTGTTTTCACTACCCAGGGGCCACGTGTAGAGACTCCATTTTAAGGGTGCACTCCTACGGACGCGGGCAACAGCCCCCAAATGTTAAACGATAAATATGAAAGTGATATTTTCCGGGCTCTTAGTTATCTCATTAGATACTCCAATGAAAAAACTAAATCTTATTATCCCAATGAACGGATAAGGTACATCTTGAATGTGAAGTTAATAAGATGTAAGCTCATAATTTGGTGGTTTTCCATTTCAGCCAATAATTTTACCACTCCGTCCTTTTTCTACCCTTTTTTGTCCGAGATTAAATCACATTCATATTGCTCATACCAGAACCCGTTTTGATAATACAGAAATTACATTTACACAGTGGTTTAATTTTTCCCTCGATTTCAATTTCCCTTACCGACGGAGATAAGGGATCTTCGGAAATACGCTATCAGGGGAGAATCGCGCTTCATTGAAAACCTGATGGACAGGTAATTGAGCATTTCGGAACTCTAAATTGGTTATTTTTATCTCGTTGCTTCATTTACGTACGTATCGTGATTTCATTAATATTGGTCTTCTGTAGATTTGATGTTTAGCATAAAGTTAATACATTGGAGCAAATATATTTATATTAATTATATGACTTGCTCAAAACGGTGAAGGAAAACATCATTAGGAAACCAATATGCCTAAAAGATGTTCTTGATTATGAATAAAACCACGTTGGAGGCCTATGAGTTGTTTAAACTCCGACACCAGGTTGTTTGTCAACCATACAACAAGAAAAAGATGATATATTTTTACCCATATGTGTTTGCAACCAAGAGGTGACAAGAGGTAAGCAACAGTAACAAACAAAAAAAATTCAATGTTCGGGATGGATCTTGGGTCCGAATTAATGTAATTAAACACAAATAATAACATCATAATCTAAAATTAAGCCTATTTCACTCCACATATTTACTTACAGCCGAAATAAAGGTGTATCGTGCCAAGAAACATTTACATTTTACAGGTGTGCTCAAAAATATTACCTTTTGTTTTTGGCGAACCACTACACCGCATTGCACCGACGTCAGAGCTTCGTCCATATAAAATAACAATGACATGCAAATAAGTACACTGCAATTTTATATGTGACGTTGCTTCGATATTTAAAATTTAAGTTGTACCTATATTGCATTTGATTTAAATATAAAATCCAGCCAGTAAAATTTTTGAGAGCTTGTCAGAGCTTGTATATTGTTTTTTTTATTTAAACACATCTCTAATATGCAAGCGCATTGATTGAATAATTTTTGAAATATGTAGTTAAATTACAATTTTATGTATATTGAGTTCCATAAAAAAAAGAAACATTCAATCTGTATACTTATTTTATCACAAAAACAATACTCTGTATAATTTTATTGTTCTTTTCCGCAACCTGCATAAGGAAAAAGGAGCGGTATTTGCATAGCAATAGGTGCGGTATTTTAATTTTGTTTTCTTCAACACGTTTATTGTAATTCTGTGTAGTATATTATATTATTTTTGTGTTCTTTATTTGCATGAGTATGATAGTAAATGTAATAGGTAATATACATAGAAAAAAAGCAAGTTTATTTGTTATCACTATCAGATACTGTTTTTAAGTCCATATTCAGTATTAAGATGTTCAAAAATGAATTATTCTATCTAACTCATAATAAATCTTAAAATGTGTTTAATACCAAGCGTAGGTTATTAAGCTGCAATAAATGGTTGTAATTTTTTACAATAATTATTTTTTTGTAAAGTACATACAGACATTCAACTTTTTTAACACACTGGCCTGCAAAACTAAGTACTACACATCTAAAATTTCAATATTTTTTATTTTACCAGCGAGTGGCCCCAAACTTGAGAGAGAACATCGAGTAGCGAGACTGCAATACGCCCGTGAATACATACAGTGGGATGAAGAAGAGTGGTCATAAATTTTGTTCACTGATGAGTCTCGATCCCAATTTACACATCTGATGGAAGGCGAAGTATCTACAGGCGGCCTAGTGAGCGATACCTTCAAGATTGCTTCTCAGAAAGAGTCCAGTACGATGGAGGCAGTGTACATGTATGGGCTGGCATTTCATCAGAAGGTCGCACAGAGTTAGTGGCCATAGAAAATGGCATTTTGACTGGGGAAAGATATGCCCAAGAGATTGTTAACGTGTATGCAGGGCCGTATTTAGCAAATATGGGTGAAGGATCGATGCTGATGCATGATAATGCCTGGCCACACACAGCTCAGGTCGTGCAAGAGTATATGCAGGAAGTTGGTATCAGCATGATGGCTTGGCCATCAAAAAGTCCTGATCTCAACCCAATTGAGCACGCCTGGGATGTGCTAGGGAGGCTATTCAGAAGCCACAGACTACCATCTACCACCCTCAGGGCACTAAAACAGGCTCTGATTGAAGAATGGGAAAATATTCCCCAACATCGGCTCCGAAACCTCGTTTTCAGTATGCCAAACCGGCTCGAAGCTGTAGTCAGAGCCCAAGGAGGCAATACCAGTTATTAAAAAATAAATAACATGTAAATCATACTTATAAATGTTAGTTGACTTTAACTAAAAACTTTAAGCTAAAAATGGCAATATTTATAGATTTATCTTTTTTAAGTTAAAAATTTAAAAATTTTTAGTTTACTAGTTTCAAAGAAAGCTGATAAAATTTGCTATAAAACGTTTTTTAATTTAAAAATCTAACGTCTAAAGTTTAGAAAAAAAAAAGTTAGTTTTTCCGACCAGTGTAGTTAATTTTGTAGTCTTATCATATACATCTGTTAAACAAAGTCTCACCTACGAAATAATGAATGAGCTGATTGATATGTCGCCAAATATCAGGCTTAAACCTATCCAAATCTTTTCCTAAAAGCGTAACTAATCTCAAAAAAAAAGAGTAATCAAAATAATGTAATCAAACGTAATGAAATTTCAAGATATGTCTTTGAAAAAGCATTAACGCATGCTTAGCGAACTCTAAAGTTACAATATTAAAAAATTTTTAGAGTTCGCTAAGCATGCGTTAATGCTTTTTCAAAGACATATCTTGAATTATTAAGGTATTGCATTCTTTACGACATTGTATTAACTGCAAAGTTAGTCGTGTCGGTTCGGTCACTTGTAAGTACTGAATTGATTGCAATGACGTCGCCATAAGACGTGTTAAAATATGGAAGAAGAATTCGCGGTGGTGAGCAGAGGTCGAGATGGCTTAGTTGGTCAGAGCGCCTGGAGTATCTATCCGGGAGGCGCAGGTTCGAATCCTGTTCGCGACCGTAATGAAATTTGCTTATCAAATTAGTCAGTTCACCCAGTGCACGACGGATGGTAAGTATTTAGGTAGGTATATAATAGAATTAGTTTTTCGCTATACATCCCGTATAGCGAAGTAATAAAATAGAGTGATAGCAAATGTACTGAGTACGGATGGGACATACTAATCTGTTAAAGTAAACTAGGGATCATATTTATAGTAGGATGGTCGCACGTCTGAACTGCCTTTATTGAGGCAGTGTCCTTGCGTTCGATGTCATAGTTCTTGTATTCAATTCCTGGCACAGGCATTATGTTATTGAGTTTTTCCTACCCATTTTTATACGTTATTTATATATCTTTATCTTATCTTTTGTGTTAGGAAACACTCAGTAGCAGCCCGGTGTTTGGAATTGTGCTAAATAACAATAGTATGGGTGAAATATGGGTGTAAAGTTGTGTACACCTCCACCTATCCCCTCGAGGATTACAGGCGTTATGTTATGTTATGAAATTTATGACAGCCGCGGACACTGACAATGATGTAATTTATCCTTGAAACAAAGAATTCACAACAGAGAGCAGTAGTACAACATTAATTTCGAATCATTTAATCTATGAATTGCTGTGTAGGTCTACTGTAGTCTTCGCCTTTTTCCTACCGTGTTGTGGTTGAATGTTATTCTCGAGCGACCAATCTGTATGTCGTATCCTAAGTTTTCTAAATTAAGACAAGAAAATGAATGTAATGCTGACAGAGGATTGCATTGCCTACATACAAAGTGACGACAAAGTTAACAGGTTTACGATGATATTAATTCACTAACACTTGGTCCAATTCCCAGCCAATCCAGAACATAATCCAGAAAAATATAGGTACATTTGCGTAAATAAATCCTAACAAAAACGATTCTCTTAAGACTACTAAAAATCGTTCACAAAAAGCAAACTAGAAAGAAATTCTCACCGACAATAAACATCAATAGATTCCGTCATACCTTTGAACTATCCCTTTCTTCTACTTTGATCGTCCCTTCTGAATATGTAAATTAAACATTCCCACCCCCTATATTTCAAGGTTCGATTCAGAAAGTCCATTGTAGTCGAAAATGTATGCAAATGGTTATCTGCCGGCTTGAACCTGGTGAATCACTTGATGATATTCGATTGAAAGATGGCTCGGTCAGATAGTTATATAAAGAGTTAAAGATCTTATGAATATTGTGAAATGGACTTAATATATAGTACTAACTTTTGACTATCGCGTTGCATGATATTACTTTATAAAGAAAGGAAGAAAGAAACATTTATTAAACCAGCACAACACCACACATGCATAGAAACACACACTACAGAAAACAATAAAAATATTCACATAGAGGATCTGGAATTTTTACCCGACAAAAATAATAATAACATAAGTACTACCTAATTTAAGTAAACACACACGAGAGAGAAGGCACACGCGGACAGGTACACCCATGGTATGATAGCAAAAACTAAACTAAGAAATAAATGTATGTTTACATACAAAATCATAAAAGTATCTTTTAAAAATAAAATGTGGAAGTTAATTTTTTGCAATTTTTGTCAAAACCTCTTAATTGGAGACACATAGATTAAATTGATGTCATACTGGTTTAAGTTCGCGGCTACGCCACCGGTGTGAATTGAATTGAAATATCATTACGCAATTTAAAATGTTATTAGCATTACGTCATAGTCAGCCTTTATGCTGCTGTAAAATATTTGTGTTTTTTATTATAGTTAATGTTTAGCTGTACATGTATCCTTGTTATTGATGGAAAAGTACCTATAAGTTACATAAAAAAATATAAAATTGTATATGGGAGCTACATCTGCCAACAAACTGCTTTACAGTTTGGCAGAAGTAAAATTTTTTTGTAATATGTTATGTCACCACGAATAAACGCTTTTCATTTCATTTCATTTTTCAATTTAAACAATTCCATAAGCTTATAACTCAGGTAGAAGCTGAAAATGACAGTTCCATTAAATTATTGAGCCGGGTTTAACAGCTGTAAACAAAGTTAACTCGTGAATTTCATAATAATAACATTTCATGAAATTTTCTAAATTTAGTTATTCTATTCCCCGAACTGCCTCGTTGGCATAGTGGTCCCAAGCGCGACTCCTGAGCATAAGATATCTGGTTCAATTCCTTATACGAGCAAAGTGTTATTATAATTGTGTGTAGAAAATTGAGCCCGGTAGATGGCAATAGGCTCAGCACCATGGTACTTAAATGGTTTAATGTGGGTGTACAGCTTTGTACACCACTGTGGGAATCAGGCGTGATCCCATGATATTATGTATTCCGCAAAGGGTTACATCAAACTATAGGTACTGCTATTTACGCACATTCCACGGATGCATTTTTAAATGTTCCATGTTCCTTACCGAAAAACCCATTAACATTTAACCCAACTCAAAAATGTTACGCAGAACTTCACAATCAGCAATCACGTACCCTTTGGGAATTTTGTAAGATTATTTTATAAAAAGCAGAGTAGCGTTTACTTAGTTGCGGTTCTCTTTTTACATTGAAATTATTGTTTTCTTTCGAAAATCGAGAACAATAAACGGTTAGAAGACCCTGGTGCATACTTTCTAAGCAAGAGTGCGAAACAAGTGCTATTTTATTTGTATACTGCTTATTCCTCAAGACTTTGACCTTTATAAAGATAATCAATTATGATAAAAACTGGCAGTGTGAGTATAGACAGTTCAGTTCAGTTCAAAAGATAAAGCCTTGTGACAGACAGACAGCAGCCGTTGGACGGCATATATTATTATTAATCAGTTTATTTCAGATAACAAAAAACCATACTATAATATAAAATTCACATATTGCAATAAATTACATTACATCGTGTTAGTAAGACTTATAAAGTATGTTAGTCAACACCCATTCCTAAGCGCATCCATTTGTTCTGGATTGGGCAATCCGCACGAGACACAATCATCCTTAGGATACCGTTGCTACTGTCTCGCACTCGCTGCAATAAGGAGGCAACTTTATTGCGTATGATCGCATGAAAGCCATCCGTTTGCGCCTCTACAAACAAACATCGCAGACGCACTACACTAGCGAAAAGCTGCATCAGCATCCTGAAGATGTTGTTGTATTGGACACGCAGAACACTAGCAACCCGACGAGTGTAGTTTACCCACAAACTGCTCGAGTAAAACGATTGGCAGTACGCCTTGAAATGATTTTTTTTTGTGAAAACCTGCTTAAGTTATCAATTCTCTCGCACGCACGCACGCACGCACGCACGCACGCACGCACGCACGCACGCACGCACGCACGCACGCACGCACGCACGCACGCACGCACGCACGCACGCACGCACGCACGCACGCACGCACGCACGCACGCACGCACGCACGCACACGCACGCACACACACACACACACACACACACACACACACACACACACACACACACACACACACACACACACACACACACACACACACACACACACACACACACATCGAAAATTCTCGGTAGCAGCCTGGAGTTTGGAATTGTGCCCTGTAGATGGCAATAGGAACATCCGTCACCTATGGGACATAATAGCCGCATTGATGGAATGTCGGTGTACAACTATATATACCTCTGCTTACCCATTCGGGGAACTAAAGCTTGATGCTATATATTCTCGAACTTTCATAGTTTATATAGTAACCGAAGAAATTTTCACTTCATACTTTGTGGTTGTTTTAGGTTCACGAAAAGACGGAAGAATAAAACAATGTCACTATATTCAAGCACGGTTATAGAACACTGTAGATGCTTTAGTGTTGACTCTGTGTCTAAATGGGTATCGCAAACTTAGTCATCGCGAGTAATAATTGGGAATTATAGAAGATAGCTTCCTGGATAAACTTTTCTAGGATTTTTCACTGCATCGTGTGTTACTTCTAAAGTATTGCATAGGATATTGCATATACGATATTTGCTTTTAGCATCGAAATGTGATCGTAAACGTAGAAGTTTTTGAATTCAGATATGGAAAAATATGTACACGTGTTTGCAAGTGACTTTATGTTCAATAAATAATAATACCGTAAATATAGATGAAGCTGGTGTACGTGGTAATGAAAGGGACGCTCTAAAAGGATATACAGCGACCTTATTGGTAGGTCCTCCAAAAAGTTTAGGTGCATAGTACTCACAACCAGCGCTCATGAATGACCAGATGTATGATCGACAAAGCAAACGGAGTGTGTGGGGATCGTAGCAGGTCGTTTTATAGTTTCTTCCTACCGCCATGGGTAACTCATGTATGACCAGCGTACCTATTCGCTATCTCAGTTGCCAACCGAATTGATGGACACTTTGTAGTACATTGCGTCATATGTTACAGCTTGTCTATAATGAGCAACAATAGTAAAAACATACGACGAAATGTACTACATCATGTATGATCGACAAAGCAAACGGAGTATGTGTGGATCGTAGCAGGTCGTTTTATAGTTTCTGCCTACCGCCATGGGAAAAAGGCGTGAACTTATGTGTGTTTGTATATAGCTTATTTCACAAAATTATAGGTTTTTTGCATTAATTTCGAGTGTTTTTAACCGACTTCCAAAAAGGAGGAGGTTATCAATTCGGTTGTATTTTTTTTTTTTTTTTTTTTTATGTTTGTTACCTCAGAACTCCGTCATTTATGAACCGATTTGGAAAATTATTTTTTTATTTGAAAGGATTTACTTTCAGATTGGTCCCATTTAATTTTTATGAAAATTGGTTCAGTTGTTTGGTATTTAAATCAAAATAACTGAAAAATAATACGTCGTCGAAGTAAACGAAATGGTGCATTTTGCTTTCTTGTGACTTTCCGGTGGTGTTTACGGTCTCTAGAATAGTTCTAATGAACTGCCTAACTGTCAGATTGTTGATTTTAGTTCGAAATTTTGTCAGCTCTGTATGTCCTAACAATAATAACCTAACTTTATTTTACTTGTCAATAGCAAAAAAATTATGAAATTTTTTTATGACGTAAATACTAAACCACTATAATAGTCGACAATATATCGGGTTTATGAAAGAAAATAAATTAAATTGATCCATGAGCGAGCGAAGCGAGCTCGGGAGTTTCGTGTATCCCGACACGGACAGGTTAGGTTCGAAGAGGATGACGGGGGCCCGTGAGCGAGCGTAGCGAGCGAACAGCCCCCGTCATCCTCTTCGTGTTTAGGTTTTTTCTAACCTTACGGACACAAAAATAGGAGCCCCGCTAAGCGGGGCTCCGTCGACCCAGCCACGGAAAGTCAAATCAGAATACAGTAAAGTAAATCAGAGTACGCTTTTTTACTTGAATGGTGACTATCCATTTGATATACCTAAACAATAAACAAACCTGTCCCACTGTAGATATGTCATTCTGCATTACGTCTAAAGGTGGGTAGCAGTTTTGTTAAACGTATCGCAATGGCAATCCAGCTGAACGTTGTTAAGCTGTTTTATAAAACAGTACTGTTTTGTAAAGCAGCTAGAGATTTTGTAAAACAGCGGATTCTACAATCCATCTGCGACAGATATATATGGACAGCGCGTTGAGTAGGTCTACCCATATTCACTTCCGATAAATCAGTTATGGTACGCAAGATTCACTAAAAAGTAAGAAATAAAATAATTTTTAACAAAAAAAAGAACCGACTCCAAAAATCTTTCTGTGTTAATTGCACTAAAAAGTTATAAAATAATTGCATTATTTACTTACTACAATTTATATAAAAATATTTTTTTAATTTTAGAGGATTCTGAATAAATCAATTTATTAGGACAATAATATACAAATATTATTATTTTTGGAGTCGGTGCCAGTAAAGGATAATAAACGTGTAAGTACATTCATGAAGTAGCATATTACGTTCGCTTTAGGCAGTTGTTGTGTTCATTTGTAAATAGGTTCAATTAGGTATAATACATTGTCGTAAAAATAATGATGATTAATGTACCTTTAAATATACTTTGCAAACTTTAGGAAACTTCCTAAATATTTTTAAAGTTTGTCTGGCACCGACTCCAAAAATAATAATATTTGTATATTATTGTCCTAATAAATTGATTTATTCAGAATCCTCTAAAATTTAAAAAATATTTTTATATAAATTGTAGTAAGTAAATAATGCAATTATTTTATAACTTTTTAGTGCAATTTTACACAGAAAGATTTTTGGAGTCGGTTCTTTTTTTTGTTAAAAATTATTTTCATTTATTGCTTATTTGAAGTAAGGAAGGAGATCATTGAAGACTAAGAAGTGACGCATATCAAATTTCTGCAGAACATCTGCAGATAAACATACTTTTAACTCCCTTCAAATACATTAATTCTCCCTTCAGCATAAATATTTTTTCGTTTTAATTTAACCTTAATCAAAAATAAACTTTAAAGACCGAGGCTTATTATATCATAGTGTATATCTTATCTAATTAATAGAATTATACACCGATGACGTCAAGCATTAATTACGATACCGCAAAAATAATTGGATCGTGGGGAAGTTACCTTTTCAAACCACATAATAAGAGAAAGAGGAATCTATAGAAAGGTAGCCCGTATCAAGATAATTCAACGATTGCATTGAAATACGGAATATACTCTTGAAATGTCAAAGGATTTTTGTGAACTTGTCAATGTGTACATAACACATTGACAAGTTCACAAAATAGTTACATCATGTTTTGTAGCATAATTTATAATTTCCTTTTTAAATAAATTAATTGGGTGGCTTGACTTAGTTATCTAATATTAATCAGTTTAGCAAATTATATACCTATAATTATATTACCTTGACGTATTGTACATGGTAGATAACCAAAATATTAGGGATAAACCTTTTTTATCCTCAATATTAGTTAGTTTTTTTTGTGTTCTATATATATAATTTGTATTTATTTTTTTTGAGTTCTTTGATCGTAAATATAAAATAATTTGTTAAGAGAACATATCTTTGGAGCACCATCAATCCGTGTTTGAACCCTGTTTCCGTGACCGCAGTGCTACATATTATTTTGTACATGAAAAATATATTCCCGAAAAATATATTTACAAATTCAGAATATTATTTCAACTGTATTTTATAAGAGTGAATACAGGTATTAACATAACTTATCCGGGAACACCCAACTATACGAAACAGAAATATGCAAGCGTTGTCGGTGTGAAGAACATTTATTATTTAAACCAGGGATGCTCAACCCAGTTTTGACGCCTTAACATAAAGCTTAGTAAATGGACCCAATATTTGTGTGAGCCTTGTGTGCTATCACGTTACTTGATACTTTTTCCTGTTGAGATGGAATGCAAATAGTTCTGACATATTTCTCCTCACCTATTAATGTTCTTTCTTTTCGTTTTCTTTTTCTTTTAGTTAATAAACAAAAAATATGGCATTGCACTCTCACACTGCTAAGTAATATTTACTTATTTTATAATGTAGGTATGCATATACAAGAAAAATAAAGTATGAAAAGAAAACTAATAACCGCTTATTCTTAAAAGCAATTTCTTCTCGCAGACCTGCTAAAGGACAAATCGCGATTAAAAGTGGAACTCACTGTGAGAAAAAAAAGGAGAAGAAAAAAATAATTATCTTAAGTAACCACGATCAACAGCATTCCCTCAATGTCAACAGCCAATCCTCATAGGGTTGACGTCCAGGCCGCATAAAATATTGCCAAAACTTTAGCAGCATGCAATTTCCAAAATAATTAGAAAGTGGAAGAAGAATTCATACTGCGCCGAATGCAAATAAATTGAGATAAGGGCAGGGGTGATGATGATCATGACTATATATCTTAAGTTCTACAGAACGTAGATGCAAAATATATTTTGTACCCTCAACCGAAACGAAACAGTAAAATGCAGGCACAGTCGGTGTTAAGAACATTTTATTATTTAAATCAGGGATGCTTAACCCCATTTTGACGCCTTGATATAAGCTCCGTAGAGAAGCCCAATATTTCTGTGAGCCTGGTACGTCACGTAATTTGGTACATTTTGACTTTGAAATAGAATGTTAGTGATAATGAATGTAGTTCTTTAAGATTTTCCTAGTCCGTGTCACTTCTTCTGGTCCTTGCGTCACATCGTCGCTTCATGGTTTTCAACAACTTAACTAAGGATTACATGTGTTATCTGAGACAGTATTTGTGATAATAGCAAAGTTTATAATAATATCAGTTCGGGAGTGCACGGAATCCTCGCTGTTGTGTGTACAGCAGAAACGCCAGAATCCTGCGTATGCCTGGTTATATTAGTAGTTAGCGCTATTCTGTTAGTTCTACCAACATTCCGAACTTGAGATTGACTTGTATTAAAATAGAAATGCAAAGAATGAAACGATCTTAATCATCAATCAATTATTTGTAGAAAGAAGAAAGAAAGAAATTGTTTATATTTTTAACCAATTAACGCATTCACATACGTATACATACTAATTAATATAAACCTTTATTACTTTAATTTAAACAAAATCGTGTAGCAATTATAATTAGTATTTAAGAAAACTAACATACGGCTTATACTGCTTGCTTGATTTGATTGGTCTTGAAATTTTACTAGGTTTTTCAGTTATAAAACAACCCGTGGTTTGGATTTGCGCCCGTACATAACTTCTGCATGACCTAATATCGACTTTGGTTAAGTGTGGGTTATCAACACCTCGAAGCATATAGGTTTGATAAGTATTACTATTACTATCAGCCCGTACCAGCCCATTACTGGGCATAAAGCTCCCCTTAAGGTTCCTCTAAGTATTGTTAGATGTGAATATCTAAACAGAAGGCTTACTCTTGAAAATAAATTCGCTCAATTGACATTCCAAATATGTCAGTTCATACTTTTAAATGCAAAAATATCTTAAAATATTTAAAGAATCGGGATAATAACAAGCCAACATGCTTTAAAATTGGGATAAATGCGATGTAGGTCAATAAAATTAATGTTAACATTACACATTGTTTTAAGGTGTTGATTTAAAATATCGGAATTAGATTGGAATTGGTATGCATTTCAAGAATATTCCCCTTAGTTTATGTTTTAATTACATTTAATAAAATAATAGAAAACTATTGAATAAATTTACAACGTTTAAGCACGAACCGCTATTGTCAAAATTAATCATATAGAGCCGGGACTAGCGACGCCACGGAGAACAATAGACTAGAGCTGCTGCCGCTAGAATCGACTGCCTTCTATTTTGAACCGACTTCCAAAAAGGAGGAGGTTATCAATTCGGTTGTATGTTTATATATATATATATATATATATGTTTGTTACCTTAGAACTCCGTCATTTATCAACCGATTTGGAAAATTATTTTTTTATTTGAAAGGATATACTTTCAGATTGGTCCCATTCAATCATTGGCTGGCACCGACTCTAAAAATAATAATAATAGTATATTATTGTTCTAATCAATCGATTTTATACTAAATCGTCTATTCTTTTTTAAGTAATTGGAAGAAAATTTAAGTAACTAAATAACTCAATTTTTTTTTTACTTTTTAATGTGTTTTGTTAGTGCGTGCGTACAGCAGAAAGAATTTTGGAGTCGGTTATTTTTTTTGTTAAAAATGATCTACCTAACAGTATGTACGAGTATGTAACTAAAAAACAAGCAGTTTTACAAATCTTAAATTACATGAGATTAAAATCAATTAATTACCTACGGTTTACTGCTTGATTTAGCCGTAACAAACGGTACGTCTTAATACAATGTTTAAACCAGCTTCGGAACAACAATAAAGTTTAAATGCGAAAACAAGCTACTTGGGATTAAGTTTATTGCCAACAATGATGTAAATTAGGAGAGGTTTAGTACTCATACTAATCCATAACGTGATTTAAATCAATCCATTTTTGAAAATGAGAGCGCACGGCCCTTGAACCAATGTCATAGTTAAGCTTATCTGATAGATATTAACCTGATATAACTTGAGATTAGATTGAGATACTGAAATGTAAAAAAATTACATGTTCTGAATAAGCGCCAATTTGAAAAGGTTTAAAAGATGTTTTAAAATAAAAAAAAGTGTAATTCATCTTGGCGGCATTTTTGTTTAATCAGAATATAAAAGCTGTACCCGTGCCATATTTTTAGAGCAAATTAAACTAAAATATACTTAAATCATGTAAAATTAATTAAAAATTTGTACATTATATGATTATTTTGAACATAAAATCTACGTGCTCCATCATCGGCCACACCGTCGCTTACCATCAGGCGAGTTGGTGATCAAAGGTAGATCGATCTTTGACTTAAAAAAAACATAGCAGCACGTCTGTATTTCCCGAAGGGGTAGGCAGAGGCGTACACAGTTGTACAGCCACATTTCACCAATTCTATTATTAAGTACCATGTAATAGGTGGTGAGCCTATTGCCATTAACCGGGCACAATTCGAAACTCCGGGCTGCTATTGAGAATATCCTAACAGAAAATCCTGATAACACTGCCCGATCTGGGAATTGAACTCAAGACGTCATGGTCAGCCGTAGCGCTTGGGACCATTAGATCAACGAGGCAGTTACATATGTTTATTTCATAGCAAAATTTCCACTTCGGAATATTTGTATGTTTTTCAGAATATAAGTACCCCGAACCCGTAAGTGTTGGACGGCGAATTCCTATGATTGTTTTTATTTTTGTGATTTTGCATGGTTTGGTAATTTGTCTCGCGCGGTACACTGGCGAATTTACTTCTTTACCAAAAATATCAATAATAATAAAAAACTGTTTGAGATCTAATTTTTTTTATAGATTCGTTTTCAGTATCAGCGGTAGTTATTTCCTTAAATATGACACGAATATTGATCAGCTTGTAATGTCTATTTTGTAAGTTTTTAAACTTAGGTATTCCAACTACATAACTTAACATAAGTCATCTTTATTGTACCTACACCAAAAATATAAAAATTACAGGAACACTAACAAAATTAATAAGTTTTAAGGCTTTTTAGCGGGATTGGCGAAGTAAACGAGAGCCCCCGCCAATATTACCTGTAATCTGTTTGCTCATTTATTATCAGACACAATAGATTTTTATTGTTATAAAGTACAATTTTGTGCTTCTTCAATTCGAAGGGAGGAACTCGTGTCTAAGTAACAGCCACATAGATCAATCGATCGAGATAAAACTGCGCTTGCGTGGTTAGTCTATGGATGGGTGACTATCATTATCATGTCGGGCCTCCTTGTTATCGAAATAAGATCTATAACAGTCGTGACGGGTAGTCAGGTGCAGGTGCAGTCTGACAACCAGTCTCACCACGAGATATCGTGTTACCTATGTGACTGCCTATCTCACCTCCACAACCTTTACTTATCTAGCTTGAGTAGGTCGAATAAGCAGCAGACTTGAAGCCAACTCCAACATTGTTGGAAAAAGGCTACGTAAATAGAGAGTTATATCTTAGGTTTGCGCGATCACTACACATTATAATAAAACAACTTTTAACCGGATTAATCGCGTGTATTATTGGTTTTTTTACACTTTGCAGCGTTCGTGGTCGCAGGAGGACAATCCTCCTGCGACCACGAACGCTGCAAAGTGTTCGAAACGTCAGGAAAAACAAAAAACTAATAATACACGCGATTAATCCGGTTAAAAGTTGTTTTATTATAATGTAAATAGAGAGATTACCTTTTCTTTAAATTTTTAGGTATAAAGACCCACGACATAGAGCTTTGGGCTTATACAAAAAATCCCTAACTCCAAAGCCCAAATTTTTTTAATGTATTCCATGCCAAGATCCTATTCTTATAATCGGACTCAGGACCTCACGTTAGGTACATAGTTGCTATTACAACCGGTAATCTAGCTTAATTTTATCAAAAAGTAATTAGGGGGAACCGATATTTCAAAGAATAGATTTCATTTCTGAAGTTTAATAAGTCCATATTTATCTTATTGCTTCCCCTTCATCAAGCTATAAAATTTCGTCAATTATCAGTAAAGTTCAGCAGACAGTATTGAATTTAGAATTGCTCCAAACTTTCAGAAATAATTATTCAAGCGAATTGATGAGATCAAGTTTAATAATAAAATAATGTATAGGTACTTAAAATTTTCCTGCGCTTAAAGTTTTGTTATTTTGGTGTTGGTATAATTTTTTTTTGTATTACTTATGTATTGTTGTTCTAAAAATATTAGTTAATTTTAAACTTTCAATAAATTCTTAATACATCCTAAAAATTAACAAGGAAGAGTTTGTTTTAACTCACGTTCGCTACTTCGTTATACAGCATTTATTTTGAGAAAAACAGAGTAGGAAATGGCAAACTTCGCGACTAAACAAAAATTCCAAGGCATATATAAGTAGGTAGGTACGTACGTCAGTGAAGTACTGAACACAAAATTTGTTTCACACGGTAATTATGTGTTTTATATAAACATAATATATGTTTATATAGAAATTATTCAGTCAAATAATACTGAACAATTTCGGTACCTCACAACCAATTTTAAACTCCCATTTTAGCTGTAAAATAATTAAATATATAAGAATGCACACAAATACCAACAGTAACAGAATACGCATGATGACAGTATTAAAGAACCAAAAAAGAAATGGTTTTAAAGGTAAATATAGGCACAAAGAATGATAAAAAATTACAGACTAAAACTTTAAGAATAATAAGATTTTCAATAAAATAAAAGTATAAAATGCTGCAATCAGCCACGTTAACTAAAACGTCAATCACAGCGAATGACGTCACGCCTCAGTCAAATGTCAATCAACGCCGTACAATATGGCTTCAACTTATGTCAAAAATGCTGAGTCAGGACACACAGCAGCGTTTTCGCGGTTAAATCAAATTAGATAGATTAAAATGCAATAATTTGCGTTGAAACTTAGTTTATTGCTGAAATAATGTGTTTTTCGGATACAGTAGACGTGCACCAACATTATAAAAGGAGACTTCAAAATCAGTCATCATGCCTATTGCAAACGTCCTATAAAACGTTTTTGACGTCACACAAGAGGATGTAATATTCGCATTTGTCGTAGGATATTATTTTCCCACATCCCACTTCCTTAGATGTATGATCGTTTATCCGTTATATGGAGTGATTACCTCCAGTTATTTTCATTCTGAGATTTTTATAAACTGCCCGATCACATAATAGAATAGAGGAACATTTTCCGATGTTAAGAACATACACTAAATCTAATGAAATTTAAAAAAGTTTATTTCATTATCGTGACTATACCATACCATTTATTAAATTACGATGATACTTAGGTGATGATAAAAAGAAATATAAATGTGTCTGCTTTGTATGCATCTTTACTAGAAAGAAAAAAAGGAATTGCAATGCAAGCCGAATACAGCTATACAAATAAAATAAGGTCTATATACTCGTATATACTAAAACTTAGTAATTCCATAGAAATATCTTAGATTTTCGCGATCACTACACATTATAATAAAACAACTTTTAACGGATTATTCGGACTATTCGGATTAATGAGGATCATGTGACGAGGAAAGTTCTGAGTATGAATGTGGATGGCTACACAAGTAGAGGAAGACCGAGGAAGCGATGGATGGATTGTGTAAAAGATGATATGGCTAGAAAGGGAGTGACTAGGGAGAAGACGGTGGACAGAGATGTATGGAAGAAAAAGACATGCTGCGCCGACCCCAATTAAATTGGGATAAGGGTAGGGGATGATAAATCGCGAGTATTATTAGTTTTTGTTTTTCCAAAAGTTTCGAATACATTGCAGCGTTCGTGCAGTCCTCCTGCGACCACGAACTCTGCAAAGTGTTCGAAACGTCAGGAAAAACAAAAACTTTGTCATTCCATTGATATTATCTTGCCTCGAATACTTGCGTATACCTACTAAAAATAATTTCAATATTCATTTTTTAATTTCTCATAAGATAATTATAGCTAATAGCTAATACAACGTACACTCCGGAAATATCAATCACAATCGTCTCGCAAACAGTTGCCTAATTGTTCATCCGAAATATTTAAGCAGAACTCAAATATTCACAAGGAAATGATTTCGAATCTGCATTTATATTAAAAAGGGTTGAATTTCGTTTGTTCTTTTGAGTGATTCCCGCAACCTGACATTTTATTCGTTTCAGTGATTTTATTTATAAAACAACATAAATTATTTAAGCGAGTTTTAATATCTTTTTTCAAAGGGAAGCTTGCTGTTTTAGGCTGTTTTTGTATGTGTTTTAAGGAATGTAAACAGTATCCTTTTTTTTGGGTTTGCCACTGCTTTTAATTAATTTATTCTTTTAGACCATTAAAGTTAGGTGAGAGTACTAATCCTTCTGATTTATTATTCTAAAAAAACGTAGCTAAAGCAAATATTGTCAACTGAGAACTGGGAAAAATTACCTCTAAGAAATATTCTTAACGGCATAACTTTAATCATTATGTATTTTAAGAAATTCATTCCTATATCAAATTAGGCCAAGATTTGACACGAAGAAAAATACTATAAATATTGACTAGGTCTTTAAATTTCTGTTTTTTTTTTTGTATTCCAAGTATAACTTTTATTTGTAAATGAATTTAAATTTTATCAGTAGTCTACTATTTAAATTCCGACACTAGGTTTTTCATCAACCACCTGAAAAGAAGAATTCGCAAATTGTTTGTCTACCGGACGGCAGATAAGTAGGATATAACACAAACGAATGAATAAACAACTGGAGTTTGGCACAGTTTAAACCTCAGATCTAATTTATCGGCTATTGTGTTAACGGAACTGAATACAATGTATTTATAGTTCAATAGGATTTGGGACAGGAAGTTATGATAATGTATTTCGATCGTTATAAGCTGGTTAGCAAAGATTAGTTGGAAATATACTCAAATAATTGAGTTTTATTGGTACTACATCGTTTGACTTGACCAAAAAAAAATACTTACCTACCTGATATTATAACACTAGTATCAGGCTATCTGTATTATTTATTATCTATGCTAAGCTACTGGCAGCAAAACTGACTGTACCAATATTCTTTCATTACAGAACATATTAAAACTTATAATCCCTACTAATACCTATTATAAATGATAAAAAAAAATATAAACGGGTTAACCAATTTTTATGAATTTTGGTGAAGAGATAGATTGGACCTTGGAGAACTAGGCTAGTTTTTCACGCAGACAAAGTCATAGGCACCAGTTAGTCTTTTATTTAACGAAAATGGTGATGTTTGACATACAACATTTCTGAGTAAATATGGCGGAAATATATTTTGCCACGAACAAACCAATCCCTCATTCTACGTACCTACATTATTTGAAGAAATTTTAACTTGAAAATGTATGTTAATGTGAAAAACTAAATCATGACTAAAAGTGTTTATGACGCAAAACTCTTCATGTAGCTCTCACAAAACGCCCGTGTGTGCAAAGAAAAAAGGTAAATAAATCGCTGCAATAACCTGTAGGTACTCGAGATATAGTAAATAAAAAACTCATGTAATATTTAACCCAAGCAATGCACGGTAGAACATAGCAATTTCATACATATTTGACGATAGTACCATACATTGTGAGGAAAAGCAGTTCTTTTACAGAACATAGTGTCTAAATATATAATATTGTTTATCTGAAAGCACTCAAGTAAAGGAAGCTAGATAAGTGCTTTGCGTTAGCGCCCCTTGAAGCCATTACCTCTTAATTCTCTTCTCTCTGTAACTTTGCAAAAGCAAATAGTGTGAGTGAAACTTTGAATAGGTATTCGTAATAATTACTGTATGATTTCAGATAATTGAAATACTTTTTGTGAGTACAAATATCACAAAAAGGGTTGTGACAGAAATATGAACACCAATATTATAATGTGTGGGGTATACAAATATTGCATTATAAAGTAGGTACCAAACAAGATAATATTAACAATAAATATTTATTGTCACAAATGTTTATTTTAATTATCTAAATCTTAGCATCGATATAGGCCAATCCATAAAAATCTATCTATAATATTACATGAAGAGAAGACATTATAAGTACCCCTTTTTAAGCATATTGCGCGCACGTAACGGCTAAGATTTGGCACACCTAGTTAAACTTTATTTGAAGAAGGAGTGTTTTTATATAATTACGGTCGAATTTTGACTACTGGCCAACACTAGTACCTAAAAATACCTGTATATTTTGTCAGACAAAAGCAATTTAGTAAGTGCTAAGCAAAATAAAAAGTACACGTAGGAATGAGTATGTGAAACTAAAAGATACATTATGCTTGGGAACTTGGTATGCTTGCAGAAAAGATATTGAGGCATACACTATTAGTTAGTTCCCAGTGCCCGCCAACTATTCAAAGGAATTTCTGGCAGACTGGTCGACGCTTCGCGTGACCAGAGGGCTGGCCTGTTTTTTGGTCAGAGAATTAGCATTGCGATTCAACGTGGCAATGCTGCCAGTCTTCTGGGCACATTACCGGATGACAGCGATGCGGAGGAGTACTTCGACGCCTAAATAACGTTTTTTTATTTTTTATTTTTTCTCTCTCTCTTTCTTTTAGTGGTAGTGTAGTTAATATAATTTAGGTTTTATTTTTGTAAATATTTTTATTTATTATGTACATATTTATTCGACAATAAATAAAATGATTTATATTATTAGTTAATTGCACATTTCAATTTTTATAAGTATTCCAATTTTATACACAAAAACACTTTATATTACTTGTTTTTTCTTAAATGTGCTGAATCTTTTACATACACAGTTTGCAAAATAGGTTTCATCCGTGTAAAGGCAACCATTTTACTGAAATTTAATTAACAATTTTATGTTATGATGATCATTTTATCTTATACAAATATAATATTTGAATGAACCATAGAAGCATGTTCCGTCGTTTAATAGCCAAGTAATTACTACGTCTTTTCAATGGTTCGCCCAATTTTGAAGTATTCCTTTAATATCGCGGTCTTAAGGATCACTTATTTATACTTTCAACCGGAATGATTTAAGATATTTCGTAGATTATTAATATTATTAGAAAACGTTTAATGAAGTTTATGATTTATTAAATATGGTATTATATGAAAGGACGTTTTGAAGAGTTCATTCGACACTAATTAAGATGAAATAATATGAGATCCATATGAGCTTCGGAATTAAATAATAATAAGAAATTATTTTCTTGATATTCATTATTTACTTGCGTAAGAATTCAGGGCCATTACCGTTAATCGAAAAACTAATGATGAATGGCAAGAATTAAAAAAACATAAGAATATGTTAATAATATAATGTTATATTTATGTTTAATAAAAGTAATAGCTATTCAAAGGATATCTTCAAACATTACCCAAGGGAACCTATATCAATTAATAAATTACATAATAAATCTGTTTAAGTAGATATTATTAACTTTTTATGTTACAAAAGCAACTGCTTACAAGCTTACAAAAGTCATGGCTAAAAGAGTAATTTCGAGTGTTCACATTTCTTAACATTACCTATACAATCACGCCTGCATCAGAGACACTTTCACAACCACATCTCACCGATACGATAAGGTTTTACAACCTAATAAAATTTAGCCTGACCCGTCGTTTTATGCCATCAATACCATTATTTTGTTACCTACATTCCTTGCAAATAAATAATTTCTATTCTATTCCGTAATTAAAATTAAACCTTATACTCGGCAGTTTCACTGGCGTCCTTTCGTTCCATGGCCTTAACTAGTACGTTCGACGCAAGCGTAGTTGCTCTCGGTTTTCCAAATTAAGTTTTTTCTACCATTCAACCGGACCCAATCTCATAATCTTTGTGCCATTGACAAATTACCCGTGATTTTCCCTTGCCTGAAAAGGTATCGTACTACATTTTACTAACATTTAAATGGTACTATACATTCTAAAGTACACGAATCTTTACTGTTGGTAATGGACCTTTTCAAACCATTTCAGGCTAGCAAGACCTCTATAAATTCATCCCATGTCCGTCACAGTCAGTTAAATCCTAACATTAATCTTATTGAAATTCTGTTGGCCTTTGTATGTAGCTTTGTATGTAGGTAGTACATCACTTAGTTCCCTATTATCAATTGGAACCTTTACATAATGAACTCTACAACTTATTTGATTAATAACCAAATCCAACTTAAAAAAAAATCTCTTTTTCAGTATCCTGTTACCAATACGTGTGTTTTTCTTCCACGTGTCAATATTTGTCGCAAAGACTATTTTAGAAAGGATACCGCTACGTAAAAATGGGATATGCTTTTTCAAAATTTGCATTTATCGTACGACGCGACGGTTATTTGAGGCATGGCTCCATCGATCCATGTGTGTGGCTGTTACTATGCCATGAGTACTGTTATAATTATGGTATTAATATTCTATATATATCAAAGAATATAGCCGTTAAAGGATAGTCCTGTCCCGTTTACTTAGTAATGATGACCCTCTTTTATAGATGGTAGAGAATGTTATAAGCGTTGTTTTGTGTATAAGTGGAAAAGCTTAAGCTTAGCTAACTAGCGGTATCACAGTATCCTTTGACCACAAAGCTGTCGTGAATGGCATAAGTATTTGCACAAAGTGATCACATTATAGTCGGGTAAATGCTAGGGAAGAGATAATTGATGATTTTGTAATTGAACTGAGTCATCGATTTCATGGACAAAAGTATGCAACCCATATTCTGAGCGACGTTATCGGGAAACACGCCGAATCCCTGGCTTTATCTCTCAAAATCTCAAAAACTTTCGATAGGTTCTGGCAAGAGAGGCTTAATATCAAGATTCCATTATACGGGCTGCCTTCTCCTCTTTGCATCTGGATTGAGGACTTTTTGAGGGAAAAATCGGTTTGAGTGGATGTCGACGGCTGCTTATAGGCTGTTAGGTGGTACTTCTCACCGGGGCAGTTGCTTCACCTATATTAAGTACAAGTCGGATCGTGTATGGAGTACTGATGCCACCTTTTTGATGGAGCTGCGTAGTACCAGCTGAAAGCTTAAGAGACGGTAGACCAGCACGCTAAGAGATTGACAGATGAAGAATAACTTGTCGCCAAAAAGTCACTTAGCTTCAAGCACCTCCGTAAAGTAGCATGCCTGTCTATTTTCTACCAGATACATTTTGTTGAGTGTGCGCAGGAGCTTTGTGACCTCATTCCACTCTCCCCCCTTTAGTACAGGACAAGTAGAAGGACAAATAAAGCGATGAAATTTACACCACGTTGTAGGTTCCGCCAATCAATGAAAACATATAATGTGTTACCTTAGATTCAGTTTCTCCATATTAAATTATTTATGCATAAATTGGACTATGAACAATAAAATTGTGCACCACAGTTCTGAGATTTTGATTGCAATAAAATTTCAGTCATTTCAGTTCCAACCAAACAGTTTAAACAGTAAATGAAAACATTTTCACTGTTTGCAGCATAATTAAATTGGCAGGTGCTATATTTAACGTCTCATTTAGAGTAACGATGTTTGCGATTTTCACTCGGAAATATTTGCAAACGTAGTCAAAGTTAGTACGGAGTTACCGACAAACAGGTGGTGTAAGTGACGTTCAATTTAAAATTAACTTCATATATCGGAAGGTTAGTACACGAAGTATGGTTCAGAGTAAATTATTTCGTGCTAAGAACTAATTACTTGCAGCCAACGGTAAATTATAGGCGCCACGTGTGAAATGTAGCCATTATAACACATAAATTATACTGGTATTTCGACTTGTGACTTTGACTAATGGTATATTAGAAAACGGTTTGCTTTATACGTAGATTGCGTAGGTACTTGAGTGTGTAATGTATGAAACATTTATTTTTCTGCCCTAGATCGAATAAAGTTATAATAATAAGGCCATCACGCTTACACGTATTAGTCCATATCTAGAAAAACACTCAACTAATTGTGATAAATCTTGCACTGTTCCATAAGTTGAAGTAAAAGTAAGCATCCCCATCATTAGATGGTTGGCAGTCCACAACTATGCGTTTCTCTAGAAACTTTCTGCCTCGCACAACAAAACTGTGGATTGAACTGACGCCTGCAGTATTTCCGGATAAATACGACCTTCAAACCTTCAAGAAAAGAGTGTACTTTTTTTTAAAAGGCCGGCATCGCCCTTGAGTCTCCTCTGGTGTTGCGGGTGTCCATGGGTGGCGGTAATCGCTTACCATCAGGCGATCCGTCTGCTCGTTTGCCCCCTATCACATAAAAAAGCCCACAATCAATACAGGCATCATTAACCCCCTGCCTTTGTCCAAATTTAATATAAATAAATATTATTAACAAATTTGTAGCGTTTAACTTAACCCTTACGTGTTCCTTAATTTTATAACTAGAATTTTAGTAAGTAGGTACCTATTCAACTGAATAATTAATATAAACATAAAACCCAGAAGGTATTGCACTATTAAATAATAATAAATTTGTGTTCATAATTAAAAGAAGCGGCCTCGGTTCCCGAGCTTTTAGTAAATAGGTCTTGGACACTTTATTAATTTAATATTTGATAGTTTTACGTTTCCGTAAGGAACATTTTAGTGGGCCTTCCATTTAATAAAAAGCCTTAGAATAAATTTTACTAGGAAAACTGTTTTGATTAATCATTTAAATTAATCTTTGTTTGACAATACAGGTTTTGACGTCATTGCATTACAGTTGTTTAATGGTGCCTATTGATTTTGTGTTCTTGGATTTTCGGAATGGTGGGTGAGTGCCGTATGATATAATTTGTTAATTAGGGGGGGGGGGGGGTAGTAATAATCAGTCTCGTTCGTCACGAGGTACCGTGCGGACGCGTGAGGTCACTGGCCTTAGTTCGAGAAATCATGGCGTTGTTAAAGTGTAATTCGTGTAATATTGTAATCAGCGAAGTACTCGCTTTCATACAAAATAAAATACAAATTATGGATGAAGAAAGTATTGTTAAAGTATGTAGTTCTGCTTTTACTAGTGAAGATGTAGACTTTGCAAAGACGTTACTTTTCGAATCAGTGACTACAACAACAAAAAAAATATCACGTAGAAAAGACAAGAAAGTGTATCGGGACCTGGAGGACATAATTTCTCTATTCAAGAGTACAGACCCAGAAAGTGTGCCTATTTTTGTGGCGAAAGATCTGCAAAAACTACCTCCATTGACATTCGATCACATCGATGTAACAAGATTGTTGAAGGATATTATTATATTCCAAACGGAGATCAAGCAGATCAAGAATGACTATGCAACCAAGGAACAACTTGAGAAAGTCAAGACGGTCAGTAATACGTCATTGGCATACGATTTTGAGCGTAATGTGAACGTTGGAAGGCGCGGTGCATCTACCCGTCATTCGGATAATAATGTGGTAGCTAGTGAACCTATGTGTACGAGTATATTTGAATCTTCGAATGAGGAAGAAAACAGCTGTGTTGATTCACAAAATAGACACGTGATTCCTACGAGCGACAGCGATACTGCCGGATCATTCGCTCCACTACCAACTGCAGCGCACAATGGGAGTTTCCAGCCGTCCTTGTCACTCGCGCATATTACTAGATGCGCGGAAGCACAGAGACAGCAAATAAACTCACAAAATGTAGTGATTGCACAGATAACTAGTCAAACAGCAACAAGTAGTAGTGAGCAGCAACGCACACCAGTGCCCGATAATAATGAAGGATGGACGGTGGTACAATCACGTAAGAAACAGTCTCGCTTTGCAGGACGAAAAGGAACCGCGGTTGACATGACAACGAAATTTAAAGCCGCAGATGTAAAGATACCGTTTATGTTGTACAATGTGTCGAAAGATGTGAGTACTGAGGATATTGCAAGTTACATAAGGGCTAAAACACAAGTTATTGTGACCCTGGAGAAGCTTGAAACAAAACAGTTTAAGGACTATGCTTCTTACAAGTTTTCAATTCCTAAACATAAAATTGATCTATTTGAGAATGATAAAATGAGGCCCGATGGTGTATATTTTAGAAAATACTTTGTGTTTAATACAAGAAGTGTACGGGGTCCGGTGAATAATAAGTCATTAAAATGAACCTTTCTAAGGAGAATAATAGACGACAATGTAAGCTTATAAGCTTCAATTGTAAATCAATTAAGAGATCGATTGATTACGTAAGGGAATTATGTTTAACGTCGGATGTGATTGCACTACAGGAGACGTGGTTACTGTCTCACGATCTGGCTTATCTGAACACCGTCTGCCCCGGCTTCGGTTCCACCGGCGTATCAGCCACAGAATCATCTGAGTTGCTGCGTGGTCGACCATATGGGGGAGTGGCCTTGCTATGGAGAACCAGTGCGTTTAATAGTGTTTCGGTTATACAGTGTAATAATGAAAGGTTGGTCGCGATTAAGGTAGTGATTGGGAATCGAGAAATTCTTATATTTTCGGTGTATATGCCTGTGTGTAACATTAATAATTTAAGTGAGTTCACCGACTGTTTGGCAGAAATAAATGCAGTTGTGGAATGTAATAATGTGGAAAATGTGTTTGTGTTGGGAGATTTCAACGCGCACCCGGGTGAGTTATTCTGTAATGAATTGTTAAAGTTTTGTTGTGATTGTCATTTAACCTGTGCTGATATTGACATACTTGGTATAAGTTCAGATACCTATACGTACTTGAGTGACTCACACGGGTGCGTTAGATGGTTGGATCACTGCTTGGTAACAAGTGTTACTAAGTGTTCTATTTTAAAAGTTAATGTTATTAATGATGTTTCTTGGTCTGACCATTTTCCCCTGGAAATTACGTGTAACTTTAATGTATTAGTGCCGACGTATTGTAATAAAAGAGTAGTGCCAAATAAAGTAATATGGGGAACTAGAAATTCTGAACAAATACGTCACTACCTTTGTCATGAGGCCCTCCGTGATATTGATTTTCCTAGTCAGTTTATGAAATGTAGTGATAAGTTATGTAATAATGAACAACACAGATTACTTATTAACGATATGTATAAGCAAATTGTGTATGTCTTACAGACGGCTGCTATTTCGAGCCATAATACATTTGTTAAAAATAAGAATAGGTCTATAGCGGGGTGGAATAAACATGTGAAGGAGGTTCATGCTCGGGCGCGGCTTGGGTTTCAAAGGTGGGTCTTGCATGGAAAACCTGCATCGGGGGATGTTTATCAGGAGATGAAAGATTTGAAAAATAGATTTAAAACTAAGTTGAAGTGGTGTCAGAACAATGAAACCCAGATAAAAATGGATGTCATTGCAACCCTTCACGAAGAAAAGAAATTTAGTTCTTTTTGGAAGCAAACCAATTCTTTGAATCCTCGGCCGAGCCTGCCATCGAACGTTGATGGCTTGTCACATAACAGTGATATAGCCAACATGTTCATGAACCACTTTAAAGTCGCTCCGCATATAATAAATGCATCAATGCGAGGCATTCAAACCCCGTGTGAAGGTCATCCTCACGTTAGGTTCACCGTGAAAGATGTAAACGACGCGTTAAAAAGTTTGAAGCGAGGCAGGTCACCAGGGCACGACGGTTTGAGTGTTGAGCATCTAAGGTCCGCAGGTGTACATTTACCTAGGTTACTCGCCATGTTATTTGATTTTTGTGTAGGACATTCTTACCTGCCTGACGATCTCGTAAAAACTGTGATAGTTCCTATAGTTAAAAATAAGACGGGTAATTCGTCCGACAAAAACAATTATAGGCCTATTTCACTGGGTACAGTCATTGGCAAGGTGCTGGACAGCCTGCTTGAGAGACAGTTGAAGATGCATATCAAACTCAACGACGCGCAGTTTGGTTTTAGAACCGGTTTGTCGACGGAAAGTGCAATCCTGTGTCTCAAGCAGACTGTGCAGTACTACACGGACAGGAAGACACCTGTATATGGGTGTTTTCTGGACCTGTCAAAGGCGTTTGACCTGGTGAATTATGACATTCTGTGGCAAAAAATGTCGGATGATACAGACCTTCCACCTGAGGTTATACAATTATTTAAATATTGGTATGAAAGTCAGAGAAACTGCGTTAAATGGTCAGATGCACAATCAGTGCAATATGGGCTGGATTGTGGAGTGAGGCAGGGAGGGTTGACTTCACCCAGTCTTTTTAACTTGTATATAGACCGGCTGGTTGGTGAGCTGAGTAGCACTATGGTTGGTTGAACGGAAGAATGATTAACAACATTAGCTATGCTGATGACATGGTGCTGCTCAGCCCATCAATCTGTGGACTAAGGAAGTTGGTGGCCATTTGTGAGAGGTATGCGGAGGCTCATGGCTTGAGGTATAATGCCACTAAAAGTGAGGTGGTGGTTTTTAAAGTTCGTAATAATACACCCACGAATATACCATCGGTGACGTTACAAGGAACACCATTAAAGGTCGTCACTCAATTTAAATACCTCGGTCATGTGGTCACGGATTCTCTCATGGATGACCAGGATATAGATAGGGAGCGCAGAGCGTTGGCAGTCCGATGCAATATGCTTGCCCGCAGGTTTGCGCGGTGCACTGACGAGGTAAAACTGACGCTCTTCAGAGCCTACTGCCAGTCGTTTTACTCGTGCAGCTTGTGGGTTAGGTATACGCAGAAGGCTTACAACGCTCTGCGCGTGCAGTATAATAATGCACTGAGGATATTGTTGGGGCTGCCTCGGTTTTGCAGTGCATCAGGCATGTTCGCGGAAGCGCGAATAGATGACTTTCATGCCATCATACGCAAACGGTGTGCATCGATGTTACGGCGATTCAGGGGTAGCCCTAACAGTATATTAGCTACTCTGGCGGACAAGGTTGACGGACCTTTTATTAGACTCTGGGCTGGCAGACACGTGCGTGCACATGTGCATGTAGCCAATTAGTATAATTTTAAGTTCATGTGATTTGTTATTTACTAACATAGGATAAGTTCATACTAACACTATATGGATCCATGGTCTGAAATAAAAAGTTTGATTTGATTTGATTTGAATAACCCCCCTAATTTACAATTTATTGATATAATCCCCTTAATCATTTCATACATAAGAAATAGCAAGTTATAAATCATATGGCATTATTTTCCGGGACAATGTTAGAACAAAGTAGCTATCTAGCATATTTTGTAAAAGGTATTCTTTTGAAAAAATATTGTGTTCGAATAATAATAATAGTACACGCTGTTTCGGAACAACGCAGGTAATAGGTATCCATATAGTGTTAGAAAACTTGTACTATCTTATTATCTAGTGTTATTATAGATTATCTTACACATGATAGTAATAGTTTAGTTATAATAATATAAAATACAGATTACTATAACTTTTACCGTTTCCTGACTAGAAAATAAAAAATTTGTTCATTAATATCCAAAAAAACTTTAATATAAACAAGGACGTACCTTGTTAAACTCAGATCAAGCGTTCACGGCTCTTAATTCACTGGGGTAATCTGGAAAAGGAAAAAGAGCATTAAATAGATTTATATCTATTTCTTTAAAGACATGTATTCAGTTCCAATAATGATATCAGGTTATTCAAGGGAAAATAAATTTCAACAGCAAATCGAGTTTCGTGAAAAACTGTACTGTTTACATAACGGGAGAGTGATTTTCATGTATCTTTTTAGTTATAATGCTTACTAGTTTTCTCCACGGCATTTTATTGCAATTTTTTTCTATAAAAATTCAAATGTTTTAATTTTGCCGAAGAAATTACATGTTTTGCGTAGATATAAAGTAGCTCTGTTCTCCGACTGTCTATTGTTAATTTGTTACTCCATTTTGATAGACAGACAAACATATTAATAATCTTAACATACAACCAGGCTACAACTATCCCACAGGGCCAAGGCCTCTTCTCATACAGAGCAGGCACTAACATTGATCATCACACTAGCTCATTGTGAGTTGGTGATTTCAGAACAATGATTCCAGGATTCCGTAAAAAAAATCCTTGTCTGTAAGATTAACTATGAAAGTTCATGTGACTTTGAAATAGTCATATTGGTACTTCCCAGATTTGAGCCCACAACCTGTGAATCAAGAGGTGGGTATGTAACCTTCACATAACACTAACCGTAGACGTTGGCAGGCTTTTTTATGAGTAAGGATTCTTATTTTTATTTAGAACTAGCTGGTGCCCGCGACTTTGCTGCTTAACAAAAGATAGCCTATGTCATTTTCCAAGGTCCAATCTATCTCCTTGCCAAATTTTATTACGATCCGTTCAGCCGTTTAGTCGTGAAAAGGTAACAAACAAACAGAGTTACTTTCGCATTTATAAATAAATAAATAAATTTATAATATTAGTATGGATAGATTTACAACTTATTTTTCTAATGCTAAGATCTATCTGCAAATATATCATCACCTGGATCCCTAGAGTAACGCAATTTGTTGAATGCAAATTGGGATCAGATAACAACGGTAGATTAATGAATATGTCTAATTTTTTGACTGAAATATGAATCGAGAAATTTGAATCACAAATACCTTCATAGATAAAAGTAATAAATGGGTATCATCGATCAAAAAATATCTGCATCAACCATCTTTGATTAATCATTTGAGTTATATTTAAAGTTGAATTAGGTTGTATATTATAAAATAATGTATTTTAGGGTGTCTCAATTTGTATATAGATAATTATTATTAGATCCTAATTTTAAGAGTGTTGGTAATCAGATTTCATTATAAGGAGACTCAGTTCATCAATAAGGGCTCCGTTAGAGTTCGATACTAGTCGAACAATTCCGAACAACGCACGTGCGTAATAACCGGTGAACAATAATATGATTGTGTCAGCTTAAAGGACTATAATATACAGAATGTAAACGAATTCGTGTAATTCTCCTAAAGATAAAGATTAACCTGCAAGGGGCTTAAGCCAGTTTCAAGATCCTCAATAGAGATCTGCTCAGAAGCATTGTGTGCATAACTCATCAGCCAGAAATTAGTATTACTGGAAAATTGTTATGTGCATGTGCTTACCAGCGCTTGGTAAGTCTTCTGCGACAGGGCTGAAGGGTTCACTTTAGAAAAATATTACAGGTAGATAAGTCTGTTTAGCATAGACATATATCTAACATAACATAACATCACGCCTGTATTCCCCGAAGAGTTAGGCAGAGGTATACACAGCTGCACACCAATATTTCACCAATACTGTTATTTAGCTCCATGTAATGGGTGGTGAGTGAGTGACATTGTATTAGCTGTAAAGTTGGTCGTGTCGGTTCGGTCACCTGTATAGGTACTGAATTGATTGCAATAACGTCGCCATAAGACGTGTTAAAATATGGAAGAAGAATTCGCGGTGGTGAGCAGAGGTCGAGATGGCTTAGTGGTCAGAGCGCCTGGAGTATTTATCCGGGAGGCGCAGGTTCGAATCCTGTTCGCGACCGTATTCTTTTTCCATTTAATAGTGTAACTTTTAAGAATAAGATTTAAAAAACATTAACAAAGTCGAAGAAAGTACCAAATTCAACTGAAACCACACAAAAAAGAAAACGGATCAAAACTTATTTTAGAAATATTTTCCATGCCACAGAATTTGCAAGAATACCACATGTCCACGTATAAAACGCGGTAGTTGCGTTTAGCAGATAAAATAAAAATAAATATCCCAAGCTTAGTTGCGTACCAACGTTAGTAAAACAGATTTGAGTCTATAGTCAGAGTTGATTGCGAACGAACATCGTGTTCACGGTTCTTTACATCTTTTTTAAAACCTGTTATAGACATTTTGAAGAGCTGTTCGTTACGAGAAATTCTGAATATCAGGCTTTCAAAGTGCAAGGAATAAATTATTAAGTTGGGAAACTCAATAACTAGAGTGTGCTATAAAGTTGGAGGTAAATAAATAATTCTACCGCTGAGTTTTAGACAATCTACTGATTAGTCTTTTGTTTTAGGGACAACTTTAAAATACACTTTATAACTTTTTCTTATCGTGTGGAAGATACACAACCTAGTGTATGTGATATTTAATTTGGTTTATGTTTCGTGTTTTGTAAATGGTTGTTTACTGTTTATTTTTATAGTACTAGATTTTTTTTTTAAAAGAAATAGACTTCGATGAAGTTTTATACAACAAGTGAAGGAGAAAGTAGGTCTCGAGTCGTATCAAAAAGTCTAAATAAAAACAGAGGATAGAGAGCAATAGCGGTTGCTTCACTGACAATAGCTAAGCTCTTAAATTGAAGAAGAATTAAAGAAGATTTTCTTTCGTTTGTATTTATTTAATAATTGTTTATCTTTATAATTATTGAATTTAAACGGGACTTAATCGCGCTAAAAGTATAATATTTATTTACCTCGACGTTTCGATCAAGTTGCATTGATCGTGGTCACGAGTAGATTCTGTTTATCTTTATCTTGTTTATCTTTAGTTTTCTGTAGTTTTCTGTGGTTTAATAAATTTCTACTGTTTGTTCTTACTAGTGTCAGAAATCAAATCTACCCGTACCTCTGACATCCCCCACAGGGGTTCCGCCTTGTCGTGGTGGGGTGGCTCTAGTAGCCGTGGGGTGGCTCTAGTAGCCGTGGCTTGGTCACCCACGGTGAAGCTAGAGGAACCCGGGGATGGCCGCTCCTCTGGGCTTTGCCTGCAAGCCCATGTTGGAGCAGCGTAGGTTGCGGGCCTTATGGGGGGTGCCGCAACTGAGGTGAGAAGGTATACTGTGGAGTTTTAGTAGGTTCGAGTCCCACATAACCGCTTCGCTCCCCGTGTCAGAGCGGTATACGAGGGCATTTCTCCACATAAAAAAAGGCCTCTTACATGTCTTTACATACATCGCAACAATTCTCAGGTGTGCGGGTTTGATTGCTGCAACGAACTCGTCCTCAGTAAAGGTTGGACTATTCCAACCTTTACTGAAGACGAGTGGTTTTTAGTCGGTAGAAGTCCGGCACAGCGTCCATGATAGATTTTCCATACACAAAAAAAAAGGTTCGCTGGAATCATCCCGATATTTTCTTTCCCTGTTTTGAGCAAACGCGCATTGTTTTAAGTATTCATTTATGTTATACAAAAATTCTGTGTGCCGTGGTTTCGTACCCACATCCTTTGACTTGCCAGTGCAACGTTCATGCCGATAGGCTATCAGTACTGCCACTTCGCTTTATAATGTATTAATAATCCGTTTTTAATCAAAATACTGATAAAATGTAATTGTATTGATAAGTAATAGTCGCCATAGCGATGTCCTTTGCATAATAAAATGGATAGGGTCACTTCAATGAGTGAGTCATATTTATGAAACTCTATGTACTCGCTCATTACCAGACACAATAGAAATATAGTTCTTATCAAATAAAATTTTGTACTTTCGCGAGTATACAGATTACACTTTAATATTTATATACTAGATTTAATTTTTTATTTACAATATACACACCAGGAACACAAATGCCTTTGAAGATACAGAGAATGAAATGTATCCCTTTTAATATACGATGATCATTAAGTCTGTTTTACTTACTAGTAACTAAAACAGAATTAGAATAACGGCCACGTAGAAGTTTCTATGCAATATAAAGTTACACGGGTAATGAATCTCTTTTCCCGGAAACATCCCGGGATCCACTCCAGCTGTTCATTAAACGCATCATGCGCCGTTGCTTTGTGGATGTGGATCAAGTGAGCGGAGGAAAGAGGGGAAATGTTCATCCTCAGTGGACTAGAGGAAAAATGGGTTCATTTCTCATGAGTTACAACTTTTTGTCGTGATTTTAACACCTTGCTTAAAATAATTTGTGGAAAGCATCACTTTTTTATTGTACTAGCTGCGCCAAAAGTTTTGTATTTGAGTTTGATATTTTTAGATTTTGTATTTCTATGCAGAATTGGTAAGTAAATGTTATTTGCGTTTTCATTTATTTGACTCTTATCAATTTAGTTTTTTTTGTACGTAGGCGTTCTGTAGTTTCTGCCTACCCTCATGGATAAAAAGGCATTAGCTTATGTATGTATGTTTTATTTACAACTTTACAATTATTCGTTTCATGTTCTCCCTTCATTTTGAAGGTCGCAATATAGGAACACACAGGCTGGGTTTAAGTTCATCCTATGGTTAGATAATTTTGTAACCTACCTTAGATGCTACCAAGCAAAGCCTGTAAACCGATAATGGTACATCACATAATTCAATTTATTTGAATATTTACTTCGTTTTTAAGATTGGCTTGTCTGGGAGATTATTCTCTAGCGAGGTTCTCTTTTGATAAATGTAAATGTTATCCCATCCAAAACGTAAATGTGAAAAAACGGGCCAGGTTCGGTACTAACAAACGACGTCAAGAGTTGAAGGTGTTCCCGACAAACGAGGTGAGATCATAATGAGGGCCAAGTTCAATCGCATTTTCTTGAATGATAACTAACTATGAAAACGATTATATACATTTTATAACTTGGCAAATTTTATTGCCTAAACTTACAAGTAAATAGGTCTATTAGTTTCTTAGTTATGGGTTGAAAAGTAGCTCGAAATGGTTCAAGCTACTTCCCCCCCCATACATACACATTGGCCACATTGGCGTCTCGATACTTGTACATTTTTTCTGATATAAATATATTAAGGTAGGTACATCTAAAAGTAATGAACCAATGTATTATTTAAAAAAGAACTTGGCAATAAATATTCTATATATCCTTCATAATTTTCTTCTTCGTAAAGTTAATACTCGTGTGCACACTTTAGTGTACATACGTAAGCTATGAAACGGTGTCTTGGCATTTTAGTGAATAGTTCTTTTAAACAAATATTGTATTAGAATTGAAAAAATAATAACCCTTTATTGGTAGTCCATGTGCGCTGCCAACAAGAAAACTATCGCGACCGCCTTTTGATACACTATAAGGTGACGTCATTTTTATTTCCACAACAAATATAACTTAAAAGATCCCTTTGCATGCGTTAATACCACAAATAACAACTGCCTCGTTGGTCTAGTGGTCCAAAGCGCGACTGCTCAGCATGAGGTCTTGGGTTCGATTCCCAGGTCGGGCAAAGTGTTATTGGGATTTTCTATTAGAAAGTTCTCAGTAGCAGCCTGGAGTTTGGAATTGTGCCCAGTAGATGGCAATAGGCTTTATATATATATATATATATAATACTTAAAAACAGCATATATATAATATAATACTTAATAACAGCATTGGTGAAATATGGGTGTACCATTGTGTACACCCCTGCCTACCCCTTCGGGGAATACAGGCGTGATGCTATGTTAATGTTAATGTTAATACCTCAAATATATCAAGTTCTCGTAGTTCCGTAATCACATCGCATTTCCATTAAATACACGATTCAGTCAACAAGCGACCCGTGACCCATCTTTGACTTAAGGCAGGTGGTCAAGTCACCCCCCCAGGGGTTCCACCTTGTCGTGGTGGGGGGGCTCTAGTAGCCGTGGCTTGGTCACCCACGGTGAAGCTAACGGAACCCGAGGAGGGCCGCTCCTCTGGGCTTTGCCTTCAAGCCTATGTTGGAGCGGCGCCAGCGTAGGTTGCGGGCCTTATGGGGGGTGTCGCAACTGAGGTGGGCTGCGGTGTCGTATGGGCGGCACCGCAGCTGAAGGGTGGGGGCCGCGGCGGGAGAGGAGTGCCGGTATGTCGATGCGCCGCTCTCCCTACCTTCCGCGGGCGGCCTTGACGGGGCCGCCACCGTTAGATGGCGGACGCGGTGGGGCCGCAGGGGAGGAGGAGTGCCGGTATTGCGAGGCGCCGCTCTCCCTATCCTCTGCGGCCGTAGTGGCAGGCGGCGGGGCCACAGACCTGACCCGTCGCAGGGGACCTAGGGCGTCCAGACACGGGGTCGTCTGGCGCCCATTGCACATGGTCTCCGAGGTGGTTGCGGCATGCCATGTGTCTGGTGTGCCGAAGCGGGGGGGGTGTAATACCCAACCCCGTGAGGGAGTCCGGCAACGGACGGCTGCGGGCGGGTTCGCGGTTGTGTGCGAAAGCGTTCCCGCGTCCCGCCCTCAAGCAGCTGAGGAGGTATACTGTGGAGTTTTAGTGGGTTCGAGTCCCACATAACCGCTCTGTCTCCCCGTATCGGAGCGGTATGCGAGGGCATTTCTCCACATAAAAAAAAAAAAAAAAAAAAAGGTGGTCAAGTCAATGACCGTTTTAATGTTAGGTGAATATGCGTGAAACGAAAGAGGTGTTTCAGAATCGTAGCAAATGGAAATCGATAGTCTCTGCCTAACCCAATTGAATGCAGGCGTGGTTGTATGTACCTATATATGAAAATGCGGGCAATGCAGTTGAAACTGAGAATTTATGCTGTGACGCTCATTACGGTCTCAAATGGGGTGAATAGGGATCTAAACTTTTCCCATTCTAAACCTGTCGACTCCTAAGGTCGACAGGGTTAAAATGGGAAAAGTTTTTAAAATCCATATGTAAATTAAATATTCTAGTTCATCGATATTGAGTTCGAGAAAACGAGATCATATGTATTCTATATATATAAAAATCAATAGCTGTTCGTTTGTCTCGCTAAAACTCGAGAACGGCTGAGCCGGGGAATGGTCCAGGGAATGTTTAAACGGTGAGAAAATGTAGAAAAATTGCGAGAAAGATAAGAAAAAGCAATTTCATTTACCCATATAAACTGTTCTACCTAGTTTCCTGTCTATATGTTTATGTAATGTGTGTGCATAAATTATAAATAAATAAATAATATTTTAAAATGTATATAAATGTATATATATATTTTTTTTTAGTTATGACCATAAGATAATATATATTTCTGAGCACCCACACGTACATATTCAAAAAAGAAAAACATACAGTCGAAAGTCAATTGCCGACACACACTCATTCAGCACAATAGTGCTTAACCCTTTTCTTCTGATGTCATTTACGCGAGAATATGGCAATTGACTCCCTCTAGGGTTTCTTTTTTCGTGGGTCAACGAGTTTCTATATAAAACAGAGAAATAATAACGATAATATTCTCTATAACATTAATGATAGCGTAGTCTACAGGCCCACATAATTTGGAGGAAAACCAGATGCGTTAAGAACCCCATGGAACCCCTTTTGAGTGTTTCCGAAACACATATCCGAGCATGGAAGTATGTAGGAAAATTATTAGTAACGGGTTGATCAGTTTTATCTGCTTCCGTCCATCCATTATTACGGGATAAGCTGACGTAAATATAAAAAGCGATTACTTTAAAATCTATAAGTTAATTACGTAATTGACATCACAGAACTGACTGTCTTGCTTACCAGATGTAGCATTTTAGTGCTTCTACTCTGAAGGCCATCTCAACCTGAAATACTTTAAGTTTAGCATAAAATACCTTCAAAACGATATCCCGATGGCAATATATCAATGTTACGTTGCCGCTTTACCCCTACCCCCGGAAACAATACTACAAACTATCTTCGAATTGACACGGACAAATAGTTTCCTATAAAGCACATATACGTTATCATAAGACGTATTAATGTGGAAGAATAATACGGCATAGTAAGCAGAGTTCAGGAGAGCTTAATTGGTAGAGCGCCTGTAGTGTTCATTCGAGGGGCCAAGATTAAAATGTGAGTTAGTCACAACCTTATTGATTTTCCACAAAAACATATGTGTCTACGATATTTTAGGACTAGTCAATTAGTGAATTCAGTAGACCAAATAACACGTGAATTTTGGAAAATAAATTTGAAATAGCTTACTGAAACTCTCAATAGAAAATAAATATATTCAGTCCCTTGAATATTGAAATAAAATGTTTTATATAATTAGTATTTTCCACACGACTTCGATTTACACATGACGAGTTTGGGGTAGGTCGGAGCCTCGAAGGTCATTTGAGGTAGACGACATCTAATATGTCAACCATCTAACTTCAAATAAATTTTAAATTTAAATTGTTTAATACGCTAATTGCGGTTCGCATTGAAAGACTGTTGAGTTAAAGGGTTAGTTATGCATGAATTAATCAGATCTATAAATGGTAAAAACACATAAAGAAAATTTAATGATAGCATATTTTTGATGTAATTACAACACGATAAAAAAAAGACAAAGTAAGTGTCATTATACATGTTAAACATATATACGTAAAAAAAATGTAAAATGTAGTTAAGTTTGTTGGAACCTAAAAAATGTGGGATACGTAATTCTCAAGATATATAAGTCACTCGAAATCATTTCATTCCACAAATGGATGATATGAACAACTTCTATGTAGCCAGTGGTCCTGGAACATTCCTCATGGGATTCAACTCGTTCTCCATTCTACTAATTAGGTACAAAGTAATGAGGCCAGTTAGAGATTGTATACATATATATATATAATTGAGGAGTAATCCTTTGGGAGTTGCCGTGGCGGAACGGCAAAAAGGGTTGATGGGCTGTTTTCACGCGATGTACAAACAAAAGAGAATAAATTGTTAAACTTCTTTTTAAAGTTCCATGAAAATAATGATGATGCTAAGTTTGTTTGGTAATGCAATTGGCTGGTCCAAAATATCACAATCAGTCCTTAATTTTTCATAATGGATGAGATCACTTTCAGTTTGATAATTTGATAAACAGAAATATTTGTAGCAACAAAATGGAACCTTGAGGAACGCCATATTCGCAAAAAATGCTCATTAGTAGGAATGATGGGTAATTTACTAGGTGGAGAGGTTTCACTCGCGTATAATTCTATTATAATTACCTACGTAATACAAACGAACAAAAAAAAATATAGTGAAAAATTCACAGTTTGTCTCTTTTTACCAATGCTCAGTCCTCATCGGGCGGTTAGGCTTATGCCGTTTCGCGTCACACTGCTCGTTCGCGCGGGTGTTGGAATATTTTCATCTTAGATTATCTCCTAAACTAAGCATCCAAATAACATGCTTAAAAGTGCAAAATGTATCTTCATAAAATTGTCTCCATGATAAAATAACTTTCAGTGGTGAGGATTAATATCACATAACATAGCATCACTCTTGTATTCCCCAAAGGGGTAGGCAGAGGTGTACACAGTTGTACACTCACATTTCACCAATGCCACCTATTAAATCCCATTTAATAAGCCTATTGCCATTTACCGAGCACAATTCCAAACTCCGGGCTGCTAATTGGAATTTATTTACAGAAAAACTCAATAACACTTTACCCGACCCGGGAATCGAACCCGAGACCTCGTGCTCGGCAGTCGCGCTTGGGACCACTAGACCAACGAGGCAGTATTAATATGGCATACCTCATAATAATGCTCTTGAATCACTTAATATTTTTTAATTTATTTTTGGCACAATATACCTTATTGTTGCGTATGTAGGTATAAGAGATAGATATATGTAATCGCGAATACCGCGTAATTTAACCGCCAGTTTTTTCTTCCGACTTACTTAACAAATATTAATATTTAAGGCTAGCTGAGAGGTGTAGCCGAATGTTAGATAGCCTATACCATTCCTCACATACCTGGCTACCATATTCAAATGTTTTTTTCAAATCTGACTGGTAGTTCCAGAGATTAGACGTTCAAATAAACAAAAAAAACTTTACTATTTCCCTTAGACTAAGTCAGAATTCAGTTATGAAAGTGGGGTAATACGGCACTTGAGTGATGAGATTCTAATTCGATGCAGTCGTGGTGACTTTCGGTAAATACATTTTTTTGTTGTTATTATTATTTTATAGTTGTTCGAGTTCGTTTAATTAAATGGTTCATTCGTTTAAATTTCGTTGTTCAAAAAGTCGTGGCCAAGTGGTTACGAGCCTGTGTTGGTAAGTTCCGAGTGGTAGTGGGTTCAAACATGGCTTGTGAATATGACAATTTCAATGTCTTATTATATACTTTCATATAAATTTTAAAACAGATTGGCGGTGAAGGAAAAATATCCTGAATAAACCTGAAGGTAATAGTCTGAAATTGTCAACACAGTCCGCATGCGTGGTGATCAATTATCTCGGTTGTTAATATGGTTAATTGTTAATATGGTTATGTACACGTAGTTAAATTTTTCGTCGGAAACCAAAATACTGTTTTATATAAAGGGAACAAATTAGATAAGGAAATAAAAAAAATGTCCGTATACATTAGTGTGCGGTGTGATTGGAGAGAAATTTGACCCAATATGAAAAAGAAAAAAGCTACAAAAATAAAGAACATCTTTAGCTATTTATTTTCAGTGCTTCTTATAAATATTAAAATTTCCAGATTGAAGTTTCAAAATAATCATATTTATAGTTAAAACTGAGTCCCTAAATTAAGCATAAATCGTTTTTTTTTTATTTGCGTTCTCGTGCGCCACTTTGCTGGGTTGTTTTTACAAACTTACGTAGCAGCGCGTACACGTCGCGTCGATCCAATGGGCAGTAAAAAGCATTTCTATTTTTACTTTATTGTAACATTTTATTTTTCTTTCGATGTGGGTTGTAATAAGATAAGCACTAAGCGAGGTCACGCTGCTATATATATTCCTGCAACCGTAATGTTTAAAGGCTTCTTTGTAACGTCATCGATAAAAATAATGTCGTCGTTTTTTTTTTTCTGTACGTACTTTATTATAATTTTATTGTTATTCTGTTACAGAAAACTTAAAAGACTAAACATGTCTATAATAAACATGTAATTATGTATGTGTAAAATTGTCCTTATAATTACAATTAATTAAAGCTGTTGCCTCGCTCATTAGCAGACACAATAGATTTTTATTGCTACAACGTATAATTATGAACGTTGTTGAGCCGATATGTTAAGGTCGACAAAGATAATAATAATTATTAGATTTGTGATGAAAGAGTTATAAAAAAAGACATCCACGCGTAGATTCTGCTACCAAACTCTATTAATGGGAGACCATGGGATATCTATCATTTTAGACACTAGAGGGAAGTGATGGATCGTTGTGGAGAAAAAAGAGTGTTAATACCGTGTTGTTGGAGTTAATAACAGTATTCGTGAAATGTGGTTGTGTAGGTACCTACCTCTCGAAGAATACAGGCGTAATATTAAGTTAGATGCAAATAAATACAATATCTAGCTACTTCCACAATATTGACACTCGATGGCGGTCACTGTACGGTCTAACAGCTCCTGATGATGCCCCGTGGGGGGTCGAAATACGTGTAGAGTTAGTAGTAATATAATCCAATAGTTAGTAGTTGCGATTTTTCATCGCTTGCGTATGTGCATATATATTTGCGGGCGAGCGGGCGATGCAAAGGTATTTGCATAACTACCCTCAATATTGTAGAAGTAGCTAGATATTGTATTTATATTATTGTACTCAATATTGTGGAATTAGCTAGACATTATTTTGTATTGACAGACACTGCACGGTCTAACAGCTCCTGATGATGCCCCGTGATGGGGCGATATACGTGTAGAGTATTATAATAAAACAACTTTTAACCAGATTAATCGCGTGTATTATTGATGTTGATTGTAATGGACTTTCACAAAGTAACGCCTGAATCTATCCAATAGATCAATCACTGTTTGAGGCGGTAATAAAAGATATTGAAGTCCATGGTAAGAATCACTGTATTAATCAATAGTTATGATATTATGGTTGTGATGTATGAAAGACCGGAGCTAGTAGAGAGCGAGAACTTTAAATATATTATTTGATTAATAAAATTTGAGAAATAACATATTAATTTCCACACAGTGCAACACAAATACAGACTAAATAAAATATTAAATAGTAAAACTAAAATAATCATAGATGGATGTAAATAAATACAATATCTAGCTATTTCCAACTGCTTACTTACTGATTTTAACCGACTGCCCCAGAAGGAGGTTTATGTTTCTAAATAGGATTATTTTACCACTATACACGGTAATGACATCGATTGAAATTTTCCAATTCTCCAAATACTTTTCAGTCCAGTTTCAGTCCCACCAGATGTAGCTCAATAACATTATTTTTACAATACTTGCACCATCATTCGTCAGTAATGTATTTCATGAAAACTTTTATACAAACGTATAATGACTACAAGCCAATTGTTAAACAAACTATGAATTCATCGATTGTTGGGAACCACTCGAATTCTAAATATATCGATACCCGTGTTCGTTTTGTATTTCATCTGGATTTAATTTTATGCGTCCTAAATATGGATCGTAATGAAACAGAAATAAGTTGGAGTAATACCAATGAAATAACCCTTTGTTGGGAAGTATGGCCATGTAATCATACATAAATGAGATTTTCATTAAGGTGTAAGTAATTATATATTGATCAGTCAGCTGTTCACCGCGTTATATTTCCACTATACAGTTGATTAATATCCAATAGTTCACTCAAACGAAAGCCACACTCATATGGATAGCCTCGTCTTAAGTAGAAAATTAATTACTCAGATGATTGTTTCTAAAAAGAGTGGTTAAGTAAAAGAAAGGTAATTTTATAGTTATAAAATATAAACCGTGTTTTATTTTAAATGTGAATATACATTAATTTGGTAATATATCATATAAAATATTCAAGAAAAAGGATGTTCAAAATTTTATGAAACAAGCATATTATTATAATATCATTAATCAACCAACATTTAATAAAATTGTTGTAAAAAAATACATAAACATGTTCAATGCATAAATTGTTACAGTTTATTAATATAAACTAAGTTTTCTTTACACGAGACGCTACATATTACATTCTGTATTTGTTTAATACTGTAATAGAAATGAAGAATGTACCTTAGTACGTACGTAGGTACCTACAAAGAGGTATGTCATAACATATTTATTATAGCTCTACTGAGTTATCCACTTTGTATGTACTGATAATAATTTGTTTTTTTTTTTTTTTTTTTAAACGTTGCCCGTACTAGGAATCTCTTCCTGTATCGTGGGTGCGTTTACAGACATATAATCTCACAAGCACACAAACACCCAGACCCGGAGCAATTATCTATCATATCAACTTTAATAACACAATAACGGCGCATCGAACTCCGAGATAGGCTTTATGCAAAAATCTGTTAGCAGGAATCGCACTTACGACTTTCTAGTCCACAGTCTTCCCCATTCATAAACACAGGCCTTTTAAGTTCCGCAAATATTTCAGTGAAATGGCTCAAAGAGTAATGAACACTAAAGATGACTAATGAATGAAGAAACATTTGGTTTTAATGTTTATACCAAGGCCATTACACCAAACGGTAGGTCCATAAAGTAGCTTTTATTACAACGGGTGGTTTGTTTCAATTTCAGGCCTGGAACCAGCATAGGTTAGGCGTATTTTAAGTGTTTATTGATGAAGTCTCGAATGAATCTGAATAAAATGTTCTGTACGGTTTAGTCCTTGGATCCTTAGATTATACTAGGATACTTAGCTTTATGACAACATTTTATTTCAGTCATCACGAGTATTAATTAATAATCTATTCAATTTTTAAATAAGTAACAAAATAAAAAAATATGTTTATAGATATGTACATGATAATTAAAAATATTTACAAAAATAAAACTTAGCTTTATTAATTATTTTATACCTTATTAATTATTGGTCACTCTCACTACTCACGTGCATTTTTAATGATTTCCGGACTAGTTTAATCACAAACGGAACGCTTAGTCTTGAACTGAGCACGCGGTTATCACCGAAATCATCGACTAATTAATATGAATGCGGCTCAAGGAAGTAACTAATATATATATATATCTGTTTTATTTAGTGACAAGTTGTAAACAAGTTAGAGACTTACTACTTTGGTATAAAATACTCTGTAAATATCGGGAATCTTCCAATTACAACAACTTAAATAGAAGAATTTTGTGTTATCCAATTTAAATCGTAGTTACTAGTTTATCTATTGAGTACCTCTGCCTATTGAAAGTTCTTTAGTGTAATTATATTTAAAATTAATTTGCAAAATAATAGGACGTTAAACATGATTAATAAAATCGTAAAGGGCATCCCCTCGATGGAATCGAAGGGATGCCCTTATCGAGCTTGACCCAATTAAAAAAGAAACAAGGATTTTTGATATTTTGGTGAATATTGTTATTAGGTTACTGAATTTCCTGGTGAACGAAATTAAAGTCGTTAATTCTTTTTTTGGTTTCTCTGATAAAAATATTTAACATAATAAAAATATACAAACCATTTTAATAAAAGAAATTACGGCAGTGCACAACATTTATAACATATAATATTAAACGTTACGTTATAAATGTTGTGATTTCTTTTAAATTGCCCGTAAGAATTTTCTCTTGAATGCGTCTGCAGATACAAATAGTGCAAGCAGGTCATTTTAAAATGCAATAGTAATAATATATATTTCATAAAATAAAAAATTTGTACTGCTTAGCAATGCTTTCTATTTCTCTTTAAATTCTAAATAATGGTAGCCTATCGGTCGGTACCCATATCTTAATGTAATGTATTAATACGGTAATTTTAAGATGACATTGTTCTTATGATATTATTTTTTATCGTTTGAAATAATTTCATATATCTTCCGAAGCATATTTACCAAGCGAACCAATTATATAATGTACTCTATTTTATGTTGAATAAATATGACCTTATCAATATTAATATCAGTCAATATAAATACCTTGTTAAATGTATAAGCAACTTTATTTGCTTAGGACTTAGGTACGGAGATACTTGTTGTGATATTTATATCAATTTCAATACCAATTTTATTATTATTTATAAATACTTCAGAAAACAAAAAAGAAACAATACATATCCTATTTCCCCTTCCCACTTCCATATTTCACCAATGCTTCTCATTATTAGCGCCTGAGTATTTCATCTAAAAACTGCTGTATGCTGCAAGACGATTTAGAGGTCGAACAAATTATTATTACTATATATTACTACATATAAACTACATGTTCCATGTAACTGACTTCCAATCTAAATTCCAACACAATGTAAACACTGTTGATGGAATATCTAACGATGTTTCCACACGTAATATGGTATTTATATTATGAAAGCTCTTCATGTTTACGTGAAACAAAAATCTCTTAATATTTAACGTAATGATATACTAAGTGTTCTACTCTAACTGTATATAAAACAAATCTAAAAGGCCTCTAATAATAGTTTCGTAGGAACACAGAATACCTTTTAGTTTGTTGATAAACTATGAATTGGAAGTCAGGTTTTAAACAACAAATCCATTTGTTAGAATCCGTCAAAACTTCTCCCTGTATTGTTTAGATAAAATAGTTATTGAAATTCCTAAGAAATTAGGAATTCAATTAGCAGTGATCAGAGTCCCGTATCAAAAACTTTCGCGTCCTGTTCTGGTTGAGTTTGATTCGTAGTCAAACTAGTTGGCCTTTTATTAACATTTCTAAGTGACATGATGAAATTTGGTCTATTCTGAATATAATAAGGGCGATATACAATGTTTGGAAAAACATTTGTGTAAATTCAATACTTAAAAACTTATAATACTACTTTAACCAAAAAAAAACTACGTCTATTTTCATTACTGTTTAGACATCAACAATAGACAAAACGAATAAAATCAACAAAAAGAAAGCAAAACAATTTCCACTTCAAAGATAGACAGCGTAATCTAAAACACAGATAATAGGTACTCCAATTGAATTCTGACTCGAACAAGACAAACATTACATACAAAGGCTGCCTCGAAAATCAACGTTGACAGCGTACCTGGGTTTGTTCCTGAGGTCAAACATGTTTCAGTTCTACCAGACTTAATATACACTGACGTACGTATCCCTAGGTTAAACAACAAACGCGGTCTGTGCAAGCTAACTTTGAACTAGTGAAATAAATATGAATAGAATAATAATATTTTTTTAAATGAAGAGTAAAACTGAAAGTAGGCTGCAGTCACAACTGTAGACCAAAATCTTTAGCTTGCGAGAAACCAAAAAATATAATGTATTTGCATTAACAGTGAACCCGCGCAGTATTCGGAGAGGCACATGAAGGGCGGTATACCTGCAGTGGCTTGGTAGGTCATGCCAATTTTCAGGTCGACAATAATCTGAGATTCCGTAGAACAACCCAGGGGGGCCCACCCTCGCAAAATCATGCTTTGTGTCCCTTCCAATACTAGGAAATCCAATAACAGATGATTTCGAATCGTACCTCAATCTATCAACGCCTGGCCTCCGCTCAATTACTAGGAATCAGGTTTCGTATACGAAAAAACATCCGCTCTAATTGAAGAGGTAGAGTGCGTGACTGAACGGCGTGCAAACATTTATTGATCAAACGCTGTGTATCGATTGCCTAAACCCTTGCAGGTACAACCGAGGAAGTGTAATCATGACTCACCTACACAATTCTTGTTTGACATTATTAACCCTTTGACTCACTAATTAGCAGACACAATAGATTTTAATTGTTATGACGTACATGCTTATACGTGCGTGAGCTTACATGTTAAAATCTCTTTCTGTTTCCGTACGTACGTACGTATTATAAATATCATGACGGCGATAGATAAAACTTTGACTTTCATCGTCTATTAAAATAATGAATAAAGCTAATGTCGTCCTCAAAACATTTGAATATGAGTACGATAGTAATCTGAACTAATTAGTCACTAGATATGCTAGACCCGTGACCTGGTCACCGCGCTTCTGAAGAGTACACCACAAGCACAGTATACAAATAGTATGTGTGCGAGTCGGTAGATAATATATTTTAGTGTGTACGAATAACGTAAAGTTATTAATTTCCTGCTCACGACCGTATTCTCTTTCCACAAAAATTTATAACTTTAGAGTTCGCTATTTATCTGTATTTGTAAAATGTTTGTTGATGTTACTTCTATTGGTGAATGCAAAATAAAGCTGGTCTATGATATAATTTCCTCAACTGTACATTTGCCTAAATTATATTGTTAGGTCAACGTCTTTTGTCACGACTAAAAAAATGAGTGCAAAATGTTGGATGAAAAACGCAATGATTTTGGCAACGATATGTCAGGGAAATCCGGAAAGAGGAAACAATTTCACGCCTGTTATTCGGGTAATAAATTCCTGATGCTGTTAGAAGGGAGAAGTGGCAATATAATATGTGACTAATACATTTATTTCTTTTAGAAATTTGAGTTTACAATGTTGAAAAATATATAACCCATATATGCATTTTTTATATTTTTGAATGAATCAGAACATTACATACACTGGTTAGAAAAAAAAACATTACTCACTATATTTTACCATTATGGATCATCATAATATGAATGTCATGACATGTTGGATTTGGAGACTAATTATAAGAAAAGAAAATAGGTAAACATTACCCGATCACGCAAAAATATAAATAACACATACACAACATTTCATTCGTTTTAATGACACCCACGTAGGTGAACCTACGGGAAAAAACTTGTTATAGGAATCGCTATAACAAGACGTTGCAGTGCAATTGATAAAAAATGTATAATTATAGGAAACTTATACAATATGAATTTGCAGTGATAGCCTCGTGCCTCCGTTGAACAGGCAAGTCAAGAACATAATTATAAAAAATGAAAAATTGCTTGAATAGCTTAAGTTTTCATCAGTGAAGTGCCCTTGTGAGATCCTCAGTGTTAATCAATAAACGTTAAGACTTATAGTTAGATAAATAGGTGCCTAGAAAGCAGTTTTACAACTCCAATGAGTATGTCGGTCAGGTTACGATCTGTATTGTAAATAGGTCAAGGGAAGCGTTACGAGTAAAAAGTCAACAATATGTGCCTACCTCATGTTGTAGATTATTTTTCGAATTAATTCATCCAAAAGTATAACAATAATTTGTTCTGATAAATTATTTATTATTGCACACAATAAAGACATATTCCACAAAACAACACCCCACACATGTAGACGTACACACATACACATATAAAAAAATATAAAACAGAAATATTGTTTTCAGTTTTGTTTTTATCTTTATTATTTACATGTATTGCTGAAACACATGCCTTAATTCATATTTATTATTATGGTATCGGAACTGTCACTCCTAAATAAACAGCTTACATTCTAGAAGAATAAACTGCCAGACACTACCAGATACTGCTGTATCGACTCTAATATACTCGTATGTATATAATGCAAAGGTCTATGATGATGATGATGATGATGATGATGACAATGGTTGAATGACCGTGACATATATTCTAATTGACGACTGTCTCGTCAGTGTAGTGGTCGCAAGCGCGGCTGTTGATTCCCGGGTCGGGCAAAGTGTTACTGAGTTTTTCTGTTAGGAAATTCTCAGTAGCAGTACGGAGTCAGGAAGTTGGTGGTGGGACACCCCCGTGCTTCGGGGAGCACGTAAAGCCGTCGGTCCTGCGCCTGATCTCTCTCTGGTCGTATCGGATTGCCGTCCCATCGGACTATGAGAGTAAAGAAAGAGGGAGTGCACTATAATACCTCCTGCATACTTAGCTAATATCCGTGGAGATAGGCCTACGTGACCGAAATACGGTCGGGAGGAGTATTATACTAATTACATTTGATTACCTCAACAAAGCTAACGATGACATTACAACTATTAGCAAGGCTTTCGATTTGAGTAAAACATCAAATATAATTACGTATATCATAAGTATACAATAACTTAAAAACGATTCTAAAATAAAAATCAAGAAAAACTCATGCGTTGAAGTATTCCTCCGCATCGCTGTCCTCCGAGAAGGTGCCCAGGAGACTGGCAGCATTGCCACGTTGGATTGCAATGCTGATTCGTTGACCTAGAAACAAGCCAGCCTTCTGGTCACGCGAAGATTTGACTAGTCTCCGAGAAATCTCTTTTATCATAAGTATATCTGATGTCATTATCGGTTTGAAGGGCAGTTTGTTGTTATTCAGAGTTGACAAATTTAATCATTGATGAAAGAACTACTATAAGCTTACCAACAAGTGCACATCAAATAAATCCATCAAATGAAATTATTTAAACAAAACATATGTATAGCATGCAGTCTGTAGATCCGTTATAGATATTTTTTTTTTTTTCCTTTTTTTTTTCTTTATAATGTTATAGATATTTTTTTTAAAGATCTGTTAGTACCCTGCGAGTCCTGTATAATAATAGTTTCAGAATGTTGATGGAGCTGCCTCGCTTTTGCAGCGTGGCAGATATGCGTGGAGTATGCTGTGACACGTGCAAACTGCTTTAGAGCAAAAGTTAAAAATAGAGTGGCCTCCCTGATGTGTCCCTAGCGAGACAGTACCAACCAGCCTTCTAAATACTATTTTAGGGAGATTTAAATGCCCTGTCGTGAGGCACTGGAACTTTGTGCATAGTTGTAGAGGTGCCCTTTTTAATCCATACTAAAATTATAAATGCGAAAGTAACAAAAAAATCGGTAAATGAATTTGGCAAGGAGATAGATTGGACCTTGAAGAAGGATATAGGCTACTTCGAAGTCGTGGGCACTAGCCAGTATTAAATAAATTACAATTACTCACATAGCTATAAGTGTTACTTACAACAATCTATGGATGTCCGTGTGCTTTTAATTAAATAAATAAATAAATATCTCGCTAGCAGACCGGAAATACAACAGGATAGAGTTTGAAATGATACACTCAGAAAACGAGTTAAGTATGTAGGCAACCGAGCTTGACCTGTTCGCAAAATGCAACATTTTTATTTTGTACGAGATATTTTAGTTCCTGAATACAGGCACAGCTCACCAGGTATATTTATCATGAATAGCACCTAAATTATATGCAATGAACTGAGTATCAATTTTATTATTATTTATCAACTAATATAGGGTTAATCTTTGGTTGTAGCAACTGTATTATACAGTATTGAATCTACAGTTATAAAAACCAAAACCTCGGTAAAGGCATTTCAACTTTTAGTCAGTATGAGTCGAGAAAATAAAAGTAAGGGAAGTAGTATTGATACTATTCAATTGTTTTCATAATTAACAAAAAATATTTAAAAGACAATATATCCAAACAAAATAAAATAAGAAAGATAAAACTAGTTGGTAGAGTCAGTCAGTAGGTATCAAGTGGCAACAGAAGGAACCCTTTTTCATGTTTATGTCCTTACTACGTTCGTAACTGCGTGGGCTAAAATTTATTAGAGGAAGGACCAATGTTAATGAGTCCTAGAAATTTATTTCTTCGCCTTATTTGGAGCTATATTTTAGTTCGAAAATATTTAGCAGAATACCTCTTATTTATTTATTTATTATGTTTTAGAGTTCTTGTATGTAAGTATGTATGTGTGTTTGTGAGTTCTTTGTATTCCACCATAAACAACTTCTAAATAACTCAACCAATTTCGATAGGGTATAACCAACATAGGCTAGTAAGATTAAAAAAAATGGCAGTGTGGCATGCTTTTTTTATTAATTTCATCTTGTTTTTTTAATGTGCTTCATTAATCTATATAAATAAAAACCAATTACCGAAAGATCTTCACTTGAGAATTACTCGATCGATATGGCAGATTTTTTGTTCTGTTTCGCAATCATCGGAGCAAGGTTTGTATGAAAGAATGATTTTTGAATCTACTGGAAATGTCTGATATTTAAATGTTATTTTGTATAAACAACACCTACCCATTATATAATTCAGTTTACCAATTACTTTAAAGATTTCTCATTTATCTGTTTACGGGTCAAATAAACAATTTACAAAAAAAAAAGTACACAATTATTATTTTCACCACGAACTGCTTAGTGATTCTTAAAGAAAATAACACCAAAGAAAAACTGCTAAATTATTTATATTTGTTGACGTTTTAACAACACTTAAAAACCGAAAGACGTTACTTAAAGACGTGATCATGGTGTTAATTTTGCCAATGTCGGGTACCCTCTCGAAGATATAACAACAGTCCCTACAATTATCCAAATTGTGAGCATGGTATTCTCTAAGCATGTAATTAGGACTAATCGATTAGTAGAATTAGGGTTTCTTATATTCTAAGCACGTAATTAGTTAAAATGCAGGCACATAGCAATTAAACTAAGTTATATGGTCCCATGATTACAGAAATGTGGATAATTGGGAAAAGAACGTGCCTAGAAAGTCCTGAATATTGTAAGATACGTAAAAGTTTGAAAACATGAAATTGTACAAGATCAAGGTAATATTTAAAATAATTAAGGGCGTAAACAAAAAACAGAAATAAATTTTAAGGAAATAAAAAAACAAAAACACAGCTACTTTTAATATTTATTAAAATAAGCAGGAAAATGTGAAAACACAATTAGTGATCAATTTTTCCGCTCAATTTGTCGATACCGTCAAAACAAATTAGTCAATCTATTGTTCACTTTCCTGATATGCTTTTGTACAATTTCCTTTCAGTATAACCCAATAATCCATTATGCGAATTCGCTCAAACTGAAAATTGAGACTTAGTTTTATGTAAAGTAATTTAAGGAACCTTCACTTGTTGCTTTCTAGTATAAGGCCATCACAGCAAAATAACACCAAGTTGAGAAGCAAATACCCTTCGAATTTGGTTCATGGCCTCATAAACTCAAGGCCAAATATTATACTAGTGCTAGTGTTGAGAATTTCATACATAAAATTGTAATTATGATATAATCGGTGTGGTAGCTTATTATTAACCGACTTCATTTTCATTATTATGAGGGGCTTATTCATTTCCTTGGGTTTTATGTTGTAGACCTGAAAAATAATGAAGACTCTCTGAAGTCTGTCAAGCTTGATTTTAGCAATAGTTCCTACTGCTATGTAACCTTCTCTTTGTCTTTACAACCTACTTTATTGTTTCGGTCTATAAGAAGAGCCGGCTTTAGTCCAGCATATATATGGGCTGTTTCCTTTAAGTAATATTTTGCGTCTTTCAAAAAATAGTTAGCATCTTCTGAAAGTTATACATTTTCGCGGAAAAAAGAATACGGTCGCGACCATATTCTTTTTCCACAAACATTTATAACTTTAAGGTTCGCTAAGCATGCGTTAATGGTTTTCAAAGATTTATCTGTATTCGCATCTTCTTTTTTCACACGAAAGGAGGTTATGTCCAAATCTAGTGTCAAGAGTTGTATAACCCACCCGTAGGATTATCACTTGATTTAACGTCTGCTATTAATTAACAAAAGCCAATACCCATAGTTCTAAGTTGCCCTCAGAAGGGGCAGAGTCTTGCCGCACTAAGTGTTGCTTACAATCCTGAGGTTGCAACTGTAGCAGCATTAGACATGCTGCTATACTTCAACATCAACATCATACGCCTGCCTTTATCCCAATTTAATTGGGGTCAGCGCAGCAAATTTCCTACAAAAATATGAACAACAAGTATAACTTAGACGTATTTAGAATTATTACTAAGTAGATGTTTTATATGATACTTATAGTTTACAATATGGGGCATCCCTAATCTTTAGTTCCAAAAAGCCAGCTATTTCATTCCGACACGAAACTGGACAGATAAAATCCAAATAATGTTTATGGTTGTGTCTCTTCTCCTTTTGGTATTGTAAGATGAAGCGTTTATGTAATAACCGGATGAAGATTTATCCCAATTGGGAGAAACCTGTTCATTGTTCCATTCAGGGTGTCGAATGGGAATTGATAAATGATTTTTCAAACAGAAAGTTAATCAAAATGTTCCAAAAAAGATAATTTAAAGACCGCATATAAAATCTCTCAGGTCAACCTAAGAGTTTGTCGACTGCTTAACCGGGCTTTCCTGTTTGTTTCCTGTCAATAGAAAATTAAATCCCCCAGCCAGGGCATTCAACTTATAAACTAAGCAACAATACGCTTAGGACGCGGTGGAGTACGGGCCTCGGCTTAGGGCGTCGCTGGTGGGAGGACAGCAAGAGACTGGCTGTATCGGATTTAAAATAATGTCTGCAGACGAATACGTCTTTCCGTATATTCAAGGTAACAGTATAGGGAACAAAAAATAACACAGAAAAATCGATCATTATGACGTGCCTAAATGACGTCACTTTACTAATACTTTCCATTGACCTCATAAACACACCTTTACGGTGTACCATACAAATATAACGGGGTTAAATCAAAATAAACTAAGGAGGAAAATAACCAATAGATTTTAACATAAAAAAAAATATGATTTTTGTTATTACAACCTTTATAACTGCTATGGAAAATATTTAGATGGATTTAAAGTAGTTAAGAATATTGAAAATTCAAACATATTCATATATGTTGTATGTGTTGTGTGTTGTGTATATTGTATGTAAACAAAAAACCTAACATGGCATTTTTTTAAAACACATGATAATTACATGTGTTTTAAAAAAATGCCATGTTAGTTTTAAGTTTTAATCGTTTTCTTCCAGTGTGATGGTTACGGTTGGTAAATTTATTTAAAATCAGTCAAATATAATTAAGAGCATACCTTGTCAGCATATTTAATGACGCTTAAAATCTTCTGTCAAATAAACTACATCAAACGCATTATCGCATGCGTAGCGGACTCACAGGATCCGGGAGGTACAGATTCTGCTCATGACCGTATTTTTCTTTCCACAAAAATGTAAAGGTTGACTATTGACTAGACTAACTCTAGGCTACGTATGTACAATGACAAGATATTAATAAAGAAAATAAATATATAACATTGTAGTTTCGGCGTAAAGGTCATCTCGTAAAGTGCCCAGAATACCGGCAGCATTATCAAATTGAATCCCAATGCCAATTCTCTGACTGAGAAACAAAAGTTAAAGTTCGTATCCTATTAATAATGGAACAATAACTCAATGAAAATTGGAAACGTAATATCAAATACGTCAGGCCATTGGGCAGCATAAATTTGTCTGAAACGTAAAGCGACCAGATTTATTAGATAATAATAGAAAATTATTGTCAGAATACAAATAGATATAACGGCATAAATCTGGTTTAAAGGCAATACAAACGGATTATTGCAACTCCACGGTCTAATAGTGTTGTGAATAAATAAAACACATGAGTGAGCTAGATAAAGGTGGTTTAAGATGGGTAATAATCCCTTGGATCCTGTTTTGGTAAGGTAAAACCTTTCTACTAGGGTTGGGTATTTGTTAGTTAAGTTCTTCGAATATTATACAAAAACTTATAAAAAATATAGTATGGTACAGGAAACAAATTTCATATTGCGTCACAATAAATTGATTGGTTAATTCAAGAAGTTTCTTTTATTAAGCTATTATGTAGAAAACAAGTCATTACTACTGGCAGGCTAAACAAATACGTATACCTAAATATATTCTAAAAATAAAAAATACTTTTCCTTTAAAGGTATAAATTTTTGTTGAAAAAGAATACGGTCGTGAGTAGGATTCCTCGCAAGGATTCGAACCTGCATCTCCCGGATAAATATTTTAGTTTCCAGTTCGCTAAGCATGCGTAATGCTTTCCAAAGATTAATCTGTATTTGTTAAGGTAATGGCATCTTTACAACATTGTTTTAACTGCAAAGTTAGTCGTGTCGGTTCGGTTTCCTGTAAAGGGACCGAATAGATGGCAATGATGTGACCAAAAGACATTTAAAATGTGGAAGAAGAATTCGCGGTAGTGAGCAAAGGTCTAGATGGCTTAGCGATCAGAGTGCCTGGAGTATTTTTCGGGGAGGCGCAGATTTGAATCCTGCTCACAAACGTATTCTTTTTCCACAAAAATTTATAACTTTAGAGTTCGCTAAGCATGCTTTAATGCTTTTAAAAGATTTATCTGTATACTTTTCCTTTTAAAGAAAAGCATACTTCGAACCTGCGCCTCCCGGATGAATACTCCAGGCGCTCTGACCACTAAGCTATCTCAACCTCTGCTCACCACCGCGAATTCTTCTTCCATATTTTAATATTAATAATTAACGCACGCTTAGTGGTCAAAGCGCCTGGGGTATTCATCCGGGAGGCGCAGGTTTGAATCCTGTTCGCGACCGTATTCTTTTTCCATTTAATATAATAACTTTACAGTTCGCTAAGTATGCGTTAGTGCTTTTCAAAGATTTATCTTGAAAAACATACTTATCATAAAAAAGACATCTCTTTAAACTAGCGCAGTACAACAATGACGTCATAAAATAATGGTGGACTTTACATTAAATGTATTAAATTATGATTAAAATCCTCTTATTGGTCATCTTATCCATAGTAAGATGCCAAAGTTTGCTTAACCTTAATTATTAGACCGACCAGACAACCACATCTAAGTGCCTCGAAATCTTTTCATTGAAGAAACAAATACTCATCTCTTCAAAACTAGCACAAGACAACAATGACGTCATAAAACAATATTGGACCTTACATTTATTGCAGTGACGTAACAGAGGTGTTCGTAACTCAACAACGCGGTCAAGTGTCTGACCGACCCTTGTTATAATTCCGGCAGACACTGAAATATCTCGAGTAGGTACGCTCGAGAATTATGAGTGATTCTAGGCCGGGAGTTTTTATCTTTAGAAATATGAAGGATTAACTTGTAATTTTGAAGGTAAGTGGGGTTAAAATGGTGCCCTATGTAAATATTATAGACAACTATGAGGTAAGTGTGTTAAGCAGAAATGTACTAAGAATACTCACTTTGAATCCATATAGGCATTTTAAAATAACTTCATGCCTGTATTTCCCGATAGGTGAAGCAACCCACAAAACTACACGATGACTGATGTATGTGTGCCGTCAGTTAGAACAGGTCAACTCGAAACTGATATGGCTCTTTCCTAAAAAGGCCATTCCAGATTTATATATATAATGATGTCTGGACTTTAAAAGAGACCTTAAGCTTTGAGTTTGTTTCGGCGTTTCTTCTCAGAGGTAGTCAGATAGGAAACGCCGACGCCATCTAGATCATAGTGACATGTTAAAGAGTTTTTAAAAGACCTACTTACAGAATAAACGATTTCATTTCATTTCATTTCAACTTCTTCACACGACTGCCCAAAAAAAAGTGTGATGTTTTAGGGTTGGTGTATGTATGTATGTTTGTGAGTTTCTTTATTCACCATAACTTTTAAACACCTGAACCAAATTAGATGTATAGGGTATCGTTAGAATCTTTACACTGTCCCAGGTAACATGTGCTGTGTTACCCGGCACAATAGAGTAAGATTTAAAAAAAAAGTGGGTATGGTACCTACACAAGAATGAAAAAATATAATTCGCACATGGCAAGCGTGTTTTCAATATTTTTAATTAATTTCATGTTGCTCACCCATGCCGTTATTAAGTCCCATATTATAAATGGCGAGCTTATTGCAATCTACCGGGCACAATTACAAACTTGGGGCTGTTACTGAGAATATCCTAATAAATAAACTCAATATACCTAACATTTTGCCCGAACAGGGTACCGAACCCAGGATCTTACCCTCAGCCGATGTACGTCCATTAAACGAATGAAGCAGTTATTAGGTATTTAGACATGCCTAATAGGGACAAAGTTTGACACTTATTGGGAGACAAATTAAAATATCGAAGGTTAATGTCCATAGAACCCTGGATCCCATATAATTATGACTAACGCAATTGCTATTTTTGGAGCAGTAAAGTTGTATAAAGAAGTTTAAACGTAAACCTCGTAATATTATATAATATATATATATAAATGTAATGCTTTCGTCATCTAGAGCTATTTCAAAACGTTATGTAGTTAAAAGGTACATCAATTAAGTAAATTGTGCGATCTTTGTAAAACGTTATCAGAAATGCAAAAAACATTCATGATATTATTAACAGAGAAATTTATCTTCAATTAAATAGGCTTAATCTTGATATTAAATCAACTTGATAACATACATAGCATCACGCCTGTATTCCCCGAAGGGGTAGGCAGAGGTGTATACACTTGTACACCCACATTTCACCAATGCTGTTATTAAGTCCCATGTAATAAGTGGTGAGCCTATTGCCATCTACCGGGCACAATTCCAAACTCCGGGCTGCTACTTAGAATTTCCTAACAGAAAAACCCAATAACACTTTGCCTGACCTGGGAATCGAACCCAAGACCTCATGCTCAGCAGTCGCGCTTGGGACCACTAGACCAACGAGGCAGTTTCATCAACTTGATGTCATTGAAAATATGTCAGTCCGTCATTCCAAAGTCTTTCCACTTTCCGTACTTTTAAATGCAACAATGATTTAAAAATGCTTAATAAATAGGACACATATTAACATAGGGAGACACATTAGGATAGTAATATCTTAGGTTTTAGCGACCACGAACGCTGCAAAGTGTTCGAAACGCCAGGAAAAACAAAAAACCAATAATACACGCGATTAATCCGGTTAAAAGTTGTTTTATTATAATGTGTAGTGATCGCGCAAACCTAAGATATTACTAAATAGGATTCTTCTATGCATAATGTCTTGCTTCAAATTGAGAAAACTGTGATGTAGGTAAATTTATTTCAATATAACGCATTTGCACGCACGCAATTCCGCTTCTAGGAATTGATTTGACATTGGAATTAGATTAGAAAGGAAATTAATTTCAAGAATAATACTACTGATCTCACTATGAAACATATAGATAGTTATAGAGACATAGAAATATCTTAGGTTTTCGCGATCACTACACATTATAATAAAACAACTTTTAACCGGATTAATCGCGTGTATTATTAGTTTGTTTTTCCTGACGTTTCGAACGTTGCAAAGTGTGATCGCGAAAACCTAAGATATTACTATCCTAATGTGTCTATAACTTTATAATAAAACATCTTTGAGACGCCTGACACCTTAGTCCTCCTCCGAACTCCTTCTGAAAACGTCAGGAAAAACAAAAACCAATAATACACGCGAATAATCAGGTTAAAAGTTGTTTTATTATAAATTTACGACGTTTTGTTTTCTTACTAATATCTTAGGTTTTCGCGAGCATTACAAATTATAATAAAACAACTTTTAACCGGATTAAACGCATGTATTATTGTTTTTTGTTTTTCCTGACGTTTCGAACACTTTGCAGCGTTCGTGATCGCAAATGGACTAAGGTGTCAGGCGTCTTAGACTGTTGAGACGCCTGACACCTTAGTCCTCCTGCGAATTTCTTCTGAAAGCGTCAGGAAAAACAAAAACCAATAATACACGCGATAAATCCGTTTAAAATTTGTTTTATTATAAAGTTATAAAGACATTAGAATAGTAATATCTTAGGTTTTCGCGATCACACTTTGCAGCGTTCGTGGTCGCTGGAGGACTCCTGCGACCACGAATGCTGCAGTGTTCGAAACGTCAGGAAAAACAAACTAATAATACACGCGATTAATCCGGTTAAAAGTTGTTTTATTATAAGACATTAGGATGTTGGTCACGCGAACCCAATACAATCGCTCAATGCACCTAAAGAAGTTTACACTACAAAAACCTAGTATTTATAAATCTCGCAATACAAAATAAAAAGCTTATAATAATTGTTTAATTAATGGAGGTTGAGCGAATAACATTTGAATACCCTTTTTGTCACTACCACGTCAAAGCACATTTTTTATAAAACTCTTTGTGTATATGCGAGTATTTTACTGACAAGCAACGACTTCATGTTGCAGGTATTATTACGGTATTATTCCTACAATAAAATAACTATCAAAGTTCCTTTATAAGAAAAATAATCTAGTTGCATTCTGCAAGGAACTGTCCTACAGAAACTAAAAACTCTATAGACTAGTCTCGACGTAAAGTTTTTAAGAGTAAAGTTTCAACATCTTCTGTTGTTCCGTTGAGACGTGAATAACAAACAAGCCGACTTTATTAACAACATTAGTTAGAGAATTTAGTTCTTGAATAACTAAAAATAGGAATCAGCAGGTATAAAATTAATTTATAAGTTTTGAGCTGCGTTAAAGTAAAGAGAGATAGAAACCAAAAAGTTAAGAAAAATTGTGCAAGTACGTTGGCACGATTGGCGAGAAATCGACTGCTGTACCGCGTGTCACGAATTCGATTCCCGCACCGAACAAATATTAGTATGATCTTTGATGACAATCGTTCCGAGTCTGATTGTGTAAGTTTGGGAGTTTTGTGTCTATAAACGCACTCACGATACAAAAGAAATTACTATATTGAAGAAAAAATACGAGCGAACTTAAATGTGATTATAGTTACTACATATATATACCAACAGACATAACTTTACAGTAACTTTGTAAAGATGTAATGAACAAAAAGTACCGTTTACTCTTAAAAAATGTATACTAACACGAATAAATGTATCAATAATGCGCACAGAAATAGAAGATTACAAAAACCCTTATTTAATATACTTTGAAAAGGGCAACCGAAGTGCGATGGGTCGACTGAAGAAGTTTCTAAGAAAAACCTAATAATAAAACGTGTTCTTAGTGTTAACACAAAATACCACTACTTGTAAAACAAAAACTGATGTTCAAAGTTCTATGAGATTAAGTCTTGTGTAAACTTCTTAATAAAACAAAGGGATTAGGAGATTTTGTTTATGTTTTCAAAATTATAAACAGATTGTTTATCTTGCCTGTCTAACCCAAGTTTATTCAACCTCTAATTTTTATGCGTGTGGGAGTTTGTAAATATTTATGCAAAATTAATACCTAAAACTTCGGAATTAATCTGTATATAATCTTCTGCCAACGCATTTATCTAAATACTTCGTTCGGCGAAAAGTACGTGAAGCTATCGAAATAAGCCGTCGCCCGAATTTCAACAGAGACGGTGGTTGGACACTGCCTCCTGCCTGGAAGCCAGCTCTGAAGTCTACATCATACAGAAGTGAGTCAAGTCTGGAGTGCGACACAGTTAGCGCGGTATGCACAATGGACAACACTGACACGACGAATGACGGGAACACACGAACACTCCCGACGCCGGCACCGAGTACATCATCGGCCCGCGCGCAGCGCTATGCGATGCGGTGTAGCGCCAGTCTGACTCGCGACATAGCCGCGGACTCAGCTCATGACTAAGGGCTCCGTTCGAGTTCGAAACTAGTCGGGCAAACCCGAAGAATGTACGTGAGTAGTAACCGGTGAACAATAACTAGCATTTATCTAAAAATAATATTCATTAAAATGGTATAGAAAAAAAAGAGATTATATTTCAATGAAAATACAAACCACTCAACGTGCCATGGAGAAAGCCATGCTATATGAAGTGACCCGTAGAAAAACCAAGGTTGGCGACATCACTTGCAGAATTCGCAGGTTAAATTAGCAAAAGGAAGGCCATATTGCTCGGGGGCCCGTAATCGTTTGAAGACTTTGGAATGACGACCACGAGCTGGAAAAAAGAGTGTAGACCCCACTAGATAGAGCGATGACAATGAAATGTGAAGGGAGGGAGCAGGGGGAGCCTTGGGATGCAAACAGCTCAGAGCCATTCAAAGTGAAAGACTATAGAAGAAGCCTGTGTCCAGCAGTGGACATAAAAAAAGATAGATTAAAAATTATATTTTCATAGCTAGAATACTAAAGCTGGACTAGCTAGACTAGCTAGAAACTAGAAGCACTACTAAAAAGTATTTGAAACATTCAGAATCTTTTAAACCTTCAGCTTGACCAGATTGTGAAACTTGACATATCAGCTGACTCGATGCAAACTTTGTAAATAGTGGAAAATAATATTACGCAATTAAATAATTTGCTCTCGACTTTTGTGTCATCTTTAAATATGACAATGATTATTTTTTTGATATTTTTATACTGATTAATTGTAGTAAAATTATTTTTAAATTATATTAGTGTCACTAAAACTGCATTAATCTACCGCGAAATTGATAATTTCAAATTTCTATAAGTACTAAAGGTTAAGAACTCATAAAATCAATAAAATGTAGATTAACTACCTACTTATTCGTTAAACTCCGCCGATAAAACAAAATAAGGAAATTTCCTTTTTATCTGGATTTTTTTACTTTTACGAATATGACACCAATATTGTAATATAAAATGGCAGAATTCATTTTTTTAAATAACGGTATGGGTATACTTTTCGTGCTATTTTACACTTTAAAGATACCCTGTCTTTTGGTAACATAGAAAAAAAAAAATTTGCACAGCCTGATTCGGAACACCGCGACACCAAACTAAATATTGATAACGACGATTTCGTATTATTTTATCCATGAATGCGATTTACGATAAAACTTGGGCATTTTTTTGTTATGTGTTATATTTCATTATGGAGTTTTATAGCCCTGCTCATTAGGTTTATGTGAGATATTAACTTAAAACAATCAATACACAAATTGCGGGAAATTGATTACGATTATATAACTTTAGAGTTATAAATATTTGTTATTACTTTGAGTTTTAGCCGAAATGTGAATCCATCTAATACGCGTTTCGTTCACTTTCTACTAAGTTTGGTAGATCACACCCCCAAATTGTCGTATTTTTAGGTGCCATGATTACGGCTGTTTTCATATTCATACGTAAGTTTATAAAGGTAAATAATAAAAGTAGCACGATAAATATGATAAAGGCAATATATGATAATATACAATACACACATATACTCGTACAAGTGATGAGCATTTACTCATTATCTTAGAATTTTATTGAAGATATAAAAAAAATAGGATAAAAGTAATTTTATTCGGAGTGCTTAATGACATACCTCCCGTGCCCGTATCTGTACCAGTTTAGACTCAAAGGTGTCATTGATTTCGCGCCCATAAATGTGTGAGCTACGCACTATATGGTTAAAATACGAACAGTCTCGACGCCACGCTGTAAAATAGTTGTAGATAATCGGTTAATATAATTTATTATAATATAGGGTTCGATACGATTTAAGTGTCATCGCATATTTCATATTTTTTATCAGCTGATCTATCATTCAAACGATAAAAACTGTATCTATATTACTAGTCATTTTAATCAGCGAAAGAGCACCTGCTCCTGTAATTATAAAAAATGTAACATTAATATTTACACTCATGATATCCGAACATTAATATGATATGCTATCTTTTCAGGCCCTATACAGGTGACTGATCCGACAACCGAGACTTTGCAGTTAATACAATGTCGTACAAATGCAATTACCTTTCACAAATGCAGATAAATCTTTCAAACGCATTATTGCATGCGGAGCGAAGTCTAACGTTTTTTTTTTTTTGTGAAAATTGTTAATTTAGTCGTGCAAAGTTACATCAAAACGAGATCGAGCTTGAGTTCGCCCTTCTAGATTTTTTAAATATTGTATGCATTATATATGTATATAACTAGTGCTGATGCATATGGATCGTTATTAGTTAGAATATGTGATAACCAGTGAGAAGGGGCTAAATATGTAAATACATATAATCTGGTCTCTAGTCATTACAGTCAAGGCTGAATTGCTAGCCGAGCCGACAGGCGAATAATCTTAAGCTCACGCGTCTCTTACGACGCTTTTCATCACGCTTCGAGGGAAGAAAAACTTTTTTTATTAAAATTTATTTCGAATTTATTTTTTCATGCGCCGAGTGAGTCTAATAAGGTATAGTAAGAAGGATAGGCACAGTCACTGACGAAGTTACCAAAAAGCCTGCGTCCACGAACGCTGCAAAGTGTTCGAAACGTCAGGAAAAACAAAAACCAATAATACACGCGTTTAATCCGGTTAAAAGTTGTGTAATGCTCGCGAAAACCTAAGATATGACTAAAAAAACAAAACGTTTGAAAGAACATTCTAATTTTTGAGTTAATTCAAATGTTTCATCAGTACCGTAAAATAATCTTCAGAACCTGCAGCACCAATATATGAGGAAATAAAAAATAAATATATGAGGAAAGATAAACAAAATGCATTTTTGAAATAGAAATATTGTGACCTGAGCAGTAGTTAATTTTAGTACATTATTATAAATTATGTAGTTTCTGCTAAATTTGTACGGAACCTTCCGAATGTACCCACAAATTTGTGCGGAACCCTCGGTGGGCGAGTCCGACTCACACATGTTCGGTTTTTTTATTTAGCATTAATGGAAGTACTACGTTTAGCTATCAACGTTTGGTTTTACTTTTGTGCCTTGCAATTATGGAGTCAGAGCTGAAATAAATCTCCATATTCTCTTAATTGTAATTTGAATAAGCATTACAAACGTAATCAAAATCTGGCCAGCCTCATATAAAGGCTATAATTATGAGGCCCATATTATCATCACACAAGGTTCCATCTTAAAACCACGCAGCTGTAGGGAAAATAGAATTTAAAAATAGAAACATTCTGACGTGAAACTACGTCAACTTTGTCATCGTAAATTGTGAAAATACTTTACCATACACATAAAAAAAGGAACATCTTCAATGTAACATATTATGGCTCTAATACTTTAAAGTTATTTAATGTGAAATTTTACGGTACGTTCACTGTGACTGACATATTTACGTGGTCATAAATATTATTGACGTTTACACCCTGAAAATTGTATTTGAGTGAGTTAAAATTATGTTATGAATTATGAGACAGCAAATTGTACAAAGTAAGAAAATTTTTGAAATAAGAATGAACATTTTAGTTTAATTTCACTGAACATAAAAAATATTTATTATTGTTCACCGGTTACTACTCACGTACATTCTTCGGGTTTGCATTATTAATTCAGGTAAGGTACTATACAAATTAAAAAAAAAATGCTACTCATCTCAGTCGTGATTTTCCATTTCAGGTAGTGTGAGATATAAATTTGTTTCGTATCTAATTTTTTTGTCTAGTTTTTGTTGTTCTACAATATGGTCATTATCATTCTATTTTAATCCAGGCTACTTTTTAACCGACTTCCAAAAAGGAGGAGGTTATCAATTCGGTTGTATTTTTTTTTTTTTTTTTTATGTTTGTTACCTCAGAACTCCTTCATTTATGAACCGATTTGGAAAATTATTTTTTTATTTGAAAGGATTTACTTTCAGATTGGTCCCATTTAAATTTTATGAAAATTGGTTTAGTAGTTTGGTATTTAAATCAAAATAACTGAAAAATAATACGTCGTCGAAGTAAACGAAATGGTGTATTTTGCTTTCTTGTGACTTTCCGGTGGTGTTTACGGTCTCTAGAATAGTTCTAATGAACTGCCTAACTGTCAGATTGTTGATTTTAGTTCGAAATTTGGTCGGCTCTGTATGTCCTAACAATAATGACCTAACTTTATTTTACTTGTCAATAGCAAAAAAATTATGAAAATTTTTTATGACGTAAATACTAAACCACTATAATAATCGACAATATATCGGGATTATGAAAGAAAATAAATTAAATTGATCCATGAGCGAGCGAAGCGAGCTCGGGAGTTTCGTGTATCCCGACACGGACAGGTTAGGTTCGAAGAGGATGACGGGGGCCCGTGAGCGAGCGTAGCGAGCGAACAGCCCCCGTCATCCTCTTCGTGTTTAGGTTTTTTCTAACCTTACGGACACAAAAATAGGAGCCCCGCTAAGCGGGGCTCCGTCGACCCAGTCACGGAAAGTCAAATCAGAATACAGTAAAGTAAATCAGAGTACGCTTTTTTACTTGAATGGTGACTATCCATTTAATATACCTATACAATAAACAAACCTGTCCCACTGTAGATATGTCATTCTGCATTACGTCTAAAGGTGGGTAGCAGTTTTGTTAAACGTATCGCAATGGCAATCCAGCTGAACGTTGTTCAGCTGTTTTATAAAACAGTACTGTTGTGTAAAGCAGCTAGAGATTTTGTTAAACAGCGGATTCTACAATCCATCTGCGACAGATATATATGGACAGCGCGTTGAGTAGGTCTACCCATATTCACTTCCGATAAATCAGTTATGGTACGCAAGATTCACTAAAAAGTAAGAAATAAAATAATTTTTAACAAAAAAAGAACCGACTCCAAAAATCTTTCTGTGTAAAATTGCACTAAAAAGTTATAAAATAATTGCATTATTTACTTACTACAATTTATATGAAAATATTTTTTTAATTTTAGAGTATTCTGAATAAAGTCAATTTATTAGGACAATAATATACAATTATTATTATTTTTGGAGTCGGTGCCAGTATAGGATAATAAACGTGTAAGTACATTCATGAAGTAGCGTATTACGTTCGCTTTAGGCAGTTGTTGTGTTCATTTGTAAATAGGTTCAATTAGGTATAATACATTATCGTAAAAATAGTGATGGTTAATGTACCTTTAAATATACTTTGCAAATTTTAGGAAACTTCCTCAATATTTTTAAAGTTTGTCTGGCATCGACTCCAAAAATAATAATAATTGTATATTATTGTCCTAATAAATTGACTTTATTCAGAATACTCTAAAATTAAAAAAATATTTTCATATAAATTGTAGTAAGTAAATAATGCAATTATTTTATAACTTTTTAGTGCAATTTTACACAGAAAGATTTTTGGAGTCGGTTCTTTTTTTTGTTAAAAATTATTTTATTATATATATCTTGTTATATTTTATTCTAGGGTCAATGTGGTAACAGCTGTGGGCCCTGGATTACAGGAATTACGATGGACGGTACAACCGGGAACTAAGTCCTTTTATCGTCTCGTTATAGCATCCTTTGGCGCAATGGCTTTCGACAAAATGCTATCTGAGTAAGTGACCTACTAAAATCTTTATATCTTTTAGCTTTGAACAGATTTCCATTTTAAGTTGAGCTATAAAATGCGTTACTTTGTATGGATGACGTGGATTTATATAGTTGATAAATCTGTCGAAAGCATATAGATTTGAATTTATCGATGAAAATCGAATATTGGGTTCTGAATATCGTTGTATAAAAGATCTATCAACTCAAGCACTTTTAGGCTTTATATGCATAAGAAATGCTTCGGTATGCACTATATATGATTATGAATATTTTGAAATCGAAATTTAATTATAACAAGGAATATGAGTAACAAAGTTAATATTAATGTATATTATGCTTGTGTGTAATAACGTCAAAAACTTATGCAAAATCTATATAAGTAAAAATAAATTGAATTTTAATGATATTATATTAAATGGAAAACGAATACAGTCGCGTACAGGATACGAACCTGCGCCTCCCAGATAAATACTCCAGGCGCTCTGACCACTAAGCCATCTCGATCCGGGAGGCAAAAGTTCGAATCCTGTTCGCGACCGTATTCTTTTTCCATTTAATATAATAAATTTAAAGTTCGCTAAGCATGCGTTAATGCTTTTCAAAGATTTATCTTGAATTTAATGATTTTATTATTCCAAAAAAGTTTTTTTAGTAAAAAAAGCTTTTGCTTAATTATTTTTTCCAATATACCTATAAAAGGGTACTACAATATTCTTTTTATTACTAACTAGAATCTTTACAGTAAAAAAAAATATTTCGAAATGGCTTTCGAACCTCTTGAGGTTACCTTTAATAAAAACTTGGTCTATCGTTCACAACTTTTATTGTTCTGAGGCTTGGCCCGTATTGGTAAAAAAAATTGTGAAGATTTTTTGTTTGACTTTATTGTTACAAGATTGTAATAATATCACAGTAAAATGTTGTGGTGTAGGTATTTAATTGTGATGCAGTTAATGTATCCAATCCTACTCCTACTAATATTATTAATTCAAGAGTTTAAATATTTTTGAGATTGTGATTTGTGTTTGTTAATAACTAAACAGATTTCGATGTAATGTGGTATAAATATTTATCGTTACTTTAAATCCTGGAACAAGACATATATTTTTGTTGGAGACCCTTAAATAAATAAATAAAAATAAAAAATAATAACATAGCATCACGTCTGTATTCCCCGAAGGGGTAGGCAGAGGTGTACAATGTTGTACACCCACATTTCACTTCAATGCTGTTATTAAGTTCGATATAATAGGTGGAGAGCCTATTGCCATCTACCGGGCATAATTCCAAACTCCGGGCCGCTACTGAGAGTTTGCTAACAGGAAAACGTAATAACACTTTGCCCGACCCGGGAATTGAACCCGAGACCTCATGCTCAGCAGTCGCGCTTGGCTAGACCAACGAGGCATTTTATATATGCATTCATTATAGTTTTGCGTGTTGTTACGTATTTACAGAAGCTTCATTCTGTTAATGTATTAAGTATTAAATAATAAAAACATCATCACATGTAAACATAAACATAAAATAAACAATATATAATTAACATGAACATATCGAGGTCAGTAAAAATGCAACGCCTCATATTTTATTTATTTCGAGGACACAATTTCTTATTAATTTTTTTTTACTTCGTTTTATCTGTATTTATGAAATTGATCACTTCACTTCACTTCATATTATTTAAAAAAAAATCTATTTTATTTAATCCGCATACCTTATGAACTTAGTAAGACATACAATTTTTACTGAATACAGATAAATCTTTGAAAAGCAGTGATCAGAGGTCGAGATGGCTTAGCGGTCAGAGCACCTGGAGTATTTATCCATTTATCTGGGAGGCGCAGGTTTGAATCCTTCTCACGACCGTATTTTCCTTTGCACAAAAATTTGTAAGTCAACTGAAAATTTTAATTAATTCCTGTTTAAAACAATACCTCTTTAGTCTAGTAGCCTCAATCATGGCTGTTGAGCGTGAAGTCTTAAGTTCGATTACCAGATCGCGCAGTACTATAGGTTATTTTTGTTAGAAAATTATTAATAACTGCCTATTGATTGAGATTGTTGGCACTGTTCTTTTATCATGGAAATAGGCTCACCACATGGAACATTATAATGGCATCGGTGAAATGTGGTTCTACTAAAATACACCTCTAATCCTTCGAGGAATACCGGCAAAATGCTGCGATGGTATGAAAAGAATGACGAGTTAATATTTGACTATAGGCAAAGGTTTAATTAGAACTGCGGCGATTCGACATGTTTTATAAATAATCACTCTTTCTTTAGGTAAGAAATCTTTTTATATTACTACTAGCAGTCCGTCCCGGCTTCGCGCGGGTGAACATTTACACCTCGGTTTACAATACTGAAGTTTTATTAAGAATCCCTAATATTTTTTAGTAATAAATATAACCTATGTTACTCAGGTATAATGTAGCATTCTAATGATGGAAGAATGTTTGAAATCGGGTTAGTAGTTTTTGAGTTTATTCGTTATATACAAAAATACAAATCTTTCCTCTTTGTAATATTAGTGTAGATATATAAATAAGTTCAGACGTTTGGCTAAATCAGTGAAGCAAAACTTCTCGAGTACAAATTAGTTGCTCCTGGTAAATTACTTGCCGTTCCATTTTAATTACTACCTTTGACATCAGTCACCAGAAAATATACGGTTTCTGGCTCGGAGCCATTCAATGGTTTCCATTTGCAGTAATTTTGGTTTGAGACATTCGCACATTCACCTCGAATCCGGGCATTACGGTTGAGCCAGCGACCTAATCATGTGGCGCACCTCTAGTCGATCCGCCAAACCACAACGTTGCCCAGTTAATTGTGAGGTCTTAACTAGGTATATAGTTCTATAGAATTTGGTTGGTAGGTATGTATCAAGCAACCGATAGTTGGTCTATAGCTTAGTACAGTTGCATCAAATTTTAACATAATTTGAGACATAAAATGTGCAATAAAGCACCCTAATTACATCGGTAGAAAGTTGATCTTCACGAAATGCTTATTGAACCACCAAATGCAAATTTGCACATTTTGTCATACTTTTGATGTTTCGTACTATGGTCATTCGAATGCAGCTTCAAAACAGAAGGGGTCAAATAAAAGAAAGACAGTCTTATTTTAAAAACATATTATATTAGTATAAAATATTTCGCGCCTGCCGTTTTGACCGCACAATTCATGTCTTTCTTCAACCCTATTATCCATGTTGATGTCAACGTTATCTAGTTAGATGTTTTCTATACTATAATAGCTATTGTATTTTAATGTCTCATGAATCCCCGTTCAATAGTATTATACACTATCCAAACATCGATCCTCACAAACTTTCGGATTCATAACATTTATTGGGTTCACAAATAAAAATATTTAACAAAAGCGAAATCAATACAAATCCTACTCTACTCATAAAATAAAATAAAATCCGACATAGAAAAATCTACTTACGTATTAACAGACTTAAATCTTTTCAATTTCACGTCGAACTTTCAATCGCTCGTTACTTTGATTCATTGTGTCTTTGAACTGTTAAGTTGAACAAGTTTCACAAAAGCTTTCAGTCACGTTATCAAACATTCGTCTATATTGACAACTTGTCTTTACTTTTCAGTATAAGTGCTAATCGAAAACTTTGGAAAGCCCTGTAGAAGACATGTAAAATACTTGAGGCAAAGATGTTGTTGTATGTAATATTAAGTTAGTAAGTCTTTTTTTAAATTAATTAAATCAATCTGTTGATTCACGAAACTGCTGCGGGCTCTTCTCATGACTAAAGGCTCCGTTCGAGTGCGAAACTAGTCAGACAATAGTGTTAACTGCCTCATTGGTCTAGTGTTCCCAAGCGCGACTACTGAGCATGAGGTCTCGGGTTCGATTCCCGGATCTGGCAAAATGTTATTGCGTTTTAATGTTAGAAAATACTCAGTAGCAGCCCGCAGTTTGGAATTGTACATTGTGAATTGTGATGGAACACGGGACTTAATAAAAACATTGATGAAATATGTGTATACGACTGTGTACAGCTCTGCCTACGCCTCCTGGGAATACAGGCGTGATGCAATGTAATGTTATGAAAAATTTACGTAATAACCGGTGAACAACAATTAATATGAATGTACCTCACGAAAGTTATTATACAAAAATCGAGTTTCAATGTTCCAAGGAAAGGACGTAAGGGTGCCATAAATTTGTAAATCACTGTTATATTCAGTAACAGTTGTGTTAGTTCAGGGACAAGACATGTTTTAAATATTTTATAAACTGTCTTTAGTTCATCATTATGTTTGGGGTATGTGTATTGTATCTAAATTATATATGTATGAGTTGCTTGGTACTTAAATGTATAAGGATTGTAAAGTGTTTTGAGAAATTCTGAGATCTAATTTAGAATTAAGACAATTTCACAAATTTCGTTCTTGAAATGAATTATAATTATCCAAAAATAATTTATATTTCTTTTTATAATTAATCTAGTAACAAAAAATAAATATAGCGTTGAAATAACACGTTTTTTCGTGCCAAAACTAAGCACTTGACCTCTTTACCAGGTATTATAAAAGCTCCCTTTTACACTCAAACTGAACACAGCTCAAAGCTGGCTCACAAAAACTTACCGGTATACTAAAAAATAATTTTCCGTACAACAAAAAGCGCAGTGACGTCACTACAATAATAGCTAATATTATATAGCTCAATTTTATTTTATATTACTTTATTTTATATTACTGACTTGCTATTGCCGTTGAGATTTTTTTTAAGTTTACTAGTTGATACCCACGACTTTATCTGCTCAACAAAAGGTAGTCTATGTCCTTCTCCAAAGTTCAATCTATCTCCATATTAAAATTAATGCAAATCCGTTCAGCCATTTTTGCGTGATTGAGTAACATGCATATAAACAGACAAATTTTCACATTCATAATATTAATAAGATCGCACGACTCGGCCCCCTACACGTAAGTGAGAATTCGATCAACTATCCAACTACGGTATCTTGCGATTTAACGTATAGCGTCGACGCTGGTATCGATACCATGCTATATAAATGTGAGATATGTGACGCAATATAGCAAAATAGTATAGCGCAGACTACGCTTATTAGTTTATAGTACATTATGAATGGGTATGAAAGAAGGTGTGTTGTTTTCGTCTTCGTCTTCACTCGAAGAATGTCCGACGGATCTTCGAGTTTTTTTTTTATATTCAAGACACTAAAATCTCTTACTTTCCGTTTAAATATTATACAAACATGCTAGTTTATCCAAGAATAAAAGCTAGGATTAAATATAATGCGGCTGCACCGTGACGTTTAGCAGACGTTTATTATCAACAGCTATGTATGTGATGAAGTATTTACACAAGTGGGACTAAAAATATATTCTTTTTGTCGACGTATTTAGTAGAGATTTATAATACTTTGGGAACTATAGTGTGGTATGCTTTAAAAACACAGGAAAAATATGATACAGTAATTTTTTTTATTTAATGATAATTTATATACAGGATGGAATTTTAAGATTGGAAATTTTTTACAGATTGATTTTACATAAAACACAACTGTGCAGAAACTTAAGTAATCAGATATGAAAATATTTGACTGCCCATATTAAAATTTATTTATTGTATGGGAGGACATGATTTTTGTTTGTTGAAGATCCAGGTTTCTCAACCAAATTTCTTAAGTCTCATTTATGGAACCTAAACATAAAAAATAGCTTTTTTAATTCCAGCCTTTACCTTCACTTATTTAAGCGTATTTGTGGTGAAATCCTCCATAGATAACGTGCCGATCTCCTTGCGATTAAAAATCACACGATTCTTCACTAACGTTTATCGGGATCCCAGTTGCAAAACAAACCGTAGGTTTACGATGAATGCAGCTGCAACCAGTCCGTCGAAGGTACCGACGGACTCTATCATTTGTGCAGGCTGGCCACTATAAGCTCTGGTCTAGAATACAGTATTTTCATACATTCTACTTTAGTCTGAGGTCTAGTATAGGACTAAGTAAGTCTTTGGAATTGAGAGAATACTTAAGCACGCGGCCCTGAATAACATAAACATTGTAAGGTCTTCTTAAGTTCAAACTTCCTAAGTTTGAGTCAAGATAGACCTCTGAACTAAATTGACTTGAATCACCATATAGATTAACAAACTCCATTGAGAACTCTCAAAGTAATTTGTTAATCTATACTGACCCTTGGCTCTTTGGTCCAGTGGTTGCAAGCGGATGCTGAGCGTGAGCTCCAAGATTTGATTCCCGAATTGGGCAATGTGTTATTAAGTTTTCAGTTAGGTTTGTAATCGATGCCGGGTCATTAAGCAGCGGTGAGATGTGGGTGTACAACATTGCACATTTGGAAATCGAACCCAGAATATCACGCTCGGCAGTTGTCCTTGCAACCACTAGACCAATACTGCGCTATCAATAAAATAAATAATCTTCAATTTCTGAAGCAACATTTCGTCGTAATAGTCCCAGAAAATCAATGCTACGAGTACGTTTAATATTCAACGTACGATTAAAAGCACTTAGTCTTACAATTTAGAATTCAACTCAAGCCGCTTTACAAATACCATATACACCATCATGCATGATACATTAAGTACCAATCACATTCCCTCATCACTTAGCTGTTAATAACATGTTCTCAATTTTGAAATAAACCATAACAAACCAATAGATATATAAATATATAACTAAACCCAGCTTATAATAGCTAATTTAGGAGCCATCAAATATTCAATTTGTTTAGTTAAATATAGATGTAGATACAATAGTCGGAGCTGACGTCAAAGGCCTCGTAAAGTGGGTATGGTTAGGGCTGTGTTTATTTGGCCTATTCTAAGTATAACTTGGTAACCATGGCGTTTGCTGGAATGTACGATAGACGTAATATCTACAAATCCGAATACTCATAAAAACGTCACAGTCGAGTAATTCGTAATTGGTTCTCAGTTTATTTATATAGGGAATATATCACGGTTCATCATGAATGAATGTAGCAGAATATCAATACTTTTCTTCTTAACGTATGGTTGATGAACAACATAGTGTCAGAATTTAAATCACCCATGGGTCTCTAACATGGCTTTACACACAATCGAGAATATCCGGTTTCCACACGGTGTTTTTCTCCGCCATTTTAAGTGAATGATAATTAATTTATAAAACGCACACGACAAGGCACGCACTACTGACTTTGAAAACTCAGTAGTGCGTGCCTTGGATTCGAACTTGTGACCTTTAATTTGCGAGTCCAACGCTAGGTCATAATTTCGTTACATACATAACGTACCTAACAAAAAGTAACTCAAGGTAGTCAACTTTTCACGGAAGTTTTTTTTTGTATTATATGCATAGGTGTTAATTTTTTTTTTTCTTCAAGTATCTTCGTAGTTGTTATAACCAATTATAACTTCTTATTGGTAAATTATCGATGACACGAACAATCTGTAGACGCGTGACTAATAGGAATATTTTCATCTGGGTGTTTCCATTCTTCGGAGAGCACGGTTAATCGTCGGTGTTTAGTAGTCGCTTACTCCGTCATTAGGTTGGCTCCTAACACCAAAGAGGAGAAATAAAAGGAGCAGCGTATTTTTCTCTGACTTCTTCTGACTTCATCGTAAAAAAATAACATCACAATATATACTAATGATAAATTATTAGTATAAGTTGCAGTCGTTTATCATTAGCGTCGTAGACCGTACTTGAATGAGGTTTAAAGAAGACAGAGATTGAGAGAAAATAGTACGAGCAAAGAGGGACCCAGCAGTGGATGGAGTAAGGCTGTGGATGATGATGATATCGCACCAAATAATCAGTTAACTGCCTAGGAGTTGCCAGCGTGGCTACTGAGCATGAAGTCTTGAGTTCGATTCCTGGGTCAGGAAAAGCATTATTGGGGATTTCTGGTAGAAAATTTTCAAAAGCAGCCCGGTGTCACCACTATATATAATAACTGCGACAGTAAAATGTAATCGTACAACAGCATACCACTGCCTACACCTTCGGCGATTCAGGCGTGATGCTACTTTAAGCAACATTTTAGTGAGTTTATCATCATCTTTTAACCATTATACGCAAAACTTAAGGGTATTAACTCAAAACATTACTGAAACATGGAAGGTTCTCTCTAAAGTTCTATCAGAATCATGAGATTCTGAGTGTATTGTGACGTAGGTAATGATACCTACGTCACAATACGCTCCATTTAATCCTATTACCGTTTCAGGTTAACCAGAGGTAATTTTGCGAACAATAGGTCAGTTATTACAATATGATAATATGTTATTAGCCTAGAAATATGTGCTACCGTGTAATTGCTTAGTTGATTATTAAGACAGCCAGGAAAACACCCCTTGCTTCCCGCATGGGGTGTTTTCCTTGATGTAATGCGGCGATTGAAGCAGATAAAGCGTATAAGGGCTAAGACTTGTCGTACTTTATTTCGTTGTCTCCGCAGCCTATTTAAAGATAAGTAGGAAAAGTAGAGAGGTTTAGTACGTGATCCTCACATTTTTCTTTCAAGAAAAAGATTGTTCTACTCATGGAATAATTTGTGGATTTTGGGTGCGTTTCTAGATGCAAATATCACATGAACGTACACACCCATTTTGTTATATATAAAAATTGTTTTTATGTGTGGGGAATCTATCATGGACGCTGTGCTAGATTCCACATAGTTCTTTATTAAACCATAACCGGGATCGCAACTGCGTACACACCCAAATCCTAAACATAATTATCAGGTCATACAAATAATTGCTCCTCTTTTGTATAATAACTTTCTTGAGTAGATATTAATTATTGATTACAGTTATTATTTACTCCAATTTTCCGGAGATTCCCTGATTGATTGATTTTGAAGCTGAAGGGAGCCAAATCATGAACTGTACAATAATGACTAATTGCGCCGTTTGGGAATCAAACGTGCAGAATCGATCGCTCAAACACTACCCAACTCTGCCAACCAAAAGTTGTATACTTATTTCTTTCTGAATGCCTCGTTGATCTAATGGTCACAAGCGCGGCTACTAAGCGTGAGACCCTGGGTTGGATTCCCAGGTCGGGCAAAGTGTTATTAGATTATTCTGTTAAGAAATACTCAGTAGCAGCCCGGACTCAAGAAGTTGGTGGTGTGACACTCCTGTGCTTCGAAGAATACGTCAAGCCGCGCCTGATCTCTCACCGGTCGTGTCGGATTGTCGTCTCATCGGACTATGAGAATGAAGGAAGAGGGAGTGCACCTGTGTTTGCGTATACACTTTTACACTTTAATATCTCCTACATACTACTACTAATCTCCGTAGAGATAGGCCGCCGTGACCGACATACGGTTGGGAGGAGTGTATTTGTTTTTTTAGTTGAGGGAAATTCATCGTTGAGGCTGTCACGACTCCTTACAACTAAAAACTACACGCAGCTGCATTCACCAGGACCCCGGATTATAGGTCTGACAACAGGTCTACTACAACCTATACATATACTTACAAACATACATGAACCCTAAAAAACATTAAACACTCCTTTTTGGGGTAGGGGTGTAAAAAAACAATAAATTTTGGACTTAAAATCAAACCCAACTTCTTGTCCTGATGACAAGTTTTCGTCCATCGAACATAATTATAAGACGGCTATAACGCAAATCACTGTCATTTTCTGTCCGGAAGTGTATATTACACTATAGATAATTTACATATGTGTATGAACTGTTCTAGTTCGCATATTATTCCTTGCCACGTATCATGAATAAAATCTTTGTTTACTAGGAAAGCCTTGCTAAGTGCTGATGCATAAATAGTGCATCTTCCACTATGTATACAATCTTAAACATGGATGTTTGCACAAAAATCTAAAATAATCTCTTTTCCACATACTCGTAACATAAAACAAAGTCTGACACAGCATCATTCTGTGCACGCTTTTCTCCGTAACTACTGAATGGACTTAAATCGGGTTTCATTAATTTACAAACGATATAATTTTAGGATATGTTATATGGGTATATGTTTATATCGTGGCATCCCGCCTGTATCTACTGAGGCTAGAAAGAATTATTACTGCTGTACGCCTACATTTCAGCGATGGTCCCTTGTAATGGTATTACAAAGGATGTCGTGTACTAAGAGATCTACTTAGGTATCCTCCTTTAAAAAAAATATAATAAAACAATACAAATTCTTGCAAGTTTTGCATTCACACAAAAGCACAGCCAGTTCCTATTACTTACATTATAACATGTATATTATGTACATGTATGCCAATAAACAACAAAAATAAGTCGACATCGTGATCCGAGTATCGCACAATACGATCATCTCTTATTTCACGTAATCTATTGCGCTGTTCGAACAACGTTATTTAGGGATGGCCTCAAAATACTGCGATAAAAACACAAAGGAATGTGAGTGTACCTATGGATCGGAGTGTTTTTCTTCTTTTTCCAGAGTTTTTTGCTGCGGAATTCATTCCTGTTTTCCGTTTTAAATTAAAGATTCCAATCGATGTGTTTTTTGTAAACGTAAAATGTAATTGACAATTGTAAAACGGTTTAAAAAGTGTGGTGGGCATTAATGTAAATTTATATTTATGAAATGCCGTCAGAGTGTTGTTCCAGGTATATAGGTAGGTACTTAGTGTAGTTTATTTATACCTAATAATGTTCAGTCCTTTTGTTACAGGGTTATGATACACTTTGTTTTACATACCTATACAGTATCAAAAAAGGTTAGTAGTTTTTGTATGATAACTTTAGTGGGACATATATCAATTATTGTTCACCGGCTAATTATATAAATTTTAAAAGGTATTACAATGTACATATAGCAATTTTGTTCGTTACACTTGCCACAGTAAAAGATAGGGAAATAAAAGAAAATATTTTCTATTCTTTATATTTTTGATCTTACTATCACATTCAAAGATTTTTCTAAAGTAATATACTATGTCAGGTTTAATATTTGCATGAACGTCGTAGGAGCCTGATTTCTTTCAAGAAACATGCTATAAGACATGACTATTCCATTTACACCTTTACTTTTACAGAGTGTATGTAAAAATCTTCGAAGTAAATCGTGCTCTCTCCATTATTGTTAACTGTAGTATCACATATCTATAATATTATATGTATATTATATTTACACGTTTGGAATTACACCACAGGATCCTCAACTAGAAGTCCTCATTACACGGACCCATATGATTTTTAACGTAACATTGCCTACTGATTTCAGCACATAGATGGTATTATTGCCAAGCGCAGCTTAGACTCGATCGATCGATCTGTGTGGATGTGACTTAGCCACGAGCCCCTGAGAAATAAAAATCTATATGGAAGTGACAATGGTAACGTAACAAACCTATTACATAACAAACATAATTAAATTATAATAAAACAACTTTTAACCGGATTAATCGCGTGTATTATTGTTTTTTTTTTTTGTTTTTCCTGACGTTTCGAACACTTTGCAGCGTTCGTGGTCGCAGGAGGACTGCAAACGCGAACGTGCACGAACGCTGCAAAGTGTTCGAAACGTCAGGAAAAACAAAAAAACCAATAATACACGCGATTAATCCGGTTAAAAGTTGTTTTATTATAATGTGTAGTGATCGCGCAAACCTAAAATAATTAAATTATTTAAATAAGTAGTAATCTTTAATTACCTACAGTTTTGGGTGACATATTGCTTACAACTGTGAAAATGTATTTCCATTAACAATATGTGGTGTCCTTTAATTCAGGGAGTACACAAACCTAGATATAAATTATGTTTAAATGTCTGCTCTGTGTATATCCCTTGTTGGAGGCCCTAAGTTATTAAATAAAGTATTAGTATCTACTTGAAAATTTGTACTGTTTTATGATTAAACATGCCGTAATAAAAGCTAATCCGTAAATCCATTTAATTATTGTGACGTGCAAAACAAACAAGAAACATGTAATGTTCCAAATTTATTAAATTAGTGACACATAACATACATTACTCTCCGAAAATACCTCGTAACTGTATCATCCAGTAAATTCACGACGGCTATGACACTGCAAAGATCTGGTTTCACATTAATTTGTAAGTAAGAGAAATCACCAGAAACGACTACTGTACATTTTATATATATGTATAGTATTTTAAAACAAAATACGACCACAGACAGGCTTTAAACTTACAGCACTTAATGTGTGTCCTTGCGTGTCAAAGAGTATCTATTCCAATACGTAAAGTAGGTAATCTTTAATCTGAGAGCTAAGACAGAAACGCTATAATATTTTTCAAATAGTAATATCTTAGGTTTTCGCGATCACTATACATTATAATAAAACAACTTTTAACCGGATTAATCGCGTGTATTATTGGTTTTTTGTTTTTGTTGACGTTTCGAACACTTTGCAGCGTTCAGTCCTCCTGCGACCACGAACGCTGCAGTGTTCGAAACGTCAGGAAAAACAAAAAACCAATAATACACGCGATTAATCCGGTTAAAAGTTGTTTTATCTTTTTCAAACTTCAGCGAGAATATATTAACGCCTTCCGATAATTCATTTTCATTTTAAATCTACCTTGTTAAACAGCACTTGTAGTAAATAATCATTGTGGACATAAATTTATTTGTTAACTTGTAAATAAATTTACGAAGATTTATGGCAAACTATTTGTTCAACATTATTCGAAGAAAACCAGTCAAACTGTTTAAATATAAAACGCCCACTGAAACGGTTTTCACGACTATTTATTTCATGGCATTTATAGATACTTCATATGCATTTAAGTATCTTAGGTATTGACGGATATAGGTACACGGTACGGGTGCTTTAACTGTTATTACGTACATACATAGCATCATGACTGTTATCCCCGAAGAACTAGGCTATCTACTCAGCACAGTTCCCAACTGCTAATGATAATCTCCTGTCAGAAAATCCAAGAACTCTTTACACAATTCGGGAATTAAACCACACTCAGCAGTCGCCCTTGCGTCTACTAGAGCAATGAGCCAGTTACTTTTATTCGTCCTCGTATTTTTGTACTATTATTGTGTCATCTGCTGCATTTCCACGGTATTTCTCTTTTTATCTGCTGCGTAGATGATAAACAGGAGTAGGTAACGGTTGCTCCACTGATAATAACTAAAATCTTATATATCTATGTAGTTGTATAATCTTATATATCTAACTACTTACAGAAATTTCCCACAGTATATGTTTTAATGGAATACCATAATCTAGAACCTTCTAATCAATTATACATAAATAGTCAAAGCTAAAACCAGAGCTTAGATGTCTATTATCATAGACACGTAAATCTTTGAAAGTAAAATGTTAACGTACATAAACAATTTATTTGAAAAATGTAGAATCTAATATACATTGTTAATAAAAATGCCTACACTTCTGTTATTTCCCCTACCAACTCATATTTTCCTTATGAAAGAATAGCGGAAGTTTGAAGAGCAATATGGTAAAAGTTTCATGATACGACGTATTTGTAAAGGAAATATTTTTGCTACATAGTAGTATTATGTAAATACTTCACTTACATTTGTATAGTCAGATTTTAAACTTTACATTCAATGAATTATTATTATTAATATCATTGTCTATTAATAGTAATTATGATACATCGAAAAAAAAAATTAATATACAGAACAAAAGAAAAGTTTTTCAACGATACATTACTAATGGCGTACCTAAAGCTATAGATAGAGTGATGGTATAAATAGACCAATGGTTCCGCGCCAATTAATTAATATTGAAGAATACACTGAATAATAAAAAAGAAACTACAGGATATTTATTTTAAACAATAAATATACAAATTTAAAATCTTTTTATTCAAAATACAAAACTAGTCGTCGGCTCATTATAAGGTTTCATTCAGAATTCAGTGTTGAACAGGCAGCAAAATAGACTTTAATTATTACGTAGTAACTGTTTTATTTATACTCGTAATATAATATTATATTGCTCACCGTTTTCCTCGTTGGTCCAGCGGTCCCAAGCGCGACTGCTGAGCATGAGCTCTCGGGGTCGATACCCGGGTCAGGCAAAGTATTATTGAGCTTTTCTGTATGTAAATTCTCAATAGCAACCAGGAGGTTAGAATTGTAGCCGATAGATGGCTCACCACCTATTACATGGAACCTAGTACCAGCATTGATGAAATGTGGGTGTACAACTGTGTATAGCTGATGATGATGGTATGATTTATACTCGATACTTAAGGTTATTTTCCCGAAGAATCTATTTTTTCCACTTAAATTAAAAATTGCTTAGATTTCACCTTCCGACCTTTCAACAGTGCAAAAATCATTGAATTGCATAAAATTTCAACGTAAAAGAAGAAAATACTTTTCCTATTTAATGTAAAAATTAAGACGTGTCATATGAACTTAATACGCCTTCTATGAAGTTAACCTTTGTAAACAGATGCCTGACCCAGATAATTACTGAACCCAATTAAATTTGCAACCAATACTGCTAGTATATATTATTACATGACAGTAATAGGGTATTGCTAACGATGCAATATCCGAACACGAAGTTGCAAGTTACATAAAGTTGAGAAGTTCTAACATTAATAGAACCAGGATATGCGATAGCTAGCTTGTATTAGATCACACTGTAAAATTAGTTTCGTACAGAATCTTATTGCTCGATAAACGATATAATTTTGCCTAAGACAGCACGGGTTCAGCTGGATAGTTGAATTACAATAAAGTAAAAAAATAAAAATAAATATTATGTCGAAGCCAAATTTTCTAAAAATACTCATTATAAATTTCACTCAAATCTCATAATATCTATGTCACAGACGCGAAGACTTGCACATATTTCAGTTTTTGAGTGCCACTTAAAATTGAGTAACATTTGAGATTTTTATCGTAAGACTCAATAGAAGTTTAACTGTTGAGTACCTATGTATTCTGAGAAAATTATCTACAAACCATTACATTTATAAAAGGGGTTTTCTTCCATATTGGTCAAGGCTAAGCCTTTTCAGCCCTTATATCCAAGATGCCTTAATGGTTTCTGTCGACAGCCTCTCGACCGACGCGTCGGTAAAGTGCTTGATGGGTTGGTTGACAACTGAATTTCGATAATGTTCTATTGTTATTTTTGTTTATAATGATGCCCCTTATAAGCAAGAGAATAGTAAGTGGTAAAATTTGGCGATTCGAGTTATACTATAAATATATTTCTTTCTTCGCATCTACATTGCTCAAAGTAAATTGAAACTACAGATAAATCTTGCAAACGCATTTACGCAGGCGTAACGTCTACAGTTATAATTTTTGCGGAAGGAAAAATATAGTCGTGCGCAGGATTCTAAGGTGTGATTCCTGGAGTATTTCTGAAAAGGTGCAGGTTCGAATATTGCTCACAACAGTATTTTTCATTCCACAAAAAATTATAACTTTGATAAAAACTGTTGTTTTTTGTAAAAAAAACACAAGGCCTTATTGAAACTGTTGCAACTACGTTAGCCATCAATTTCTGAGGAATATATCTATGTATTTAGGGTACATACAGTTCTTTTGTTTATGACAGCCGAACGTAGCAATAATGAACCATCACTTGCTTCTGTTCCGATAATGTATCACCTATTACTATAACATTAAATCTGTCTTCGTTGAAATTTTCTTTGTCAAATTTTCGGGGACTATACAATCGATCAATAACAACTTTGACCTTTCCACAAATGCTACCGATTGTACTCACTGTCATTTATTTATTGGTAGCTATAAAGTTCAATGGAACACTGACTGACTATACCATGTATTTAACGGCTTCTTTGACCCAAGGGCAAATGTCTGTCTATGTTAATAGAAAATACTTTAACGTTACCACTCGCATGTTCGAAAATACTGGTTGGTTTGATATATATATAAAAAGCGTTTAAGCTTCTGAGGAAACAAGCGACTCATAAATCGATATTTTTTATATTGAGGAAATAAAGAGGAGAACAGATGAAAAGGAAGACATCGACGAAGCTTTATACAACAAGTGAAGGAGAAAGTGGGAGTCCAGTGGTCAGGAAAAGTCAAAATGAAAGCAGAAAATAGAGAGCAATGGCGGTTGCTCCACCGACAAAGGCTAAGCTCCTAAATTGAAGAAGAAGTAGGTATAATTCATTTCACTTTTTTATCAGAAATGGATCTCCGTTTGGGCACCAACTCCGTGTGGTCGAGGATGGAGCACATAAATCCAGAGAAAATCTATTCAATCTGGCCTTGAATATGCCTAGATTGTATCGCTCAGGTTTTCTTTTATGTCACGAAAATTGAGTCATTGAAATTAAGATAATTAAAATACTAAGTATATGAGTACTTTACAGTTACGCCCAAGTTAATGTCACAAAAGGTTGCTTATTCATACGTTGGAAGGTTAGCCAAATAGATACCTACATAATATGTAATTGACATTCATCATAAGACGACTAGGCGATGTCTTATTGTTCTTTACTGACCTTTCAATTTCCACGAAAGGAAAATGAACTAGAGCCCTACATAGGTGAAATACGTATGTTGTATATTAAGGCATTTGTATTATTTATGTCTTTCTTATGAAGTAATACGCGGTATTGTTATTTAAATATTAAACAGAAAAACGTTATCCTTGCTTTTTTTTACAAATCCACGGAACAGCTGATATAAAGGTATCATGTATGAATAAACAATATAAATGTATTATGTTTGTTTTAAAATTATTAGTTTATTAAATTTTATGTATATTTTTAGTGCTGAGGTCTTGGGTTAAATTCCCAGGTAAAATGTAGGTGTACAACAATGTACACCTCTGCCTACCCTTTCAGGGAATACAGGCGTGATGCTATTTATGTATGTAATTACTGAATCACATACGTAAATAGCATCACCCCTGTATATATTAGACTGCTAAAAGGTACCATATCGACACAAAATAACTTAGGACCAGGGTAGGAAGAAGAATACCTAAATATTTAAATTGAAAATTTCAATAATAATTATGAATGTATTTTATTATTTAAAACTGTGTTAATTACACTTAATTCTAAAGGCCGTTAATTAACAACAACAGTCTCCTGAGGCAGAAAAATAATAATTATAAACGAACATTTTCATTTTAACTTACCCAAATACCTACCCAAGTCAAAACCCGAAGCTAAATAATGAAAGTAACCACGGATACATAATTTTTCTTTTATAATGAGCTATCTTCTGCCTGCAACTTCTTGTGTTAATCCATGTGTTCAACTATCTCCCCCATGGGATTTAGTGGCGCAGGTGCTCGCCAAGGTAAGGGCGGGCGATCTCTCGCTTCCGTCCGTGATTAGACACATGGTCGGGAGTGAGAGCGCATGGGGAGCCGTCGCTAACTTCGAGGAAGTGATGCTCGCGAAGGAGGCGGCGGAAAGGGAGAGAGAGGCAAACCCCGCTCACCCCTGCCGCAGAAGGCGAGCCAGGCGCCGGAGGGCGCTCAACGATCTCCGGCCACCGTGAGCCGTGGACTGAGGGCGGCGGGTATGGGTGGTTCGCCGCCTGATCAGCAGTCCAGCCCGAGACGGCCACACGCGTGACATAGGAAGGTGTTCAGGCTAACTGTGGCCGGCCTGCACAAACCTGGAGTTTACCATAACCTGCCGGGGTCGCGGTGATTGCTGCAGCGAACCCGGGTCCTCGGTAAAGGTTGGAGTAGGACCGTGTGGTTTTTAGTCGGTAGGAGTCCGACACAGCGTCCATGATGGATTTTCCACACTCAAAACAAAAAAAAAAGGTGCTCGCCAAGGTCTACTGGCTTAGACTGGACGCTCGCACAGAGAATGGCAGTGGTCCCTCGCCAGAGGTCGTTTTAAGATAGCGCAGAGAAGTGCAGGGATTAATGATGGCTCTGTGGAAAGAGAGGTTGGTAGTCCCTAGTGCCGGTCACCAGACAGTGGCGGCCATCCAGCCAGTTCTGGAAGAGTGGATGCGTATGCGGCACAGAGCTTTGTCTTTCCGCCTAACACAGGTATTGTCAGGGCATGGCTTCGGTAGGTACCTGCACAAAGTCGCCAGGCGAGAGATGACACCCGTGTGCCACCAGTGTGGCTGCAGTGAGGACACAGCCCAGCATACCGTTGAGTAATGTTCTGTTTGGGTAGAACATCGTAGTGTTCTCGCTGTAATAGTTGGGGGAGATCTCTCTCTCTAGCGGCACTGGTTAAGAGTATGATTGGCAGTGAGAGAGGTTGGCAGGCAGTCGCATCCTTCTGCGAAGAAGTCATTTCGCAAAAGGGGGCGGCGGAGCGAACTAGAGAGACAGATTCCTTTGCGGATCTGATCCGCCGCCGAAGAACTGGCCAACGTAGGCGGCACCACGCCAATTTAATGCCGCCCTAACATGAGCCGGCGGGTGTTAGGCCAGGGAAACTGCCATCCGCATTGCACAAGGGCTCTTGTGAGACGGACTTAGAGAAAAGAGGAGGTGACAACCACCACTGAGGGGTCGTGAATGCCATGCAATGCAGTTCTCGAGGCCCCCCTCCTACAAAAGTGGAAGATGGTAAAAATGGCGGAGTTTTTAGTGGGTGTTAGCCCCACGTTACTGCACTGTATAACCCTGGGCGGTGTAGTATGCGTAGACATTTTCAGACATTTTCTCCGCCCAAATAAAAAAAGGTGTTCAACTATCTGTGTGCCAAATTTTAACTTAATCCATTCGGTAGTTATTGCGTGAATGTGTAACAAACATCCATCCATTCTCACAAATTTTCGCATTTGTAATATTAGTAGTATATTTAACATAACATAATCTGCCTATAACCTGTCCCACTGCTGGACAAGGGTTCTTCTCATACAGAGAAGGAACGAACAATGATCACCACTCTAACTCACTACAAGTTGGTGATTTCACGAGACATCAAGTACAGGTTTCTTTAGCATTTTATTTCCTAACATTTCCAACACTTTTCAGTATTCATGTTCATAGGATGACGTAATTTTATTAATATAGGTAAGGTGGAACAATAGGTGCTATTCCTTCATTAAGAAAAGAAGATCCTCCAAAAAGCCGAGTTATATTACTAAGCGGGTCGTGGCCCAATGATTAAAGTCGGACGTAGTCGTCGGCTAGTACGTCGTAAACTGCTTGTGCGATGTACTGTTTTGTAAATCAGCTAGCAGTTTTGTAAAACAGCTTATTCTACAATCCATCTGCGACATATATATTGACGTGGGTCGACGAGTCGTGAGATTTGTGGGCCGCACCTGGATGAGTTCAGGACATAATGGAACAGAATGACACAAGTAAAGAGAAGCCTACATTTTGCAGTGGGTGAGGGCAAGCTGCGGATGATGATGATGATTTAAATAGAAATAAAAGCCACAACGTAAGTATCTAAGATAGGAAATGGTTGGATTTATTGTATGGCAGTCTGCCATATAGTTATTTCGTTGACTGACAAATCGGTGATCAAAGCATGATATCAATGGTGTGACGTTCTGCTTATGAGCAACGTGTGATGTTTCATGATGAATAGCAGACAGTGTAATCGGCTAGATACCAGACTATACGCTTGGCATAATAAGCTTGTAATTGCAATAGATTTAAATTTTAGTTAAATAGCCCTACCGTCTAAAATGAAAGAATCTTACACTACCTCTGCGGCTGTTGTAATGAACACAATGTAATATACATTCAAAGTGAAAGCTAAATAGCTATTGAAAGCATAAGCGTCGTTTTTTTTACTCCCAGTTGTTGAAAGTGTTTTTGCATAATTACCTCAGTTTTATTGTTAGAGATCATAGAAAACCGAAATGGTCCTACGTCATTAATAACTATAACTTCAGACGATAAAAAAGGCATTTGAAATAAAGAAAAGAAGGTACATTTAGTACCTAATATAATAAATTACCTAAGGCTTTACATAATGTTTGGGTTTTTCTTTTTTCACACTACAGCGATTAACCGAATCACATCTCATTTGTGATAATTTCACCGGTAGAGGTTTTTACCGAACACTAATATTAGGCAGTTTCTGTAATAGCTGTTATTATCATTTTGCTTTTTACGGAAAACACGGTGTATGATGCTAACCTTGACATGGTAAGACCGTGGACGAGATTTTAAAATTAAAGGGCCCGTATTTTTTATTAGTTATAGGAAGTAAATTACTTTTATCGTATAGGATAGGATACTGATTGGATATTAAACGTACATGTGAAATAAATAAAAATTTCCTTTTGAAATCATTTAGACTATGTTATGACTATCGCTAAAGTAAATATGAGTGCTACATGCCATGTAGGTATGAGCAGACTTGGATTAAGTCACAAGAAAATTCTAACAAAATGTTTGTTAAAATCAAATTAATTAAAAAAATTAAAGCAGGGTGGATTAGATATTATTTAGATGGATTTTTTATTTCGTTTCACACCTTTTTGTATACCATAAACACTATATTACTATTTTGAATCTTTCTAGCCTATGTTACCCGGGACAACATAAGGGGACTCCATACCCTAAATCGGTTCTGGCCCTAAGAAGTTATGGTGGAATAAGAAAACTCGCAAAGATACATACATACTTACATACATAAACCCTTAAAACATAACACTTCTTTTATGGGTAGTCGTTAATAACAATTAAGAAAAAGTGTAGTAAATTAAAAAACATAATAAAACCCGTTTGTTAGAGAGCGCAACATTTTTTAATAGATATATAGGCATGATAATATTATTATACACTCCTTTTAATTACATAAAATAAATATACATCGGATATATCAACTTCATAATTATAAGGTTCTGTTAACTCTTGAACGGTGTTAATTTGGTAAACTTGTGTTAGGGTGAATACGTCTACGAAGATATGATGTTATTTCGTACTTAAAATGTTTCTACAATTTGTTTTATACAAACAAGTTATTATTTAAGGATTACAGTGCTTATCTTTTCTTGGGATTTATTATTTGTTTCAACTTGGGCGTTTACTTTGCCCTCTGCCTTTGTGTTTTGTGAAGATTTCGTAGATATCGTCTGTAAGCTGTCAGTCTGAAACAAATTTAATTTCTTCGAAACACGACGAGATAGATAAGCTGTGGTTGGAATGTCGAGGTGATTACTCGACCCAAATTACAAATTTTAAATTAAATAAAAAAAAAAAATTGAGGGAAATCATTATTTTCTCGAACTTTAGGTTAAGACAAATACCTATTTTATTCTGACAAGAATGCATATGTAAGCATCATTGTCTATGGAATGAATATTCATATAATTTTTCTGGTTGTGAGTAGAAGGAATAAAAATGGATGGAGGTTCTAAGAAAACGAGGACCGACTTTTGTAATTTTGATTGCCAACCCCATATAACTTGAAGAAATACCAAGGCAGGAAGATGATGATGATGATGCTTCTTAGAATGCGTTCACATTCGACTGTTGTTGATTAAAAAACAATATTTCCTAAAATATTTTAGAGCTGTGCCAATAATAACACAGTATTTCTTCATTTTTAACGTCGTACATTTACAATAAAAATTATCTTCAATATTATGGATTTAGGTACATAAACAATTTTTCCCATGGGGTAGGCAGAAACTATAGTACGCTACTATAGTACTTCGTACACGTATATACATCTTGTCATACATGCGCACCGATTGCAAATCATATGCACCTAACCTTTTTGGAAGACATTACCATTATGGTCAGTGCATACCTTTCTAGGGCATCCCCTCCCGGCAGTTTTACTTATCTACACCTGCCTTGTGTACCTATTTTTATCGTCTTTCATTCATCCTCTCCAACATGACCAAACCATCACCACCATATGCGTACTTCTTTTCAATTTTTGTCACTACATCTTCTTTTATACCACAAAATTATCTAATCACATCATTCCTCAAACTATCATTCGGTTACACCAAACATACTTCACAAGGATCGCATTTCATCAGTATTTATTCTACTTTAATGTCTCGCATGCCACACCCAACATTCATTTTTGAAGACACGATAAAGTAAGTTAAGGCAACTATATGGTATATGGTATGGTATATAGCATAGCATAGATATGACTCATCACTATAATATATAACTTACAATCTAATATGGTTAAAATTTTATCCCATCAATCGAGCAATAAAATTACCTCATGCTACTTCGACTACTAAGTGACGGACCCACATTTTCAGCCCTGAAAGTGTAACAAATGATGTGGAATAATTCACCGAAATCGTATACCCACGACTTCCAGAGTCAATTTATCTTCATCTGCGTAAAACGATTTTGTACTAAGTATGTGAAGTTACTTAATAAGCTTTAAGGTGTGTTTAGATTCACACGATCGTAAAAAATCTGTATTTTTATAATTGTAATAACTGCTTTTGCGATTGTATGTAATTTACTTTTTTTTAAGTTGGGATTGTGGATTAATTATATTTTATAAGTATCATAACTTAGTTCATAAAACAAAACATTATTGAGAATAGTATTGCTTTTTAATAACATTAAATAAGAGTCCTCCTACGACCAAGAATGCTGCAAAGTGTTCGAAACGTCAGGAAAAACAAACACAAATAATACACGCGATTAATCCGGTTAAAAGTTATTTTATTATGACATTAAATTAGCTGCGCATCTCAGTTACACCCGCTAAATTCCCATTTTCCTCAAGGAACTCTACATTTTCTCGGGATAACATTGTTCTCACATATTATATATTTATATATTTCTATATTATAAATACAATGTAACCGACACTATTGTAATTGTTTGATGTAAAAGAGTAACCGTGGAGTTTATTGCCTGTTCTTCTCCACAGGAATCTACACTTTGGAACGTGGCAACTAGTTTTTTTTTTTGACAATTCAATTGTTCCTGTGAATGGTCTAATTGAAATAAATGCTTTGACTTTGACTTTGAATAATGTAATCCCACTGCTGGACAAAGATTCCACTCCATATTCTTTCACTACTACCGTCTACCTACCCATCCGTAAAATTTATTTCAACTTACCTATTAACATAAAAATTAGTTTTTATTAAAGCCGTTAATTTGACAATAAACATAATGCGTGGTGTCAAGCGAACGCAATATAACCTATTTATTCTTAGACCTTTACACATAAGTAATGAACAAAAAATAATACACTAAAATAACTCCACCTATCACGCGAACATTAACTGTTAACCGTATATAGTGGGAATACGTCAGGTATTCCAGCCATTCATTTTATTTAATGAACCTTTAATATTGTTTGGATCATTTTGGATGGACCCAGAAAAAATTGAGTCAATAAAGCCAGACGGATAAAGAAAATGTAGGTTGCCGTTTTAAAAGTTCACAAAAAATTCTATGCTTTGGCTCAGCCACGTAAAAATACGTACTTCATAACAATAAAAGTCTATTGTGTCTGTTCATTAGCGGGCCAATATATTAATAATAAAACAAGTTTTAACTGGATTAATAGTTAAAGCATGTATTATTCCTTTTTTTTTTGAGTACTTTCGGACACTTTGCTGCGTTTGCAGTCGCAGGATGACTGAAGATTAATTTGTGACACAAATTTAAATATTGGTGATTCTTGACATCGCTGCTACACATTTTCTTAATATTATCATTCATAACGATCCCCTAATCACCTTATTCTTCTTAATTGATGGGTGGTTTTCCGGAAATAACACTACTTCTTCTCACCTCGAAAATTAACGGGAAAGTTTGGATAATAAAAATTACCCAAGTCTGGCTGAGAAAAATAAATACAACGTAAAATTTATAATCAAATCGCTGACAACGGTTATTCACAGTTTTATCACAGATTAATTTTTAACGCTTTTATACTACTTAAAAAAATGTGATGAAGTGGTCCGTATGTTCCAAACTGGCACATAACAATATTAGTCATCTCATACAAAAGAAGTATATACCTACTAAAATGTTTTAAGTTGACAAAATGTACAGCTCCCAACAAAATATTAGGAACATTACAATATTACATCAAGAAAAGCGTGTACTGACGGGTAATATAAAATATAGTTCTAGAAACTTCGTGTTCTACACGACTAGTAAACCCTATACGTGTGTGAACGCCCTAAAATGGAGGCGGTGTCGTCCATTGCAATCTATGTTCGGTAAGATCGTTTAAGTTGTGGCTCGGTCAATTTGTGTTGGGTCACTCTGACACCAGAGTCAAATTTTTATAGCACGAAATAAAAAATGAATCGAAAACGTAATAAATTGATATGTAAATTTAAATGTAAAAGGTTTCAAGTGAGGTTGCTGGGCGTGAAGTCTTGGATTTGATTTCTGGATTGGTTCAACGGTGTTATTGGGTTTTCTATTAGAAAAATCCTAGTAGCAGCTTGGAAATTGAAGTTATTCCCACTTGATAACAATAATCTAATCACCTATTACATGGGCCGTAATAACGAAACCAGTGAAACTTCTTCTATTCCATTGGAAAATACAGGCGTAATGTTATGTTAAATATCTTACCTCAATATCCAACAATTGAATATTTATACACGAGTAGGGCGTAACAGTTTACAATACTGTTAGGTAAACTAAGGTCTGCATTTCAGCACAAAATAGGCATCAAATGTTAAGCAAATGCTAACCCCTTTTCAAGCTTTTCAAGGACTTGGCATTTTAGCATTATCAGTGCCTACAACTCTGTGATATTTTAACGAAACGGACACTGAAGGAACGCAAAAGCATCGTGCTACTTTTGTATAATGAGTATGGAAATTCAAAGTCATTTCGTATACATCCAGAACTAGAACATAAAATAACAAATCTAGAACATAAGTCTTCCTGTATTAGAAAACAGTAACTGAACGTAGATTTCTAATGCGTCATTTCCGCAGATCATGAATTTAAATACTAAGCATTACACAATTGTCTAGATATTAGATTGATAAAACAAATATTTGTACCATCAACTAACCTCCTTTATTCATTCTTTTCTATACGAGAGAACGTCCACTCCTATGAGAAAAACCATCATCCAAATCATATTCGTTTTGTCCTAATTTATAGTAAAAAGAGCAAAACAAAAAAATAATTTCATTGTATGGTATAAAATTTAATCCAAAGACATTAGTATCAATAGCGTAAAGAACCTTCTGGAACTGAACACGTACGACTACAATGTACTAAACATAATATAATAATATTTAGGCAACATTACATGTCAATTTACTTAACCAAATTATATATGCTACCACAATTACGAAAGAGGATTAGATATACATACTTAAGCTTCTAATTTAATATTACATATAAGCTCAAATAGATACTCATAAGTTAATTCCTTAATACATTAAGTGGTTCTATATTCTATCTATAAGTCCAATGTCCGTAACTTTTACTTAATTAGATAACACGATAAAAAATTAAGTACAACTACAAAAAGGCATAATAATACTTGAAAGAATTATTGTTCATCATATCGTGTGATTGATGAACAACCTAGTCTCAGAGTTTAAACCACCCGTAGTTTTCTGACATGGCTTTACACACCATCGAGAATATCTCTCAGGTGTACTGGTTTCCTCACGATGTTTTCCTTCACCGATTTAAGCAAGTGATAATTAATCTATAATACGCACATGACTTTGAAAAGACAGTGGTGCGTGCCTTGGAATCGAACTTGCAACCTTTGAAATGTTAGTTCAACGGTCATACCACTAGGCTGTCACAAATAACTATTTATGAAATTTAACTTAAATAACATACTTTAATTCACTTATTTTAGACCAAAATACAGATAAGTTCCTTATAAATCAAAAATAAAGACTACAATAAAAATAAAAATCTTTAGATCTATATAAACCTTCAGAAAATTCATGAATCATCAGAATATTTCCCGTTACAATAATTATTTTTCAGTATTCCAAACCTTTTAACATTTTATGTTTGTGGCCTAATGCGAATCTATAATTACTGTAAAATAGTAGATATAACCTGTAAGTCAAAAACTATCTCAACCTTTTAACTAGAACTCTGAATAATTCAATAACGAAACAGCCCTGTCAGTTTTCATTACATTTGTAACATGAAACTTATCTTTAAGAACAAATTTGTAGGCGTAATACGTTCACGGAAAAGGCCAAGTTATAACTACATACATTTTATTCATTTATTGTAAACATGTGAAGCCGTACTAAAATAAAAATAAAAGTATAAATAGCCTTACCTTATATGTGAAAAATCGATAGCAATTAGTCTTCGTTGTATTTTACTGCAGCAGGAATGCAGACTCACTATGTAGATATGTTCGCGTTGCAAATGTAATATATACACAAAGCACTACACTAAAACTTTAAGTACATTATCCAGAACTTTGGTCCACGAACCAGATTCACAATACTCCTAAAAAATATATTTACAATAAGTTTAGGATATGAAGGATTGATATCAGCAGTTGATAATAAGTCACTCGTTTGGACCGAAGGGTTATAGTCTAGTGCGGAAAACTAAGCGTGATTTACTCTAAATTTGGCTATGTTCGGAATTATGAATACACATACGCGGTTCAGGCGACGAAAATAAACTTTCTACGTCAAATAAATCACAAATGCATTCACTTACGATCAAGCGATCGCTTTATATGTTTAAATGTATTAGAGCAACAAAAGTCGTTTGCTGTCACTGGCAATAATACAGTAATATTCAAATATACACTCGCAACTTCAAATCAGCAAGCAAAATAAACCGTCCGTACGACATGCGGTTCAAATATCGCGGCAAGTAGCTGGGCGGCGTGGCTTCACGTCCGCGCGCCCTGCCGCTCATACGCGGACTGAAAGCTTTCCTGACGTTCCTGAAGCCGGTGCACACTTGAAAAAGCTCACCATATTTTCAATATTCCCATACGTGTGAAAGAGATGATGCTATATTACTCAGTTTGGTGTCAAACGCCATGCTCGACTAGCGGCTATCAAAAGGAAATATGAAGGTGTTCGTATCAAAATAAACATGCAACGACTGTCTGGTTTTGGTAGGTCAGACGTTCAGGAAATACGTTTGAAGACAATGCTTACGAAACTAATTTGGTAACATGATGTAACTTTCTACAAACAAAATTATATAAATAGCAAATCTTAATATACTTTAAGTCTCGGTTCGTGTAACAATCATCAAAAATCTTCTAGAAGAACAATTGGGACGGGATAAGCTGGGATAAGCGATGGATGAGGTCTAATTATGCACTTTTGGACCAAATTACTTCAGAAACTGGACAAGAAGTTGACATGAATTGTAAACTCCAAAAATCTCATTCAGTTACTTTTTTGCAATAAAACGGTACCACAAATCTTACTAAATAAGGAAGTATGATGATAAAAACGCCTAATAGTATTAGTCGATTAATCTTTACAATCGCATTAAGCACACGCTAGCCTCAATATAAAACAGGTAAACCAATTACTATAAGTAGGCCATTGCTTACATGTAAACGAATACTATACTCGTTAATGTATTAAAATGCTCTTGAACATAAATTTGGGTAGTGAAGGCATTTTAATATACCGAAAAATGGTAATTTTAATTTTATGACCTTGGAATTCTTACTGCAAGGTTTGGTCAATATGCTTGATTATTTACAGAGTTCAGAAAAATAAATGTTTAAGAGTGATAGGGGAAATGGGCAGCAATTTGTAGGTGATTAACAACCACAGAGATCATCGAGATTAGCCTGTTTTCCTGCAACCAGCTCATGAACGTAAAATATTCTGTGATTGCAATTTAAAACAACAATATTGGTTGCTTTATGGCTCAAGAGTGACCGGTGGACTGCGCCAAGAGATCACAGATTCGAAAGCTTAGCTTTTGTATTGTTTTACCACACATTAATAATTTCTCTCTCATATAAACAAAATAAGCTGTTCCTAAACGTCGTTGATGATGCTCTATAAATTCGACCTGCATATATTGTACCTCATTTCGTTCCAGAAAATTCTACCATATGAAATTGCATCCTGTAAGAAAATGTATAGTTTGATGGTGATAAGCACCTAGCTTTGACGTTTTATAAGTGCCTGTAATTTGGTCTATGTGAAATAAAAAAAAATTGAATTGAATAAGTACTGCCATTTTCTTTTATTTTTGCATAAATTGGTTTGGCTGATGGAAGCTCCACACTATTATAGATGTACAATAACTAGTGCACTAGCACTTTCGAGGCAACACTACAAAATATCGGGTTAGACTTCTTATTGTATTTACCAAATAATATCCTGCCTGACATTTTATTTTATGTTTTGTGATTTTATCGCAAGAGCTTAATTTGTAAAGTTACAATATTAAATGGAAAAAGAATACGGTCGTGAACAGGATTCGAAGCTGCGCGTCCCGGATAAATACTCCTTTTTCAAAGATTTATCTTGAATTATTAAGGTAATTGCATTCTTTACGACATTGTATTAACTGCAAAGTTAGTCGTATCGGTTCGGTCACCTGTATAGGTACTGAATTGATTACAATGACGTCGCCATAAGACGTGTTAAAATATGGAAGATTAATTCGCGGTGGTGAGCAGAGGTCGAGATGGCTTAGTGGTCAGAGCGCCCGGGGTATTTATCGGGGAGGCGCAGGTTCGAATCCTGTTCACAACCGTATTCTTTTTCCATTTAATATTGTAACTTTACAAATTAAGGTCTTTGCGATAAAATCACAAGTTCGCTAAGCATGCGTTAATGCTTTTCAAAGATTTATCTTGAAGCTTAATTTATCTTAAATAGTGTAGTGGATTTCCAACAAAGTGTTTATTTTAACAAGTTCTCACTCTGCAGCCTTATGCTGGAATTATAAACGAAGAGTGACGCTCCATTATACCTACCTCTAAATTTCGATCTCACTTTTTTCTTGTTCTTCGTTCCGTTGTTACAATTTAACTGTTCTTTCATATATGGTATGCCCAAAACATTTAAAAGCGCAGAAGGCACAGTACAGTAGATTTGACTCCGCAGCTTTATCTGCTTTTCTTGGTATAACCCCACCAGCTCATATGCTGCATGCTGCACCGTCCCATGTGTATAAGTAGGCGAATTGTCAATAAACTTCTTTTTTCTCCCAAACTAGTAAACAAGGTCAATGAAACTCATTTCCCCTACCGAGTATTTAAATACTTGCAACAGTACGTCACTGCAAAGTTAGGTATCAACCAACATCATCATCATCCCCCCTGCCCTCATCCCAATTTATTTAGGGTCATCGCAGCATGTACTCTTCTTCCATACATATCTATCAGCCGTCATATCGACAGTCACTTCTTTTCTTGGCACATTATCTTTAACACTATCCATCTATCAACCACAAAATAAATAATAGTAATTGCCAGAAAAATGGCTCAAAAACAAAAAAAAATGAAATTCATTCCGAAACTTACGCTAAGAATCGGGACATAAAGATAAAAACAGCATCCGTTACCGAATTAGGTAAAACCCTGTATTTCTGCTAGCGGCACCACTCTCCGCTATTATTGTATTACAAAAATAGCGCTAATAATCTGGTTTGTAATTCACAAAAACAATCACAAAAAATTTATAGCTTTATATTACAATGTTTTAATGAAAAATAAAAACCTGTTCCTCAGAATAAGAAGCAAACAAAATTAAACCCGTTAAAAATAAGCCCGAGCCATGCCACAGATCCATGTGCCGGCTCCACGGGGAGCCTTTCTAATCATCCTAATGCAAATGAACACTAAAAGCTTTTAGCTAATATTTACCTAGATCTAACGCTAAAGCTTGGATCAGCAGATTATTAAAATCTATTGAGACATCATAATTGTCTTGTATCAAACAGTTTAATAATATTATAGCTTCTCTTAAAATTTTAGGATTACAAGCAAGTTCTTTTTTTATTAAGGTCTAGCTTAAAAAAAAATTACGTTTTGCCATCAAGTCGCCTGATGGTAAGCGACAGTGTGGCCGAGGATGGAGCACGTATATCCCGAATAAATCTATTCACTCTTAAGTAGAGTGGATAGATTTTGGGAGAACGATAGTTGGGGAGCTGATTTGATGCATCTGCCCAGACTCATATCCCACAACGGTTGCACCGGACTACATCCCGAAACACCACTAGGTCTCTTCACGGCATGGCTTCGTCCGGTGGGTAGTACCCAGCCGCGGCCGAAGCCTCCCACCAGAGTTGTGTTGCCTGTTTTGCATCACCCAGGGGCCACGCGTAGGGATTCCATTTTAAGGGTGCACTCCTACGGACTCGGGCAACTCATCCCTCCAGATTTATAGAAATAATAAAATACTGCGTGTTTCTGCACCTTTAACCAAAGTTACGGTTTGAAAATTATCGTTAATGTTACTACATAATTCATTTACTTTACAGCTATCATTACTATTAACCTACTGTTGAACAAAGGTTTTCCCCTTTTTATGTGTGGAAAATCCATCGTGAATAATATACCGGAGTCCTACCGACTAAAAACTATACGGTCCGCCGCTAACCCTTACCGGGTTCTCGAGATCGAAGTTACATTTACAGCAACAAAGGTCTTCCCACATGACTAAGATTCCCCTATGAATTCACAGTAGCACCCCGTAGATTGTATTGGCAATAGGCAATATACCCACTTAATAACAGCAGTTGTGAAATGTGGGTGTACAACTATGTACATCTCTGCGTACCCCTTTGGGGAATACAGGCGTGACGCTGTGATGTTAGGTTAAACGTGCACTAGGTTTTTCATAATTTATCCATCTCATTCCACCAAAAATCAATAAAGAAAAATACAAATAGTTTTATTTTAACCTAATATTGATTTTATTCAGTGACAGATTTTGGCAACCTATTGCGAGCCATAAAAATAAAGCAAAATGTCTATTCCATATCGTACTAACTCGAAAAAGAAAGTGTATTTTTTATTCTCGTTTATTTAAACCAGCATTGACAGGCAATATGATTGATGTAAATCATTTACAAATATATTGCGAGAACGTGCAACAGGCGTACTGCGTTCATCAATCAATTCTTCTATGTATAAGGTTTTTTTTTTACTTCTTGTGTCCCACTGCTGGGTCTCCCCCGTATTCTTCCACACCTCTCTCTATATGGCAATAGCAGGTCAGGTTCCAAAATGCATCTAAGTCATCATGCCAGCGTTTTCTGGGCCTACCACGGCGACGCCACCCCTCATCTGGCACCCACTGTGTAACGACTCTAGCCCACCTATCCGGGTGCTTTCTGAAAAGTCAAATACATATATATTTTATATATATTTTATGTAATTAATTAAAGTAAACAATCGTGTGGGCTTGCCTAAATGGTTGAATATTCAAGTTCACCGAAGAAAACAATAAAAGTCACAAACTTCTTGTAATAAGCAAGAAAGTTGATTAAAGTATCAACATTTTTATTTACGTTATATCAACCATTTACGATGAGTTATAGTAATATGTGTTTTATAATAATTTAAAAAAGTTTCTTTTCGTTAAATATATGCAAATAGCCCTAGAGACTCGCGAGTTAACTTGGTTACGTTTTATCTCAGTGAGGACAGAACAGATTGACATGACAAAATGGGTCCCATTTTTGGGATCTTTATAAATAATTACAGAGTCGTAGGAAATTTTGTAAAGTAAGCGTGTTACCCTGATATTAAAACATGAAAAAAATATTTTACTACCAACGAGACTTTTTTTTCTTTATTTTATGTACGGAAACTTTGGAATAATATTTTGAGCAGCTCACTTTCCGTATTACTTAAGTATTCTTGGACTTTGTAGAGTAATTCTCTGAAGGTCGTCGACATTGAATAACGTTGACTTTAATGTGAGGAAAGTTGTAAGTAAAGTATGTATTATGTGAAAGTAAACACTTATTCATTCGGAAACTGAGTATGTGATGCTGCTTAATTAATGCTTTATATAAAATTTTAAATCTAGAAAAAATCTGGCAAACTTTTATCCATAAATTTATTCCTTATTGTGATAATATTATTTATCATCATTAATCTAGGAGCAGTTTATTAAAGAAGCTACGTCCAGCCAGCAAGACAAAAACATGACTTTAACAAGCATCTTTCGCTTGTCTTAGCGACTATGAAATGTACGTCAATACACAGTCGTACACTGTGAGGGTTTTTGGTATGGCACAGAAGGGGCATCGGTTTGATATACTCGAGTTTAGGGTCGCCTTCTTTATATGCTGCGATGGCAGTGTGCTTTTAGTCCATCAGAGTATGACCAATGCCCCGTCGTCAGGTGAAATCGACGAGGATTTCCACAAGAAAAAAATGGACCAGTTTTCAATTGACGTCAGGCGGCCGGTCATAAAACATTGCCAAAACTTTAGCAGTATGCAATTTCAACTAATTAGAAAGTGGAAGAAGAATACATACTGCGCTGACCCCAAATAAATTGGGATAAGTGCAGGGGGATGATGGGAAATGAATAAAAAAGGAGCATTTACATCTGTGCTTTTCTCTATTATTGATTGATAATACTTGCTCAGCCATTTTCACCGTGGGAGAGCCACGCTTCGGCACGAATGGGCCGGCTCGACCGGATTGATACCACGGCCTCACAGAAAACCGGCGTGAAACAACGCTTGCGTTGTGTTTCGCCGAGTAAGTGAGGGTACCGGAGGCCCCAACCCTTTAAAAGGCAGGCAACGCACTCGCGACTCCTCTGGGGTTGCGGGTGTCCATGGGCGGCGGTAATCGCTAACCATCAGGCAAACCGTCTGCTCGGTTGCCCCCTATTCCATAAAAAAAAGCCAAGTTATAGGCGAGACGAGAGAGTTCTAATTTTAATTTTCTAGACATAATAACGCCTGCAAGTGACATAATAAAAATCTGTTAGTTAGGTATAGAGAGAGATACTCAAAGAGATACCTCAACTTCCGACCTGACTTTGACAGCCTAACTATGTATGTAACAGATAAATTAAACCAATTTACTGAATGCAAGAACCTTTCTATACTAAAACATATATTTGTTACCTATTTATAAACACTAAGGCTATATTTCAGTGAGATAACATCGCCACCAGTTGCTCTACCAAATAAAATACTGGCAATTTAAAACTGTTGGTTCCACACTACATCCTCTTGGCTGCAGAATAGTTTGGCCTCGCTGCCAACATTAAAGTGTCACCTGTGTTACTGGAAGCTGATTTACAAGTATGGCATTTGAATTGTTCGTGTTGGTTCGTTTAAATGTCCTTGAGGTTATATTTGACGTCCGTAACGTTACTTAAATGGTATGGTACATGTAGGTATAGTAATGATTTCTAAAAGTATTTAAGAAATTGCTTTGTACGGTCAAGTAATTGAACACATCAAATTCGTTACAACTGGATTAGAACACATTTAAATCTTATCACTATATAAAAATAAAAAATAAAAATTTATATTTTTTATTCATGTTATTTATCCATAGCACCTATAATTATTTTTTACAGGCGAGAATTGCGTTCAAAATGCATTTCGCTTATTAAATTTTTCAATCTATTTAATGCCCTAATAAGTTCATATTAAAACAACTTATTTAATTTCTCAATCTATTTATGCCTTAATAAGTTCTTAGCATAAAAGTTATTTAATATATCAATTTATTTAATAACTCAATAAGTTCTTAACAATCAATCTGCCTAGCATTTTCCCAATTATATTGGGGTCGGCAGTCAAACCGGATGCAACTCAATATCAGTATTTTACATGGAGCGACTGCCTATCTGACCTCCACAACCCAGTTATTGGGTAACACGCTATCTCGTGGTATGATTGGTTGTCAAACTTTCAGGCCTCTGACTTCCTGGAATGGCTGTCATAGATCTTAATTTGACAACGGGGAGCGAGGGCTTAACGTGCTCTCCGAGGCACGGGGAGGTCTCGGTATGAAATAATGGTCACCCATCCACAGACCGACCACGGCAAGCGGAGCTTAACCTCGATCAATCGATCTATGCAGCTGTTACTTAGCCACCAGCCCCTTTCAATAAGTTCCAAACAAAAAAACTTATTTAATTTCTCAAGGCTGAATTGCCCACGTCCGTAGGAGTGCACTCTTTTAATGGAATCCCTACACGTAGGACGATACAATCCCGGGCGGTGCAAAATAGGAAACACAACTCTGGTTGTGGGTGGGGGGGCTCGGCCGCGGCTGGTTACCACCCGCCGGACGAAACCATGCCGTGAAGCGACGCAATGACGTTAGTCGTGTTTCGGGATGTAGTCCAGTGCAACGGTTGTGAGAGACGGGTCAGAGCTGTTGCGTCAACTTCCGAACTATAGGTCTCCTCAAATGTATCCACTCTCCTTAAGAGAGAATAGATTTATTCTGGATGTACATGCTCTATCCTCGGCTATACCGTCGCTTACCATCAGGCGAGTTGGTAGCCAAAAGTAGATCGAATTTGAATAAGAAAAAAAGATCTATTTAATGCTAGATAATAGTTATAAGAATATAGTTAGTTCTAGATAATAGTTTCTTAACAAATACTTATTTAATTTCACAATAAGAAGTTCACAAACCGTGCAATCACCTAATATTACTCTAACGATGAAAAATCTAATTTAAGGACAAACTGCAGATGAAATATATTTCCATACATCGATAACTGCAAATATAAGTACCTATATGAATATTCGGAATTTTTCCTTTAGTTGTGCTGTGACACCTTACTTCTTAGCAAATTTCATGTCAAAGAAAAGTACCGAACAATTTTGATTTGCTGGCGAGTGTCAAAATATGCACGGAAAAGGTGGCATAAATGATCCTATTTTTTTTATGCATTGACTAAGAAGCTTGGTTATTTAACAGCTTGAAGGGACATTAGATCTAAGTATTTGATATTATTTTCAACTTCCTGAGAAAATTGGTTTTGCAGACAGACAGAAGGACAACGATCTCACAATGGTTCCTCTTTTACACGAGTGCCAACAAAAGGAGTATCATGTTTTTAGGGTTCATGTACTATCAGCGTCATAAAGAAACTCTCAAACATACATACATACAATACATACGTACTAAATATGTATGTGTGTTTGAGAGTTTCTTTAATCTACCTTAACTTCTAAATGCCTAAACCGATTTATATAGTAATAAAGTAACTGTGGCATCCAAAAAGGTACGATAAAAAATAATTTACTATAAATACGCCACTAAAATGCGAAAAACAACATACTGAAGAATTTTCATCACAGTCGGGAGAGTGCACTGTGAAACATTTTACTAAAATAATTTCAGAACCCTGCTTTTTACTTTTTATACTTTTTAGACCCACATGGCGGCCGTGCTTTTTAATTAATTATTTAATTGAGCTCTAAAAACTTCATCACAAAATAAAGTGATGACATGTTTGAAACTCTAATGATGTCCGGTAAGTAATTAAATAAATGAATAGATAGCATTCCAGTTGTAGATTTATTAATATTTATTATTATTATTAGAGGTCATATAATAATTTTTGTAGCACCTAAAATGTGTCCTTAAATAAGCCAGCGGTGAGTTATGAAACTGCATCTGTGAACTTTTTTGAACAGCAACCCTTTACCAACTATTCATGGATTAAAAATGTGTTGGTAGATATATTAACCAATTAATTTTCATGTGTAAACCGTACTTTAAAAATAGCTCCTCTACATTTTAATGGGTGTTAATTAACTTGTAGTGCTTTTCGTAAAGAAAACCACTACAAGTTAATTACTGCGTCAGTTTTGTAGGTGTGTTAATTAAAACCTGTTTATTTGAGGTTGAGTTATTTTCGAAGTTTCAAATATTGTGTGACCTAAATTAGATTGGTTTATTTTGAAACTGAATTGGTGTTGACGTAAGGAAATTTGTAATATTAATACAAGTTATTTTCCTGATATATGTTGTTTAGTAACTTTTAGAGAAGAACAGTAAAGAAATTACACTTATAAGAGTTCCATAAAACCTATTTACAGAATAAATAATTTGAATTTGTATTTAAAGTTGTTAATGTTATTTTTTTAAAGCGATTATGATAATTATGTCTCTACAGTTTGCTTAATTAAAATGGAATACTTTGAAACACATCGGAGCATGTTGTTTTTGGTACACAACGTTACCGCTGCTACGTTGACGGTGACGTTAATAAAGTCATAAATTTAATGGAGACAAGCCGTAAAATCGGGACCGACGTAAGAATTAAGAAAATTAAAATACGTCACACGCTGGCTGAAAAGAAATATATTTTCTTCCTTCGTGGAGATTTATAAAACTCTTTTTGCTTTTGCAATTTCAGCTTTAAATATAATTATCAATTCATCAAGTCCGAAATAGGCCCGAATATTTTTTGGTGGTACGCAGAGATTGGTTTATATCGTAATTATACATGTATAGCGCCTCTATATCCAATAACACTTTTCCCGATCCGGGAATCGAAGCCAGGACCTTACGCTTAGCAGCTGCGCTTTTGTAATCACTAGACCAACAAGACAGTCGCAGCCATTTAAGAGACATCAGGTCTTAGATAACTAACACTGAGTTGGCTACAAAGCACGGAAAAAATAAGATAAGTCTTTATTTGCCTTAAATATGGTATGAAGATGTTACAATCTGGTATTATGTCCACATGTTCAGCTATACCGAGTAAAGGCATGCAAAAGTAATTAAAATTATATAAAAAGGAAGAATTATGAAAAAAACGCCATAAAAGTCACAGATTAATTGTATAGTGATTGGTAATATAAATTTAAATTCATTTATGTAATGTAATGTAATAACCCATGATTACATTAATTATTATATATAATAGCTAAAAAAATCTTTTATGTCATAGAAATTATGTTCATTGAGCCATTTAAATACTTTACTTTGAAATATTTTTTGGTTATGTATTACTTAATTTGATTTCTAACGGGATATTGTTGTATATGCGTACACACATCACAAGACAACTTTTAGCATACTTTCAGATTTAGGAGTTTCCTTTAGCACAATATGAAAAATATTAAGATAACTGTTTCAAGATACCGCGTCCACCGTCACTTCTACCCTCATAAATACTTCTTAAGATTACCTGGACACAAAATATTTACTGGCTGGCAACTCCATATAAATACCAATTTTTGTATAAAATAGAAGATATTGCACCCGTCGGATCATTCCTTCCTTTATTTATTAATACTGTCTGGGAAGGAGTTCGCTGCCGTCGAACTGTCGTAAGTTGTTGAATCTATAGCTGCAGTAAACAGTATGGAGGTAAAGTTTGTACCGCTCTTAGAGTACTTGTGAGTTAGAAGTTGTGACGTCAGGTCAATGTATAAAGTACGAATAATATTTCATGAAGTTTTGGAAACGGTTTCAGAACAAAATTTTTTTTTTCGGACATTTTAAGTAATGAATTCAGACTGTTTTGAATAATAATAAGCTTTTGCTTACAAATCAATATTTTATCTTACTTCCAAAATATTGTTTTCTTTTCCTAAAATAAATTAAGTTTTGGATATTTGTTGGTAAATTTATTCACTTACCTAATTATGTGTACTAAATATTGGTGGAAGTGAACGCAGAGGAACCCATATACCTTTACATTACTGATAGGTAAAATAATATCGATAAGATTCAATCGAACTGAAGAGTCCACTTACACGCTTTGGAAAACAATTAAATAAGATAAAAAACGAATAATGTTATTATTTTCAAACCACGCCATCTCTATATTCTGTTTAACTTTGTAAGGATTGCACGACAGGCGTGCAATGTTAATTTTAGAAATGTAGCGCGACGTAGGTACATCGGATTTTTTTCGTTTATCAATTGGTCTTCTGATTGAATCAGTATTGAGTTGATCGATTCCAGTTATGTAAAAGACGCCTGTATTCCCTGATGGGGTAGGTAAAGGTGTAAACAGTTATACGTATGCCCATATTTTGCTTATAGGTGGCCCGTTGCCAACTATCGACCGCAGTTCCAAACTCTGGCGTGCTATTGAGATTTTTCAAACAGAAAACCGCAATAATGAAGTCGTGGACGACTTCATGCTTGACTGTCGCGTTGGGGACCACTGCACAAACGGGGCAAAAATATTTTTTGACATTTCATGCAAGCCCTCCTAAAATAAATATGCAGACAGCAGTTAGATTGTTATTGTAACAAAAAAAATATACCCCATAAATTTGGAAGGGAAAACACTAACACACATGCACGTCGGCCAATGTGCCCGAAATAAAATTTCTATAAAAAAAAGAAATACTGCCATGCATAGTCAAAAAACTAATAATATTATTACAACCACGAAAAAATTATATACCTATTCAAAATTCTACTTGTATGGAAGGCATATTTTATTGCCTCATAAATAATGAACTAGGACCTAACCCTAATTAGGAAATTAAAAATGAAGTTACATTTCTTCACGCTTTTGTTAATATTAAGTTTGACCTTCATACAGGCACTTAAAAGAGGGAAATATGTAAACAAAAAATTATAAGAATTGTTGAACAACAGCGGTTTTTCAGAACTGTTAAGTAAAGAGAATAATCTTTACAATTTTAGCTTACTAAAACAAAAATTTGCTAATTATACACCTTTTCATTGTAATGGTAGCTTGTTTGATGTGATGCCTTATGATTACATTTGAAATTTTCACAGAAAATGTGTATTACGTAAACTGAATTACAGTAACCGTTCTTGATAATTAACAATCATACCGCACGCCGCAACGCGTTATAAAAATGAATATAAAAGTTAAAAACATTTACATACAACATACATATTCTTATACATTAATATAGTCAAGAAATTTATGAAATACGGAAACTTCAATCCCTCCTTTTGGGTATAAAGCTTGTGACGTATGCTACCTTCGTTAGGAAGTTCGGGTTCTGTCACCGAAGTTAACAAGTTTCGCAGCCTGAATTTTAAGTGGAAAGGGTTATCTTGATTGGTTTGATTTGGTCCAACTATCGTGTAAATGCATGGTGACGATCGTCTCTTTATACAAGACGATTTATCTGTATTCCTCGAAGGGTTTGGAAGAGGTAAGTAGGCAAGAACATATCATTAATGCCATTTTATGTTCCATTAAGGGTGCGCCTGTAATTGTCGTCTACCGAGCACTTATCAAAATCAGCTGCAACTGAGAATTTTCAACATCTAAACCCAATAATAGGTACTACTTTTTTTAACCCATGAATTGAACCCAAAAACCTTTAAAACAGTTCCATAGAATTATTTAGTGTTCGGGTTAGTTTGTTGGTCTTAGAAGCAGCTTGAGGTATCAAGTTATTAGTTTCTTGTTCAAAACAAAATAAGATAGTTTTGCAAAGCGTATTTCCACACATAAAATCTGCCTCTCTTCAGTAGTTAAACATAGAATAAAGCTTAAAAAAAAACATCAAATTGAAAAAGTGAGGAACTTCACTAATGCCTAACGAAGCAGGTACTACTCAAACCGCACGAGTGGGGCAACGACCGTGCGGCAGGTTGAACCGTATGGGCTGCGCGATACTCGGTATTACTATTGATTCGAGGTCACTTTCGAGATTTATTTTTCATAATAATTTTGCTATGGTTTTATTATTATAAATATAATATATAAATATATAATCTATTGTAGGCACTGCCAAGACAAAATCATTTCGCTGCTGGAAAATAACCATTAAAATTTCGGCGTATAAATTTACCAAAAGACTAGCCCTGAAAGACTTTAAGACTCTGATGGACAAGAACACAAATAAAAATAAAATGAAATTAGTTATTAGTGGTATCAATTTATTGTAGCATTTTAATGATATCTGAGATTAATCTTGAAAGCATGAACAATACCAAGATAAAATGTATGAGAAATTGCATTTTTATGGATCACCGCTCATAGAATCCACTAATTTCGTTTCACTTACATGACATCTTCTGTCGTTTAGATCTAGCTGAGAAAAATATAGGTAGCTATCCACGAGCACAAACATGTATACATTTGCGCTTTCTAAACTCCATCCATGAAGAAGGGTAAAATAGTTATCTGAATAATATAAAAGTATTAATGTATCAATTAATGTTCACCGGTTACTACTCACGTGCATTTTTCGGAATTGCCCGACTAGTTTCGAACTCGAACGGAGCCCTTAGTCATGAGTTGAACCCGCGGCGATGTCGCGAGTCAAACTGGAGCTGCATCGCGCCTTGTAGCGTTTCGCACGCGCCGATGATGTACTCGGTGTCGGAAGTACTCGTGTGTTTCCGCCACTCGTCGTGTCCGAGATATTGTCTTTACTATTCATGCCGGTGCATACTGCGCTGACTGTGTCACACAATTAATTGATATGAATATGTTTCACGAAGGTTTTTATACAAAAATAGTATTAATGTATGTCTATATTTAGAAGGAATGCTTCTTCTATCTGTGTGATATATAATGACATATAAAATAATTAGGTATGTAACCTAATTATTTTAGTAATACAGGATAGACATATTATCGGTGTATTTTAAAAGTTTGTGTTAATATGTTCGTGCTCGTGACTGTACTCGTATCATTCTTCTAACATGTTCATTTCACACCTTACGTTTAATTTATCTTTAAAACGTTGGAAGACATGGAAGAAAGGTATTGCTGCAACCACGAATACTCTAAAGTGTAAAACGAAACTTCATGAAGTACAAGAATGTATAATACAATACATACGATTCAATTAAAAGTAGTTGAATTAAATCAGCAACCGAACAAAATTGTGAATCTCAAGGCCTATTTAACAATCCAGATAGATAACTAAACTTAAAAGTAAATAATTACAAAATAACGTAAGTGTAACGGGAAGCATCATCTTAAAGTGGCACTTCTTTAATTTGATCTGATTTATTTTATATGGAAAGCAATACATTATTGAAACAAATTTTAGAGTGCTCAACGACATAATTAAAACGCCTAACTAGACTTACACATTGATACCCAAACGAAATTATCACGACGTAGTTGTAAAAAAACACATTGTATTCATGAAAAAAATATTTATATTCCTGATACCTGACTCATCGTTAATAATTTTCTTTTCTCAGAACATTTTCCAAGTAATCTACTTAATTTCTTCGAAAAGCCTAAGTGACTGGCAGGTCATTAGCCACCAATATAAGTTGTCAAACCAAGTAACTGAGTCGCGGTTGCCACCGTTTAAGTGCAATTTTCCTTTCAGAATTGCAAACTTAATTGTTGGCTTAGTGCAACCTATCTAGTAGACAAACTAGCAAGGAAATTAGATTTCTGCCTAGTGCAAGATTTTTTAAGCAATAAAAAAGTGCTAGTTCATTGGAAAAGCAATAAAAGAAGCGAAAACTCGTTATGCTCGCTTACACACGGTACGGTTTTTTTATTTATTTTTTCAAGTCTTTTTTTCTCTTTTACACTTTTTGTACTGCAATGTATTATTGCTTTAGTTGAAGTATTGAACTAGCAGTAGTTATCCTAAAAAATTTGTATTATTTCATTACTGGCAGTAGTAGTGTCCCTCGTTGACTGCCTCGTTGTTGCAGTGATCGCAAGCGCGGCTGCTGAACTCACGTTCAGCGGGACCGTCCTGGGTTCGATTCCCAGGTTGGGCTAAAAGTGTTATTGGGTTTTTCTTAAGGAAATTCTCAGTAGCAGCCCGGAGTCAGGAAGTTAGTGGTGTGATAACCCCGTGCCTCGGAGATCACGTAAAGCCGTCGGTCCTGCGCCTGATCTCTCTCCGGTCGTGTCGGATTGCCGTCCCATCGGAATATGAGAGTGAAGGAAGAGGGAGTGCACCTATGTTTGCGCATACACTTGTGCACTATAATATCTCCTGCGTACTTGGCTAATCTCCATGTGAGTAGGCCGCCGTGGCCGAAATACGGTCGGGAGGCGTATTATTAGTGTCCCTCCTTAACATTGAATATTAGTTTTATTTAAGCAAAAATACCACAAAATTGCAAATGCTTTCAGACTCAAAGTTTTTTTTTTCTAGTGAGATATTTGCTTTATCAATAGGTATTAAATACAAATACTAGAGCACAACGTAACATTAAATTGATCTTAATTTAATTCATCAATCTTTAAAATATGCTAATTAACTGAACGATATGATGAAAGATAAAACTAATGCCGACACGTGTAGTCCCAGTATCTACGGCAATTAACGCGTAGAACAGAATTACAGATAGATATTTACACAATCGCTTCTCGGTATTGAATTTTGAACTTTATGCCAACAATTCATGGTTTAAATCCTTCTGAAATTTACGGAAAGGAACAAATAGAGAAATTCCACAAGTTACAGGCATTTATCAAAATATGAATAATTATTTCAAGGGATGAATTTGGAAATGAATTTCTATTGTGTGGTAATACTTGCTTTAAGCTTTGTATAATTATTTTAAATGCCATTTAACCAATATCAATGCGCCTTTCATTCTAATGAAAGGCGCATAGTCTGCGGTTTCTGTTTACTCTAGGAAAAACAAAAAACGCATACTTAACATTTATAAGGAATTTTCCTTAACATTTATAAGGAATTTTACTTAACATTTATAAGGAATTTTACTTAACATTTATAAGGAATTTTACTTATCTAGCCATGACAACATTTTGAAAGTATTTACTATCGTAGATAGTTTTTAAGCTATTTTGTTTATAACATGCAACACATAAATGTATGTTTAAATTGTATCAATACAATAAATAAATTCGAAATCATTGTCATCCAAAATCCAGTTGCGTTCATAATATTCCGGATAATTTAAGACAGTGAGAAATGTACCCTGGAGACTCATTTATTCCGTATAATATTAGAATGGTGCAGAAAATATCTTGGCAGAAAAATTGGAAAATGGACCTGAAGTTTTATAACATTGGGTGAAGGGTGGGTGTTTTTGGGAACTGTCTTATTATAATGTATGACTTCCAAAAAGTACCATTTCAAATGGTCTAATTTGAGTAAAGATATTTTTGATCTTGATTCTTGAATAATTATGTAGGCTTTGTCTATTACATTTTTCAAAGTCAAAGTCAAAGTCAAATCATTTATTTCAATTAGACCCTTTACAGGCACTTTTGAATTGTCAGAAGCTAGTTGCCACGTTCCAAAGTGTAGATTCCTATGGAGAAGAACGGGCAAGAAACTCCATGGTTACTCTTTTTATAAAATAGGTTTACACAATAGCAGGTATTGGTTACACTGACTCTGTTGCAAAAAAAAAATAGAATTTAAATATGTGAGAACAATGTAAGATAATACTAAAAGAGTGTAGTTTAACAATTCAAATTTCCCGTCATGACAGTCCAGAGATGACCAGTCCCAACTGACGGCGCCCGTTCACGAACATGACGCATGCGTCAGCATCACCCAACTCAACCATGTTGTAGGGAATCGAATGACCCAACACACACGCCACCATCAGCGAGACATTTTAGTGAGCATGACATACTCCCAACTGCCAGACAACAAACAAAATAGAAAGTTTAGTAAAATGGTTACGTAGCACTCACATTTACAATATTTATATTTAGGTACTAGTTTATTGTTATTTATTATTATTCATGCTCTAATATTTAGCTAGTACAAGGCGATTCATTGAGATGACTTTGTGTGCGCCAATTTTGAATCTGTATATAAATGTTTTTTTATTTCTACTATCGGGGAGGACTTCCAAATAAATCCTATTTTGCGAACCAGATGATTCTAACGGGAATGGACAGAATCGTGTCACAAACTCACAAAGTATAAATTAGGAACACTTGGATGCAATTCTGAGACTTTCAGAACACATTAACTTTTGAAAGCTTTTAGATATTTGCAGGCAGTCTTATTTTGGCTGATTTATAAAACGTTGTTTTATTTATTATTCTTTTTGAGAAAATTGGGACATTAAGCTAGCTTTTCAAATAAAAAACAGCATTTCGCCTTCACAACAACAACAAAACGTTACAAAATTATACGCTCGGCCATAATAGCATAGCTTATGGGTTCCGTAAAACCCCAAAACCCAAGATAGCCGCACAAATCTTCTGTTGTGGGTGTAAAGTTGCTTTTAACCCTTCCTTAAGAATATATATTTGCTGCTCCTTTCGTATTAAATTTCGGTTATAAGACAAGTTCATGTAAAGCTGGGGAACACGTTAAGTGAAAGACAAAGTATTTATTGCTTTCATGTGTACATAAATATGGTGTTAATAATGGTGAATACTGCAAGTTGTATAGTATTATTATATAAATCAATAATAATGGCAATAATAACTGCCTCGTTGGTCTAGTGGTCCCAAGTGCGACTGCTGAGCATGAGGTCTTGGGTTCGATTCCCGGGTCGGGCAAAGTGTTATTGAGTTTTTCTGTTAGGAAATTCTCAGTAGCAGCCCGGAGTTTGGAATTGTGCCCGGTTGATGGCGATAGGCTCACCACCTTAATAACAGCATTGGTGAAATGTGAGTTTACGGCTATGTAAACCTCTGCCTACCCCTTCGGGGAATACAGGCGTGATGACATTGATGATGCTATGTAATAATAATGGCAACTTGCCTACATTTAAGACAAGAAAAAATTTACTCAAATATTTGGCGCGTTCAGTTCGCGTTTCGTTTGGCGTCACAAATTGGGTTAATCCTGTAGGTACCATCTTAATTTTTTTCTGCAAAAGTAAGTACAGGAAAGAATGCATTCGTTCCCACAGAAGAATGTTACTTCTGCTTACGTGTTTGAAAAACTATATTTATACTAATTATTTCTAATAAAAATGCACACATGCTAGTAAACAAACAACTTTCTTTATAAACTGGAGAAAATTAAACATATCGTTACAGGTTTGAAAAATTAAAAAATTAAAGTAAGTAATGTTAAAGACGACATACTTAACATCAATTCACATGGTTTTAAAAAAAATAGTCCTATTAGTCCTTTGTCTTTTAAGATCAACTAAATTTGTTTGTACTTGTGTAAAAACCAAAGGCCAAAATTCAGGCTAATTGTGCCCACTTCTTGCTACTTTAACAAAATGCCGCACCCTTCACAAAGAAATTCTAAGGGTATAATTTGTAGGTACTCAGCTGCTCAAATTTTAGGCCTAATATCAAGCCATTTAACTTGCTCGGAACAATAACATATACAACATTTTACCTTTTAGAGCTCTCCAGTTTTCATGGCTGACAAAAACATTTAACAAAAACAAAGTAACATTTGGAAAAATGGGTCCTAGAATTTGTATTTTGGTTCACATAATTTTTGTATATAGAGTTTGTCTTGTGATTTTGTGTTTATAATCATAATAAAAATACACATAGGTTTGTTTTATAAAAATGATCTTGAAATCGCACCTTAACTTTTTTACTTAAGATGTATGTATTACTTAAAACCAATAGGAAAATATCCCAAAATATTCTACAAATATTTTACAACGCTTTTAACTTTGAATAAAATTCAGTATGTATGACTAGCCAGTCATGTACATACAGAATTTTATTATATTTTTAACCTTATATTTGTAGGCAGCCGCCTACTACACTCTTGAGCCCAATACTTTTGAAAGAGAATTTAGCAGCATTATTAGTGTGGAACATTCGTCATGGATGCTGTGCCAGACTCCTACTAAGTTAGTTATTGTTCACCGGTTACTACTCACGTACATTCTTCGGGTTTGCCCGACTAGTTTTTACGCGCAGACTCCCACCACCATCCCTCACACCTATCTTCCGTACCCAGATCGCTGCTTAACCGAGCGCTCAGTCTGTGTGATCCTCAGTACATGGACGCAGAGTTGAGCCATTTACGAGACGTACTGGAGAGCAACGGTTACCAGTGGCGAAGATGCACTCGTAACTTAAATACGGCAGACACGATTCGTGGTAGACCGGCGGGCGTGGAACGTACTCCAGCGTTCCTACCTTATGTGCGTGGAGTCACTGATAAGATAGGACATATACTACGCAGAAAATACAGCATCAGGACGGTCTATCGTCCGCCCGGACAGCTGCGACAATTATTACGGTCGCCAAAGGATAAGGATCCGCTAGGCGTTCCCGGGGTGTACATGATACCGTGCGACTGTGGCCTAAGTTACATTGGAGAAACTCGTCGCAACATCGCAACCAGACTCACTGAACACATACGTAGTATGAAGAGCATGGATACCAACAGGTCGGCAGTTGCAGAACACGCATGCAGCACGGGCGCGGCTCATTTCATACGGTTTGATAAAGCATCCGTACTAGCGAGGGAGAAATACTTCGTTCCGCGAAAAGTACGTGAAGCTATCGAAATAAGCCGTCGCCCGAACTTCAACAGAGACGGTGGTTGGACACTGCCTCCTGCCTGGAAGCCAGCTCTGAAGTCTACATCATACAGAAGTGAGTCAAGTCTGGAGTGCGACACAGTTAGCGCGGTATGCACAATGGACAACACTGACACGACGAATGACGGGAACACACGAACACTCCCGACGCCGGCACCGAGTACATCATCGGCCCGCGCGCAGCGCTATGCGATGCGGTGCAGCGCCAGTCTGACTCGCGACATAGCCGCGGACTCAGCTCATGACTAAAGGCTCCGTTCGAGTTCGAAACTAGTCGGGCAAACCCGAAGAATGTACGTGAGTAGTAACCGGTGAACAATAACTAATATGAATATGCCTCATGAAAGTTATTATCCTACTAAGTTGGAAGCCAAACTGGAAACCTGGAATTGTGTCCGGAAGATGGCAACAAGCTCACCACCTATTACATGGAACTTAATAAGGCATCGTTAAAATGTGTGTATTCTCTTCAGGGAATACAGTTCTGTAATACTAATAAGGGTCAGGTAAGTACTGCTCGGAGAATGTAACACCTGACAACATAAACAAACATTTAGTAGTCACGCACTTATAGAAGAATCTAGAACAATATTAAAACCTATGGTATCATGTGCTGAACACGGCTTCAATGAGTAATCCCTCTTAGCAATAAAATAATTGAAGCAATAGATTATATAGGCCCAACGAAATTTGAACGGAAAAATTCTGTCTCCATTGTTAGTGCGGATTGGTTTTCAACTAAAAAACGGAACAAGGGAATTCAATAGTGATTGAATAGCGCATACCGGCCGAACTTTTTTGTTGCTCCACCGATAAGTAATACGTAGCTATCGTATGAATGGCCAATGGATTAAGTAAACTTTTAGAAAGCTTTAAAATCCCATTTCATTATAAATTAAACTTTAACCACCTACTATAATAGACTAATTATTTTTGATCATATCGTGATGGCTGAGTGGCTATACAAGAACAGACCCACGCGTGCACATCGCACATTGGAATTCATATAAAAAGACCTAATTACTACTGAGTATACGTAAATACAATACACATAACAAAAACTGCTGTTATTTCCTCTAAAATTATAGGTAGATACCATCATCCTAATATTATTACCAAATGGATTAGTATTTATTAATAAAATACCATTCGTCGTACAACTATTGTACAACACCCTAGTATTGCCTTATACAAGTACATGATGAAATTAAATTTAGGCAAATATTTTAGTGGTTTAGCGATATCTAATAGCCTTATATTAAATTCCACCATAATAGCCCGAATCATATTAGGAAACTACTCGAAAATAAGTGATTCTATATATATTTGCTCAATTATAAAAGTGTACTGTAGTGTTTTCACATTTGGACTATCATTCATCCATTTTTATTACTTTGGTTTCTCCTGGGCTATTTGTTTCATTGTATCGGAGTACTCTATTAACGCCCTTTTCTCTTTTATAACAGCTGATAAATATTTAATTCAATATTATGACATAATCAAAACTTATGATACTATCATGGGTTTTAAGAATTTATCGTTGATTCACTATAACGTGTGTGTTGCCTTGCTTTTTATCGTTGTAAATAGAATCCTGATTACTTGGCTTCGTCAGCTCCCTGTCGCTTTCAGCGTTTCTGCGGCATCATTTATGTTATTACTTGCTTTGGATGTAAATCATTTAATCGACACTATACTACTTACATCTCTGTACCTACGTATGAAGTTAATAAGTAATTTTTTGAAGAACAATGTTATTGTTTCTGTCAATATTGTCTCGAAGAGTGAAGTGAACAGAAATGTTAAGAACATTAGAAAGTGTTTGTATTATTACAATAATTTGATGAATACACAGCGACATGTCGTTAGGGAAATGCAATTTATGGTAAGTATTATTATATATGTCTAAGTCGTGAACAGAATACGACCGCTCTTATAAAAGTGATCGTCATCTATAATTCTTCCTTTGTGAGTTGAAATGAATGTAATACTAGTTCTACATAACTAATGAAGATTTATTTAGGATATTTATAAGTTACATAATTACAATATTCTTGAAGTCATTGGAGCAATGCTCATAGTAAATTTGTTCATTCCAGCAATGTCTAGCTTTAGGGTTCAACATTCCAAAATGGATAATATGGACTTATCAAGTTATACAGATATTTATGCGAGGGGTAAGTTTGATGAAGTGATTTACTAATATTAAATACATAATAAATAAATTAGGATTATACAATGTGACTTTTCCTTGATTAATTTAATATATAACTAACTGCCTTATTGGCGTAGTGGTCTCAAGCGAGACTCGTGCACATGAGTTCTAGGGCTCGATGCCTGGGTCGAGCAAAGTCTTCTGCTAATAAATTCTCAGTAGCAGTCCGGAGTTTGAAACTGTGCCCGGAAGATGGCAATAGGCTGACCACCTATTACATGGGACTTAATAACAGCATTGGTAAAATGTGTAGCCAAGGACGACGTCATAGCTCCAGAAACAGTAGAGAAAAAATGGATAGCTAATATTGTTGATGTCAGAGCTGTTGAAGCCAAACAACTCGTAGGCTTCTGTCTCGGCTAAACAACTGCTACCAATTGATAACAACCAAGTCTGACCACTCAATATTCCCTCCAAAGTATGAAGACACCCCCATTGATCAATCATCTATAAAATAATAAACCTCAACGAAAGTTAAGCCATCAGATATTGCAAATAAAATGTTGTTTTTCAGAACGTTTCAGGAGCAATATTCAATCCGCTCAAAATAATAGAGACCTTCCATACAATCATCATTATTGGTTCACCAACGGTCTTTGTGGAGTTAATCAAAAATGAAGTGGATAAAATCAAAGCAAGCCTCGTGAGTCAGCTGGTTAGATGCTCAGGTAATACATTAATATATTTTTTTATTCTTGCATTTTGATTTACGTGGGTACCTACTTCCTCCGTCAGGTCAATGACCCAAAATGTGTCTGGATCTCCTATATGAGAGAATACCAGTTTGATTGTTGACAGTTTAAGGTGTTTCAAATATGTTTTTGAATAGCAAATAATAATAATAATAATAATAATAATAATAAGCCCCCTATAAATCCAACCGCACGTCCTGATTGACCATCTAATCACGTGGGGGGCGGACACACGATATAAAAATTACTGGCGTGGCTAACGGGGCTCTGGTAACCCATTAAATATGGAGACTCGTTCAAAAAAGAAACGTATAGGGCCGCTGCCCGGGGGCGATCGCCGGGGCACACCTGGAGCTGACGCTGGGTGTCTCAGCATGCGAACCGTCAGTGGTGAGGAGTTGAGCAGGCGGGCTCCCACCGATCAAGTTGCTACAGCCGAAATCACCGACAATTTTGACAGACTGACAGACAGGACCAATAGCCCAGTAGAACCATATAGCCCTAGCACTATATCTTACACACCATCCATACGGTCGTCACCTTCTATTACTAATTTTAATTTAGATCTAACAGTGCCAACCTTGAATGCTGCGCGGGAGGCAAGTGCCTTTTTACCCGCGTCCACCAAGGCTGGGAAACCAAGAGTTCGCATGAGCTGGAGTAAAGATGTTAACATGTTTATCATGCGAACCTACTACTATATCACGAAACTAGAGACGGACATGACTACATATAGACAAAAACTGCATGAATTATTCGCACGACAATATCCAGAAATTAATGTCACAGAACAGAGAATTTCAGATCAAAGAAGAGCTATAGTTAGGAAAAACATGTTGTCTCAACAAGTACTTGACCAGCTAAAAGAAGAAGTACGAAGACAACTACAAGACGATCTCAATTATGTAAATGAAAATACACTAAGTCAAGAAACAACACAAAATGTCCTTCTAACACAACCAGAATCCTGCAATCAATTGCTTCTGCATACACAACTAGAACCATATACACAAAACACACAAACATCACATACACCTACACAAACATCACATACATCTACACAAACAGAGTCGATAACCTTAATTCTAGAAAATGATGTTGAGACTTTAATAGATCAAAATCCAATAACAGATATGTATATCCAAGAAATACTTGATAAATTCAGAGCAACCCTAATACAGTTTTCTGGGATGAACCCAGCCGCCCGACCGAAATTGCCCAAACTAAAATACAGTCCAAAGCTTTCGCAACTTGTTCATTTATTCAACCAAAACATTCTGAATACATTTTTATCTGAAGACACACAACTGATAGACATACACACTCTCATATATTGCACAGCGATAGTTATATCTGAAGCACTAAACTATAAAATCATAGGAGACTCTGAAAATATAAGATCAAGGCAAAATAGGAAGCCACCATGGCAGCAAAGGCTTGAAAAAGACATCGAAAAATTAAGAGCGGATTGCGGCAGACTCACCCAATATATAAATAAAAACAGATCAAATAAAGTAGTTAAAAAAGTAGAAGCAATATTTAAAAGCGGAATAACACACACTAGGCATGAAAAAAGCAACAAAACACCTGAGGAGTTCTTGGACACGTTAAAACAAAAACTAGCACTTAAGGTTCATAGACTCAGAAGATACAAAAAGGCTCAACAGCGGAAAGAAGATAACATCATATTTGCTACCAATGAAAAACTGTTTTATAGAAATTTGAAGAAACCCCGTATTGATACACCAATGGGAGACAATACAAATATTCCAACAACAGAACAACTAGAAGCATTTTGGTCTGGCATATGGGAACAGCAAGTAGATCATAACCAGCAAGCACGCTGGATAATAGAAGAAACAACAAAATGGAGTACAATAGAAGAAATGAAATTTAAAGAGATAACAGAATCTGATATAGCAATAATTACAGCTAGACTACATAACTGGAAATCGCCTGGTATAGATAAAATACATAATTTTTGGTATAAAAAATTATTTACATTACACAAATCCATAGCTAAAAATTTTACAAATGTCATATTAGGTCATCAGAATATACCTGAATTTATTACTACAGGAATAACTTACATGCTACCGAAAACCAAATATACATCAGAACCTTCCCAATATAGACCAATAACATGCCTACCTACAATATATAAAAGTCCTTACATCGGCAATCACAATGAAAATCAACTCGCATGTTGAGCAGAATAATATAATATCAGAGGAACAGAAGGGATGCAGGCGGGGCCATATGGGATGCAAGGAACAGCTTGTTATAGATTCTACTGTTCATAAACATGCCATTGCAAGAAATAGAAACCTACATTGCACCTATATCGATTATAAAAAAGCTTTTGATAGTATTCCACATTCTTGGTTGATACAGATATTAGAGATTTATAAAGTAAACTCAAAAGTAATTGATTTCTTGCGCAATATAATGTCACACTGGAAAACATCACTACACCTTAATAACAGCTTAAAGAACATAACTACCCGACAAATATCTATTAAGAAGGGTATCTACCAAGGTGATTCTTTGAGTCCCCTATGGTTCTGTCTTGCCCTTAACCCTTTATCTCATCTACTTCATCGTTGCCAAGCCGGATATTCCTTTAAATGTACGACAGATGAAACAATAATCTCTCATCTGATATACATGGATGACATCAAATTATATGCCAAAACAGAGAAAGATATGAAAAAGCTAATAGAAACTACAACAGAATTTAGTCAAGACATAAACATGCAGTTTGGATTAGATAAGTGCAAAACTCTCCATATTGTCAGAGGTAAAATAAAATCAGGTGACTATACAGTAAACGATACAGACACGATAACAGCAATGGAAGCAACTGATCTATATAAATATTTAGGTTACAAGCAGATGAAAGGACTCGACCACACCTCTATTAAACATACATTAAATACAGAATACAGCAGAAGAATAAACGCTGTATGTAAAACCCAGCTCTCTGGAAAAAATCTCATAAAAGCCTTAAATACCTTTGCGATCCCAATATTAACTTACTCATTCGGAGTTATAAAATGGTCAAAAACTGACATAGAACAAATTGAAAGAACTACACGCACAACACTTACAAAACACAACAACTTACACCCTAAATCCGCAATAGAACGATTGACCATTAAGCGACAAAATGGAGGCAGAGGCTTGACAGACATACATCACCTTTGGCAAAAACAAATTAGTAAACTCAAAACATTCTTTCGTACAAAATCTCACACCAGTAAACTTCATAAAGCAATCGTCCTAAATGATAACAGTTACACTCCTCTAAACCTTAACGACGAGATGATCGCACAAAACGACATCGATAGTGATCCACAGATACAAAAATTAGAAAACTGGAAAAAAAAAGTACTTCATGGACGACATCCTCATGATCTTGAACAAAACTATGTAGATACAACAGCGTCAAATAAATGGCTTAAGATAGGCAATCTTTTTCCAGAAACTGAGGGATTTCTGATCGCAATACAAGACCAAGTCATTAATACGAAAAACTACAGGAAATACATAATTAAGGATCCAACCATCACAAACGACAAATGCCGGAGATGCCACATTCAATCAGAGACAATACAACACATACAGTGGCGTGCCTAGGGTTTCAAAATAAGGCAAGCCCAATAAAATTTTAACCGATTTCAAAAAAAGAAATTTCAGTTTTGGACTGAGTATGTATCATCGCAATTTTCTCATAAACTACTGGTTAGGTACAATAAATTAAAAGTGAATTCATCCGTCTTCTTCTCGGCCCCGGTTTGTCACTTTCCTGATGCTGCATATGCTTTTCTAAAACGACATCGTATTTTGAAATTAACGAGACCAGTTCTAAAAAATTGTCTTTATTTAATGAAGTTTTGGACTCATCATGTCCTCTTAAAGGAAGTTCCTGTTGTGCTAAATGACAAACAATATCGACTAATGTTTGAAATACATTACGGTTGTTATCAACGCACGTGTTATATTTTGAAATTTCCTCAGATAACTGGCGTGATATAGATGTCTCAATTCGTTGTTTACCAAAATTACTGAAAGAAACCATTGCACACAGGTGTTTATGGGAATTTTCGTGCCTTTTAATGGCGCCAGATATGTTATTTAAATCATTATAACCAGATGTATTCGGAATTTTCATTAAAAAAAAATATGCAGCACCAGCAATACAACTTATTAGTGTGCGAACAGCCAACAATCCAACTAGTTTTATACACTGATCTATTAAATTTTCGTTTATGCGATTTACTAGTCTGAGAAATACACAGATTAGGCGTCGGTTTTAATGAAGAAATTAACTGTTTTTTCTGCGCAAAGTTTAAAGATTTTACCTTATCTTCGCCAATCAAAACTTGAACGCATTTTAAATCCTCACAAGGTACAATTACCTCAATTGTAAGTCACCAAAACAATTGTATCACTGAGAAAATCTAAGAAAACACACAAAAAACTTTAACAACAAAACTTTTCCCACTCAAGCAAATGAAACTGAAGTGAGTTGCACTCGGGTGTCAGGAACTATTTACGCAGAGTTGCAGTGTTGTCATTTAGGCAAAAAAAGTCGCCAGGTATATGAAAAATCTAGCTAAATGTCGCAATAGGGTATTTGACACTGATGGAAATAAAATATGAAACTTAGCTATAATGATAGAATGTATTTTATTTGACTCTTTGGTATTTTTGAAAATAATATTAATAACTCGTAAATACATTTAATTCGATAAACAAATTCATAATTTTTAATCTATGTGTCACGTGACTCGAAACTATTAATTATTTTAAAAAGTGGCTAGTTTTTATTGTTGCTAAATCTTAAAAAAAGTCTCCAAACTCGTAAAAATCTCCAATATCTCACAACGTCGATAAAACGGCAACACTGCAGAGTTGGTAAGGTGTGCGTACGCGTGCAACTTCATAGGCATGCACGGCTTAAATCTTCCATACTGTACGATTTGTAGACGCACAAGGTATATACTCGTTATACGGCACATCGCTATAAGTGCGAAAGAGACAGAGATAGTATTTGAAAGCCCCGTAAAAGCCCGTACGTGTAAGCGAGATAGCTATATGTAGATGCTGCAACTGCGAAACTCGAACAATCGCGATGTGTAGTAGTGTGGCATAGGTAGATACTTTGTGTTATTTTGATAAGAATTAAGCGCGCGAACTTTTAAATTGTTCGGGTTTGATATTGATTCTCTATCGAGCATTTTAGTAAGGCATGCCGGGCTTTTGGGCTTATATGAAGGTACCGCCACTGAACACATAACAGGAGCATGCATCACTCTCACACAGACGGATTACACACACAGACACAACCAAGTAGCAAACATCATTCATCAAAAACTAGCACTCAAACATAAGCTCATACCCAACACAAATACCCCATACTACAACTACATACCACAAACTGTTCTAGAAAATACTACACATAAACTATACTACGACCGCGCTATACTCACAGATAAGACCATTCACTATAATAGACCGGACATAACCCTTCTAGATAAAATACATAAAATCACTTACCTTATAGATATTGCAGTTCCCAACACTCACAACCTGCAGAAGACAATAACTGAAAAAATAAGTAAATATGCTGAACTTAAAGAAGAGGTTACTAGAATCTGGAGGCAAGAAAAAGTGTATGTTATCCCTTTAGTCCTCTCCACAACAGGTATAATCCCTAGTCATCTTCGCCGTAGCCTGAAATTAATTGATCTAAAAGAAAATCTCTATATTACTCTACAGAAAGCAGCAATTTTAAACACATGCAGAACCGTCCGAAAATTCATGCAAATCGACGAAAACGAAATAGCCCCTCATCACAACACATCATCTACTTAAATGTTACACACCACACGCTTCATTTACTTAGCCATGGCTCGTAAATGTAGTAAAACTAGTCAAAGAACTATGAAAAAGTATGACTACCCGATAATAATAATAATATTCCACAACTATCACACAACGCCGTCTAGTCTCAAGCTAAGCAGAGCTTGTGTTATGAGTACTAGACAACTGATAAACATACTTATATATTTCTAAATGCATACATATTATAGATAAATTACACCCAGACACAGAACAAATGATCGTGCTCATCACACAAACATTTGTCCTGGGTGGGAATCGAACCCACGACCTCCGGCATAGCAGTCAGGGCTACTAACCACTAGACCAACAGGACAGTCAAATAAATAATATCACTATTAAAATTTTATGCAATATTGTATTTGATATTATATTGCAGTTCTTCATAATCTTGTTTTATAATTATTAAGAACTAGTCATTGGTCTAAAGGAAATTGTTAGTAGCAGTAACTAAAAACTATCAAGATATTTTGACTTTATACATTTAAAAAGTCACATCTTGATAGTTTTTAATTGGGTTCATATGAAAAGGAGATTAAAAGTATTCTTACAATTTGGATACTTATATGTATTGTATAGTAGAAACACTTATTTTCTTTTACCATTTTGCAGATGAGTCCATACGCTTTGAATTGGAAACGATTCTTCAGTATATACATCTGCGCCCTTTCAACTTCACTATCTGGCGCGTCATCAACATCGATTTCAATTTACCTTTCACCGTCGTTGGTATTTGCATCACTTACGTTATCGTTGCATTACAATTTACGCATAATTTTGAAACCTCTGTCTAGTATTTTAATTACACCTCTGAGAACTAATTCAAGAATGAGCATGAAACGATACTATTTGTGCTCCTGATTAATTTAGTTTTTATTCTATACGATTATTTATTTATTAATGTCTGTAAAAATTAAAAGTATGTTTCAATTTCAATTGCGATTGGAATTTAATTTCAAAATTATAAACATTTAAGGACGAAAGTAATAATAATAAAAAAGGTTTTCTGTGCAATACCAAAACGCTTAATTGCAAAGTAAATAAAAACAAAACACATTATTGGTTGTTTAAATAAATAATAACTTTAGTTTACAGATATTTGTAAAGGCGATATGAAAAAATTAGGAGAACAACTATCATCTTTTTATTATTTTAGAAATGAAACTATTTGCGAATACCCCAACAAGTTCACATCGAGTCGCCTTGGAGAATTCGCGCCATTTTCTTATAATTTATTACCCTTAAAACGTGCTCCATTTAATTTATAATTTAATAACCCTTACGATATTGGTAACGTTGTACGTTTTATTAAGAGGTTCACTGGTACAATAAGAGGTATTTATAATCACGACAAGAATAGGAAGAAAGACTATTTATTCATAAGTTTTACCCCAACCAGAAAGGAATAAAAAGCGAAGTCATCAAAGAAACCTAAACGGTTCCTTAGATCAAGTAAGATATCTCAACAGATATACAAAAATTATGAAGTATCTCACAATGTTATGTCAGACAGTTGGACCTAACTCAAGATTTCAACTACTGATAGTTAACATAGGAAAATTTATATGTATAACTCGGCCTTTTCACAATTTGGCGGCATCCTGAATTTCAGATGGGTTTTGATAAAGATTTATGATATTATTTGTATAATAACTTTCGTGAGACACGTTTTTTTTTTTGACGTGGCCTCTTGCAGTTAACCCATAGGGGTTTGATCTGCGTAACCGAACAATAGCTATGGCAAGACAATTTGATGCCTCCAGCCAGAGCATATTTTATATTACTACAAACTAAGCAACACAGCACTAAGGGCGTCCCCTGCGGGACACGAGCCTCGGCTTAGCGATGTGAGACACGTTCATATTAATTATTATTTAACGGTTCGCATTTGTTTGCGGGTGCGTCAAAGTTTATTTATTTATTTGACAACACGGACATGACAAATGACGGGAATACACACCGAGTATAATTATCATCAGCCCGCGCGCAGCGCTATGCGATACAGTATAGCGCCGGTTTGTTTCGCGACATCGCCGCGGATTTAGCTCATGAATAAGGGCTCCGTTCGAGTTCGAAACTAGGCGGGTAATCCCGAAGAATGCGTGTGATTTAAACAATAATTAATATGATTTATGATATTTTAGGCAAAACTGTTGTATGAATTATAGGCATTGTGTGTTGCCATAGATTATTAGAAATTTTATAACCATAAAGTAATCATCTTATACGAGAAACTTTTAATACAAACTGCGTCATAAAAGACGCACCTTTAAGCACTAAACTTGATTATCAAGTCAAACATTATGCAAAAGTGTATAAATAATTAGAAATAGATAAATCTTTCGTCACTCAGTGACTATAAAATGACATCGTAATAAGAATATTAAGAATTCAGCTAAAGGAGCAAAAGTCTTCGCAAATCTTACCGAGTCGAGTTAGTCCAAAGTGACTTCTCGTTGTGAACTGAGCAAGATTTAGAACCATGAATTCACAATTAACCGAGTTCACGTAACCAGGCAAGGGCGGCCGCGTTTATACATTTTTCATTACGTCACAGAAATTATTTTCCTATGTGAATTTGTTGAAACTCAAGCAAAGTTGTAACGTTGACATTTTCCAGGAATCTTATGTCCCTAATTTATGTGAGAGGTATAAAATTATTGAATAGATTCAATAATTGCGTTAACTTGTGAAGTCCATTACAATGAATGCAAATAAATACAATATGTAGCTACTTCCACAATACTGAGGGTAGCCATGCAATAAGGCATGCATAAAAAATAAGGTATGTTTTTTATATTTGTTTTTTAATATTTAGCTAATTATGAAAAACTAATTAGGCTCTTTTAGTTTTTAGGACATTATATAATTATTCTTTTAAATATTTCCCTGAATGTCGTCAAATGTTCACAAATTTTTAACACAACACAACTAGTTTCCAAATGAACTCAAAACAAGCAGCTGTCAGTTTCATGTCAGTTGGTAATGTCAAATGAACTTAAAGTCCTTATCTAAATGGTTTGCCGCTAATAATCTACTACTTAATACAAGTAAAACAAAATGTTTAAAATTTTCTTTACCTAATGTTACCCAAGTAGAATCAAATTTAATTCTTGATGGTAACAAACTCCAACCAATTTCAGAAGCCGTTTTTCTAGGTGTTACTATTGATTCAAAGCTGCAGTGGAGTCCTCATATCTCAGCTCTTTCTATTAGATTAAGCTCAGCTGCATTTGCAGTTAAAAAAATTAGACAGCTCACAGACATAGCAACTGCTAGACTAGTTTACTTTGCATATTTTCATAGCATTATGTCTTATGGCATTCTGTTGTGGGGATCGGCAGCTGAGGTAGAATCTATCTTCATTCTACAGAAAAGGGCAGTTCGGGCGATCTATGACATGGGTCCTCGTGAATCCTTAAGAGACTTTTTTAAAGAAATTAATATACTTACATTGCCCTCACTCTACATTATCGAGAATATTATGTACGTCCGAAAAAATTTAAAATCTTTCTGTATCAACAGTGACTTTCACAACATAAATACTAGGAATAAACATAAAATAGTAGTGCCAAAATATAGATTAACAAAAACAAACAAATCATATTTAGGTAATTGTATACGCTTCTATAACAAGCTGCCACAAACTATCACGGATCTTACTGGTAAAAAGTTTAAAACTTATATTAAGTCGGTTCTTGTTAAAAAAGCCTATTATAAAATTAAAGATTACATTGAGGATAGGGACGTGTGGCGTTAACTATTTTCTGAACATGTGGCTCTCCTGGCAACAGGTGATTGTGGAGTGTCATAAAATTAAAACAGAAATGACTGAATTGTGTCAGTGACAATGTTTTATTGACCTGTCTTGACATTTTATTGAGTTTGACATGTATAAAAATTTTCATTTAAATACCTGCTTATACTGTATTTTAAATATGTATTTAAATTCGTAGCCCATAAAACATGCTGTAAATGTGAGCTCAATGTAGAGATTAGTGACTCATGTGACATAACTAGTTACTTGTATTCGTAGCATTATTTATTAGATAATATTACATCTCACACATTAACCTCCATTGTTCTTGCACCTACAAACTTTGTAACTATGCAAAGATCTTGCATCGTTATTGTATTATTTTATTTTAAAAGAGTGTCTATGGAGTTTCTTGCCGGTTCTTCTCCATAAGACCAACTTTTTGGAACCGTGCAACTAAAATCAATTGACGTTTCATAAGTGCATGTAATTTTGCCTATTTGAAATAAAAACCTTTAACTTGACTTTGACTTTGAACACTAACGTCAACCCGACAAGTGTTGCCAGCTCTAGTACACAAGTTTTGATGGTTATTAATATAAAACGGATGTTTTATTACGTTTTTGGGTATCAGTTTATTTTTATATACTCGTAGAAAGCTATGTAGTAATCTTAGTTCAAAAAATAAAATACATGCAATATCATAAAATGCAAGTTTAGTTAAATAGCTTCACTATAAAATGCCAGAAAACAATTCCTTTTACGAAGTCTGGCATCACTAAAAATTACAATGTATTTCTATCCTCTTCTACCATACTTTTAGTGCACCGAATAAATAAAATTGAACTTGTGACGTCACTTCAGTTGATGTCAGGTCAAATGAAGGTTATTAGTTATTTTTGCCATTTATTTTGTAATATTTTACTTTTATGAGTGGAAATTAACAAAATATATACTTATTAAAAAAATCTTTAAGTGGATTACCTGTGCACCGCCGCATTATGGTATGTTATATTATATTGACAAAAAGGTGTTTCTTATCCTAACTATTTCTTTATATTACAACATCCACAGAAAGTTATGTAACATCATAAAGCTTCAATAATACTGAATGTAATTTAGAAACTTTTTTCTTTGATGGTTTATTTAAAATACTACGAGTGAATAGCTTCTACGCTGTGCGTTCCGAATTCCCACATGGAAAAAGTATTTGTATGACCTACATAAATAACTATTTTGGGTATCAATGAGCAAAACAAGTCTTAGAAGAAATTTAAAAAATTAATGACTTTTGTTTTGATTTGTCGTAGAATTTGTACTAAAGAGAAATTCTAAGAAAAATATTTTTATTTCATTAAAAATCTCAAATACTGATCGGAGCACTCAAAGTCAGTGTGTAAACTAATTCAGCTTTTAAAACTATCTGGCAATTGGAATTAATTTGTCTCAATTTGACAATCTTGAAACGGTTCGAATTACAGGGAGAACTGACGAAGTCACTAATTTATCTGATATCGACGTGTACCCATTAGCATATAGGTGTAGTGTCGACTAACTCTGACTAATCTTATCTTAGAAAGTTTTGCCACAATCTAAAGCACTTTCTGCGTCTTTTACCCACGTAATAAAATTGAATCCAATACAATTAAATTTAAAACATAAATCTCTATTGTACACCGATAAAACAAAATGATTAGAAGCCTCACATTATTTCAAGGTGGATCCAAATATTTATTGTCTACTAGCTGATGCCCGCAACAAAATGTAACCTATGTCTTACTCTAAGGTCCAATCTACTTCTGTACCAAATTTCATCTAAATCCGTTTAGCCGTTTTTGCGTGTTTGAGTAACAAACATCCGAACATAGCAACTTTCAGATTTAAAATATTAGTAGGATTTAAATACTCTAATATTTGTCCACTTCTTAAGACGCGGGTTGTGCGTTCAAACCTAGTCGGTACACATGTAACACCAATGTACTTTTTAATGCCATATTATTTAGTTAATCTAAGATATCACTAATGATGAAGCAAAACAGTGCGCTAGCGTGGTGACCAATGCTCGCCTTCTCTGTACTAACTGTTTGTTATAGTTCTGAGTTTGTTATTAAATTATATGTACTCCAAAATTAATAATGCAATTTAACCACAATTCATATAATTCTTTAATAGCTAAGTGTTTCACGAATAAGTTTTATTAACTATGTATGTGTTGACTTGAAAAATGTTCAGCATTATACTTGAAATCCTTAGCAACCCCGAACGCCCTCTAAAAGTCTCCCCTAAACAAAATATGACAAGGATCTTGACCTAAAAAAGGTGAATTCTCCAACCAGTCATTCGACCGCAAGGCATCAACGAAATACGACTATAACACATACAATTTGCACGTAAAAGTGGGGCAATACAGTGTATGCCATTACCCTAAATAATTACGTGGACCGCGAACCAGACTGGTCCTCGGGGAAATTACTGCGGGACCACTGAACTGCAGTCTTTCCTCCTTACTGACTCAATTGATTATGTAATGGTAATGCTGTGAGAAGGGAAATCGTTATTATAGAATGAATATTTGACATTAACCACGGTGCACATTTGTTTCGCAAGACATAAGTTATGTCATTTTAGTGAGGAGGGCTCGTGATGGCCTTTCTTGTAAGCAGAATAACTATTATTATACATTCATGGCTAAATAAATTTTTTAAGCTCAATTAATATTATATCCTCTAGCGAATTTGCAATGCCTGGAAAGGGCTGCTAAGTTTATAAGTTCCACTTCAATTAAGACCTACTCGTATGTATAATGTACACTTAGTTTGCAAATAAATTTGAATTTGACTAAGCGACTGCTTTTAATTTCGTCTGCCAGGACGAACGGTTTAATGTTATACTGATAAAAACAATGAGTTAATTATAAACGTACCTTTTTATTGAATCGTAAATTTTTTGTACCGCTTTTGTGGCACTTATTAGTCATAAGTGAAATTTGGGGGTCCAACAGTTAGTTCTCCCCTGCCTACCCATTCTCCATATAAGCGTGATGCTATGCTGCTACTAATGTGGTAACATGTATAAGTTCTGCTTGATGGTAAGCGGTTACCGTAGCCTATGGATGTTTGAAACATCACTCGCGCGTTGACTACACTGCAAGAATTATTTCACGCCCTTTTTTAAGAACCCCATGGGGTCTCTTTGAAAATTCTGGGAGGGGAACTGCTTTCATTTAAACTATTTCATTATTATTTTTAAACCGTTACAAAAAACTTAAAAACGTTAAATCTAAATAAAAATTAGGATTGTAGAAGTGTTTTACGGTATTAAAAGCTAATCACCTGTATTTCGGAAGCCATTACATATTTGGAAGCGAAAACATAACGGAGTTATGGGCCGTTGATATAACTCAACTTATAAAGTTATAGATATCAAAATGGCCTGAAAAGTTATTTGCCGTGTGAAAATTTCCCAGTTTGTATACAAGCAACGCTCAGACCGGAATTCACAGACGGCTTAGCACGGCAATTTATCCGAATTCTTTGAGCGAAACTATCCGCAGTTTGTCGACTGAAAATTTAACCGTATTTAAATTTTATTTTGTGCTGCCTACTCTTTCAGAAGAGAATAAAGTTAATCGAAGCTCTTTTCCAATCTTGACAATTAAAATGACAAGAGCTAGTATTCCGTTGTAGTTTGTATTAAAAAGAAATTGAGTGAGAAACTTTTACATTAGTTATAGTTGAATGGGCCCCCTGATATTCAAAAATACGGTTTAAATTAAATTGTGAACCAATCCATCTAATGAAATCTTTTTCCGGTAAAAGTTACCTGATATGGGTTTAATAACCTGCTTATGTTATTAAACCCATAACAAAAGTCCTGTACCAAAAAAATATGCTTGAAAGTTTTGAGTTTTCAACTCTATTGTATTATCAGAACTTTAAGCCTGTGTCTACAGTAACTTTGACGATGGATCCAACGCTGCTAGGATTATATTTGTCAAACTATGTGTTTAGTTTTGATATAACCTGGGACAATTGAGTTTAATTATACTTTTACGACACGGTGGCCAATTAATATATTAATGAGCTAATGCTCAACAAACTAACGTTTGCAATATTATATTCTATAACACCTTTGTAACTTATGGCGTGCAATAAAGTACTGAGTATCGAGTATAAGCCTTTGAATGAATGAATGAATGAATTTTTATTTGCTTGAAGTATGGTGCATTACAATAGGTTGGTAAACATAATTATAATTTTAGTCTCACATACTGCGTCGGGAAAGATAATACAATATGCCCAACATGCAAAATTTTATAATTAGAAATACAATGTAACATAAGATAACATAGTATCACGCCTGCACTCCCCGAAGGGGCAGGCAGAGGTGCACACAATTGTACACCCCCAATAGAATGGAATAGTATATAATTATCAGTATATTAGAATTAGCGCATTTATTAATTATTAAAAAGAATAAATTTGCCAGTAAAACCATAACAATAATGAAATTAACTATGTCATAAAGAAATCTTTAATATTATAAAAACACTTTTCTAAAAGCCACCCATAGAGTTTTGTCTTAAATTGTCGCGTCGGTAACTCTCTTATACATTTGGGGACATTATTATACATTTTTATAGTCATAATATAACAGTTTTTGTGGCAGAGAGCACTATTTCGGCTAGGAATGATTAACCTTGACGGATCTCTGTTTTTTATTCTAGAGTTGATTTTTTCATCAAACGACTTAAAAAATGAATTATGTTCCCTTACAAAACAGCTAGCTTGAAAAATATACAGACATGTCAATGTTAACACTTTGAGTTTCTTAAACAGGGGCTTGCATGATGTAAGTGGGCTTAAGCCACAAATTGCTCTTAAGCATTTCTTTTGGACAATGAAGACTCTGTTTATGTCAGTAGAATTTCCCCAAAGGAGAAGTCCATATCTCAAGACAGAGGCGACATACCCATAATAAGCAGTCATAGCTGTCTTTTGACCTGAATTACGTCTTAGTTTTTTAAGGGCAAAGACAAATTGATTTAATTTTTTACAGATTTTATCTATATGCGATTTCCAGTTACAATGATTATCAATTGTAATACCTAAAAATATGGTATAATTTACAGATTCTATTATCTCATTTCGGCATGTCAATTTGTAACTAATGTTATTATTATTATTTTAATTGGTAAATTTAATATATTTTGTCTTTGTTATATTAGCGTGAAGATTATTATATTCCAGCCATTTTAAAACTGATTCTATTTCATTGTTAAGTATGTCTTCGTATTTATTGTTTTTATCATTGTTTGCAATTATAATTGAAATGTCATCAGCGAACAAGACGCACTGATGTGTAGTAATGGATGGTAGGTCATTGATGTAGATTAAGAACAATAACGGTCCCAATATACTACCTTGGGGTACACCAAACTTATTGACAAACAAGATTGATCTTTAACGAAAATGTCACTGTTTTTAGTGAAACAGCAAAATCATTCCTTTCGCCAACATCAATTTGATAATGTTGTCGATGGAATTACAACTATGTAAAGAAGCATCAAAAATAAGTTCTCTACCAAACATTAGAAAATTTGGTGTGAAATCTACACGAGAAGTAGCAAGATTATATATTACACTATTATTCAATGCTACTTGAACATGAGGCAAAAATGTGGACTAAGTCCAATGATCATCCTTCTGTGTCATGGACTGCGCAATTTTTTGACAACTACTGTCGATTTGTAAACAACACATTTGAAGAGCTGATTTTCCAATCAGAGACTTATCAGACCCACTTTTTTCAAAGTTAGTAAGATCGAGGCCTTCAGTATCTCAAACTAAAACCCCAATTACTATGTGACAACAATGCCAACTGGCAAATTACAAATTGATTTTGCAGAAATTATTCGTCACCGTCGTTACCATAGCAACACAATCAACAATATCACACTCGACTTGTGTCTCGCAATTAGTGACGGTTCAATGAACGTTAATTAAACGTAATGGCTTGATATTTAATCTGTGGAAGCTAAATTGCTCGCTTTATCGAAGATAAACAAAGGCTGACAAGGGCGATCGATTTGTTAGCAATAATTATGTACTTGAATAAATTTTGGAAGTAAAATGTGTTGTTATCTTTCGATTAAGAGCAGTTTCAATATCAAAAATGCGGGTATAAATTGTCTGTAGTTACGTGCTTCCACTAAAAAACAACGATGCATAATTTTCATAGCATAAAAATTTAATAAATAAATATGATACCTGTATATGATGTATGAATTTTACAAGTGGGTATGGATGGACAGATCCGAGACTATAAGGAAAATTTGAATAGTGTTCGCGATACTTGAATTTTGCCAGTCAATTTGCCCTTCGCATGCATTAAGAAATTGACTATAATTTTAAAGTAAATATATAAATAAACTTTAATTCACTAGGGTACCAATATAAAATTGCTGTTTTACTTTGTAAGGAACAACAAACCAATCGGTCAATTCCATCCCCTTTAAATTTAGTAGGCTTTCGTCCTAGCATTGAGAATGTTCTCATTTTCGCCATTCCAGCTTCACTTCGCTGCCAAAGCACGATCGGCGCATGTTGGCATAACAAAAGTGGGCTGTAACAACAAACACACGTTCCATCGTGTTCGATTTCTACTACACGGTTCTCAAATAATACCGCACTGAATACGTTTGAATTTGCCCATAAGCTACAACGAAGGATGTTCTACTGTCTATTTAAGCTTCGAGTTTATTAACTTTCCTGTTAATTCAAGTAAAATGTACAGAATAAATTTATTCTAGGCGCCCCACCAACTGAACTGTCCTGACATCTGGGGGCATACTCTCGAAAATAATTCCGCTCGATTATCATTGGAAATATGTCACTTCGGACATTTAAATGCCAAAATGTCTAAGGAATAATTCTAGATTCGGGATAATATGAAGACAACATGCTTTAAAATTGAGGCAACTGTAATGTAGGTCAATTTATTTTAAAATTACGCGTTGTTTTAAATCGTCTATTTAATATTGGAATTGGATTAGAATTGGTATTAGTTTCAAGAGTAACCCCACACCTCACTATATTGAATTATTCTTTATGGTGACATCATTTCTATACTGCTCATTTGGTAAAATACGGTGGATTTTACCAAATGTATTCATCAACTTTCTTAGTTAAAATTTAGACTATTATTTGAGCCAATTCCAACACTTTTTCCATATACATTTTTATAAAAAGGTTTTGTATTTTTTTTTTTCATTGCTGAGGTAAATAGTTTAGTCCGCAGAGCACTTCGAGAACCGACGCAAGGAGTGCAGAATCAGATCCTGCTCGCAGACGTATTTTTCTATGCATTAAAATCAGAATTCTTCGATCACCAGACGAGACGAGACAATACGTTTGAAAAATATATTAGAACATTGGTTTAATAGGCTGTAAAAACTGCATAACATTGACATTCCGATTTCATTCAAAGTTATTTTTAATGCAGTTTCAGAAATAACCGTGATTGAAAAAAAATTAAGACTAGTCGCCTCTTTCTTCTGTACCGGTGACGGTTCTGTAAGGGTGACCTAACTTACAATTATAAATGATATTACTACTTTAATAAATTCAATTGTTAAATTTACTTACTTAGTTAAGTATTAAAGTCCATATAAATAATACTTCAAAGATTAATTTCGGCAGCCTGTACGACACTTAATAACGAAGTTAAGTTTAGAACAATGTTCAACTTCGACGTCTATTGGAAACTTTCCAAAAGTGATAAGGTTAAATAAAGCTGATTATTCAATGGTGCTTATAGATGACCTACTTTACTATCTAAGTACTCCACTATCTTATACTATAAAGTAGTTTATAGCCAGAACGTTAGTATGATACGTAATTGTCGACGATATCATATTTCGTGCGATAACGCTTCGAGCTTTAGGTATCCCGGAAACGAAATACGTGAGCTTCAGTATCTTATACGTGAATATGTGAGTACTTGTAATAACCTAAATATTCATCATGCTGTAAAATAGAAATGGAGACATCAAATGGCAATACCAATACCAAAATGTCAATATTGTAATGATTTGTACATCGGACGATTGGATGGATAGTTTCTAAGCTCGGACATTTTATTAATCTGAATGTGTTCAGAGACTTAGTACTAGTACCTACTCCGTATTGTTTACATATTTTCACTGAATAAACGACTATAAGATTAAACAAGATAAAATTTTCCAGATGTGTAGTAACGCCGCATAGTATAAACCATTGACACCGGTGGATGAGACCAAGGGGACTCACTAATTCTGTCTCGACTAGTTCTCGTGTGACCACGGGACTGTGACCCTTTAATAAAGTAGTGTAACCAAAATGAAGAGGGTAAATTTTTCAGTGGTTAACCCAAACTAGAAGGATAATGTGAAGGGATTATACTGTATGAGATATACTGCTTGTGTTATGGTAGGATATTTAAATACAAGATTTCTCAAGTAATGCTATATTTTTGGAGTGGAATTTCTAATTTATTATATGGGGCTAAATTAAAGAGAGATAACGTGGACGAAGCAAAAGGCATATGTGAGGATCGTAGCAGGTGTCGTTCTGTAGTTTCTGCCTGCCCCCATGGGAAAAAGGCGTGAGTTTATTTATATATAACATGGGTATTTTTGGTGGGAGGCTTCAGCCGCGGCTGGTTACCACTCACCAGACGAAGCCATGCCGTGAAGCGACCTAGTCGTGTTTTGGGATGTAGTCTGGTGCAACCGTTGTGGAAGACGGGTCTGGGCAATTGCATCAACTCTTTTTAGAGTGAATAGAATTCTTCTGGATCTCTGTGCTCCATCCTCGGCCACACCGTCGCTAACCATCAGGCGAGTTGGTGGTCAAACGAAGATCGTTTTTGATTTAAAAAAAAAGATTGTCATCATGACTGTATACACATTTGGCCGATGCAATTATAAGCCTATTATATGTAGGACGTAAGCCTATTGCCATCTTCCGGATACAATTCCAAACTCTGGGCTGCTAATGCGACAAAATTTCGAACTAAAATCAACAATCTGACAGTTCATTTCTCACTGTTTTACATAATCTCTGATCGTTGACCCGCTGCATTGATAATCGCAAAACGTTCATTCAATTCTGCGTGTTCATTCAGTAATTAATGTAAAACCGCTAAACGTCGTTCAGCTGATTTTCATAACAAAATACTGTTTTCTAAATCAGCTAGCAATTTTGTAAAACAGCGGATTCTACAATCCATCTGTGACATATGTATATCCTTGTCTGTGTAGCGAAGAAGTTACAAATTTAGTTCCTGTCTGCGATTTCCTTTACTACTATGATGTTTACAACTTGTTGCAAAGACTGATCAAATCAAATCATTTATTCTTCTCTGCTAAGTGAACAGCCTTTGTGGGAGACTGGTATCTGCACTAGGTTACCCTGTCACATAGATTACCAGGCCCCCCTCCAGAACATTGTGGACATATTAATATTGATATTATACTGACCTTTGCATAGATTATAATTTTTTAAACAAAACTACTCTTATCATAAAACCTTAAACCCCCGTCATGAAACGGTAAAGCTATATGCATGTCGCAGATGGATTGTAGAATACGCTGTTTTACAAAATCTCTAGCTGCTTTACAAAACAGTATTGTTTTATAAAACAGCTAACCACGTTCAGCTGGATTGCCATTGCGATACGTTTAACAAAATTGCTACCCACCTTTAGACGTAATGCAGAATGACATATCTACAGTGGGACAGGTTTGTTTATTGTATAGTATATTACATGCATAGTCACCATTCAAGTAAAAAAGCGATACTGTATTCTGATTTGACCTTCCGTGGCTGGGCCGATGGAACCCTGCTTTGCGGGGCTCATATTTTTGTGTCTGTAACATTTTTTGCTATTGACAAGTAAAATAAAGTTAGGTTATTATTGTTAAGACATACAGAGCCATATGCGACAAAATTTCGAACTAAAATCAACAATCTGACAGTTCAATTCACACTGTTTTACATAATCTCTGATCGTTGACCCGCTGCATTGATAAACGCAAAACGTTCATTCAGTTCTGCGTGTTATAGTTCAGTAATTATGTAAAACCGCTAAACGTCGTTCAGCTGTTTTTCATAACAGTACAGTTTTGTAAATCAGCTAGCAGTTTTGTAAAACAGCTTATTCCACAATCCATCTGCGACATGCACATTATGACCTTTCCTAGAATTGCAGTGCTCTATACAATAAGACGCAACGTTTGTATTTCAATATTGTCTCTGTGGCGTAATGTACGAACATTTTCCGACTGACATGAATGGATGACCTCTGTAATGGTTAATAATGGCCAAATGGAACGATACTGCTTTTACTTGAAATATAAAACACGATGATATAATTACATGTTTATTTTACAAATATAAAGTTACTGCTAAATTTATATTTGTTAAATGAAAATTTGCCTCGTTGGTCAGTGGTTCCAAGCGCGACTGCTGAGGTCTTGATGAGGTCTTGGGTTCAATTCCCGAGTCGGGCAAAGTGTTATTGAGGTTTTCTGTTAGGGAATTCTCAGTAGCAGCCCGGAGTTTGGAATTGTGCCCGATAGATGGCAATAGGCTTACCACCTACTTACTACATGCTACTTACTAACAGCATTGGTGAAGTGTGGGTGTACACATCTGCTTACCCCTTCGGGGAATATAGGCGTTATGCTATGTTATATTCTACATTTATTAAAAGCATGTTTTTAGAAACCATTCTTCAAAGCAAAGCACCTGTAGTATTCATCCAGGGGGTGCTGGTTTAAATCCTGCTGTTACGGTGAATGCAGTTGCGATCCCGGCGGAGTGTGGGTTTTAGTCAGTAGGATTCCGGCACGGCGTCCATGACGGATTTTCCTAACACAAAACAAATTCATATCATGACCGCATTTTTCTTACAACGAAATTATAACTCTAGAATTAATTACGCATCAGTAAATGTATCTGTATGTTATTATTTACATTTATCACAGCAAATCTGATATATCTGTTGAATAAAGTAGACTTTTGAAAATCTACTGACACATTATTTTAACCCTAGTTCTGTGTTTAAATCCCACAAAGGCAATTAAAACTTAAGCTTTAAACACAACATTCAGAAAATCTCATATAAATTTTGCTCTCTCAACAAAAACAGATGTAACATTTACAGAATAAAATGAATAGCCAACTTTGTGTTAGTTTTATCGTGGAATATACAAACTTTAGTGTTGTCAGCTTATAAACATTTGTTTCCACTTGACAGCATTTAATTATACGCTTCAGACATAAACAATAGGAGCAGAGTAAGCTGAAATCGAATAAATATCAAAAGCTTTACATGAAAATAAAAAATTTCAAGTTTCATTTAAGCTCAGTGTATTTTATTAAATTGTACTAGTTCTTTTTTATATGTTAAAAAGTAATAGAACTATAAATATATTTTTGTCATACGCAACGCACGGAATTATTTTTCTTTGCAATATCACTAATGTACAGTTTTGTGAAAACCTACAGCTTCGGGAAAATAATAATTGTAAATGCAACAATATTTAATTTTAATATACCACACAAACGTTTGTTTTCACCACGTGCAAACGCAAACGTTTGTTACCTGCAAGTCGTAGAATAGGCGTCCAGAAGTCGCCCCGCAGAGCTTCAACACGGACAGCTTCAAACAAAAATATAGAGAGTCATCTTTGAGGAAGGTAGTCAACGCATCTGATGAGCTTTGATATTGCAGGTGGCGGTGACTTACCATCAGGTGAGCCGCTAGCTTATTTACAACTAAATAACAAAAAAAAAACTTAAACGCTAGTGCTAGTCGCTTTTCAACTCATGTCACTTGCCAAAGTATAACTTGAGTCCAACATAAGTTAATGCTTCTTCTTCCATTGGCAGGCACTCTATTTTTACAAGCTATGATTTAAAAAAATATTTACTTATGTTACCAACAAGAAATCCCATAATGTACCTAAGTACAAGTTATCAAATGATATTTGCAATGTGATAACCATCCATCAAATAATCGCGTCAGAAATCACAGCAGCACGCGCAAGCTCATATTCACACAATAAATAATGAGGACACACGAATATTGTGGATAACCATATTACCGGTTTTTCGGTTACCAATACTTTAGACGTCGGTTTCATGAATTATTCACGTGACGATCGAGTGTCGTTTTCCGACGGTGTCGGGTCGAATGTAAGTGATTTATGGGAGCGCAAGATTCGATATCGAATTTCAGGTTTTTGAGCACATGAATTTGTGCGATGTGGCTATGCTTCGTTATAGATTTTAGTTCTTTAATTTGATGATTCGTTACAGTACTTCATACCAGTGGAGTTATGGAAAAAGTGTTTATGCAGTCCATAAATATAAAAACTTATTTGTTTTTATATAATATTTATTATTTTGTTTAAACCAAACTTAATCATAAAAACCAGAAAACCGTGCCTGGGAACGGGAACGTTGTAAGGTTTATGATAAATACACTTACAATATATATCTACCACTAGTATGGCAACAAATATATTTATGGTTCTGTTGGTAAGTTGTTACTGTAGCCTCCGGGTGCTTGCAACACGAAAAAAAGGTTGACAACTCTGAGAGAAATCGCTGCAGCACTGGTAAAATAGAGTACAAAAACTACTGCCAACACTAATATTTCTCACTGTTAGGAACAGAACAATGCAGAGGAGAAATGTGAGATTTTCTGCAAGTCGAACGTCCTTCTCCAGTCGGCCGGCTTCAAGTTTTCGTACCCTTACCTGTCTTGAAAGCATTAGTAAGACCTAGTAAAGAGAATTGTTATAAAGTTAAGAACGCTTATACGTTAAAGTAGGAAACATCAATTGATGCTCATGAAACGACAAAGTCCTTTCATTTGAACTACCTACTTTATTTTGTTGTTAAATATTTTGTTATATCATAGAAAAATTCATCAAATTGTCAGATGTCCATGCTGTGAATACTAGAAGTAAGCACAACCTTGCCGTTCATAGTACTCGTCTCCACAGAGTAAGCAACTCGTTCATGGGTCAATGTATACGCTTTTACAATAAATTACCCATTGATATCCGAAATTTACCTGTAAATAAATTTAAAAATGTTATTAAAACCAAACTTTGTAAAAAAGGGTATTACACAATTTCGGAATATTTGAACGACAAAAATGCATGGGATTGATCTGCTATTAAAAATAATATTATGGATATGGAACAATATTTATTAATGTTCAAATTTTTTGAGATTGGTTGTTTTTGACATTGTTTAAATCTGACATTGTTTATCTCTGATTTTGACAATTACTTTGACATTGTAATAAAATTTAACTTGACATTTTAATTAAATCATAATATATTTTTACATTTTGAATATAATAATAGAAATTTGTGAATGTGAGCATCATGTCGGTTATATATTCCCTTTCTTTTAGATTTATACTGTCTTAGTATTTGTATGGCCTACGCAAATGTCCTGCCGATCTGGTATCGCCTTGCGACAGGTCGTTGAGCTCCCTAAATTATGGTTCGAGCTTTACGGTGACTGATGCATGTGTGCCGTCAGTTAGGACTGGTCAACTTAAAATTGCTACGGTTCTTTCTTCAAAAGGCCTTTCCAGACACCCTACATGATTACGCTCACATAACCATAAAGATGATGTCTGGACTTTAAAAGAGACAGTGACCTCTGAGTTTGTTTCGGTTTTTCTTCTCCGAGGTAGTCAGATAGGAAATACCGGCGCCTTCTAGATTAAAAAATGACTTGTAAAAGAGTTTGTAAAGACCTATTTACAGAATAAAAATTTGAATTTGAATTTGAATTTGAAAATGTAACCAAAATATAATAACAACATATAAACTTAATAAAATTATTTTTATCAGATCGAATGTGAAATAATAAACGGAAGTGGTTCGCGTGTTTCCGTTGCAATGCGGTCCCGATTTGCGGCAAGTATTTCAGGAAATATCTCGTGATCTAGACTCGTAGGTTATGCTGGTTAGGCTTTACTGGTTTGCAGCTGAAAATGAGGTCCCATTTTCGTCGTGTGTTATACAAATAAACGAATGATGTAAAATTATAGAGCCTGTCATGGGTCACCTCGGTCTTCGCGGTGAGCCTATTACTATAATCGAGAATTTCCAAACAGAAAAACCCAATAACACTTTACCTGACCCGGTAATCGAACCCAAGATCTCTTAGCGCAATCGCACCAACTGCGAGACTAAAGAGGCAGTTTTTTTTCCAAACAGAGGCTTTTATGTAATAAGATTTTAATTAACGAAGAACACACGACTGTAATATAAAATACTTTTTTTTTTACATTAACTTATAAATCAGATAGTATATAAATACAGATACATCTTTCAAACACATTCACGCAAGCGTGGCGAACTAAGTTATATATTTTTGTGTTTGTTTGGCTTAGTGGTCAGAGCGCCTTAAGTATGATATTTATCCGAGAGACGCACGTTCGGATCCTGCCCGAGACCGTGTCTTTCTTTCCACAAAAATCTATGACATCAGATAGTACCTATTGGTACCTATGTACTCATATGATAGCCACAAAATAAACACTTACCTATAATAGGTATGTGTTTATTCATCAGATTGAACACGAATGGAAAAGGTAGGAAACTATTTCGGGAAATGTCTCGTGATCTAGGCTCGTTGGCTATGCTGTTAGACTTTCTGATTTGCAGCTGAAAATGATAGACCATTTTCGTCGCATGTTCCACTGCAAGTTACTGTTAATAGCAATGCAATTTATTAAAACTTAAAAAGTTTGTAAGTTAATTTATTTTTTGTATGACTAGATATATTTTGTGGTTTTCCTGAGGTTTCCCTGAAGATTTGTAAAGGAAAATCTACAACTTCATTCATTAATTTTTCAAATTCATACTACGTATTCTTGAAGAAGACAACGTCTGATATTAGACTGCCAGAAACTTTATTAGACTGCCTCATTGGTCTAGTGTCTCAAGCGCGTTTGCTAAGGTCCTGTGTTCGATTCCCGGCTCGGACAAAGTGTTATTTGCTTTTTATAATAGGAAATTTTCAATAGCAGCCCGGAGTTTTGAATTGTGCACGGCAGATGATCAATTTCACCAACTATTACGTGGGAATTAATAACAGCATTGTTGAAATGTGGGTGTCTAAGTATGTACACCTCTGCCCTCGCCTACCCGTTTGGGGAATGCGGGCGTGCTATGTTATGTTATGTAGAAACTTTATTGTACGAGCAAAATATTTCCGAGTCAAGGTTGTCAAATAATATGTGTCTGTAGAGAATTGCTCATAATAATTCGTATATTGATTATTAAATAATAAGTTAATAGAACCTTCATTTATCTTTGATTAATACCTAATACATCTTGTTAAGGTTTCTGGCTGTCTTCTCTGCGGATTAATTAACAAAACCAGCTCGACTACATCTATATCTAAGTTTCTCCCCAGACTAGCCGCTTTTAGCATCGGCGAACAGCAATTTTAGTCACTTTTTAGAAGCTAAACACTGTTCATTCTTGAAACGCGATCCAGCATTGGTCACCGATGCTAAATGTCAAGTCGCCAGAACCTCTGGCGTAATAATACGTATTTATTTTACGTATTTATTCTTATTTATTCCTCTCTATGGATATGCTTATGTTGGGAAATGTCTACAAACCTATAATCACTCAAAAATTTGTAGATCTACTTTGGAAATTAATTTCAATCCCAATATAATTCCAACATCGCTTTTTTTTCATATTGCCGCACAAAAATTTCCTCCTGTATCGTAGGTGCGTTTACAGATACATAATCTCACATGCACAAACACCCACACCAGTCCAATCATTTACAAAGTCAGTGACGTCAATGCCAATACCTAAGTGCTTTTCTTTTTTATGAAGCAAAGTATCATATTTCATAATAAAGAATAAAAAGTGTGATCGCAAACACAAGAAATCGCGATTGTTATTACACAAATAATTTGTTACATCATGTTCCTACAGTAAATTTTAGGCAAATTTTCTTCGCTTTTGAAAATACGTCACCTTATTATTTTTTTGTTGGCAAAGTGATTCTATTTTAATGTCAGTTTATATTTCTTCTTTTACTTGTGGTGCCGTGGGCATTGTTTGATATTTTGATGTTGTTCCACTATTCTTCATTGCAAAGGGCTTTAAAAAATTAAATAATATGTGTTTAATAAATACTATAGAATAGATAATTAACGAAGAAAAGCTGACCATAGACGATAAAGCAGAAAAAAAAGAAGATTTAAAAAGTAGAAAAATGCTCGTGGTCTCTCATTATTAATTCATGGATATTCCAAACATACAAATAGATAACGAAAGAAAATAAAACTTCCTGAACTTTTATGTTCTGTTGAAATTGGGATTTAAACTTATATTACTGGATTATTAAGCCATTAGTCCGGATTAATCACGTACTATTTGAAGTTTTGCGTAGTAAAAACAAAACCCTTACCAATCTATGTAGAAAGAGGGACTTCACTAGTTAACACAATATTCGTTTCGAAAGCATCAATAGTCTGGACATTGTAAACATTGGAGTGACATAGGGCAATCTAATCGAATCGATGCACGTTGTCGACATTGCTAGGGGACTGACTATCTACGTTACTATGTTCTTATACGCGCCCATGTGATGACGTAACACGTATGTGTATTCATTGAATTTAATACCCACTTAAAGTTATGACATCCTGGTACCTGGTACCTGGTGCCCTTAGGTCATATTAAAGTTTGGTTAGTAGATTAGTTAATTAATAATTTGGTAGGTATCTAATTAATTGTATGAATATCACGGATATGTTTTAATATATTTTATACAGTGTATCGCAATAAATAATAATAATAACTTCCATGACACATTCATATTAATTATTATTCAACGGTTATTACTCACGTGCATCAGCTGCGAATGTCACGAGCACAGCTTATGACTAAGGGCTCCGAGTTCGAAACTATTCGGGCAATCCCCCGAAGAATGCACGTGAGTAGTAACCGTTGAACAATAATTAAGATCTTGATACGATATCATAAAGTGTTTTATATAAGTACTTTTAATATTAGTAATACTTCTTACGCATAATGGTCAAGTTCTTGGTCCTAAGTATTCTAAAAGGGACTTTTTCTAAACAAAGACATAATCTTGATTAAGTTTGATGTTATAAAATTCAACATTAGAGTTGCCACCAAAACTTTTGAATTCTTATATCCATCACTTTCCTTTGGTCTCCTGACTTCAATCTGCCTAGGCTTTTCCCAATGAAGTTGGATTCGGCTTTCAATCTAAGTGGATGCACCTTAAAACCAGTATTTTATCAGTATTTTTTACCCAGTTACTGGGTAACATGATATCTCTTGGTAAGACTTATTGTCAAACTTTCAGGCATCTAACTACTTGTAACGGCTGTCATAGATCTTCATTGGACAACTGGGATCGATATCTTAACGTACTCCACAAGCGATACAAAACTATAGTCAATTATCCGCAAAACAAACGCGTCAAGAACCTAACCCTAACCTCGATCAATCTGTGCTGTTACTTAGCCATGAGCCCCTTACTTGTACGATTATATTACGATGGTCCCATTACTTGTAAGATTATAATGATATAAATAATATAATTAGCATATTAAACCTTTGCAGTCAGGGAGAAACCGATTTTTTATTTTTGTCTAACAGCCAGTTGAAATAACAAACACAAAGTAGTATATTTTACATAGGTACATAAACACTTAACGAGCCCATAGCTGTTCCACAGCATGGCAAAGACCTCTTATCATATAGATAAAGCACCGTCACAACGCTTAATAACTGCGGGTTGCCAATTTCAGACCATTTACTCACGATATTTCCCTTCCCCGCATATCTGTGATGTCTTAGATTAACTAAGAGAGTGCATCATAATAATTATGCAATTGATAAAGTCATATTGGTATTTATGCTAAGCGATCCCGTATACGTAACGTAGTGGTAATTTAGTTTCATAAAATACCGCTTGAGTGAGAAAATACGATGGTGCTATTTCACATGACTGGGCGGAGAGGCAGACAAAAGCTGGTGCAGTATATAAAGCAGCGCAATAAACGTAAAATTTTATATGAATTGTGCCTTTATGTATCACGATCGTTCGAAATAGTTTGCGAGCGCGATTTTTATTAAATTGCTTTTCCATCGAACGACCAGACGGTTCAATGATTTAGTATCAAATTAAATAGAATAGAGATAATAGAGATAGCGACCTTAAACATTCTTTTAAGTTAATCTATCAGTAAAAGTCATAAAACGCGATTGGATTTTCCAAATAAATACTTTAAAATGCAAGCTTCTTTCTTGGTTGTGAAAACTTACAAATAGTGAAAGTTGATTTTACTTTATTTTTGTCACAGTCCAATATCCATTTTGGGGTCACTGCGCCATCATACTAAGTAGTAGTAAATTTAATGACAATTTGATACGGTTCTTAAACTTTCAATATTATATATTTCAAAAATTATAATTTGTTGTACTTAATTTTTTCCACCGACGAAAAACAACACGTCGACTTGAGAACCTCCCCTGTTCTAAAGTCGATGCGTAGGCATATATATATTATATATATATATTTCCACACATCACTTTTTATACAGTAGTCCGATTTTTGACATTCTTTTTTTAATAAATAGAGAATACTTCAAAATGTCTGCCATATACGTATGAAAAAAAGGTTTACAGCAACTACTTCGTGTTTCGGCTTATTTCTTTGATCTTGATCAGAGTTTTAGACTTAGCTATGTTTTGTAGCTTAAACAAACAAAAAAAATACTTCTTCACCAACAATTTAACCGCCAAAAAAGGTAACTTACAAGTAAAAAATAACCGAGTGTAACTAATTTTGAGTCAGCGCCAAACGAAACAATCAACGAAGATCATTAAATTAAAGTATAAATCAAATACATCATGGAATTGACGCCCACTCAAAATTAGTTACACTCAGTTATTTTCACTTTTCGGATTCCTTTTATGGTGGTTCAATTTTAATCAAATAATTGGAGCGATACGCGTGGCAATAAAGCCCCGTAGATACAATTGCGGCTTATTATTAAACTGTAAAGATATATATCCCTCATATATAAATATTGGGTATAATGAATCGCTGGTTCAAGTATCGCTCACTAATTAACATTCACATTATATAGACCACTTTAGAAACAAAATACATTGAATTATTGAATTCAAACGGGACTTAATCGCGCTGAAATTATAATATTTATTTACCTCGACGTTTCGATCAAGTTGCATTAATCGTGGTCACGAGTAGACTCGTTACAAAATACATTGAATTCTTAAATAAAACTAAAAAATCAACAACACCTAATAGTAATAAAAAATAACAAGTCAATTTCGTAGTAAAACATTAGCTTCATTACTCGAGGGTGTATTCTGATTGAGCCATGTGGAAACATCGTACGACGGGTTTATAAAAACAAAAATTAGAACCTGTAATATAAAATAAAAAGAAAATATTGAATGAAGAAACTACGATATTTTTTTACAACATTGTTAAAATTCCCTTCTAAGGCAGTCCTAATTAGTTATAGATTTATTAACATTTGTAACTCTTTTAATCGTAGAATTACGAAATTGTACTTCATAACAATAAGAATCTATCCTGTCTGGTAATTTATTTATATCATAATTATTTAGCCAACAGATTACAATATTTATATTACTTATATTAGATTACATTACGTTAGTAAATATCTTTAAAGAAATCAAATATCTGACCGTCAAAAATAGATTATAAATATACTAATACTACAATAATTACATTTAAATAGTGGTTTGTACCCTCCATGTAATTATATAATCATTAAAAGCCATCAGTTGTCTGAGAAAGCCCAAAATAAAATTATAATAACACTTTTTCTAATTGAGGCGATAATAATTGGCTGGAATTATTTTGATAAAGACGACGTTTGCCTTCGTAAAACATTGATTAATAAAACATAATATTCCTTTGTGGCTCAACTTTTTTCTAATCTATGTTGTCCCACTGCTCGGCAAAGGTTTCCCCCAAGTCCTTCCATTAATCTCCTCTTGGCCTGCACGCCTTAACATAACCGTCGAGATCATCTCTCCACCGCTTTCTTGTCTGATCAAACAGAAATATCAAATCTCTTAATATTATGATGGCTGAGATCTGAGACATAAATATGCAGCTCTCATACAAAAATAAATATCCTTTTTTTTATGTAATATCAAATTGTCTATTTCTTGTACGCAATTAATTGCAGTGTCAAGACAAATTCCAGTATAGCGTGCAGGCATTTATTTATAGTTTAGATGTTACTGACTTTGATTTGTGTCTCTTACGGAGAGTCCTAATGTGAGGCTATATGTAAAGGCATTATTTATTCGCGCGTATTTATTTATTAAATTGTACTGAAATAATCTCGGGTAATGTAAAGCTATTTGTAGCCTTCGAACGGTCATTCACTGTCTGATACAGCTTTGTAATATATTATGTTAGTCTCTGAGACGTGAAAAATATTTCTTAAAAATATTTTAATCTAAATTATATTTTGTGGACTTCCTTGTTAGTCTAGTAGTTGCCAGTGTGCTGAGCTGTGCTGAGCGGTGAAGGTTCGTTTCCAGATTCCAGAGGAATTTTTTTGTTAGGTTTTTCTGTTAAGAAAATCTTAGTAGCAGCGCGGAATTTGGAATTGTGCCTAGTAGATTGCAATAAACCCACCACCTTATATGGGACTTAACGTCGTTGGTGATATCTGGTTTTACAAAAGTGTACAATCTGCCTACCCCATCGTACAGTCGTGATATGTTTTATGTTCTACATTTTTACTGTAACAGCCTGAGACATGGATTGCGCACAAACAAAAAGCACAAAGCCTTAGCCTAAATGTAATTGGTCTATTTATTTGTACTTATAGATCACAGTTCCTTGCATAGAATTGATGTATTAATTCCAGAATACCGTGCAGATATTTTTCTCGCACAGATAATCCCAATGTGGGAGAAGTTAAGACTAGGTACATTTTACTTTAGCGTAAAGAATAAATTATTAACACGTATCATTTATTGTTCTTTCCTCAAGCCTGCAGAATCCTGGTGTTAGAGATGTACAGTACCACCCAGAGACCTCAGTATCTTTTCACTCCAACCAGAACCGACAGATTTATCTGCCCTTCATAACACAGAGGCTCCTATATTAAATTTATTTTGAGCCGTTGCCAATCCCCAGACTAAGTGCATCTTCATTTGCCAACCAATGCCTCTTTTATTTATTCAATTGTATTTAAATTATCTCGGGTAAGGTAAAGCTATTTGTATGTTTCAATAGGTCGTTAACCTTCTGCTATAATTAATAAAATCGATGGACTCTGCAGCTGCGGTCGAGTGGCACCGAGATTGCAGCGACTATAGATTTATCGGATTATTTGCCCTACGGATTGTTCGCGTCGAGTTAATTGATAGTTTCATGACTTTCATGAGATAATGGTAGCCTTTGTTTGAGATACATTTCACTTGCGTCTAGTAAATATTTCAGCGTCTAGTAGGTAAATATTTCAGATACTAAATGCAATAAGTGTTTATCATATTGTCAACATTACACTTTTAGTGGATGACACTGAAGACACGATACTGATCGCATTTTGGAACTAAACCTAATATAGTTTCTGAACTTAGGAGAGGCTCGTAGGCTAGTAGCACCGTATGGATTAACGGACTGAGATTAACCTATCACCTTGTAGCGGGTGGTCTGCGAATAGGTAACTATAATTTCATAACGAGACTCCTCCATATGGACCCACCGTATGTTACCGTGGTAAGGAGGCTGGTTGTTAGACTTTCAGCCATCTCGTATCTCGTGAGATATCGTATTACCCAGTAAAGTCTTACCCATGTAAAGTACGGATATTAAGCTCCTACCGATAAGATCAGAAAACGACCTCTATGTATTTGGGAAAAGGCTAGGTGGTTTTTTTTTTTGTTAATTAAGTAATCTAACATAAATATTAAGGTAAGAACTCCAAACCCCAATCATACATATACCAATGATAATGGGTAGCTATCACAAAACCCGAAGTAAAACTTAAAATTATACAAAATGGACCCACTTTTCATTTAACCTAAATTAAGCTTCTTAGTATACAGGTACAGTCCAAATCGACCCCTAACTTAGGTAACGGTATGAAACAACTGCTAAAACATCCCACATTTTATATTCAGTACTCAATAAAAACCTTCGAAAGTTTAGTTAACAAAATCCGGCGTCTCAAATTCTACGTTCATTTTTGCCCACATTTGCACCTTTAAAGCTCTTATATTAACATAATCGCTTGTTCGTGCGCGCTATAAATATTTGAATGTCATGCAAATAGGAAAATTTCGCTTCTTGGCCCAACAAAAAGATGTTGTGTTGTAGAGATCGTCTACAACACTTGTCCCCGTTGTCGGACGGCCCACTTCAAGCCTCGAGTGGTGGCAGAACTCGATGTTAAAAATAAAAGAGAAAAATAAAATGTTTGGATAAGATATTCTTCGCACAAAAATTTGTTATGATAATTTTTATGATGACGTTGTTGAGAATTCGAAGATGATTCAGAAATTCAAATATTCTTATGTAGAAATCAACAAACCATTGAAACATATATGTTTATTTTAGAAATTTTCAGAAATTCTGTTCAACTGTATTAGTATTTAACATTAATCAATTCAACCTATACATATTTTTTTATCGTCTTTATTAAAATTCAGTTTGATGTCTTTCTCGTTATATTATTAAGGTATCTCTGCCTTAAAAGAAGAAATATCAATTTAAAAAATCTATTATAATAAAACAACTTTTAACCGGATTAATCGCGTGTATTATTGGTTTTTTGTTTCAGTCCTCCTGCGACCACGAACGCTGCAAAGTGTTCCAAACGTCAGGAAAAACAAAAAACCAATAATACACGTGATTAATCCGGTTAAAAATTTGTTTCATTATAATGTGTAGTGATCGCGCAAACCTAAGATATTACTATTAAAAAATCTAGAACAATGACAACATTCATACAACACTTAAGTTCTGAATGTAGTCAGCACGGTTCTTGCCAATTCGTTGTTCAGTCAAAGCCGACGTCACATCGCAAAATCACCAATAGTTATACGTACATCGAAATTTTGATGTTTGCTAGACACGTTTGTTTTGCGAAGGCTTTGTGTCAACAGAGATGATTCATTATGTACGCGCACGCTCATTACCGCGGTGACATTCAAACGATGCAAACGTTTCGTAGTCAGAGCGAACCGATAATGATGATTGATTTTATGCTACGCAAGCAAAAACTGCGGTAAATATTTACATTTGTGAATAGTTTCAATGGATAAATAAATTATTTAGAGTGCAGTGATCGATGAGTTTGTAAACATAATTGAATTTTGCATTTTGCTTGCGTTTGTCAATAGTTTATTGATTTACGAAGTTTGCAGTTTTAAGTTTTATATAATAACTACTTATTGTACCTACTGTTTCTCTTTAGGATCTTTTTTTAAGGAAAATGCGATAGTAACGAATAGTTGCCTCACTTTCTTCTGCTTTATTTCAATTTGTATTTGCAGAGTTATATCCCTAGATTAGTCAGACAAAATTGTGTCTCTAGATTTAATTATCTTTTATCTTCCCAGTAGTACTACGCGTACTTCAAAGATTTATAAACGGACACAGGCAAAATTATTCATCGTAAATCTTTTACGCGACCATCAAATTCTTATAGAGGCAACGGTCAATAAAATAAGATTGGTCGGCAAGATTGTCAGTATGAATTCAAATACAGATGATGAATTTTTTTTTTTTTTTATTCGGTTACTTTTCTAAGTTATTATAATCTTAACCTGGCGAGACGAAGGAAATTATCAATTAAAGAAATTGCTGAGTAAGTATTAAATATATCTTCCTCTAGAGAAAAAGAACGGCATAATTAAACGGAAAATCAAAACTCCGCAAAACTAAGTAAAGAAACAGAATAAATAAATATTTATTTGGCAAAACACATAGACACTCAAACACATAGGAAAACATTGTGAGAAAACCAGATCTAAATAGTTTCAAACCGCCAACACGTAGTGAACAAGGGTGGCAATCTTAATTTAAAAAATTACATTACGTTATTATTGCACTCGGAACTTGATTGAACTCGCATCCAATCGCGTCGCGAATGGAATTGAAATCGCGTCCAAGAAATGGCGACAGGTCGGTTTTTTGATCTCAGGAGACCTAAAAGCATAGACAGCAAACTATACTAGTATGTATAATACCTTGAGGATCTAGATTAGGTATGTATTTCATGTTCTAAGGCATGTTTAGTAACACAAATCGAAACAATAAAGCTAAAACTGCGTGCAAGGAAGATTAGACTCTCTGCGGGAGGTATACGGGTGAATCTATTTCGGCGTTACGTAAATATGATGTAGCTCTAAACAACAACTACGTCATATAAAATGTATGGGCTCCGATGCTGCCGGATTGGCACACGTGGCCCACCTATGCGCAATGTGGCCGTCACAGTCCGTTAAGTGCTTTGGCATGTGTCTTAGAAATGCTTCATATTTCGTTCTGTTATACGGCACTCCCGAATTTGAATTTTAAAAAAAGGCACACTTTAATTGAGTTAGTAATATATTAGATTTAGAAATACAGATTTAGAACTTTTGCTAACTGGTAGCATAGGAAAGTGTCGCGACGGAGGTAGGATGTAGACTGCGGGAGCGCGGGCGCCCTGAGTATGGGCGTGCAAAAGTGCTGATGATGCACTTTTGCAGAGTAGAGGGGCTTTAGCTGACATCAGCAAATATTTGTGATGTTTAAGGAATTTGGGGAACATCGGGAAATCGTAACAGCCCCCCGATTTAGAGTAAACTACACCTGTTAGTGGAGTTTACCGAAAAATTTGGATTGATTGGACTTAGCCAATACGAAGAGGAGGAGTTAAGGTAATATCTGAGATTTCTATGTTGTCCGATTCAGGGTCAGGATTGGTTTTTTTATTGATTTTATTGAATAGGAATAGTTTCTTATGCATACCAGCTTTACATGATTTAAAAACAACATAGCTTAATATTACGATTATAATTACAATGGTTATACTAGAATAGTAATGTCCATATTGGACGATATGTGGTTTATCAATTATTTCGTTTAATTCTTTTAGCATTTCAGGATTGTCGTATGCAATAGAGTCTAAATTTACATTTTTTAGGTTTACAGGAGGTAAGTTTGGTGCAACATTGTTGAAACTTAATTCATTACAACATGAATCATTTAATATGTTTAAGTTTGTTCTTACAGGTTTTAGTAGAATATGAGAATTACCTTGGGAAACAAGATGTGTGTCTTTACAGTATGCGACACAACCTTGAGGTAAGTGTAGTATCCCACTACCGCTTACATCTAATTCAGTGAGTTCAGTTGAATTACATTCTATGTTTAATTTGGATTTTTCAGATATTACGAATAACCATTTACTGTTTTGCAAGGGTTGCCAAACATTGACATGCCCATGGAAAAACTTGGTTTCACATATTTCGGGAATCGAGGTGAGTATTTTATTTATTATTTCTGTTTCACAGGAAGGTGTTGCAGTTGAAGAATATGATATGGGTAGCTCGCACAGATAATGGTTATTGTTTATCGATTTACAATTTTCCAACTTATCTAATTTACAGTACGTTAATTTATCTTTGCTTATTCCAATATATTTGGAAGACGGAATAATGGTGGAGTAGGACACAGGGTTATTAACGTCATGAGGAGTTGGGCAAGGTAAGTTGTGATATAGTAGGAAATTTTCAGGTTTTACTAACGGGATTTCGAGGACGAATACTATATGGTCCTTATTGAAATAACTAGAAACTGAGGATATATTCAGGATAGTATGTATGTTTTTAAGGCTAAGGAGAACTGGTAATTGTTTTGAATTTGGGATGAAAACGTAATTATCGACTAGTTGTGTGTAGAGTTCTATTGGAGAAAGGATAGTTGGATATAGGATGTTGGATTTACTGAACATAATTGAGTTTACAATGTCTTCGACTTTGAACGACAGAGCTAGTAAGCTATTTTCTAGCATAGAAATGAGTTCTAATACACGAGATCTTATTCCTAGTTCTTGTGAAACATAGGTGAGATTTTTAACGTCTTCATATAGGGCGTTAATAGCTGTATTTAATTGATGTTCATTTGTTTTAATTGTATCTATGGTTTTATTGAAGGATTTAAGAGTAGAAGTAGTGATAAGAATATTTTCTTTTAGTAGTGATGCTATTTTTTTATTGTCTGACTCGACTTCCTCAATAGCTTTGTCGTAACGGTCGGCATCGTCTTCGTCCATTGTACCGAATAGTTTTTTAGAAAGAGTCCCGACGAAGCCAAGTAGAGCTGATCTTTTTGATCGGTGGGACATCAAGTGAGAGATTGCTTCGTGATCTCGGTTTACGTCTTCGAGTCGAGTGACTAAGGGTTGAAAGAGGTTGTTGCATTCGACATTATTAAGGGCTATGCTTTTTTCGCATAGTGATTTAGAGTTATTAAGAATGTAATGTAAATTAGCAATATGTGAATTTATGAATGATATATCTACAGGTATGACTACACTTAGACGACTATCAACTAGGCTTAGAAGACCTACAGGGTCGAAGTGAATACCAGGGCCATTTGTTAAGGGTGTGACGAACTCTTGGGCCACTGCGGAATTACTGTAATGAAATAGAGTTGATATTAATAATAAGACTTATAATTAATTTAATTGTTTTTTTTTTTACTTTAGATAGCGCTAATATTTACAGAGTTTTTTTTTTTGTTTTTTTTTTTCAAAGATTGTTTCCGGCTTCTGCCGGTTTTACTTCATCATAATGATGTTGTACATGGCGTCGGTTTATGAGTAAAGTTAGGGTATTCCTTTCATTGATTTTTACAATTTTATAGGGTCCTTTCCAGACCGGTGAGAAGGCTTTACGTAGTCGTACGTGGTTTTTGATGTATACGTAATCACCAACTTTATATTGGCGAGGGCGTGAACGTGTGTCGTAGTATTCTTTGGATTTTTCTTTAGATTTTTGGATGTTTTCTATGGCCTTCTCTCGTGAAAGCTTTAGGCGATGATGTAAGGTTTTAATGTACTCTGGGTATGTTAGGTCTTCTTGTGGTTCATATACAGAGTCAGGGATAAAAGGTTTATGACCGAAAAGGAGTTCGTAGGGTGTAAAGTTAGTGGTGGAGTGAATTGAGCTGTTATAGGCTAGCATTGCAGTATAAACGTATTTGTGCCAATTTGTATGGCTCTCATTCACGTAAGATTTGAGGTATTCCTTGAGAGTGGAGTGACTTCGTTCAAGTGCACCTTGGGTTTGAGGATGATAGGGAGAAGACCATATTTGCTTTATTTTTAGGAATTCGCAAGTTCTTTTAAATAGGTCTGCGGTGAAATTGGTGCCTTGATCTGTTAGAATAGATCTTGGAATGCCGAAAATGGAAATAAAATGGACCAGACACTCACACGATTCTTCGGCAGTTGCATTGGAAATAGGATAAGCTAAGGAATATTTAGTGAGGTCATCTTGTAGGGTTAGAATGAATTTAAGCTTCGTGAGACCCGCTTCTGGAAGAGGTCCTACGAGGTCTAAACTTATTTTTTCGAAGGGTTTGGTAGAAGTAGTAGTTATTTGCATTGGTGATTTATTGCTCTGTCTGAGAGCTTTGTTGCTCTGGCATTGTGAACAATTTTTTACATAAGTCTCAATGTCTGAGCGCATGTGTTTCCAGAAGTATCTTTCTTTTATCCGGTTGAACATTCTTGTTGATCCTAGATGTCCGGCGATTGGGATGTCATGATTCTCTCGGAGAATTTTAGGTATTTCTGATGGTGTTGGGAATATGATTGTATCATGATAGATGTGGATTGGTATTTGTGTGTTATTAAATATGTAGCAGAACATGTTGTATATTTTTACCCAGCTAATTTTATCGAAAGGGTTTCGGAAGTCAGTAATAGCTAGGTTGAGGTTAGGGTCGGTAGAATTGAGTAATAAGTCTGTTTTGAGGTTTAGTAGGCTTTTGTAAATGTCTTCATAAGAGCAATCATGGAAATGGTAGACTTTTGTGAATAAGAGATATATGGTTTTTCCTTTGAGGTCAAATGATATAAAGGAGTCGAGGGTTCTTTCCCTGTCTAGAAGTTCATTGGGATTTTCGAGGTTACTTAGAATCTCTTCTATGTATGGATTAGAAGCATCGAGATCGATAGAGGTAGGTATGACGACGGTTTTATAATTTGTTTTCAGGATACCTTCGTTGTGTTCGACAATCACCGTGTCACTGTTGAAGTCTTTGCTAGACATTGTTTTTATGAATGTGCGATAGTTGTTGTCAGAAGAAAGAATTGAGGTTGGATTTGGGGATTCGTTGGATTTAGAGGATGTAGAAGGGTTGTAGATTTCAAGTGGGAGGTTGCTGTCTTCTAGGAGATCTATGGATGGTAAATCGTTGTTATCGCGATCCAGAGGGCTAAAATTTCACTTAAATTTTAATTATCATTTTGTAGCTGTAGCGATATATTTTATAATAATTATGTCTGAATGCCTTTATTACACTAAAAAAACTTTAGTAAATAACCTCTCTATTAATATATATTTTGTACCAGATAAATGGCATTGAGAATACACTTCTTTATAATTCATACTAGATTGATATCATCATATAGAAGAGGTGACAGGTGGTTAATTGGGTGGCCAACGCAGATGCTCTCAGACCACGGTTGCTTTGGGACCAACTGTGTCACATAGGCTGCGAGCCAAGGCCAAGGTGCCATCACTGCGGTAGCTGCCTCGTAGACACGGCGCAGCACACGCTAGAGGAGTGTCCTGCATGGCCAGCGCCGTGACTTTATCGGGGTTATGGGAGTGGGCGAATGAAATGAAGAATGAGAATGCTTGAAATGCCATCGCCGCCTTCTGCGAACAGATGATGCTCGCAAAAGAAGCGGCGGAAAGAGAGAGTGACGCAAACCCCTTTTACTCCTGCCGCAGAAGACGTGCCAGGCGATGGAGGGCGCTCAACCATCTCCGGCCACCGTGAGCCGTGGTCTGCGGGCAAACATTGGTAACTCATCACCCGACCAGCAACAAGCTCGAGACGTCTCGCGCTGCACATACGCGCGTTCCACACAGGAATGTATGTACAGGCCAATTGTGTCAGACCTGGTCAAATTACGGGATCTGTCGATGAGTGTGACGGACTATAATCTGCCGGGGCTGTGGCAAATGCGGCTGCGATACCCGAACCCTGATAACGGTTACCGGAGGACCGTGTGGTTTTATTCGGTAGGAGCCAAAACGTCCATGGTGGATTTTCACACATAAAAAAGGTGGTCAATCCATAACTGAACGGATGAAACGGATGTGAAGTAAATAATAACATAAAATCATGTCCCCGAAGGGTTGGACAGAGGACTATTGTTTGTTCACCCACATTTTACCGATCGAGACATCAAGTTCTATGTATATAGGTGGTAAGCTTATTATAATAATTCCAGCACAATTTCAAACTCCGGGCTGCAAATGAGTATTTTCCATACAAAATAACTCAATAGCACTTTGGCTTATCCAGGTCAAATCAAACCCAAGACTTCACGCTCGGCAGCCGCGCCACCGATATCTTAATCGACGAGGCAGTCAGAAAAAAAAATCATGTAATACCATACAAACACCAGCAAAAACTAAAAAAATCTTGACAAAAAGAAAAAAAATGCCATGTCAATCGGATCCCTTCATTCATCTATGTAATGGGCCGCTCGCAACGATGGTTCACGACTGTCAATTTTTAATTGGAGACATTTCCTTTCATCCCGTTTTTAGGTCACGTGCTGGTATCATGGACGCCCCTAAAATATGTATCGTGGAACTTTTACATGACCTCCCATATTGTGAAAGACGTTACTATTGGATACTGTTATGAAAACTTTGTCTTTTGTACGACTTTGAAGTTCAATGCTTTGCTTGAATTGTTTCTTTTTGTTAGTTATGTTTTAAGTCACAGTTGTCTGATGATATTGTTTTTTTGTGTTTAGTTTTTCTTCACCTTTCTTCTAAGACACTATAAATGAGGTAATGCATGACATATTATGACTTATAATATTAAGCGCTTTCTTAATTTTTTTCCATTGGGGGAAGGCAGAGACTATCTATTCCTATTTGCGACCATTCTGACACATCTCTTTCGCTTCATCTATGTTCATTAACATTTTCGGTTGTTCTTGATCTGTCCTTTACTAACCAAAAACTTATTTAAACGTAAAGAGAGAATAACAGATTACATATTCATAGTTCATCAAAATGCATTCTTAATACTTAGCTTAATTTAAAATAAAAACTAGAAAGAAAGTTCTTTATAAGTATTCTAAATAAAATGCGCGAATTAAAGTTTAAAGATGCATTTAACATTTTAAAACCTACATAAAAATACTAACAACGAAACTATATCTAACCACAAACCACCACAAGTCATTATATAGAACAAAAATAAATATACATGCACTTAAAACATATATTTGGCACCAATAAAACAGCTTACAAAAACCAAGAGAAATGCTGAGTCCTATTTATTTTTTATTGCAACGAGAGAGAATTAAATACGAATACTACATAAAGAATTAGGTCACCTGTACACATAAATGCAAATATATTTTATTTGTTGAATCGTTTTATATTATTAGAACACGCTATGTATTTGACGGTACTATGGTTGGAAATCCTAAAACCTTCGTAGTTATTCCAAGTGCCACTGAATACATCTAATCATTAAATAAGAAAAAAACAAATTTCATGCAGTATATTATATATAATATGTAGGAATATGAATGAGTACCTGCTAATATATTTTATCAAAACAGATAAACCTTTCATATGGATTACTCAAAATTTATACATTTTTGTGGAAAGATGTTTTTAGAGATTTTTTGTTTACAGATTTGATCTAGGTCCTAAAAATAATAGAAAGTCCACCTTTTTAATGTGTGAAAATAATTATCTTTTTTTTTTCTTGTATGATATTTCCATAGTGAAGGGGCGAAGTGTGTAAATACATACAATATAGATAATTTTTTATCGATATGTTAAGTTTTTAATATTATAAGACACATAAAACTAAAAAAAAGTTTTGTTTTTACTAGCACGTATTGTGAGTAAAGGCTTCTGCTTTCTGATTTTAGACCTCTCTGTGAATTGCACAAAAATGGAAAAGTAATAGTTTCTGAATATTAGTTGTTGTTGTTGATAATTATAATCCGTACAAACTCGTAAGCCCTATGTACAAAGTCGCACAGAAATTCAAAACATAATTTCCAAAATTCACGAGACAACAAAAGTTTGACAAGCATCATAGTACTAAAAATTACAAATTAAATTACAAAATTCTTATTAATTATTGTTCACCGGTTACTATTCGCGCATGTCTAACTCGGGACATTGCGGTGGACTCAGCTCATGACTAAGGGCTCCATTCGAGCTCGAAACTAGTCGGGCAAATCCAAAGAATGCACTTGAGTAGTAACCGCTGAAGAATAATTGATATGAATATGCCTCACGAAAGTTATTATACAAATACAACATTCTTCTAAAGGTAACTGTTCTCGAATATTCTTGTCGTATTATGCATAACAATGAAGAAGATAAAATCACGGCTACAATTCTGCCTCGTTAGTCTAGTGTAGTGCAGTACTCCGGGCTGCTACTGAAAATGTTGTAACAGAAAAAAAAAACGCTTTGCCCGACTTGGGAATCGAATCCAGGACGTCACACTCAGCAGGCGTACTTGTGACCACTAGACCAATGAGGCAGTATCATAACTAATATTATAAATGCAGAACTATGTTTGTTTGTCTTGATATCACGACAAAACAAAGTATCGTATCGACGTGATATTTTTGTACTAAGAGATAATAAGGGTGAAGAATGACATGGGTAATTCAGAAGATCTTTATTTCCTCAAGTACTTCTCCCGGTAACTGCAAGTAAAAGCCAGTACAATACAATACAATGCCATTGTAACAAACAGTGGTGCAGTATAATACAATCAAATATTCCTTACCGTCGACTTGTGGAAACAATTCATTATAACAACGACTGGCTTCTATGCTTTATTCGAGGAATTGCAAATTTGCAGTTTATTAAGTGTTTGAGTATGCAAATTGCTATAAGATCAACTGAGTTACTGAACTTGTGAATTTATTTTGCATTTTACCTCCTCTTTTGTGCGATATCAAACTTTATTTAAACGGATTGATTCGTAAGTGGGTTTGTATGATTTTAAAGAAAAGAAGTATGAACGAATAGGAAGCTAACGAAGATACACTTTTAATATTTAATCATTACTTAAGTAAGGTCTATAATGAATAAGATTCATCTGCCTAGCCTTTTCCCAATTACATTGGGGTCGGCTTCCAGTCAAACCGGATGCAGCTTAATACCAGTATTTTACATGGAGCGACTGCCTATCTGACCTCCACAACCCAGCAACTGGGTAACACGATATCTCGTGGTATGACTGGTTGTCAGACTTTTCAGACCTCTGACTACCCGTAACGACTGCCATAGATCTTAATTTGACAACCGGGACCGACGGCTTAACGTGCTCTCCGAGGCACGGAGGGAACTCGGTATGAAATTATGGTCACCCATCCACAGACCGACCGCGGCAAGCGCGGCTTAACCTCGATTGATCGTGATCTGTGCGGCTGTTACTTAGCCACGAGCCCCTTGTAATATATAATCCTATAATGAATAAGATTACAAAATGAAAATAAAATATTTCATTTAATTTAGAAAACATAATAAATATAATTTCAGTCTTAAATCACTTGTAAATATAATGACCGAAACTGGTATACGATTTATGTCATAACAGTTGTCGAGAATCGTGTAACAATATAAACATTTACGTGAAGAATTTAAATAAGCAAATAAATGTGTCGTGCGTGCTGTAGACAGTCGTAGCGCTACGGCGTAGCAATGATAACGTACAACAACATAAATCGTAGCACTTATAAACACGCACTGAAATTACTTTGAATGAGTTATGGGGACACCTTGTGTTGGATTTAGTTGTAGTGCAGAAGATGTCTTTAATTTTAATTCTTTTTTTTTGCTAACAACAGATATATAAAATAAAAAGATAGAGTTATCTCTATCTTTTTAACTATATTATATTTGTTTCATTTTTTTATATAACTGTTTAATAACTTCAGCATATGTGTTATGACTGACTACATAAACCACAAGTTATAGATTGTCTCGTTGGAAAATACTGTCCAGCAAGATAAAAACGCTTCAATAGCTATTTCTATAAATTCGTAAACCCCTGTAAAATTACTATTTCACCACAAGGCCAATAATCTCTTAAGGTTGGTGCATATTGCGGTGGGTCGCATATCAACGCATTGCAAAACTCCTACATCATAACATAACTAGCCCCTAATAGTCGCACAGCAAGGCAAGGGCTTCTTCTCATACAGAGAATGTACGAGCATTGTTCACCACGTAAGCTCACTGCGGGTTAGTGATTTCAGGTTTCTTACGATGTTTTCCTTCATCTTATCTTTGGTTTCTTACATTAACTAAGAAAGTAAACTAATTATGATATACGTTTATCTGGAAAGAAAAGTACGGCCGTGAGCAGGATTTTAACCTGCGCCTCCCGCATAAATGCTGGTCTCACATTCTGCTCACGACCATTTTTATCTTTTCACGAAAAGGTATAACTTTAGTGAGTGCAACAAAGCGTTCATGCATTAAAAAAAAAATGTACTGTATCTAATTATGATATTGAAAATATCATAATTTTTTTGTCAAGTTAGCTCATGCCAGATTAAAATCCAGGACTTATGGCTGAACTCCTGAACCGGTCACCATTTTCATATATTTTCTGTATACTATAGTCCGTGCGTTACTATGTGGCTATAACATACTAAAGCTTTACACCTAGCAGTGTTTTGTAGGCGTATGATAATAAAAGCATAAAAAGGTTAGAAGTGAAGTTAACAGTGAAATTGTTTTCATTAAAATGTGGGTATAAAATAATGTCACCTCCTACTCTTTTGTAATATTACTGAACACCCACATGGGACAATGAATTATGACAAGAATAAATTATGCCACTTAGGTATGAGAGAGAAATTACCGAATAAATAAAAATAAAATAATAATGGATAATGTCTTATTTAATCATGACTTCTTATTCATTACTAAGAATGTTACGACATTCTTAGTCATAGCATCCGGCTTGTATTCCCCGAAGAGGTAGTCAGAGGTATACATAATTGTACACCCAAATTTCGCCAGCACTGTTATAAAGTTCCATGTAATAGGTAGTGAGCCTATTGACATCTACCGGGTACAATTTTAAAGGCCGGGCAGCTACTGAGAATTGACTAAGAGAACAACTCAATAACGTTTTGCCCGACCGGGGTATGGAACCCAAGTCCTCATGCTTAGCAGTCGCGCTTGGGGCCAGTAGACCAACGAGGCAATCTGTCACAGCTATTTAGCTACAACACTTGACTAAAAGCCTACCACAATTAGGCTAGCATGGCAGCTTATTAACATTCCTTTTCCATATTATTTTTTTGTTTAAGAAATCTCTCTTTCTCAAGATTTCAAACTACGCCTCACGGATTATATCTCATAGAAAACACCTCAAAATTGCTCATTCCTTAGCATTTTTCCCGACTACCAAATCAAAATCTCTAATATTCATAAAATTAAATAACTTTAGTGTTACATACCTAATTTGTAAACGTCCCATTTTGTATTCAATAAATACTATTTTCGTAATATTTATTCGAAAATTGTATCTATTTCGTAATCTTATTTTTTATGTTGAAATTATTTTTTATGTCTCACCTCCTGTCCTAGTTTTTCGTATACCATACTCAAGTCAGCTATCAACTCAACGCTGAATATCAGAAATATCTCTTCTAAGAATATCTCAACCAATTTTTCATTCCTTAATTATACTTTCCTGCTTCTCAAAATATCTAATCATCATCATCATCCTCATCATCCCCCGGCCCTTATCCCAATTTATTTGGGGTTGGCGCAGCATGCCTATATCTGGCATACTGTTAGCAGTTTTGGCTATGTTTTATGACCGGCCACCTGCCTGACGTCAACCGTCTTTGGGAATACTGTTGTTGGTGGTAACCGCCACCGATACAGTATATACAAATTCTCAAAATATCTAATATATTATTTAGTAAGGGAAAAATATTGAAGCAGATGTTATTACTTAACAGGAAGTTTTCCAGGTTTTCTGTGAAGTTTCTTTAGTGTAGCAGTCTATTTGTACACGTTCTATTTTGTACACAATACTATTTTCGTACGTGAATAGCTTGCTGGGTCCGAGTTTCTTTTTATCCAGTTACATCTAGTTTGATTAAGGTCTTTTGTGAGTCTCTTATTATGTTGAGAAGATTGTTCCTTAAAAGCGAAGTTAATGTTACGGGTTCTAAGATTTTAGTTACAATTTAAAGCTTTCTTCAACTTTGTTAATACAGCTAGATTAAATTACTAAAATTACTTAGTATTTATTGCTATTATAGTTATAAGTTCGACCTAGCTGTTTCAAAATTTATTTAATGACATATTTTTCTAGTTTTTAGTACAACTTCCATGAAATTCTATGAATACAGTGTATTCATAAAAGAGAAAAAAGAATATTATATTTTTTGATAGGAAATTACAAATTTTTCTGTATTTTTATGTTCGTTATTATATTTGAAATTGTTAAAATCATTAATATTATATCATTATTTAAATATCATTCGCTATTGTAGGCTTTATCGCTATAAAATCCTTAAAACTGGATGTATTAGTGAGTAAATTCCAGTAAAGCAAGCTTGTTGTAAACCACAAAGCTACTCGTAGTCTCTCAACCGTTAATGAGAATGCGCCACACTTGAAGGTAATAAATATTGTCGTAAATATTCTACTAACTTTGTCTGGTTTCAAGCAACAACATTGTAGGTATGTAGTTTCAAAAATAAAATTATATTGCTCGACTAGTCTCGACTCTCGACTCGAATCAGAGATCGGAAACCCCTGGTTAATATTTTTAACTAGCTCGCGTAAAACACGTTTCGTTTGGTCGGATACAATCCCAATTTATTTGGGGTCGGCGAAGCATATACCTGGCATGCTGCAAAAGTTTAGGCTATGTTTTATGACTGGCCACCTGCCTACAGTCAACCCTCATCTGAAATACTGCTGCTGGTGGTAACCGCCACCGATACTGTCTTCTTCTATCTAGCTATGTACGCTATGTACCTAGTTAAATGTGACCTAGTTAATAATCGTAATACAAATAATAGCAGTGATAGCCTAGTAGTATGACCGTTGGACTGACAAGTTAAAGGCCGCAAGTTCAAATCCAAAGCCACTACTGTATTTTCGAATTCATGTGCGTATTACATGAGAGAATTTCTCGATGGTGTGTAAAGCCATCTCAGAGACCTACCGGTGGTTTAAACTCTAGTACTAGGTTGTTCATCTACCACACGATAAGAAAATTAACTGGTGTTTTTCGAACTGTTCCCAGACACTGACTAGAACAGGAAAGTGAAGAGAAGAGAAGTGCATAGAATGTCTTTATAAGGAAATTCCATATACTGAATGCAGTATTTCGCTGCCACAATAATACACCATACCCGATCCCTTGAAGGTACCACTGTTTGTGATGTAAAATGCATCTTATATCAAAACCCGCAAGGTTTAAAATTAAAAGCATACTTAAAGTGACTTGCAATTTTCAGAAATGGATTTCGATGATAGACTGAATCGACGATAAATAAATATAAAAAGCTTACCGTACAATCACGTAAGATTAAAAACAAGAAAGAAAATGCATTGTCACATAATTGATACATTTATAAGTATCAATTAATGTTCACCGGTTACTACTCACGTGCATTTTTCGGGATTGCCCGACTAGTTTCGAACTCGAACGGAGCTCTTAGTCATGAGCTGAACCCGCGGCGATGTCGCGAGTCAAACTGGAGCTGCATCGCGCCGCGTAGCGTTTCACACGCGCCGATGATGTACTCGGTGTCGGAAGTTCTCGTGTGTTTCCGCCACTCGTCGTGTCCGAGATATTGTTTTTACTATTCATACTGTGCATACTGCGCTGACTGTGTCACACTCCAGGCTTAACTCACTTTCATATGACGTGGACTTCAGAGCTGGTTTCCAAGCAGGGGGCAACGTCCAACCACTGTCTCTGTTGAAGTTCGGGCCACGGCTTATTTCGATAGCTTCACGTACTTTTCGCGTTACGAAGTATTTCTCCCATGCTTTATCGAAACGTATAAAATGAGCCGCGCCCGTGCTGCAAGCGTGTTCTGCAACTGCTGACTTGTTGGTGTCCATACTATTCATACTAGGTATGTGTTCATTCAGCCTGGTTGCGATATTGCGACGAGTTTCTCCGATGTAACTCAAGCCACAGTCGCACGGTATTATGTAAACGCCGGGGACGCCTAATGGATCTTTGTCTTTCGGTGAACGTAGCAGTTGTTGTAGCTGTCCGGGTGGGTGGTAGACTGTCTTAATACTATATTTACGTCTGAGTATATGGCCTATCTTGTCCGTAACTCCTCGAACGAACGGTAAAAATGCTGGAGTACGTTCCGCGCCCGCCCGTCGTCTACGACCCCTGTCCACCGTATTCAAACTACGGATACACCGACGCCACTGATACCCGTTGCGCTCCAGTACCTCTTGTAAATGACAAAGTTCTGCGTCCACGTACTGAGGATCGCATAAACTGAACGCCCGGTCTATCAGTGTTCTGGGTACGGAAAATAGGTGTGAAGGATAGTAACCGGTGAACATTAATTGATATGAATATGTCTCACGAAAGTTTTTATACATTTATAAGTAATTGCAAAAAACAATAAAAATACATCGCTCCGAATTATAGACCGATTACGACCTATCACGTAGTTTAAAATAAATATACCACAAAACGACAAAATTTTTGTACGCAGTACGCAGTAGTGTGTTTAGCTTACGCAGGGGATATTGTAGTGTACAAGCACAAACACAGGTGCACTCCCTATTCATTCACACTCATAGCCCAAAGGACGGCAATCCGACACGACCAGTAAGAGATCAGGGGTGGAACGTGGGTTCCACCCCTGATCTCTTACCGGTCGTACCGGCTTTACGTGCTCTCCGAAGATTTGTTCACAGGGGTTTTACACAGCCAACTTCCGAAGTTCAAACAAAAAAAAGAACAAAAAAAAATTATTGGTCAGGCGGCAAATGCCGCGATAGTACCTTAAATGTATACAGCACATCTAAATGGTGTTATCTAAGAGTGTCTATTTAAATGTAAAAATAACAATAACTAATATAAAAATAACAACAAAATGTTACGTCAAGAAGTCGACACAATTTAATAAAAATAAATGAAAAAAAGACGTCGTCTTAAAGAAGTAGGTCTGAAGGCAATTCTGCTGAACTGCGTTACACATCAAAGCTTCTAACGAGCTTTAGATGTCAAGAGTCACACTTGACGCTCAGAAGGCACTTGTCATTGGCACGACGTCATCAATTTTTCAGATGTATCTTGACTTCGAAGAAACGTTACTCGAAATATTTTGTTTCGGAAAATTCCAAACGTCTATGGAGAAGAGGACTTTTGTTTAAAAATTCTGGTCTTCATAATATATGAGCTACTTTTGATACTTGGTTTACTTTGATTTTTGGTAGAAGGAAATAATCCGTAATCATTATAGACTGATTGGCGATTGATATTATTGTGACAAAAGTGGATGTCCTTTTCCAAGGTCTATCTCTATACCAAATTTCATCGTTTTTGCGTGATTGTGTACTAAATAAAACAAAAAAACTAAGATATAGTAGGGTGAGTTATTCTGTTAAGTATTTCCTAATGCAATTTTTTTTTATGTATAATAAAGAAACAGTTCTCGAAAATGGAACCACAAACTGTTTGCTGTACCAAAATTACCCTAATTATACCCTTTTTATATACATTTCGGTAATAAGCCGAAGTCCGACATGGTTTTAATGTTTATTACTTTAATATACCCTTCCCATCTTTTCCCTCTATTCCTTCAAGGTATCATTTGTCCATGTTTTATGGACCAAGAGGTTATAGCCGTATTTTCATTAAATTTCCCGCAATATGAATTCATCAAAAGATTTATTTAATGATTCAGTGAAAAGACCCGTATATACTGGTTCATTATAATTTCATAAATAACAGTGAACCAAGAATTCCAAAACTATTATCTCTGTTTCATAATATTATAATTTACCGTTTTCAAAATTAATGAAGCATTATAATGAAACATTTCTTGTAATTATTATTTACTCTGTTATTGTTTCAAATAGTACCTAAAAGATTTTATCTTAGCATCATTAAGAAGACAGGATTCCCAGAAATGCAAATACTAAGTAACTTCCCTTTCTACTTTAAATAAACACAAGCTCTCATATCATTATAACTTGCTAAAAAACTGTGAAGGAAAACATCGTGAGGAAACCGGCACACCTGAGAGATGTTCTCGATGTTGTGTAAAGCCATGTCAGAGGCCTACGGGTGGTTTAAACTCTGACACTAGGTTGTTCATCAACCACACGAAGAAGATGAATTTAATACATTGTTTTCAGTTGGTTTTAAGTACAGTGCATCTTGAATTTTTATTATATACCATACGCTGCCATCTCGTTACCACGGTCCGCCGAAAATAGGTATTTCTTAACAGAAAAACTCTATCTGTTTTTCTTCTTTTGATGCCACTCCACTGTGATAGACCGTCAGCCTTGCGAAACCCGCTCTGTCCTTTGCCAGTCGGAAGAAGACAGGTAAAATATACAATATTATTTCTCAATTTCTCTCCAGATAATAAAATACGATTCGACATTACAAAACATTAACGAGCACACACTTACACCTTCTTCCTTTTTTTTGAAATCCATCATGACCGTTGTGCGGACTCCTACAGAATAAAAACTACACGGTCTAAAGTAGAACCTTTACCTAGGTCTCAGGTTCATTGCGGCAATCACCGTGAAGAAGTGGTAGAACACTAATTATACCTCTTTTGAAACACAAGATAAACTTATAGTATGAATTGTATGTAAACCATGAAATTGCTCTACCATTTTTGACAATAACTTTCGGCTGACAGAATCGAACGGTTATCATTATAAAAAAAAAATAGATTTCGTCATGTGTTCGACAAAATTCAGCGTTATTACATTTAGTACATTTGTGACTAAAGGAGTAGTAGGAAGAAAACACCGGGTTAGTGTCTGCACTGTAAATTAACCGGCTAGACACCACTATCTGCCGGATATCCGTTGTCTATAAATTAAGGAACGCTTGTACAGTGTACACAGATGGTACGAAGCTATGAATTTGAGTGTGCACAGTTTAAAATCAAAGATTATAGTAGACGTCTTGATTGACAGTACTTATTGTTCCGAAATTGTATATCTATGAGCCATGAGTATAATTGTTATATCTTGATGACGTTAATAAACTATTTTTTAAACTTATAAAGTAACGAATACCTTGATTTCGATTTTCGACAATAGGTACTCTCACGTCTAACACAAAAAATGGATTCTGTATTAAAAATAACAGAACTCATTTAGTTGAAGAAGAATCTAAATCTATATATCTTTATAACATACTACGGTAGAATTGACATTGAAGATATTCTTGTCGTTTTGAACCAAAGCACAGGAACAACTTCAATGCCATGCGATGTGTTTATCTCTGCTTACACCACAACTGTGACGAGAAATGTAAGTAATAAACCAGCAATTCTCCTACACATATTCTGTAACAATACAGATTTAATTTTATGTTTCAGTGAATCAGTGAAAAGTTCCAAAACATGAAATATGTGGGGCATGAAAATTTCAATTTATTTTCTTTATAGTTCGGCACGATAGAAGGAAAATATTTTTCTAACCAACCATTACTGTGCCACTGCAGCGCAAAGGTAAATTTTCACGTTTTTTTTTTGTAACCACGCTAGTTCACTTCTTTTTGCAGATTTCAGACCAGCAAGAATAAGGTTCCTCCCGATGTTTTCCTTTGCCATATATCTGTGATATCTTAGATTAACTAAGAGAAACAGTAATAAGACTTTACTCAAACACAGTTTGATATGCACACACATTTATTGATAGTCAATTATTTCGTTTGCTATTGTCGTATATTATCTTATTGGTCTAGTGGTCGCAAGCGCGACTGCTGAGCGTGACGTCCCGGATTCGATTTCAGGATCGAATACAGTGTCATTGGTATTTCCTGTTAGAGAATTCTCAATAGCAGCCAAGAGCTTTAAATTGTGCACGGTTGATGGCAATTCGCTCACAACCTATAACATGGGAATGAATAACAGTATTGGTGATATCTGCTTGTAAAGTTGCGAACACCTCTACCTACCCCATCAAGGAATACAGGAGTAATGCTATGTTATGTAATGCTAAGTTGATAAAGTGCGCATACCGGTAGCAGATAGTATTTTCAGGTAAAGTATTCGTATAGATAGGTCTTAGTATTTCTTCGCTCTGTATTAAGTATTCAAGTCGTCTTACGATAAACCACATAGTGGACGGATTCATAGCACGTACGAGAGGGATAGTACCTTGTTACATAATTTGTTCAGTCACAGCTAATCAAGGTTCATTAAGGTGTTGGTCATTTATATAAATTAATTATGTCTTAAGAATTTCATTTAACTATCACTATCACATAATTAATTCTGACATCTGAGGTACCTATGTATGTGATGTGGTCTAAAAATGCTTAATACATAAGCCTTTATATTCACTACCATCCCTAATCTTATACCATCAGAAAAATTGAAAGAATTGAAGAAAAATTACACAGGAAATTGTGTTGCCCATTTTGGTTCAACCGAAACCTCTAATGTTACAATTTTTGTTCAAGTTAATGTCATAATTACGACATATTTGCAATGCTGGTTATTTGTTCAGGTGATTGGGCATTATAATTGTTTATGACATCCAATTATGGCTGGATTCTCCCTAATTATTTGCAAACAAGCAACAGCTTTATATTTCCACGCACCAAAATAATCGTAGAATTATTTTGAAGTCAAAAAATTCTTTATTCTTTAAAATAAAATATTGATGTGCAAGGTAAAAGGTTAGATTTGTAACTAATATAGAGTAACTCCATTTAACACATGGCTGAGCTAAATCGACGACTACCCTTCATCCATATTACGCTTCACTGGGAACAAGATCTGCATAACAAGGTATGAGTATGTGAACTCAAGAAAGATCGAACTTTCCATGTGTCAGCAAAAAACGGGCCACCACGTTTATCCATTACATTTTAAATAACTTTATGCAATATATATAACAATAACAACATTAGCAACATAATTTTACTGAGAGATAAAATTAATATAAATTCGGTAACGCCCGTTTTCATATAGTAAAACGAACGTGGTATTGAATGGAGTTTTCAAAACTTGCTGAATTATTTCACTGAATAAAAAAAATTACTGTCTACCCATTATTATTGTAGATCTTGCTGTCAAATGTGCTGATCACCATAAGAAGGCCTGTAAAAGGCCACGTGCCCCATTTCACAGAAATAAAACCACATTTATTTTCCGATCACATTCAAAGGTAATTTACATTACAGTGCAGCTAATCTTCTAAATATAAAAATCGCTGTTTATTAAAAAAAAAAAACTTGGCATACAAAACAATGCCACCTTTAATCATACACTTTTCGCGCATCCACGTCATTGCAGTCTGGGACGCAAAACAGTCGATCACGCGAGGGTTCCTTAACCTTTGACCCGACAAACAAAACCAATCCAAGTCATTGCTGTACACTATTTTAGTAGGCTTTAGTTGAATGCACTATGCACTGTATTACCGGCTTGCATGCCATTCAGTTAGGTGTATTTTAAGTTTTTTGATAGCACATTTTATGTTGTATAATAAAGCTTTTTGTGATTTATATGTATTAAATTAGGTGGAACTGTAGACATTACTAATAGTACCTGTAATTGTAGGTCACGTAAACTAGACATGGGGGTTTCAATGGGGGGAGAGGAAGATATACTTAAATGTCGTTTTGCAAGATCATATGTGCGCTTTTTATCCCCTGTCACAAAAAATAAACGTGTAATAAATTTTAAGCCTGTGTTTCTCGGTGTATTTTTGGCATCGTGGCTACCAAATGACCAATTTCAATGTATTCAAAAAAAATAGATATGATAACTGCGGATGATCTTAGCAGATAGCCCATTGCAAAGATGATAGTTAGTGTGTGAATGTTCATTACCTATTAAGATTACTGATGCATATCTCAAGCGATACCTACAGAGTTGAGCTGGCTTAAGCTTAATTGTTTAACCTGAAGTTATTAAAGCATCATTATCTTATTACTTCAGAAACCATACGATTACGTGTCACGACACATTCTCTACATTTCTAATTAACGCCGAACGTGACGATAATGACGTCACAGTTATTAACATGATTAAACCAAACAAGGTTGGCTCTACTCACTAACGTAGCCTTTCCGAACCACTTTACCTACGAAATTTTTAGGGTGTAAACAGACTAAAAGCTAACTAAAGTTATTCCGAATCTATAGTGATCGTATTTTATGAATTGATATGTGTTCTGTGTAGACACCTACTGCCAAAAACGCATTTGTACAACTCGCAAAACAGCTGCGCACTTATCAAACTTCTCGCGATAATGTAGAAAACCAAACTTGTCTTTCAGTTAATATTGTCTAGTCCCTAAATTACTACTACTATCTAATACCTAGTTACTACTAAACAATATTAACTTGCTTTCAGTTTAAAAATAAAATAAAGAAATTAATCGGCGTCTGTATCAATTTTCAAAGTCGTGGTGGCCGTGTGGTTTTGGGCCCGCCTCTTGAACCACAGTTTGCGGGTTCAAATCTGACATGTACTAATGTGACTTTTTAAATTTCCTAGGTACTTTCTTGGATTATCTAAGTCATCACAGACATATGATGAAAACATCAAGGAAAACCTGGATCTGAAATAGCCAACCCGCAGTGACCTAGCGTGGTGATCAATGCACGTACCTTCTCTGTATAAGAAGAGGCTTTTATCCTGCAGTAGGACAGTTATGGGCTGGCTGTATTATTGTAATTTAAGTATTTTGAGATGAAGATTTTGACACCCTAATATTGAACACGACTACATATTTAAGATCGCAAATGGTCGCTGGTCTGACCACAGCCTAAAAACGAACCGACGATATAGATGTAGTTTGTGCACCAATTTCCTTACGTTTGTCGTGTAAAGTTTCACCTTTGAAGTTCGGAACACTGTTATACGGTTCCAAGGAGCTACGAGTATATTATTTGAAGTCCATAAGTAGTTTTCGATATCCCTGAGCGACGACGGGGATGCTATGCAAATTACCTTTCAAAACGAAACTGCGTTCGGAACTTTAAACTTTCATATCAAAATTGTATATCTTATGGGTACACTTTTATTTTATTTCTTTCATTTTTATGACAGGTTATTATGATGATTGCGTTTTACTTACCTCGTTTAATGTAACATTATGTTAATTTCTATTCTATTATTTTTTCAATGTTTCTTTGAAAAATAGAAATTAATATAGGCATTACATGACCTCAACATGTATTAAAAAATATAATTATATATAACATTATGTTTTCATTACCTTTTTTTTAATGGCCTCTTGCAGAAACCCAGAGGGGTTTTGTCTGCGTAACCGGAAAAAATCTAAGGCGAAGCAGTTTGATGCCTCCAACCAGAGCATATTTTATAATACTACAAACTAAGCAACAGCGCTAAGGGCGTCCCCTGCGGAACACGAGCCTCGGCTCACGGTGTTGCTGGGGGGACAACTAGGGACTAGGTGGATCATATCAGTTTCCTTATTATTAAGGGTCGAATTTAAAACTACTGGCTCGATGCGGGCCGGCTCGAGCAAGGGTCGGGGCGGACACGATGAGACATTTCGCGACAGACGCGGACCTCGCCGGTGAGGTCTATAACGAGGCGGTCGAGCGCGTCGGAGTGTGCTTGTGTGTCTGTTAGACTCTTGAGCTACAGTGATCCTATCATCGGGACGGAGGAGAGTGTGACGTGGTCGGCGGATTTTATTGATCTGGGACGGCCTGTCATCAGCGGAAGAGACAACCAAGGGATTCGGATGATTAGGGGCAGATTTGAAGTATGTCTTGAGTTTTCATTATCATCATAGAGTGCCCATTAAATACATTCTGTCGGGTTACTCTTGAAATACATATATTCAATTCTAATCCAAGGTCAAATAATTTCCTAAATCGTTTATCTACATCACAGTTTTCTTATTTTGAAGCATGTTTGCATCGTATAATTAAGTATTTTCATGTCATATTTTTATTCAAGAGTACGAACCGTCATACGTTGCGATATAAAAGAAGTCGTAGTGACGAAAATTTTAAAATGAATTAATGAAGTATGGTTAACAAAAGTTATCTACAAGGCAGGTGTAAGTGGAAATGTTTGAAGGGGTCGCCCTAGGAGGATATACACTGACCCTCTTAGTGATATTCTCCGAAAAGGTAAGGTGCGTAGTACGTGCAACTGCCGCGCATGTATGAACGGTATGAACGTGGACGAAGCAAAAAGCATATGTTAGGATCGTAGCAGGTGGCGTTCTGTAGTTTCTGACTACCCCCATGGGAGAAAGGCGTGAGTTAATGTATGTATGCACTGTCATATTTCCAGTGACAATCGAGCGGATTTATTTTCAAGAGAAAGCCGAATGGTGTACAAAATACAGGTAATTTTGCTACAAATTAGAGTAAAAGAATTACTGCCTCATTGATCTTGTAGTCGCAAACGTGGTGCTGAGCGTCAGGTCCCCAGGTCAGGTGAAGTACTAAAGAGTTTTTCTGTTTAAAAACAATCTCAGTAGCAGCCTAGTCTAGATTTGAGCACGGTTGATGGCAACCGGCTCACCCCCTATTATGGACATGGGACTAATAACAGCATTGGTAAAATGTGAGTGTACAACTATGTACATACACCTCTGCCTACCTCTTCGGGGAATACAGGCGTGATGCTATTATCCTACTTCTTCATAATTAAAAGATTAATTTCGGCATCCTGTACAACACTTAATAACGAAGTTAAGTTTAGAACAATGTTCAACTTTGACATCTATTGGAAACTTTCCAAAAGTGATAAGGTTAAATAAAGCTGATTATTCAATGGTGCTTATATATAACTTAGTAAAGGCATCGGTGAAATGTGGGTCCTTTATCTAATCCTTCGGGGATAGGGGCATGATGCTATATGATGGTATTAGAACAAACATTCTAAGACAAATAAATAATTAAAGATAAATCTTTGAAAAGCATTAACGCATGCTTAACGAACTTTAAATTTATTATATTAAATGGAAAAATAATACGGTCGTGAGCAGGATTCGAACCTGCGCCTCCCGGATAAATACTCCAGGCGTTTTTACCATCTCGACCGATGATCTCGTCCCGACCGTATTCTTTTTCCATTTAATATAATTACTTTACAATTAAATAAGCTTTTTTATTTATGCACAAAATGAAGAATTATTGATAAATGAACGCAAGAACTAAAAGGGCAGACGCTCCATAAAGAATACTCGTAATAATTAAGTATATCAACCGCCACCAGGTGGACAGAAATTCAGCCACACAGGGCTTATTAATTTCGATACAATTAAGAAGTTGGGAGTTGATCAATGTTGCATAATTTGTATAACAAAGCTTTAACCACGAATGGCCGACTGCACCACAAAGGCCGCTATGAAACTTATCGGCAACCGTTGGCAACCGTTCATTGTTTTGGTTAATAATCCTGGCCGGGACATGTCTTTGAAAACTTGTTCAATTGCCTCGCTTAACTTTTGAGTTCACCTATTGTCTGAAACATAGAAACTTGTGTCAGCTTTGCCTTTACCTAAATGCAGTATAATTTCATCATGTTATACGAGGATGGATGAAAGGCGATTGGCTAAATTAGTACATGAGGCGAGAGTGGATGGAAGTGTCGGGGCAGGCCGACCTCGACGAACGTACCGCAACCAAAATGCGGACGTTCTCAAAAAAGGACGGGTCAGGAGCCACCTAAATCGGCGAGCATGTATGAAGAGGTTAATGAGCATAGATGAAGCGAAAGAGGTGTGTCAGAATCGTAGCAAATGGAAATCGATAGTCTCTGCCTACCCCTATGGGAAACAGGCGTGATTGTATGTATGTATGTAATCTATATATAAAGCTGAAGAGTTTGTTTGAACGCAATAATCTCTGGAACTACCAGTTCGATTTGTGAAACATTTTTGTTTTTGATAGCCCAATTATTGAGGAAAGCTATAGGCACCCGCATGGCACAGCTTGTCTGAGTATAATTCTAAGACTAACAAAAATAGAATGAAGGAAGTCTTGTTCAGGATTTAGGTTTGTTTTCTCAATGCTTCATTAACGGAATTTGACGAAATCCAATCACGATGTTGACATAAGAAATTTGCGAGAACTAATAGTAATCTGTGATGTGGTTTAATTCGGAATCGAGTTTCCGGGAGATAGTATAATTTAGTAAATAGATGAAGGAAAATTTTGGAATAAAACTTAATTCAGATCTTTACCTTACTTACCTTACCTTAAGCATTTCCTTTCATAGATCCTAATTTTCTTTGCTAATTAAGTTCGACGAAAGCTTTATTAAAGATGTGAGCAATATTCAATTGCCTTTTTCTGAAGTTATACATTTTTGTACAAAGAAAAATATGGTCGTGAGCAGGATTCGAACCTGCGCCTCCCGGATAAATACTCCAGGCGCTCTGACCGCTAAGCAATCCCAACCTCTGCTCACAACCACGATTTTTTTTTTCCACATTTAAAACGTCTTTTGTTGACGTCATCTTTCACCAAAAAAATCTAAATGTACCTTTTTCTGTCTCAAATACAGTTCATCAAATACAGTCTCAAAATTAAAAATTAATTTTTAAATGCTACTCTATTTAACGTTGCCCTCAAAACTCATAGAATGGCACAAGATTTCAGTTCGAAGTAACATTAAGTTGCATTGCAAGTTTGCCTAGTTTATTAGTTTTGTAAATGAAAATAAGAACGCAATTTTTTTTATCGTGAAATGTGTCTTCGGTTTTACAGCGTAGTTTACATAAAATGGCCTGTACCGAAACTGGAATCAGTCTTGTCTGTTCTATTCGTTATGTCAATGTGTATCACCAACAGAAATAACCTAGCTACGCCTGTTCAAAAATGATACCGTTTTTACTTAACCCTTACAAATCAAGACCAAACGTAAACCCGAATTAACAATCCCTTCATTACCTCCACACTGAACAAAAGACCCTGATAAGACAGGATTAAATTATTCCAAATTTTATTCATATAGACACAATGGCAGGGAAATGGTTACACGATTTACCTACGTTATATAAACCGACAGCTTATGACGTCATTCTTTGCTTCGTATTAACTAAATTAATCTCGCACGGGTTCAGCATTTACGACCCGAGTGTTACAGTTATTGCGTTTGTAATAATATAATGTAACCTTAACCCTTTTAGGTCGGGGGTGCAATATTTTTCATATAACCTACAGAGCTTTAATAATAAGCTGCCTTGTTATCTTAAAAATTACCAGTACAAACGCTAACACATAGCAAGATTAGTTCACGCACCTATTTAATGCAATATCATACAAAAAATCCACTTATAAATAATGGTGTGAAAATTAAATGAAAAATCTTAAATTTCCTGCGAGTTTTCAAAAATTATGCAGAGTAGCGGGTAGGATGATCCGAGCGTGTTTAACCGATGGCTTTAGGGATCGACTATACTGGACTATGAATAATGCCTCGTTGAATGTACAGTCAGAAACATAATATTTTAAGTACGATATTGTTTCGTAACGCCATCCAGCATAAAAAAATATTACTACATATATACAGAATAAATATAGACACGAACGGGGCTTGAACCTGCGACCCTTGACATTCCGTGTCATCACTCAAGCAACTGAGCTACCGTGTCGTTGTTCGATATTATTAAATTTCAAGCTTCCTTGTATTCGTCTGAAGGAGACGCCTGGTGATATTTATTAGCAATCATTTACAGAGACTAATACAATGTACAAGAGTCGTTACTCTTCAAGCCCCGGTTCAAGCCCCGTTCGTGTTATTATTTTTCAATGTTTCCTTGAAATATAGTAATTAATATAGACATAACATGGCCTTAACATGTATAAAAAAATATCATTTTTAACATTTCGTATTGTTCTAAGGTTCTATGGCATAAGTATTGGAACATTGTGATACATTTTGAATACCTAATAATATATAATTATATAAAAATAATTAATCTTTAAAATAATTATTAGATCATACCTCATTGGGGTAGTTGTTGCAAGTGCCGAGTGTAAATGGCTGATTTCGATTCCCTGGTCGGATACGTGTCATTGTAATTTTCTGTAGCAGTCCGGATCCTGGTATTGTATGTACAGGGAATCCTAGTGTGGAGGCTAGTGACCTACTTATGTAAAGAATATCTTTTGAACAATAAAAAATTTATTATTATTATTTTAGTTTATTTATTTTATAAGAATACTCAATACATTTTTAAATATATAACAAACATATTAATATACATTTAAAAATATAAAAATTATTATTATTGATATTATTTATTTACTGTTATTTTTCCTCGGTGAACCGGGGTTACTGATGGCACGGGCCTATATTATTATATGGTAATAGACTCCCAACTTAACAAAACCAAAAATGTAATGTGGGTGTATAACAGTTCATCTCTGCCTAACCCTTTTGGAAATACATGCTCAATGAGCTTAACTATAATATATATATATGTTTAACTATAATCTACCTCACCGAATCTTTTTGAAAATGTAAACCTTCTAATTTTGATGACTGTACATGGTTATAATATGGTGTGTATTTAGGACTTTATGGTGGTATTGAACTTTGTTTTAAAGTTTTGGTTATGTAGTGTCTGATATTGATTGGAATTCCGAATGTTATCTTTACTTAACGCTTCTTGAAACTTGTTAACTAACACCACATTTACTTAGTAAACGTTTAATCATAATTTTAATAAATCACTAATTAAATAAGTGGTTTTCTCAACACGCTATATATTGTGAAAAGTCCTCCTTATCCTGGCTCTAAGTTTTTTTGTCAATGCTGCCAATTTCTGCTAGTTAAATCCATACTAATATTATAAATGCGAAAGTAACTCTGTTTGTTTGTTTATTACCTTTTCACGACTAAACTACTGAACGGATCTTATAATACGATAATTAAATTTGTCAACACACATTTGACATTTGACATTCAACAATTTATTACTAGATATAGTAATATAAAAGATATTTATGCTAAGTACACCCGTCAAAAACAAAGATATCCATTAACACCACGTCTGGTAAGATTCCCGGGTCGGGTAGTGTTGTTAGGTTTTTCTGTTATTAAACGGTTCGTATTCGGCATTGTACCACGTGAGACTTAATAACTTAAAATTTGTGTGTACAAAAGCACCTAGCTATATAATTAATTATATTTTTCGTAACCCTCCAGGGAATACAGGCGTGATGATATGATAAATGAGTATTTTAATATCACCACGTGTATCTAAAGAATTCTGAATTGCAGTGGTCATAAACGTACAAAAAGATACTTCTGCTCGTCCTCTTAAACTTAACCTCTGCAAAACCTCCAATAAAAGGCCCTTGCTTCATATTTTCCAGGCTACCTTCACCTAATTATAATGAAAATCAAATGTATCAAGTCAACTTAACGTTCTCAAGCATATAATTCCAAAAGCCGACTGTGAGAATATCTCCCTTGTTTTCATAAAACAATATGTTTGTTATCACACTTGCGCTCGGGCCGGGGGCCGGCGATAAATCCTTTCCTCGTTGTATTTCATGTCAAATATTCAAAACAACATGTTACTAATCCTCAGCTTTCCTGTAAAAAGCGGGTAGATAGATTATTCATGTGTGTGCCTTTTTTATTTGGTGGCGTATTATTTTATTATGGGTTTCGTTCGTACAGTTAGTTACAGAATAAAGTAAGGATTTTTGAAAGTTTCGCAAGTAGTTTTTGAGTTCTGACTTTATTTTTATAACAAACAGACAGATATTTTCACCACCCGCCTAGTGTTGAGAATATGAAATTACTAGAATCTGCCCGCGACTTCATGTGCGTGGATTTCAGAATTGAGTCCAGCCGTTATAAAAAGTATTATATATCCTGCTTATAATCTATTTGTATGCCAACTTTCATTTTAAGTACTTCAGTAGTTATTGCGTGAAGGAGCAACAAACATCCTCCCATCCTCACAAACTTTCCCATTTAAAATATTTGTAAGATGATACATATACATATTGAAGAATTAGTAACAAGCTCTTATAATAATACCTACATACTATAACGCCACTGTCCTATTGGGGTAGGCAAAGACTATCGAATCCACTCAAATTACTAGCAATGTGATTCAAAACATGTACACTAAGCGGCCTTATAGCGTTAACATTCAATTTAATTATAATCAAAATAGGTATTATTTCTAATAGAAATCACAAGAGATATTGTAACTCTATTTCTAAGGGAGGTTTTGGAAAGGAACGGTCTATTAATACAAGCATTAATTCAATGTAGGCAATAGTCTCTACTATTCATGTTCTTTGACTAAGTAAGTTCTAACATGGATAAAATAGACCAAGGCCACAAGATCTCCTCGCTTCATACACTCTAAAAATTCTTTCATTAAAAGAATTGCACTTACTTAACTGCAGTAGTCCTAAAAGCTTCTAGCTCTGAAACTACATTTATGTAATATTTGAAGTTTATTTCGCCATTTCAAATTTTCTAGACTTGTGCAAGTACTCTTTTATGCACATTGAAACGTTAGTTACAATTTCAATTGAAAATACACTCTTTGTGTCTAACCGAAATTAATTCTGCTTCTTATAGATGTTTTGTTATATTCTTCTCTGACAAGATCGTATTGCTAGTTCTAAGCCATTTTGTTCCATTTTTAACTAAAAATGGTCTTATTATTTAACGAAAATCCTTAAAAATTCAAGATAAATCTTTGAATAGCATTAACGCATGCTTAGCGAACTCTAAAGTTATAATATTAAATGGAAAAAGAATACGGTCGCGAACATGATTCGAACCTGCGCCTCCCAGACGAATAATCCAGGTGCTCTGACCACTAAGCCATCTCGACCTCTTGGGAGGCACAGGTTCGAATCCTGTTCGCGACCGTATTCTTTTTCCATTTAATATAATAACTTTATCCTTAAAAATATTATAATTTCAAACACGTGTAGATATTTATTTTCAAATTAATGTTCTCTAATTTCAAATAATATAGCGAATATTATTATTTAAGCCGACATTAAAGTTGTTAATACTTTAATACCACCTCCCTATCGAGTATTTATCGTAGCTTATTTCACAGTTATGAAATTAATTTAATTTTGCCTAAGTAAACTAGACTAGGCAGTTTATGTCTTGTTATATTTGATTAGTATTACGAAATCTGTTTTAGATATTGCGCGAATAATGTGTTCTTGTGGTAGTTACATTATGTATATAAATGCTAACTGTAAAAACATAATATTAATTCCGATTTTAATTTTGATATTACGTATATTAAATAACCATATCGCATTTAAGATCAGTACGTTTGCTTACAAGTCCATAATTTTGCGAATGAAGATATTTATATATAAATAATCAAAGACATTAAAATCTAGTTTAGTGTCTATGTGAATACTTAATACTTTTTACACTTAACATTATTTTAACCCATAGAATTTGTACGATTTTCATCCAATTTTAACTTCCCCTTTACAGTAAATATTTCAACCATTCTTAGTCCCCGTAAATCACATCCGAAAATAGGCGAGTTTTCTTACTCCCATTTACGGTTCTTCGCGTTTTTCAGCCACTCCGAGCTGCCAACGTGATAACGTATGCGGTACGACTGAAATTCCGCTTGTCACCGACACACAACACATGAAGAAAATACGAGTTGGTTTACTTTAATCGCAATGTACTTTGTAGTAAAAGGATGGTTATTTATTTTCTTTAAACAACTTTTAAATGCACATCGCAAAACAATGCGCATAAAAAAAAGAATTAATAAACCCTTACATGATCCTTACGTTACGTTAATAATCCTTACCTGCGCGCCTTTTTTTTTACAAGGAGTTTCTGAATGTCTTATGACTAAATTATTAAAATTAATGAAATGCAAATGATTTTTAAGTTTAAACTATTTTCAATATATTGGAAATTAATAATAATTATGTAAAATTTATATGGTATGTTCAGAATGTTGGCTCACAAAGGGAATGAACTACATGCAGCTGAGATGAGAATGTTATGAGGGATGTGTGGTGTGACGCGGATGGATAGAATTAGAAATGAGTATATAAGAGGAAGTCTGAAAGTGGCACCGGTGACTGAGAAGTTTTGTAGAAATCGTTTAGCATGATACCATGCCCATACGGGCATGTGATGCGGAGGGATGAGGGTACTGTGACGAGGAAAGTTTTGAGTATGAATGTAGAAGGCTATAAGAGTAGAGGAAGACTGAGGAAGCGATCAACTGTGTTAACGATGATATTAAAGAAAAGAAAGATGAGAAAAAAAGTGACTGACGATATGACAGCTAATAGAGATGTATGGAAGAAGAATACATGCTGCGCCGACCACAAATAAATTTGGATAAAGGCAGGGGGATGATGAATAATATGTACTTACAATTTACAGAATAAACATTCAATACTAAAACTATTATAATAAAAAAACCAAAACTGTTAGAATATTAAGAAAAAAAAACTAAAAACTATACGAGAGCATCGAGAAATTCATACGCGTCGCTTCAATAGTGCACGTTTTGCAAAGTGGTCATTTTGACATGTGCTCGTTTTGCACCCTCTAAACGTTGTTTAAGAGGTCCTTGTCCTGTAGGTGGACTGCAACGTCGCTCATGCATAAGTGCATGAGCGACGTTGCAGTCCACCTTTGAGTCAGTAGGTATAAGTAATTCCGACAATGACGGTCATCTTCTTGAAAGCCCAGTGTATTATCACTTTACTCATCACTAACATTTATTCAAACAAAAAAATAATTACCCGTAATAGCTCTACCTTATCTTAAAGCAAAGCTGTATTAAGCATCCGTTGTATTTTTAAGAGCGATATAAAACTGAAACGTGACTCCGTTGCGCGTCCCGTTCCCTTAGTAGATATGTTACGTTTACCGGAGTGAAATCCACTTTGTATATTATTGTTATATTTGAACGTATTTTATACAAAGTAAAAGTGTTATGGTAAGCGATGTTATGGTGCTATTGTCTTTGATTACTACTTCGTATAAGACTTTTTCCTTTTAGAATTATTTCACGCTGTTGTGACTACACTTGTCGTTGTGTGGTCTTGACTTCAAGTTAAAAAGAAATATAAATCCATCTGCAGTGTCGACGATCGATTTTATTTACCTAAAAGTATTAAGTTACATAATGCAATTTAACAGCTATGAAATAAAATTAATTTATACAATGTTTTGAGATGTACTTAAATTATATTATAATGAAGAAAGTAGACATTAACAATAACCGCCAATTTATGAAATAAACTTTTGGGAACATTTTTCACCCGATTAGCGACAAGCCCGAGACGAGAGAGTAGTACTGTTCGTTTTAGCGTTCCTTTTTGCAGGTGAATTGTGGCCGGCCTGCACAAATGACGGGGTCCACCGATACCTCCGACTGACCAGAACCTCGATTGCGGTTAATGCATTTGCGATACCGGGACCCCGGTAAGCAGAGGAAATAGTGTGGTCTTCGTCGATAGGAATCATGAATAGCGTGCATGATGGATTTTACACAGATAAAAACAAACAACGCTTTTCGAACTATCATAAATAACTTATTCATAAAAGTTACAAGAAGAAACAATTATTCCTATTGTTTTATTTGTAATCTGTACTATCACAATGTAACAAAACAAACTTAATGTAAACACCACGATTTAGGGAGTACAAGTCGCAAAGAGCCAGTCAGCCTTGTTTACAAGAAAAACAAAAATAAATGCCAGAATAGGTCACTTAAACCGTGCAAAGGCGGAGAAGCCTAAAGATAACAAACCTGACGGAGATGTAAAGGAACGCCTGAGGGGAACTGGTGTCGTTACTTTGAGGGCCGATGCACATTAAGCAGATACAACACCGACTTAAAAATATTTGTATCCGACTTATTTCTAAATATGACTTTGCTCGCATAATTTGTAACGTTTCTATACATGGTCGGCCCAGAAGCCTATAGAACGATAACGCACAGAATCATGAATAATGAATAATGCCATTTAGTAGGTACTCGTTTTGCAGGACGAGCCATTATGGGTGAGTGAGGGCACTCACCCATAATAGCAAAACTAAACAAATGCGGGATGAAAACTATGTGTTTTTCGGATTGTGTTTAAGCTTTGTACTACCTAATTTGTTGAAATTAGTTAATTAGTTAAGGCGTCAGGAAGTTACAAATAAACGGACACTCTTTCCACCCTTCCACATATTCAGATTTATATGATTAAAATATGGATATATTATTGCCATACTTTCCTCGGTCTTTGATCCGATTACGGAGCTAGAGATTCTGACCTGAAAAAGTTCAAGGGTAGTATGAATTGTATTAAATGTAAACCCTTCGAGGCGAGAGTAACAAAGATATGTTAGGATACTTTAGGAGATCAAAAGAACCGCCTAAGGCAAACCGGCCCCGCATTTGAAGGTCAGATGACCCAAACAAAACAACGACATTTTCAGAGGCAAAAAAAAGGAAATAAAACCTTTGTTAGATGTATCAAGCCATGTTTTGATCTGATTATTAAGTGGAAGATTTCGATATGAACAAAGGCTAAGGGCAATGCAATATTATTGATAAAAATATTAATCTGACCTACCCGTGACCTTGTCCTTAAACGCGGGGCAAAACTCCTGAAATTATAATAAAACATGGCTTTAGAGGATGTTAAAAATTATATTATGATGATTGACGGAAACAAAAGGGATGTATTGCTGGTATAGCTATAATTCTTATACATTACATAAGGATATCGTCTTCTATAATAAAATTAATGTTTAGGTACCAAAATGTAGGTGTAATATACATGTAGGTACATGATTTAATATGACTACTACATCAGCTTCTAGCCATAAATATTTTTGTAATCGTCTCATTGGTCTAGCGGCTGCTAAGAGTGAGCTCTCGGGTTCAGTTCTCCGGTCGGGCAATGTGCTATCGAAGATGAATGTAAATACTGTTAGGAAATCCCCAGTAGCAGCTCGGAGTTAGGAAGTTCCAGTGTGACGTCTTTACGTCGGTCCTGCATCTGATCTCTCTCCGGACGTGTCGGATTGCCATACCATCGGACTATGAGAGTAAAGAAGTGCACCTGTGCTGCGCATATGCGTGTGCACTATAATGCCTTCTTCTTATATGTGGAGATAACAAGCCGTGATCAAAAATTATAAATTTTGGTTAGAAAGTTAATACTTTCTGTAAATATTCAGCCGTCCTGCATTTGTTGTGATATCGAACGAGATGTCCACACACGCAAAATTGGGAAACTGGTGCGTGGTCGAACAGTCCAAGATTTTGATTGGATCCGCAGCTCCGAGCCCATTTAAGACTTCGGTGATGCAGTCCCAAAATGTCACTCATTACCTCCTATACCTACATAATATTGATCGTATTTTAGATGTAGCTACTACTTATCACATGGTTGAAAAATAGCCTCGTATGAGAGTTTTTTTTTTTATACATAACGTTGTTTACTATTTTTCAAGGAAACATTGAAAAATAATAGACCTAAACGAGGCTTGAATCCGCGACCCTTGCAATTCCGTGTGTTATCACTTTACCAACTGAGTGACCTTGTCGTGTCCGAATCTATTGAATCAAATCAGGTTCAAGCCCCGTTCTGGTCTATTATATTTTCAATATTCCCTTGAAAAATAGTAACAACCTACATCGATATGTGGCAGTGATAATTAATTTATTATTTATGGGTGGTAGTATTACTGAATCTCTTTTATCGATTAATTCCTTAAAAAGATCTTCCTTACCTGTTAGGTACACACAGTAAATTATCTCTAGCACCAACAAAGAGTGTTACGCGAATAGCTCGTGAACAAAGGCCTGCGCCAGTATTGTTTGAAGATGAATGAGCTTCACGAGATATGCACTAGATAGTTTTAGCTACATGTTTTTTATTGTTTAGATACTTTTGTCTATTTCGATTGGGTTAGAACTTTGTTTTAATTTATTCAAATGATGGTATTTTGATAAGGCTTTAAAGCAGTACGAGAGTAGAGGTGGCCTTAGATTGAAAGGTGGCAATTTTTATGTAAAAATCTATACTTTTATAACTGAAGAGTTTTTTTATTTGACCGTGCTCTAAAACTAGCAGTCGGATTTCAAATAACCTTTTTGCATTTAATATCCCAACTCTTGAGGAAGGTTATAGGCTATTTAACATCCAACCTTCGGCACTTGCAGCCTTGCAAAAAGAAAAACACTCGGTAAACCGTGGGGCATAGTAAGTGTATATATATTTGTAAGTAAATGAGGGCTCTATGGATCCCTAACTTGTTTATTTGACAAACTGACATTCTATATTTTAAAAAGGAATAACAGCTGCTACCCTCTTAATTAACCGTAACTTTTTTTAATGCCGTCTGTATACAAAACAAGATTAATATTCGCAAGAACCTTGCAGCATATTTTAAATGAATTTTGTAATATACAAGAGATCGCTATATAAATAAATTAACCACACACAAAACAATTTTCGCAGTACCAGATTAACAAGTTTTTCTTCTTCCCTTGCGAAACCTTAACAATTCTCAGTACTACTGTTAATCCCATTCTCCACTGAATTTTAACTTAGTTTACATCGTTACCGCGTCGAGAGAATAATTGTAGAACTTTTAATTTCCACGCTTGCAAACTAGTTAAGTTTCAATTAATCTGAAGAACTGAGTAAGAAGAGTGGAACAAAAAAGTATTAAATATGGATGTGTTTGTAACTATGAATCAGCTTCGCACAGATATCTATTGAAATCATTTAAAAATTGCAGGGAAGCGATAAAAAGTCTATGGGAGAGACCTCTTTCCAATATTTGACGCCATAAAGACTGATAATTATAATATATTCAATACTTCAAAATGATTGAAATATTGACACCGTGGTAAGCGCAGTAGGTAGTCGTGAGACCGGCAGCAACGCCGCGAGTCACGAGATCAATTCTCGCATGGAGCAAATAATTGTATGATCTAAATGTGTTCGAGTGTGACTTAACATAACATAGCATCACGCCCGTATTCCCCGAACGGTTAGGCAGCGGTGTACACAGTTGTACACCCACATTTCAAAAATGCTGTTATTATCTCCTATGTAATAGGTGGTGGGCTTATTGCCATCTACCAGGCACAGTTCCATGCTCCAAGCTTTTACTGAGAATTTCCTAACAGAAAAACTCAATAACATTTGGTCCAACCTGGGAATCGAACCAAAACATCATCAATAGTCAGACAGATAAGGTCTCCTCAGCTGTCTGACTATTCATTAACCTTTTCGAGCATGCTCGTCGGTTTAGGTTTTTCCTGACCTACCCCTTTTTGAGAACTTTCGGTGTTTGAATAAAAGATATTTGTATGTAGTATCATAAAAGTGTACATATTCTAGTATTGTCTCCATGTGGTAAGCCGGACAACATATTTACAGGGACTATAATCATTTGAAATTATCAAAATGTTTTATCATAATACGTGGGTATATCAATTGATAAATACAGCAACAACATAGCGTAACATCAACATAGATAATCAAGGGATTATGTAACGTTGCTGATAGTTAAACAAACCCTCACGACCACATCTGGCGCGAGACGATAATCTGCTACACAAACAATTAATACTGAAGCTTATCTTGTCTGAATATGTCTTCCGATAGTTCGATACACTTAGTGAGAAATCCCACTAGGCATATGTGCCAAAGTATGTTATGTTCACCAAGCCGTGGATAAAATTTGTTTGAAAATAATATCGATTCTCCAGTGGCTCTTCATAAGAAAACGCGACGAAATCTCAAATTATATATGACGATCAAATTATAGCCGAATTCTGTCATATTATATTAACTAGTGGTTGCGCTGAACTAAATTTGAACGTTACCATAGTTCTATTGTCAAAGATATATTATGTACTTGGATGTGTGTCAAGCGCATGGCAGTGTGTGTAATGTTTATTAAATTAATGTATTTCTACTGCATATGAAAAAAAAAATTGGCTTTCTGCACACCTTCTCCATATTAACTTTAACTGTGCCATTTTCATACTCCTCTGTCCGAGTAATTTTCGTAAAAGAGGATATAAAGTTTTTGCTTCACGTCTATAATGATAATAATGTGATGAGAGAGAAAGAGATATTATATCAGTTGCTACGGATGGCGCTCCGGCTATGACAGGGCGCCATAAAGGCTTCATAGCATACTTAAAGAATAAAATTCCAGATGTCCTTGCTATACATTGCGTTATTCATAGACAACATTTGGTTGCTAGAAACTTAAGTGAACGACTATTTCAATCACTGCAATATGTCATCAAAGCAGTCAATAAAATCCGTAGCAGCTCTTTGAATGATAGATTATTTCATCAGCTTTGTGTTACTAATGACGAAGATTTCAACCGTTTGTTTTTTCATACTGAAGTTCATTGGCTGTCAAGAGGCAATTGTCTGATTCGATTTTACAACCTGTTTGACTCTATGATAGAGTTCTTGGAAACTAAAGATACAGAACTGCGCAACAAGCTCATAACATCAAAGAATGATATAGATTACATGACAGACCTGTATAAAATGTTCAACGACATGAACCTCCAACTGCAAGGCGATGAACTAAATTTAATTAAAACAAAAAATGTCGTTGCTGCTTTCGCAGCCAAACTGCTTCTGCACAAATAGAATATGGGCAGACGTGAGTTTCACAATTTTCCGAATTTATCAGTATACTGCAGTAACGACGACTTGTTTGCCTACTGCCAACATTTGTAAAACCTCCACATTGACTTCACCGAACGATACCAGGACATTTTAAACTTGGAAATACCAGACTGGGTGTTGGATCCGTTTTCAAATGTCAACACAGCAATGTCACCTCAGCTGGAAGAAGAACTTATAGAATTGACAACAAACGAAGAAATAAAAATCAAGTTCAAAAATGGATATCAAGAATTTTGGCTACAAAAACCGATCCCGCAATTGTACCCTGGATTGTGGACAATTGTTCAACGATTTTTGATAGCATTCCCATCGTCATATTTGTGTGAACGTGGATTTAGTGCTGTGGCAACGCTGCTTACTAAAAAGAGAAATTGTTTGCGTGTTACCGAACGTGGCGACTTGCGGCTGTTTTTGAGTAAATTGGAACCTGATATCAACAAACTTATTGAACAGCATCAGATTCAACCTTCACATTACTTTTTATATAAGAATTGATTATGTTTGTTTTATTTTCAATAAAAGATACTCTGTCCGAATACTATAAATTTGCGTTTCAATAAATCAGTTATAAGTACTTAGCGGTTTTTAAGTATGTTTAATAAGGGGGGCGTTAAAAAATAATTTATTCTTAAAGTGGGCAGTAGACAAAAAAAGGTTGGGAACCCCTGCTTTAGAGGATGTTAAAAATTATATTATGATGATTGACGGAAACAAAAGGGATGTATTGCTGGTATAGCTATAATTCTTATACATTACATAAGGATGTCGTCTACTAAAATAAAATTTATAATTAGGTACCAAAATGTAGGTGTAATATACATGTAGGTACATTATTTAATATGACTACTACATCAGCTTACCAGCCATAAATATTTTTGCAATTGTCTCATTTGTCTAGCGGCGGCTAAGAGTGAGCTCTCGGATTCAGTTCTCCGGTCGGGCAATGTGCTATCGAAGATGAATGTAAATACTGTTAGGAAATCCCCAGTAGCAGTAGTCGGTCCTGCATCTGATCTCTCTCCGGACGTGTCGGATTGCCATACCATCGGACTATGAGAGTAAAGAAGTGCACCTGTGTTGCACATATGCGTGTGCACTATAATGTCTTCATCTTATACGTGGAGATAAGCAGCCGTGATCAAAAATTCTAAATTTTGGTTAGAAAGTTAATACTTTCTGTAAATATTCAGCCGTCCTGCATTTGTTGTCATATCGAACGAAATGTCCACACATGCAAAACTGGGAAACTGGTGCGTGGTCGAACAGTCCAAGATTTTGATTGGATCCGCAGCTCTGAGCCCATTTAAGACTTCGGTGATGCAGTGCCAAAATGTCACTCATTACCTCCTGTACCTACATAATATTGATCGTATTTTAGACGTAGCTACTACTTATCATATGGTTGAAAAACAACCTCGTATCAGAGTTTACACCCCCAGTAGGCCTCTCGCCATAAAGAACATCTCTCACTTCCGCTGGTTACATCACAATAATTACCATATAATATAATGATATTTTTTATACATGTTGAGGCCATGTAATGTCTATATTAATTAAAAAAAAACAAGGAAACATTGAAAAAATAATAGACCTGAACGGGGCTTGAACCTGCGACCCTTGACATCACTCTACCAACTGAGCTACCTTGTCGTATTCGAATCTATTGAATCTAATCGGGTTCAAGCCCCGTTCTGGTCTATTATATTTTTAATGTTTACTTGGAAAATAATAACAATAATTACCTTCATCGATATGTGGCAGTAAAAATTAATTTATTATTTATGGGTGGTAGTATTACTGAATCTCTTCCATCGATTAATTCCTTAAAAAGATCTTCCTTACCTGTTAGGTACACACAGTAAATTATCTCTAGCACCAACAAAGAGTGTTACGCGAATAGCTCGTGAACAAAGGCCTGCGCCAGTATTGTTTGAAGATGAACGAGCTTCACGAGATATGCACTAGATAGTTTTAGCTACATGTTTTTGATTGTTTAGATACTGTTGTCTATGTTGATTGGTTTAGAAATTTGTTATATTTTGATAAGGCTTTAAAGCAGTACTAAGGTGACCTTAGATTGAAAGTTGGCAATGTTTATGTAAAAATATATACTTTTATAATATTATTTTAGATAACCTATTATTTTATAATAGGTTTTCTTTGACCGTGCTACCCGTGACCGTGCTTTTTCTACGTGACAAACGGACATTGCTTATTAAAAAAAAAACAGCTGGTACCCTCTTAATTAACCGTAACTTTTTTTAATGCCGTCTGTATACAAAACAAGATTAATATTCGCAAGAACCTTGCAGCATATTTTAAATGAATTTTGTAATATACAAGAGATCGCTATATAAATAAATTAACCACACACAAAACAATTTTCGCAGTACCAGATTAACAAGTTTTTCTTCTTCCCTTGCGAAATCTTAACAATTCTCAGTACTACTGTTAATCCCATTCTCCACTGAATTTTAACTTAGTTTACATCGTTACCGCGTCGAGAGAATAATTGTAGAACTTTTAATTTCCACGCTTGCAAACTAGTTAAGTTTCAATTAATCTGAAGAACTGAGTAAGAAGAGTGGAACAAAAATGTATTAAATATGGATGTGTTTGTAACTATGAATCAGCTTCGCACAGATATCTATTGAAATCATTTGAAAATTGCAGGGAATCGATAAAAAGTCTACGGGAGAGACCTCTTTCCAATATTTGACGCCATAAAGACTGATAATTATAATATATTCAATACTTCAAAATGATTGAAATATTGACACCAGCGCAGTAGGTAGTCGTGAGACCGGCAGCAACGCCGCGAGTCACGAGATCAATTCTCGCACGGAGCAAATAATTGTATGGTCTAAATGTGTTCGAGTGTGACTTAACATAACATAGCATCACGCCCGTATTCCCCGAACGGTTAGGCAGCGGTGTACACAGTTGTACACCCACATTTCAAAAATACTGTTATTATCTCCTATGTAATAGGTGGTGGGCTTATTGCCATCTACCAGGCACAGTTCCTTGCTCCAAGCTTTTACTGAGAATTTCCTAACAGAAAAACTCAATAACATTTGGTCCGACCTGGGAATCGAACCAAAACATCATCAATAGTCAGACAGATAAGGTGTCCTCAGCTGTCTGACTATTCATTAACCTTTTCAAGCATGCTCGTCGGTTTAGGTTTTTCCTGACCTACCCCGTTTTGAGAACTTTCGCTGTTTGAATAAAAGATATTTGTATGTAGTATCATAAAAGTGTACATATTCTAGTATTGTCTCCATGTGGTAAGCCGGACAACATATTTATAGGGACTATAATCATTTGAAATTATCAAAATGTTTTATCATAATATGTGGGTAGGTATATCAATTGATAAATTCAGCAACAACATAGCCTAGCATCAACATATATAATCAAGGGATTATGTAACGTTGCTGATAGATAAACAAACCCTCACGACCACATCTGGCGCGAGACGTTAATCTGCTACACAAACAATTAATACTGAAGCTTATCTTGTCTGAATATGTCTTCCGATAGTTCGATACACTTAGTGAGAAATCCCACTAGGCATATGTGCTAAAGTATGTTATGTTCACCAAGCCGTGGATAAAATTTGTTTGAAAATAATATCGATTCTCCAGTGGCTCTTCATAAGAAAACGCGACGAAATCTCAAATTATATATGACGATCAAATGATAGCCGAATTCTGTCATATTATATTAACTAGTGGCTGCGCTGGCAAATTCAATCATAAATCATTTAGATTTTAAATTTGAACGTTACTATAGTTATATTGTCAAAGATATATTATGTACTTGGATGTGTGTCAAGCGCATGGCAGTGTGTGTAATTTTTATTAAATTAATGTATTTCTAATGCATATGAAAAAAAAATGGCTTTCTGCACACCTTCTCCATATTAACTTTAACTGTGCCAAATTTCATACTCGTCTGTCCGAGTAATTTTCGTAAAAGAGGATATAAAGTTTTTGCTTCACGTCTATAATGATATAAAACAATGGGTGTCGGGAAATGTAAACAAGAAACTTTCCTTAAAGACAGATATAAACTCACTTAACAATCATTTCACTACCTAGTCCAATTTTGACATGACAACAAAATTGAATACATTACAATATCCTTCAAGTCTCCCGACTCCCAATTACTCTCCATTTGTCTTTAGTGAATTCTCTGCATGTGATGTTAAGAAAAGCATCTTATCAATAACTTCTAACGCAGTTGGAAGTGACTGTATCAGCCGTAAAATGATCATCCCTATCCTTGATGTCATCCTTCCCATAATATCACATATCCTTAATTCCTCAGTTTCTACTGGATATTTTCCGAGTGGCTGGAAAGACTCCCAGATTATTCCATTACCCAAAAAATCTAACCCTAAATCCTTTTCTGAATACCGTCCCATTTCAATCCTGCCATTCCTTTCCAAGATTCTTGAACGCCTGACACACAACCAAATTAATAATTTCCTTTGCAAGAACAATCTACTCAATCCTTTTCAATCCGGGTTCCGTGTTGGTCACAGCACTACCACGGCCTTAGTTCATTTTACAGATGATATCAGGTCGGCCATGGAAATCGGTAATCTTACGGTACTTGCATTGCTTGACTTTAGTAATGCTTTCAATACCGTTGATTTCGATATTTTGCTCGGCATACTATGCTCCCTTAACGTATCTCCATCGGCGATAAACTGGTTTCGTAGTTACTTGTCTGGTCGTCGGCAGCGTATTTGCATTGAGGAAATTTCGTCTTCTTGGTGAAATGATACTGTCGGTGTGCCTCAAGGTGGCGTTCTATCTCCTCTACTTTTCGCATTTTTTATAAATTCCATATCTGATCAACTACTTTCTTCTTACCACCTTTATGCAGATGATCTACAAATTTATAATAAAGCCCCCTTTACAAAACTCACTGAGGCCATTTACACCTTAAATAAGGACCTGGCTCGAGTCTCACAATGGAGCAAAAGATACGGGCTTACAGTCAATCCCGCAAAGACTCAGGTAATTGTGGTGGGCAGTTCCAGGATGATTTCTAAGATTGACTGGACCACGCTTCCTCGAGTTTGTTTTGATAACACTTTTATTCCTTTTAGCGAACATGTTAAGAACCTGGGGCTAATTATCGATAGAAACTTGTTCTGGACTGCTCATCTGCAAGAAACCAGTCGTAAGTTGTTTGCTTTCGCTGGGTCTTTAAGAAAATTGCGCAATTTTCTTCCAATTACCACCAAAATTGCGTTAGCACAATCCCTTCTTCTTCCTATCCTTGATTATGCTGATGCTAGCTACCTTGATCTCACTGAAGACCAATTAGATAAGCTTGAGCGACTCCAAATTTTTTGTATTAGATTCATATTTGGCCTACGCAAATATTTATTTATTTATTTATTTATATTCTTTATTGTACACCACTAGAAATATACAACAAGGAAACAATAATACATTTGAAAAATGCACAATGGGCGGCCTTATCGCTTTCCGCGATCTCTTACAGGCATCCTTAGGATGGAAAATAAATAGAGGAGCTATATTGGGCAGTTTTGGCGTACCTACATATTATAATTATACTATACATACTATAAATACAAAATACAGATAATATATATATTTATAAATATTGTCAATATATATATATTCTTCATAAATATATAATACCCAAATAATAAAATTAGTGAAAGCAAACAAATAACATAAATAAAAACTACCAAAGAATCATTACAGCGACAAATAATGATCTTTCATCAGTCTTTTGAAGATAGCTAATGATTGAGCACGTCTTATAGAATTACTGGGAGTGCATTCCACAATCTAACAGCTTGAATAGTAAAAGACTTGTCAAAAAATGATGTGGAATGTACAGGCATTTTTAATTTAAGATTTTCAGATGACCGAAGGAATCGCGTGTGTGTGTCGCTAAGGAACATGAAACGATTTTTAAGATAAGCGGGGATACTAGGGATAAACAATATACTGTAAAGAAGGGATAGAATATGAGTATTCCTGCGAAGTCGAATTGGTAGCCATTTGAGCTTTAGACGAAATTGTGAAATGTGATCATAGGTACTTGCGCAAACCAAATATGAATCTTATACAAAAATTTTGAAAACGCTCAAGTTTTTCAAGTTGGTCTTGGGTGAGATCAAGATAGCTGGCATCAGCATAATCGAGGATCGGCAGAAGAAGAGATTGTGCAAGCGCAGTTTTGGTGGCAACCGGAACAAAGTTCCGAAGCCGTCTTAAAGAAGCAGCTGAAGCAAACAACTTCCGACTAACCACTTTCAGCCGGGTAGTCCAAGAGAAGTCTCGATCGATATAAATTCCTAAATTCTTGACTTTGCTGCTGTAAGGAATCAAGATGCCATCAAAGGAAACTTGTGAAAGTTTTGACCAATCGATTCTAGAGATCATTCTGGAGCTACCCACTATAGCAACTTGCGTCTTCGCGGGATTAATTATAAGCCCAAACCTTTTACTCCAGTCACCAATCCGGGCGAGATCTAGATTAATACTATTTACAGCGTCTTGTAGGTGGTTTTGAGGAGCTTGACAATAAATTTGGAGATCATCTGCATATAAGTGGTAGGAAGACGAGAGTTGATAAGAGATAGAATTTATAAAAATTTAGAAAAGTAATGGGGATAAAACGCCACCTTGCGGTACACCGACAGAAGTACTGCACCATGAAGACGATTTATCCTCAATGCAAATACGTTGACGGCGACCAGACAGGTAACTGCGAAACCAGTCAATTACCGGAGGAGATATGTTAAGAGAGCATAATATGCCAAGCAAAATATCGAAATCAACTGTGTTAAATGCATTACTAAAATCTAGCAAAGCAAGAACCGTTAGATTTCCGATTTCCATGCCTGACCTGATATCATCCGTTATATTTATGAGGGCTGTCGTTGTGCTATGCCTACGGCGAAAACCAGATTAGAAGGAATTTAGGAGATAATTTTTGAATAGAAATCTGGTGAGTTGGTCATGGACTAAACGTTCGAGGACTTTTGAAAGAAATGGCAAGACGGAAATAGAAAAATATGATCATGTTTCAGACTTCCGTATTAAGCTCAACTGGTTACCTATCCGCCTTCGCCGAAATACTCATATTCTTTCTCTACTTTACAATATGCTCTTCCTTCCATCTACTCCTTCTTATTTAAAAAACCGTTTCCAGTTTCTAGGTGATACTCATACCACGAGTCCTGAGATCATCGGAGAACCTAAGACTGAAGATGCCAATGCATTCCACAAAATTCATTGACAAGTCCTTTTCAATACAAGCAGCGCGTTTGTGGAATGCATTGCCGGTCTCTATTCGACGTGCCCAATCACTTCCAATATTTAAGAAATTGTTGAAGTTACATTATCTGTCTTTACCGTTGCATAAGTTTATATATTATGTACTATAAATCTTTTTTATATTTGTTTAATTATGTTATTAGTATGTTATACTATATTAATTGTAATAGTATTTATGTACACCGACAGCCCTTAATTTTTATTAATGTATCTTCTTTCCATCCTAAGGTTGTCTGGAAGAAATTGCCGTGTGCGATAAGGCCGCCCATTGTTGTTTGTTGCCCATTTCTATATAATAAGATTACTTAATGTATGTTCATGGTGTACAATAAAGAATAAAATAAATAAATAATGTGATGAGATCGAAAGCATAAAATAATACAATTAATTTTATACATAGTCAAAGTTGTGATACTAGAAACCCCGAAAGACAGGCAAATATTATCAAAAAACCCGGAATAATATCTTGCAAAATCTATTGTAATCAAATAAACACTTTGACTTTGGACTTAATAGTCTATAAAATCGCCAACCCTCTATGCTCGGTTTGTGATAAATAGTACTGATACCTTCTCTGTATAGAAAGAGGCCTTGCCCAAGTATTGATCAGTATCAAGTACTGCCATGTTTTTTACAACAATGATCGAAATCTAAGACATTGCTAGAAAAATAAATTCTGTTTATTTTCGGCAGAGTTTCTCCCGAGACTGACTAAAATAATTTTAGGCCGTACGCCCAAATGTGTTTTAGATATCAAACGAACCTATTTCAATACAAATGGAACTTGATACGTGATTCCAATATCAGACCATTAATACCTATGATATATTTTATTTATAGAAAGAAAGAATACGTGCTCACGCTAATATTATAATACCTAAGAAAGAAGAAAAATCTCGAACAGGTCTGGTGTCTCCTACGCAAAATATAAAGTGAAACCGAGAATCACAAGAGTATTTTTTTCATTTTTGTTGTTCGTGAACATGTTATATAGTTAATGTTATTATATTAAATGGAAAAAGAATACGGTCGCGAACAGGATTCGAACCTGCGCCTCCCGGATGAATACTCCAGGCGCTCTGACCACTAAGCCATCTCGACCTCTGCTCACCACCGCGAATTCTTCTTCCATATTTTAGTGGTCAGAGCGCCTGGAGTATTCATCCGGGAGGCGCAGGTTCGAATCCTGTTCGCGACCGTATTCTTTTTCCATTTAATATAATAACTTTAGAGTTCGCTAAGCATGCGTTAATGCTTGTCAAAGATTTATCTTGGATGTTATATAGTTATTAAACTTGTTTAACCACGGAAGCGTTAATTTGTCTGAAAGATTTATCGGTATTACCTACATTTTGTCACACATACCTTTCAACATAACAAAACATAGCATCACGCCTATATTCCCCAAAGAGGTAGGCAGATGAGTACACTATTGTACACCCACATTTCACCAATGTTGTTATTAAGTCTCATGTAATAGATGGTGAGCCTATTGCCATCTACCGGGCGCAATTCCAAACTCCGGGCTGCTACTGAGAATTTTCTAACAGAAAAACTCAATATCACTTTGCCCGACCCGGGAAACGAACCCGAGACCTCATGCTCAGCAGTCGCGCTTGGGACCACTAGACCAACGAGGCAGTTAGCAGACATACCTATCACTCAGTCATTACTTCAGTGCCAGTCAGTCAAACTGGTAATATCCCATTGTTGGGCAATATCATAGATCTACACAACAATTTACCTCTTTTCGACACTAAATTATAAAACTAAACGCCAAAAGCTTTCAATCCATTGACAACTGAAACTCAACCAGATGGTTCAGACCTTTTATAAGTCTCAGGGAGCGATCCAGTAAATTTTCAATAGTCCTGTGTGTACAGGCTTAATTTCCGTAACGGTTAGCCACAGGTCGTTTTGGCTGAGTCTTAATTAAGGTCTCCCAGCGGCCTGGATTGCGGGCCATTGTGGCCGTCTTGATTTAATATTTACCCAGAAATACCTAGGAAATTAAATTTGTGGATAGAAGACGTAAATCTGGTATTATCATGACTTTGTATCTGGCATCAGAAGAACGCATGACTGTGTTAAATTTATTATATGTTTAAATAGTGTAATTGTTTTCGGCCGTTCTATCTATTTAAAATAAATAAATCTAATAAACGTGGCTGTAAGTAAATTTTAATATTCAAGATAGCCTAGTAGTATGACCGTTGGACTGACAAGACAAACTCCACTAGTTCGAATCCAAGGCACGCACCACTGTCTGTCTATCACTGTCAACGATAAGAAGAAGAAGAAGAATATTAAGGAGACCTTTTTTATAAAACAGCATAGCACATAGCATTACCTCTCTATGTACCCCTTCGAGGAATACAAGCGTGATAGTATGTTATATTAACTGACCTTCTTTTATGCAGTGTTCAAGATGCATTTTGACTAACTTCTAGTAACACTTCAGAGATATAATTTATATAAATTGCATTGCATTACTATACTGTCACTCATATAACCAGCTACAAATTGACATCTACACCGCATTCTATTTCCATTCTCCCTGGTGGCCTGAAGCCTCGCATTCTGTCTGTTGTTGCACAAATTGGACTCTAATTAACGTAATTGAGATCTTGGCAACGGGCGCCTAACCTCGGCCGATACTTGAAGCTTGGCATTCCCTAGGGAAGGGAAATCAAATGCAGAGTAATAAAATAATAGGTGGAGAATTTTCGATGTTTGTTTTGTTTTGTTTATTTTACTTGGAAAAACAAAAGGGCTGTTTTTTTTTTAAACGGATACTATTTTGAAAACGTATTGAGTTTTTAAGTATTCATCATTATGATTTGTTTTCTAACTTTCAGTTTAAATATATAGTGTAAAAAAACGTTAAGTTTAAAGATTTCATTACGCAGTTTATTTTTAAATCTCAAACAAGAGCATATTATTAAGGTAGGTAATATTTCTAAGCTTATCATCCAAAGGTAATCTTAAAAATATTTTTCGGTAACAATAAAACGTCGTGTGCCAGCTTCATTTATTGAAAGGTTATTCAAGACATTACTTCCTCAGCGCCGATGATGAGACACAATTAATTAGTCGATTGTTCTCGGCCTCCATAGGCCTAGAGACGAGTTGCTTTATTACACGTGGTCGGCATTGATTGTAGTATAGGTAACTGAATCAATCAATCACTGCCGTCGTTTTATGAATGATATTATGAACCTAGATGTTTTATGTATGTCGTCTGACATCATTTTAATAGATCCACACTAGTGGACGATAAACTGATGCTTGAACTGATGGTTATACAAATAAAGGTGTTGTACAATAAGAGTTAATATATAAAACCTTTGTGAAATTTTGATAATACCTCCCCTCATAGTAACAAGTCGGGGAAAAACTTTCTTCGTCTTTTATATACAGATACAAGTTTTTTCTTTTAATTTTAATCACTTTTAATTATAATATATATGTGCCCTTTTTCGATAACTTGTTGCCATCATGTAAGTAGTAACATAATCCCGTTGCTATAGAAATCTTGGGATTTTTAATCAAAAAATCCTAAAATAGACCGTCCTAATATAACTCACCCCATAGCATAAAGTATGGATGCGGACATATCAACTTGCATTCTCTGCTTTAAAAGCGACCGTTAAACTTAAGCAGCATTTATACAGTCGGTCTGCAAAAAGATCACTTCTTTAATCTGAGTCTTCGTGCTTCGAAGAGTTAGTTAATCCTTCAGATCAGATTGTAGCTAATAGCAGTCGTCAAGTCAGAGGTCTTGTGGTGACTTGACCATCTCTGACACCAGGTTTAACTATTTCTACACAAGAACGAGAGATAAAAAACTTATTCATTGACGGACGTAGGACTCTCTGAAATGCAATTAAATTATTTATTTATGCCGTAGAAACCTCAGTGAAATAGTATACAATATGTACCTTACCTATGTATATTGTATACAATAAAAAAACACACTGCCTCGTTGGTCTAGTGGCCCCAAGCGCGACTGCTGAGCACGAGGTCTCGGGTTCGATTTCCAGGTCGGGGAAAGTGTTATGAGTTTTTCTGTTAGTAAATTCTCAGTAGCAGCCCGGAGTTTGAAATTGGGCCCGGTAGATGGCAATAGGCTCACCACCTATTACATGGGACTTAATAACAGCATTAGTGAAATGTGGGTGTACAACTGTGTACTTATATTTATCCCTTTGGGGAATGCAGGTGTGTTTCTATGTGTTCATTTAATCTTGTTAACACCCTTGCTTTACCCTAACTGGAATGAACAAAGTGAAAATCACATCGCTAAGTACCGTTAAACCGTTTAAACGCTGCTGCTAGCATTTATCTGACAAGTTACGTCACAAACGTGTTGAACCATTACTGAACATTACAAGCAAATGCTGGAATCATATTTGAATATCTCAAATTCCGAACAATAGTGTTATTTACGCAAATATTATTACGTCATTGCAGGGTTAGGAATATATGCCTTTGCCCGGTAAATATATATGACAAGGGAACGACGTGACGGTTTAAACTAGCTGCCATCTTTCATTACAAAAATGAAATAGCATTGTATTGATCCATTATCAATATCTACAAAATGAATCTACAATGCTTTATACACTCTGAAATTTATAACAAGATTTTTAATATATCCCCTGTAAGGCTAAAACTACAGTAGCAAATAAAAACAGTATTATATGAAGTTGGACTAAATATTACTTTACTAAAACCAAAGAATACCTATTAAAAAACACGCCTGTCATGTGTTAACTAAAAAGTAAATAAAAACTTATTCACAAAAAAAACCGCCGTAAAAGGAAACTGAATTCTAAAAAATAACTGATTGTAACTAATTTTGAGACGGCGCCAATTCCATGTTGCATTTGATAAAAACTCAAAATTATAAATAGTTTTCTTCTTCGGCGCTAAAACGTTTTGTAAAAAAAATGTTTTTTTTGTGGCTATAATCTACATAACGTAGCTAGGTCTAAAGTTCTCATTAAGATAAATGAAATAAGCCCAAAGCCGTTGAGGAGTTCCTTCGACTATCTTTGGTCTCCATCATTAGATTTACTCTAGGTTTTCATTATGCTATAGTGTCATTAAAAACATTATGTATGCAAAGTTTCAACAGAATCAGTTGACATGTGAATAATCAATAATTCCCTATTTTTCCTAGTATCCATCCCTAGGGGCGGATTTTAGGGGCCAGTAGCTTTAAATTCGACCATTAATAATAAGGAAACTTATCTGATCCAGCTAGTCCCTTGTTGTCCACCCAGCAACGCGCTAAGCCGAGGCTCGTGTCCCGCAGGGGACGCCCTTAGTGCTGTGTTGCTTAGTTTGTAGTATTATAAAATATGCTCTGACTGGAGGCATCAAATTGTCTCACCATAGTTATTGTTCGGTTACGCAGATCAAACCCCTATGGGATAAATGCAAGAGGCCACGTCCAAAAAAACGGAACCTCCACCTCTTTTTTTTTTTCAAAAAAAATTGTTAGTGTTGGATGGGAACAAGTAGATACTAAGGAATATTCATCGCAGTCGGGGGACCCATAAGAAAATGATTCACAAAATTGCCCCCGATTGCGATGAAACACAGAGCCGTTTAGAAGATAAGGAAGATAAAGAAACTCACAAACATTCATACATGAACTATAAAAACATAACAATCCTTCATTAACACGCTTTTTGGGCAGTAGTTTAAAATTAAGGAATCATACCTACCATCCACATATTCTAACGTCAAGCAGCGGTTAATTAAAATCATGCAAATTACATTATACAAGAAATTCAAATAACTTTATCAAAGTTAGCACCCATATTTAGAAAACTCATTAAACATACCTACTAATTGTCTTGTCTTAAAACCACAATATATAATAAGATACGGAACTCTTAAGACGAAGACGAAGAAAACCATTCACACAACCAGATCTCTACACAATATAAAATTAAAATCCAACGACGCATCTATCTGTGCTCGTTTTTCTCCATAACTACTTAAGGAATTTTAAGTTCCCACTTATTTATTAAATGTTTAAATAAGAAAGGTAAAGCATATAGGTAGTTATGGAGTACGTTTTTCCAGTATATTTGGGGATACTTTAAATACTTGGTTGAAATTGAAAATAGGTCATGTGATACATGCCGCGTTTATTTTTATTGTATGATGCCTACTTATTCTCGATTTCAAGAAAGTCATAATGAATCGTCGTCATTAGAACCTGGGTAGGTTAAGGCAAGCGGGCCTTTGGGGTCACGGGTGCTTAGAGAGGGGACTTGGTTCACCCATCCAGATTAGTCAGATCAGTGATCTCAGAGAATACGGTGGCACAGTGGTCACGTAATACCGTACACAGCGAGGTTTAGGGGAGACCGCTTTACAGTCTCCCCAGGGATTTACCTTAATAAGCATTGTATAGTAGAGGTACTGGAGCTGATCTGTTAACAGGACCCAGTGCCTCCCTCCATATGCTGATGGTGGTTTGAGTGACGTAAAAATCCCACACTCCCTGGCCTTATCCCAAGGCCGGGCACCTTTGTGAAGTCTTCCCCCTGAAAAAAAGGTCGGGTAATATCGAAATAAATTATTGAATAATAACTTTCGTGAGACACATTCATATTAATTATTGTTCAACGGTTATTACTCACTTGTATTTTTCGGGATTGCCCGACTAGTTTCGAACTCGAACGGAGCCCTTAGTCATGAGCTGAGGCCGCGGCGATGTCGCGAGTCAAACTGGCGCTGCACCGCATTGCATGCCGCCGCGCGCGGGCTGTAGATGCACACGGTGCCGGCGTCGGGAGTGTTCGTGTGTTTCCGTCATTCGTCGTGTCTGAGTTACCCATAGTGCATACCGAGCTAACTGTGTCGCACTCCAGACTTGACGCACTTTTGCATGATGTAGACTTCAGAGCTGGTTTCCAGGCAGGAGGCAGTGTCCAACCACCGTCTCTGTTGAAGTTTGGGCGTCGACTTATTTCGATAGCTTCACGTACTTTTCGCGGAACGAAATATTTTTCCCTCGCTAGTACGGACGCCTTATCGAACCGTATGAAATGAGCCGCGCCCTTGCTACATGCGTGTTCTGCGACTGCCGACTTGTTAGTGTCCATGCTCTTCACATTACGTATATGTTCACCAAGTCTGGTTGCGATGTTGCGACGCGTTTCACCAATATAGCTTAGGCCACAGTCGCACGGTATCATGTACACTCCGGGGACGCCTAGCGGATCTTTGTCCTTCGGTGACCGTAGTAACTGTCGCAGCTGTCCGGGTGGGCGATAGACGGTCTTAATGCTATACTTTCGGCGTAGTATATGTCCTATTTTGTCCGTGACTCCTCGCACGAAAGGTAGGAACGCTGGATTGCGTTCCGCGCCCGCCAGTCGACTACGACTCATGTCTACCGTATTTAGGCTGCGTATGCATCGTCGCCACTGGTAACCGTTGCTCTCCAGTACGTCTCGTAGGTGACCTAACTCCGCGTCTACATACTGAGGATCGCACAGACTGAGCGCTCGGTTAAGTAGCGATCTGGGTACGGAAGATAGGTGTGCTGGATGGTGATGGGAGTCTGCGCGTAGATATCGGTCGGTGTGTGTCGGTTTCCTATGGACAGTGTGTGACACACGACCGCCGGGTTCTCGGATGACGAGAACGTCTAAAAATGGCAAAACTCCACTATTCTCCTCTTCTACTGTAACCGCTATCTTCCTATGTATCCCATTCAGGTGAGCTGTGAAATCGCTAAGCGCATCCAGGTCGATGATTGCAAATATGTCATCTACATACCGCCACCAGTATCTTGGTTTAGTTATGGCGGACTCCAAGGCTTGATCTTCGAACCATTCCATAAAAATGTTGGCAACCACCGGCGCGATCGGTGAGCCCATTGACACTCCGTCTACCTGCAGAAAAAACTCACCATTCCACAGAAAATAGCCACTTCTCAAACAGTATCTAATGCACTCAATGTATCCAGTGGGTAACGTAGTACCACTTAGTAGTGTAGATATAATATTTATGACTTCCTCCACTGGAACATTGGTAAAGAGTGAGGTGATGTCGAAACTGACCATTATCTCCGAATCCTTAAGCTGCACATCTGCTAATAAGGTGACGAAGTGCCTAGAATCCTTTATAAAGCTACTTGACTTCCCGGTGTATGGTTGCAGTATAGAAGCCAAATGACGCGACAGTTTATAAGTAGGTGCGTCTATTTGACTTACTATTGGTCTCAGAGGCCAATCCGGTTTATGGATCTTGGGTAAACCGTAAATCTTTGGTGGTGTGGGATTGTGTGGTCGCAGCATTGTCAGAAGGTCACTGTCATCCAGGTCTTGTACTAGTTTAATGACTTTAGTGGTCACCCTGGCGGTCGGGTTGTAGGAAACTTTTTTGTAAGTAACTGTGTCGCTCACCAATTCTGTGATTTTCTTGTTATACTCTTCGGTATCGACGACAACAGTTGCGTTACCTTTATCTGCTGGCAACACGAGTAAGTCTGGATCATTACGCAAATCACGCAAGGCCACGATTTCCTGGCGGCTCATGTTGCCTTTTGGTGGCGCCGATTTACGCAGTAATGACGACACATCTTGTCGTAGGCACTCCGCATCCCCGTGAGGAATCCTGTTGCGCACGATCGTGTTCTCAATGTTCGTTATAATATCCTCGACCGGTATTCTACGAGGAGCTGGAGCAAAATTGAGTCCACGAGATAGGGCTAGTTTGGTTTCCTCCGGCAATGGTTTCGAAGATAAATTGACGACCGTGAATAAATTCTTAGAATTAGCATTTCCGTGAGTATGCGACAGATTGCTATTATTTCTAATCAGGTTCGTCAATTTATTGCTTTGCCTTTTGGTGGTATTTAAAACTATCGTTTCAGTGCGACTATGTGTCATCGTATCCAGCACATTCCACAAATCCGCATCAAGTAACCGTGATAACTGTAGATGCAATTCATAAGCACACGTATTCGCACAAATAAACTTACGGCGGTAGTCACATATTGCACGACACAACAATTTCCTACTCGCGACACGAAAGAATTCGCCGTAATCTCGAATGCACTTTATAGGTTTTATTTGGGCGAACTTAGGCACTACACCGTTATCCCGGCACTGCACTAGGAATTCTAACCCGCACTCGAGTTTCTTACGTCTTATTCTTAATCGCGTAAACTCTTTCACTTTATTTAGCACTACCGCACCGTAACGGTTCACTATTTTTGTATAATAACTTTCGTGAGACACATTCATATTAATTATTGTTCAACGGTTATTACTCACTTGTATTTTTCGGGATTGCCCGACTAGTTTCGAACTCGAACGGAGCCCTTAGTCATGAGCTGAGGCCGCGGCGATGTCGCGAGTCAAACTGGCGCTGCACCGCATTGCATGCCGCCGCGCGCGGGCTGTAGATGCACACGGTGCCGGCGTCGGGAGTGTTCGTGTGTTTCCGTCATTCGTCGTGTCTGAGTTACCCATAGTGCATACCGAGCTAACTGTGTCGCACTCCAGACTTGACGCACTTTTGCATGATGTAGACTTCAGAGCTGGTTTCCAGGCAGGAGGCAGTGTCCAACCACCGTCTCTGTTGAAGTTTGGGCGTCGACTTATTTCGATAGCTTCACGTACTTTTCGCGGAACGAAATATTTTTCCCTCGCTAGTACGGACGCCTTATCGAACCGTATGAAATGAGCCGCGCCCTTGCTACATGCGTGTTCTGCGACTGCCGACTTGTTAGTGTCCATGCTCTTCACATTACGTATATGTTCACCAAGTCTGGTTGCGATGTTGCGACGCGTTTCACCAATATAGCTTAGGCCACAGTCGCACGGTATCATGTACACTCCGGGGACGCCTAGCGGATCTTTGTCCTTCGGTGACCGTAGTAACTGTCGCAGCTGTCCGGGTGGGCGATAGACGGTCTTAATGCTATACTTTCGGCGTAGTATATGTCCTATTTTGTCCGTGACTCCTCGCACGAAAGGTAGGAACGCTGGATTGCGTTCCGCGCCCGCCAGTCGACTACGACTCATGTCTACCGTATTTAGGCTGCGTATGCATCGTCGCCACTGGTAACCGTTGCTCTCCAGTACGTCTCGTAGGTGACCTAACTCCGCGTCTACATACTGAGGATCGCACAGACCGAAGAGTATAACAAGAAAATCACAGAATTGGTGAGCGACACAGTTACTTACAAAAAAGTTTCCTACAACCCGACCGCCAGGGTGACCACTAAAGTCATTAAACTAGTACAAGACCTGGATGACAGTGACCTTCTGACAATGCTGCGACCACACAATCCCACACCACCAAAGATTTACGGTTTACCCAAGATCCATAAACCGGATTGGCCTCTGAGACCAATAGTAAGTCAAATAGACGCACCTACTTATAAACTGTCGCGTCATTTGGCTTCTATACTGCAACCATACACCGGGAAGTCAAGTAGCTTTATAAAGGATTCTAGGCACTTCGTCACCTTATTAGCAGATGTGCAGCTTAAGGATTCGGAGATAATGGTCAGTTTCGACATCACCTCACTCTTTACCAATGTTCCAGTGGAGGAAGTCATAAATATTATATCTACACTACTAAGTGGTACTACGTTACCCACTGGATACATTGAGTGCATTAGATACTGTTTGAGAAGTGGCTATTTTCTGTGGAATGGTGAGTTTTTTCTGCAGGTAGACGGAGTGTCAATGGGCTCACCGATCGCGCCGGTGGTTGCCAACATTTTTATGGAATGGTTCGAAGATCAAGCCTTGGAGTCCGCCATAACTAAACCAAGATACTGGTGGCGGTATGTAGATGACATATTTGCAATCATCGACCTGGATGCGCTTAGCGATTTCACAGCTCACCTGAATGGGATACATAGGAAGATAGCGGTTACAGTAGAAGAGGAGAATAGTGGAGTTTTGCCATTTTTAGACGTTCTCGTCATCCGAGAACCCGGCGGTCGTGTGTCACACACTGTCCATAGGAAACCGACACACACCGACCGATATCTACGCGCAGACTCCCATCACCATCCAGCACACCTATCTTCCGTACCCAGATCGCTACTTAACCGAGCGCTCAGTCTGTGCGATCCTCAGTATGTAGACGCGGAGTTAGGTCACCTACGAGACGTACTGGAGAGCAACGGTTACCAGTGGCGACGATGCATACGCAGCCTAAATACGGTAGACATGAGTCGTAGTCGACTGGCGGGCGCGGAACGCAATCCAGCGTTCCTACCTTTCGTGCGAGGAGTCACGGACAAAATAGGACATATACTACGCCGAAAGTATAGCATTAAGACCGTCTATCGCCCACCCGGACAGCTGCGACAGTTACTACGGTCACCGAAGGACAAAGATCCGCTAGGCGTCCCCGGAGTGTACATGATACCGTGCGACTGTGGCCTAAGCTATATTGGTGAAACGCGTCGCAACATCGCAACCAGACTTGGTGAACATATACGTAATGTGAAGAGCATGGACACTAACAAGTCGGCAGTCGCAGAACACGCATGTAGCAAGGGCGCGGCTCATTTCATACGGTTCGATAAGGCGTCCGTACTAGCGAGGGAAAAATATTTCGTTCCGCGAAAAGTACGTGAAGCTATCGAAATAAGTCGACGCCCAAACTTCAACAGAGACGGTGGTTGGACACTGCCTCCTGCCTGGAAACCAGCTCTGAAGTCTACATCATGCAAAAGTGCGTCAAGTCTGGAGTGCGACACAGTTAGCTCGGTATGCACTATGGGTAACTCAGACACGACGAATGACGGAAACACACGAACACTCCCGACGCCGGCACCGTGTGCATCTACAGCCCGCGCGCGGCGGCATGCAATGCGGTGCAGCGCCAGTTTGACTCGCGACATCGCCGCGGCCTCAGCTCATGACTAAGGGCTCCGTTCGAGTTCGAAACTAGTCGGGCAATCCCGAAAAATACAAGTGAGTAATAACCGTTGAACAATAATTAATAAATTATTGATTTGAGATTTATTAACTACCTACTACTTATCTATCTACTGTGACATTAAAATCATCTCTTATGAGATTTGAAAGTGTTATGTGATACAGATAAATTTCCAAAAGCGTTAATAAAACCTGTATTTGTTAAGGCATCTGTACGACATTATATTAACTGCAAAGTTAGTCGTGGTGGTTCGGTCACCTGTATAGGGACTAAATAGATAACAAGGACGTCACCAAAAGACGTATTAAAAATGTGGAAGAAGAATTCGCGGTGAACAGAGGCCGAGATGGCTTAGCGGTCAGAGCGCCTGGAGTATTTATCCGGGAGGCGCAGGTTTGAATCGTGCTCACGACCTTCGTTATTGTGCCCTTCGAAGCACGGAGATGATCTAAGCATCTCCGTGCTTCGAAGGGCACTTTAAATCGGTTAAGTAGAGGAGTACTTTTATTTGTACACCCATATTTCTTCACTCATTCACCAACTCTTGGATTCTAATCCAAATCATAATCTATTTATGTACGAATGGACGAAGATTTGTTCGGTATGCCTAAAGTATTGTGAAAGGGATTTATAAATGTATTATTATTATAATTTTTAAATAGTCTTTAATCACTTACATAAACCCACACCATTCTCCCATGGGGTAGGCAGAAACCTACAGAACGCCATGATCCTTACATATTCCTTTTGCGTCGTCCACGGTCATACATCTGATCATAAACGCGCGCGCGTTGCGAGTACTAGGCACCTAACACAATCTTAATTACTGTTATTCATCTCAAACCGTTGTTATTAAAGTAAATTAAATAAATACATTTCACTGATGCTGGTTTTATAATTATTGTGACTGGTGAGCTTATCATTAGTATTCGCTTACGGGCAGTGTAAACAACTCTAACACTAGGTCGTTTACCACACGAAAAAGAAGACTCCAATCATGATTGCTTTTTAATATTTACATCTATGTCTAGACTAAGCCTTACTTCAACTTAACAAACACATATAAAGAAAGTTTTATTGAAAAGGGTTTATAGCTATCTAGACCTGGGGTGAGACAAAAGCCTAAAAGTTTCTGATCTTAAAGAGCTTGAGTAAGTTATAATGGATTTTCTCTAGAAATATAATATGTCTAGGGTAAATATCTACAGATAAGTAGGTTCATAACTCTTTTTGACATGGTTATCCTACCAATATTATACGAGTACATATGAAAGTTTGGATGTTTGTTACTGAATCACGGGAAATGACGAATTTGGATGAATTTTGGTATAAAGATAAAGTGAACCTTGGAGAACGATATAAGCTACCTTTTGACACACAGACAAAGTCGCGGGCACTAGTTGGTAACTTTTTTTTTTCAGTTTAAAGTTCGTGAATTTTGCCATAAGCCGCAGCATTAATAATTATATCTAACTAATCAGTTCCCTGTCATGGTTATATATATTTATTATTTTATAATATTTTTTATTATTATTTTTATGTATTAAGTATATAACATTATGCATTTTATTGTATGGTATCTATGAATAGAATTTTATTTATGTACATAGATGAATACTAAATTATATAATAATACATATTAGATAAAATTTTTGTACCTACTTTTTATGGTTCCCTTTTTAAGTTCTCCTCGTTTTATAAGCATAGTTCTTTCGCCTTTAACAAAATATTATTTAATATGTGTAAAATATATGCAGCAATTCGTTCACGATAAAGAAAAAAGCATACAAAACATTTAAAATCTTTCTTGCCTTTCTTTTCTTGAAGGATATAATTGACTTGATTTACAAAAGACTCTCGAGATCCGTTTTAATTACTGTTTGAAAAATCTGAATGGCCAAAGGTTCTTTACAAAAGCCTTTGTATAATAGAGGAAAACGAAGTCTTTAGTTAGAAAGATAAAAAAGGAACCACTAATAGACCACATCGAAATACGATAAATGATGTGTATTATATTATACTTAGTATTATTTCAAATAAAAGAACATAACATATTCATAATGCTTTGATATAAGTCTAATAATTCTCGATATAATAGCAGAATCGTACAATATCAATACGTAATTTGTAAACACAGATGTCCCGAAACAATTCATAATTCGAGCACACAATACATTTTCGAGCCACAATAGAGCCCACACAATGGTAATTGGAAAACAGTTAACATTCCCAGTGGGTTGCTATACAATTCAGCTTTACATCTATGTACATAGAAATATACTCTTATTAAGAATTGAAAGATTATACAAACTTTTTTCTTCGATGTAGGTATATATCAGTTTGATGGTATTACTTAAAATTATATTTCTTGTATACAACAAAAATATAAAAAATACTTAGATAGTATAGGTTGATATAAGTACCTAATTGAAATCTAACAGTTTCTCATAAAACCGGGGTCAAATATTCTTTAAAAGGGGGAGTTTGTCCTTATAGATTAATTGAAAAATAAACAGTCTTTATAATTATATCATGTTTAATTACGATAAAATCCGGGTACACAACAAACATGTTCTTAGAGAGCTCAATAAAAAAATATGATACTTTGTGTGGTCGATGACCAGACAAACTTCTGTGTTTGTTCTCACATGTAGGTATTAACTTCAACGGTCGTCGAAGCTATGCTACACTATGCTCGGAGTGTCAGTAGATGGGTAACCAAAAGGCGAATTTTGACCAGAGCGTCTCTGATTCGTCTGTGATTCAGAGAGCACTTTAAACCAATGGTATCGGCCGTAGTTGAGTAATAGAAGTCGCGAATCCAAGTCAGGGTCCATGAGATGGCTTAAATAATTCGACACCAGTTTGACCTCTTCCTACCTAATCGACCCGAAAGAAGAACAGGATAATATTTATAAAAAAATTAAGGTGGAATAAAGAAACTTACAAACATACATGCATGCATACATACATACACCTATACATACATATATGAACCCTAACAACATAACACTCCTTTTTTGGGCAGTCGTGTACAAAACAGGGAAGTATGTGCTATTCATCCTACAACATTATTTCACTAGCATACATTTTATAAATTTCATTCATAATACAAACTTGAAGATTATTCCGTATTCAATGTTTGTATAGAAAGTATTCCAAAGCAGACTCTTTCAGTATTGGCTCATTGATATTCAAGGCCCGCATTCCCTAGAAGCGCGTTTCAGGTAATTTGTCAACTTTCTTGAAGTATGGAGTCTTAACACTTATAAAGTGAAAAGAGCTTTGTTCTAAATATGTAGCTCTTCTTAATTGCCTTCGAATCTTATAGAAATTAAACGACCGCTTTTGTATTATGACTATTGTTATAAATATCGCCATCAAGCGCTTTTTCAACTGGAGTAACTAAATTGAATTAGAGGGCAACACGAGTGGGCGTAATTATTTGAGTCGCGATTTTTGAGTCACTGTTTAGTTTCATAATTATTTCTTAAGCATGGGATTTGATTTATACAAAAAAAAATTAGACTGTTAAAAAACTTTTTACGCAAGTAATTTCTTTGTATTACCAGAATTGGTCGGTTCCAGAATTACTGATAACCACCACGTGGATAAATATTTTACAAAACGGCCAAATATCCACAAACAAACTTCCTAACTTTCTTTGAATACCTACACACCTTAGATAGACATTATTAGACACCCATAACATTAACGTCCAGTCAACATCAAAAGAGGACGTGCCCAAAATAGCCACAGCTGACCTACTTACTTACTAACTCTGATCGATATTCAAGCATTTTCGGTCAAACAATACCGTATTATTTATTAATCCATTCTGTTCTAGTCTTGTTGTTTAACGCTACTATTGATAATAGATCGGAACCCAAAAACCTGGATCTGAATGGAAATCCGATTTAAATAGAGCACACGGCAACTTTCATATGAAATCATTACCCATTTTCCTCATTGTCTCCAAATGAGACACCAAATTACCGATATTTTACAAACTGTGCCAAAAATCAAGGTTTTAGTTAATATTTACGGCCTATTTCATTAATTTTGTATAGTGTAGTGTATTTAACATTTGGGTTTAGAGTAAATATAATTTATAGATTTGATCTTAATTTTTTTTTATAAATTCTACGGATTATAGTTATTTAACCAAACTGTATTAAGCCTTTATTATTGGTGATATGATCCAAATGCTAGGTTAGACTATAAGAGATGTTTCTTCAAAAAGGTAAGCCAAAAATAGCTGTAATTATTCCTTCCCTGATTTTATAGAAATGTTCAACCGCTTTGACCACGATCTATGGGTGACGCTAGTATTTTATACGAAGCCACTTGACTCTCAATTTAAAAATGCCTACGTTCTAATTTATCGTGCTCAGTAGAAAATTTTGGAAAGGCTTATGTAAAACCAATGTTTACACGTAGTTGCATTTTAATTCCAATAGGAGTTCCTGTAAGTAAACTCGCAGTTAAAAACATTTTTACCATATGTTGTAAATTAATACTCCATATAAGAAAGGCTCCTGAAATAATTCACGAATTGATTCCGGTCGTGTTCCAGTGTTCAAACTGCTATATATTATGCTCAGATAAAATGCATGCAGCGGTAATCCATATACTAATTAACTGCGGTAAACATTGCATAAGCATTCGTTTACCAATTTGATATTTCAAATAGCTATAAGTATTCATTCCGAAATGATTTATGGTTTTACTGGAATTCAATGTCAAAAAATAGAAATATACAATACTTCATCATGTAGTACACCTCGAATTGCAGAGACGCGGAAACTGAAGTCTATCACATGATACGCACATATTTGTTTTCCCCTGCGCAACGCCGGTAACTAAACTCCAACAGAATATTATAATAGACTCAAAATTTACCTTATCCCAGTTAAAAACACGTAGTATTTTTTAAACACACGGATTTTTTATATAATTATTAACTAATTATAAAACTTTATGTAGATATATGTATATCTATAAGTAGCAATAAGTATAATACTTTTGAATTCGCAAGAAGTACGAAGTCGGCTAAATTTTCTTTAGTAATGGTAGATAAATAATTACCACCAATGTAAAAACATAATAAATACCACTCGAAAATATTATCTTACCGTAACATGAATAACCACACCTCCGAGAAATACATCGCAACATAAATAAATACAGATTTACGATAAGATTGCAACCAACAGGGTATATCCATCCATTATATGAAAATATGTACTTATATTTATTGGCCTCACCTGTAAGTAGTAAGTCAGTATGAAACTTCGATAACTCATATTCCCACGGGAGCCATCTATACTTAATTTCTGGGTAGGTTATAGAAACTTTTCAAACGAAGTTTGTCTCGATTTGTACCAGTTTTCCAGTTTACCACCCTAGAGATTTTTAGGAAAAGCTACAAGTTTTAGAACCTTTCTAAATTGAAAATCTTTTTTCAATCAGTCAAGTAAGTAAAAAAATGCCTGTTTTATTTGATTGCGTTTCCGTAAAGTAATCAAATATTCTAATAAGCATTGAGCTGGTGGCAACCCCGGGGGTCAATAATTTAAGGTTAAGCTACGTTTGCTGCGGTTTGTCTGTTGATGGGTGACCGTCATTTTAATATCAAGTCCCCTCCGTGCATCGGAGTGCACGTTAATGGTTTTGATTGTTAATCTGCACCCCGTTGGGCTGGAAACCGAACCCAACGTAGTTGGGAACGGGCTAGGCTATTAGGCATTTTGGAATCATAGCTTTATGTCTTCACCAGCAGTGAGATGCTAAAATGGTTAATTAAAACAAAAATTAAGAAAATAGCTATTTTCTTCATTCCTTTATCCTTCTTACAATAAACCTATAATGTATTTTATCATTTTCTATTCTCTTCCCTTCCATGGTTCTAATTTCAAACTCATTAACCCAATTCTTTGAAATCACATTACAATAATCCAATAAATCGCAACGACTTACGGGAACGCAATACTGAATTATAATAAAACACTCGTCGTAAATTTTGGTCCTCTGAGCCGAGGGAAGTTAATGACCTAATTAATTTTAACACTGTTTTGTTACTCGTGACCTACATACATGGTACGGTGTTATTCTGACGCACCACTTTTGAATCACACCGTGACCACAGAACAGGTGATTCACGGAGGTAAGTTTGTTCTGATGCGATGCTAGATCGCCAATGCGATAGTTTAGCTACGTTGGTAGTCTCAAGGATCATTATAGGCGTAATGTATTTCCTGGTCTTTGCAGTTGATCCATATCAAGGCAATCACATTTTGGCTAAGTATGTCAATTAACAATAACGCGATTTAAAGCAGAAAAGTTATGTAAACATCTCTTGGATTACTTTGCCATCGTATATACTTCCTAGACTTTAATTTACAACATATGCCTTACGTGATATGATTTAAATACTTAAATTTCTTTTGTGACACTAACAAAATTTCAAAAAGCAATCCGACCAATTGCGGTGATATGCAACTAGATTTAAGCACAAATTAGAATTACCTTCACCAAAATTAAAAATACACGACTCTGGTCCCAACGTCATGGCAGTAAAAAATTATAATAAAATACCGGATGAAATAAAAGACGAAAATAAATTTAATATTTTTACAAACCGCTTAAAAAGTTTTATATTAATTAATGCTACTATAGTTTAAGTGAGTTTATGAATGACTAAATCGAATTAATGGTATAAAGCAATTTTAATGATTTTTAACTTATGTTATTAAAATAAAATAATTTAATTTTGGAATGGATTGGTCCGCTCCTATAATAACATGTATATTGCTAAACCCAAATAGGGTCATATGTCATTTCAAAAAATGAATATTAACATTCATATATAAGAACATATGATTGCAATAAATTATTGAGTATTTTGTATTAAAACTCACATGTATTCAATGACATTTCGTTTATAATATAAATTTGGTTCATATTATTATATGTATAATTAACTAATATTATCAAAAGGAACAAAATAAGCAACTTGAGTAAAAATAAAAATTTTAATAGTAAAGTACCGAAACTATTTGAGGGCAGATCGCCAAATTATTAGCATACAACGTTATTGTAAAAAACCGCAGACGTGAAGTTGCACGTTTCATCCTAGAGCCTACCAAGTGCTTCCTTACAAATTCATGCTAATCTACTTTGTAGTGACGTCTGGTGTTTTGAAAATAGTGTGTGTGGTCCAAATGGTAAAAAATTATTCAAGAAAGCCCATTTTGGTGGTAAAAACTCGCCTGTAAAATTTTCTAAATTACGTTTACGATACCTACCTACATATTAAATTATCTAGCTGTACAGAAACACTGATTGATCACTTAGCCTCACAAGTTTGTGTTTAAGGAGACCGAAAATTATATGAAGATTATTAAATAGAACTTATGATTAAATCACTGATTTAGACTAGCGCATTTTTATAACACCTACTTGTCTTTGTTCACTTAGTTGACCAAAATGCTAACAATCTGCTACTTACCTCCGATTACTATCAATTTCATAAAATCAAACTGCCTCATTGATTTAGTGGTTTTAAGGATGACTGCCAAGCAGAGGTCCTGAGCGCGACTCCCGGATCGGGCAAAGTGTTATTGGGTTTTTCTGTTAGAAAAATCTCAGAAGCAGCCCGGAGTTTGGAACTGTGTACGACTGATGGTAATAGCTTCACGACAGCAGTGAAATGTGGTAACAACTGTGTACATCTCTGCCTATCCCCTCAATGAACACAGGCGTGAAATATATAAAATCAAAGTTGTATATATATACAGTCAACCACACGTCGGTGGTAACAATTTTCCATTGACAACGCCTTATGTCGTAGCGGTAAGGACGATTTTCGTAGTTCCAAGTGTAACCTACCACTTATGTACGTGCTGTTGACCGTAATTTACTCTGTCAATAAAAGGTTGCAACATTACAACTAAAGTTTATCAAGCTTCACGTTAACTTTTCACCAAAAATTTCGATTGGCTTTTATAGCATCATTTTCTAGAACAGGCGAAAATCTGTTCAATATGCGTATACATTGAACACATTTTTAACCGCAACAAATAAAATATTCTGATAAATGGCCACACTGCGGGTAAAATTTATCGCGTATAGTCCATACACGATAAATTTCACCCGCACTGTACAACTGTCGCCATTTATATTAAATGCATTGCTGTCTGGGTGTATATCTCAGAAAAATCTGTTATACTTCCTTCATCCAAGGTATATCTAGACCGCAATGCAGGTCGACAACTGAATAATCCATAAGGCTATTCAGAAACGAAATTTAAAGTCGGGCATAAACAGAAAGTTATATAAAATGGTACAGTTAAAATTTAAAAATAAAAACTACTTATACTTATCTAATGACAATAGGGTAGACCAATGTTATTGTTATTAATATTTATTTGGATTTCTATTATTCATTTTTTCTCATCAATGCGTTAAATCGCATTTAACCACCAAGTAATAAATCTGCCTAGCCTTTTCCCTATTACATTGGGGTCGGTTCCCAGTCAAGCCGGTTGCAGCTTAATACCGGTATTTTACATGGAGCGACTGCCTATCTGCCTCCACAACTAGTTATTGGGTAACACGATATCTCGTGGTATAACTGGTTGTCAGAGTTTCAGGCTTCTGACTACCCGTAACGGCTGTCATAGATCTCAATTTGACACGGTTTATCGTACTCTCCGAGGCACGGAGAGGTCTCAGTATGAAGGTCATCCATCCACAGACCGACCGCGGCAAACGCAGCTTAACCTCGATCTGTGCGGCTGTTTCTTAGCCACAAGCCTCTCAACTGCAACTGAATCACCAAGTACTTGTCCGGAAAAACATAAAAATGTAATTGGTGGACACGATACGAATAATTTGATAAATTAATTAAATAATCTCTGAAATGGCTTCTTAAAAATATTTACCACTAGAATAGGAGAAAATGATTAAATAATCAATTTACCATTTAGGACAACAGAATTGATTAAATAATAATTAGAATCTTGTTTACAATATACATTTGTGTTACTAAAATTTTTTTTTTTTTTTTTTATGGAATAGGGGGCAACCGAGCAGACGGCTCGCCTGATGGTAAGCGATTACCGCCGCCCATGGACACCCGCAACCCCAGAGGAGTCGCGAGTGCGTTGCCGGCCTTTTAAAGGGTTTGGGCCTCCGGTACCCTCACTCACTCAGCGAAACACAACGCAAGCGTTGTTTCACGCCGGTTTTCTGTGAGGCCGTGGTATCAAACTGTGTATTATTAATATCAAACAATAGCCCAATAACAATGAAACGTAATATATTTCTAATCAAACTGGATCATAGTCTAGGGATTGATGAAGCCACATCTGACTGAATTACACTGTCCGATCACTAACGAGACAAGTAACATGATAAGCTAATATCTCGCGTAATTCGACTGAGACGAAATTTATGGTCCATTGTTGCTTTTGAATATGAATAGTGGGAATTATCAACAGTGCTGAAAGAAAACATATTGCATGCCTTAACAATCTTCGATCTATGAATGGATATTGACCTAAAATTATATAAAATTGAGAAACATTAGTGACGGTTAAGCTGTTGCCTCAGTCATTAGCAGACACAATAGATTTTTATTGTTACAACGTACAGATCTGTACGTTACTGAGCCGAAAGGTCTCGTACCTTCTCTGAACGAGAACAGGCTCTGGCTTGCAGTGGAATAGTTATTATAGGCTCATTATTTAATTTTATGACAGGTGGGCTCACTATTTTATGGTATGATCAAAAATGAGCCTAATTATTACTTCAGGATTATCAAGTATGTTCTTTGAAATACGAATGAATAAAGCCGGATGACAATGAATATGAACAATATTAGAAATATGTATGGTATCATTCGCCAAAGTTCCCTCAAGCCAATACTTAAGTCTTTCGTATGTTATAGCTAAATTATTAATAAATTGAGCTGGTGACCAGAAATTGCACAAATAAAGTTCGGACACTACACTCCTGATGATGCCCCGTGGGTGAGCGAAACACGTGTAGACTATCAAATCAATTTTTTCGCCGCTTGTGTATGTGCATATATTGTATTTGCGGGCAGGCAGTGTACAGGTAATTGTATGACTACCCTCAATATTGTGAAAATAGCTAGAAATTGTATTTATTTACTTCCATTGTATTATTATTCCGCAAGGTAACGCCTGAATCTATTCAATTAAATAAAGTCCTCGTGGATTGCTGTAACCTCTTTAATACAAAACTATGATATCTCTTACAGTTGATAGGGATGAAGCCACGTCAATCGTCAAGGAAAACGTTATACTAAATCTAACAGGTTTCTTTTAAAGTAAAGAGTGAAACCAAAATACAAGACTAGTAAAGGGACCTTTTAGGAAGATTGATAGTACAAGTATGCATCGTATTTTATGTCAGTGGCATTAACCTGCAGAGGAAATGTCAAGAGGTCATTGGTGACCGCACATACATCTTGTATCAATTTGTACGGGTGACGTGTCAGAGATCGAAGATCTTTAAACTAGGGAAATAAAACATACACAGATAGGAAGGTATTGGTATAGACCATCCGTTATTTCTTATACAGTACAAATAAATTAAATTAAATTGTCCGATTGTAATGTCAAAATAATAGTCCATTTTAAGCTCATACAGTTATTTGCACGATACCTATGCCTAAAAATCTGTTGTTTAAATGTTTGTATGTTTGTTCTTGCTAATCGTCGAAACAGCTGAACTGATTCTAATAAGATTTTACTGGCAGGTAGCTGACTATATAAGAAGTAATATAGTTTTGTATATATACATTGTTACAAAAAAATGTGACAAAATCCGTTGTTAATTGAATTTTTAGCATGTAGTTAAATAACGCTTATACGAGTAACTTAGGCTAATTTGAAGCCGAAAAATTACCTTTATATTCGGGAAAAAAAATCTCCTATCAGTAAATCCAAATTCCACGCGGAAGATGTCGCGGGTATCAGCTCAATCAATCAATCAGATTTATGCTAGTTGGTAAATATATTTATTAGAGGCGAGACCTGTTATTAATTTAAAGTCAAAGTCAAATCATTTACAGATAATTTAGATAAGTTTTAAACGTCACCAAAATATGTATTAAAATGTGAAAGAAGAATTCGGAGTAATAAAATAAGTATCTCGAAGAGATTGACATGGCTTGGCGGTAAGAGCGCCTGGAGTATTTATACGGGAGGCGCAGGTTCGAATCCTGCTCACGAACGTATTCTTTTTCCACAAAAAATTATAACATTCATACTCTTATACGACTAGAAAACAAATCAGACAAAGTTAAGTATTGCCCGAAAGGGTAGGCACGAGTATACGGTAAGTTGTACACCTATATGTCACCAATGCCATTATTAATTCCCAGATGGTGAGCCTTTTCCCATCAACTGGGCATAGTTCCAAATTCCGGACTGCTACTGAGAATTTCCTGCCAGAAATAACCAAAATTTGCCTGACCTGAGAATCGAACCAAGGACCCCATGCTCAGCAGTCATGCTTGGAATCACTAGACCAACGAGGTAGTTTAGACCAGCCCTTACCAAGGTTTCATTTTTTTTTATAATTTAGTGCTATTATACAAAAAAGAAAAACGAACATGTTAAAAAGGTTTTTTAAACATTTCATGTATACCTGAAAACGTGATTTAAGTTTATATGAACTTAGTTCTTACATAATTATGAAAAATCTTAGAATATTCTACTTAATGCATTTTTTTTTATTTCCCACATTAATTTAAACCAGACATAAGACAAAGCAAAATTAATTACATTTAAATGAGCTTGGACTACTAAATAGCCATACTTTATAACAATAGATCATTTAATCGACTCTTCTGTTTATCTATTTTCGACTTTCTAACCTTATCATAAAGACTACAATTAAATTAATTAAAGTCTAACACGTGACGGATGAATTATTCATAACAACTCTGTGGAAATTATTACTTGTAAATTAGAAGATAGATTTGTGGTTAGCAGCCTACAATAAATAAGTATAGGTACGTACGGTAGTAGGGCAATTAGTGCGGCATATGTCTAATTTATTATTTGAATTAACTTGACTACTTACTTACCAACACTTAATTCAATTACTTTCATGGAGTAAATGGAGCTTTTAGCCATATTAATTTGTTGGCCTTAGTATGATCGATTTAAGGTCAAGTAACAGTTTGCTCATGGTCTACGCATAGGCAAAATTTTCCTAAATCGGCATTTTGTACTCATATTATCTACTTGGATTATGTAAATCTCTTCTGTGGCACAATTCTCATTATTAAAATGAAGTTTTCGTGAACGCGATTCTACTGGTTATTTATGTTTATTTATTCAAGAAATCCACTGTAAAAATGAATCCAACACTTTCCTCGTATTATTTAAATCATTTCCTGTTTTTGCTACGAATAATAAAATTGTGAGCACGAAATAACGCGCAGCCATTAAAACAGGATATTTCTCGGAAATCAAATTAATTTAAAAATAAAAGGGTAAGGTAATTGCTAAAAGGTAAAAATGAAATTGCCTCGTTGGTTTAGTGGTCCCAAGCGCGACTGCTGAGCAGGAGGTCCCGGGTTCGATCCCTGGGTCGGGCAAAGTGTTATTGAGTTTTTCTGTTAAGAAATTCTCAGCAGCAGCCCGGAGTTTGGAATTGTGCCCGGTTGATGGCAATAGGCTCACCACCTATTACATGGGACTTAATAACAGCATTGGTGAAATGTGGGTGTACAACTATGTAAACCTCTGCCTACCCCTTCGGGGAATACAGGCGTGATGCTATGTTATGTTATGTTAAAAATGAAATTGAACTTAATATTCCGGGATAAGAAGTTACCAAATTCATTGAACATGAAACTAACACAGATTGGTGGAGTAACAGGTATCAGAGTTTTTTTACATTATAATTTAGTGGCATAAACAAAAATTATATACCAAATGGCAATAGCAACCGGAAATTCCATTTTGCATCGGCTTAGAAAAAGTAGTCTCATTGTCACTACGCCATGCATTTCTTACACCAACGTTGTAACAAATGGTTGATAAGAAATCTTTCGTCTAGTATATAATCTAGAACATATAGATGTTCTAGATTATATACTAGACGAAACTCTCATAGGAGAGACATCTGCCGGAAATAGGTATCGGAATAATACCCGTGTTACGGGTTATCAGGGCACATTATGATGGTGGATACGATTAGATAACAATAACAATTATTATCACAACAATTCATAGAAAAAAGTCTGAGTAAAGTACCAGTACAAACACAAATAGGTCTAGTATTATGCGTTCAAGAGAGAGGATATTCAGCCCGGGGGTTGAAATATCACTTGGGTAAGAACACTCTTGAATGAGACCTGTTTAACAGGGTGCTTGGAAACCTCTTGTGGCGACTTGGCGAGGGGTACTTGTATAAGAAAATATGAAGCTTTCATTTTACTACGAAAATCATTTGATTGGAGTGCAAAAAGACGTGAAAATGGTCTCTGGGATAACATGAACTATAGGAAGGAAAATTTGTTTTCTATAGATGTAGTTCAAGTTAATAATTAACGCAAATTTAAGGCTGAATATAACAAAATAATAATAAAATATAACATAAAACGTTCAACGTGCCAGTGTTTTCAGTCTTCTGGGCACTTTACCAATTGACAGCAATGCGAAAGCAAACTGATTTGACAAGTCTTTGTCATCAAGTGGATAGCCACATTATATTAATTTTGTATAGGTATTCTGAAGATTGAAGCCCAATCTCTAACTTTAACCTAGTCGTGTTAGTATATGATCTGTGCGTACGAATTTATCTACTACGAGTGATGTTGCCATAATTGTAACATTATTAAATTCGTATGATAATATTTTCACGCTTGTAGTTTAAAAAATGACAGACAATATTAGACAATATATTACAGCTTTAGTTTTACCTTTTGTCTTACTGATTTAAGGTGAAACTTGTTACTGCTATATTGTTCGTTATTTATATGATAAATATGACTCATCATATCCTATGACTCAACAATATGGACAACAACATAGCATCACGCCTATATTCCCCAAAGGGGTAGGCAGAGGTGTATATAGACGTACAGCCACATTTCTACAATGCATTATTGCCCATGTATTTGTGGTGGTGAGCCTATTCCTATCTACCGATCACAATTTCAAACTCCGGGCTGCTATTAAGAATGTCCTAATAGAAAAACCTAATAACACTTTGCCCGAACCGAGAATAAACCCGGGATCTCATACTCAGCAGAGACAGTCCTATCACTCGAATTGTTTATTTGATTTAAAGACTTCTCAGAGTACGATATTGCTGCCAGTGATTGCAAATATACTGTGTCATTCCTTAGGGATGACTGAAATACAACAGTAAACATGTGCTTTATTACAATAACTCAAATATCTATTTGAGTAAAATATTGTTAATTCAGTACTAAAACAAAAAGTTACAATCTAATATTGAACGAAAATCAGAATAGTAAAAATAAATTACACATTTAATAAAAAAGAGTGATAAAGATTTTTTATTTTTTTCAGTAGAACACCTAATTCTAACGTTGGTAAAATCAAACTTAGATCATTCAATGAAGGACTAAGTGTGATTCGCGGCGTCAAAATAAAAAGAGAATAAACAGCAGTGTCGTTTATTTACATGACAAGATCCTAAATGAAAGATAAATTGATCAAAATATCATGGTCGAAATAAAACAGATATTTAATTATACTATGGTGTGTGTGAGTGAGCTGAAAAACCATCTCATTAAAAAAAGTCGTTTTAATTTCAACACCAAAATTGAATCCTATTATTTTCAAATTATGATTGTTTAGTGTGAGCTGGCACAAACTGATACCAAAATGGTTTGAAATAAGATTGACGCGTGATAATTTGTAATTAAACATGGGTATAATCCAGGCAGGTCATTAAAGATCGCACGCAATTATTAGTTTAGTAGACCGCATGCAGTTTTGAATACACATTTGAGTGCATTTCCTTGCTTTGACGGATAAAACGTAGCTACATGGATAGCAACATTTAATAGAAACGAAATACTTATTAAAAATAATTATCGTCGTCTTCTTCTATCACTTTTATCTTCATAGTCATCCACATGAAACTGCGTCACTGAAATCATTTACAACATCACCATCAGCATCTTTCTTCTTTCTTTCTTTCATTATAACTGCCAAAATCATCTTTATTGTCATATGATTCTTTAACATCATAACCATCAGAATCAACATCATTGTTATCATTAGCGTCGTAATCATCACGAAGATTGATATTGTCGTATTCGGAATCAACATCGTCTTGATCATCATCCATATCATCGTCAACATCATCATCATCAACTCAAAATGCATTATTTTTGATAACACGTGCACTTTCGATATACTGCCTTTTATAATGACCATAACATATTCAGTTTTCGTGAAAGGCATGCTGCAAATTTAATTTTATCTGAGCCTGTGATTTTGTCGATTGCAACAGGTATACAAAATACAATGTTAGGAAATTCGATCACTCAAACTTTCTAAATGTTCTGTAAATGATATCTGGAAAAGTGTAATTCTTCCAGATAATCGCTTATGCCACGCACAAACTTCATGCCACAGGGTTTTGAATAGTTTGGAAGGCCAGGACGAACTTTACTAAACTTCCACTTTAAGAACAGAGTACCTGCTAAGTTAGTAACTTTCCTAATCTCAGCCTGGGATTAGTTACGAATTGGTATGGGTAGGCCAGAAAGATTGGACTCCAGATTAAGGCTACGTATTTAAGTTTGATTCGTCAGTTGATAGAAACGATTTGATTCTATTCATCGGTGTGTTATTTGGATTCCTTAATTGATGTGATATCTATTTTATTTTAATCGTACGACTTCAGAATATGGACCTAAATTAATTCTAGTAAAAATGTCCGATACGTAACGATAACGTACTCTTTGTACGTTTGATTATTGGAAGGACGTTGCTGTCGATATAGCACAAACCAACTCGCTATTTGGTCAATACAAATTCTTAAAATCATGTCAGGCAATAAATCATAAGTACGTAGCATCACGCCTGTATTCACCGAGGGGATAGGCAGAGGTTAACACTCACCTAAATTTCACCAGTTGCTGTTATTAGTCCCATGTTATAAGTGGTGAGCCTTTTGCCATGTAAACTCCGGACTGCTACTGAGAATTTCATAACAGAAAAACTCAATAACACTTTGCCTGACCTGGGAATCGAACCCAAGGCCTCGTGCTCAGCAGTCGCGCTTGGGACCGCTCGATACGCTCCCTCACTGGCCCATGATTGGCCTGCTGATGGATTCGCTCGCTACGCTCCCTCACTGGCCCATGTCATCCTCTTCGAACCTAACCTGTCCGTGTCGAAGTAAACAAAACTCCCGAGCTCGCTTCGCTCGCTCATGGATCATTTTAATTTATTTTCTTTCATAATCCCGATATTTTGTCGACTAATATAGTGGTTTAGTATTAACGTCATTCTAAATTTTCATTTTTTTTTTTTGCTACTGTTTTATATGTAAAATAAAGATAAGTTATTGTTGTTAAAAGACACACAGAGCCATATGCGACAAAATTTAATTAAAATCAACAATCTGACAGTTCATTTTACACTGTTTTACATAATATCTGATCGTTGACTCGCTACAAATTCTGCGTGTTATTATGTAAAACCGCTAAACGTCGTTCAGCTGTTTTTCATAACAGTACTGTTTTGTAAATCAGCTAGAAGTTTTGTAAAACAGCGGATTCTACAATCCATCTGCGACATATATATAATGAAGCAATTATTATTAGTACATGATATATATATAAATTATATATATTCATTAATTTCATGACTTGACAGGAAGTCGATAGCGAATGTTGTACAGTAACTTCTTATGGCTCTATGACCATGTTGTCGATGTCGAAGTCCGTCATGTTATTGCTCGAAAAAATAAAACATATTAGAATGAAATATTAGTTAATATTAATATGGAAAAATTTGGAAGAGATCCTTTATAAACATAAAAGCTTTGTCTACGGACCGTGACAATGTATATGTTTCGCTCCAAGCAAATTTGTACAGAGCGCTTAATAAAGACCGGTCTCGTATGGAAAATAATTTGCTGGAAAAATCTCAAAATGCCCACTTTGTTTACACACCGGTGAAGTCTGTGAAAAGGTATTTTCAAAACACGGACCATTTTGTTATTGTTTTTTGTTATTCTTTGAATGATGTAAAGCCGCCATATGGCTTACATAAAATATTACACATGTGTAAATTAAAATTCTATTTCATTCCTTCACCAATTTTTATCATTGAAAGTTACATGTATGTACATTTTTTTGGTCATTCAAGTTAACAATTTTAAAAGACAAACATTAATTTGGTAGATTAATAGAGGTTGATCGATCAGTTCATAGTAACAGAGATTTTCTAAACTCCTTTTATGTAGCTACTTTTGTTACAAAGTGTGTCTTAAAACTTACATTTTATAACTTCTGTGTGTTGCTATCACACCGCTTTACTAAATACAAAACATTATTTATACGGTAACATATTTATTGTATACTTTTGTTGATGACGGCCTCGTTGGGGAAAGTGTTATTGGGTTTTTCAGTTAGGAAGTTTTCAGTAGAAGCCCAGAGTCAGGAAGTTGGTGATGTGACACCCCTGTGTTTCGGAGAGCACGTAAAAGCTATCGGCTCTGCGCCTGATCTCTCTCCGGTCGTGTCGGATTGCCATCCCATCAGAATATGAGAGTGAAAGAAGAAGGAGTGCACCTGTGTTTGCGCATACACTTGTGCACTATAATATCTCCTGCATACATGGATAATCTCCGTGGAGATAGGCCGCCGTGACCGAAATACGGTCGGGAGGACTATACTTTAGTATACTTTTGTTACAAAGTGTGTTATAAACTTTTTTATTTTTTATTTCTGTGTATTGCTTTAACACCACTATACTGAATACAAACAACTTCAACATAAATGTTGCCCTCTAAAGTATCTAACAAGATAAACTATTATCTACTTGTTAGACTTAAATTTTCAACCCTTTCGTGTTTGTGATTGTTAAGGCATAATAATAGCATTTATTAAAATATCATCTCGTATAAAATCACTGTCAGATAAACAAAGAGTGCATGATTAATACTTTTAAAATAACAGGCTTCCATGGCGTTAATAAACATGTACCTTGTAATTATGCTGTCGTGTGAATATTGCGATTTTGTTATTAACATTTTATTAATGAACGATGTGACGTAACGTGTTTGCGTTAATTATACTGTCAGCTGCGTTAAACCGGTGATGATATTAATTTGCACGAACCTTAAAAAGTTGTCTTGCTGTTTTAATTAAATTTTGAATACTTATTGACTACACAATCAATATTTAAATCTAATATTACTTCTTCTTCTTCTTATCGTGTAGTTGATTATCAACCTAGTGTCAGAGTTTAAACCACCCCTAGGTCTCTGACATGGCTTTACACACCATAACCGTGTGCTGGTATCGTCACGATGTTATCTGCATCTATTATTACTATAAATGTAAAATAAATTATTTTTTATCTCAAACACATTGTTATCTATTGATCTAGATAGATTGTTGCGGAGTGTTGAAATTATTAAGAGATAATTTTGGTTTATATATTCCCATATTCCAAGAATGTTAAGGGTAAAGGTATCAACTTACTTTCATAAACCATATTTCTCTATAGAATAATATTATTTATTAAGTAATGATGATAAAATACCTTATATAATTCATGACAGAATGAAAATGAAATTTATATAAATGAGCTGAACCTTTTATAGAAACACTTAGAGGGCTTAATGGCTTTAGGTTGAAAAACTGACGGAAGCCAGCCAAAAGGGTCAAAGGGATGTCTGATTAATTATCTCTACGAACACGACAGTGACAATGTTATTTTTAGTTTTGAAGTCCTTGTGTTTCTAACCTAATAGCTATGCAGGAATTCTTGTAAAGTTTACATTGTAGAACTAAAAACACACACTACAAACATAAAATAAAAAAAAATTATAAGAGGTCCAAAGAAAACAATTATGTACTTACCTACAAGGAAGTTATGGAATAAGTATAAACTATCACTTTTTAATTCAAAGTCAAATTCAAATTGGTTGCAGTGCCATCTATTTATTTTTAATAAAACCAATGTCATACACTACATCTACTGTTTATAACCGCTGCATCAAATAGTTCACTAACAAAACTCCAGATGGTGTTGATTCCAAGGCTTTTATTAATAGCGACATCTAGTACCAATAATATAAATCGTTTACAAAATGGTCATACCTTGTGCTCATAGATGGCGCTGACATGAAAATTATTGTATCGAAATACAAACGGAAACAACGATGCCTTAGGGTTATTTGATCAATGTGCCTTACGCATCTACTTTTCCGACGTTATGTTAAATTAGGACACGTAATAAGCGACAGGAAAAGGATATTTACTTGCATCATGCAATTTAATGTTTAGTGAGGTCATACAACAGTAAGATCTCTGCATGACACTTCCTAAGAGCTCATAGGCAGAACTAAAGCTTTTAACTAGGGGGATCGAACCTAGAATCTCAAGGGCAGTCTGGAAAAACAGTAATCTTAATATATATAAATCTCGTGTCACAATGTTTGTCCTCAATGGACTCCTAAACCACTTAACCGATTATAATAAAATTCGCACACCATGTGCAGTTCGATCCAACTTGAGAGATAGGATAGTTTAAATCTCAAATTATAGTCGCGTGCGAAGCCGGGACGGACCGCTAGTCTTCTTATATATTTTTGTTAATTGTTTCTTCTTGTCCGCCGTAAGAGTAATTCAATTCAATTTATTTATTTATTTCCGGAATATGGGTACATGAGTTCTTAATAATAGTAAAAAAGTCCACCTCATTTAACCATTTACAGTATGAAAATACGTTATGATACGATCTTAAAAAAATTATAATTCTCCTCCCGACCGTATTTCGGTCACGGCGGCCAATCTCCATGGAGATTAGCCAAGTACGCAAGAGATATTATAGTGCACAAGTGTATGTCCAAACACAGGTGCACTCCCTCTTCCTTCACTCTCATATTCTGATGGGACGGCAATCCGACACGACCGTAGAGATTAGGCGCAGGACCGACGGCTTTACATGCTCTCCGAAGCACGGGGTTGTCACACCACCAACTTCCTGACTCCAGGCTGCTACTGAGAATTTCCTAATAGGAAAACCCAATAACACTATGCCCGTCCTAGGAATCGAACCCAAGACCTTACGCTCAGCAGCCGCGCTTGCGACCACTTGACCAATAAGGCAGTCTTCAGCTTGAAAATATAATAACAACTGAATTAATGACTTAAAAAATAATAATAATAACGACTCCATGCAAAATATTAATTTTATGTGATAGGTACAATTCTGTGTTACACTATAAAATTTACAGTTAAAGTATACTTGGCTACACATTGTCTATGGACTAATAAAGGAACCATCACTAAGAAGTCATTAAGCTTGTCATCTTAAAATTCACGAAGAGAGTAGCATTTTAAATGTAGCATCTCTTGGATGGCCCTTTTGAAAATATACATGCTTTTAATGCTTCGTATATTCGCTGGTATTTTATTATAAATAAGCGGGGCTTTACAAAATATACTATTATGCATTAAGGCTGTCTTACTATATCAGTGTGACGAGATCTAAATCTTTTATCGAATAGATCCATGTTCTGCTTTATAAACATAGCACATTCCTGTATGTAACGTAATGCAGGGAAATGTCGTCAAATTGTGATATTTAAAATAAGGCACGCAAGAATCGGTTGTTTTAAGATTAAATATTGCTCTAGTGACCCGTTTTTGACCTTTGAAAACCATAGACCATTCCGTAACATTACCCTAAAATATGCAAAATATGACCCCCTTGCGGAGTGTAGAAGATGCAAAACCATGATAGGCTGTAATAACTGTATGTAAATTTACCGTGTATTTTAGTTGATGCAGCCCGTATGAATATTGGCTTACTTTTTTGCAATCGTATTCATGGTGTATTTTCCAGGTTAGTTTTTCTATATATACAATATTATTACCTAGGGAGTTTGTTGCGTCATCTTCCTCTATTTTTGTACCCATGTAGTGAATATTTTATTACTGCTTTTTTTTTGTTTAAATTAATAGTTTTTGTTTTATTTAGATTAATAAATAGATTATTATATTTAAGCCATTGCAAAATAAATGTCAAAGATTGATTGTCATCATAAAGTAATGTCATATTTTTAACTGTAGAAAGCACAGTGCTACCATAAGCAAACAGAGTCATTTTATAGGAAGTCACCATTGGAAGGTCATTAATTTAATGTAAAATGCAAATGCCCCAAAACACTACCCTGAGGCACTCCATATTTAACAATACTGGTGTCTGATGGATAATTCAGTTCAGTTTTTGATTGTAAGCATAATTTTCTTATTTCTGTTACATGCTGCCTGTCTGGTAAATACGATTTCATTAAATTGTCGGCATTTCCGCCGTAACAATATAATTTGTTCAAGAGGATGTCACGATGTTTCACGTGGTCAAAACATTTTAACATATCCATGAATATACCTATAGTTGGAAGGCCCCTATCCATATTTCTGATTAAGAATTCTAAGAAATTGTAGATGGCCATGTTAATATTCTTACATTTTCTAAAGCCAAACTGTTGTGGCACTTTTAAGGGCAGAGGAATGGTGAAATTGTTGTGACACAACTATCCTTTCTTTTTCTAGAAAATTTGATAAAGAATGGTAAATAACTTTCTCAAATAAAATTAAAGCTACCGACCTTTAAAGTTCGCTAAGCACGCGTTAATGCTTTTCAAAAAAAAAACTTAAATCTACCGATTTATAATTTTCAATACCTATCTCGTTTATTATCTTTCTTTAACATAGGCTTTATAATAGAACAGTTTTACATAAAAATAAAACAGTTATTATATGCCGAAAGAAACACACAGCGTTTATGTGAAGAAGCAGCTTGCGAACTTGCCATTTCAGAGCTAAATAATCTAAAAACATACCTGTCAAGCATCGGTTTTGGCTTAGTTTACCTGTCCTTCCAGCAGGGGCGCTGTTGTCTATGGGCTTCGCGCCTGACGTTGATATTTACTATCTTCATAGAGTCTTCACTCACCAGCAAGGACCTTGCTCTAACGCTGTGTGTTTCTTTCGGCATATAATAACTGTTTTATTTTTATGTAAAACAGTTCTATTATTTGCCTTGTGGAAACACACAGCGTTTATGTGAAGACTTGTTTGGTATCTGCTGGTGAAGGTATTCATGTTATACAAACGCTATGTGAGAATGTATTGATTAGAAAAACATTTTTAGTTTGATTCAATACTTATTAAAGAATCACTTCTAATAAGATTTAAAATAATATTAATAATCGCTGGAATTAAAAATTTGTATTAGAAGGTAAAACAAAGTGTTTAATATACCTATATAAAAACACTGTATAATAATTACACCCTTAATTAATATTTAATTATAATTATTATAATTCCAACAACTTAATACAGATAATCTTTTAAAGATCTTATTTCTATTAAACACTGTTTCATTTATTTAAAATAAAATATCATAACTTTAATATGTGTGTAATAATTGAAATAACATCATACTACAAAAAAATATATTCTTGTTTAATACTATCATTGGTATTATTCCTTAAATACCTACAGTAATAATGTAATTGGTGAAAGATTTATCAGTCACTCATTTACTTTCTCATTCACTCTTCTCAGGATCTCCTCTACTGGTCATCTATTATCAGATCACCTTCTCTATCTATTTTAACTATTTTCAATTTGGTTTTACTCAATCACAATAATAGCCCTAGTACAGGCTTAGCCAAGCTTTTAAGAAACTGTATAAATTTGATATGGTTCTATTCAATCTCCAATGTTTGGATTAAAAACTATTTAAAGAAATAATTATTTATTTGCACCATATATATATATATATATATATATATATATATATATTGAGGATAAAGTAGATTAGCCTTTGAATGAAATGAGTGGGTAATATGTATGGATATTTGTATAATGACAATTTGATTGCCTGTGTCCATATAAATCTCACTTGGAACCAAACTTAGACCACATAATAATTATTTTCTTTATTTTATTTAATATTTTGTGACATCCATTAAGATGAGGTCATGTGTCTGTCTGATGCTATGAATAAAATTATTGCTATTTTTTTTTTTTTTTTTTATTTTTACCGTACAAGTAACTAATCATTTGAAAAAGAAAATGCGGGGCAGTCTTTGGGGACTGCCGAAAGTAGTGAAAACTAAGTAACTTAGAATTGTATCACTTCTTATTATCGTTGTACACATATATACACAGTATACATATAGCTCATGGGAAGCGTGTGGTGATGATGACGCGAGTTTCACGCTTTTAGTTCACCCACAAAGTGCTCAACGCGCCTTAAGAAGTTTTCACTTCAATAATGTTGTATTCCATATAGAAAAATTATCAATTCAAAGTTCACCGGTTACTGCTTAAGTGTATTTTTTGAACTGAAACTTTCCCACATTTATACCATCGGGTAATTAATGGTTGCGATTAAGGGCAACACACCAAGTAACTCACCTATTGATTGGTGATTCATGGTATTCAGAGTAGTTGTCCGCCAAGGGAATAGTTTCAATATATATACTTAATGATTCATCAGGACTGTATTTGGCGACCTGATTAGCCCCCCCCCCCCCATTCTCCGTGCCTGCTGTACGAGCGTGGTTCTTTTTGACACATTAGTTCTTAAAACGTTAAGTTTGATATAAAATAAATATTGCCAAAACAATAAAATTAAATAGTTTTAAACTTTTATTTTCAATACCTACTTTTTAATTTGATAAGTTTGTCGACAAAGATCCGTGCTCGGACGCCTGGAGAGACAATTTGTCCACTTTTGGGGGAGCCATACCTGTTGTCCGATCGATAAGGGTCTTCCGCAGATCCCTTATGTGCATTGGACTAGCCAGTGCCCTCGACCGCCGGTCAGTCTACCAAAAACTTTGATTCTAGTGCTCAGCTATGTATGTTCCTATTGCTTTGTTCCTGTGTGCCAGTACTCGAAAGATTACACTCGGTGGGGGAAAGCCCAGCCAACTCAAAGTGTCAATTTCGACTGAACGCGTCACAAAACATTGATGACTCGTCTTTCAAGTTCCAAGTTACATACTAAGGCAAGACTGCTCTCTCGTCCACGTGTGGTACACCCCATGCTTCGAAAATATCTTTCTGAGCCGGGTATGAGAGAGGATCTGTGATGCCGTTTAACCTCTCCGCGAGGTTACCCGCCGACAGCGTGCCATTGAGCTGTGCGGTCAGGAGGAACAACTGGCCTGTTAGTCCTAGAAGGTCTAAAAAACATGTGACCTTCCCGCTCCAGGAGGTTACCAGCCGATAGCGTCCCAATGAGCTGTTCGGTCAGGAGAAATAATTTGGTTTGTTAGCCCTAAAGGGCTGAGTAACATATGCCTCCCTCGTTTTTGATGTGCGGTGGTTGGACTGGATGAGAATGTGACCTCCCCGAGAGGTTACCTGCCGACAAGCGTCCCATTGAGCTGTTCGGTCAGAAGGAACAATTGGGTTTTTAGCCCTAAAACGCTAAATAGCATGAGTCTCCCTTGTTTCTGATGTATGTTATCAAGGTGCAGTTGTCAGACTGGATGAGAATGTAACCTCCCCGAGAGGTTACCTGCCGACAGCGTCCTATTGAGCTGTTCGGTCAGAAGGAACAATTGACTTGTTAGCCCTAGAAGGGCTAATCACCATCCTTGACGTTTGCACTCTAGATACACTACATACATCTCTTTGGAGTGCCATCTTATCAGGCTGCGACTCCACTAACCACTAGCTTGGAGACATAAAATTATACTTAATAACAATAAAAATCTATTGTGTCTGGTAATTAACAAATCAACAGATTAATTGCAATTCCAAATCGACAAGAGGTAGCAACAAAATTTCTTGGCTTGGTCTGCCCATTTTTAAACTCCTGAACAAAATCAGAGTTCTGCAACAAAGCAGTCACCCTTTCAGAGTTGTCAGATTCGCAAAATTTAATGTATGTAGTAACCTCTGTGCCTACTGGAGAGAAGACATTCTTTCTTATTGGAGCCTGTTTAAATTTTTAGGGACATTATTTATTAGCTGTGATATTTTAATGATTCCCAAGTAATCTAAAACTTATGTTGGTGTGAGGCATGACTTACAGATATTAACTTTTCTGCCCCAACCTTTCCAGGGTACTGAGAGCAAATTTTGTTTGTTACTATAAAATAAACTATCAAAAGAAATAGTGTAAATAATTATTTGAATGCCTTGTCTCCGAAGGATTTCCGCAATCCAATTGGTCACAGTTGCGAATGTAAGAGGGGCTTAAGAGAGACCAAAGGACATGGCCATTCATAAGAATTTTCCTTGGCCATATACTATTCAAAGGAACCACCCATGGGTCTCATTGATAAATACATGAATATATACTTGCCGTAGGTCTACTTTTGTTAATTACCTGTTGTAGAAAATGTATTACATCTTTCCAATATATGTTTGTTGCCAGTGTCCAGTTGACACATGCAGGTTCAGATTTTTCAGATTGAAAATGAGGTCTGTCGCTTTTAAACATCACCCTCTGAACTCTGTCATTTTTTAGTTCATCATTTAATGATAATGTGTTTTCAGTATTTGATTCAACAATAGACATAAAGCCTCCTGGCTACATAATATCTATTTATTATATGATTATATACACATTTAATATATGATTAGTTGAAATAATTAAGTTTACAACTAGTCCAATTGACTAAATCCTGTAATCCTGATTTAAAGAGTTGTTTCTCTTTCAGGATGGCATTTGACAAGCCTGCTAAGACTTGTTCTGTATTAGCTAATTAGGCAGTAGCCTTATTGAGGTGACATAATTCCTCATAAAAATTTGAATCTGTAAATTTAAGTGAAGTCATGTCTGACTGTTATATATTACCAATATGGGTGCTGGAGTTTATCAATTTCAACTAATTTCCTTGGATCAGCTTCTGCTTATTTAATAATATGTTAATCGAAACTGATCTTCGTTTCACTGTGTGAAAGCTAATGGTATAAGGTCTATGTAAACATAGGGATTTTGATGAAGCACCACTATTATTATAGACGCAATTACTATTACTTGAAGACATCAAGGCCTTTAATAACCGCGGTATTTGAGACATACAATTATAAAGAAAACTTACTTATTTAATGTGTTCAAACGAATCCGAACAGGTTTCGACCTGTTTTGACTTTCGTTTCGATCTTTTGTTCGGAGGTGATGCATTACCTTTTTCATGTTTCGAATTTGAAGGCTGCTATCCGAATAGCTAGAGATTTGAGTGCTACGCCCCTCGGGACAGTAGCCTGGAGTCCTCGATCGGATTCATCGCCTTCGGTTAGACATTTACCACGAACTTACGAACACATTTAAAACTTACGGATCACGTAATTCAACGCTAATTACCCAGTTTAGGTGGATTTTGACGGAAATAAGTCGTATCCATGACTTTATGTTAAGATTGAAACACTTTTAAAATCGAGAAAACTTGTGAAAATTTTTTAGCTCTTTACGCGGCAAAATTCACAAACGCTATGAAGATAGTAAATATCAACGTCAGGCGCGAAGCCCATAGACAACATCGCCCCTGCTGGAAGGACAGGTAAACTAAGCCGAAACCGATGCTTGACAGGTATGTTTTTAGATTATTTAGCTCTGAAATGGCAAGTTCGCAAGCTGCTTCTTCACATAAACGCTGTGTGTTTCCACTAGGCAAATAATTGTTACTTTTAGTTTATTGGGAAATACTCCTTGCTCAATGCATAAATTAACTAAGTAGGTTAAGACTGGAGAGAAGACAGTACCAAATTTTTTTTATTACTTTGTTTACTACGCCGTCATACCCAGCACTATTGTGTATTTTTAACCCCCAATAATATTATGTATCTGATACGGAGTTACAGGTATAAATAGTGAATTACAGATATTACTTAATTTATTAGATGTGCAATGTGACTGGGTATATAATAATCGTTAAAGGCATTGCAGATACTTTTAGGGTGGTCTAATAACTTACCGTCCAGGTTTATATTTGACATATATTTTCATATATTGACGATAAAGGTCAAACTCTCCCAGTATTCGTTGTCGTCCCAAGATTTAGTTATTCAAGGATGAATATATATATTAAAATTACTTTTTTCATACAGCTGTTAGTCATCCAGCATTGTGTAAACTGGTTGTTTCATTGCTGCGTAAGTATGGTGTGATCCAGTTTTGAAATTTGGTAAACAGGTTAATTTAAATAAAAAGAACACTTAATTTTTACGGAATTTATTTCTTGTCAATTTCAAACTACACCTTCAAAATTACAGTTGATTATAACTACTATAAGCTATAATTTTTACCTAACTCCGTATCGGGACCTACACGCTCATGAAAAAATTTTTGACACGTCTTCAAAACTTCCAAATATAAGAATTTCATCCATTATCGTTAGCCTACCTTCCATTACGCGTTTACTACATAATCATACTTCGTACATAATACATGAGATGGATGTTTAAGAAATTATTATTTTCTACATAATGTAGTTGTTAAAAATCGTCAATGACGATGATTGTGGACCCAAAATTATTCCCATTCTCATGTAATAAGTACCACTGCTTAATAATAAAATGGTATATTAACTTCTATATTAAAATTAGTTGCACGCTTGCAAAAGCTGCTTTGCGGTGGTTAAGTAATTACATACAATATTAAATGTCACATACATTCGAAAAATTCGTTCATTCTCATACATATCTACGTTAATATTTATTATTCTAATGATCACTAAATTAATTAACAAAATAAATCTGTTAAAACGTAATTTACTTTTAAGTCTCAAACAACGTTTCTTTCAAAAAATCAGGTACAAATCAATCAAAATTAACACTAGGGTAACTGAAACATCCAGAGGAAGTATATCATGAGATCTTGTTGTACATTATTAGAAAATGTGAACATAATTAAGCATGAATATGCGATATACAATAAATACGATGAACTTAATTTATAATACACAACATATTTTTTTGGCTTTTATTGTATTAAACACAAAATCACAGAAGAATCTATTAAATATAGCTGCTACACCTTTCATTGAGTATATCACTGGCTGTTATTAAATATCGTTGTAAAAGTACCAAGTGATATAAAACTATGAAGAGGAACTAAAACTATTTATTATTGAGGGCCCCATAATCCATCCCGTTACTCTACTTAATTTCTAATAAGTATAACAAAAAATATAAATAAGTCATCATGTGAGAGTTACATAACATGTGCAATCTTCATCTATGATCTTATAATATTCTGTTATGTGCCATTATTATCATGATTAGCTAAGACTTCACTATAGTATGAAAGCTATATCAAAATTTATTTCTATATAATATCGCTTTATGTTGGCCAATTGTTCGTACCTATTAAAAGTGTATTTGCTTATTTTTATATCGACTACATTTATAGTGTAATAGTCTGGCGACTTTTGTTCACACAGTTTAAAAAACAAGCAAGAAATACCGAAATTTCTGCAAAGATTTTTTAAAATGAACAATTACACTTTTGTTTTCTATTTATGTAATGTAAATTCCTACAATGTTTGACATACAGTGTATAAAGGTTCCAACTGTCTCAGTCATCAAGTCTACTCCGTACAATTTTGTACTAAATCGATATTATTTTCGTGTCTCTCCGACCCACGTGCTCGTGACTCATGTTATAACATTTTCTACTAAACTCAACCTTGTAATTATACTATCAAGGTTCTATTTCACGCGTAATAATCAGCGTGACAACTGTACCCACCTATTTCATGTTTGATATATAAATATTCCACCGTTTGCAATCTGATTTGTTTTTAACCTTGCTGAATACATATTATAGTTTGCGTAAGCAGTTTACGCGCTTTTAATATAAAGTTGAATGTTTTTATAGTGAGTCACTTATTGTTTAAACAAATTTATATTCAGACTTGATTCTTCACACCTGTATCTACGTGATTTGTGAATCATGGCATAATCGACCTAAATAATGACTGTAATAAAGCGTTTTTAAATTGCAATATTAAATTAAGTACATATCTTCACGATAAGACAGTCATTTTGTTCGAAAATAAAGGAAATTTCCTACGTTTTCAAACTCATAGTGTTAGGTTATTCGCTGCAAAATACATTACAGTTCAAGACAAGAATAGTATTCAGTTAGTCCACCGAAAGCGTGACGTCTGTATTATGTTGCTAGTCTATTACTTAGGCCATGGTATTGTAAATTAATACAAGTCAGATAAGTGTATTTTGATGATTCACCGCAAATTGTTTGCAAAACGAATAATCACATATGATAATCACATATAAGTACCTAATAAGATCGTTTGCGTCAATACCAAACAAACGTACGATATACATAGTCAACACTGATTAATAAAAGTTATATGGTATCAATGTATAAGATAAACGATGGATGAGTAATACGAAGCAAGACAACATAAGTACCTATTTCGTTAAATAAAGTATACATTTATAGTGAAAATGATTATATGCGAATAAATAATATATTTCATATATGTGGCTGCGATAATTCTGGACTAGCATAATAAACCTGCTATCTGAGCGTATACAAAAATCAATGAAAGCAAGTTTCATAGCAAAAATGATTGAATCCTATCTCTTTGGTATTATTTACTGGGTTCCTAAAGCTATAAATACGATAAATAACTCCTTCTCTTGTGCTTTTTTCAGCATTCTAATCAAATAATAATCACACCTTGGTTATCCGATCGCTGCTTATGTACACCTTTTCGAACGTCGACCGACCAACTTCGTTTGGTCGAGGTTCATTCAAATTAAAATCCCATTTTTCCTGATGGGATGTTCAAAGTAGGACGGCTGGTAACGGTGTGGACAATGCCATGTGTTCAGCACCTCGTACTGGAAGCTTCTGGGCAGTGACGTAATGCCGCATCAGAGCAGGCACCGAGGGGAATGCTGTCGCCGCACCGCCCAAAGTGTAGCCGTCCGTACTACGGCAAATACGCATGTGCATAAAACCACGTGTTGATCTGTAAAATGAAGGAAAAGATAGGATTAGTAAGGTTATCTTAAATTATTCCAAAGACGTAGATGGGATTTGTATCAACGAACAAGATGCCTCTTATTAGTTATAACAATTATTTAAAAGATGAAAAATCTTTAGATGGCGATTACTCACTTTAAACTTAGCGAATAGTCGTGTTTGGCTGATTCACTATTTCGAACCAAAAAGGCGCCTTCATCTGCATCCCTTAGCAGACTTTCAGCTTCAACGCGCGATAAGGTTCCGTGGTACCACCTGTAAAAACAAATAATTAATAAATTCATGTTGTTGTTTATGTACCACAGTGACTCATGATCATTAATTTGGATTAGTATTGAAATTAGGAAATTTAATTTACCCTTGTCGGTCAAGTGGGAGAGAAGCATCAACCAAATCTCGAGGCGGAGCTATAGGTCCCAAATTCAAATGCAATCCCTTAGAACTGCCAGAACCGCTACCGCTATCAAAATTCAACTTCAAATTCGGTTTGTGTTTATTTTCTGTGAACAAAGAAATAAGATTAGGTAAAAAAAATTACAAATCATTTAACTTTTGTTCTTGTCATTGATTGAATCTAAGATGCCACGACCTATTACGTCAAACCACACGCAATTCTCTGGGATACGAACTCCTAACTCAACTGAACGGTTACAAATTGCACCCTACATGTACAGGAAAAGTTTCCTCAAAAAGCACTCAAGCAAATTAAATATTGGATGGGCGTTGGACCAGAGAATTTCTTATAGAGCAATCCGGAGTCATACATCTTAATCGGCATAATGCGATGGCGGTCGTTTCGAGTTAGTAGGAACCAACAATTTGAGTCGACAGACCCTTCAAGTATACTTTTTTTTCATAAGATTGACATGTAAATCCTTCTGACGTAATAGAATTATTAATAAGCCTTCTAAGAAATTTATTCCTAAGTTACCATTACCTAAATAAGTAGGTTGGACAAGATAGGTTCCGACTTTCTTGTCCAACCTACCTATTTAGGTAAATTAATACTTTAGATAATTTAATAGAAAAAAGAAATACCAACCTTGATTTAAATCTTGTACGCTTTGGCTGGAAGAAGCATTTGAGATAGCCCCCCCAAAATCGTTATTCAGTTGTAATGACTGCCCGCGTAATTTTCGACGTAATTTGGGCATGTCGAATGGCAAGGATCGCAAGTCAGCTTCGGCTTCAGCCCGTCGTCTCCTTAACTTGGGCATGTCGAAAGGCAGATCAGAGAGGTCAACATCTTCGTCTTTACGTTCCTCTTCAGTATTACTGTTTTTAAAATTGATGAATGCATTCCGTGAATCCACGCCTTCTCTCGAGTGAATCGATATTCCACTGTCGGAGCCTTGAATTTCAGAATCACCTGTTGTTGAATGTCTAAATGTAAGGTTCAAAAGATTCCTGTTTTGTAACGCACGTCGTTTTGGTTTAGCAACAATTTCAACAGTCGTTTGCATTGTCGTATTACCAGTGTCAAAGTCTTCAGGGGATACTTTTTGAGAGTTGTTATTTTTATTATTGTCAGACGTTTCTGACGCTGGTTCTTGAGAAGATTTATCAGAAATAGGGCTTAAAATATGTAGTTTAGTTGGATGATGCCCAAACCCCGATAGTTGCATGTGATGCGACTTTGTGAATGGCACATTTCCTGAATCGGAACTGTGTGAACTTAGTGACGACGAATGACGACTTTCAGAACTGCTACTACTCCTGTCACCTTCACTATTACTACTACGCAGTGACTCCATGCTACCTCCACTGCTGCTCGTGGCCATGCTTTCTGTACTAGAGTACTTGCGACGCGGACGTATTACTCCAGGCCTTCCCTTAAACTCCATTATAGGGCCGACCCCCTTTGGCCCCGTATACCGATTCAATTCAGGTGTGTCAGAATCGGAAGTGGGCCGGCCCTTAATCTCTAAAAAAATACCGTCTTTTGATTGCCCTCCTTCATCATCTCCATCGCGAGATTCGCGGCTTGAATCTCTCAAACGTTGTCCAAGATCCAATTCAGTAGATACTGATCCTTTACCATCAGCCATGCTTGCATCGCTACTTGTAGGTGTATCCCGAGTACGCAGTGATTTTACAGGCAGCCTTAAATCTTTGAGACGAGGGTGAGAAGGTTGTGACTGAGGCAAATTCGGAGCACTTTTAATACTATTCATGGCGGATCCATCTTTCTGCTGAAATTTTGTAGGCAAAGGCGCCGTTGATGGTGGTGATGGGGTGTAACCGCGAAGTGGAAGTTGAGACGCTGAAGCAGTTCGACCATCTTCCTCGATATGAACTTTTTCCAATTCCTCCGACAAGGCACAAGCGTTATTCTCATTTTCTCGTTTTTGACGAATTGTTGGAATTTTAGAACGTCGAACACTGTCCGTCTTCATAGTCACCTTTCGGCGACCTTTGTAGTCAGGCTCGCTACGCTCGACGGCTTCGAAAGCAGACGACGCGGAAGAAATAACTTTTCGTTCTTCGGCTTGTAGAAGAGCTGGGTGGTTGCTGACTCTATCAAAGTCATCCAAGTCATCATCCGAACGTGCAATTTTGCAGTCGAAGGCTGTTTCGTATATCTGTCTGGTGGTCATCTCTTGCGGCCAGCGGGGCAGTGGCGCCGGCACGTAAAAGACGCTGCGAGAAGGACGATGCTCCTCTACATCTTCGGGCGCGGCGCACACGCAGCCGGCCGCGTCGCGCCCGCGACGCCTCGGCGGCATCCACGCGCTCTCACCGGACGAAGATGATGACCGCTCTAGCTCACGGAAACCATCTTCGGCTACAGAAAATCTTTTCGGCAGATTCGGTTTGGGAGCAACGTGAGGCGCGTCTAGGCTCGCTGATTTTCTATATCGTGGGCCACGAGAAGAAGATGTTGTGGAAATTGTTGGAGCAGAAGGTGCTGCCGATTGTTGGGGTGTTTTGAACAAATCACCGTAGTAATAAGGACTAGGGTTTCTTCTCGGCGCGTTAGCGTATCGTGGGTCGGAGCGTCCGCTGTCTGGGGAATGTAGAGAAGGCGCTGTAGCAAATGGATCAAATTCACCAAATTCGTCTTCCTCTCCCTCTGAAGATGTTGAACGATCTTCTGATGATGATTCTAAAACAAAACAGAAACAAAATATAAAGATTTTCTTACCATCCATATTTAAATCAGCAATTTGTAGTAAATGAATGCTTGCGTTTAAGTGACATTATAGCATCTCACGAAGATGAACTAAGGTTGGTAACGAGCCATACGCGGATTTAAAAAAAACTGCCATTTCTTATATGACTCAACTTGTTTCATGTGACGTCGTTTAAACCTAAGCGTCCGGATTGTGAATTCACATCCCCTTAAGAATGCAACCAATTGTTAGGAATTGAAAAGCATTTCTCTAAAGAACGTGAAGAAGTTTATAAATCTTTAGAAGTAAGTTTATAAAATCATTGATGGTGGGATTTTGTAATCGTAAAATATTCTATTGTCGAATTTGTATGGTTATAAATTAGACATCGTTTTCACCAGTTGCTATCCGCCCTCCAAAGGGTCATATAGAAGGATTAAGGGCGCTATTGATAAATTTTCATTAAACTGTTTTTCCTTGCCGTTATTTCCAGTTAAAGCAATCACCGAGGAATTTGATCATTTATACTCTGAAAATTATATCTTATCTTAAACAATAAGATGTCATATTTTATCTCGTTGATTATTTTTCGTTGCATTAAAGATGTTCTGAAATACAATGATGACAAGACTTATCAACTTATCATTATTTACTATTTTTATATTTATTGTTCCTCTGACTTACGGTGCATTGGAAATAACGCTTGTTGATATATCACCCTCATTTTTAAACTTATTCATTTCCATTTCAATCGAATCTGGAGTACTTTTACCTTACTTAATGAATACGCTAAACCCCTCATACACGTGCCTAGACGCAAAGCTAATGTTATTTCAAAGGCATGACGAAATACCCTAACGAGAATTCCTTACTGCGTCAAACAAAGGACTCCTTCTGAATGCATCATGAACATAAAAGTCTGGATTTTAAAAGCCATGACGATAGGAAAGAACTAACGAATCGTAGGCAGGCGTAGTATGCCATTTTATAATAAACTTTTTTTAATGCGGTCCCTAGAACAAGGTCTCCGCCTCTTTTGTTTTAATACCGTATTTTCCGTTGCCTCATTTAGATTACTCTGTAGAGCTTTGTTCTTTGTAGTTCGAAAAACTTTTATTGTAAAACAGAGTACTTAATATTTTTTATATTTTTAATTCTCGCTGACGTCAAATTAACGTCTAAGCCATTAGCTGTCTCGCAAATAAGTCCTAAATAAAATAAGACTTAATCCCTATTATTTTTTATGTTACTCCTTTTACTGAAACATTTTGTCATAAACACAATTGCGAGCAAAATTGCTGTCATCAAATAAAGAGAAGTCCCAATAAATAAAAATCTTCAATCGACACGTTGCGTCGATTGAACAAAACGACGTCAAAAACTGTGCAAATTGTCTATTAGCGACGTGGAGAGTGCAGATGGGAGGGTAAGTGACGTCATTAGGTGACGTAATTACTTTTCCGCGTGGATGACCAGGACGCAACTTGAAATTTGTTAAATTGCCGCGATTAACGTGTTTAATGTCTTTCTGAAGCGTGTTGGCAGCGAAATGTTAAAGGTAATCGACTCATACGGATTGTACCTATTAAGGATTTTCATTTGATTTTCAATTCTCAAAACCTTTTGGCGTTTAAAATAATTCTTTGAATTCAGGCTGTCATGGCAAAACCATTCATAAATATTTAGTCGATTAGCTGCTATGAGAAAAAAAGTAATCCAGCAACAGAGAGATAAAAGACTGTTATTATGAAATCCCGGATATTTTTTCAGCCTTGTCTAGACGGACGGACAAACGACAAAAGGGCTGATTAAAACTTGCTATTGTTGCTTCAATACTAGCTGGTATTAGCGAATGAAAGTCCCTGGATGATAAAAAAGCTGCAATCGTGTAATTAATGCCTGGTACTTGTATTTTCTGATAGCGTGGGTGTACTTTGAGGCAAAGGCTTAGTTAGTAACACGCAAAGGCATTTCACTTGATGAAGATAAATTGTTTTGTTACGTAAGTAAGGAAATGTAGGAAAGCAGCTAATTTTGTGCAATATGATGACCCCATGGCAATGAATAATGAGTATTCTAATTGTAAATTTTTGGTTAATTCCATTTGGTTAATTCCGTACTAACCGAAATATTTCTCAGCTAATATCACAAAGATGATTATTGCAGCACTTAATTAATTCTGGAAAGTATCCAACCCGTCGGTAATTTACTGAATACCCAAATCTCGTACAATATATTCTGTACAAGATTAACTGACCTAATTACTAAGATTGAGAAACAACGATAGGATCTTTTAAATCCAAGGAGACTGTTTTTCTTTTTTTATATAGTATGGTCTGTATATATCTAACCACAGAGGAAACAATGGCCTAACTAGGCTCTACCGCGATTGTTGTACTGGAAGAATGGACCTTTTGTCATGACATCCAGACGAGGATGTTCTTAAAAAAGTAAAAGCTTGGGAGTAAGCCGAGAAAATGAAGCGTGAAATTTGTTGTTTTTAGGAAGTAATTCAGTAATTTTCAGACATTTTTGTAAAGCATGTAGCAATTTTTAGTAGACACTAAAGTTTTTATAGTTTTGGTTGTAATAATTAAATTTTATGGATTCTACTCGTCCCTAATAAGCCAAGGCTTTTATATTACATTCGAAATATTTTGGTCTAAATAATATTTTAATCGTATCGAACATTCCAGAAGCATTTAAATTGATTGCAAAATAATGTAGAATGTATATTCTATGTGTAAACATAATTGACATATTTGCATGTAATCCAAAATGTGTTGCGTTATTTCAAGGATGTTTTGCAAATCAGTTAGTAGCTTTGAATGTCGAATTGTTTCGTATACATGATTAAACGTTGCAATATTCTATCTAACGGAAGCAGTGCTTCATATTTCATTGAATAATTAAAAATATTTAGTTTACAAAATCATGAAATGTTTCTGTATCAGCAATACCTATACTTGTAAAATGATATTATGACAAGATAATTTTAAATTCAATGCAATTTTATATCTAACCTCAATGCTAGCTTGTAAATAATTCTACCTAATCTTATTACATTTTGATGATTTTGAGTATGAATTAATCAAATAATGTAGTATAATGTACTATATGTGCGTAGATAGACTTACCAGATTCGTAGTATGGTTGAGTTCTGTGTCTAGACTGTCTATCGTGTCTCAAAGGCGCTGACGGTGCTGGCTCTGGCGGAGATTCCACTGAACCCTCAGGGGCACTTTCAGGACTACGTCTCGACACACTAGGAGCTGACAAATCAAAGTCAGTCCTTCTCGCAGATTCGTAATCCGCACGACGTCTTGCCGAACCTGCGTCAAATTCTGCCCGTCTTCCTGAGTCTCCGTCGAACTCTCGACCGTAATACCTCCGGCTTTCGTACTCGTAAGGTCGCCGGCACGAGTCAAAGTCGTAGTTTGTTCGGCGGGAGTCGTAGCGCCATCTGGTGGCTTCAGGGGAGCGTCGCTGTTCTCGGGATCGACGGTTACGTTGTGGGGATCGGCGAGCTGTGTCCCGAGGTGTGCAGTACGCTTCTATAAATTCAACCTGGAACAATTAGAAAAAGAAATTGAATATAATGTGCTTTTATAATATTTTATTATATGAGGGTTCCACAGGGGACCACAAATTGAGGAATTTCTTGAAATTGCCCTATCAATAAGGGCGAGAATTTATCGAACAATTAACCCTCTTAAAGCCATCGAATATGTAGGACAAAGGCCATCGCATACCAGCCGAGTATTAGTCGGAAAGAAGCCCTTCATCATGAAGGTCGATTATGTGGCAGAGTAAAGTGGTAATAAAATGCAGCGGTCACATATTCAGCGACCGTAACGGCCGGTTAGATGTCCTCTCTCCCCTCGACGGGGCGTCATTACCACGACCCGTTTCTGTTTATGGGGACGGATATAAAGAATATTATGAGATATTGTGTGCATCGACGATACTATGAGGTGATAACATTTTGGGGACGCTGCCAAATTTAGTTCGTACGAAGACAAATTTTTATAGCGCAATGCTAGGATGTTTGTTGCTTTTATTTTATCCGGTGGTGTTAGAAAGGGCAACATGAAATAGCATGTTGCATGTAAAGTACGGAATGAATATGATTAACAATTTAAAAACTGATTTTAAATTTCTGTATTTATCCTCTATCCCCTAGTCATAAAAATATCACATAATTCTGGCAAATCTAAAGAACAGGAATCCGCACTTCAGAAACAACTTGCAATTAAAAATGTCAGGTACCAACCAAAAATGGGAAAACAATTCAGACAGGATCGCATGTTTTTATTTTCGAAGCTGTTTATAAGATGATATCTGTTAACCCGGGGGGTTTTCAGGCCATTAGAGACAGTGATGAGTTCCCGCTTCCGCGCCTCCGGTCACGAAGGGTCTCTCGTACCAAGTTCTCATTAAGGGTTAAATTAGTAGCAGCTCAGATGGATACCGCGTCGAGAGTTGTTTACGTAAACATTTCACCGTACGCACTCTTACGTAATCGGTGTTTACGCAACATTTATGGCAAAATTTGTAACGCTTTGTAACATGCAAATGTATAACGCAATACTTTACCTTACTAGAAAAGTGTTGCGTATATCAAATGGAATTTTGTTCGGAACTTGGACTTTAGTATGTACGTCAAAAAGAACAAAAGGGTGATCCGTTTTTGCCCGAGGGGCAGTTCTCTTTAAACTTTGACTATAGAAGGGTAGGTTCGGTTCATCTGGCGCATTGTTTAACGATTCCTTGCTATGCATGAAAATTTATTTACATAATTAAACGTCGGCCGTGCCACCCTCCAGTTTTGATTTGCGATGTCTACAGAGATTTCTACGCTCGTTATTTGCATATTTTAATGCTTAATTGAAATCTGCCATTAATTTCATCCAGCTTAGGTACCCATTTTGTATCTTGTAACAATAAAAGTTAAATAAATTCGTTATGATGTGATCTTCACTCACTTGCAAGAATATTTATATTTTATCAAAGCAAATATCTAATGTCCATAACATTTGAAAAGATAAAACAAGATGAATAAGATCAATGTGCTATTTTATCTGCACTATTGATGCAAATTCAAGATTAATAGCTACACTGTGTAATTAGATATTAACTTACAAAAGCAAAATTGAAACTAGTACGTCCGCTCTACATTTTATTTACAGATTCAAATCAATACCGCCATTCGAGCGTAAGGGTTAACTTTGAAAGGGATCAAATTGAATTCTGCTCAAGCACACATGCTCGCGTCTGGCCATTCATCAATTGTATCGTATAATGGGGGTAGAGTAGTCAACAGCTCACTTCCTGCACTCGTACATATACGTACATACAATGGTCTCACTGACTGTACTATTACTATAGTAATTAATTACCTTCCTGTAATACATTTTAGAACAGATTCTGCAAGTAATAAATAGTCTGTTAATGCAGCAAAGCGGCAAAAACCCTTTTGTTAAAGTTGTCAGTACAATTTATCTATTTACTATTTATTCAATTTTAGAAAAACTGTTTGTACTGATACAAATAAAACAGAAAAATAACATTGAGTCAGTTTCACCGCACTATAAAACAAATCGAACATTAGAATTAAATAAACCCGGTAACAGGCTTAGCCAATCCCAACTCAAAGAGCAAATGCAAATTAGGGAACGGCAATGTCTATTACTCAAAGCTAATAGTAATCTAAGGAAGGAAGTCGAAATAAGATAAACAATACCAGCCTTGATTGAGATCAAGTCGCGACTCACGGACAAAGAGCAAACGAGGAAATAAATGAACATATTTATGTTTACCACCACACCATTGATCATTCAGAAGATACTTATTATTATAACATTTTATAACTAGAAATAAATTAACTTCTCGGAAATATTAGGTAAGCTTTATGGAATTCAGGATCTAAATAAATGCGTATAAATTTACTAAGCACGCGTGAGCTGACGTCGTTCCTGACTCATGACGGCCTTTAAAGTTCTTTTTCCATGTGATAAAATTACCCGAAAGCTTTTTTATATCTGATCGACATGTTTCAAAATATGTTGGCACTGACGGGGATTCCTTTTTGTTTGGATTTGCCCACGTAATTGTACCATTTGTCTTGGACAATCGCCTTAATAATAAACAAGCTCTAGATGCCAGCGAAGTCGTCCATATAAACGATTCCGGGTTCACCCAGTATGAGTAATACAAACAGTATGAAGGATGTGGGACAAGACGGAGCTTTCAGACGGCCAGATGACTCACCGGCCCGGCCCGATGTATTAATACCGGAGACACGCCTCCTGGGAACCCAAACTAAAATAGCGCGGTGTCGCGTGACTTCAATATGGTAATACGCATTCATAGCTATACATTTTTTGAGATTCTTTCCACACCTACTAATATTTTTAGACGGTGAATCAATCTTTATTCGAATAAGGATAGTATTAACAAATTCAAATATGTTTCTGAAAACAAAGAGTATATAAACATTGTACAAGTAACGGATATTATAGGTGGATAGGTATTTGAAAATCATTGTATTGACTATGTATCTATTATACAATCTAGCGAACAAATCTTTGCATGACTTGTATAAATAATAGCAAAAAATCTAATCAAATATCAACAATGTCAGATGTTAACAACTACGTCATTTTTCTCCCACATCCTTGCAGACAAGGATAAGATAATATATAGAGCCCAATTAGCAAATCTTTTAGCTACTGCGTCTAAAGACCAACGTGAGTCACCGTCGCAATCGCAAGTTTTGTTTACAATAACAAATGATGACGACAAACAACTTACTATTGACGCCGAATACCCAAACATACACAATTATTGAAAAACTAATTATCTTATTTTTCTGATGAAACGTGCTGATATAAAATTGAGGACTTATCTAAAAATTCATGGTATCCACTTTGTACAGTTGTGCAAACAGAACAGATTGCAATGAAATATAAAACGTGAAAACATAAGAATTCGTTAGATGGAATTGCATTTGCGATCGACAATTGGCCCGGTCATGCCTAGGCCACTGCTAGCTACTGTCTGGTCACGTTCAGCAAACCAGAGACCGCAAACAGGTTCCATACAACTGAATTAAACAGATTGCCTTTTATTCTTTTCACTTTCGTGGGTTGTGACAACGAATTTCAATTTATATTGGCGCAAAGCCCTGCGTCTGTGACATGTCTAGTCAACGAGTCATAATGATAATGTTTACTTTGGCACCGATGAAAAATTGGGAAATATAAAAAGAAATATAAACTGGACCGGAAAAGTTTGCTCGATCTGTACAAATGCTTTGCTTGCTGTTTTTGAATTCTCTAAATAGTAATGAATTATTCCGGTCTGTGTTTGAATAGACTAACCAAACAATTGCTGAAAACGACAAAACAAGCTCAGGAAATAAGCTTAATTACTGAGTTGCGAGTCCGAGTTGCCCAAAGGGTCGGGGGTCTCTTTAAGTAGACACTTACGAATGTTTCAATGAAGGGAGCAATTATGGAAGAAATTTTCAACACCTCCTTGAAAAGGTCATCGCACCCTAAGCATTCGTGAAAATAAATGATAACACATCAAAACGGACTAGTTTGGAAATCTGATTAGACATTTGAATGAATTTTTGCTTTATAATAAATAGATTGAGCAGGCCAAGTATTTGCTGAACTAAAAAAGTTCTTTGAATAGTCCTTTACGGTCGTCCTTGTAACTACAAAAAAGGGACACAGATCAGATTTGTTTCTTTTGTGAACGTTGTTCATCTGTCACAGCTTACGCTTTTGTGAGGAGAGAAAATTTTAATACGCTAACGTAACAAAGATGCGACAAACCGGATGGAGTGGCGATTTGGTGATAAATCTTTTGTAAATGACAATACACACTGAGAACAATAGATCTCTGCTAAAACATAGCTTTGATAAGTGAACTTTGGGTACTATTTACTTAAGTGCTAAAATTCGTTTCTTATCAACAGTAGAGAACAATTAACCTTTGTGTATCGTCTATTCCTTTAAGTTTCTTCTTGACTCAATGTTTCCGAGTCTGTACAAGTTTATAGTTTATTATTAGGATTTTATTTTAAGTGAAGAAGAAAAGATTGCGACTCCCGTATCGAGGAGTAAACTTTGCTCTCTGAACTTGTAACTGAGTTAAGTCGACCCTCGGGATCATCCGGAGGCTCCTAATCAATATTTACTTACCTATCTTGATTTTAGTATATTCTTTTGCTCTCGTACATTTGAGCAAATAATATATTTACATTATTATTATCCTGCCATTTTTTTACATTATTAAGCCAGGAAAGCTGTTGCTGTAGCGAAAGCTAAAGCACAGGAAAAGCTATATAACACACTGGATAGTCCAGCCGGCCAAAAATATTTATACCGGCTCACCAAAGCTAGAGAGAAAAAGGCGAGGGATGTATGCTTAATAAAGTGTGTAAAGGATGAAAATGGAAAGGTAATTTCAGATGACGAGAGAATTAAAGATAGATGGAAAAAATATTTCGAAAGACTGATGAATGAAGAAAATGATTGGAACGGTGTGCTTGAGAATAAACCAGTGAATGAAGGATTAGTGAGAAAGGTTAGTGAGGATGAAGTGAAAATAGCAATAAATGGAATGAAGAATGGAAAAGCGATAGGACCAGACGGGATACCAGTTGAAGTGTGGAAGTTATTACATCTAGACGGATGGAAGTGGTTAGCTTTGTTCTTCAATAAGTTGATGCTGGAAGAAGCCATACCTGATGAATGGTGCAACAGTTCACTGGTGCCCATCTTTAAAAATAAAGGTGATGTGCTGGAGTGCAACAACTATAGAGGGATAAAGTTAATGTCACATAGTATGAAAGTGTGGGAGAAAGTTATTGAACGACGACTGAGAGAGGAGAGTAAAATTTCACAAAACCAGTTTGGTTTCATGCCTGGTCGGGGAACAGCGGATGCCGTATTTGCAATGCGCCAGCTGTGTGAGAAATATAGAGGCGCACACAAGAACTTGCATATGGTTTTCGTGGACCTCGAAAAGGCATATGACCGGGTACCACGTGATGTTTTATGGTGGGCCCTTAAGGAGAAAGGTGTGCCTGGGAAGTATGTGCAGTTGATCCGATCGATGTACAGTCGATGCAGTACCCAAGTCCGGTCTACTGCGGGCACCACGGCCAGCTTTAATGTGACGGTAGGCTTACACCAGGGATCGGCTCTTAGTCCATACCTCTTCTTGGTGATAATGGATGCTATTACATCGGACATTCAAGAAGAGGCTCCCTGGTGTATGTTGTTCGCCGATGACATTGTCCTGGTTGCAGAGAGTGGCCTTGAGGTCCAGAGCAGATTGGAGGCATGGTGGCAAAGGTTGGAGAGTGTTGGCTTAAAAATTAGCAGAAGCAAGACGCATTATATGTTCTGTGATTTCGGCGGTCTCTCCAGTCACGTGCCTATAACTCTAGACGGAGTGCCTTTACCAGTCTGTTCCGACTTCCGGTACCTTGGGTCACTCATCCAAGGTGATGGTGAAATAGACCGAGATATTACGAACCGGATCAACTCAGGGTGGATGAAATGGCGACAGGTAACAGGAACAACGTGTGACCCACGGATGCCACTCAAGTTAAAGGGCAAAATCTACAAATCCGTTATAAGACCTGTCGTCCTGTATGGATCGGAATGCTGGGCCATGAAGAAGACGGATGAAAAAAGACTACATGTAGCGGAGATGAGAATGTTGAGATGGATGTGTGGAGTGACAAGAATGGATAAGGTAAGAAATGAGTATATTAGAGGAAGTTTGAAAATAGCGCCAGTGACAGAAAAGTTAAGAGGAAACCGTTTATCTTGGTACGGACACGTGATGAGGAGGGATGAGACACATGTGACTAAGAGAGTAATGAATATGAATGTTGATGGATGGAGGGGTAGAGGTAGACCAAAGAAAAGATGGATGGATTGTGTGATCGATGACATGAATGAAAAGGGGGTGAACGATATAGGGACGGCTAACAGGGAAGAATGGAAGAGACAAACATATTGCGCCGACCCCAAATAGCTTGGGACCAGGGCAGGAAGAAGAAGATTATTATTATCCTGCCATTTAATTTATTGGTACTACGATATCGCATGAGAACTTTATTATCATATTACTCATTGTAACTTCAGTTATTAATTAACTTATAATGTTGCTTTCGTAACAACATCAAGCATGCAAACAAACTGGTATCTAGTTCATCTTACTCTAAACATTAGATAACGTGATGAACAAACTGAATGAATTGAATGAGCAACTCACCACATGCACCACTAAGATCCACTGTGCGATCTGGCGCATTTTTGAAATCAGCTTCTTATTCGACGGCATTGTCAAATCATAAATCCAACTTATCACAAATAAATCCAACAGTAAGTATGTAAAGAATCCACAAATAGCACAGAACGATCACCAACTTTATCGACCGTTTCACTACCGACACGCACACACACACACAGGTTACAAAACTAGACCTACACTTTCACACAAACTTGTTCTTGTTCTACGTACACGAAATGTTTGTTACAACAGTAGCTTATCTCGCCAATTATGTGTAAAGTCTAGGTGTTTGGCAGTAAACCCTGCGATATAACACCTAGGACGGCTCGGTTACTTGACGAGTCCAACTGTAGACTGACAACACTACTCAAACGCTATACGCGAATGTGTAAAACGGTGACTCATCGCCCCGCATACTGTTTACCGAGGCTTGAGTCATCGCGGTACAAAAAGCAACGCCAGCGATGAAGCGCTGCAGCAAAAGAACGATAGCGAACACTCTACACAACCAGCCGGAATTGTCAAGCGCTTCAACGCTATATTGTAGATAACTGACTCCATTAATACCTCCATTCCGCACGTGTCCCTGATTATAAAAGACAATAATGAACTTTAAGATTTACTACATAAAGCAAAAAATATTATTTAAGGCAATTGGGTAACCAAACGTAAACTTTCGCGTTTAGATTTCGATCGACTTGAGTTATGTTAGATTACGCTCGACTAGGTCGAATGCCGATTTGAGGTCGTTTACGCGATAGACACGTTGAAGTACCAATATAACAATGACAATAGAGAATGTTATAGTGATCAATGTGGTCTTAGGAATGCTGGCTCTGGTACCCAGTACGTAATTAAAATAGATACGAACTAGATTAAAATACTTGCAAGCGCTTTCGAAACAAACGTACTACGGTGTCGCTAATGTAAACAGCGATGCCAACAATAAATCTAGTTTAGTGACCAATGGTTCTTTACGTGTGACCGTTAATCGACAGTGTAGTAGTTAGCGAGCAAGTGATAATAAAACTAGTGGAAAAAAAGATACAGATCAAGACCCCTTGGGCTAAGTTTGGCTGTTTGGCATTTATGTGGCGACCTTTTATGGGCATCGTGTTTTTGCGTAACTTGATGTGAAACGCTAATTATAAACAAATATTCAAGTGGACTTTTAGAATTTAAATTAGATGGTAATTTTTGAACGAGTGTCGAGATCCACTTTACTATGTATAGTTATACAAAACAGTAAAACAATAGATTATATTTGTTGATTCTCACATTGTAACTAAAGCCAAGGATGGATCATTGTTTCTGGTTTACACCTTTCACAAAAATTCTTTATCTCTGTTATCCGACCTTAGGCCACCTTTGTTTCCAACAATAATATGGGCTATAGTGTTTCCTTTATGATTCTAAACCAGTATTTCCTGTTAATATGAGTGGGTATTACACAAAGAGGACACATAATAAAATGAACTAAATATAGCATTGTGTATTATGGCTATCCTTCTAGAACATTTTAATCTTTATGTGGTTTTAGCAAAGCTGGATTGCGTGGTAAGTATACTTGACACTATCTATTTCTTACTAATAATTATTATAAATCCGAAAGTTTGTGAAGAAGGATGAATGTTTGTAATTCTTGCACACAATAACTACTTAACGGATTTGGATTAAATGTTGACACACATGTACCTTATAACCACAATTAACACGTAGGATACTTGTTATCCCGGCCAGACCCAACTCTGAAGCTCTTAGCATCTAGTATGCAGCTAAAACTACATTGAAAGAAATCAGTAACTATACTTACATCCTTAAAATTGTATTATTCTAAATAACAACAGAATTTTAACTCAGTACGATATGAAATGCCTTTTGGAGTTCATTGCCACTTTAGCTTGACGTCTTTCAAAGAAATTGGCTCCAGCAATAGATAGAACTGGTGGAAAGAGGAGAGACCTTTGCCCTGCAGTGGCACACAACAAGCTAATAACAATAATAAATATTTATTTACTTCTTTTAGTTGTTAATCTTATATAATATCTAATAGTTTTGCTATTATTGTGTAATAAAAGCCCATTTTGACTTCTCGTGTAAATTTTTAAGTAATTCAGCAATACTGACAGACGGCGAAGGAAAACATTGTAAGGAAACCAAGCCTAAAATGGCTATGAGTGGTATGATTCTCTTCTGTATGCATACGTATTTACCATAATTATTTACTCTCCTAATAACACATTAAACAAACATTAACATATTAAATTATATGTTTTCTTATGATTCATCGTTCGCTCTAATTAGAAGCTTTTAAACATATTTATCTGAACATGAAAAGACCTCGTAATCAATACTCAATAATAAATTAACTTTTATCTTCTATAACATAAAATATAGCGTAGCCAGAGGTGTACACAATCGCACACACACATTTTACCAATGCTGTTATTAAGTCCCATGTAATAGGTTCAAAACTCAATAACACTTTGCCCAACCTGGGAATCAAACCCGAGATCTCATGCTCTGTAGTCGTGCTTAGGACCAATTACCACTAGACCAACGTGGCAGTCTTCAATGTCCACAAAAACCAGCAAACATGGAAACTTCTAAGATGACGGTTGACGTTTGCGTATTTTCCCGAGCAAACAATAATATTGTAAAAGTTAAGTGATAATGCCATCCAATACAGTCGTCAGTCTTATGTAGAATGCCATCTATAATATCTCGCCTGTGTTTTCCGAAGAGTTAGACACAGATGTACTGTTGTAAAGCAAAACGTAAACAGCTGCCATTACTAAGTCCCATTTGAATTTTGAATTTACATGGTGAGCATATTCCCATCTACCGAACTCAAATTCGTAGTGAGAAAATGTGTCCACAGAAAAACTCAATAATAATTTGCAACATTCGGAGATCGAATCCAGCACCTCAGTGCGGCTGTTGAGTGCAGAGTGCGGCTGTTGAGCGCAACAGCCGCACTCTAGATTGCGAAACCCATGAGACATGATGAACGAAGTTAAGTTTAACCGTTAGGGATGAGCAACAGCAAAATGCGTAGGCGTCGAAAATAAATGGCAAAACCAATTTATATAAAAGTTCCTAGTCGTATTATTAATGTTGTGTGGGTATGGTATTGTGTTTTATAAGTTAATAATTGTATTTCTCTCTATATACTTGTGATGATTCATTGTATTGTCGACATCCAGTCTAGGCGAGCACAGCTGAATACTCGTATAGTACTGTATATACTGATTTTTTATTCTTTTTGCTCAGCTCCTAAATGTCGTAGCGTGATGTTATATATACAACTAGCTGTGCTCCGCAGTTTCACCCGCGTATTAATATATTTTAAGTACGTAGGTACTAACCCCCAAAAAATATAATCCACAGTTCATCTCTTCTTGGCAATGCTCGGTCTTGTCGGGCGGGGGCGATGCGTCACACGGCTCGTTCGCACAGGTGTTGAATTATTTTCATTTTAAATTATCTCCTAAACTATGCGTCCAAATAACATGTTCTAAGGGCAAAGTTTATCTTCATAAACTTGAACTTGATGAGAAAGTGACTTTCGTTCATAAAAATGAATGCTTAATAAATCAATTTATATTTTCTTTTTTGGCTCTGAATACATTATTGTTAATTATGTATAAGAGATAGGCATATGGTATTGGTATTGCAGTTTGTTTTTCTAGATTTTTTTAAGACCGATATTTTTGTAGAATATTATATTTACGTATCACTAACCATTACGCCAGCCGGACTTACACCCGGATAAACAAGTTCAGCGGCACTTTTTCTTCCGACTTAACAATTAGTGCGTTTAAACAACCAAAAAAACTTTTCCTCAATATTAGTATAGTTTATTTTTAATCTGGCTATCTTATACAAAAAGAATTTTTCGAATCCGACTAGTAGTCATTCTAGAGTTTAGCGCGTTTAAAGAATCATTACCAAAAATGCTCTTCAGCTTTATTATATTAGTATAGATTGTCATCACATCATATCATACAATTGCAACATGGTCCTGCATCCTTGAATAGACAGATTAATTGTCCTGTTTTTCCAACATTTTACCGATTATTCAGTCCCATGTAATAAGTGGTGAACCTATTTCGAAACCCTACACACGTCTAAGCTCCGAACTGCTTCTAAGAATTTTCTACCAGACTGCTCAACCCATGAATCAAATCCAGTGCCTCACACTTAACAACAGGGCTTTCGACTACTAGACCAACAGCAGTAGTGTCATGTAATTAAGGTATTTTTATTTATTTATTTCCTAAAATGGACAGCCCTAATTCTCAAGAGTCTACCCACTCGCTAATAACTCGGTAAGTGTGAACAGAAATAAAATAGCAACCAACATAATATACCTAATGCCAATAGAAATATAACAGTTTTGTCTGTTCGAACACAACGCCGTCAAAAAAACCACTATAAAAAAATCAGATTTAAATGTTTTACACAAAACATGTATTTTCTTATAGTAATCTAATATTTTCTCGATCACTACCTGTTATAATAAAACAACTTTTATTATAACAGGCCACCGAATTAATCGTGTGTGTTATTGGTTTTTCTTTTTCATGACGTTTCAAATACATATTTTGCAGCTTTCGTGGTCGCAGTATGACTGCGACTAAAGTCACACCCGATTAATCTGGATAAAAATGGATTAAACATAATTTGTAACCTGACTTCCATACTAATACTAATATTATAAATGCGAAAGTAAGTTTGTTATTTCTTACCTTTCGTATCGTTTCCTTTGTATCTTTGGGAAACACATAGGCTACCTTTAATCGCACCAAATCTTTTGATGTAGATCAAATAAATCGATATCTCAATTTACGATTTTTCATTCCATTGTATTATGAATCTAAAAATACATCAAAAAATTATAATGTCGCGAAACACCAACACTAGTCCCTTTGTCTGGTAAGTAGTAATTTCAAAGTCTACAGAAACACTTGTCTTACCGCAGTATTTGTTAAAAACAAGTAGAGAAATAATTTTCCACTATAACGTTTACTAAATTATTCTTGCTGTTATTGTTGTTGATGCCTTATCTCAGTCTATTCAGTTTTACGCAACAATGTATTGGTAAACGTCTTCCAAATTATTTTAAGTTTAAGCATTAATAATAACGATGGAGGACGGAATACCCCTTCCAAAAAAAAATATAGCAGTTCCAGCACTATAAATAACGAATAAAAAAGGTGGTGGTATTTTACATACAACAGCATCACGCCTGTATTCTCCGAAGTAGTAGGCAGAAGTTTACAGAGTTGTCGCCTACATTTCACCAATACTGTTGTTATAAAGCCCCACGTAATGAGGCTATTGTCATTAATCGGGCATGACATAACTACCGGGCCGAATTCCAAACTCGGGTTGCTATTGCAAATTTCCTAACAGAAAAACTCAATAACACTGCCCGACCCGGGAATCGAACCCAGGACCTCATGCTCAGTACCACTAGACTTAAATATTACCTCTGCCGCACTGAAAAAGCAGCACTGAAAACGTGTTATTTCATAAATCGAGATTTTTTTCTGATAGCATCTCTGATAGTTCTGATCTCTATACATATTCATCTAGCAAGTTCTGATCTCTATACATTTTAAGAAAAGCCACCAGCTATGTTAAAATTAGAAAAAAACATTCAACAGGAAAATAAACTTAAAAATGTTATTCGCGATACAATGGCAATGCGGCCGGGCGAGTGCATAAGCGAGCGGCGATGATCTAAGCCCGAACAAGGTGAATGCACTCGTTTATTCGTTGTCGACCAACCTCTTATCGATGACTTCACCACTCTGTAGTACAGAATGACAGTTGTTAAGTAACAAACGTATTTTGTTCGTGTTCTCTGTACGTAGTTTATACTGTTTTCATGGTAATCTGAGCTTATACATCATTTAACAGCTGTTTGGCATGCATTGTTTAAGCCTGAAGGATTTAGGTCTGTACGTTCAAAGACTTTTTGTCGAATAACTTGTTTGGAATGTTGCGTAGAATTTTCGTACTACATATAAACAATAACTGATCATGAACGAAAAAGGGCAAAAATATGTGTCTTAACTAGTATATCTACATATGTTTTATTAATCATTAATAGTACGTTGCCCCACACTAAGATTTTCTAACCAATCAATCTGCCTAGCCTTTTTCCAATTACGTTCGGGTCGGTTTCCAATCAATTCGGAAGCAGCTTATACCAGTATTTTACACGGAGTGACTGCCTATCTGACCTCCACCACCGTTACTGGGTAACACAATATCTCGTTGTAAGACTGGTTAACAGACTCTCAGGCCTCTGACTACTCGTTACGGCCGTCATAGATCTTAATTCGGCAAACCTGGACCGATAGTTTAACGTGCTATCCGAGGCCCGGAGGGGTCTCTATATGAAATTATAGTCACTCATCCACAGACCAACCGCAGCTAGTACAGCTTAAAATCGATCGATCGATCTGTGCGGCTGTTACTTAGCCACAAGCCCCTCACGTGAGTAATAACCGTTTAACGATAATTAATATGAATGTGTCTCACGAAAGTTATTATACAAAGACACTTATTTTACCTCAAATGCAGACCTACCCAGACCCGGAACAAATAATTGTAGTAATAATTTAAGAATCAGAGCAAATACATGAGATTCCCACATGAACTGTCGTACGCGGTTACCGCGCCTTACATATTAGAAACAAACTGCTATGATCAGTCAGTTGGCCAGACGTATCCTTCTTAGCAGTGGTCAGCGAGGAGTACTAACAGCGGAAGACGTTCCCAGGCAGTTGATGACTAATACGTTAAACTATGTCATGGATATAGCATATGCAAGAAACACATGAACAAACAGAATCGGTAAGAATCTGTTTGTAGGCCAGACAATTATTGTCTTCATGTAAACAAACAACTCGTAACCTTGGGTTTGGGATGACGTTCATCAGCACTGTGTACATTACAAACTCTTTTTTTTCTTTATATTTAATGTCTTTTTCTGTGGTGATCGGTAGTAACTACAGAAAGCCACCTGCTACGATCCTTAGATACTCCTTTTGTTTTGTTCACGTTCATACATCTAATCATACAAGCGCGCCGGTTACAAGTACTACGCACTCGTTATTTTTTCTCCGACCTATTACTTTTTAAAGTATGAGTATTCAAGAAGCATCTGTTAGCCATACAATTTTTTGTATCATAAGCACGATGTAGAAACCCGACTCTCGACACTGAGTTTAACTGCGTCACTACACCACTTCTAGTTATCTACGATGCATTTTATGTGCCACAAATTTGACAACAGAAACACATATTTATTATTACTTAGAAATATCACAAATAGCTTATCCAATGCGGAAATCTAACAAAAACCTGAGTTTTGAACGGCGCATCATACATGTGCTTGCAAGGTAATCAGTAACACATTGATTCTGATAAACTTAACAATTTAAAAGAAAAACAAAGCTATAAAAACGCAGAAAATATATATCAACTGGGCCCAACATTTTTTAAATATTTTCTGCTGCTGTAGTGCGCTTTCACCTTAAATAACCATTTTTATAGATGCTTTAGATTCTTCATCAATAGCGGACAATAAAAATTGCATCAAATAAAATTAAGTAGGTGAAGAAGATTCTTAATTACCTATTCGGGTAATCTCAATCCACTTATCAGTATAAGTAATTTTCATATTGTATTTATCAGTATGTCGCTGTTATCAATGAGTCACGGTGGTGGTTCCCAACCTTTCGCCGGGTCACATATGGCGCAGCAACCACTCACGTGGACGTAATGAGTCATTTTGTCGCAGGTGTTCCATTTGACGCCGTTGTCAAGTAGTCGTGTACGACGAGTGACAAGCGAATTCGATGATTAGTTTTGTAGTGAATATTGAATGTGAAGAATATTTTTTTCATTTCTTTTAAGTCATACTTTTAAACAATATTATTTTATGGCTTTTGAGCAGAGCGTCTTCGTATTAATATTATTATTCCCTTTTTAATTATAATTACAATGCTATTTGAGTTATCAAATAGCATTGTAATTATAATTAAAAAGGTTTGTAAATGTTGCTAGTTTAATAATTGTGTCTAGTGTTTGTTACATCTTTGTGAAACGGGTTTTGAGATTTTAGATTCACGTTTAATCAAACTTTAACGATAAAAAAAATCATGCTAGCCGACTATTCGGCCCTGTAGTGTAGAACTCTCTTACTCATTCAACTTGTGACACAGCAATAATAGTCAGTGATGCGGAACTGTGACGTATGTTAAGGGTAATGTGCCATATTGTGTCCCAAATTGTGAATTAAATAGTAATACATATTTATATATGAATTAACATTCATCGTTTCAGTATTCTGTTGAGTCAGGTACAATTATAAATTATAATAAATATACTGCACTAAAGTTTGTTAAAACCACGTAAGACTCCGAGTCACAGTTTATTTGAGAAAAATATAAATTTAAAACTGGGTTGAAGTACTTTTCTTCTTGTCGTATGGTGTATGAACAACCTAGTATCAGAGTTTGAAACACCCATAGTCCTCTAACATGGCTTTATACACCATCGAGAACATTTCTCCGGTGTGCTAGTTTCCTCACAATACTCAAAGACTACACCGAAGTTATGAAAGACACATTTACAACGTGAATTTTCATCATATTGAAGAAATATATATTCCCTTCTAACCGCCTCTCACTTAAAGCTTACAACACACAAGGATATAGGCATGCCCAACTGCGGCAACATGCGTTAGGGGCAGCGTGACTGTGCCCTTAAATTACCAGAAGGCACCTTTCTGTGAAATTATTGCGTCAATCAGAACAGATGGATTTGTGTGACAGTGAGTAATAAAAGGATCACTACATAGTGGGATAGAGTTAGTCAATGGTGAGTTATAGTCATCATTATTCATCATCATTAATAACAATGCCTAAATGGTTATGATGAAATTTGTGGTTTTGTGAAATAGACCATTACTATACGCAGAATAACATACCTTCAAATATCAAACAGCAGAAAAATATATATAATATAGGTATGTATTTGGTTTAATAAACATGAGGATTATATTATATGCCTACCAAAAATCGCATTATTTAAAAATATAGTTAAATATTTAATAAAATTAGGTATGTCCAGATTTAATTATAAAAAGCTCGGATCAACCATCTAATACCGTTTGTAGTGCAAGGTTCCTTTTAATTATTATGTTTAAAATCAGATAATTTCTGCAGTATGGTAATTTAATAAACTATGGGCAGATAGTTGATCTGCCGTCATTTTTCCAAGTGACACCAAAAGAAAAACTGGTATGACAAGAACAGAACCATAATTCATACATACCATCTACAGTATGTACATATGTGTTTTTATACCTTACAACTTCTATAGCACAGGAAACCAAACAAAAATACATTCTGCAGTCTTGACTGTTGAAATGTTGTCTTTACCTACAAGCCTATTTTCCCATTCCCATTTTCCTTGTAATCTTTTACAAGGAAATACTAAGGTACTACTAGACCTTCTCAGTCGGAGCCCGAAGCTTGGAGTTATGTCCGGTTAATGGCAATTGGCTCACCACCTATTATGACGTGGCACTTGTAAACTATCGGTAAAATTTGAGTATATTATTAGTCCACTTTTTCCCATCAGGGATTACAGGCGTGAGTCTATGTATTTAGATACTAGCGGTCCGTCCCGGCTTCGCACAGGCGAACATTTAAACCTTGGGTTACATTATTTAAGTTTTAGAAGGATCCCTAATATTTTCTAGTAATAAATATTCAATAAACAAAATATTAGTCATTCAAGGAACAACGAAACTTCACAGTACCTAACTACATACCAAATCATCACAAACTTTACTCTTACTCATAATATAAACAATATTTTTATCATGTATTGTTTTAATGGAATCCCTGTTACTCATGTAAACGAAATATTACGTCAGAGCCGTTCAATATAAATAAAGAAGAATTAATCTGACGTAGTAATACGTCACTATGATGTCAGGCGCATCGGGGAAAATGTTATGATTGATACATACTCGTAGTTATAAGTAAAAACTTGTATATTTAAAAATCTGCTTAGCTTTTCCCCACTATTTCGGGGTCGGCAACCGATTTCTTGCGGGAAGACGAGTTTTTGACGGAATTTCAAGCCTCTGACTAGATGAAGTGGCAGTCATTAATATTTATTTGACAAACAGGACCTAAGGTTTTGCTCTCCAAGGCACGGAAGGGTCTCTATATGAAATGACGGTCACTCATCTACAGATCGGCCGCGGCGAGTGCAGGTTAACCTCCACCAGGAGCCCCTCCGAAACTTATATGTCTATTATACAAGGTCCTAATTTATTAGATAATTTCCTCTTAAGGGGTCAATGTGTAAATGATACGGATTAATTTAAGCCATAATTAAAATTTCGACAACAATGTTAATTTTTCCTTATTGTTTGCCGTTCGAGGAGCAATACTATGGTTATTGCAAATAATGTGTTTCCTCCATTTAATTCCTGGCTTATGTGAATATATTTGACTTATATATTAACCCTTCCAAAGTAAATTACTTAATAAATTAGGTAAAGAAAAGCATTCGCCATTGTAGACCACTGTCGCTTTGTTAGTGTCCATCGTTACCCTCGACCGATCATCTGCCAGAGTGACAGCTGCCGCGATACCAATACCCCGGTAAATGTTGGTGCAGGACGGTGTTGTTTTAATTCGGTAAGTATCCGGCACAGCATCCATGAAGGATTATCCACACATTATCTGTTGGCTCATTAATTACAAGACACAATAGATTTTTATTGTTATGAAGTACTAATTCTTACTTACTGGTCCAATTTGAAGGGAAAGAAAAACGTCGCACCATCACTTTATAATTGATGAAGTAGTCACAGGTAAGAATAGTCCATTGTGAATAAAAACAAAGGCATTTCTAACTACTTGTCATAAAAGGGCGCCATAATATTAAATGTTTTTCTGTAAATACATATTTATAAAGTACATACAATTTTGATCAGAAACATAGCATCACGCCTGTATTCCCCGAAGAGGTAGGCAGAGGTGTACACAATTGTTGCACACCCCCATTTCACCAATGCTGTTATAAAGTCTCATGTACTATTGCCATGTACCAGGCATAATTCCAAACTCTGCAACATACTGAGCATTCATAACAGAAAAATACAACAACACTGTCTGACGTGGGAATCGAACCCAACACCCTCCGCAGTCGCGCTTGGGACTACTAAATCAGCATCTATATTATAAATATTACGCAAAAATATGCTCGATTCTATAAGGAAAATGAGCGTAAATAGCGAAATCCATTAAACATGCATTATTCAACCTTGCATAACACGATACCATTGTGATCGTAAATTTCTATGGAACTGATCTGTTGAACTTACTAGGAATACATATTAATACCCTCAGTTTAGATAATACTGCGAACATTACAACAGTATTGATTATTACGTTTCTAGGTAATGTAAAGGACTATTTCCTCCTCCTGTCTGTGGAGCGACCGACAGTCGGTCGATTGGCAATATGGCGCGTGTGTGGGGCCATATGTTCACGGGTGGACAGCGTGCTACCTCCTTACGTATACATTATGATATCTTTGTTTTTTGATATGGAAAGCACTATGGTGATGTATAGAAGAATTAAAGTATATTAAATTTCCTTGAATACGGTATATAACATGATAGACAAAAAAAAAAGAAAAATACGTTAAATTTGGCGGTAAACGCAAAATATCGTAATTTTTTACCTATTTTACATTATAATACATATGAATTATCATTTTGTAACGATAAAAACTATTAATCCCGATACAGTATACCTATTTACATTAATCTATTGAATAATATTGATACCCGTACATACATTTTTATTAAATAAACACGTTATCAAAAAATAACGGCCGGCGGAGTTCGTTGCCCCGTTATGGAAAGTGGAATTCTATTTATAGAATACTCGCTCGACTGGCTATATTGTTATTGTTTTGTGAACATAAGAATATAATCTACACATTAGATAACTCATATTAATGCACAGTTATAAGGATTAGGATATTTATCGAAATTAATCTAGGTACTTACCAGTACTGGGTACCGCCCACTGTTTTTATCAAAATATACGTAATCACTAATCACTCACTCACTACACTCACTAAATCAAATACTACACTATATTACCACTGCGTTATAACAATAAAAAAGGTAGGTCATCGCTTTAAATAAAAAGATATTACGATAACAAACACGTGGCGGAGCGTCGACCTTGTACCTACTATTGCGTCATCATTACGTAATTTTGAATTACGTTATTTTTATTCTAAACTTGCACAATACAACTTTTTGTTTGTTTATATAGTTAATGTAGTTAATAATTAACACTAATAATAACACTTTTATGGAAACTAACAAGTTTTACCGCGAAAATTGAGCATTTATTTACGCGTCATGCCTCGAACGCTGCAATGAGCCGACTGTCGGTTCCTCCACAGACGCGCGTTTTCAAGATGGCGGCGCCCCACTGACTAGAGGTATATATTTCTGTGTAGAGACCTATAAAGGGTCCTTCACAGACCACTTCACAGAAATGGCCCATGCATCGCAGTGCGAGTGGCTTACTGACTGGCCAAACAAGGCGTGTGGCCTACCCTACTACTTGGTACAGTCAGCAAAACCATTCAAAGTTTTCAAATTTCATTTTTCACATTTAAGACTTCTAGTTATTCTTTTTACGAGACGACGAATCAAAATAATACTTGGACATGATGATTGAATTATAATGAGATCTCACTTTAAATTGGTGACTGTATTGAAACTAAAAACTTAAGGTGAATATTTAATTATCTCAATAGATAAAGCAGTTCACTAAAAGGTAAAACCAAATCTACGAAGTCAAGTCCGCCATCGAAGAAAAACAAAAATTTCAATGATTTTTTACATAGATGTCAGGCTAAAGTTATAAATGTGCTTTCCACAAAAAATTATAAAGTTAGAGTTCGCATCGCATGCGTTAATGCGTTTGAAAGATTTACCTGTAAGAGGATTCTAATGTCATATAAATTTAATGAATATTTTTAGATAGTTTTGAAACTCAGTGGGTAAAATAACCGATGGCGGTTTTTGTTTTTTTTTTATATTCTTAATCAAAATTACCCCTTTAGGGTCAATCTATATCGTAGTAACTACTTGGATTTTAGGTAATTACACAAATTCATTTACATCCTGAATAAAGTAATGATGACTAACCAAGCTGAGATTATTCACAATATCAAGCATACAAGTTTGTTATTTTACTCTCAGTTTATAAAACAATATCTTAACCAAGATCGATGCTGACGCACATTTTAATCAGAAACACAATTATATTGTCAGAGAAGAAACATTCAACTAACGTCATTTATTTAAAGGTTTGCGGAAACATTTATTTAAACAAATATAACTCGCCTTCGTTTAGCTTCAAATCGCTCTAGTGCAAGGTTTTATATTTAAATTCAAGAGTCAATAATCTTTAGTGTCCCAAATCATTACATGTCATTTAAATAATTTATTTTTGAAATAAACAATGCCTTTGTACTGAATTGTCTTTTACTTCTTTTTGTTTTTGTGTTATTTGTGTACATAAATTGCAAAATAAATAAAGGTGAGGTAGTCCCAGTAAGTAAACATGACTTAACATAAGATAACATAGCAACACACCTGTATTCCCCGAAGGGGTAGGCAGAGGTATAGAATATTGGACACCCACATTTCACCAATGCTGTTATTAAGTTCTATGTAATAGGTGGTTAGCCTACTACCATCAACCGGCCACATATACAGACTCCGAGCTATCACTGAGAATTTCCTAACAGAAAAACTCAATAACAATGCCCGACCAGGGAATCGAACCCAGGACCTCATGCTCGGTAGTCGCCCTTGCGACCACTAGACCAATGAGGCAGACGGCGCCTGTTATTAATAAACAACCGCCAACAATTAGCAATTTTCTGTATGTTATTAAGATGATCCTCAAATATTCAAAAGACTTACGTCAAACCATTTCACGTCATGGGTTATTAATTAAAGTAATGAAACGAGATGATCTCATGTTAAGCTTTAATACATATGACCTTCCAGGTTATGGGAATAACCAGCACAACCTGCCTTATCATGACGAGTAAGAAAACAATATTGCTATACACAGAATTCTTAGTTAACAGAATCATTAATTAAACTATCAGATTCGCTAATTGAACTTTACTGGGAAATTAACCTACAAACAAATTAAAGCGGTAATTGATAGTTCTGATAAATTCAAATTGATTTTTGTTAAAGATAGTTCGAAACAAAGTACATGGTATAGATATAGAAGATGTAGTCACTGGGATTGAGAAAGGTATATTTGACCGTGTAGAAAAGATGGACGAAAGGAAATCTATAAAACACCATAGTACCTAGTGAGTATGTATGGAAGAGCTGGGGCAGGCTAACCTCGGCGATCGTACTAGAATTAAATTGCGGACATTTCAAAAAAAGGAGAAAATTTATTTCTGTCTATGGCCAATAGAAAACAGTTATATGAATGGCATAATGACAAAGCGAAAGATACAAATCAACAAAACGCCTTAACGTTGTGTGCTTCTAGGTTGATAATAATAAAAAGTAGAGCAAAACTGATACGTGCAATGATACATACAAATGCTCGGAAACGACTCACGGGGGCTCGGCTCGGCGCTGAAGAATACCGACACTATATATTATATAAATACATTGCACATGTATGCACATAGAATGTTTGGGTATGTTACTCATTGCGCCGTAGTAATTGCAGGCCAAAGACATTGAGTCATCCACCAACCAGACGTGTTTAGAAATCAGTACATGTTATGAAATATAAATATTAATTATTATAAGTACTCTGATATAACAATAGGTTATAGACAAAACAATGACACACCCTCGGTTAAACAGTTTACACATTGCAATGACGTTTAAATAGGGATGTGAAGATTGACTCATTACATCTTGGTCGATAAACAGGTCAGCTACTAATATGATCTGAAATATAAATAGAACGTAACCTTGGTAGGTGTGAAGTATTATGCGTATTACAAATCAGTTAACACGGTGACCTCCAAATTTATTGGTTCATAATTGGATGATCATTAAAATAATTAAGCTTGAGTTAGTTCCTTAAGCTAATTTGATTAGTCATCGTCTCTAGCGAATTGATTTGGTTGCTAGACCCTTTGTGCCATATCTCAAGAAGTCTATATATGTACCGGTAATAAATAAATATAAATAAATAAATTGTTTATTCAGAAAAAGTGCAATACAGTTCACAATTTCTTGCAATTAAAATAAAGCAGACCTTGCATATTTGCCTGAACTAGGTTATAACCTGTGCCTCAGGCAAAGTACAAAGTACAAGAAATATTGGTCGTAATTTTTAAATAAATGAATACAAGATAAAAATCTCATTAGGCATCCAGTTCCATGGTCCAGGTTTTATTTCAAAATACACCTGCTGTTAAAACCAAGCATTTTTTTTTTCGAAACCTTTACTTAGTACAGTACTTTAATAATTCAAATAGAAAAATTTTGCGAGTATGTTGAACTTACTTTCTTTGAAGTAAATATTTAGAAACTACGTCTTTCTATCTTTTCTTCGTGTAGATACTTGTACCTAGTACTAATTAGAATACTCCATGGCTAGTTCAGAAAACCTGCTCAAGACGTGTTAGATTATTGTAATTGTAAACATACCCGCGAATCATAGTATACCCGTGAATCGTGAAGTCAGTGCCTACAGTCTTGCTGAAATCCGGTATCTTGATGGCGTATTCCGGTAACGACCCCGTTCACCTCCCCTTTCTGGTTTGCTCTTAATTTCTTTACCCACAGTGATCCAAGGAAACAGCAACATTGTTTGGCTGTAGGAGCTTTTAGTCTTGGCGATCAGCAATTCAGTCGTAGTTGCAATGAAACGTACCCTGACCGAGCGCAAAGAATAACAAAAATGAGTTAAAGCGTTGACGCAGTCGCAAAATCACCAATCATTGAAGCTAAATGTGGTTGCCTACTTATGTCCTAACATAGAAAATCTAACGTTATTTCTGTCTAAAGTTCAGTTACTATATTCTTAAGGACGCTGAATGACTCACGAGTTTAATCCTGACTCATCAAGGAATCGACAGCCGGCAAATCAATCGCATGTTTTATTAATTGGTCATCTGAATCACTTGCCCATATCGTTTGTAACTTGCATGTAATTGTAAATGAGTGATTGTGTGACTGGAATTCCATAGGGATAATTATCATGCTTGTGACTCAAAGGTGAAGACTAAAATACTAATGAAGGATATTAGAATAGTATATTGCGCAGGTATTACAGACATTAATATCTGTAATTAATTGTTGTGTGGTATTGATTACAAATAGGGCAAGGCTGATTGTGTTCAAACGTGTGTCATTTGTTTTTTGATAGTGATGGATTATCAGATTAATAAAAACTACGGAAAGGTTTTTTTTTGTATAATGACTTTCGTGAGACATATTCATATTAATTATTGTTTAACGGTTATTAGATACTCACGTTCATTCTAACAGCGTTTTTTTTTTCTCAAAGCAGAAACGCTTTTGTTATAACCGTTAAACAATTGAGAAGAAAATGGTGAGTAATTTTAATTACATATTACAATTATGCCTGTAAATATTGCGCGAAAGGTTAGCACAGGAGTATTGTTGTACACTGAAAGCTTAGTTAATACCTAGATCTCCATGGTAGAAATTTTGAGAAATTTTGCGAAACAAATTACTAACATTTACTCATTGGATAGAGTAGAGACTGCAAGAAAAAGAAAACTCCGTGAAAGTGCCGATTACCCATTGTTATTTATAGAAATTAAAACATAATGATGATGATGACCTTGAAGAGTGAGATTCACAATTAATTACTATACTAAACTAGGCGCCACACCTCAATACAGCATTCCTCATAATTACCTTCCAATTCGATAAAGTAGGTAATCGCACCAGTTGACTAATATACCAAACAATTTATTTTAACTTGAACATACAAATTACGGTCACTTGTCACACATACCTACCTCATTACTTAAATAAACATTCCTCTTTAACTTAAACCGTTGACTCATCAACTTAAAAAGGATAACTTCGTTTGAGTTGACTGAACATGTAGACTGACCGACTAACACTACAAGACACACTTTAACCAAATAACTTACCACGTCAAGTTTTAGCTGCAGAATTTTTATTCCATTGCCTTTTGTATTCGAATTTTCGTGGATATCCACTATAGATTTTCAACACAAAAAGCAGTGAATTACAAATAATAATTTGATTCGTTTCGTAAGCTCATAGTAGAAATACAACGGAGAGTTGAATGACTGAATGAGTCACTCTTTCACAACGCTACGTTCTTGAAAAGGTCATCGCGAAGTTTGTTCATTGATTTTTTATTTCTCACGATTGTGTGGGTGTCTGTGTCACTTACACACTTGTGGGTGAAATGTATTTTAAGCTCATGACTAAGATGACTTTCGTTTGATATAAAGTTACAATTCTTTCTTCAGGTTTTGGCAAGATATGGCTTAAGACTGTACTCATTCAAGATTTTATTTACATAAATATTTGATGAGTCTAATAGATAGTGGCACGAGTGTGATAGTGAGAGGTTATAAATTTAACTAAAAAATTCTAGTTGCAAGCCTACTTTAGATTGTCCAGGCTGTACTATCTGTTTTTCTAGTGAACTTAGTTTTATTTCATTATATCTAAATGGATAATACTACCTCGTTGGTCTAGTGGTCGCAAAGGTGACTGCTGAGCATAAGGTCTTGGGTTCGACTACCAGGTCGGGCAAAGTGTTATTGAGTTTTTCTGATGGGAAATTCTGAATAGCAGCCCGGAGTTTGGAATAGTGCCCGGTTAATGGAAATAGGGATCTATTCCAACTCACCACATAGCACTTAATGACAGCATTTATGAAATGTGGGTGTACGACTGTACACCTTTGCCTTCCCCTTCGGAGAATACATGTGTTATGATATGTAAAGGGATGACAAATACTGAGAGGATACAGAAATCCTGTCTTTGACAATGTTGTTTATGCTGTAGGTATATGAATGTCTTTGAGTATTTGATTTATACCGAAAGTATATACTAGAAAATATTATCCATATTAATCTTATCAAATCCCAGCTTTACTCATGTACCGATTGGTTGCTTGCTAAAGGAGCTTTATAAAAAAAATTACTTTGAATATGTAGCTTTTTATAGATATTTTGGCATTTCATCAAAAAATATGAAGCTCTTGGATGTTATTTTATCTCCATAAATATTATATTCAGGTTGGTGAACCAAATGATGGCATAAATATACAGTCATGACCTCATACGACCATTTAAAAAGGAAGACAAATACCTACTGTTGCCTTATATATTAACTATATATCATAATGTTTGAGTCATTGCGGGTCCATTCATAAAAGGCATTTTTATTCAATATTGTCGGTATAGTTATTTTGTTGTCGTGTCGAGATGAATTTTATGAGAATTTCATGCCTATTGTTTTGTTAGTCACGGTAACAGGGAATTTTACACGTTTCGTAAAAATGTGTGGTCATCATATTTGAAGAAAATATTTCTGTATCAGAATCAGAATGAATTATTTATTATATAACATAACTAGCTCATACCTGTCTCACTGATCTTTGATCACCACGCTAGCTCACTGCTGGTAGATGATTTCAGACCATAAAGTCCAGGTTTCCTCACGATTTTTTCCTTAACCGTATGTCTGTGATGTCTTAGATTTACTAAGAAAGTAAATAAACGTCATTGAAAAAGCCACAAACTGTGGCTGAAGAGGCGGGCCCGTCCCCACTCGGCCACCACGACAGTTATTTGCAAGAAGATCAATAATTATTTTGGGTAACGGTAAAGCGGTTCTAAGTCAATTAACCAAAATCCCTGAAATTGCTTTATCTACCTTTAATTTATAGATTAGCAGAGAGTTATTACCAGATGCCTAAGACAATTACGATTCAACTTTCTCTCACATGCTGTTGTTTAAAACCAGTTTGTGCAATGCTATAACGAGACATCAGCTTTATTTTTGTGTAATAAGCATCGAAATGTACGTACACTTGTACATGTATACTTTTAGACGGAATCTTATTAGCTATTTTCTTGTCTAGAAAATTGCTAGGAAATGACACGCAAAATCTGTCCTTAAATTTCGAAATACGAAAGTGTGAGTGCACTCATGACTTTAGATATGAACACCATGACAGTGTCGATGATAGTACTGTTTTTATTATATACTACGTGGGCTGGCGGAAGTGCTGTACAAAATCACATCGAAAAAATCACTCTAAATTTTCATAGAATTTCCCAATTTTACAACTTTGTGCAGTTTAGGGAAAGATTACCTCAAAACGAAAGGAGGAAAGAGAAGAAGGGAAAGCTGGCAAGACCTGGAGAAATAGTTGTGTAACAAGGTAAGAGAATAGAGTATGAAGTTAAGTCAAATAATTCAAATCAAAGCTCTACATTTTGCTAATCCACACATACGCAAATCTCGTGATAGTTCCGATGACTTAACATACTTATTATAATAAAACAACTTTTAACCGGATTAATCGGGTGTATTATTGGTTTTTTGTTTTTCCGGACGTTTCGAACACTTTGCAGTGTTCGTGGTCGCAGGAGGACTGTACATACTTATTTAATCCTCATTCATCAAAAACAACATTCAAAATAAAAAAGGTGACGTACCTAAGTTCAATGTCAAATAATACACGAACACTTATTTTCGTCTGATAATATAAATAGCAAAGGAAAGTATGAGTTTTTATAAGATTTTTATGTACGCCATTAACATTTTATAGCCGTGCCGCACTCGATGAGATCACTCCAATAAGTGGGGTTGGATTTGGTCCATACCTTTACTGCGCAATAAATTCAAGTGTGAGATTATGTAATCTCACACTTGAATTACATACCTTCATCTTATTTGACAGTCTTAAGTAAAGCATTTTGACCTTTAATAAGCCTACAATAATAAACCAAACTCATAGTATGATACTATTAAGTAGAGGTTTTTGCTTTCTAATGAAGGCCGCAATAATAAACGAAACTCATATTATGAAACTGTTAAGTAGAGCTTTTTGCCTTTTAAAAGCTCGCAATAATAAACCAAACTCATATTAGTATACTACATGTATGGGAATGAGATGTTGAAATGTATTTTTTATTGGTCTATTGGTGCGATTACTGAGCATGAAGTCCTGGGTTCAATTCTCGGTTGGGTTAAATGTTATTGGCTTTTTCTGTTAGGAAATGTTCAGTAGCAACCCGGAATTTGGAAATATGCCCGTTAGATGGCAATAGGCTCACCATCTAATGCATGAAACTTAACACGGTAACAGTCTAGTTTACCGGGATACTGTATTTTTTTATCAAAAATGGATAAACGTTTGTCCACCAACTCGCCTGATGGTAAGCAACGGTGTGGCCGAGGATGGAGCACGTATATCCAGAATAAATCTATTCACTCTTAAGTAGAATGGATATATTTGGGGAGAACGATAGTTGGGGAGTTGATGCGACTGCCAAACCCGTCCCTCACAACGGTTGCACCAGACTACATCCCGAAACACGACTAGGTCGCTTCACGGCATGGCTTCGTCCGGTGGGTGGTAACCAGCCGCAGCCGAAGCCTCCCACCAGAGTTGTGTTGCCTGTTTTGCACCACCCAGGGGCCAAGTGTAGGGATTCCTTTTTAAGGGTGCACTGCTACGGACGCGGGCAACTCAGCCCCAAAAAACTATTGTACCTGCTTTGCAGACAGTACCAGTGTTAATTACGGCACTAAGCAGCGGTTAAGAGCGATATTGCCGCATTTCTTCAATATTTTTACCACGCAAATTATTTCTCACCATCTTTTATTACGGAGCATCAAGTTGGATAAATGTAAAGGCCCATTTACACGGTGTAAATGGCTGATACCTGTTCGATTTAACAATTTGAACACTACTTTGATGATACAACATTTTCTTGGTCTCATCTAAATTGCTCTGTGTAAAGCAACGTTAGAATACACAATGAAAGTCACGTGTTAGTAATTTATTACAATTATTTCCTTGATATTCAAGGAAATGACTTCACGGAAGTTTTCTGGCTATGTGATTTAATCGAAAAAATAATGATAACATATATTATCACACTGATAAATTAATAAACTAACTAAAATACCAAAAATGATAATAAAGAATACTTTTATCTATATCTATAAGGAGATAATAAGTCATACGACTTGCATAATATTATGTAATATATGAAACTACTAACTGTCTCGCCCCGTCTTCGCAGGACGACGGCTTCTGTGATGATTTTTTCTCGAAAGTTATTCTAAATTTCTACAAAATATATCGATAAATTATAATAGCATCATAGCATCATGCCTGTATTCCCCGAAGGGGTAGGCAGAGGTGTATACAATTGCACACCCACATTTCACCAATGCTATTATTAAGTCCCATGTAATAGATAGTGAATGTCAGAATATATAATGACCCTTCTATGTAGGTACACTGTTTACACGTTAATGAGATACCAACATTATATGCAATTAAATGATTATTCTATTTTATTGGCTTGGATTATTAGGTGCGCGTGTGCGCACCTAATAATGTGTCGGTATCAGATAATAAACTTAAAGGGGTTCATTGAGAAGTACCACTTAAACAACTTCTGAACTGAAGAGTTATAAAGTTAAGTAATACCAACATTGTAGTCACAATACACTGTAAGTGTAGTGATATAATGAAACAGTAGTCATCATTAGTACGAGGTTCTTGTTTATTGATAAACGAAGGAAACGTTAAGTATGTTTAATTTCTACTATCTACTGGTTTAATTGTCTAGTAAACCAATAACTTTATATTTCCTCTATGAATGGTTGTTTGGACTTTATTTACTTTTATCGATTTATCAATTACTTTGAGTAATAGTTTATATTAACCGTAGATTATTGTGCGAGTACTTATTCGCTAGTTCTCAAACATTTTTATTGAACTGATGAACTCCTATGTCCTCCAATATTGCAGCTTTTTATTGAGAGCAAACATCCGTAGTTGTAATTAAATTAAAGGCGTAAACTAGGCTGGCTTATTGGTCTAGTGCAGGCTTTCCCAAACTTATAACCCCACGTACCCCTCGAAACACCCGAGACGTCTATGAAACCCTGTATAATATAGCTCTAGAAAATACAAGGTTTTTATTTGAATATTATTATTATAGAATGAATACAACAATAAATGTTTATAACACATAAATCTTATCCCGTAATAAGATCAAGGTGTACGTACATCAGTTTGAGAAACCCTGGTGTCCACTAGTTGCTGAGCGTAATCTCCTAAGTCCTGTTTCCGAGTAAGACTGTATTATTGAGTTTTTCTTGAAGAACCACATTAAGTGATGCTCTTACGGAGTCCCATGTTGCTACAGAGAATTAATTAACGGAAAACTGTCCGATCCGGAAATCGAATTCAAGGCACGGTGTGCGACCACTAGATTACTGAAGCACAAATTTTATTTCAGAATAATTAACTTACTTTGGGCGCAGATATCTCGTGGAAGGAACTGGGACGAGGAGCTGGCCCCGCTGCTACGCAATCCACTGGCACACTGTAGTCAGCGCAGAGAGCAGCCTGAAACAAAGGAAATTCAATGTTAAAGTACTAGTAATTAAGTCTATTTTTAAATGAAGTAAGAATATTTTTGCTTAGCTTGCATATGCAAATAAATAAAGTAAATAAGATAGCCACGCCTATTTTTCCAGATGATTGCTTTTCATAGTAGTAGTAGTATAGTTGTATTAATCAAATCATTACTAAATTAATTATAACAGCAGTGAACTTTTTAAAAGAATATACGTATTTTATAATAAAACAACTTTTAACCGGATTAATCGCGTGTATTATTGGTTTTTTGTTTTTCCTGACGTTTCGAACACTTTGCAGCGTTCGTGGTCGCAAACAAAAAACCAATAATACACGCGATTAATCCGGTTAAAAGTTGTTTTATTATAATGTGTAGTGATCGCGCAAACCTAAGATATTACTAATATACGTATTTTCCCTATACAAAATGCGCTTTTATATTAGGCACAATTAAGATGCTTTTTTTTCTGATGACCACAATAAACGCTTTACAACCTAATATTATTTTAATGTCGCCCTTCATACACTACATTGTTTACCATTTTACGAATGGAAATATTTAAAATATTGCAACGCATTCCTTTAAACGAATGGCATTCGTCATTATGAAAATGTACAAATTAATTGGCTTGCATTAAAGAATTCAATTGGCATCCATTACTGAATTTTTCGTTTCAGTACAGTTGAAATTTGTGAATATGAAAATACTTACTAGGCACATTTAATTCTACTAGTGGTCGCCCACTGTCCATTCGACCATAATTCATTATTAAGGTTGTATTGTCAAAGATATATGTGTGTGTGTCAACGCATAGTAGTGTGTGTAATGTTATTTTTATTAATTTAATGTATTTCTAATGCATATGATATAAAAATATTAGCTTTCTGCAATCCTTCTCCATATATACTTTAACTATGCCAAATTTCATACTCCTCCGTATAGGTAATTTTCGTAAAAAGGGGTACTAAGTTTTTGCTTCACGTATTAATATAATGATGTTAGAAACCAGATATTCTTCTAAAAGCTAGACATTCTTATAAGGATAGTGCCCAAATCCATGCCATTATTAAAGTAAAGCGTATGAAACAATAGTATATTATGATACAAGTGAGCTAAGCTAGTCATAGCATATACCCAAGGGTAGTTGCAACCCGAGCCGCAAGGCGAAGGTTTCAACCGATAGCATAATGCTCAGATCTAAAAATAAATTTAAAAATTCTGCTTTTCTTTAACATTATCGCACTAGTACGGTCATGTTAAATGAAAAGCACGCGTGCGTAATAAGCTGCATTATGAACCTAAAAACGTGCCATAAGAGTAACTGTAAGAGCAAGTGTGTTGATAATATTGTTTTCGATATTATTGTAGATAGTAAAATTAACTCATTATAACGATAAAAGAATATTTTTGGCTGAATCATTCAATCATCTGTATAAAAAACATCATTAAGTATATCGGCTATTTATATTATTGTTAAACGGTCTAATAAATATTTTTTATCATACAGTTATATTCGATAGCCCATGACATCATACATAATATTTCCTATATAAGTATCCTACTAATATAATATTATAAATTCGAAAATTTGTGAAGATGTATAGATGTTTGTTATTCTTTCACGCAATAACTACTGAATTGATTTGGATAAAATTTGGCACACAGATAGTTTATAACCTGGATTAGCACTTAAGATACTTTTGTCCCGGCTAGACCCAACTTTGAAGTCCACGCAGAGGAACTCGTGGGCAGAAGGACGTGTATGTATGTTTGTTACTCAATCACGAAAAAGCGGCAGAACGTACAATTAAAAATAAATTACCTACTTAAGATAAGTTAGTTTGTAAGTTTAAGTAAGTCCTCTCTATCCTTCAAATATGTCTTTGCTGTGCCAGACAGCCTCCAGGATTGTTACTTTAAAAATTTCTTACCACCTAAGCATAAAAATTGTGGAATGCAATAAGCGATTGAGTATTAAGTATTTGGATGAATTTTGGTATAAAGATAGATTGGGCCTTTTTTTGATGTGTGTGAAACTCCCTCATGGACGCTGTGCCGGACTTCTACAGACCTCAACCACACGATTCTCCACTAACATATACCAGAGTCTTGGAATCGTGGTTGCAGTCACCGCGACTCCGCGACCCCGAAATTTGGATTATACCTTGGAGAAGGACATATGCTACCTATTATTGCGCAGACAAAGTCGAGGGTCCCAGTCAGTATATTATAATTGTAATATTTTTAAACGAAAACTAATTGTGCAATAGATAAGAGTTATCAGTATATAATAACTTATCTTTATGAGTTTGGCCGTGATCGTACGACACTAAATATTTGCCCGCGGAAATGTTCAGAAGAAGATAAAATATTAACGTTGTAGTTCTGATTTATAATTCACTATATTTTACCCGCCGCTTCACCTGCGTGGATATTGGTTATCACAATAAAACTGCCTCGTTCGTCTAGTGGTCCCAAGCGCGACTGCTGAGTATGAGGTTTCGGGTTCAATTCCCGGGTCGAGCAGGGTTATTGAGTTTTTATATTGGAAAATTCTCTGTAGCCCCCGGAGTTTGGAATTGTGCCCGGTAGATGGCAATAGGCTCACCACATATTACATGATACTTAATAACAGTATTGGTGAAATGCGGGTGTACGACCATGTACACAGCCTACCCCTTCGGGGAACACAGGTGTGATGCTATGTATGTATGTAATACAATAAAATATATCCCACGTCCATATTCTGCTCAAAATCTATTCAGTAGTTTTAGCGATATTGAATAACAAACACCTCATAAACTTTTAGAATAACAATATTAGCACATAAAGATAGTACAGTTGATATTAGTAGAAGTGATAGCGTTTTTACGATTAGGTATATATATAAGTGATACTTATATGATTCTGGTGGATTGATACGTAGATAACATAATCCTGCATGAAGGGTAGCCGATACCTCCGGCCGACCATAACGTGCCGTATTGCGGCTAATAATGCTCTAAATTCCAGAACCTTGGTAAATGTTATTTAAGGAATACAGTGGGTCTGTGTTAGTCCATGAGAATATGAGAGCCAATGTTGATAAAGACCTCCTGTCCGTATAGCTAACCATATCCATACTACCTTAAGGATATGGTAGTTTCATGCATGATTTGACGGTCACAGTGAACACAAAATCCCCGATTGCAAGAACCAAGACTACAATACCTAAGTATTGATTTACCTTATCAATGACGCAATGCTCTAACAAAATATGGCGGTAAGTATATCTTTCATCAATTTATGACCCAAACTACATAATTAAAGTATCACCATCACCGGTAGATATGGACCACGAATATTTAATATCTTCCTGACCACGACCACTATACTAGCGTCATGATTAGAGGTTGCAATCTCAATGCGGTTTCATGAATGATTTGACGGCCACAGTGAACACAACATCCCCGATTTCAAGAACCAAGAATATAATGCCTAAGTAATACATCGACGGACTTTCCCAAATGGGGAGGTAACTCCCCATTTGGGAAAGTCCGTCGCCTAATAAAAGAGGAATGTTTCCTATTCAACCCAAGTCACATTAATTAGTTCCTAAATGTTATACCTAAACAAAAGAATTCCACATGTTAACGAATAATAGGATCCTTAAATTTGTTAAAACGTCCATTAAGACAAATGTCCATCGTAACGGTCGGCCAGAGACCGTCTGCTAAAGAAAATTCATTACCAAGTGAAAACGTAAAACAAACAAATCGGCCGAACTAAATATCGCCTGGAACCAATAAAAGGAGGGGACATAAAAGACCTCACCCTCATTTGCAAGGAGTAGAAATTAATTGTGCGCAATTATCTTTTTGTTTTGCCCCGAAATGAAACCGTCTGTAGCGATTAATTATAACGTTGCGAAACGCTACCAACTTTAGCAGTTAAAGTATTTCTTCATAATATTAATACATTTGTATAGCTTTCACCCCTAGAAGTTATATTGAACAAGACCGATTTAATGCGTTCCAGAATTTCTTCAAATAGTTCGAAACAGTGAAGTTGGTTTGTTATTTATGTACCGCACAAAGCGAAATTGAATTGTAATTAAGAATAATAGAACTGACTTTCTGTTAATTTGGTTTGCAGAGATCTACTTGAAATAATATTTGTTAATTCTCCACGCGAAAGTCAGTTCTCAAGCAAATATTTGTCAAGAACTTAATGGAATTCAGAACCATTCTTTATGTTTTTAAGTATTTTAATCTAAAATTGTTTTAATATATTCGCAGGATAATACTTTATTGTTAGAGAGTGTACACATCCTATTTGGGAATATGAGATTAAACAAACCCCTTAGTTAATGTGTAGATACAGCGTGCATTTTGTGTAATAGGAAGCTCAAGTTATCTGAAAGGAAACTTAAATTAGTTTATTAACCTTAAATAACCAGAAGATTCTTGACCTCAAGTATTTTACCAATATCTCCAAGATTTTTATGTCAATAATTTATTTTAATAATTAATTAGAATATGTTTGAGATTAAATCAAACTAAGATATGAAAAGGGAAAACTCCTCAATAGATAACCACGAAAGATCTGCCAAAAGAGGTAGGTATTGTCTTGGGCTCGTGCAATAGTTTAGTGGACGGAGTAGCGGAGTGCAAGTCGAAGTCTTCTAGTTAGTCTTTAGTCGGTACTAAGCGAACATTATTGTAACGATGCATTGAATTCAAACCCAATGGGGCACGGACTTGGGAACCTGTAAATTTTTTAGACAATGATTTGTCCTTTTTATAAGCCGGTTTTTATTGACCATTTATAATGAGGACCACATTTTCGATTGGCTTGCACGATTTGATTCGTACGTCTTTAAGTGAAGAGAGAGCGTGAACGAAGCGTGACGTTGGTGAATGTGTGCACAACTTTACGCAGTCGACGACATAGCACAAGCGCATAGTTATGTTATTGAGTTATGCAGACTGCATGACGGAGATATTAAACGTCTGGCTATTCTGAGCGATATGTCGATACTTCGGTTATAGATTATATGTCGAGAGATTCCTTGTCTTATCCCTCACAAAATTATTAGAAACTATCGAAAAGATAGAAGTCGTGAGTAAAAATATCAGGCCGTTATGAAATACCTATCTACTTCCAGCGACAGTTTTTTTATGATATGATATTTTATAGTTTTATTAACATTGGTGGTCGTAACGCGATTTGTTATCATTGATTCATTCTAGTTTTAATCTGTAGCTCCAAAAACTTGATTACTTCGATACCCTCAACACCGTTCGAAAGTAACTGAATTGTGTTGTTTACCTTTATGATTCAAAAGGTAAACAACACAATTCAGTTACTTTTCCATCTTATCTTAAACTGTGAGTAATCAGCTGAACTTTCCTTCGTATTTTCCTGCAAACTTGAAGGGTAACTTATAAAGTTGAAGTGGAAGCAAAAATCAGTGGAAGGTTCCCCTCAAATCAGATTATTATGAGTCACGGCCCAGTAGAGCGGATAGATAAAATTATCAATGACAAAGGGAGGAACATTGCCCTTGCTAATAGCTAATTATTTTATCAACTGTCCACAGCGCCGTGACGCGTTCAATTGAAAGTGAAGTTACATTTAAGTAGAGAGGAAATTTAAATGAACTGCTGGTACTTGTGTTAAGTGATTTAAAAGACAGTGTGACTCATGTACGATACTCGTATTACTTTTATATCAGTAACGTAATGTAATATCATTTTGTGTAGATAGAAATATAAGACAGCGAGCGGTGTTTGTAACCATAGCCCCTGTATTGGTAATCCAAATAATCACAAAAATTCAAGTGTAGCGGGTTCAAACCCCGCATCGTACTTTTCAATACACATAAAAAATATAACCTGGGAGTTCGGTTCGCATGCACTAATATGCGATTAAAAATATATCACTAAAACGCAAGGTTTTTTATAGGTACTTTTTTTAGCAAATATAACTGAACACACAGCTCTCGACCTTGAGAATAAATTGTTTAGGTATTGTCAAATTTATCTGCAAAACTTTTATCAGTTTCCTATCTGATAATATATGTATCACACCACCATAGAGACATTACGATCCTCATCAAAATCGATAAGTAACAGATAGGTATAGATTTCGTGATGTAAACCAATAGCCGCTAGTAAAATGTGTGAACCTGGCAATAGAATGCTATTTCCTATCTCCTCCCATAGGTCCCATAATTGGCTATTACAGGATTATATCAAGCGAATGAACAGCGGCATCTACCGGTGCATGTGTGCACTAATATCTAACTACGCGAGCCCGGCCAGAGGGTACCTTAGTGTAAAACCAATAATTTGCCATTAGCGTGTAGGATAAGACTGGCCATGCGACTGGTGGTGCACGACTTGCGTGAAATGTTTTTCTCGTGTTTTGCCGGTATACAAGCTACAAGGAAACAAGTAAGAAAGGATTATACAAAACAAATACGTACATAATAATGGAAAAAGAAACCATTAATTAGTGTTTGGCTGACAGAGAAAACAATCTTGCACTATAAAATATTCGTAACAAAAATGCATACTTAGTTGAAAATAATATTAACTACAATATCTTTGATATACTCGTACATCTAACAACATCAATAGGTTTTTGTTTGGATTATAAACTTTTGTGGAAAAAGAATACGGTCGTGAGCAGGATTCGAACCTGAGCCTTCTGGATAAATAATCCGGTATGGTCGAGTTCGCTATGCATGCGTTAATGCTTTTCGAAGATTTATCTGTATAAGGTTTGGATGTTTCTTACTGAACTAAGTTTTAACATACCTGGATGAAGGTGAATAGGTTGTGTCCCTTATGTTAAGACTTCGATTCTAATACATTAATTAACTACATATGAGCGCATTCGTAAATATCAGCTGGATAAATATAAATAAAAAATACAAACGTTTTATAAAGATATTAACATTTTACCTTCCTGCATGTGTCTTAGGAATGTATGCTTTGTGCAGATAAATTTCTTTAAGCAATAAATATCGTGAAGGCCTTGTCGGTGAAAGTCTTTAAAACCTGTTAGCCAACTTAAAAAATTACAAGGCATTCTGAAAGTACAAATTAGTATTGGAACATAACTCGTTACCTCAAATGTAAACGCGTATCATGTCAAAATAATTGATTAGTAGCATGATAATCATTGTAAAGTTTTACTGTATTTTTTTTTTTATTTTTTTTTATTTATTATTTGTGGCTTTAATGACAATGAGACTAATAAAATCAACCTATACAAAAACCAAACTCTCATTGCCATCTAAAACCTCTTTTCTGTCTAATTCACTATCACTATTGATGCTTACATACCTAATTATAACTACAGAACACGCCCACAAGCTTTCATTCCCATTAGCATAATGTAACGAACAATAGACCTTCAAGCTACTCAATCACCGAACAGAGCCATCAGAATCATAAGCGCCCTGATTTATTAACCTCCAAATTCGTAGGTTTAATGGTGCGAAATGAACGATAAAGATTAGGCCTCATGAATATTAACTGCGTCAAGTTTCTGATCCGAACCAAATCTACATTGATAATAGAGGGTCATCGTATAAACTTGAAACAGTTGAATTCAAATTCAGGATGAATTTCAATGATAAAAGCTGTGCAGTATTGGACCAACTAAATGGACCAGATAAATTTAAAAAGCAACAATGATGAATTTCACACAGTCATATTTAATTTAATTATTTCAACTAGAATCGGGCTTCTAATTTTAATTTAAAATAATTAAATTAAATATGACTGTGTGAACTTTCTCGTTTAACAAGCTAAAGACAAGCTATCTGAGACAAACAGCGGAGACAAAATTAAACTGAATTTGTAACCTAGCTATGTATCTTGTCAAGTTAAATTATCGATATGAATAAATACCAATGCAATTTCTTCTCTAAAAATTAATCAAACATTAAAAGATGTTGCGACTGCAAAAGCTCAAACTCACAAATCTTCTCATATCATTTGGCTCAGTTCACCAGGTGCATAATAAACACACATGCTTATATCATGCATAAACCCAACCACCGTAATCCGAGATACGCCGTAAGTCATGCTCACAACACCAGTAACGAAGGATTTGTCTCCGTGACCAAAGCACCACCTGTGCTAGCTATTGATCTGTAGGTACCTAAGTACGTCAAATAGATAGGATCTAATACCCCGGCGTATCCTATTGTATCCATCTATGCACGTCAATCTGATTGGAACAGGTATTTCAATCATTATAATTGAGTTCGGTATTATCATTGAGCGATTTGTCTATAAACGTAGCCGTTGTATTTAGTACGTAGAATATAATAATAATGTAACTTTGTTCTACACTTGTCCACCACATTATTGTTACTATTTAATTGAAAGGAGAAATTAACAATGGAGACGAAGTAAATATCAACAAGAATTCACCACACGCAAACATTTATGAAACACTGACGAAGCAAAGAACAAGCATAAAATTTTGTATGATATCATAGATGAATGATATAATAAACGTGTGGTTTATAGAGAAGAGCAACAAGATGTTACGGGTAACACCTAAATAAACACACACGACACCGCAACCGCAACTATACCTAGAATCTCATACCTGCTCGGACATAGCTGAAATACTAGACGGTCTGAAATTTAATTAACTACCCCCACGTGAAACCCTTCTGGTTGACTGTGATGGTTTAGATAACAATAGAGATGGATTTTAACCACACGAGGATGATCGTAATTTCATCGATCGAGCCTTTGATGTTGACGGACCTGGACATGCGGTGGGTGGTATATAAATAAGTATAGATAAATTATGTTGTTATACTGTATTTGATATGTGTTTAATTGCTATTTGGACGTCATGGTGTTTGATACACACTATTAGCAGATACCTATACAATTAAACCAAAAACTCAATTAATCATGAAAACCTTGCAAAGCTTATAAGCAAAATAAATGTGTACAAAAAAAAAAGATTTATTCGAGATTTAAGATAACTTTATTCTCACAAGAATAAATATATTCACTTAGTTACATGAGAATATTAAAATCAAAACTTAAATCTTTTCTAATTAAATTAATATTGAATTGGGTTTTATTTTTAATAATTAGTATTATTTCTAGATATAATCGCCTCTTCACTTAAATACTATAAGTAACTAACGGGAATAAATCTCCGTATGAAAGTTTAACTGGTACGGCAGGACGTCGATTTACTATCCATGTATATTGGGAACTGTGAATCGATTAATACCACATGTTACGTGCAGTCTGTACGTAGCTAGTTAGTAGGAACTCTGAAAGGGAGGTTCCGCAAGGAGTTATATTAGCTCCCGTACTCTAGACAGCTTCATTTATATGTACTATAGAAATATTCGTTCAACTTGTTAGTGCGCTAACTTTGTCTCAGGTTTGATGTTTTAATAATATAATATAAACTAAAGTTACGATTATATCGTAACTTTAGTTTTCTTTAAATAGTTTAGTACTTTCATTTAGGTAGACTATTGGATTTCAGTAAATATGTATCTTATGTTTTGCTTCACAAGTGAATTTATTATACAATTTCCGTATGTTTTGTATGATAAAAATATAGTTTAGAAAAGCTGACATCCCTAAGAATGTACTATGTGTGAATAAAATTCGACCAAAAAAAAACGCTCTTATTAAAATTTCACGTATTGTTCTTAAAATTCTCCTTTCTTTTTTTAAGAGGCAAGCAGCAAATGGTGCCTATGGGCCATTTCAATATTTTTTATCATTATATATTTTTATTTATATAGGGTTACCATTGAACACAATATAACCCTGAAAGCGTAAATATGATAATCGATGGAGAAAGTTTACCGAAAACAAGCCTGTTCACTCATTAGATCAACATATTTAAGTTTATGTACTTGGAAATGGAGAAAATTATGCATCCTGAAAGCCCTTCAAAGATATACAAGCACTTATAATATAGATAGTCGCTAAACTAAATCCCCCAACGTATAGCAACCAGTGCTTTGTGAATGACTCAGACGATAACATAATGGCTGACACATCCATTATCAGCCCAGGGATCACAACAGATGGATTATTGATGAACATTGAACAATATCATATTATCTACTGATAACAACATATATAATGTATATATGTGATTCGCGTACCTTTTCATTTATATACAAGGTGATTTATTAAGATGAGTAAGTCTTAAATATTATCTAATCTAAAATTTGAGAAGGATGTTTTGTTCTAAGAAAGAAACCATGTATTCTATTTTAGAGAAAAGAAAAGCTACGGTTAAATAAAATATTTAAATGTAACTATTCTTTGGACTTAGAATTTACCTAACCTGTTAATTTTTTAGACAATACAAAAGCTTACTTGAGGTATGGCCTCTATGAGGCAGGCGATGCTTGTATGGAAACTAATTATTATAATTTTTATCCCATTTAAAGGTAGTCCCTTTCAGTTTCATTGATAATCTTTACCTAAAATTTATCATGTGAATTTGAATTCCACCTATATTTAATTACTGATATGAGTCAGAAGCGGTCGCCGTGGCCGTAATCAGTCGAAGAGGGTTATTTTTATTACTACTTTGATATATTGATGTTGTAGTGAGTATTTTATTTTGAAATGTTATATAGGTTTTGGATAATTTATTTAATTAGTTACAGTTGGAAAATTCCTTAAATTGAGTACAAAACAGGAATAAGATTGTTTGTACTAATTTAAAGTAAAAAGTGCATTATATTAAATTGAAAAAGAATACGGTCGCGAACAGGATTCGAACCTGCGTCTCGAGGTGATAATAACCTCTAGAGGTCGAGATGGCTTAGTGGTCAGAGCGCCTGGAGTATTTATCCGGGAGGCGCAGGTTCGAATCCTGTTCGCAACCGTTTTCTTTTTCCATCCCTTTGGCTCACCCACGTACAGATACGTACTTCATAACAATAAAAATCTATTGTGTCTGCTAATGAGCGAGCCAACAGCTTTATAATAACTTTAGAGTTTGCTATTAAAATATAAATTAATAAACATAATATAACAGAATAAATAAGATAACTAATTAACAGATATTTTCATATTATACAAAATTATTATATCGATAAATTAATTACTAAGGAATGTACAAAGGTTCAAACGTACAAACTTTTTCGACCAGACAATTGCTGACCACCAAAACCATTAGCCCTTCAGCGACACAAACCAGCAAATTCATCCCCCAGCTGGACCTAAATTATCCACGAGAGCACTATCTGAAACCACACCACCGCAAAACAAGGATACCTCATTTAATTACATGTTTTGTGCCACCAATACCTTCACAATCATGATTTAATAATGGCACAAATGGATTAAACTGGTACAGTGTTCGACTACCGTACGACTAACACACGACCACAGTACGATCAGTGTACAGGCGAGTATTAATAATGAAATTGTCCTATCTGAGTCTTGTTTGGTCAGTAAATAATCATTAGTGAAATTAATATTGATATTTAATAAAGGTACTGATTTTGTATTGTGCAATGATATAATAGGATTGGGCGATGTACCGCAGCCTGATTTTATGTTTGAACTGATTTTAGAGTTGCGAATACAATGTGGGATGGAAATGATTAGGAAACATGAAATTTTCGATGGTCACGCTGGAATTACATCAACATCAGGTCATATTAACCCGACAGGCAATACCTGAATAATGTCAAAATACTGAACTTAGTTTTAAAAGGGCCTACAGGACATTTCAATTTGTGTAACAACAATTTTTTTAACTCGGTCTAGTGTCTGTGACCGTGACTGACTGTGAGAGTTATTTGTTTGTTGTTTTGCTTTTTTGTTTGCATCTTATCTCATAAAAATGTATAAAAATTATGATGATTATCAAATATTCGACACACATCACATTTCATCCTTCAGAACAAGTAACAACTAGTCCTCGATTTCCTATTAGAATGAAATGTCTATTATTTAATAATCAGTAATTACATCTGTTGCCAAAATTGTGTGAATTATGAATTAGTAAACCGTGAAGTAGAACATACCAAAATTACACGACATCCGCTACTTCGATGTCAGAAAAAATAATACTACAAGATAAAAAAGACATGTTTTATTCATGATCATTCTCACATAAATATAGCAAAAGAGTCATGTCCAAAGGGTAACAAGTTGAAACAACTTTAATTTCCGGTGAATTAACATTTCGACAGTATTCGGAGACAGGAAGCGAGACGTGCCCTTTGAATTAATGCGGCCCTTTAGCAATGGAATGCTAAACCTTTTTTGGTTGTTGCTGATTGTGTATGTTATGTGTTCACTACTCTTTTTTTTTTTGTTTAACATTTACACTGCGCAAGGCTTTTTATATCAGAAAAGCAATGCTATATATAACTGATACCCACTCATGTCAGCATCAGCCCCTATCCTAATTACGTTAATATTAGGTGTAGCAAGTCGTAATAATAAAATATCTATTTTTCTTTTAAGTTACCTAATGTCAAATTTGCTGTTTCAACAATATTTCCTATTTCAAAATGGCGCCTACTCAGAATATTTTAAAATGTCATATGTTTTTTTTGTCTCAATTAATATTGGATCGAAACAAATGAACACGGGCCTTAAGATTGCATGGACTAAAGAATGTGACTAACACAACAACTCGTCCATTAATTTACAGTGAGAAGTGTATTCCAAATCAGTCCATTGCATTCTATCTCTAAAACAAAAGAAAGGATTCCCGAACAACTATTAATCCCTGTCAGTCTTTCATTTGCAGGATATCTAAACATAGCCGTAGTTAATCGTACCGCAGCGAGGCATTCTCAACTGGCAATGTCCAGCCCCCTTCGCCACATTGACCACATTCAATCGCTTGCACCCTTCACCCTCGACCTCAGACATCGAGAACCCTTCAGGGAATTCCAACGATCCAAGGATGGTTTTTTAATTCCGCCTGTATATTGCAGATGCACAATGTAGTGAGGAGATAAGAATGAACTCTTTTGTTGCATTCCCTTGCTACTTGATGGACCTGAGCGCTTGTATAGAGTTGCCATTGTGGAGAGAGATCTGGCTCATACGTGATAGCATTTTGTAAGTTTTGAATTACTTACACAACAATGTAGGCATAGTGTATGTAGTAATGTGCATACATATATCACTATAAAGTAGTGCTTTTTTGTCTGTATACCGATAACACATATTTCCTTCACTATGCTAAAGTTTACTAAAGTATACAGCCAGAAACGACGAGTAGACCCAATCGAGGCCGATATTTTCTCTATATCTTTTTTATATGATTGGTCTGAGGTCGGTCGCAAAATTCCCAATAAAATAATCTTTGGTTATTGTTCAAAAGTCTGTACCTAACTTTTGGAGCAAGACTCGGCGAAATTCAAGTTAATTCCGGATGGAAATCTTGGACCATGCCGGACTGCGAATACTTGAGATTCCCTAAAGACTTGGGTCGGGATTGAACGGAATATTGGAATGAATACTGAATAACGAGTTTTTTTGCTAAGGTTTGGATATAATGGTCTATAAATAGAGTTGAGATTTAACAAGCTTTTTATAAAATAAAATATAACAAGGTGCTTTATATTTTTAACCGACTTCCAAAAAGGAGGAGTATTTTTGTTTATTCGGTTGTTTTTTTTTTTTATGTTTGTTACCGCAGAACTCCGTCGTTTATGAATCGATTTGGATTTACTTTCAGATTGGTCCCATTTAAATTTTATGAAAATTGGTTTGGTAGTTTGGTATTTAAATCAAAATAACTGAAAAATAATACGTCATCCAAGTAAACGAAATGGTATGTTTTGCTTTCTTGTGACTTTCCGGTGGTGTTTACGGTCTTTAGAATAGTTCTAATGAACTGCCTATTTTCCAGCTTCATCATCAGATGATGATGATAATGATGAAACCGGAAGATAAGCACCGGAAATCCGTCATTTTTTTTTTTGCTATTTAATACTTTTTAGTGTAAGACCGCATTCTCAAACATCTCTTTCGGCACGGAGTCTTACACGAGTGCCCAAAAAACGGAGTGTATCTAAGTATGTATGTATGTAAGTAGTTTGTGAGTTTCTTTACCTATTCCACCATAACTTCTAAATACCTGAACTGATTTCGATATATGGGGTATCGTTAGAATCCTTACACTGTCCCGTGAGTAACATACGCTAGTCAGATTTTAATTTAATTTTTATTATAATTAATTTTATGCTGTTTTACGCAGTTCATTACTCTCTTTTGAAATAACCTCAGATCTAGATTTCCTACTTTGATATAGGCCTTTCTCCCCTTCTTTGCTCGTCTCAAGTAAATGGCCCCTACCCATATAGACAGCGCGTTGAGTAGGTCTAACCATACTCACTTCCGATAAATCAGTTATGGAACGCAAGATTCACTAAAAAGTAAGAAATAAAATAATTTTTAACAAAAAAAAGAACCGACTCCAAAAATCTTTCTGTTAAGTAAAAATGCACTAAAAAGTAATAAAATAATTGCATTATTTACTTACTACAATTTATTTATATAAAAATATTTTTTTTAATTTTAGAGGATTCTGAATAAAATTAATTTATTAGGACAATAATATACAATTATTATTATTTTTGGAGTCGGTGCCAGTAAACGATAATAAACGTGTAAGTACATTCATGAAGTAGCGTTTACGTTGTGTTAGGCAGTTGTTGTGTTCATTTGTAAATAGGTTTATTAAGGTATAATACATTATCGTAATAATAATGATGGTTAATTTACCTTTAAATATAATTTGCAAATTTTAGGAAACTTCCTATATTATATTTTTAAAGTTTGGCTGGCACCGACTCTAAAAATAATAATAATTGTTTTAGTGCATTTTTACTTAACAGAAAGATTTTTGGAGTCGGTTCTTTTTTTTGTTAAAAATTATGTTATAAAAGTATGAATAGGTTCTTGACCCAATATTTAAATTACCAGATGGACTGGTCTAATAATAATAATAGTCCTCCCGACCGTATTTCAGTCACGGCGGCTTATCTCCATGGAGATTAGCCAAGTACGCAGGAGATATTATAGTGCACAAGTGTACGCGCAAGCACAGGAGCACTACCGCTTCCTTCATTCTCATATTCCGATGGGATGACAATGCGACCGGAGAGAAATTAGGCGCAGGACCGACGGCTTTACAAGCTCTCCGAAGCACGGAGGTGTCACACCACCAACTTTCTGACTCCGGGCTGCTACTGAGAATTTCCTAACAGAAAAATCCAATAACACTTTACCCGATTTGGAAATCGTACCCAGAACCGCTAGACCAACGAGGCAGTCAAGTCCGGTCTGAAAGTCTGTCACCAAGATAGAAATCATAATTATTTTTGTAAATACACACATCTATTAACCTTTCGGCTCAGTAACGTACAGATCTGTACGTTGTAACAATAAAAATCTATTGTGTCTGCTAATGACTGACGCAACAGCTTAAACAGATATTTACAAGTCAAGATATTCTAAGTACTGTATTGTAAGAAATGCTCCTGCAATACCATAAACGGAAAGCTGGAGAAAAATCGCTATAACAGAAGCACAGTAGGCACAGAATACCCCATAACAAATACACCTCTATCAAGAGCATACGATGACTAAGAAGATGTGGAATCGATATTCATAATAAAAAAAGTCTATTCTGATTTTTACATTATTAACTCTATAAAGTTTAATCAAAATCTGCCCAGTAGTTTTTGTGTCTTTGAGTTACAAAAATCCATCCGTACTTCCATAAACTTTAGCATTTACATTAATTAATAAGACCTGTCACCATAGACGGAAGGCCAGTTCCAGAGTGCAGCTTTCCTCATTATCATTTAAATATAACTATTGAATGTAAATAATAAGTGCGATTCCGTCCCTACAGTTGATTTTATTTCGGTTATACCTCTTCATTCGGGTTCATACATAAATTACCTACAAATAAAAGGCGAGACTGGATTATGTCGCATCTGTTAAGTGTTAAAAAATCTTAACCTACGTTAAAAAGACTATGAAATTAACTATCGCCCTGATAATATAACATAACATAGCATCACGCCTGTATTCCCCGACGGGGTAGGCAGAGGTGTACACAATTGTGCACCCACATTTCACCAATGCTGTTATTAAGCCCCGTGTAATAGGTGGTGAGCCATCTACCGGGCACAATTCCAAGCTGCTACTGAGAATTTACTAACAGAAAAACCAAATACCACTTTGCCTGACCTGGGAATCGAACCCAAGACCTCATGCTCATCAGTCGCGCTTGGAACCAATAGCCCAACGAGGTAGTTATGAGGGCAGTGACATTAAAAATCAAAAAATTGTGAATATTTTTAGATTCTAATATTGACGTGTTTATTCATAGAAAAATACGCTTGTGAGTGGAGTTTAAACCCATTACAGATTATTTAGAATACCTCTCTAAGGAGCGTGCATATTTTCCTATCAGTAAAACTTACTTCTACTGCGCTATTTAAGTAAGTTATAAATGATTAATTATTGTTCAGTTGTACTGTTGTTGAACACTCAAGTTACAATATTAAATGGAAAAAGAATACGGTCGCGAACAGGATTCGAACCTGCGCCTCCCGGATAGATACTCCAGGCGCTCTGACCAACTAAGCCATCTCGACCTCTGCTCACCACCGCGAATTCTTCTTCCATATTTTAACACGTCTTATGGCGACGTCATTGCAATCAATTCAGTACTTACAAGTGACCGAACCGACACGACTAACTTTGCAGTTAATACAATGTCGTAAAGAATGCAATTACCTTAATAATTCAAGATATGTCTTTGAAAAAGCATTAACGCATGCTTAGCGAACTCTAAAGTTACAATATTAAATGGAAAAAGAATACGGTCGCGAACAGGATTCGAACCTGCGCCTCCCGGATAGATACTCCAGGCGCTCTGACCAACTAAGCCATCTCGACCTCTGCTCACCACCGCGAATTCTTCTTCCATATTTTAACACGTCTTATGGCGACGTCATTGCAATCAATTCAGTACTTACAAGTGACCGAACCGACACGACTAACTTTGCAGTTAATACAATGTCGTAAAGAATGCAATTACCTTAATAATTCAAGATATGTCTTTGAAAAAGCATTAACGCATGCTTAGCGAACTCTAAAGTTACAATATTAAATGGAAAAAGAATACGGTCGCGAACAGGATTCGAACCTGCGCCTCCCGGATAGATACTCCAGGCGCTCTGACCAACTAAGCCAGCTCGACCTCTGCTCACCACCGCGAATTCTTCTTCCTTATCCTTCTTTCTATTTGTTGTTGAACAGTTATTACTTATTACTCACGTACATTTCTTCGTTTCGAACTTGAACGGAGCCCTTAGTCATGAGCTGAACCCGTGGCCATGTTGCGAGTCAAACATTTGACAATAATTAAAATGAATGTCTCACGAATTCATGAACACGTAAAATTCATGATAGTTGTAATTACAACTTTCTTGAATATATTTTTTTGGGATGCGTAATCATTATTTTCTGTACTGGCTTAATATTATAATGATTTTTCATATTTGAAGTTAGTAAAGTTCACTTACAAACTGCAAATATTAAGTATCAAAAATAGTCATAAACACCTATCATCAAGATAAATAGAAGTATGGAATAGCATCAAGACATAATATATCACCAACACTTACTCCCGTTTACCCCAACACTTAAGTCGAAAGGAAAAAATCTCACGATAAAACTGTGATAAATTATCTCTATGATAGCATCGACTTAAAGTATGGTGGCTATGGCTTTATATTTCCCATAAACATCGTTCTGTGAGGGTTGGCATAAGTGTATCATATTATTAATATAATAAATACTTTCTTTGCAAATGTTTCGCAAAATATTTAATAGTATTTTCTGATTTCTCAAAGCAATTAGCTGCTAAAGCTTACGTTTAGATTTAAATCCGGCTCACGAACGAAATTTTATTTCCAAAAATTTTTATTACTTGATCGCTACGCGTATATTACGGTAGGTAGGTACTATGGTACAGCCAGTTGGTTCGAGATTGTTTTTTTTTAACATATTTCATCAGATCTATTATCTGAGTTCGCAAAGATCGTAGATTAGGTTTTCAGTCAGTTAGTTAAAGGATAGAATGAAGTTAGAAAGCGTAGAACTAAAAAAAGATCTTTAAAGGAGACTGAATATTGAACGAATAAAAAGTAAAGTGATTTGAGGCTGTTTAAGTGAGGCCTGAGTTAGGAGACAATACGCTGAGTCTATGTATAATGAAGCACATTCTGGTATGGAATAGTTTCGTATGAAACATAACATAGCCTATTTTCCCTGAAATATTCAGCACAGGTGTACTGTTTACACCACATTTCACCAATACCGTTAGTAAGTCCCATGTAAAAGGTGGTAACTCTGTTGCCATCAACACTCCGGGCTGCTACTATGAATATCCTAATAACAATCCGGCAATCGAACCCAGGAAGACCCACTAGACCAAAGAGCCAGGTTTAAAAAAAAATTAATTAGACAGATAGGACTGGAACCTTTAGGTAAAATCTATAAGTAGTTAAAATTAACTTAAATCTGATGATAATCTTTTTCCTCGTCCCAGTAGTTTATTGGCTTTTCGCCAGAATTCGCTTTGCATAATGAAACTGTTCGAGCGTTAATTAGTAAGTGCACAATCAGCTTTTTAATCCACAACATGGTGAGTTTCTTCACTCTAACATTATAATTTTCTGTTTTCTGAAACAACAGTATATAATTTCCTCTTATCTCAGACAATTATAGGAAACGACAACATAAGAATAGTTTGGTAAGTATATACTCGTTTTATTGGATTCAAATTGACTAACCACCAATCAAAAATAAATAAGTGAGTACCTACTCTTAACCATAACCGCTGCAGATTATATTATATTCATTCAAAACAAACTTATTAATATGCTAATTAAATCATCAGATAAGAACTGCGCGACCGGTTTCCCTTTTTTTATACAACTACCCAAAAGCAGGAGTGTATGTTTTTTATTGTTGTGTTTGTAATTGTCAGTAAGTTACTAGGTTTGCATGAATGATAATTTATGAAAAATCTATATATATAAATATATATATTGCAACCATGCGAGGCAGGGGCAGATCGCTTGTATATAATTAAAAAAAAAATCGCTTGCTCTTTTCGAGTTTGGCTTTAGAAATAAGGTTTCGTAACAGAAACATGGGTCGTGAGCAAGATATGAACCTGCGCGTCCCGGACAAATACTCTATGCGCTCTGACCGCTAAGCCATCTCGACCTCTGCTCACTACCACAAATTCTTCCACATTTTAATACGTCTTTTGGTGACGTCATTGTAACTTTAAAGTTCGATATGCATGCTTTCATGGTTTTCAAAGATGTATCCGTTTCAAAACAGGTGTTTTAATTTTATTTTGTACAAATTACACATTATATTTAGCCATACATACATAGTCATACAAATATGAACGACAAATAAAACCGCATCAAATATTGTACAAACCACAAATAAATAACACTTCTATCTACCTGTTTCTACCTTTATGGCGTCCCTAACATTCAAGTGCTCAAGTTGCATGCATTTATCAACTCGTACGGCTATCGGCGCAGGCACTGATTTATACTGCCGTCAAAAAACCCTGTCGTCCATTTGTATGGAGTTATAAATAGAGGTAAATAACACCCGCTATGATAGACGCGGTCATCGTGTGGGGTAGATACGAGATATTATTTTGCTGTAAATAGGGGTCAATTTAAGGATGTTGTTTTAAAATGGTAATCAAGGTGCATTGATTATTTTCAATTTCTGTTATTTTTTTCAGAATTACAGGAATCTGTGCATATAGATGTAGAAACCCAAAAAATGGGTGAGTTAGGTAATAGCAAAATTTTGAAATAACCAGAGAAGACAACCAGGGCACTAAAAATTACTACGTTTACTAAAATCTCAAGAAGATCTTGAGATTTAAATGACTGTACTAAAATAAATTACTCTTTATTTTAGTACAAAATGCACAAATTACAGACAAATTGAATAAGTCCTTGGACTTAAATTGTCACAGTCACTAAGACCACCTGTTTCTGCCTTAGTAGACAGGATATCAAGATGTTAAGTCCTACATTTTGTATATAATAAATATTTATGAACTCCCCAATAAATTCTAATGATGATTATTGCCCCTTTATACAAATATTATGAAGGAAATCAGTTGTTGAATCAACTTCTAGTAATTTTTTGCACCTTGCAAGACAATAAAACAGGGACCCTTATAACTCAATATAAAAAAAATACGATATCCTCAAAGTGAAATATTGTATTCAATAGAAAAATACTTTACGCGTATGCTTTTACTCAATACGTTTTAAAGCGCGGAATGACAAAAAGAAAAAAAAAATATCTTCCCTTTTCGCTTTTTTTTAGAAAACATCACCTGCGTTCGCTTACTTTTTTATTAACCCTGCGTATGAGGTACCTTTTGCGAACACCCTCTGTTACGCAGCAGACTGTTAACCCTTCGGTGTTTGTCAGCAAATGTGTGTAGCGGTACTCAAAATTAGGGATGTTCAAGGGTTTTATTGTAAACATGAGCTAAACATGTTTTCATTTAAGAGCCGAGCATAGAACGTATAAGCGTAGAATACAGTTAAGTATTGGTTTGTTTATTGATTTCGGAAGGCAAAATATTTATGAATACGAGCGCTACTTTGCGGTTGGGTTAGGTGGACTACCTACGTATGATTGCATGTATCTGTGAATATTTGGAGCGCCAAATAGTAACCGAATTTTATTGAATTTCGGTATAAATGGTACAAATGTGACACAATAAAAAGTATCAATCATATTGACATAATGTTTATATTACTAAAATATATACCACACATACATACATCAAGTAGCATAAAACTTTCTACGGCATAATCCCTTTGCAATAGTATTAACGGAACATCTACCTAAATGTTCAATGCCTGAGACAATTAAGCAGGTACAATTAAGTCGCATTCTTGCTTGCTATAACAGGAATGATTCTTAATAAGAAACAACCTTTAAAATTAAATATACTTATAGCTGTTGTTGACCTATTTAGTGCAACTGCCATCAATAAACTGAACAGATTTACACTCAAAGAACAAACATAACAAAACAGTAAGTCAACATCAAAATCAGAGCTAAGTATATTGTGCCAAGTTTGTAGAGTCGTAGATTATTGCAGTGTGAAAACAACGCCTGCCAACAAAGAAGCGGGGTGTTTGAGCATACTTTGACAAACGCCACGCCACGTCATCACGAACAGTCCCATCTGTGGTACTTAGTCTTTGACAACGTTTTTTGATGAATGTTACCCGAGTGTTTTGTGTCATATTCCGCAGATTTCGTACCAGAAACTCATTTCGGAAAGTTGTCGAAACGATAAGTAGCTCGAACTTCAGAATTGTTTGAATTGAGTACTCCGAATTTGCTTTTCTATGTGAACAATGCTCGGTGTTTGAAGTTTTTTGTTTCAAAACTGCTTCAATATCTAAACGTTAAACTGGAATTAATTCGTAGTTACAATCTTAAATTCTCAGTTGGTACGAGAAATGTTTTGTTATAAAAAAAATTCGTATAAAAGAGTGTATATCAATTAATGTTCACCGGTTACTACTCACGTGCATTTTTCGGGATTGCCCGACTAGTTTCGAACTCGAACGGAGCACTTAGTCATGAGCTGAACCCGCGGCTTGTCGCGAGTCAACTTTGTAGTTTGACTCGCGACAAAGCCGCAGGTTCAGCTCATGACTAAGTATGATATGAATATGTCTCACGAAAGTTTTTATACAAAGAGTGTATACCCTACAAATGAAGAACGCTTAACCATTAATTCGCGAATATTAACAAAACATTTTTATTGTCACAGCTGTTTGCTTACGTATTGTGTAAGTCTGAATTTAAAAGAAGTCATAATAATTTTTTTTCATTCCCAGCATACATATTTAACAAAAGATATTGAATTTATTTTTGGCATAAGTAAATAATTATTACGTAACATATTGTGTACTGTAAAGAAATAAACGAGAATTTATTGTAAACCTCCGACTATTATAGTAATCCATCAAAACATTTACCCTAAAATGTTATAGTTGAACTACTATTTGAGAGTTATGTCACATCACTACATTGTAAATTATCAAGAACAATATAACAGCTCCTATAATGCAACAGTCTACCTAAAATAACAGTTCCGAAGTAGCTACAATTACACGGTAATCGAGCTTACCTGTTCATCTGGATTAAGTTTCGAGTTCTCCTGACTGAGTTGCATAATAACCTAGTTACTAATTGTGTCTGTCTAGACGCCACTCAACTGTTATCATATTACATCCTAGTGTCAGTGTTGCCCTGTTGTTTTGATTAACGTAATAATCTATGGTGGTAGAACTGTTGATCTTGGATTATGGACATTCGGTAGTAAAATGATGAATGAATTGGTGTAATTTTAGTATTTTTTTAGATTTACTTGTGGGGTTAAATGAAGAGTAAAAATAAAGTCGTTACGATGAACTTATAAAACATTAATTATCTTTATGATTAACATTACTCATGTGGAGTTAACAATCAAAGATATAAATAATCTAGAATTTTAAATAAAATACTAGATTCGTTTCTATAAAAACATTTGTAGGTGACTAAATCTGAGTAAAGCTGTAATAAAGTCGGCTATTATATTTTATGTGCACATAAAATAAGCTCTCAGTCATCACTCATGGTTTAGGAATCTGCAAAAGGTTGACGTAGAATTGACGCATGACAAACGTGGACAATGCAAATATATTTGTTATTTCCATATTAGAAAGCGTTGGTTAAAAGGAGCGATATAGCTTGAACACTGGCTGGCCTTTAGAGGTAAAGGACCAATCTCAATACATTTCTTCTATAAGGATTACACAAGTATAGAATGAACTATTGCTGAACGCGCACGCAACATTTTGTTTAACATTTTGTGTGCATACAAGAATGTAGTGGGATTTAACTTAATTTTTTAATTATAATATACGACAAATGGGTTTCGAAATAACTACCTCTCGCTTCCGTGGTCATTAATATGCACGTAAAAATATATAACATAAAGACGCTGTCAATAAATATTACCATGAATATGCAATATACTGTACGCAGAATACTGCTTAGGACACTATTAGGTATATATACCTTAAGGTACATTCCCCATTACTGTATTATCCAACTCATCAGTCTCTATAAAATACTTGCCTGTGTAATATTGATTTTGTTTGAAACAACCCATGCTATGTAATAATTTTAATTTAATAATCTATACATTAGGAAATTTCCTTAAACTTCCGTTGATGCTCAAACGAGTACGGTTAACTCATCTCAGAATTATTCGAATGAATGATTTTATTAGTGCCAATAAACTGGCGAACTCAAGTACTGGGTTTACCTACAAGTATGGGTAGGATTCGTTTTGTATACGCACTCAGATTGATATTTTCATTGCTTTATTATAATATTTTTTGTAATGAAGTTCCGTTTATATTACAGCTCAATACAGTAGTCAGTTTAACATATTTTTGAAATATTTTTTCTGTCTATCGGGTAATTTAATTAATTAAACATAAAATAATAGGGACTATTTAAAGGACCTAATTAAAATAACTGTGAGCAGCTGATTACAGACCATGTCTGACAGGAATTCAATTTGTAAACATTGGAGGTCATTGGGGAAGGCCTTTGTTTGGTATTAAATGTGCCGTTGCCGAGATGATAATGATGATTTGGGGTCTGCCACTCGTTTGCTGGCGCGATTGATGAACAGCCTGGTATCAGAGTTTAAACCGCCCGTAGGCCTATGACATGGCTTTACACAAGATCAAGAATATCTCTCAGGTATCTTGGTTTCCCCACGGCGTTTTCCTTCACCGTTTTTAACCAGTTATAATTAATAACTTTCTTCAGGTTCGCATCTGCGAATGATATGACTGCAATGAAACAAAACGAATCAAAACAGGTTTACTAAGAAAACATCAATAAGAATATTGTCAGTACAATGATTGTTCAATGCATGCGCATTGGTTTCAAATTGCAATTATTATGATAGTTGATTGAATAGTACTGTCTGCAAAACAAATACACATTTGTAAATAACGATTGTTTGTTTATTAATTTTTCACCAAGAGAACAAATATATATGTCTGGTTTTCCTAGCGTATTGTTAAATTTCATCATATAGTAATCGGTTCTACGAATCACCTTTTATTTTTCAACCACTGTGTACAAAATTAATTCGAATGTTTCCAATTAGTTGTTAAAATTATCGTCAGCTAAAACAGTAAACACGAATTACCTTCCAAAATCAAAGTATCAATTCAATTCAATTACACTGTACCTCACACTATATATCACGATCTACCGAATCGATTATACGACCAGTGGCGGATTAGGTGGGAAAAATTCCAGTTTCAATTAACGCTTGCTTGTTACCCAGGACCAACATAGACGGGAATTGGCAAAATTGCCGAACACACGGCTGCGACACGACTCCTAAATTGCTGGAAACTGTTTGCACGAAAATATATTTTATTTTTGTGTTGTAATCCAGCCCCGGCGTGTTAACTAGCGCAGACGCTGCCTTTTTGGAAAATGGCGTCGGCTTCCCTTAATTTCAGGCTTTTTGGCTAGCTCTGGTTGGTACTCTGACTGACTGGTTGATATTTGACAGGCAGTTTATTTTTTGTGAGTTCTGATTTTCGTCAACTCATGTCAATTCTTGGTTTGTTTTAATTCTTTAACTGCAATTTACGGCAGTAAATGAAAAATGTTACTTAACATTAAGTATTGTGTAAAGTATAACAAACAGCATTGTTGTGGATTTCAAAGTAGGTATAACTTACTCGGAAACGGCAGAAAATTTCCAAGTTTACAAACTCATAATTACTTTTCATTGCCGTTACGCGAAGTTCAGTTTCCAAAACAGCAGAAATTAAATACCTGGCTTATAACTTTCGCCAACATTTAAAAAAAAAGTATGCTAACCGGTAGATAAACTACGCCTATATAGAAACTTCGTAAAGACTATCGATCACCACTTTGTTCCCGAAAAATAATCACTCAACTTCACAGTATAAAAAAGGACACAGAAAGAGCATTATCTCCATACAAGCTAAGTAAAAAGCTCGTATCGAAATCGTCCGGGAACCGCCACATGGAGAATTGGCACTATGAGCATGTATCCCCTGCCTCTAGCTAGGGCTGTGAAAAAAAAAGCTTTTGAAATGTCGATGACATTCACTGCCAGTCTTTCTGTATGAAGTGACTTTTTGAACTGTTCGTCATATGTGTTTTTGCAATTAATGTAATTACGTTATTTGAAAGTCAAGTGATCCTGCTATGTTAATTTCTAAATACTTATACGTCGGTACCTGGGTATATTTGTCAATAATTTAGTTGTTTTGTCGGCTCCCAGTATAACCAGATTTCAGTGAATATCAGTTCCTAGGGAATATTGATGTTCTAGTCAAGACCAGGCAGGTTTCCGGCTGCGTGCGCCAACTATCATAAGTTGGTATGCGAATAATCAACCAGGAGGTTTAACCACTTTCGGCAATTAAACTTTCACTGGAAAGATTCAGTTGTTTTACCTGTTGCAAAAGGTAGCCGTAGTGTTTTACGTTATACTAGAAACTGCATCTCTCCTAATAGGCACGTTTTGAACACGTTGTACCAATGACATCACATATTAGTTATTTAGTGTCTCAGACTTCTAAGAATTTGTATGGCGTTAACCAAATGACTAAAATAAGCAGGATGTGTTTCGCGAGTTCTACGAACCAAAACAGCTAAATTATTAAGCTCAACGTGTAATTTAATACGTCATAGAATAGTTAAGTAATTCTAGTTATTTTTTATCAAAGATGGTTCTACGTTTGGCCACCACCTAGCCTGGTGGTAAGCGACGATGTGGCCGAGGATGGAGCACGTATATCCAGAATAAATCTATTCACTCTTAAGTAGAGTGGATAGATTTTGGGAGAACGATAGTTGGGGAGTTGATGCAACTACCCAGACCCGTCTCCCATAACGGTTGCACTGGACTACATCCCGCAACACGACTAGGTCGCTTCCCGGCATGGCTTCGTCCGGTGGGTGTTAACCAGCCGCGGCCGAAGCCTCCCACCAGTGTGATATTGCCTGTTTTGCACCACCCATGGGCCACGTGTAGGGATTCTATTTATCTATAGGTGCACTCCTACAGGAGCGGGCAACTCAGCCCCCAAATAATTGAAGCCAAGTAATTTAACGTAATACACTTTACTATATACTATGTTAGCATCATATTCTTACTGAAACAACAGTTGGCTTGTTAATCATTATCGTAATCTTACTTATATTATAAATGAAAGAAAGAAATTTCTTTCTTTCTTTCTTTCTTAATTATAAATGTGATAGTTTGAGTATTTGAACGTTTCTTACTCAATCGCGCAAAAACAGCTGAACGGATTTGGCTTAAATTTGTGTCACAGGGCTTATAATCTGAATTTACCAAGTCATACTTTTTGGCACGCAGACAGTTTCGGGCACCAACTAGTCCTTATATATTTTTAAAACGCAATAACTGTTTTTATAAATAAAATTACGGTTGTGAGTAGGATTTGAACCTGCACTTCCTGGATATGGAATGGAATACCTGAGAAAGCTTGGAGTATTTGTGTGGAGAATGCAGCTATAATTCCTGTTCAGAACCGAATGTTTTTCCACATCAATATAAATATAACTTAAATTATTATATTTCTGTCTGTACCACCATTTTTTTACCGGAAAACGGAGAACTTTAGGTATGCCGAACATCGAGCAACCCTAAAGGAAGGTAGTATAATCGTTTTCCTGCATACCTCTTTTGTACACGGTACTTTAAATATGGCTGCAGCAGACGCAAAAAGTTTCAATTGCTTTAACGGCCACTTGCGGATAATTGTCGCTGGAACGACACTATACAACGGTTAAGCACGAATCTATTGTAAACATAGGAGTTTTTACATTGTTTAATAAGTAATTTGTTCCATGTATGTAATGTAAAGTTGTTTAGAGAATAAAAATTGTTACTTTCGAACTTGTTACTTACATTAAACTGTTAACCTATATCTATCTGCTTGGCCTTCCAGTTAAACCGGATGCAGCTTAATACCAGCTTAATACCTTCACAACCGAGTTCCTGGCTAAAACGATATCTTTTGGCATGACTGGTTGTCAGACTTTCAGGCCTCTGACTACCCGTAGCGGCTGTTAAGTTGTTGTGACACCAAAGGGTCTCGGTATGGGACCCCTCAATCAGAGAAATAATGGTCACCCATCCACAAACCGACCGCAGCGATCTGTGCGGCTGTTACTTAAGCACGAGTCCTCTAGCCCCTCTCTCCCCATTAACCATAACCTGGTTTTCTTGTAATAACTCGTATCAATAAATGAACAAAAAAGAGAAGCATACACAATCTGAAATTTTCTAAAATCTAACCTACAAATCTAGCACAAAAAACTGAACTGAGTCATTAGTTTTCGTTTACAATCGACATGGTCTATCGAATATTTCAAAATCCTGTTTTATTTATCGAAAATTCTATCCTACTCATAATATTCTTCTGCTTTTCTTATGGTTGATGAACCTATGAATAAGAAACAGAAGAGCTTTTTTATTATCGTGTGGGTATCCTCATGGATGTCTACTTAATGTTGGGAAGTGTTTCGAACTTCTACCAACCGAAGAAGAAACACCGATATGTCGCGTGGATTAAGATCCAATGCTCCTCTTTCTATGCATATAGTGTCAAAGTTTGTACTACCCGTACACATACCGTACATACCATAGAAGGTATCTCTTAGATGTGCTGGTTTCCTCACTATTTTTTGGTATTCCATAGTTAAAAATATTACAAGGCGAAGGTTTTGAATAACGCTTTTATATATGGAACCCTAAACGTTAATGATAATTTCGATGCGCTGCGGCAGTGATAGCAGCTGAATGACAAGTCTTGTAAATTGCTTTTGCAAAGTTTTGTTTAATAGGTGCTGATGAGTCTGATGACACACATTATAGACGATAAAATGCAGTTCTAAAATGCGATGTTTGCTTTAATAGTGCTAATTTGTGGGACAAACATTTTTATTGTGGGTTTGAAGTAGCAGTGTTCCACGCAAGCATTAAATCGACTAAAGTTGTCAAAGTACTCACTCAGTCCTATGTAATAGGTGATGACCCTATTGCCATCTACCGGGCACAATTCCAAACTCCGGGCTGCTACTGAGAATATTCTAACAGAAAAACTCAATAACACTTTGCCCGACCCGGAAATCGAACCCAGGACATCATGCTCAGCAGTCGCATTTGGGACCACTAGACCAACGAGGAGGATATTTATTTTTATTTTAAGAATCATTATTTACAATAATTGTTTACGGATTCATCTTCTTCTCCTTGTTTCATGTGGTTCAGAGTTAATCTTATGGCAGTTTTTGAAGCAGCTCGTTGCCAATACAATTTAACAACAATCAGCTGAAACCGACGGCTTAACGTGCTATCCAAAGCACGAAGATGTATAGATAGAAATACTCTAAACGGTGTTTTACTTAACCTTAACGATCGTTTATCGACCCCAGTTTACAACGTATTACCTAGTATTAGTTATTGTTCACCGGTTACTACTCACGTACATTCTTCGGGTTTGCCCGACTAGTTTCGAACTCGAACGGAGCCCTTAGTCATGAGCTGAGTCCGCCGCAATGTCCCGAGTTAGACTTGCGTGAATAGTAACCGGTGAACAATAATTAAAAAGAAATTTGTAATTTAATTTATAATTTATAGTACTATGATGCTTGTTACAATTTTGCTGTTTCGTGAATTTTGTAAATTATATTTAGAACTTCTGTGCAACTTTGTACGTAGGACTTACAAGTTTGTACGGATTATAATTATCAACAACAACAACTAATATTCAGAACTATAACTGTTCCATTTTTGAGCCCACAGAAATATGGAAATCCACAGACAAAACAAAAAAGCTATGTCGCGAGTCAACGAACAATAACAAATATGAATATGCCTCACGAAAGTTATTATACGAATTACCTAGTACCTCAAGTACTAGAGCATACATCGGTGCCCCAGCACCCATTTTGTCCCCGACAGAAAAGAAGAAACACCTACATAATAATATAATCTATATATTAACAAAAACCAGGCCCATTATTCATAATATCCTAATAATAATAACAAAAGTCTTCGTTAAAATGCGTACTCACGAATTTTAAGGAAAACACTTACACTTGTTGACAGAATAAACACGAAAAAATCCACCAAGGACTCATCCGAACTCAGTTCGACCCCAACCAAGGACATCTTGTTTGTCAGACCAAACAAAATATCCTTTCGGACGAGGAATAGTACTTTCGTTGCTATGGTACATACTTATAAGAAGAATGATGTCATATATGAGCAGCGTCGTAAAATTCGATGGCACATTGTACCTAAGCCGGGTGTAGGTATATAGATACTTACTTTTACGAATTTGTTTACCAGTATTTTACCTATGAACGTTCGTTGTAGATACATCATGAAGCAAAATTTATGGCATGTAAATTCTTCATGTATCAGAAAAATCTAAGAATTTTAGTTCTAACTTTATCTTCGTCTTTATAAAACAAATTAGGAGTCAAATAAGTAACATCGTAATTATTGATTGGACTGCTTCGTTGTTCTAGTGATCCAAGGCGCGATTGGTGAGAACGAGGTCTTGAGTCCTATTACCAGGTTGACAAGTGTTATTGAGTTCGAAATTCACAGTAGCAGACCGGAGTTTGGAAATGTGCCCCGTAGATAGCAATAGGCTCACCACCGATTTCATAGGGCTTAATAACAGCATTGGTGTGTACACCTCTGCCTATCTCTTCGGTGAATACAGGTGTGATGCTATGTTATGCCTAATTATTGATCTCTCAATCTTTTCTTACGTATACTCATAAAAAAACAAAAGGCAGCTTTCTCAGCTAATGTAATAAGAAATGTCTATGTTTACAAGGCGCTTGCCAAAATTGTTTACTTAGCAAATTGGTTTATGTACTACACCAAATCCAATCAATGTGAACAAAGACATAAACCAATGTTATATCTACGTATTTATATGTATAGTTGACATTATTGTCGTAAACTATGTACCTAAAGACATGAGAGAATGTGGCGAAAGTACAGCACATTTGATGTTACATATAAGGCATTTCTAGTTGTTTTTATGTCTATGTTTTATCTTGCATTGATGTACCTAATATTTAATACTCTCAAGTAAACGTATTTTTAAATCAGCTTCCATTCATAAAATCTTATTCAGAAAGTTGATTTGTCTGCGAAGCGTTAATAAAACGTCCATAAAAAGTATAAAACCTCAGACGCAAATAAAAATATTTTTCACTTCAGCATCTCCACCGTGAACCTTATATTTTTTTAATTTACCTTCTCAAAGTGGAAGGAATAAAACTGTTTTATTCTAAAATGAACATAAAGGCTCACATCCACGGTTAAGTGTTTTCCACCATCCAGACGCACTCGGTAGAAAATTGATATAAACTTGTTGTGGGGCCCCGCTACGTTTGCTCAGGTGACGACGGTGACTTATTTGTTTTATCGTGAACGAACGAAATTCATCCCAAAACATTAAACATGAAAGTCTATATTGCATTGTGTCTGTGAATAATAGAAGCCAGAAAAATGCACCCTGCACACGGCTCACATAAGTCTTGAGTATAAATGTTGTTCGCGAGAAAATAAGTACCTAGTGTGAAATAGCCCGCGCGGTGGAAGCGACGCGGCGCGGCGTACACATTTTAAATATTTAAGTATGTTATGCTTTGAGGGTGTTTATTCTGTATGACGTCACCTGTAACAACACCCTATTGGCGTATAAACAGGATTTACACATGCTAAATTGACCAATGGACATAAAATAAAAATGTATGACGTAATTTTAATACAAATAGTTTTAAAACAGAAAGAAGAAATATGTTGTCTCATCATATTTGATTGCGTTATATGCAAGAAGTGCAGAAAGTAACAATTTTCTTTCCTCCATTTCTCCGAACCACTCTAAATACCCAATTTCCTTGACCGATTCCAACAATAGACGTGCGGAAACAAGTACATTAATGATTGACTAGATATTTCGTTATGCTCGAGAAATCGTTCCCATTCAATTACCCGAATTACCGCACCGTGTTCAATAAATTGAATACGGAGATCAAAAATTCTGTACGCGCCAACAGATATGTCGAAATAACGAAGACAAATCAAAGTAACGCTGACCTGACGCCTCGGCTCCGATGGACACCCTTCTAAGACATAAGACAGAAAACCATTAAGTCGAGATAGTGGTATTTATCTTTTCTGTCCCCCGTCTACCTTTTGAAGTGACGTGGACACTTCGATTAAGGTACCTACTGTAAATACATTTTGTTTGTTTGCTGATGAAAATGAATATGTTAGCTAGTCAATTGTTTGACAATGAATGTGAAGGAATTATTAAGGAAACGTGAATATCAGAGAATCACTCCACTGTCATGTGCACAAAAACATTGACAATATATTTTCTGCTTCTTCAATTTAAGAGCTTGGCTCTTGTCGGTGGAACAGTCCCCACTGCTCTCTATCCTCTGCTTTCAGTTTGAACGTTTCATACGATTCGACTCCTACTTTCTCCTTCACTTGTTGTATAAAGCTTCGTCGAGGTCTTCCTCTTCTTCTCTTTCCCTCTATTTTTCCTTCAAAAATAGTATTAAAGAAAGTCGTGTCGTATCAAGTGGCCAATCAGTTTCCCTCTCCTGTTATAGTTCTTAACAACTGTCTTTCCTCGTTAACCATAAGTAACAGTATCTCATTATTTTTCCTTCAAGTCCAACTTTTCATCGCCATCTTCCTCCAACACCACATTTCTAGTTGTTTCCAGTCTGTTTTTAATATACGATAGTTAAATAATTTTTCAGTTAATAGATAGAAAGTATGGCTCAGTGGACGAAACAGTAGCTGAAATATTTTTGCAAAACTTAGAGAAGCCCTTAATAGTTTCGGCAGTGGACTAAGTCAGTTTATATATAGTTGTAACTTTAATGTGCCTAAAGATAGTCTCTCTCAGCTCAGAACTGCTCAAAATGGGATAGATGGAAGTTCTAAAGAAAATCAGCGCTCTAAGCAAACAGAACAGATAAGGTTGATTGAACAACTTGATTGAAATATCTGAAGAAGAATGTAGCATGAAGTGGAATTATAATTTGCACTGATAAAAACACATTTTAGCTGGTAAGCATTTGCCTGATATGCTTGTTGCGTTACTCGAGCATGTGAAACGCGATATGCAAAAAACTAAAAACTCCACTTCATGGGGAATTTTGTACTACACGTTTTGGCCACATAGCTGTACGAATCTCATTAACATGTAAATTATTCCGGCTCTGTGCACGCAATGAATAAACCTTTCCTGTTTAAACATAAAGTGTTTATTTTAATTTTATTTTTTTGTGGTCAGTCTATAATTACAAAAAATTAAAGAAGAAGAAATAAAACCACCTGTATTGAAAAACTTTAATTATTACGGTAATTTAGCTGTGAATCTCGTAATCCTGCTAGAGGTTATTGAAGGTACAGTTACAGCATACTTATTATTGTATAGTAAAGATTTAATAGGTAAGGCCAAGTTAAATAAATATTAGCAAGCACGTGCATTAGTTCAACAGTTGTATAACACTGACAGGAATGATGCTAAAACAAAGTACGTGATAAATAATGCTTAATTTATATTGGCTTGAGAGTCTAAATGAGAGAGATCTATCACAGACAGATCTAACAGAGAGAAATCTAACATAGAGAAATCTAACATAGAGAGATCTAACAGAGAGAGATCTAACAGAAACTGGTAACGAGCTATTGAGCCACAGGTTGTGGGTTCAAATCTGGCCATGTACCAAGGTGACTGTTAATATAAAACATCACAAACATACGTTGAAACCCGTGTCGTAAGAAAACCTAGTGTTCTGAGGTCGCAGTGAGCTAGCATGATTTTCAATACTCATGTCAGTTTTAAATAATATGTTTTTATGACAATTGTAACTAGTCAACAATACATGGTTATTACAATATGCAATAATAACGTGCGTTTAAATACTGCTCTAAACATTTCTAGCTCATTTTTGATAATTAATTATAGTCTAACGGTTATTACTCACGCGCATTCTTCGGGATTGCCCGGCTAGTTTCGAACTCGAACGGAGCTCTTATTCATGAGCTGAGCCCGCGGTCGCGAGTCAAACTGGTCGGGCAATCCCGAAGAATGCGCGTGAGTAATAACCGATAAACTATAATTAACATTTTTGATAAGTTTCATTTTCCTGAAAGATTTTGGTTAAGTACGGTTGCACTAAAACTTACAAATATCATACACCTTTTGTATATTTATCCTGTTTGGGATAGTATTTTACAGCACGGTTGGTAGTGTTTAAGGGATCGGTGGCATCTTATTACGGGTTCGATTCCTACACAGAATAATATTGAAAGCCTGAAGATTAATTCATTGTTCCAGTCTAGGTACATATGAATGTGATCGGTAGAGAGGCAACCGCCCTGGAGCCCAGCCCATTGAGGGCACAAAGCCATATCCCCGCTGATGCTAGTTGGGGGTAATCAGGGCCGGGAGCATATAGTGATAAATTATTCTTCTTCCCCAAGATGTATTGAAGCATGGGAGGGGCACTGATATGATTCTCTGGAGTTGACGGTGTCCCTTTCCTTTTGTGCTGAGGTGGCCGTGTGATTTTAGTTAGTAGGTGTCCGACATACCCCTGCGTCGTCAGGAAACACAAGATAATAAAAAAAAGATACATGTACGTTTAAGATGTGTCGATAAAGGAAAAAGTAAAAGAGAAACTCCTATTGTGAGATAACGGTTTATTTTAATAAATATCTTCACAATTGCGTCGTCTTATCGTAAAACTGAAGAGTAGGTACTTAAGGCTATATTGCTAAACATCATTTATTCCACCCGTGCGTGCCTTGATTGCGTGCCTTTGGTTGTGAGCCTCCTAATATATGTAAATAGCTTGGGCTATTTATTGAAGTATACGTCAGTTTTCTATACAAATGGAGGGATTGCAGTAAATGTTACTTTCATGAATACTTAATTTTCAGTAGGCGCTTTTGGTGCTTAATTGTAATTGTAAAAACTAATTTTGCATGTTTAGATAATCTATGTGAACATTGCGGTTGTAGTCACAACATATCATTTATAAGTGTTCGTATTTTCATAGACATAAATACGAAGGAAAGAGCTTCTATAAAAAGACGAACTGAAACATATTCGTGGCTTCGTGTGGTCTTATCTGAAAACCAGTAGTGATTAGTTACTATTGCAGCATAAGATGAGATTTTTCTTCTTTAGTTCTACTCTATTTGTCAACGTTGTGGTGTAATTTATTTATTTCTCAATTTTACATTAATGTACCAATTATTAGGCTAGATTGTATGGCTCAGAATGTTGGCCCACGAAGAGAATGAATAGAAGAATGCAGCTGAGATGAGAATGTTAAGAGGGATGTGTGGTGTAACGCGAATGGATAGAATTAGAAATGTGTATACAAGAGGATATGACAGCTAATAGAGATGTGTGGAAGGAGAATACATGCTACGCCGATCCCAAATAAATTGGGATAAGACCAGGGGGATGATGACATTGATGCACCAAAAACGTTTCTTTCTATACCAAAATCGAATTCACAACATTGTCAATTTTGCACCAATTCTGTTTAAACCAAGTCAACTTAAAATAAAATATTAGGCCAACATAAATCAAATGAAAACCCATAAAACTGGAGCCATATAATTTTTATATCCACGATGAGGAAATACAAATGCTATATACGTTATAGGTATGTTTATTTTATTTTGACTGCTATCGATTACCTGTATGAGGTCACAACGGTATATGACCTATTTTTACCATTTATAGATATTAATTTTGGGTAAAATTGTGTGTGTGCATCGGAATAAAGTGTATATAATAACGATGAACAGACAGTAGCAACTACAGAATTATTTTATTTGAACTAAATATTTGATTGTCCAAACTATCACAGTACCATTGATTCATCATTATGAATCAATCACGATATTGATGACAGCTCAACTTATCTTTAGTCACATGAAGTGACTATAGAGGGAACTATTTCCTGACGTGACTAAGCCCGTCAAGTCCTACCCTAACCAATTCACGCAGGATATAAATACTTTGTTAGGCATTATAACTGTAACAATCAAGTAATAATCTAAAACTTCCATCTATGACTCATGCAAAAAGTTGAAGGTTCTGACTCAAATAGGTAGGTACTCAAAACAATACACACATTGGCTCGTAGCTAAATAAAAGCTGCACAGATCGATTGGTTGAGGTTAAAGCTGCGCTTGCCATAGTTGTACATACCGTGGATGGATTGCCATAATTTCATATCAAGAGTCTGATAACGAAAAAGTCTGACAACCAGTTTTACCGCGGGATATCGTATTAACCTTAGGTTTATTTAGTGACATTACAGTGATTGTTCAGTAAGACATGTGAAATTGTACTTCGTGTAGGAAAGTTTAAATAATTATGCTCTCAAAGCACTGGAATCAATACTTAAAACTTACTGTTTGCGAATGTGTAGTTCCTTGCCTCATTCTGCTCATACCTAGACTTCTTTTGGATTCATTATAAATATCGATTGTTTCGGAGAATTTTGAATATATATTTTTTGTTTTAATTATTGTATGCCCGCCACTTGTTCCGCATGACGTAGATTCAATATATTATGTCTAACATATCAAGTGAATAACGTAGTTGGTTAGTAATACAATTATGGTTTAGTTCAACAAATTTTAAATACCTACCTATAAATTAATATTGTATAACTTGTTGTTATTCCTAATAAATAAATAAAATAAATAAAAGATAAATCTTTGAAACGCATTAACGCATGCTTAGCGAACTCTAAAGTTATAATGTTAAATGGAAAAAGAATACGGTTGCGAGCGGGATTCCCTGACCACTAAACCATCTCGACCTTTTAATGGTCAGAGCGCCTGGATTATATATCCGGGAGGCGCAGATTCGAAATAAATAAAAATGACATTGTTAAAAATTATTATATTTGAAACACCTTTTGACGTCAGATATGATAAACGAGGACTCTTTTATTTTCCTGCATCAAAAAATATGAGCAATGTTTAAACTTATGTCTATAAAAATATCTGCTTTTTAAGTAGAAAGATGAGTCAGTTATAGCGGAAGAAATTCTTCGATGACAATCGAGTAATTTAAATTAATACCTAACCAGCAATTGCCTGATATGACTAATCTCTTAAACACCCGGACAATACGACCCTGATTAACTATAATTAAGCATTAACTAACCATTCATTAAAGGTGATTAGTATTATTTATACTTTTGCCTGTATTTAACCAACACCATTTTATAGAATCACTTGCTAATTCGTTCATAAAATGTACTAGAAATAGATACAGCAAACTATGTCGCAATATCGCGCCGTATTTATGTACGACAGCCTTAAATAAAACCCTGAACGAAATAAGTCCTACGCCTACCACAATCAAATAACCCAAGTTAAAAATAAATACTTTAATACTATAACGGTAGCGATCTAAAACCTGTATCTATGACTCACACAAAAAGTTCAAGGGCAACAAAAACTATTACAAATACGAGTAGCTGTAAAATTAGTACATTTTCTACTATTAGTCATAGTCATAAGCAATTACCCTGCCCAGGTACACATGGTTCACGAACGAAATGCCCCAATTTCAGCATGAGTCACCCAGCGAACGGCCTTCGTGGGTTATAAACGATGCCTTTTGTTTTGCATAATATTGATCGTTCCAGGAAAGCGTTATTAATATAAAGTTATTTTTATACGATTTTTAGATTATTTTTTCCTTGATCGTGAGATGACGTATTTAATTGACGGTTGAAGTAATTGATATAGGATTGTTGCTGTGAATTACCCATTATTGGATTTCTGCCAGTAGTGTTACTCATTGTGACACAGTTTTTATCTATGTCTATTCTAATAAGCTCCACATACCAGAAGGTCTAGCTATGCATACTGACATCATTGAACCTTATAGGTAGGTCACCACCCGTACATATATTATTGAAATGTGCCACTAAATTAACTACATAGGTTGACCCCAAATAAATAGAATCTTTGAGATAATGATGTAGTAATTCTAGTATGCATGTATGTATTGTATATTATGTTTTTAAATGTATGTTTATGTATTGGTCTTATGTTTATTTGTGTAATTCATATATTTGATTATTTTTATGTACGTATATATTGACATCTAAGTAATTTATCTATTCGTCTACACACTGTCTACATTACTTGTATTTTGATCTCTCCTCTAGCAGGCTCTCTCCTCTACTGGATGAGATTTCTATTAGAAATAAGCTGGCCTTTGTAGTCGTAATTTTTATTACATATTGTTATTATAATAAAACAACTTATAACCGGAGTTGTTTTATTACAATGTGTAGTGATCTTAAGTTTTCGCCCTAAGATATTACTACATATTGTTATGTCTAAATGTGTATACATAAAAATATAAATAAATGTTCGAAGCGTTATAACTTTAGAGTTCACTACGCCTGCGATAATTGTTTTGGTAGATTTATCTGTTTTCATTATCATTTATTTTTATCGATACATGCCAAAGTGAAACTAGATATAATTTTAGCAAATTTGCCCTTTAACTGAAAATGCTCAATACACTTGCTGAAAAGTAGATTTACTTAACGGTGAAAGTACCACAAAACAAATAAAAGTTACTAAAATAGTAAGTCATCCGTGGATTCCAAATACAGAATTGGTAAGGTAGTCTATAGAAAAAAGTAGGCACCTAAGCCAACTTCCCTTGTCAATAAAATATCCAAGCCAGCATTCACCTGTCTGCACACTTCCACTTAAAGTTTTAATAAAGGTACTAAAATAGACAACGAATCATATTTCACTTGAAAACCGCGAGAACTTCTTCCTTTCCGACGAAGTTATTAATAGTTAATTTCGGCGTTTCTTAAAACTAATTTTACTACTCATCAAGTTTCCTCAGCAAACTTTTCTAAGAAGCCTTTGATTTCGGGAGAGTCTACAAACTGGTTAGCAACTAGAATTATTAATATTGCATTTTTCATTCAGCATTATAAATCCTTTGTCATGCATTTAGATTCTAAACCTGGTATGAGGGTTGTTCAAGCCTTTGTTGATTTTGCTTAATAGCTTCAATTTATTGATTAACGTCCCTAGCGAAGCACAAAGATACTTAAATGAAAATTCTGTTTATCACACCTCCACTAATTGCCCAAGCCAAGTATAATTATATTTACGGTACACTGTAATAATTTTAAATAAACTGTTGAGACGCCTGACACCTTAGTCCTCCTGCGACCAGAAACGTCAGGAAAAACGAAAACTAATAATACACGCGATTAATCCGGATAAAAGTTATTTTATTATAATAGTGTACTATCATTTATCGACAAGAGACTACGATGGGAGTCTCTTGTCAAGCCTACCCATATTATAAATGCGAAAGTGTGAAATGGATGGATGGATATTTGTTACAAATAGTTTAGTATTTCTTATCAGTAACCTTTGTATATATAATTCATATATATATTCAATATATATAAAAGTTATATATATAAAAGTTATATATATAAATTTTTATATATATAACTTTTATATATATAATTTTTATATATCCTATAACTTATTATATTTTTTAGTAAATGTTGTAAATATTCCTCTTCTCTTCCTTAATGATTGTAACAGACTAATATAATAAACGAAATTTCTTGTATCATAGGAGGTTGTTAGCGCAAACATCAAAGCATAATTAATTTGTCTACAATTGAAGACCATAATTTTGTAAGTGTATACCACTTCTGGCTGACCATACATCACGCAGTCCCATACAAAATTCCCACGACAATATTTATGATTCAAAAATTTACATATAACGAGAATCATTGCAGAAAAATCTGCGTTCGTCCGCTTTCTGTGCGTCATTATGATTCCTGGTAGAAATTGTACTTTGAAATGGTCTTTGAACACGTGACTATGTGTTATAACTCAGTATGATTAATGGTAACCATTTTTTTGGTTCATATTATCATGTCTTTACGTCCGCCTCACGTTACTTTTTAGGATTGACAATGTCAAAAAGGATCAAGTGGAAAAAACATTAGTCATTGTATGGTATCTTCAATCTTAGAGTAGGTCGTACGACAAGGTTACCACAACCTTGTCGTACGACCGTCGGACTGGTAAGTCAAAGATCTGAAGTTCGAATCCAAGATACGCATCACTGACTTTTAGTATTGCGTATTAGAAATTAATTATCACTTGCTTATAACGTCGAAGTTAAACATCGTGAGGAAACCAGCGCACCTGAGACATGTTCTCGATTGTGTGTAAAACCATGTCCGAGGCCCATGGGTGGTTTAAACTCTGACACTATGTTATAAATCAACGACGCGATAAGAAGGCGAAATATCTTCCATTTATTTTGAAAACCCATAAAATATATATATCATACATATTTTTGTCGGTTTATTTGTATTACTATTCTCTCCATATCTACGCTTATACCAATTCAACAGAGTATGATATAATTCAAAATAATCGTTGATAATACATACATATTACGGCAAAAAATTCAGCCCAAAATAAATAGTTAGCAATTTAAACAACAATACCGTTTCTCATGCAATATTTTGTATTATTTACATTCGAATAAATTCCACACTTTTTCCTTACGGGAACAAAACAATCCATAAAGATTACTGCAATATGAAATATAGAAAATATTCTCCATTGCGATACGCATATCCTTGCACACTGCGTATTCTCCAGAGTTGAAAATAAATTTGGTAAAAAATATACATTCATCATCCGTGTTGTACCGGGTTGATCTCTAGCAAGGATCAGCGAGATTTATGACGAGAAATGACGTTCCTGATCGGAGGAGTGGGGAAAATATTTACGTTCCCTTTTGTCTAGGTATTATTCATAAATATATGTTCTATTCTTATTAACTGACTTCAAAACCGGAGGTTGTGTATTCGACCCGTATATATGCATGTATGCATGTTTAATGTCCGCGATTTTTCTCAAAAACTACAGATCCGATTTGGATAATAGCAAAATAGGTTTTTTTTTTTATCTGTGTGCTGATGCTTTTGAGACTTTGCATATATGTGTTGTTTTGATGACACTGCATCATAATGGAAACTTGGAGTTACTCTTATGATGAAGGTGAAAGAGAGTCAATGGAACTATTCAACGGTTTACAGCACCTACCACGTGTTTAGGCTTATTTCATTCGTCTAGATGAGAACTTTAGACCTGGCTGTATTTTACAGAAAGCTAGAAAAAATCTAAAATTATAAAAAAAAGTGGAAAGAAAAATACGGTCATGAGCATGATTCAAACCTGCACCTCACGGATAACTACTCCAGGTGCTCTGACCGTTAAGCCATCTCGACAATCCGGGAGGCGCAGGTTCGAATCCTGCTCACGACCATATTTTTCTTTCCACAAAAATTTATAACTTAGAGTTCGCTATGCTTTAATGCCTTTCGAAGATTTATCAGCATTTAAAACATTTTACCAACTATTTAACAACCCGAGGACGAGAAGGAGAGTCGACCTTTACATGGCCACTACTAACGCAATACCGTTAATAAGCATTCTCAACAGAGACGACTGCATTTATATATTATAAAAAAAAAATGATCTATTGACACAATAAGAAGATTAATGATCCAGTTATACTTACAAGATCATAGTATAAAAATATTCAATGACAGTTACGAGTTAGCCTGACCCTCGAACATGACAATCTTGCTCTACATGAGTAAGGCTTCATTCGCGTGTTCATCCGCTGTGTATGCGCGTGCCACTAAGAGCCTTGTATGCAAAGATTATTACTTGTCAAGATGCACTTGAAATCGAATGTTTTGATATATTTTTATTGGGTTTTAGTGAATATGACTACATTAGGTATACGTCTAAATTTGGGTTATTTGTTTCATTCGTGACACTGTACATAGGTCTCATATTTGTAAAATACTTAAAAAATTTAAGAGTTAATTAATGGAGTGTGACATAAAATTTTCTTACTAATGATTTTTTTTTTCCTTAAACTGTAATTCTAGGTTTAAATTGGTAATTCTGCACTCGACCAGTAGCAGGCCCGAGACGGTGGCGCGCAGCACCTGCCCGCCTTTCCAAGTGTCTGTGCAGGTTTTTGGCCGGACTGCTCAAATGAAGGGATCTGTCGACGCTTTCAATGGATCATAATCTGACGGGGCTGCGGTAAATGCAACTGGAATCCATAGGAGTCCGGCACAACGCCCATTATGCATTACCACGCATAAAAAATGGGTTTTTTAGTTTCCTACCGAAACAGAATTAACTTAGACATAACATATCATCACGCATCGCAAGGCGGTTGTTTGTACAACTACTTTCACTAAATGCTATTATTAAGTGCCATTCAATTATTACAATTGGGAAATATATTGGTCACGGTATTGTGTTTCCAAATTATTCCTTATTTTATCTAAAAGTTCGTCTCTTTCTAATTCTATGGGGAATGGACGTTATAAAAATATTTCCTCTTACTTTATTCCAATTTTAATTATTTACACAAACATTAAAACAATTTTACTGCTGAACTGGCGTCAAGAAACTTCGCAAAAGTACTGACTGGTACCCACTTGGCTAAAATATGCAAATCGTGAACATAAAGTTAGTCAAGTGTGCCTTTTTAGGTCACAAAACCCAGGAGATATGGAAATTTTCATCTTGAGACTTATCCAGACAAATGTCAAGGTTCACTGGACATCTGGGTAGGTCATCTGATGAAAAATATTATAACATTTTATAGCTTTTGCATATTTTATCCGGTGAAACAGTAAAACCCATCTGTGTCTTGCAAAGAAGTTAACGGGAAAAGTGCTTTTGCATAAATTAATTTCTTCAAAACTGTAGCCTTTCAAAACACCTTAACATTGACTTCTATAAAAACGAAACATAAAAAATGCCCTCTAAGAAAAACTTTTATTACTTACTTACTCTTACTTTTACATCTATGTACAAGAACCTTACAGAAAAAAAAACCAAACCACCAACTTTAAAAATAGAATCCATTAAAGAGACCTAACTACTTATTTTTCACGAAGTATCCCCCATGCTACTCCCTGAGGGAGCCTTTCACCTTAATGACGAACCCCGGATCAATCTGTTCCCATCTGGTACACGAGAGCTTGCGTGTTTCTACACACAACTCATCCAAGAAGCCAGTCCATCTAAATAATGGGTCTAGAGACACGCGACGGTAAGTGGAATGGATTTTGATTATGGTACTACCTACTAAAGGTACCTACGAAACGTCTTGATAGTACCTAAATGAGCGATAATATCCTTTAATGTTTACGCTTATGCCATGCATCACGTGGTCTTATAGGGAAAGCAATCGAAGAATGTTAAATGAAACGGGAAGTAGGTGTCATGTGAGGTTAAGAGATAAGGGAAATGTGGAGGATATTGGAGTAAATTTTTCTATATAAAAGTTACAGTACTGCTTTCTTTTACTAACAATCAATAAACTATCTTAATCTTAAGGTGTGACTAATTATTATGCGATTCTAATACATTTTCAAACGTATTAACACAGTCATTGTCACTGAACAGATGATGCTGACGTCACTATAATACCTATTAAAGTTGTGAAAAAAACATTCGGCTGACCGAGCAGAGATTACGATGGCTTAGCAGACAGAGATTTTGGAGTGCCGATCTAAGAGGTGCAAATTCAAACCCTACATTTGTTAGTATTATAAAATTACATATATTTTTTCTGGATACCTATATAATAAAAATTTGCCTACAACCTATTCTCAGACCTACTAAATATACACAAAAAAAAAAACATAAAAATCGGTCAAGCCGTTTCGGAGGAGTTTGATAACAAACACTGTGACACGACATTTTTATATATTAGACAACTTCAAAAATATGCGATTGAAACATCAAACTAAAATTTGCAAAAAAAATGCCTTTATTCGCGTGTGCTTCAACAAAATTCATGTTTGTATCGAAAACGACATGAATTGTTTATCAAAGACAATACATAAGTTCGGCTTAGTTGCCGCAAAAAGAACAAAAATCTGTGAATTGGAAACTTAGACGTGTATGTACTCGGGTTTAGTAAGTAACTAGTTGTTGTGGTTTATGTGATACACATAAATTATTTAGAGCAGTGGTATGACCGTTGGACTTGTAAGTCAAAAGTCGACGCTCGGATCCAAGACACCCACCCCTGACTTTTCGCGTCATGTACGTATTAGGAATTAATTATCACCTACTTAAAACGGCGAAGAAAAATATCGTGAGGAAACCTGCACACCTCCTTAAGAAATATTCTAGATAGTGTGTAAAGCCATGTCAGAAGCCTACGAACTCTGACACTAATTTATTCATCAACCACATGATACGAAGAAGACGTAAATTATGTAATGCAATAAGAATGTATCGACAATGAAACCCACAATACTTATGTGTAAAATAACTGACGACTAATTTATTAACAATGTTTTCCTGTTATTCCAGGAAATAAACTGTAATATCCATGTCACATTTATAACAATACTTACATGAATAATAAATAGACATGGTAGGGTTTATGGACCTACCTTAATAGGGATATATAGTTATCATTATAATTCCATTTGAGTAAATACTGAAACACAGGGCACGTGCAACTGTATTCAAGGGCAATGACGTCAATTAATTGTTATATGTCTTTGTTTTTGTCTAGCCCTTACACAAAATAATATAAAGACGATACAGCCAAACATTGTAAATATTAATTCTCACCTTATTGTTTCATACTAAACAAAAGGCTATTAATAGCAGAAAGTGATACCAAATCATTGCCATATCACTGAATAAAACACGGCAAAAAATATATTTAAACATCGAATACTCGGACTATGAATTTTTATGTGTTCAACCAGTCATTTGTTACCCTTTATTCGTGCCTTTTCCGTTTCATTTTTTAAAACGCGTTCCCTTTTTCAAATATTGCATACAAATAGCGCATCGGCTCGGTAATCACAATTAAAATGGCGACGATGAATGAAGACGATGAGAATACTACGTGGCACATTAGCATCAGGAACGTTTAAGTACCGGCTGAATTGAAACCGTTTATGGGTGGAAAAATTAAAACGAGATTTGAATTCGGTATTCTGTGAACGCATGTCTGGGTCATAAATGTGAATGTCTTTAGCCAGACTATCGGTGTTGCTATGTTCATAAATTATTTTAGAATGACTGCTAAATACGTGAGAAGATAAACTAAGGTGCACCTCGGCTGACGTCATAAAATTTAATTTGCTAATCTCTAGTAGATGGAATATTTTATACTTGTTTGCTAATAGCTAGTCCATCTAGACTCGACTCTCAATGCATATTTATATTTACTTATTTTTTCAACCACAGATATTTTTGATTTCCAGCTACAAAAATAAACACCAACTTCATCTGAACAGCGTATTCGAAACACAAAACAAGCCGTCCAGTCATAACGTACGTTTTCAATTAAATTCTAACCCCCTATAGTCTAAGCCAAAAAGGTATTTTCAATACACAGCCTAGCAAACAGTCAAGAGGTTTTTTGCGCCCCATTACAGCCAGTTTGGATTACAACCGACGAAGTGGAAAATCTCTATATCGTTAATTGAAAACGAACTTTTCTGAGTTCTGGGACAACGGGCTTAAGAAAAAAGTATAATTATTAATTATAACTGTAAAGGGTAATAGTTGATCATCGATAATAATATACTACCATTTTATATGAGACTGCCTTTTTGGTCTGGTAGTCGCAAACGTGGCTGCTGAGTTCGATTTCCGGATCAGGCAAAGTGTTATTGGGGTTTTCTGGTAAGCAATGCTCGGTAGCAGCCCGGAGTTTATAATTGATGACCATCGGCTCACCACGTATTAACATGCACCGGAGAAATTTGGGTGTACAGACAGAGAGTCCTGATTTTTATGTGAATTATGATAAAAAATCTATGGACCTTTAAGCGAATGAGTCGGTAAAATTTTCCAATTGTGCATGCATTGATTGCAGATTTTATGTTTTTTTTTTTGTGTTATGTAGCTATATACATATGATGGATCATTTACTCAATAAATACACGAGCTTTAAAATACACTTTTTAAAACAGTAGTGGAGAATTTAAAAACATCCAGTTGCACAGTGCGAAATAAATAATTTACACCGGCCATCGTAAATATTTGGGTTGTCTGAATTCCAACATTTATTTTGATCAGAGCGTTATTAGCGGGGAACATTCTCACGCCTACTTATTGTAGGAAACGTGTGAACTATTTTTAAATTAATAGGCATTATCGCGTTTTGGTATCTCGTGTAAAAATGTAGATACAAATATTTTTGTAGAATGCTGGAAATATATTTTAGCGCTTCCGTAGGTACGTTATGAAATTATACTAATATTATATTTGTCATTAGAGATGTATAAAACCAGATAAAATGGGTGAAGTTATACAGAATGGCAGGTCTTGTCAAATCCCACAATTTAAAACAGCAAAAATAATTTGACTGATGATTAGTTAGCTATTAAAATAACATTTTGTCAAATCGTCAGTCTGCCTCACCGAGCGAGGGGCCAGGTTCAATTCCGTGGTCGGACAAAGTGTCATTAGGATTTTCTATTGGGACATTTTCAGTAACGGCCCGGAGTCTGGAATTGTACCCGGCAATAGGCTTATCACTTAGTAGATGAACCTTAATAACAGCATCTGTGAAATGTAGGTGTACTGCCATACATATCTCTGCCCTCTATTATCCACAGGTAATGCAACGCATTATGTTATTACATTAATAGATCCACGAGACCACAGGTTGTGATAGCCTAGTGGTATGTCCGTTGGACAGACAAGTTAAAAGTCGCAAGTTTGAATCCAAGGCACGCACCACTGACTTTTCGAATTCATGTGCATGTTATAAATTATTTATCGCTTGCTTGAAACGGTGAAGGAAAACATCGTGAGGAAACCAGCATACCGAGAGATATTCTCGATAGTCTGTAAAGCCATGCAGTGGTTTAAAGTCTGGCACTAGGTTGTTCATCAACCACAGGATATGAAGAAAATTACAGGTTAAAATGTGCAAGTCCTGCAAATTTTTACATGAAAAAGAAATGAATAGGTTTGAATAAAATTCCACCCCAAACTGCTCCATCATAAACAGATAAATAATTAATTAAAAATATATATCACCCTATATGAGAATGAGTCGCTAAAATTGGGCATATTTTAAATATAGCTTTACAATACAAAAATTCACTCAAACTGCTTCATCACCACAAGAATTACAAAAAATCTAGCACTAGCTAACCACTTAATCCTCCGAAAATACGATCGCGTGTGTAACCAACATTTGTTCCGCACAATATCCTTGCACTTGCACCGTGAGGGGCCGGTCAGAACTGCAAGTTAATCGCCATATATTACAGCGATTCATCATTAAGACGACCCTTAAGTAAGTTGTAAGAGGAAATAAATAAAGAAGCCTGTCGGTAAATTAGACGCAATATTGCCTTGGAATCTGTCGGTGTTAATCATTTTTGGCAGAAACAAATGTGTTTTTGTTTTATTTTTTGGTACAAGTAATGGCGGAAAGAAGTTGGATTTATAAATGAGATTACCAGTATTTATTATGAGAAGAAATGTTATTATTCAATCACAGTAATATACCTGTTTTTAAATCTTGAACATTATTCAAGATCGTGCTCCTAAAGTAGTAGCTACTAGATACAGAAAATACTTTATTACTATTGTTAACAGCTATCATCTACCGGACTGTCTCTCGATACGACATTTTTGGCATCTAATTTAAATGTACCGTCTTGTAATAAATAATGAATTGACAAGGGCCAATATGATAATGAACATCGAAAATAGAATTTTAACATAAAGTATGCCTTTTTTTTTCGTGTGGAACATCCAGCGTGGACTCTGTGCCGGACTTCTACCGACTAAAAACCACACGGTCCTATTCCAACCTTTACTGAGGTCTCGGGTTCATTGCAGCAATCACCGGACCCAACATAAAGTATACCTAATATTTATAGCTTCAAAAAACTTCCAGAAGAAAAATATATTAACATACTCAACAAGACGTCACAACAACTTTCCACGAAAAAACATTTATTTTTATTATTTCATCGTTTAATTTCTATCTACATACAATAGCGTTCATTGGAGTTGACTACTGCATTTACATAATTAATACTGCGCATAATCACATTCCTTGTCAGTTGCTTACGTCATAGGTATCACGTGACCGCCTGAAGAGTTTTCCAGGCGGCCGGTGAGTCATACTAGTCATAGAATGCGGTACAAGTTATAAGAACTGTACCTAAAAATGTTGTATAAAAGTAAAAGTGTATTGTAGTTGAATAACAAACTCTGACGAATAGCAGAACATTTATTTTGTACACTGAGCCAAAGCTGGTGCTAAGTAGTTTCTTTCTTTCTATCTTTCAAGTAATTATTAAATTATATAAGCTGGGCTTGAGTATATTAACTCTTCGAATGGGAGAAGTACAAAAATGGACTTCGTACAAATAAAAATCTATTGTGGCTGGTAATTAGCGAGCCAACAGATTAAAAATACCTAGTGAACCTTTATTGTGTAAAATTTTGAATTATTTATGTCATAAAATATTAAGAAATAACGTCATGAAGCGATGAAAAAATATCGATATTATATACTTAAACATTAATCAATAATGTACGAGATCAATCCGACTAAAGTCGTTTTATTATAATGTGTAGTGATCGCAAAAATATATTACATTACGAAACCTCAATTTAATTACTATCTTTTAATAATAATTGTAGGAACCTATAATATATTATTTCTTATCCTTTTTTTAAACTCTTTAGATCTCGAAATTAATTCTGCCTCTTTTAAAATAGAATGACATTTGAGTGAGCGCATAAAATAAGCGGCTGTATACGTGTGGTTCTTTTTCCATACTTTGTTTTCCTGATACATTTTCTTGCATTACGCTGTCACTCATCAATCACACCTCATTTCAGCCTTGAACTCTCTGTATGGAAATTTTATACGTCGCTCGCACTTCGTCGCACCCAGAAGCATTGTAGTCCGAAATAGACACGACAGAGCTATTTGACAAATATATGCGCTACAATGATATTTGTTTCGCTTGTTTTATTTTATTTCAGGTAACAGCTTTAGTGCTAACCCTGACTGTGTAGACAGGTTTTATGAAATATTATTTTGTCGTATAGTATAATAAAACACATAGCGTCACATTAATTATTGTTCCCCGGTTATTACTCACGTGCATTATTTGGGATTGCCCGACTAGTTTCGAACCCGAACCGAGCCCTTAGTCATGAGCTGAGCCCGCAGCGATTTCGCGAGTCAAACTCGCTCGACAAAAGTGTCGAACACCCAAATTTTATCAATGCCGTTATTCAGTCCGTGGTGTTACCATCAAGCGGAAACAATTCTATAAAGTTGAGTAGAGGTACAGAAAGGGAATTCTCTTTGGTAGTTTGAGTTCCGTCGGTGGCGAAACGTGACAAATTCCATATCCTACATCTGAGAATATCTCTGGAAAACCCATATTAAAATTCAATCGGTTCTGCTATTCGAAGCCCAAAGCAGTAACGAGCTCGAATACTAAGCACCTAAAAATATCTCAATATTGTGTCACGAATGTAGTTCGGTAGGGTTCGTGAATAAATATAAGGTTCAAATTGAATAATATTTAACATTAAAGTAATTTATGTAATTGAAATGGAAAAGAAATTGAAACGCCCCTTTTTTACACGACTGACCAATAAAAAGGAATGTTATTTTTTTAGTCGATGGAGTGACATTACTCTACATCATGGACTATCGAATAAAACCCACACTGTCCTCTACTAATTCTTATCAAAGTCTCGGGATCGTAGCTGCATTCATCGCAACACTGCCACTGGTTGGTTAAGGTCCGTCGAAGGTAACGATGGGACCCCGTCATTTGTGCTGGACAATATGGGTCCCATTTGGTTCTTAGGAAATAACTCTTCAAACGGTATACAACAATAACTGTCCCATCTTAATTACTATCATAATAATATAAACATGTTTATCAAATGAAGCAATAAAGATACAAACATTATTGTATATATCTCATAAAATGTAATAACACAGACATGTCACACAAATATAATGAAATAACGATAATTAACAGCAATGTCGCTAATGTTCAGATTACGTCATATTCACGCCACAGACTAAGGACATAATTCATTGACGACAAGGATACGACACCACAAAAGGATCCACGATCCGACGAACATTTTAATCTATCCGCAACGCACAGCTCGTAATGTCTATATGTACTTAACTAAATTACTTGCATAAATCATATTTAAACGTGACGAACGCCGGCGCCTACAAACCCCAAGCCAGCCCAGCCAAAATATAGCACAAGCAATTATTAACTCTAATACCCAGGGATTAGTACCAAATTCGGTCGCCTTCCCAAAATCAGTCGGAAAATTCGAAGCGATATTAAAAAATGTTATTTATGACTCGTGATATAGAGATCAATTTCGTATTTACGGATTAGGTACTTTAGGAAAACGTTATCTAACCGAGGATTTTTTGCGAGAATTATTTCGTTCTCGTGACCGCGCCTCGCCTTGTCCGTTTAGTAGAATCATTTTTTTTTAATACTAGCTAGTTTCCAACTGCTGCATTGTAGTGTTGGGTGGAATTTAACATTTACATACGACTCGACTATTCTACTTAACATGTAATATATGATAACTATTAATTTGCACCTTTTACTGAACAAATACAGTAATTTTCTCAAAGTTTGCCCTTGAATAAAGTTGCCATTAAAATAGGAAAAATGATTACTCTTTAATCTTCAATCACTTATAAAAAACTAGTGATGTCTACCCTAATAAGAAACTCATGTGTGATTATATGTATGTATATACATATAAGGGCATTAAATGTCTTCATTTTAGTTGTAATAAAAAAAAATTAAACCCGAGAATTCATAAAAGACTCACTGGTCGGCTAAAATAAATAATAAAAAACATTTTCATAATAAGTCTCAATACCTGGATGACCGAGTTTTGCTCAGTTTTTTAAAACGTGTTTGGTAAAACGTTTTCTAAAAATAAAACCTAAGTAGATCGATTTATCGCTCCCGAAACCCCCTGCATCCTTAATTTCATGAAAATCGTTGGAGCCGTTTCCGAGATTCAGATAATATATATAAACAAGAATTGTTCGTTAAAGGTTTTTTACGAGTACAGCACCCATCCTACAAAAACATCTAAATTTAAGTTATACTACGTTTCAATACTTACAATTAATTCCATAATATTATAGTTCGTCGTAATCTATTTTTTGTTTTAGATATTATTACAAAAATCTTACCACATATTCAATGATTTATAATAATCTAATAAAACAGGGTTTGCCTAGAACTAGCACCATGCTTAATTACTAGGTATATTTATTCATAATTAGGATTAAGCCATGGGTTTAACCTCAATCTTGAGCTATTTTCAAAACAATTAAAACTTTATAATATATTTTCACTTACACCTCTTACTTGTAATTTCCAATTTTCACACTCAAATATTTATGACGACTCAAACATTTAAGTCCCCATGAAATCGCGATAAAACAGTTTTATATCTCCGAGTGTCTGTGGTACAATCTGTTTCTTCCCACAGGGAACTTGGTAAAACATTCACTCGATGATTTATTCTGTCCCTTATCTGTGGTACAGCCAGCGTCATAAGTGGATGACCATTTCAGAATATAGTAATTTTTGTATAATCCATAAATATAAGTAACATCTTAAGTATTACTACTCCAGCGTAATACAGTTTCTTTTTTAATTTACGTGGCTATTTATGAAAGTTGTCTGATGCGTTTTGCTTCACGATCATGATTTCGACGCTGACTGTACATGACCATTGTACCATACTCCATTAAGATTAGGTATTCATGTTGTACACCTGATACTTTGAAAGCGTTTGATAATGTGGTAATGTTAGGTGTATGTGTGTGTGTATTCGTACACAGAAGATGGAATTTCATCTTTTATAGACGAGTTTGTAGCTGTGAAGCTGTAGACAGTTAAGTGAGGTTACTAAATATTACCTGATATTTAAATGCATGGATAATTTACGTATCTTTCTCATTAATTTGGACTGGAAGACAATTTCCACGAGATCCACTAGAATGTATAATTTTTTTTACAATAGATACTACTTTCGATGATGCCATAAGATCATTGTACTCACTATTAGTACTTCGAGAGGATTGCTTGCTATATTTTTTAAACGATGAAGACAAACATTGTAAGGAAACCAGCACACCTGATATATATATTCTCGATGGTGTCTAAGAGGTCTTCGAGCCGTTTATACTCTGACACCAAGGGTCTGAGACTACGGATGCTTCAATTGAGCATGGATAGTGTGTCAATGGAATGATTTTAGGTATTTGATATTCTGCTAGTTAAAGAAGACCAGTAGAATTCCAATGACTTTCAACTGAACCACCATTCAATTGTCATTCTTGGCATGAACAGAAGCTCTATTTTGCTATGTACCATGGAGTTCAATATATTACACAATACATTTTTTCTATTTAAATCAAAAAATTATCTACGTTTGGCCACCAACTCGCCTGATGGTAAGCGATGGTGTGGCTGAGGATGGAGCACGTAGATCTAGAAGAAATTTATTCACTCTAAGTAGAGTTAATAGTTGGGGAGTTGATGCAACTGCCCAGACCCGTCGCCTACAAGGTTGCACCGGACTACATGCCAAAACACGGTTAGGTCGCTTCACGGCATAGCTTCGTTCAGTGGGTAGTAATCAGCCGCCGAAGTCTCCCACCAGAATTGTGTTGCCTGTTTTGCACCACCCAGAGGCCACGTGTAGGGATTCCATTTTAAGGGTGCACTCCGACTACGCGGGTCCCGAAAAACACTTCTTGTATAATAACTTTCATGAGACACATTCATATCAATTGTCGTTCAACGGTTATTACTCACGTTCACACTTCGGGATTGTTCGGGAATCCCGAAGAATGCACGTGAGTAATAACTGCTGAATAATAACCGATACACTTCTAGGTTCACATTACAATCGGTACTATTAAAACACAAAGAACTTCATTTAAATCTAATGTATAACCGTCGAGACGTAAATCCTAAGAGTAGCCGTACAATCCATTAAACTTACTTATATGCAACACACGTGTCTCTCACGAGTTCGGTACTGCAGAATAATTAACACAGATTTGTTCGAAAGTTTCTGAGCTCTTATATCGAGAGGGGCACGAGATATTGGCAGGTGCCTTCTAAGTTATTACTGTTGCAGTTTGGAGACTATTCGGCGTATCATTATTGACATTGACATAGCAGTCTATAGAGATGGGATATTTGGAAAAGATACTTAGACTTATGAATGATTCTTACATTTGAGAAGTAAAATCCACACAAACATTAAAATACTTAAGCACCGGATTAATGCATCTACCCTATCAACATTATTCGCACCCGCATGATTTTAATATCGGCTTTCACCCCTATCCTTGGACTATGTCCAACAGCCTAATATTATTTTGTCTACACCCTCACTATGTAAAATTTATATAATATTGATTAAACAAACTTGATCTTTAGCAGATATGTTTCGGCGATTGCTTTGTTGCTACGTCACTGTTTCAATCCCGGCGTTCAATGTTATAATGATTTTTCATACATGTTAACGTCATGTACCTAACTGTTAATTAATCTTATTAATTATCATTTTTAGCCCGGTTCGTCTCACTGTAGGGTAACGGCTTATAACTTCCTCCCAGCCCTTACGATTTAGTGCTTTTCGGTCTTATTTACATAACATAGCATCAAGCCTGTATTCCCCGAAGGGGTAGAAGTGTACACGATTGTACACCCACATTTCACAAATGCTCTTATTAAGTCCCATGTAATAGGTGGTGAGCCTATTGCCATCAACCGGGCACAGTTCCAAACTCCGGGCTGCTACTGAGAATTTCCTAACAGAAAAACTCGATATCACTATGCCCGACCCGGGAATCGAACCCGAGACCTCCTGCTCAACAGTCACGCATGGGACAACGGCAGGTCTTATTTGAACAGTAGATTCGTCACACCATCTCTGTCTGAGCGTGCCACGGCGTCGTTTTACAACCCTGTTTAAAAAAAAACAGGAAATCAGATATAATAGTAAATCCGGATCATGCCTAATGTAAGTACGTAGTTTCTTTCTCTCAATCCAATAGTGAACTTCGCAAAGTTTCGACAAAACCTATCCGTTTCCAAGTTCCTCTCTAAATAAGGGTCTATCCGGACTCCCTTCGCCGTGACATCTGTAAAGGGTTTTCAATGTCGACGAAGTTGAACAGCCCTTAGAATAAATAACTATTCGTAGGTAAGAAGGTAGTAATAGACAGATTTTTGCTGCCCATTTGCAAATTACGTTATATAGTGACATTTCATTAAATGGGAAAATGAACTCATAGTTCTAAAAATTGGTTACTGGTAGTATTTTGAAAAGATGTGGTCTCTTCGCTTTCTTGATTGATATAATATTTGTGAAATGATACATAATAGCAAATAAGAAAATTTACATATTGCATGATAGCATGTAAGCAAAAATTTAAAAAGTTTTAGTGATAGACAAGTTCTAGCATTCGCTATTTATGTGGTAGATTTTTATTGGTTGCTTATTTTATATACTGGAAATTATTCGCTTTAGTTTTTAAAACTGAGCTAAAATTCATATAGTAAGTTACCAACTCTGTATAGAGTACCTTTTTTATTATAATATATACTAGGGAATATTGTTACCTTCCTGGAAATCGAACACTAATATGTTATCTACAAATCAACTATACTACATGTTTACAAAATAATCTCACTGAAACATCGTTATACTGGAGCTACCGATTTATGAAGTACGTAGCAGCTACGTGCTACGAGCGCTACGAGCGGCCGACGTGCTCTGCGGTGTGACGTCACGCGCTGATTTACAGCCTACGATGCTACAAGAGTTTATCGACCCCGCGTTTTATATGAAATATTTACTTGAAACAGAGAAATCTAATGTTTTACGTTGCGTAGGCCGTTTGTGTAATAAAAAATTACAATCGTTTACGCTAGCAAGTGTTTACATCTACATTACATGAAGACCTAACCAATAATTTAAGACTTCATAACCTATGCCTGCTGATAAAACCAACAGAGTAATTGTAGAACAAATTTTCATTTACAATAGCTTTAATTTGGAAAGTTTGACAGTAGACATACATTGCGTCGTAGTGATATAGGATTTTGACTATTTAGAACATTAACAACGCAAGGTATAGCGAATCGCCTCGTTGGTCTAGTGGTCTCATGCGCGACTTCTGAGCACGAGGTCCTGGGTTCCTTTCCCAGGTCAGGCAAAGTGCTATTGGGTGTTTCTGTTAGGATATTCTCAATAGCAACCCGGAGTTTGGATATGTGCCGGGTAGATAGCAATAGGCTCAGTACCACACCACCACGTGGGACTTAATAACATCATTGGTGAAATGTGTGTATGCAACTGAGTACACCTTTCCCTACCCCTTCGGGGAATACAGGCGTGATGCTATGTTATGTATAGCGAATTCAAAGCTATTATCGTTGCAAGATAGGTCCAAAATTATCCCGCAGGTATTATGAACTTGTTGGCTCTTTAACATTTAGTAACAGTTTTAGCTTTGTTTCTTTTAGCATCACCGATTTAGTCGCTTTTCCGAAGCTCGATACAACACCTGAATGTTAAACGGCAAACATTGACAGTCGCCATAAAGCATGACCTGATACAACGTTCATAAAGTGGCGAAAGCATAAATCGCTGAATTTAAAAGAATCATGTCTGCTGAGGCCTTAATATAAATAATATTGGGATTCGAACCTCCACCTTCCGGATAAATATACTCCTATATATAAAAATTCTGGCGCCTGCGGCCTCTATAAGTCGAGATATCTTAGTGGTAAAAGCGCCTAGAGTATTTATCCGGGAGGTGCAGGTTTAAATACCGTTCACGACCGTATTTTTCTTTTCAAAAAAAATTATAACTTTAGAGTTAGCTTACACATGAGTTAATGCATTTAAATGATTCATTAGTATCAAAAATCGATTAAATGGTGTGTGTGCATATTTTAATTACACTCGAAATATTAATCTGAATGCACCTGTCCCCCACACTAGTTTGCCGACGTCCATACAACAGCCTACACCAACAGTACTGCCTATACACCATGGTATGTATCAACACTGAAGCCCGTCAGTAACACGCCGAAACCTGTGCACAAACACACGTGAACTGCTTATTGATTTATTAGATGTAATTTGGTGAGCGTAGTGAACAATATTTTAAGCGGAACTGTATTCGAATCCTGCTCACGACCGTATTTTTTTCCACAAAAATGTATTACATTAGAGTTGGCTATGCCTGCTTTAATGCTTTTTGAAGTTTTATGTGTAATTGTTAAGGTAATTGCGTTTGTGCGGCATTGTATTAAATGCAAAGTTTGTCGTGTTGGTTCAGTATCCTGTAAAGGGCCTGGATAGATGGTAATGACGTCACCAAAATAAGTTTAAAATGTGGAAAAAGTATCGTGGTAGTGAGCAGTGGTTGAGATGGCTTAGTGGTCAGAGATTATTTTTACAAAAATTTATAACTTTAGAGATCGCTATGCATGCGTTAATGCTTTTCGAAGATTTATCTGATAACTGTATTATACAAACTACACTATAATACAACAGTAGAGGTACAATTTCTGAACAAGGAATATTTGCTCAAAACTTTATATGGGGTATAAATTATCGGTACAGATGCCGCCAGATCACATTTTTTGGAAACATTGTCCGTCTGTCTTCGAAAGCTTATACGAGTAACTTAAGAACTAGTGGACCGGTTTTGATGGGTTTCTTACTGTAGCGTAGCTTTGTGAGCCAAAAACAATAAATATATTTCATCACACTAGTCAATCTCAGTCGAAGTCAGCAAACATTTAAATCTTTGTTTTTAGCACTTGGTTGCAAAGCCGTTGAAAATATAAAGCGCTGTAGGTAAAGCTCTTATAGGTGATAGAATGAACATATTAAGTTTAAAAGGTAGACCCTTATGTATTGCTGCATTGAAAGTTTCATCTGAATCGGTTCATTTTTCATATGAATATTATCTATTGATATCCACAAAGATGTATTCCTTTCCTTAGCACCCACAAGTCAATGCAGCAATACATAAGGGTCTACTTTTTAAACTTAATATGTTCATTCTATCACCTATAAGAGCTTTACCTACAGCGGTTTATATTTTCAACGGCTTTGCAACCAAGTGCTAAAAACAAAGATTTAAATGTTTGCTGACTTCGACCGAGATTGATACCACACCAATTTAACTTTTTGTTTTATTATTTTTATTATTTTTTTGCGTTCATGGACAACATGATATTATTTTCCGACATTCACGCGAATTAAGTTATTGACACAGCTAGTTTAAATAATACATATCTAATAACACGTTTATTCTATACAAACGTAACCACATACAAAAGAATAACCTCACCCTTTGTGAAGGCCCAGACATAAAACCTGATATGCGAAAAAGCCTTTTTCAATATCATACGTATAGGGATATACGTACTTTTGAGGTCGATATTGAAAGCTACTGACTGACAGTGAGGCACAAAAATGTTCGCCCTTTTTGGAACACGATCTCTTAACTCGTCTTTAATTCCAAATGATCAATAATTTTATTTAAATCTCAGTGCAGGCAAATTTTAATTTTATGCTTTATTTTAATTCGTGCCTCGGAGAGCACGTTAAGCCGTCGGTCCCGGTTATCAAATTAAGATCCATGACAGCCGTTACAGGTAGTCAGAGGCCTGAAAATCTGACAACCAGTCATACCACGAGATATCGTGTTACCCAGTAACTGGGTTGTGGAGGTCAGATAGGCAGTCGCTCCATGTAAAACACTGGTATTAAGCTGCATCCGGTTTGGCTGGAAGCCGACCCCAATGTAATTGGGAAAAGGCTAGGCAGATATATGCTTTATTTTAATTGTAGTCCTACCCCTATGCAAAAAAGGCGTGAGTATTTATTAAATTTTAATATATATTGTAAACAGTGATGAACTTTCTTCTGTACAGACAATTTTTATATTTCCTTTAATTTTGTTATGTGCTTAATGAACTTATTTTACTTATTTAAGAATTAATCTGCAGCAATGTAACTACAGTGTAAGCTTGCAATTGTCCAATTTTAATATACGAGCTTTGTCATATGTTTTAATATTCCTGATATACGGAAGCGAAAGAATTTTTATGCGTGTACAAAATGGGGCACTTAAAATGTAACCCAAAACGATAAAACCGGAAAATTTAAAAGCGCTTCACAACACCATTTAAAACTTTCCATTATATTTACGTTATAAATAATTCCAAACATATTACATAAACCATCATCGGGATTACCGCGGCGTTATTAGTCTAATAAATTTTATTTATGGCTAACAACAGAATATTAGGACATGAATCTACTATACGGACATTTGGGACAATAATGTCCACGCTACAGTTTGACCTCACATGTCCCCACCAATAAATATATCGTTACACCGTTTGAACGCGTCCTAACAAAAAATTACTCGACATTTTTTGTGTTGAACGAACTGTAAAAGTTTTGCAATCAAGGGTGGAAAAACAAGCGTTGTCGATGGATATTTTTGGGTCTTAAAAGTAAAGGACAAAGTGTTGAAGCTGTTTATTTTTGGTACCTATTCGTTAAGAGCGCGTATGTCATTTTATAGGGACGCGAAATTTCATACACTATATGTGTACGTATATTTTTTTAGTTACAAAGTTATTTATATATTCTATACAAATTAAAAAATACATAGACTGGTATTAAAGTAAATGTAATATTAATTAAATCTCTTCATTCATGGTAAATTGAAGTAATAATAATGATAGTAAATAACCATTTGTTTAGCGGAATCTGGCCTTAAAATTCAAATTCAGTGTTTTCCATCCTTTATCCATAACTAGTGGCAGACGTTGCCCTGCCCTGAACCAAAATGCAGGATCACCTTCCGGTTCAATTGTGAAACTAAACCACCCAGGGATGCACTCAAACAAAAAATGTTATCAAAATCGGTTTTGTCAATTTAGAGTTTTTGCGAGACTAACGCACGGCAATTCATTTCTTAAATATACAGACAAAAAACAACTATGACATTCGAATATCAATCCAAATTCATATTAGATCTAAAGTTATTATATTAAATGGAAAAAGAATACGGTCGCGAACAGGATTCGAACCTGCGCCTCCCGGATGAATACTCCAGGCGCTCTGACCACTATAGCCATCTCGACCTCTGCTCACCACCGCGAATTCTTCTTCCATATTTTAACACGTCTTATGGCGACGTTATTGCTATCAATTCAGTCCCTTTACGGGTGACCGAACCGACACGATGAACTTTGCAGTTAATACAATGTCGTAAAGAATGCAATTACCTTAATAATTAGATCTGTCTGAACCAACCTAGGTTATTTGTCCTGATACATGCGACTATCAACACGAGTGCAGACTTAAAAATACAGGTAGCTAGAAAAATCACAACCTCATCGACGTCGGCCGTCCATCTTAAGGCAGCATTAAACAAAGAGTAGGGGGGCCATAATGTGATTTAGGCCCGAGGACAGACGCGCCGCGTTAATCTTTACGTCCACTCCCCAGGGTGTCATTCCTACAGCCACGGCCAGAAACGTGACTTCTTCACGTCTTAAAATTATTGGCGAATTGATTTCTGGATAGTTTTTGTGGTCATAAAATTGGGGTATGTCTGCTTGAAACGACACATCTGTTTGACTTTCTGTTGTTTTAGAACTTTGATTCCATTTTAGTCGCGTAAATAGAATAATGTCAAAGGCTTAAGGGTTACGCAATATGCGATACCTATTTATATCACTATGCTATAAACCTCCAGAAAATAAATAAAAAACTGGCCTAGAATAATCATTTTTAAATCTAAAGACAATAATGTATGTAGTAGCAGCTCACAAAAAAAATTGGTCATATGTTTACTTTTATTACCGACCATCGCTACCTGTACAATTGTTAATAACCTAATATATCAACCATAATTATCATAAAGCTAGCATTACTATTTTAAGTAATGAAGTAGGTAATGCTTCAACTTTAACACAAATGAATGCTGTAATTTCAAGCCTATAGGCAGAAGTGTACACAATTGTACACCCACATTTCACCAATGCTGTTATTAAGTCCCATGTAGGTGTATGTCCCATGTACATGTAATGGTGAGCCTATTGCCATCAACCGGGCACAATTCCAAACTCCAGACTGCTACTTAGACTTTCCTAACAGAAAAACACAATAACACTTTGCCCGACCCAGGAATCGAACCCGAGACCTCCTGCTCAGCAGTCGCGCTACGGACCACTAAACCAACGAGGCTAGACAGAGACAGAACCAAAATTTCTTGTCTCCGATCCATTACCATAAACCTTATGACCCCGCACTCATTATTTAAGAACATTGAAACAGAACCTGTACCTAACGAGTAAGACCCGAATCTCTAATGTCTCATTAATAATTTAAACATGTCCCTTCTAAATTAATTATAGTGTCGAGAGTTATCGATAGCCGTCCTTCTCTGCCACTCTCGTGTTACAGATTAAAATGTATATTTAATAAAATATACCTCCGTAATAAGGTCACAGGTTAATAGGGTAAAGGCCTCCCAAGTAATATTCGAGCTCATACATACAACACTGTCTAACACTGTGCCTTAAAATGCCTTATAGCGTTCGAAAATTATGTAACAATGTCGTCACAGTGGCTCAGCTGGAAAACGTCTACTTTGTAGTAAATAATTTATGACTCCTTCTAAAATTTCACTCGCTTTGTTTAATACGGTAGGTTTATGATTAAGTTGCGGTCATAGTAACAGTAAGTGTAAGCGGATACCTGTCATTTATCTACCGCTAAAGGGTGATGTCTACCGCTAAAGGGTGATGGATACTCGGACAGCGGCTATCTATATATCAATTAGTTGTATGATACTGGTGGTTACAAAGAGTTCTCGTAACAACCTAGTTTTAGCTTATAGAATCCGAACTATCTGCCTAATCTACGAAGGAAATATCTGCGCTTTCGCAAAGATATGCTACCTACTGTGTATTACCCAATAATTGAGTCACGAAGATGAAATTTGCAGTCGACGTCAATATTAATATTTGCCTTAACCTCCGATAGTTTTTTTTTTTTATTACTTATAGCCTTATACCTGTATTAATTAACCATTTAATTTTATATTTAATAAGCTAATTTATGCATCTATTATACATGTATACGAACTTCTTTGAAGTCCTTATTTCATTAAGTACAACTATTTCTAAAATACTAAAAATACTGCGGCAGGAATACAGATTCAATTAACAAACGCAGTCGTTCGCGGAAACTAAACGAACCACAGCTTCACAACTTCTATCTTAACTAAGTTTCACCTGGGTGACGCCGACGTGAAAAAAAAACGCATAATTACTTACCGCAGAGAGCCAATTGAATACACCCACCTGAAAAGAACAGACATCTTCATGAATATTCCGAAAAGCTCTTAGTAAAAGTTTATTGAAAAGAAACGGGGGACATTCAAAGATTGTAAGGGTCGTTCTACATTTTCGGGTTCCGAAAAAGCTTTGGTTGCGATGGTCAATGATTTATAGTGAGATATTCAGGTTAAACTTATTGTAATAAAACAAAATACAGAAATAGTTCAGTACTAGCGGGATAGGTAGTATATTTTTTAATTAATCAATCATTCAGTCATTATCTGCAAGCGGATCTAGGCTACGCCGATTAGGCTTAATTTTCTATGCGTGTAGACTCATGCGCCTTATTTTAACGATAAAAATATTTATTATGTATTTGATTATCTTTGATAATATTAGAATTTGAGTTCAAGTAAATTAGTAACTTTTTTAAGTAAGCTAATTCATTTGTCAATTTTTAGACATTGTTTACTTTCACATGTACAGTATCTGTTGTTGTTGTTGTTTTTTATACTCCCTTAAGCTGCTCAAACTAATGTAGACGGCCCCTAACTGAAATGAAAGTCTTACGTCAAGATGGAGTGGCTTTAAAGAAAGAAGGTTGCTATTAAATAAATATCGAGTTAAGTACATGCAAATGGTGAGGAAGTAATTTAAAAGTATTTACGATGAGTACCTGTATTGGTTCTATTAGAAAGTAAAGCCGATAAAATGGCCTGAATACTTCGCTAACATTATAAAGTGCTGTGCCCCATGGTTTCACCCGCTTCTTTTCGTTTTGCTGGAAGTCTAAAGGTCATAGCGTGATGCGCGAATTGGGCTATCAAGGGCTATCAATGGGCTAGATATAAATATATATAAAGAAAGATATAAAGTTGGGCATCACACTCTAGTTTAAATTAATACCTGAAGCCTTAGGCGTAGGGTAGCAATGACCTAGACGTGTAGTATATAGTAAACGTATTAGTGCACGCGAAAGAATAAAATAACATACCGCACTAGTACAGTAAAAAAGCAAGCAAGCTTCATTATGAACCTAAAAGCGGTGCCATAAGAGCCACTGTACGAGAAAGTATGTCCAAAAGAATATAATACTGTATTAAAAACTACCCCTGTACCTATAATGATAAAACATCAAAGGCATTACGTGCGTAACTTTCCTTCACCGCGAAAGTAATTTGTACAGGTTATACACAAGAACATCACTTAAAACTTTATAAGCTAGGTATTTTCATGATAACTTAGGCACCGAACGTTGCGTAAACAAGTTTTACCAATCAACTAAATGGCTTGTGAAACAACTGTTGTGAAAACATTAATGAAAATATAGTGGCTTTTTGTTTATTTCAATACGTTTGTAATGTTACAAGAATATCGGTAGGCTTACTCTTGAAAATAAAACCGCTCGATTGGCATCGGAAATATGTCAGTACATACTTTTAAATGCAAAAATGTCTTAAAAATAATTAAATGCTTTAAAATTAAGAGTACTATGATATAGGTAAATTTATTTTAACATTTTATTTTTTATGGCACTGATTTAATTTTGGAATTGGATTGGAATTGGTATTAACTTCAAGAGTAACCCCCTGGGATATAAAAAACATAACCATAATGTGATATTAGTACTATAACACTTAGAATGATTTTTATAGATGTTATTATTAAACATTTAATTTTTTTATAAATATAATTACAATGAAGTTATAAATTTTTGTGGAAATAAAATCACTGTCGTGAGCAGGATTCGAACCTGCGCCTCCCAGATAATGAGATGGCTTAGCGGTCAGGGCGCCTGGTATATTTATCCGGAGGGGCAGGTTCGAATCCTGCTCACGACCGTGTTTTTATTTCCACAAAAATTTATAACTTCATTGTAATTATATTTATAAAAAAAATCAATGTTTGTCGCGGTGCAAACCCAGTTTGACTCGCGACATCGCCGCGGGTTCAGCTCATGACTAAGGGCTCCGTTCGAGTTCGAAACTAGTCGGGCAATCCCGAAAAATGCACGTGATTAGTAACCGGTGAACATTAATTGATATGAATATGTCTCACGAAAGTTTTTTTCCCTTCTTTTTGTCTTGAAGAAACGTCTAGAGATATCAATTAGCAATAATTTAAAGATTCCTAAATATATATTTTTTATATATTGATAGACGTATGTAATATCCCTATATTCTCATCTCTGTGCAGTATTACCTCATTACATACACAAAGGTACCTAGTTATATAACAACTATTAATCCCTTCCATCGTTCACAGCAAAAAGGACACATTTATTAATTAACGCTCTCTCACAGATTATCGCGGCAATTAATATATAGACCTAACAATACGAACCGGATTACGTAGCTATACCTACCTCCATCCACTTTATCTTTCCACTTGGCTGCCTATTTGTACAGTTTGCCCAATATTTGGGGATGTAATGACGTCATAATAGATTATGGCGATTAATTACGTTTGTACCCTATCAGTGATGACAGAATGACTTGCAAGTTGGTGGCTGTAGGGCTTCTTGTAACCTTGAAGAGTTATGCTTTTATAGTTAGGTAAGGCTAGTTCGAAAAGTTTATCTTATCTTCTGAGGGTTCAAAGTAACAATGTTTGTCAAGTTTTGGGCGTTACTACCGGGTAGTTAGGGCATCACTATTAAGTTTAATGTTTTCAAAAATTTTGCAAGAAACGTTAGACTTTTTTGTTTTTAATTTGTTACTACTTTATTCATCCTTAATCATTTCAGATAATTATAAAAAAAAATGCTTAACACCCAATCTGAGCCTTGTTAATTCAGCATTACTTAATATGTTATTAACAAAATACTTTGAGTTCAAGGATTTATTATACAGTCATAATGTTTACTTCTATATAAAAATCACGCATTTCTTAAGCAACCATCTCAAACAAAAACCAAGGTCAGCGTAAGACCGTAAATTTTTCGTAACCCAACCTAACATAATTACAGCCTTTTGCTCAAAATACGAAAATATCCTTTTGACCCTAAACACAACTTTTTTGCGATGAACAATTCACATACACAAAATATCTAAAAGGAGAAACTTTTCGCTTGTAAGGGATCATTCACATCTGTTGCTAAGGGATGTCCATAATTTGTATGTTGAATCCCAAGTATTTTCCGATGTGTGTTGCAAGTTATTGATACGTGTAAAGATTAACATTACTGCCAGTCATGCTGACGTATTTAAAGTGCTGAAGTAGTTGGGCGGTTTGTATTGTGAGATTGATTGCGTGTTCGATAATGTTTGGCTGTATTATCTGTGGTTTGAAGTGAAATATGAGGTGGTAAATTGTGCTTTTGTACCAGGTGTAACAGTTAATAATGATGAATGCTTGTGCTGTTCAATATTTAGATATTTTTTTAAATATTTCTTTCAATGGTTTGTTCTGTTGTAAACGTGTGTACTAGAAACTACTTAAAGTCGCTTTACGCAAAAAAAAAAACCTCGTATACCCCCGCAAAAATTAAGTGAAGTTGTTCTTAATTTACTTCTACCAGAACTTAAGAAAGACTTTGAGTTTGGTTTGTTGGATATTAATGTGGCAATATAACTTAGTTAATATGATATTCTAGTAGGTATTTTTCTAATATATTATTGTTTAGCGGTTGTTACCTAAACATAACATCTCTTTACCTTTCCTTTTCTTTTAAAAGATTTCTGTACCAACTGTTCAACATCATAATTGTCATAAGTATACTTTACTAACACTCTCTTCTACTAATAAGCTATTACCATCATATGAAGAAGTTTTGTTTTAATAATATTAAAAATGCTCCAGCCAAATATCGACAGCAAGTGCATCAAAAAACCAATAGTTTACCGCGCATGAATGACTAATACCTTTCCACCCTAACGAGCAGCGCCATCTGTCGGTAATGACGCTATACGTGCTTCGAGAAAAAAATTACACGTCTAATTGTTTTTATAGCAATTTCGCGTTCAATGGTAGGGAACCCGCCCTTAAAACAGAGGTAATGCGAGTAATGACAATTTAATTGGCGGTTTCACACAACATGTATGTTTGAAAAACCGTAACACGAACCTTTTTTGGTTGTTTAGAAATGAGGTTTGATTTTACCGGGAAAATATATGAGGGTATTGGGTTAGCTGGAGTTTATATACATATATGTGAAGCTCTTGATGAGAATTTTTATTATACTTTATGTGATGTTTAGCCTTTCCATGTTTATTAAAGAGATACAAATATTTTGACATTCTTATAAAATAAGTAGCTGTGCTCCGCAAACGTTGTTCTGCCATATGCATTTTCTGGATAGGGCCACTCTTATCACCTAGGGGTATAAAAATAGCCTACGACCTATTGTCAGACCTAATATACACAAAAAAAAAACATAAAAATCGGTCAGGCCGTTTCCGAGGAGTTCGATAACAAACACTGTGACACGAGATTTTTATATATTAGATTTATTTAAAAAACGTTCTGCCAACAAAGGCCTGATTAAAACTATTAGAAACCAACTGTAACATGTGACACTCCAGGTTCATAAAAACATTACTTACTTGCAGATTACTTTTGAATTTAAATTCACAAAACAAAATACACTGCTCTGACACCACATTAATATCAAAAAGAGAATAATCCCACTATATCCGTGCAACAATTTTATATCTTTATGACGTCAACCACAAAGGATGACGTCACAAGCAACAAAGAGCGAGATTTACCCAAAACTGTCCTTTTCTCCGTCGTATAATATGAGCATTTTTATAACAAAACTAGTGATGTGCAGTCACACTATAACCGATAAAAAAAAGATAGATACCGGTAAATCCTTCAAACGAAATAACGCATGCGTAGCGAACCGTAAAGTTATAAATATTTTAGGAAAGTAAATAAGCTCGTGACCTCGAGAGGTCAAGATAGCAGTCAGCACGCCGGGAGAATAAAAGCGGGAGGCGTAGGTTCGAATTACTCACGACCCTCACAACCGTATTTTCTTTCCACAATTTTTTTTAACTGGTTTAAGATAGATGATATAATATCTTTAAAGTTCGCTGAGAAAAGAAAACTGTCCTCATAACATATCCAGTACACATACAAAACCTGCCTTTTCTTAACTACTTTGGGGTCGACTTCCAGTCAAACTGAATGAATCTGAATTCCAGTATTATACAGCGACTCTGATTTTCTTAACCCAGTACCTAACTGAATAACACGATATTTCGGGGTATGACTTGTTGTCAGACTTTCAGGCCTCTGACTGTCATAGATCTTTAATCGGCAACCGGGACTGACGGTTTAAGGAACTCTCTAAGTCACAAAGACATCTCAATATGAAATTGGTCGACCATCCACAGCTCAATTTAACGTCAATTGATCGATCTATGCGGCATTTTTTTAAGCATTTCTATTACCATTCGCCCGTCCAGTTCCAATAATCAGTACATAAAGTATACTTATATTATTGTAGATATCTTAATAGACATTATACGAGGAGACGACATTAAATCAAACATAAGCCTAATAAAGAATTTCCAAGACCGACGAACTACAAACGTATCTCGAAATTGCCAAAATCGACTCATTCATCTTCAGATGGTTTCACTTTCCAAAATTACTACCATACTTATACTAGACAACTGTAGTACAGCTAAAGTAGTACGTGAAGTAATATTTGAAGCCGAACCGATAAAACGCAGAAATCCTTAGCTCTCATTCCCAACCCTACTTGATCCTACATCGACCGACGAAAACGTTTTTTTTCTAAATCCGGATTATATTCTCATCTCGAGCGAAATGTATTCTATATTTATCGTCGCTGACCGGACGTTTTTAACAATGACCACTGCATACTTTATTCATCGAGGGAGATTGTCCAGAACGAATTCGGAATACCTCTATATAATAAGCTTAGGTCTGTAATTTTTCACGTGAATAACCGAGATAAGTTAAATTAAAATCTACATAATGTACATCAAAGGAAGGTCGAGTAAGTAATTTATTTGGATGAATACTCGGGTCTCCTTTGCTTTTTGTTTGGTCAGGACCTTGTCTGGGGAGTAACTAATCCTGAATAGGATTGGTCAGGGGTGATTAATATTCTTAACGGTTCAGTGTATACAGGTTTCATTGAAAAGGTGAAAACAGCTGATCCATAACAGAATCAGCAATATTATTTTCTTTCTTTGAAAGAAGATAAACAATAACCATTCTTAGTTGGAATTGATTAATATTCAAGATAAATCTTTGAAAAGCATTAACGCATGCTTAACGAACTCTAAAGTTACAATATTAAATAGAAAAAAATAGGGTCGCGAACAGGATTCGAACCTACGCCTCCCGGATTAATACTCCAGGCGCTCTGACCACTAATCCATCTCGACCTCTGCTCACCACCGCGAATTCTTCTTCCATATTTTAACACGTCTTATGGCGACGTCATTGCAATCAATTCACCGAACCGACACGACCAACTTTGCAGCTAATACAATGTCGTAAAGACTGCAATTACCTTAATAATTCAAGATAAATCTTTGAAAAGCATTAACGCATGCTTAGCGAACTCTAAAGTTACAATATTAAATGGAAAAAGAATTTTTGATTAATATTCATTTTATATAAAACTACAAGCAACAAACAATAATACTGCGTAGTTGACCAAATACTTCTTTAACAAAAACGTCAAACAGCCTACGTCAGCAGAGTCAAATCAACCTTTTCCATAAACGATATAACGTTTGATTACAAATTAAATAAACAATGGGGAGCAAACGAATCGTGCGCCGGCGGAAACGCGCAGCGCCACCGGAAGTGGCGGCCGTCGCGCTATCAGGTGTCGTTCACGCGGCTTTATATTTCCTGTGCCCTGTCCAAGCCAGCCTTCGGGAAGGTCTGTAGTAATTTAATCGATAGTTTCCACTAGATTAACTAATGGTTAATTTATACCGTTTTTTTATTACATTTGGTCACTAAATTATCGACCTTTAAATGACCAAATTAAAAAAGTCAATTTAAATGTTGTCCTTTCTTACATTTCTTTATACTCATCAATATTACCTGGTTGAATAGGAATACTTCAATACGAAGCGAAATGGGTTTTGGAACTGTATCAATAAAAATATTAAAAAAAACTCTATCAATTCTCATAAGTGCCTTTGTATGATTTATATGAAATAAAAACCTCCTTTGACTTGACTTTTGCGGAAACCATAACATGAAACAAAAACCATAACTGACATAATTATGTAGACATATAATATATAGATATATCAGCAAAACAGACGACATTACTATGCTCCTGAACATTGAAATCTCTCACAGTCCTCATCCATGAAACATGGAAGAATCTTAGGAACATTTCAAGTTCAGAAAGTAAATTAATACAATTCATATGACAACAAAGGCTATACGTCTAACACAGAAACATTACAAGAGACAAGGACTACCACCAAACAGCGGGGAATGTAATAAATAAAAAATAATAAGAAAACTTTCCCCATCACAGCGTAGAGGACTCACGTTGAGAGATGGCAATTCACCAATTTCATGCAACCTTCAATCACAATACAAAAACAACCTTGACAACTGAGACATAGAGTTTATTTTAAAGTGCATGTTATCTGTAATATTGTCGACTCGTAGGTAAATCATTGAATGCATTAGTGATGTAGCTACACACGCCCGATCATAGTACTTTTACCACTTCAAGTTTTTTGGTTGTGTCTTCATCTCTATAATCCATTTTTTAGATTTACTTTTAATTGACTACTGAGCTTACAATCAAGCTGTAAGTAAATATTACAGTAGGTACGTAGTTTGAATGCTTCTCAAAGCGTAATACACCTTCAACTTAAAATAATGCTCTCACATAAAATAAAGAAGGAGTGCAGACACCTGCATAATTCGACTATCATCATAAAGTGACTCACTCCAGCACCGGTGTCGCCTCACTAAGACTTCAACATTCACTTTAGGAGAACATTGCCACAAGAGTTTAGGAACAGCAATCACTCAGTGCGTAATCTCTCAGGATTTCCTCCACACCCTTGCGATAGTGTGAACCGCGCCCTTTTTGTTTTTTAAAAAAGTCTGCATCTTAGAGATAAGGGCGCTCCCCTTTCTGACGTCATCCGCATTAAAATCTATCAATGGTGACGCGATATCTAAAATAAACGACAGTTACGAATTAATTCGGAATGAAGTTGATGGCTGTTTGACATTGAAGATTTGTGAAATGAAGAATGTGACATGTATTACTTTCAATGCTTACTTTTACAGCCACTGATCGATTTAATTATACATCGTAATAAGCTCATTGATCGATATTTAAGTTTTATGATTAGTTAATCATCACTTCAAGACAAGACATTTCATAACACAACCCTCAAAATTGCAGTAGTTACAAACCTTAGACACATCAATAACTGTATCACTATAACATACCAATTTTAACAAAACTACGTCCTTAAATTTTACTTATAGGACACTTTGGAGCAAATTGAGAGCTGCTATAGTATAGTGCCTCGAACAAACATAATCAACATAATTGGAAGGGTTAACACAAATGTTACTAATTTGCGTCAAATTGGACTTGAATCAGGTGTATGAAACGTTTACCGAGATAATTACGCAGTCAGATAATGATATTACAATACAAAGTAACATTATTTTATGTTACTACACTATGAATAGTTATAAATTTTGTAGGTTAATCCAAATTCAACTAAAGGAGGAAAGAAGAAATTCTAAAACAAAGAGGAATTTAAATAGAACAAAAGCAAATACTGAACACATTAAACACCGCAGCTACAAAGTACTTGAAAATAAAACAAATGAAAACATCATAGACGAACGGCGACAAACAAACATCTCCCGTCAAAATTAAGTACGATTACTTCACAGAGCGAAACTAAAATGTGGCAAAACAACCAGACAGAAACAAAGAAAATTATAGTCTTCAACATTTACTATCGACGCCCCGTCAAAGCCATAATATTCCCCACTTTTGAAGAGCAAAAAAGTTCCTCATTTCAACCCCCAGACTGCGTTTGCATTTTGTTTTTGACACTTCACTTTAATCACTGTGTGAAAACATAAACAGTGGTTCTCATTTCGAAAAGAGCAATGTTCCCCACGCAACCAAAGTGCGTAGAATATGAGAATATGCAAGCCTTTGTGTGTATGAACGGGGAAAATTGCTTTTCTTGCTTTTGAACGTCTTAACGCCATGTAGAACAAAAATGCGATTGCCTCCATGAAAGCTTCATGGAACTATTTAGAGACATTTTTTGCTAAAGTATTTTAGTCTCTCGACGCCAGTCAAGTTGACTAAAATATTCAGTAGATGCACTTTTGGGTAGTGCTCTTTCTTTCCAAAAACAATAAAAGCGTCCGTAAATATGTAAAAACATCCTACCGAAGCACCGACCAAGCCATATAATTTTCATCATCATCACAATTGCTCACAATATTTTCAGAAACAAAATTTTTTCTTTCTACAAAATTCTGCTAAAAAGTAACCCTGAAAAAATTACAACATATTGTCCCTTACACAATGACATAAGTGCCTAAGGTGCTATAATTTGTATTTGATTCCAGCAGCTATGCCATTAACTCAGATCGGATGATTCGATAAATAAACAGGCTTCAACAGACCGGACAACATATTTTATACAGTTGACAGGAACAAATGGCTCCGTTACTCATCCTCCACACTGTTAATACGCAACACCTATTCGATTACGTTCAACAAAACAATCGCACGCATTCACATCCATACACGGCATAAATCATCAAAAAACGTAAACGGAGCATCGATTTATTAGCGATTTCCGAATATCAAACGCTAGCTTTAAAATGGATGCATTCGATTATCAGTTTTCGAATGGAATAATCGATGTCATGATTCAATAACGCAAATGAGCGAAATGAATACGTTCGGCCAGCCTTTGTTGGGCTCACGTACACTGTGATTGTGTTGTTTTACGATTTCCGTGCGCGTCAAGGGCGCTGATTGGCGCTTTAACGATGTGCATATATTTAACGCTTAACTGCGTCAAATTTCGAACATTTGTAACAGGGGAGTGCTAGGACCCCCTAAAACATCCCTAAACAAGAATCACTATATTAACTAAGGTACGGTTCTAATATTTCTTTATAACAAATGAGACCTTAAATGTGTTTTCCTAGGTAAGATCTCACATCAATCTATACTCTTTTCAACCCTTGTCAAGTGTAAGGAAGCGCGAAGAAAAAAGGTGACGTTAACAAATAACTGTAAAAAGTTCAGAGTTGAAACTTGGCTATCGATAAAATCACTTACAAGCAATCTAACTTCCTAGTTCTTAAGAAAGTGGAGTTCTTTTTGTGCATGGTAATATTGACAGTATAGGTCTTTTGGTTGTAGTTGTAAGATAAACGTTATTCGTAATGAAGGTATATCTATTCACATATGTATGTATACAATCACGCCTGGTTCCGATTGAGGTAGGCAGAGACTATTGATCTCTAATTGCTACGATTCACACATCTATTCATATATGCATTTTCACCTTTCTAGACAAACTACAAATAAAATTGGAAACTCTATTTATCTTGACACTTACATAAATGTTTTCACTACGCTTGCTAAATATTCACAGGACGATCTTCTACTCTAACGTCTTTTGAGTATTCGTTTTACTCTAAGAATATCAATGACATTCACACATTGACTAGATGAATATTTTGAATACACAAAGCTATTGGGTAAGGTCAAAGAAAAAACATTTACCATAAAATATCAATATTTACGATGAGCACGCTGTCTTCAAACACTTAGCGAGACCACAGGTTGCTATAATATTTTCTCAGTCCACTAGCACCTACGGCCCGCAACCAACTTACGCAAAGTGAAGTCATCTTAAAACGTTCAAATTAATAATTCCAACACATCCTTCAGCGGGGCTCTTACAAGGGATCTTTACAAGATAAACAGCCATTAGTTAATCCAGGGGCGGTCCCGCAGTAACTCAGCCGGGCAATATTGCTTATAGACCAACCGCTTTAATGAAATAAAATTTGCATATTATCAAGATTTATGTTGCCCGAAGCAGGAGGCCATCGGAAAACAATGATGCTTCGGATAACTTGGAATGAGGCTTGTTTGTTACCTCTACGGATAAATTATTAGCTGGCAGCTTTCGCTTCTTTTAATACTTGCGTTAAACTTTTAACATTATGTTGAGTAAACACACTTCAGAAGAATTGTGTGTCGATGCAAAGAGGCAGGTGCATAAATAGGGGGACTAGTGAAAATTATATAATTAATGTAGCTTAAAATACTCATCCTTATCGTAACTCCTCGTTTGAGCAGAGTACTGTCTGAGGTAGTTATTAATCTAGGAGACTTGTCTGTGTAAGTAATATTATTAATTTTTAAAGCTTCACAAAGTAATTACATCTTTTGAAAAATGGTAATAATATCTACTCGACTATCCTTTCACAAAGCCCTTTAAGTGCAATCATCTTACAATCCCGGTGAACATAAAAAGTGGATAAAGAATGTCCAGCAAAGAGTCTTTCAGTGCGTCCTGTTTAAGTAAATTTTGTCACACAATAAAATGAACCAATTTAGCTGGCAGATAACGAAAAGGATTAAGAATTTAAATCCGGGCGTAGACTTTCTAAACAAATGGACAGAACAAGGGAGCAAATTCTCGGCTGTATTCATTGCGCGTAGAGCCTTCATTAGATCTGGATATTTCCACTAACTAGTTTAGAATATTCTTGATTCCTACCAACTATTTATACGAATTCACTACTGAATTTCATTACAAATACATTTATGTATAAACTGAGAAGCAGTGGCGTGCATTGCATGTAGGCCAATAGTCAGTGACTACCTCAAAAAAATTACCTAAAGACAACCTATATCACAGTTTATTATTATATAGATTGAATTTAGGTAATTTTTTGAGGTAGACACTGACTTGCCTATATGCAATGCACGTCACTGCTGTGAAGGCAGCCAAAATGTATCTAAAGTAAGTAACCCATAATAATGATTCATAGTTTCTACAAATACCTATGCTACCATGAAGTAAAACAAATTTATTACTAAAATTAAAATAGTGTTCTATAAAGCAGAAAAATTTTGAGACTTTTATTAGAGTAAACCGGTCGACCTAACGCTAGATGAAAAAGTTGAAGTGGCAAAATCATAAATTATGAATTTCGATGAATAGAAAGAGGATTTAGCACCAAAGATAGTAATCTATATGAAGTGGAGCACCTTCTTTCATAAGATCTTCATTTTTAGCTCACCTGGTGCTGATTTGAATTGCGAAAACTATTTAAATTAAACTTTCTTCAGAGACTACATTCAAAATTAAAACTGTAAGAATAATTTAAGTAGTCACTATTTCCAAATTGGCTGTCTTTACAATTTCATGGTAGACGACTTCAAACAAAATCACTGAAACTAGATCAATTTGCATTCTATGCAACTGGTAAGTCTATTACGGTGGATCTCATTTGCCCATCTCCAGTCTTCGTGGAATGGAATTGAGCCAATCTTAATCTTAGGGTTAGCCCTTAGAACGGCGGGGGTGAATGATCTGGGTTTAAAATTTGAAGGGCGCTTATGTCACATGAAAGATTATGTTGCAATGTATGTATTGCAATTATGTTGAGACGCTTTTGTGCGTAGGAGGTTATAAATAATTAAGATGTCATTAAAAATAACATTCTAAAATATTCACATTTAGTTATAGCATGTAATCTAAGGTTTTGTATTATACCTTTCATGAGACATATCCATATCAATTATTGTTCACCGGTTACTACTCACGTGCATTTTTGGGATGGCCCAACTAGTTTCGAACTCGAACGGAGCCCTAAGTCATGAATTGAACCCGCGGCGATGTGGCGAGGCAACCACGTCAAATGCACGTGGGTAGTAACCGGTGAACAATAATTGATATAATCTAAGTATTTTAATGGCCTATCATTATTATACCTATATCATGTCTTACAGTAAATAATTCAGTTTCATAATCGAGTAAAACGAATAATGAAGCAGATACCATACAAAAACAACCGTCGTTCATTACATTTAAGTCAATGAACAGTCAGTGTGAATTTAGACAGATAAATCTTTTAAACGCATTACCGAATGCAAAGCGAACTCTAAATTTATAGTGTGACAAGATGACGTCACCAAAATACATTAATATGTGGAAAAACACGGAATAGTGAGCAGAGGTCGGGATGGCTTATTTAGCTGATCGTCTAGAGAATTTATCTGGGAGACGCAGGTTCGAACCCTGCTCTCATTACCGTGTTTTTCTTTCCACAATCTTAAAAGTTTCGTTTTCAAAATCCAATTACTTTCTTCATTAGTTCATTACGAACTTCCAGTTAGTGTACCTTTTGTTTGTGCAAACCATCGTGAGAGCAAACCATTAGCTCTGAGATTACTTTTATCTAAAAATATCCAGTTAACTTCGTTTCAAACATTGTTCTCCAAAGTCTTTATACTTCTTCTTATTATCATAAAGTTGATGTATTGATAAACTAGTGTCTGACATGACATTACACACCGAGAACATCTTCCAGGTTTACTGGTTTCCACACAATATTTCCCTTCACCGTTTTGACAACATCCACACTCGACTTTGTACTATCAGTAAGGTTACTCTTGAAAATAAATCCGTTCGATTGATATTAGAAATATGTCAATTCTTACTTTTAAATGGCAAAATGTCTTAAAAATAATTAAATAATTCGGATACTTATAAGCCAACATGCTTTAAAATTGAGATAATAGTATTTTTTTTTTTGTATTGATGTAGATAAATTTATTTTAATATTAAATATTGTTTTAGAGTGTTCATTTAATATTTGAATTGGTATTCATTTCAAAAAGTAACCCCAGAGGTCTTAAATCTTTATTCCTATACTTTCACTTTCATCTAACTTTAACCTTTTTAAACAATTACCTTTCTTAAAATATTTTCGACAGAAACTTGCTTAATTTTGAGCGGCGTCGTTTTAAGGCTTAATACATTTTGTACATCGTAGCGGAATATTAATTTCTTTGAGGTTAAGAGCCTCATAACTCATTAACCTAAATGTTTCTAACCTGGTAAAGTGGGAACAAAGCCTAATCGCATTAAAGTGCGTGGCCGGTGGAAATTCAAATATATTGAGACAGGATAAGTTTGTACAATTTATTACTGTAAACTTGGCCTTTAAAATTTATTATTGTATAATATACCTGTATTAGTGTCTTCTGCGAGATTAACCGCTTTTGTTTCGGGAATTGATTGACAATCCAGCTTTTGTTGCAGAATACTTAAACAGGCACTAAATTGAATATTATTTCTTATAACAGTACTAGCGGCCCGTCGTGGACATTTATTTTTAAACATTTTGGGTTAAAGACGAAGTTTTTTGTTGATACAGATATGTTCTTTAATATTGTAGAACATTTTTTTGATCTATCATCAATAGTTACCGAAGCGCATGCGATGTAAGACATTTTAAGGCATTTTTTTTTACACCTTAGCTACATTATTGAAGTTTTAGTAGAGATCCCTAATATTGTCTATTAATAAATATAGCCTATGTTACTCAGGGATAATGTAGCATTCTTAAGATGAAATAATTTTTGAAATCGGGCTTTTAGTTGTTGAGTTTATTCGTTACAAACGTAGAAAAATACAAAAATACAAATCTTTCCTCTTTTTAATATTAGTGTAGATGTAGATGTAGAAGTGAAGATGTTGCTGTAAATAACAGTATAACTCATAACAAATAATACAGATAAATCCTACAAAACGTATTAACGCATGCGTAGCGAACTCTGAAGATACATAAATTTTTGTGTAAAGAAAAATACAGACATGAGCAAGATTTGAACGATAAAAATAAAATTTGATATATAAAAACCAACCGAAGAAATAGTTTATCAAATGAGTGACAGACAGTTGACCAAACTGTTGGGAATATTAGAGGCTAAGCTGGTAATTATATTTCAATTTACATATAATTTATTGAGATATCAAAAAATTTATTGAGTATTCGCATATTCGAAATTCATAATGGAAATACATTCATAATATAAATAACTAATTAATGCTTTACGTGTACCTACATCGAAATTATTTCGAAATTCATCGACTAGACTTTCATTTCCAAGTCTGAATAAGTACTAACTCAGACGACAATAACATTCAATACATTCCTGCAATTATAAATCCCTAAAGCAGCGTTGCCAACGCGTCTAAAAGGTGCCGATCTGGTTCAATTGTGTGGAAAATCGAAAATTATGACCGATTCGGTATACGGAGCGTCCGAAACAGAGCCCCATCGAATTTACGGCTGTACGCTTCCAACCAGACATGAATATGAATGACATTTAGACTATTAATTCATTGAATTGGCCGCAATTTGAATGTATTTAACGTTTTAGGTGTAATGTGGTTTGATTTTGGCTTTTAAATAAATACCTAACTCAATTTTATTTTTAATATTTTTGAATTGTTGTGATTTAAGATCGAAATATGTTTTTGAATTCACTTTAATTATTTATTCTGCAGCATTTCCTTGAGCTGTTAAACGTGTATATTTATTATAATACGATTAATTTTTTGCCGACAATATGACTTAAATGAAATAAATATTGTATTAATAGTAGGCTTTAATGTAGATCAAAATGGTATGATGAGCTTTCAAACTTAATCATTGCGACACTCCATTCAGTTTTTGTTAAATTCCTACTTAAATAGTCATCATCGTTACTGCACTCATCCCGAATACTACAATAGGGAATACGCCCGCAATACGAAAACATAAAGACAACACATTTCACACATTTCAGCGCGTCCCAAATTTCTCAGTTCCACATTCTTAGCTTAGACGCTTTGAACTCATACAAACACTTAATTGGACGATTACACTATTGTTCTACCGACCCCCTCAAGGCCCGTCTTCAAGGGGATATAATTCATAGAAGATCCCCCTTTATCTCACGGCGAGATCGGCTTTCATTGAGAATTTAATTTCATTTTCACCCTCTCCGTAGGTACCGGTCTTTAAGAAAAGAATGACCGACTGACGTAAGCCTTAAAGGGGACGATGTGATATTCAAGAGGGTACGTAACGTCTTTTTTGGATTTTATGTTGACAGCTCTTCCTGCGGATCACGAAAATTAGGAATTAAGGGCACCCATTTTTAAAGGTGCAGTCTTTAATAGCGTTTATTCATCAAATAGTGTTTACAAAATGATGTCAATCTTTTGTGACATCACATGTTGATTAAATATTAATTATTTGATCACCTGGATTTTTATTATTACGTTACAAATGTCAGGGAAATATGACAACATTAACATCTCACAAGGGAAGTTTTGAGTAACAATGTCGATGGCTATAAGAATAGAGATAGATAGACGACCAAAGAAACGATGGATAGACTGGGTAACATATGAACATTTATAAAGGAAGTAAGTACTATAATGACGACTAATAGAGATTGTGGAAGAAAGAGATATACAGTGACGAGCCTACGGACGGCTTCAAAAATTGGCTCCTAACCACTCAAACAGAGGGTTATCACGCTATTATCATAATATATATTATAATTTAAGCTTAATAATAATTACGCTTAAAAAAGAATAAACATAAAAAGAAAAACTATCAAAATAAGCCGTTGTTTCTTCCTATAAAAATAATGTATTAATTTATTTTATTACTGCTATAAATATTCAAAAACTGTGTATTTAATTAATAATTTCCTTATTAATACGACAATACTTATTTTTGCAGCTGTGTATTATTACGTATTTGAACAGCTATACAAATGGTTCATGCAATTGATATGCATCGATGATGTTCAAGATTGCACATACCTAGACTTATACTACGCATTGGAAACGACAAGCTGGTTGATATGTACATTACATATTATTATGACGAGAATTATTTGCTTTTGTCTCGTACAAGCGAACTAGTTTTTGCCTGTAGCTCTGTCTACGCGTATGGTTATTTTTTCAGGAAAGGCGGAATTTAAGACTAAGATTCTACCGAATTTTATCCGAATGTGCTACGCAGTTCTTCATCCGCTTATCGTGTGGTTTATGAACAACCTAGTATTAGAGTTTAAGGCACCCGTAGGCCTCTGAGATGGCTTTACACACCATCAAGAATATCTCTCAATACACTTTATTGAATAAATATTAATATTAGTGTAATATTCTATTTTATAAAAAAACACCGATTTTTAAAACATACGAATAGTGGCTACTATTCGAATGTTTTTAGAAAAATATCCTGAGTGTGCCTCTGACAGAATATCGTTTGAGAATTTTATACGTCTTGCTTACTCCGGCTGTCCCAAACAACTTCGGAAGTAAGTTATAGGTGCTATTATAGGTCTTGTGTTTGGCTTGTCATATATTTTTAAATAGCCTTTTTTATAAAGCATACGTTCAAAATAAACATGGTTTTTATTCTCACGGCTGTGTTTAGTATAATTATTAAATTACAGATAAGCACAAAAATCAAGGCATAAATTTTGCTATTATGTAGTTTATTCTTTCAACAAGATAACAAACAGCATACCTACTTTTTATTCGAATACCAACTTTATTTTGCGGGTAGCGTGCAATCATATTTTTTCCTTCCTTATCTAACTCTTGAAAAGAAAATTAATTTAATCAGCAAAAAAATAAAAGGCGTCGAGATTAGAGGCCGCAATTTAAAGAAATAAGAAAAACAAATTAACAAAGGCGTTACGTAAGCCAGCCTAATTACGAATGAGGTGAGTAATTAAATTTGTTTCCTAAACGCTTCTATTCTCAGTTAAAGTACCTTAGAATATTAAATTTAAAGAGGCAGAGTCTGTCTGACTTTCATGGTCTCATGCTTTATGTATGAAAACGTCGGTGGAGAAAATTGAACTCACTTCAAGCTAAATTCATCAGGAATTCATACCTTTCGGGAGCATAATACCATTACTACGGCAAAATGTTTTATTCTGAATGACATTGTAGCATTGTTTGGGATGTTATGCTCCTTAACCTTTACGGGCTGGGCAGTAGAGCTCGGTAATAGCCTCTAGTCTTTGTTTTGTTTGCACTTCTTATTCAGTGTGTGTGCATCTGTGATGTTATAATGGTATTATTGAAACACAGTTTCTAATTTTAAATCTTTTAAATCATATAATTTGGTTCAAGAAAGGAAAGAGTTTAGAGTTCCTAGAATGAGCCTAAAAATCTATATTGCCACGAATTCTATTTATCTAGAATCTACTAAACAACTTTTGGCTCTCCGAATTATGTAAAAATAAACTCAGTAAAATAAAACACTTGTTGATACTAAAACAAAACTGAGAGTTTGTTATAGTGTTAACTCCATCCATTCAGTACTTACTTCCATGAATTTCATATCTAGATCTACGAAGCAGGTCGCAAATAAAAATGACTCAATGTAAAACCATAATTCTCAAAGCAACAGAATACATATATTCTTGCACCCTTAAGTATTCTTCACGTTTAATATATTCCGCAACTCCAGCTCAACAGTACCAAAGATTTCAGCTTTAAAAGAAGAAAATGACCTTTTATTTAAATTTTATCGTGGAATCTTCCATTTTTGCGGTAGAAATGAAAAAGGGAAGACAATAGTAATGGTCTTATTGAACAAGTATGGTTCCTTTATTAAACGTGCTTATTCTGCAAAATTTTGGAACGTAAAAGTATAATGAGCTATTAAAATTTTCTTTAATTTTCATAACAATTGGTTTCCTCAATGTTGTGAAGAGAAAGAAGTATTTGAAGCTTTTTGAAGATGGAATAACTTTTTGGCGTTTTATTCTTGCCAAGGGTCAGTACTTCAATTGTTTCGCCGACTTTAGGTGTATTGTTGTATTTGCATTTATGGATTTCACTTGGATTCGTTTCCCAGTTTTTGTGTGAAAGAGTCTAGAATTTTTTATTCGATCAACGTTTTAGGTTTTACCTTTTTTGACCCCAATTTTGACCAAAACCCTTTTCATGTAATATTCTGATTAACATAAATTTGTTGGGCTAAAATAGGAGAGTGTTTCGAGTGAAAATACATATACACTAAACGAAATTGTTATTTTGCATGTCGAATGAAGGAATTTCAGATATTTCCCGAAGAGGTAAGCAGAGATGTAGTCCACAGTTATACACCCGCGTTTCACCAATACTACTCTAAAGCATCCATATATGGCGATGAACCTATTGTCACCTAAAGGGCACTATTCGAAACTCCAAGAAAATACACTAAAACTATACCTATAATAATTGATCCACAAGTACTTACACTATAATTGATGACAAGCAAACATTTTCCGAAATTGGTGTTATATCAACGAAAAAAAACAATTGATAGATACATCATGACCATAGATTTGTTCCAAAGTCAATTAAAAAAGAACACTAAACTGTACCTTTCTTAGTATCTAAGCAGTACCAAACAATGTAAAGACGAGTTGCTCGAACCTAATCTGCGGTATCAACTCCGAAAGTCAATTACTTAGGCACAGTCCTAGGCAAATTCAGTCGGCGGTGCGTGACTTGCATCCCTGTGTTTACCGTTATTAGATTTGGGCCCACCCCAGCAAATAGTATCCGGGATACGAATACGTAGTTTTAAATTTGTACATTTTGTGTTTTTGTAGAATTTCTATCTTTAGTTGAGTTTAAAGTACATGTTTACATGGTATCATTCATGGATTTTTGTTGGTATAACTTATAGTTCACGTGGGCTACGATGGCCTTACACCCAGATTTCACCGATGCCGTTACTAAGTCCCGTGTAATAATTAGGTAAACACCCTATATGGGCCACAATTTCATACTTCGGGCTGCTAACAGATAAAACCAAGTACGACCCTGAAATTGAACCCAGCACCTCACGCCTAGCAGCCGGGCTCGTGTTCTATAGACTAGCAATGCAGTTGTATATAATGATGGTTAATAATAATGTTTTAGAATAAGTGTCATTTGGTACAAGTATGGAAAGATTACGTCATTCATACAACGACTAACAAAAAACTTTGGAGAGAATCTATTGTTACACTATATTATTTTCACTTTAAAATAGTGCTTGTACAATGTATCAAAAGGCGACCCCTGTATGTGACAAACAACATTTTGCAAAAAAGTTACAGCTGACTGCACACCATTTTTCATAGCCTAAAAGCCTACAAAAAGAGCACGCTGCTCTCACAAATAAAAAAATAATACCCAACCCTTTAATTGTCAGCGTTATAATACTCATATCATACATTATGAAGGATATTTCGCTCCATTTAAATAATTCATCAACTTGTTTATACAAATGTTTTATGTCACATTTATGCCAAACGAGGTTTTAAGTCATAAAATATTATAATTAAAACTGTAAATGCAACTACTTATATTACCTACGTATACATTAAACGAGGTGTTATTAAACATCCATATTATTTATTTAAACTTTATTTTGGTAAGACGAGTATTATCGCAGAATTAATCAAAGAACAAATAAGTAAGCACTTTTTTTATAAACAAGAATAATTATAGTTTTTCCTTTTTGTTTGCCTATGCTGGACCTCTCCATGTTAGCAAAAGCCCTGATTGATACAAACACTTTATTGGAGCAATATATCTTGAACATAGATCAACAAGGCGACGCCGCACTGTATCGTTGATTACATCGAGTCCCAATACCCGACTGAGCTTCACCAATCTTCGCGATACTAATCCGATCGAACGAACAATAAGATTGTATTGCTCTGAGCGAACATCGCGCGTTATTGCCTCTAAATCTTTCAGTCACCAGAATACATAGGGCCAGAGGACTTGCTAGTGTTGGGAAACGTTGGTTTCGGCACATATAAAGGTCGCGGTCAAGGCCGAAACCAAGTAAAATTGCTTGGAAAAAGTATGGAGCTAAAAAATTTACAACACCTGCCGTTTTCTAAAAATAATCGAAGTTTCATACATACCGTGATGAAATAACTAGGTACTTTTCATTCGTCGTTTTCGTTTCACAATAGTACATTAGTGTCTTAAAATTTACCAAATCTTAAACAATCAAGATGTCTTCGGCCTCCCAATTCAATTTCGGCTTCCACAACGTTAGCCGAAACCATCCCTCAGTCGCGGCCTCAATCCAAGGTGTTTGCAAACCCCCATAGCCCGCGGCTATTGCACTAGGCCTTTAGTGTTACTTTAGCAATCGATGGGGGTTACCTTTTCCGGTTGTTCGGTTCGCTTGGTTCTGTAAATATTTACAGTATTCGAGCTTTAGCGGATACTTTTATTGCATGTTAACAAATAGAGGATTGTTTGTTTAATATCTACGTGCTTTGATGCAACTGACCGTGGTTGTTTGATGAAGGTTATTTTTTCCTTATTTATGATACATAAATATATTGAGTTTGGATACATTGTACCTATGCCTAGTACAAGCTTGTTTGTGTATTATTATTAAGAAATTGTGCTTAATATTCTGGTCGGTAGATGATAATTAAAGACAAACAGAATATTTTTGTGTAATACATTAAAAACACAGGTTATTTATATTCTACGTAATCATGAGATAAAATATTGGTACGAAATTACCTATCGTCCACACATTTACCGATCGATAAAAAACCTATTTTCAATGAAGAAACCCATTTTGTGTACAAAAAATATTTTTGAACATATACAAGCACACAGCTTTCATAGGGGTTCGTGAAATCGCATTCGTATTGACGCACGATATACGCAGTTAGGGCTCATGCACACGCAATATATTTCGCATTCATACAATTGCCCAGCCGCGTTCGGTTTTTAACTGAAGAGAGAGTTTTTTTGTTTCGTTTTTGTTGATGATAATAAGAGTTATGTTTTTTTTGGTTTCATATTTATGGATAACATATTTTTAAATAATACAATACTCATTATATTCAACACTAACGATGCTTTTTCTTTCAATTCAGCAAAAAAATCTACCCTTCAATACATATATTTATGTAGTATCAATAGTTTTTAAACAACCATGGCGTGAATTTACAAATTTATTCTATTAGTATTGCTTACACGTGACTCTGATATTAAAGTATTTTGTACATATCAGTTATTCATGGCCCAAATTATTATTGGACTGTAAGAAAAGTTTATTAGAAGCAAAATAAGTCACATAGAATAAGTGGTTACGGTATAGATATTATAGGTTACCCAATAGCGCGTGGTACTGCATTGTGGGCTTGGTCTATTGAAATAAAGAGTGATAGAGATTCAGATGTATATGATATTTTAACTCTGAAGTTACTTAATAAAGTTAATTCTTAAATATAAAGACAAATTGTACAGATCCGCAAACCAGAATAAAGCTTAAATCCAAAATTGATAATAACATATATTTTATAAAAAAAAAACGTTCCATCTTTTTCTATCTTTACCAATTCAAAGGTAATTTTTTTTTTTAACTTTGAAAAAAAGATAGAGTTAATGACGGTGTCTGAGCTAGTATAAATAAATTGTACGTATGAAATACCTAAGCACTGACAGACAGAGGAGACAGAGACAGAGGGGCTCGTGGCTAAGTAACAGCCGCACAGATCGATCGATCGAGGTTAAGCTGTGCTTGCCGCGGTCGGTCTGTGGATGGGTGACCATCATTTCATACCGAGACCCCTCCGTGCCTCGGAGAGCACGTTAAGCCGTCGGTCCCGGTTGTCAACTTAAGATCTATGACGGCCGTTACGGGTAGTCAGAGGCCTGAAAGTCTGACAACCAGTCATGCCACGAGATATCGTGTTACCCAGTAACTGGGTTGTGGAGGTCAGATAGGCAGTCGCTCCATGTAAAATACATGTATTAAGCTGCATCCGGTTTGACTGGAAGCCGACCCCAATGTAATTGGGAAAAGGCTAGGCAGATATATAAATACCTAAGCACTACCAAAAACTCTCACAGCCTCATTTTACTACTTGAATATAAAATAATATCAACCACAGATATGATTCCGTATTCAGCCAATGAACACTGTGTAAACCGATAACATGAGTATATAGAACCTCTGACCTTTGACCTACTTAACTCTACGACCTGTTCCAGAAGGCACGATGTAACATTATTGAATTATTTCTATTAATCTACCTGTTCGAAACTACTGACTCGATTAATAAAGCTTTTCAAAATAAATTCAATATTGTCTGCACTTGGAATATCTTACCTGAAAACACAGTTTCTGCCGACTCAGTAAACTCGTTTAAGCATTAACTTTGCAATTGCCTACAAAATGATAAACTTTTGTTATTGTAATGACATTAAATTTTTTAATAGATATTTCATTCACTACCTTGTCGCTCGTCTATCAATACATATAATAAAAATGTAACGGGTCGCTGTCTGTACATGGAAGATATATGAGAAAAAATATTATTGGGACCTTCAACAACACAAATAGCACCCAAAACAATGATTTTTAGAATTTTTGTCTGTTTGTCTGTGCGTTTGTGCACGCTTATCTCAGAAACGGCTTATCCGATTTAGATGTGGTTTTCACTTATATATTTTGATAAGTTTCACTTAATATTTAGTGTTTGTTTCAATCGGTTCATAAATAAAATTGTTATGCCAATTTAAAGAATCACGTTGAACATTTAATAATTATAAATTTGTGTTCATACACGATATGGTGTTAATTTACGACATCCACGCGGACGGAGTCGCAGGCACAGCTAGTTATACAATAAATAAATAAAATATTGGCATGCCTTCCATTAAAAAGCTAAATGATTGTTTGCAATATAAAAAAAAAAATATAATGTTGAAGCACTCTTCAGTAGCTTGATGAAGAAATTTATTTAAAACAAATAAATCTTTCTAATGCCATCGTTACATTATTGAATTAACTGAAAAGTTACTCATGTCGGTTCGGTCACCTGTATAGGGACTGAATAGAATTGAATTTGAAGTAGTGAGCAGATGTCGAGATGGCTTAGTGGTCAGAGTGCCTGGAGTATTTATCCGCGAAGCGCAGGTTAAAATCCTGCTCACGGCCTGATTTTTCTTTTCATAAAGATTTATAAGTTTTAAATACATTTAATTTACATCATTCACGTCAAGTCAAATTTTTCGGTAACCGATAATATGATGTATAACGGATGAAAATCTACGTAAACTCATATAGACCCTCGTCATTCTTTGATAGAAATACATTTATGTATCCTCACTTAAATTATTACATATCAATGGCATCATACAATGTCACATCCTTCAATCGATCGAGCCCTCCCCTTGATTTCTTCCCAATAATATATTCTCAATTTTAATAATTCTCATCAGAAAGTCATTGGTTCGTCCAACCGTAGTCACGACCCAGGTGTCCCGGAATCCATCGGTGCGGTCCAAAAAATAAAATTCTATACCCACACTCATTCCAATCACGTACTTCCGAATTTGTCATATTGGATTTTGGAGGCACACTCCCGTCATACGTCTCCCCTTGCTGTCACGATGCGAAAATGAAAACATGTATCATCTTTACAATACCTCGACTAAATCCAACCTTAATAACATGGAGACAGAGATTAAATTAGAGCTGACACAGAAATGAAAATACAGGACTGTCAAAATTTTCTTTTAAAAAAAATGTCTTATAATGAAATTTGTTTTTCGTAATACGACTGACAAACTTTGTAGACACTTTTTCGATCTCTGTATTGGATAAACTTTATCATTTTAGATTAGGAAAGAGTAAAATCTGTATTGCATTTCCGCGAATGAAATAGAATGCTGACTTGCTACTATATTCCCCTATAGAATAAATCTTTTAGATAAAAAAAGTGTGGTGACACATCCCAGGACTCGGATACTATTTTTAAGAAATAAACACAGCAGGTGTTGAGTTTAATACATAACTAATATGATGACGAACAATTTCTATGACTTTTAAAAACAGGTTCATTAAATGATTAGTTTTGATTTGCACGAACACTTAGTTTAAACAATAAGCCCCGGAATACTATGACTGGAAAGAAATAACTTTAATTCTCATAGTAGTCTGTGAAAGAAATATATGTTATTGTTGTATAAGTAATTCAGCCCAATATATATTACTTTCCAGTTCAAGTTGGTAATATATTTGTAAACGTGTATACCTATTTGGTGCTGCTGTGAGACACTAAATTAATGTAAGAAATTCAACGATATTAGACGAGATAAGACTTTAGACGGCAACCTATCAATAGTTTTAGCCTCTACCCTATAATAGTTGCAAAGCGCGTTGTTGTCAAATAAAGGAAGGTGTCACAACCCTAAAGCTGACGTAAGCAACATACCACAAAGCCTGCGCCACCATGACACCAACAAATTCACCCTAAATAAAACACAATTTTCTTTATTTTTTTAATGGAAATTTGACCTTCATTTTGTTGCAAAAGGGAAACTTTGTGAGCTTACGCGTTTAAAGTAATATGGATGAAAATTTTTCAAGAAGTTGTCTTCGTTGTTAAATGAGAATATTGTACATTTTTGATAAATTGAACGTAAGTACCCTAGACGTAGATAACCTATAGTTTTATTATATTCATAATATAAAACGTAGATACCACACTCATATTGCGGACTTTCTAAAAGGTAAAGGAACCTAAACCGGTAAGCATGCATAAAGAGGTAATGATCATAAATGAAGCGGCAGAGGTGTGCTAGAATCAGCAAGTGGAAATCGATCACCCCAATGAGAAACATGCCTAATTATATGTGTGTGTATTCTCATCATTTTAGGTTATAGAACCATAGATCAAAGTCACAAAAAGTGCATATATGTACATATAAATAATTAATGTTCTTAATGTAATGACACTCCAAATACTAGATACAACAGCTTGTAGTTGTACTCGTGCCATATTTATAGAACAAGTGATAAAAAATATGCTTCATCACGTAAAATTACTTTAAAATTGCTACGGTTACATAATAGCCAAATTTTTACTTCGCATCATTAGCGGGGGTTTTCAGAATAAACTCCGAACGGCCAGAATAAGTTAACAATATACGGTGATGTAAAATTCCTGTGCGTTCCTGTCGGTTTTGCACGAGTAGGTTTTGTCACGCGCAGCACACGAGGTGGATTTAGACATTACAAAAAACATCTCTGTAGGAAAAAATACCTAACAAATTTATGATTTGTATAAAACAAAATTACAAATTAAGCCTTAAATTTCCACATATATATAATGAATTGAACATGTCACACCTATTCATAGCTTGAATCCTCAGAGGTCTTTTATAAAGGAAGCTACATCACACACACATAACCTTAGCAACATCACAGTTGATTTGTTATGCGTACGCCGTCATCAACAAATGTTGCTGAAAGAGCCTCAGTAAAAACCCGATGGCCTGTAAAAATAAAACACGGATTTTATACTTTTTATCTAAACCACGATTTTATGCGTCCGTACTTTGTTCTAAGCCTTTGTGTGACGTGTAATGTAAAAGGTATTGCTGTGTTTTGCTTTTGTACAATAAGTGGGCGTATACTTTTAACTGCACAGTTTTGCGAGAGTTGGCCGATTTTATTTTTTTATACGAATCGAATCGAACCTGTTTGATTTGTGTGCCTTAAACATCTTTGAACTGGTAAAGTGTTCGAGAGATTGGCTGTTACGATTAATGATTCTTCATGGTTGTTTTATAGAAGCCGAATTTTCCAATGCTATAGACTTTTTTTATATTATTTCACCGACCGGGGTCATAATCGGCATGATACGCAAAAATAAGCAATTGTTCTTATAATTGCAACAATTTGTATAAAGGAAGGTGCCATTTTAAGTCAGTTCAAAATACGGACACAGTGAGTGTAGTGTGTCGCGATATTTATAATAATAGTGATAACATGGAGTTAGATGAAGAAAAATCTACCGCACCCATGCGGAGTAAACTCGCTGCATCAGTCTGCTTGTGACCATGATCAGTGCAACCTGGTCGAAACGTCAAGCGTTTCAAACGTATTTATTGCGTGATAATTTCTGTTAGTATATAGTAATATCACGCAACGCGATAGTTTAAAAGTTGGAAATTGTATAAGAAAATAATTCTGAATAAAATAGTAATAAGACCAGCTATAGCTGTAATAATGCAGTGACAAGTTGGATCCATGTTTCTCTTAATAATTAATTTTCCTCCAGACTTGTGCTTGTATCCTACGAGATCGGATGATATTATGCAACAAAAGGTAGTTTTCTTGCAAGTAGGTCAGGAAGGAAATGAAACTTTTTCTTGAAATTATTACATAAAATTTCACGTGTCACACCGAAAAGAGTATGTACAGAACCATACAATTTTGTTTCAATGCAAGTTTCTCCTAGATTTGTGTCTGACTACTGCGCTCTTAACGTATGTTGAAATGACATCATTGCACGAAGGCAATCCATACTAATAGTATAAATTCGAAAGTAACTCTGTTTGTTTGTTACCTTTTCACGACTAAACGGCTGAACGGATCGTAATGAAATTTGGCAAGGAGATAGATTGGAAAAGGACATAGAATACCTTTGGTCACGCAGACGAAGTCTTGGGCATCAGCTAGTAATATATATAATCATTATAACTCTCCTGTTCTTATCCCAATTTATTTTTGATCAAAGCAATAGGTCATAGTAACACATACGTATACAAAGTTACACAATATTTAAACACCCAAATAAATTTCAATACAAAAAGCTAATAATTATCAACAATAAACTAAAGAAGAAAGCTACCCCTAATAAACGTTACAAAATGGAATACTTACCGCTATTAATATAGTTTCACGCATTGAAAGGGTCCGAATGATCCGACATTTTGTTGTGGGCTTTATCAAAATAGCGGGAGGGCATTTTAAACCCAATCAACGGAAAATCAAAACGCGGAAAATGGGAGGGGACTCTAACGGAGGGTTAAATTCGTGTTATCGATTTGTTTTTATGACTTTTGCTGACATTCCGATTCTTTAATCGAGAAACCGAAAATCCTATTGAACCTGTTTGGGAATCGTTTCGCTCTTATGTAGGTGAAGACAGCAATAAGGGGTTTATATAAAGCCAAACGTTTATAATGGTTACGTGAAAAGAATTTTCAGATACTCCTGGAAAAAAAAGGATTTCAGGTAAATTAAAGCTTTAACAGGAATACAAAGACTTACATAAGAATAACAAGGATGCTTATATTTACAATATTCTTTCAGTTTCATACTCAAAATGTATTACGTATTACATTGTTCATAAACTAAACCAAGACAAACCGCAATTTTAGACTCTCAAAACTTTACCAATTAAATGCAGGTTCCGGCTAGTCGCCACAAGCCTTATCCCCATAAGGCGTCCTACACACGGTCCTTACACAAGCGGGTAAGTAAGTTGAATTGCCAGTCGTCAAAAGAACTGAAGGAACACTGTCCCCAATACTCATTATTACGGTATTTTTTCGCATGCTCACCCCAGATAAATTCCTGTCGCAAGGGGAGATATAGGAGATAACAGGAGCATTATCGAAATACCAATGTCCTCGTATTAAAGCTGGAAAACTGAGAGTTAAATAACGATTTATTATCCTAAGGGTAAGAAGAATGTTTGGAATATTTTCAATATATACGTTGTAAAGCGTGTGTTGTAAATCGGATAAGATTGAACTAAGACATGATGTTTTAATTAAAAGATTTTTTGAACGATTGTTTTCGAACACATTTGTGAAACAATGAGGGAAAAAGAATCAAGTTCGAATAATTTTATTATCTACGTATTAAACCTTGCTCGTAAAAGTACAAAATTATACTTGATAACAATAATATTTCTATTGTGTTTGCTAATTAGCGACAACAGATCAATCATACGCAAACAAAGCGGAATCGATCACGTTTCCCCGAATTTTCGTAATAATATCGAACAATCATAATCTGATACATTCATTAAGTCGATAATAATAAAAGTGAAACCGAAAAATATTTTCATAAAAAAAAGGTCTGTGAAAAACATAACAGGAATTCTCATTATGAATTCACTACGCTACTATACGTGTGTATCAGTTCTTTGCTTATATGGTATAAGTCCTAACTAGGACACACAATGATATTTGGAGCATCTCGCAGCTCGCAACTACGTAGTGAGAGATTACTTACAAAGATTCCTTGCTTTTCTTCGCTCGAGACTTGAAAAATATTGTTGTTACGAAGAAATACTACAAAAAAGGCATACCTAGTACATAATCAAGTTTTTCTTTTTAGAAAATTCATTAATGAAAGATATGTGCTGGTATAGTAATACTTCCACTCTAGAAATAATTCCACTCGATTGACATTGTGAATATGTCAGTTCGTACTTTAAAATGCCAAAATGTCTAAAAAATGATTAAAGATTCGGGATATTATGCTTTAAAATTGAGGCAATTGTAATGTAGGCAAATTTATTTTAAAATTACGCGTTGTTTTAAGGCGTCAATTAAATATTGGGATTGGATTAAAATTGGTATTAGTTTCAAGAGTATGCATTTGCACTGATGCATTTTAACACCATTTTTTTACATGGAGTGACTGCCTGTCTGACCACCATAAGCCAGTTACAGGAATATACTATATCTGACCACCCGTAATGAGCAGCGATCTTTGATAACCGGGACTGACAGTTTATCGTGCTCTCCGTGATATGTCCTATACAGCAGCGGGTAAGACATCAACATTTTCCGCTACCTTATTTACCTTGTAATCTTATTATGAATCAACCAGATAATTGATAATTGCGCTACAATTGCCATTATTCTTTTATAATTCTGCAAATTACCCAAATTGGATAAAAAACTTTAGTACCTTTTTACCATTACAGCGTGCGGTTCGTTACATTTCTTCATTATACTTTAACAGCTTCATAATACGCTAATAACCGAATATTTAATCACAGAAGTGGGTCATTACTCCAAAATCACGTTTCGAAAAGTAATGGCGACGTTAAATAAAGATTTCGCGAATTCCTCGTAAAACTCAAGGTATTGGTTATTGGTGTTTAGTATCGTACGAGCTACCATTACACGCTGCCCTTACGACGATATTTCTTCTGGTTTCTTTATTGAAATTCTACAGGGTCGCAAAGTTCCCGATCAAACTGGAGAAGGGGTTGCAACGATAATATTTGCAACCTGTTTGAGCTTTATTTTTAGTGTAAAAAGGTTGTTTATCTTATGCCTAGTTGTAAAGGTTGTTTGCAAGAGTTTGTTACATCATGCTGAAACGCGTGTCTTTTATTTTATCTAATGTTTGATCTTTTTAGGGCAATTTCATTTGTTAAAGAATAAGCATTATGTTCCGTTTTACATTGTGGTCTACTTAAGCATCTATCACACATAATAAACACATTTTATTATTAAATTTTAATTTATCTGTAATTTAGAGACACTGTTCATTTCGTTACTGTAAACCATGAACGAATTACTTACAAAAGCAGTAAATCATTATCGACAAACTGCCACTATTCTGATCTTGATTTTTCAAACCACCGAAAATACTCCAGTTCACAAGCTTCTCACAGTACCATACAACAGTCAGCCTAATTTCGAACACATCTAACAAAGGATGACAAATAACATAGTACAACAATTTCAAGGCTTTCCCCAGAGGATACATAAAACACCCTCCCTTCATGGGCCGATATTGAAATTCTGTGGCAAAATGTGACTTACATCGACACTAAGACGCCATGTGAAAGGGATCGATTCCACTATTACTGTAAAATATAAAAGGCTGTGAAGCTAAAATATTGGCATTCGGGAGTTTGTGGAAGAGCTATATTTAGCCAGTTAGTGCTCCAGGAAATCTGAGTTAATTCCATTTATTTGGAAGCACTGGGATTTACCGTAGAATTTTCGGATTAAACTGAGTAATTAGGACATTTAGCAGGGCATAACTACGTGGTGTGAACATTTCTATGGAGCAGCAGATTTTTTTTCGCGCTTTTTTAGATAGTTCCATAGTAAAAGTAATTCGTATAGATGAGTATATCGACCCCCTTAAGTAAGCTACTGATCGAGATGGGTTAGTGGTCAGAGCGCCTGGAGTATTTATCCGGGAGGCGCAGGATCGAATCCTGCTCGCAACCGTATTCTTTTTCCTCAAAAAATTATAACTTTAAGGTTCGCTAAGCATGCGTTGATGCTTTTCAAAGATTTGTCTGTATAACTACTAACTTCAATTACATGCTGTAGATATAATTCAATATACAAAATTTTGCAACAACGATCGCAGTAATAACAAAGGATAAAAAAATACTCGACACTTTTGAGCTTAAGTAATCAAAATATAACGTAAACCGTTACAACATTGAGTTTGTTTATTGGTAGAACTCTAAAGCCCTTATTTAATAAGCCAATTTAATTATGTAACCCTTCTAAAATGCCTACTCAGAACAAAATTGACACTCAGGCCAAGCTCCCCATTTAGATTGTTTTATCAATATAAGCCTATCAATAAAGGAATACCTACAACATCAACTATGATAATAGCATAATATATAAGAGATAACTTCAATAAAATCTAAAAAACAAACTAGTTACATGGGAAAATTCTCAGCTAGCTAGTCATAACCTCTACCAAAACTTTGTAAGAATCGTTCGCTAAGAAAATCTTCAGATGAATATTGAAAGTCGATGTCACTCAGTAGCTCGGCGCAAAAATACTATCGAAGGATAAAGTATTTTATAGGAAAACTTTGAGGGAATGCCGACCGAAGTCATTTGTGACAACAAGGTTAAGTCAAGCGAAAATGATCCTTATTGATAGGAGATAAGTCTTGATCAGGGATGTTGGAATTGGAACTTTTTTCCAAGTTATTTGCTGAGGTTATGTTATAAGTCTTAGATTTCTTTTAATATGAACTTATTTGGTTAATATATGGTTAATAACGATAGGACCAGAACATATTCTTATTTTATGCATATATTGATGTGTGCTAGTCTTCTGTGCCCTATCTTTCCTCTAAATGTTGGAGAAGTCAACAAACAACTTTGTGATTGTAGCGTTAATTTATGAACACCTTTTGATAAATCCGCAACTCCCACTAAAATATATTGTTCATTTTTATTTAACAACAAACCTTCTTTTCAAATATGTTATTATTTCCATTCTTAATTAGCTCACTTACGGATAATTAATGACAACTTCGGTCACCTGTATAGGAACTGAATAGTTAGCAATGACGTCACCAAAAGACAAATTAAAATGTGGAAGACGAAGTATTTATTCAGGAGGCCAAGTTCGAATTCTGCTCGCGACCGTATTCTTTTTCCACCAAAATTTATAATTTTAGTGTTTGATATGCATGCGTTAATGGTTTAAGAAGATTTTTCTGTAATGACAACTTATTAAACAAAATACAAAACCTAATTTAATCCAATGCTTATCTTGAATTATAGATTTGATTGCTAATTTGATTTTAGGTGCTCATAGCGAGCTACGACCTCTGGTCGATAAACGATCGTTAAAGGTCAATCAACTGTCTTATTGGTCTTCGACTACTCGTACCTCGTTGGTCTAGGACTACCTCGTTGATCTAGTGATTCGATTCTCGGGTCAGGCAAAGTGTTATTGAGTTTTTCTGTAAGGAAATTCTCAGTAGCAGCCTGGAGTTAGGAATATGCCCGGTAGATGGCAAAAGGCTCACCACCTATTACATGGGAATTAGTAAAAGCATTGGTAAAATGTGGGTGTTCTACTGTGTAAATGTGATGTTATGCTATATGAATTTGTTTTTATTTTACTCAAGGAGCTTAAATTCAGCAAGAAAATTGTTCCAACGTTCTCCGAACTATAAGCAATTCATGTTAAGGGATTTAGCAAGAAATATTCCCTGGAGCAATTATGCTAACGATTGTCGTCAGATAAAATTAATACCTTCAGAATTGTTGGACATGTAAAATAGCAAAAAATGTATCCGTTAAAAAGAGGGTTTGGGACTAAAATAATAAATAAAAATTTCTGTAGCCAGTATTAGTAGGAGTACACAACTCCTGTATTTTTTATTTCATACTTGCTTAATTATATGCTCGTTATTAAACCCCATGTCGTAAATGGTGAGCCTACCGGCCACAATTCCAAACTCCGGGGACAACATTTTGCCCGACCAGGGAATCGAACACAGGACCTTGGTACTACTAAACTAACGAGGCAGATATTTATTAATATTCCTTTTCTCGTCAACACAGAATTTGATTATACCCTCATTATTAAAATATGTGCCCCTTGATCAATTCACGTCATTTTATAGCTGTATCTAATTACGAATAAAGAGGGTCTCGTGGCTAAGTAACAGCCGCATAGATCGATCGATCGTGGTTAAGCTGCGCTTGCCGCGGTCGGTCTGTGGATGGGTGACCATCACTTCATACCGACACCCCTCCGTCCCTCGGAGAGCACGTAAAGCCGTCGGTCTCGGTAGTCAAATTAAGATCTATGACAGCCGTTACGGGTAGTCAGAGGCCTGAAAGTTTGACAGCCAGTCATACCACGAGATATCATGTTACCCAGAAATTGGGTTGTGGAGGTCAGATAGGCAGTCGCTTCATGTAAAATACTGGTTTGACTGGAAGCCGACCCCAATGTAATTAAAAGCTAGGCAGATATATATATCTAATTACGAATAAAAATAATAATATTTATTTATTTCAAAAAACTTAATCATATTTTACAAATTATACATAGGCTAGTTTTGAATACAAATGAGTTAATCATCTGTAGCCGAACTAGGCTAAACCTGTATTTCAGCTATCAGAAATAACTTTGAACGTAGTATCCCCGAACAATTTCCCAGAAGAAGCGTTTATCCGTATAGGACTACCAAAGTATATAATTAAACTACAAGTTCCATGATTTATTATCCTATTCACAAAAGACCGAATTAATAATAAAACAGTTTACATAAACTATTCACATTTAACTTCGCCACAAAAATACGATCGTGAGTTATATCGATAAGTTCATTGACCCATCGAGAAGGCTTTGAGCCGCAAAGGTGCGGTGGCTAGGCATTGTCAAGGGCCTGCCTAGACGTAGGTGAGTTCCTAAAGAGTACTAGAGTCTGCCCTGCCAGGGAAGTTCAAACGATTTACTGCGTCATTATTATGTTAATGTTAAATTTATGGCTCGTGTGTCTACGAGAATCATTTTGTACTAGTTTTTACTTTGATAACATAATAAGGATGGCATTTTCAAGTCATGCAAATAGCACTTTTTGTACACGTCAAATAATAAGACAACCTCCAAGTTAGTGCCACTCTTCACTGGTTACTCAAATTTTAAGCTATTAAGAAGAAATATGGTGCATAAGAAATTGAATTTGTCTTGTGCTGGTACTTGTCTGGTTCATTATATTAGATTTCTTTCAAATAACGCTACAAACTTCCCAGCATAAGTAAATGCTCCAAACCAACAAAAGACATCTGTATGCTAGAGATTTATATTTAATTGTTAAGGTACTTGCATCTTTACGACATTGTATTACCTGCAAAGTTAGTCGTGTCGGTTCGGTCACCTGTATAGGGACTGATAAGATAGCAATGACGTCACCAAAAGACGTGTTAAAATGAAGTATTCATCCGGGAGGTGCAGGTTCGAATCCTGCTCGCGACTGTATTCTTTTTCCATTTAATATTATAACGTCTGTATGTATTTCAATATGTTAGATGCTTGTGAACAACTAATTTTAAAATATTTAAGAATTAAGTTAATATCGAGAGAATGAACTATCTCAGTGTGAACTTAGTCCTAAAATAATAAGCTTAGGTCCCGAAATCCTTAACCTTAGCTCGGTACATGACGTGAGCGACGATTTCGTAAATATAATAGGTATATTAATGACAAAGAGCAAGAACTAAGATTAACCACAGTATGAGGAAGATATTAAAACCGTGTCACCAAGGCATGCCAAGTACACCAGGCACCATCACATCCCATGGGGAAGCATACGCACATTGTGAACACACCCGTTCCTATACTTGAGATTTATCACCCTTTATTTTTATTTATTTTTTTACACTGCATGTTTGCAATACCTATCAAGGTTATTTGGGTATAGGAGGAATAAATTTATCGGTTGAAATGCGTGTAATGTAGTTATGGACTATGGACTGACACGTATACGTGAATATTTTGTATAGTTAGGTATACGTATGTGGTAAACAAATGCATTTCGAAACCAACCAAAAACTAATCGCACAAAAACGACAGACTCAATAAATAATAAAAATTAAAACAGTGTGACGTTAGTCATGGAATACTGTTCTTATATAGCTACACACATTTTCTGGAAAGGAAAATATGGTCGTGAGCAGGCTTCGAATCCTGCTCACGACCATATGTTACGGTATTTTGCAAATCAAAGCAAAAAAATACAATTCGGTAGCGGCCTTAAAGAAAACCAGTATTAGTTGTGACAGTAATACACGGTGAGCTAATAAAGTATCAATACCAAGAACAATAGCGGCTGGTTTTAGACTTTAACAGAACATAGGCATCCAGATCAAACGCGACAATGGAAGACAATATGTTAGTTGTAATCAGAATTCTTAACAAAGCAACAAAAGACATTTTTTGTAGTAATATCTTTTTAGGTTTTCGCGATCACTATACATTATAATAAAACAACTTTTAACCGGATTAATCTAGGGGACTAATCTTATTAAAATAGGGTTCCAAGCAGGTGGTAATCGCCAACCATCTTCTCTATTGAAATTCGGGTGCTTTTTAATTTCAATAGTCTCGCGGAACATTCTCGGTATATATCGGTTTTCTTTCCCGAGGATATTTTTCCTTCCACATTTTTTTTACTTTGCTTGTCGCTATGCATACGTTAATGATTTTCAAACATTTATCTGTACTTGTTAGGATAATTGCATCTGTACGACATTGTATTAACTGCAAAGTTAGTCGTGTCGCTTCAGTTTCCTGTAAAGGGACTAAATAGACGGCAATGTTGTCACTAAAAGGCGTATTTCAAATGTGGAAGAAGAATGCGTGGTAGTGAGCTGAGGTCGAGATGGCTTAGCGTTCACAGCGCCTGGAGTATTTATCCGGAAAGCACAGGTTCGAATCCTGCTCACGGCCATATATTACTTTCCACAAAAATTTATAACTTTAAAATACCGAAAATAATTTAATAATGATACTGAAATAAACTTTAATAAGTACGTAAATATATTACTTATTAAGTAAATTTAATAACAACGCAGTAATGGACGTGTAAAAGCTTTTACGCATCCATTATCACCGAACATATAAATTATGTACATGCAAGGTATTAATTTATATAAATCCGTATCTTTATTGGCACCCAACATGGGCCATGACTATATGAAAAATCAGTAACCGATTTTATTTATCGAGAAAGTTATCTGAAACCCATAATTATAACTGAGTTACTCTGCTTTACGTTTATTTAAGTAATATTCGGCTTTACTCGGATATAGTCGGCAATGTTCGTGCGATGTCATATTTTCGACGCACATCGACGTACATTAATGTTATTAACTACAACGCTGGTTTAATGAAAGTCTAACGAACGCTTTCATAATATTCCAAACTTTGGTGATAAATATAACTTTTATGAGTTATAACGCTAAGTAATAAGTTGACGTATATTCTGAGAATGGGTGAGTTAAATAAAGCCACAAGTGTAAGTACCTACCTAATTATATTCATGTTTTCATGAATTGTCCAGTAAAACTTAATAAACATATAAAAATATATTAATTTTGAAGATAAGAAGAGAACACAACGCTGAATTCAGAGTGACAAAAAAAATCTAGTCGTTGATATAATTTCAATAAGCAAAATAGCGATAAGGGTCTAAAATTCTAACTTTAAACATCACTCACAACAATAGGTCCGTAATAAATTGGACCTTCTGTACAGAAAAATAAAACCTTTTTACTTTACGAGAACCTCGTAAAAGCTGTCCTTCGCGTTGACATCTTCGAAAAAAAAGTTACTAAACTGTGATTGGCGGGAATGTATCAGAGTTACATCATAGAGACAAAATTCTATTTTTGAATTGGTTTCATTCGTGAAGAGTATGGCTGGTTTAGGGAAAAAGGGTAAGTACAGATTATACTTTAAAAATAAAAAAATTGCCGAAATGCAATTCGGTCACCGGTATTTTGGTACCATAAATTGAATGAAAGTTAGTCACAGGCTTCATATATTTATTAAAATATAATGGATTTGAAGGATATGTGATCAAATTCCACTGTGAAACTGTTTAAGTAGGTACTGTTGTCAGTACAAGGGTATATGTAATGTTAACATTATGGCATCATAAAGCTAGAGTGCGGAGGTAGTATCCGGTAAATTGGAGTGGATAGGATGTATAAAGTACTTTAAGAGCCGTGACATAGCCTCATTTTATAACCTAACAATATGTACGTTCTATGTTGTCGATTGTAATTAGGTAAATATCCAAAAAAATAACATATCTTTTAATAAGCTCTTGACGGTCCTTGTCAATTATAAATTTGACGTAACTTACGTACTTGTCCCAGTAAATTTTTTTCCGGAACACTTGAAGTTTTATTATAAATTCTATAAAATTGTGTACAGAAAAACGTTTGTTTTTGCGGCACCGTAAAACTGGGTCTTTTTAACTAGGGAGCGAGGTGTTCCAATTTCAAACTAAATTCATTTGCGTACGTCCCAATTTCATCGCAAAATTTAAAATTAAAACTAACGATTCTCGAAAACGTGCCCGACGGGAGTATGTCAGTTTTGAATATCGAATTCATCTGTTCATATTTCGAATTTGAAGCCTAAAATCCTCATGTTTCCCTAAGAACATTCAAATAGTGGAACGTTTTAATTAAAGTGCTAAATGCAGTTCTAAATTAAATGTATGCACATGAATAATTTAGACGATTCTGCCAAATGTTTGCTTGATACTTTCCTGTTGCTAGACTAAATTGCATTCCACATGCTATAAATTAAACAACATATTCTAGTAGAAACTCAGAAGTATTCATCATGAACATGGTTTTCATTTTTAATTACTTCAATATATAATATACGCAGATCTAAAATTTAAATATTAAATCGAAACCAATTGACGGTACGTTGGTATATTCATAAAACGTAAACTATAATATAGCATCACGCCTGTATTCCCCGAAAGGCTAGGCAGAGGTGTATACAGTTGTACATCCACATTTTACCAATGGTGGTGAGCCTATTGCCATCTACCAGTCACAATTCCAAACTCCAAGCTGCTAATGAGAATTTACTAACAGAAAAACTCAATAACATTTTTCCCGACCCGGGAATCGAACCCGAGACCTCAAACTCAGTAGTTGCGCTTGGGACCACCAGAATTTAACAATATTTAAAGTTTTTGTATAATAACTTTCGTGAGACACATTCATATTAATTATTGTTCAACGGTTATTACTCACTTGCATTCTTCGGGATTGCCCGACTAGTTTCGAACTCGAACGGGTGTGAGTAATAATGAGTAATAACCGTTGAACAATAATTAACGGTTAAATTTGTCAAATAACAATAAAAAACGTACAAACGTAGCAGTTTTAAAAACTCTGTGGTATGTAGGAATATTACAGAAAATTATAGTGATATGATTTTACCAATATATAAAAATGAAGTTTAATATAGTGATATGATTTTACCAATATACAAACATGAAATTTAATAGCATGACTAATTCAGTGTTGAGAGCAAAAAATTTGGAACAAAATTCAAGATAAATCTTTGAAAAGCAATAAGGCATGCTTAACGAACTCTAAAGTTACAATATTAAATGGAAAACGAATACGGTCGCGAACAGGATTCGACCTCTAGAGGTCGAGATGGCTTAGTTTTCAGAGCGCCTGGAGTATTTATCCGGGAGGCGCAGGTTCGAATCCTGTTCGCGACCGTATTCTTTTTCCATTTAATATTGTAACTTTATATGGAACAAAATTTTAAAGAGAGGGTTGATTTAATTTCATTATGCAACCATCTATTCTGTATGATTGTTAACCGATTAAAACAATATGATTGTACACAGGATTTTAGCATCTGCTCTAACAAGATGAAATTAATTAAAAAAATATTACGCCTGCAATTTTTTAAAGTCTTATACCCTTGTTACCCGGGACAATGTAAGGATTCTAATGATACCCCATACATCGAAATCGGTTCAGGAATTTAGAAGCAATGCTGTAATAAACAAAACTCACAAACATACAGACATCAATACATGAACTCTAAAAACATAACACTCCTTTTTAGGTCGGTCGCGTGAAAAGAGAAGAACGAACATAAATAAAATCACTTCTTATAAATAAAATTAACTCCAAAAAAAAACCAAAACCCAATTTCATAGAATTCTAACTTTCATTGCCACTTCATCAATAACCCCTCTTTCCATTTCTAAAGAAACAAATCTAAAAGCGAGCCTTCGTTTTCAAACTTTTTGATTCAGAAAAAGTGTCCCAAAAATTCATTAGGTATCGCTGTCAAGTTAAGTAATTAAAGGGCGATGGAATTCTAAATCCCCCTGTTACCTCGTCCAAGTATTCTCCAAGTCGGATTTGATTATAAAAGGGAAGTATTAATCTAAGTTTTAAATCCCTGACGATGATATAAACGGGTCAATGCATATCACGGTTCAGTGAGCTAAGCCTTCTAACAAATTAATTTGTGAGCACAAATAATAATATACTGAATTATTATTATTATATCAGCATGCAACACTGCTGCTGCACTGCAGAAAGACCTTTTCCCAACCAGAGATTTAGTCCTGGATTCCTTGTATATTAGTACAAAAGTTTGTGTCAAATAGTAAGCATGCACTAATAAAGCCAAATAAATGGTTATCGTTATCCTTTGGTTAGGTTAGGTGCAAAAAGTTAGTGTTATGGAAAAAATCGTGAGGAAACTCCAGAGATACTCTTTTTAGTCCGTCAAACTTGTCACGGATATATTTAAGCATTTTATATGCCCGAAAACTCTACAGATAGAAGGTGTCGTGGTGGCCGAGTGGTTACGGGCCCGCCTTTGAGCCACAAGTTGTGAATTCAAATCTGGCATGTACCAATGTGACCTTTCCAGCGTCATATGTATTATACTTTCATAGTTATACTAAGACAGACGTTCAGTACCTAAAGGAAAACATCGTGAAGAAAGCTGACCCTAATGGTCTGAAATCGCCAACCCGCAGTGAGCTAGCGTGGTGATCAATGTTCGTGCTTTGTCTGTATGAGAAGAGGCCCTTGCCCAATAGTGAAACAGCTATGGGCTATTTATGTTATGTATAGCAGGTGTCGGAATGAGTAAGGAGTTTGGCAGGTTAAATAAATAAATACAATCTTGCATTATTACATTGTTGATTCTGTGTTTTTACACGAACATGGAAGTTTAAGTAGCCCGGTTAGTCGAGTGTAATAGTAGGATAACATCAGAACCTAGCGCATGGATAACATATGTGTGACATAGCTAGATAGAAGGAGACCGTATCGGTGGCGGTTACCACCAACAACAGCATTCCCAAAGAGGGTTCACGTCAGGCAGGCGGCTGGTCATAAAATATAGCCAAAACTTTAACAGCATGCCATATAGTATGCTGCGCCAACCCCAAATTAATTGGGATTAGGGTAGGGGGATGATGATGATGATGATGATGGAAGTTTAAGTAAAATAGGAAATGTATGGAGCTACAAACATTCCAGGCTTTCCAAATGCAGCTTGCAGTTTAAGGAGCTGTTTCGTAAACCCCGAGGACCACCATCATATGTTTCAACAGTTACATAAAGCTAATTTATTATATTATATGTATTCTTTCGAATACTATCTGACATGACAAATATAATATATAGGTAGCATTACTGTGTGTATAGGTACACACGATAACATCAAAGGCACCGTAAATCATACATGAAACGTATCATGCAACCCAATATCCGTGCTTACAAACAAGCCAGACCTTTATTGATTTGTGGACATAAAAACACTTGGATTATATATATCTATATCCATACCTACTCGTACATGTGTTGAAAGGAAAATTTTATACCATTCCCAAATTCTTAGAAGTGGTACCTACGTGTTTACGTGAATCCTTGTTCTGTCAAAACATCAAGTGTGGGTGTTTATAGTTTTATTTTGGGTAAATACTTGGTAAATACCTAAACTGTTGTTTAGATATTAAGATGTTTAAAATTCTGTATCTAGAACCTTTCATCATCTATCGCAATTTTCACATGTAGCAGCAAAACAAGACAGTTTTTAAGGCAACTGCCTCGTTGGTCTAGTGGTCCCAACACGACTGCTGAGCATTGAGGTCTTGGGTTCGATTCCCGGGTGGGGCAAAGTGTTATTGAGTTTTTCTGTTAGAAGATTCTCAGTAGCAGCCTGGAGTTTGAAATTGCGCACGGTAGATGGCAATAGGCTCACCACCTATTACATGGGACTTAATAACAGCATTGGTGAAATGTGGGTGTACAACTGTGTACCTACACCACAGCCTACCCCTTCGGGGAATATAGGCGTGATGCTATGCTATGTTATGTTTTAAGGCATATTTTTACGTAAATCCTAATTAATAGAGACTCAATCATTATATAAATTGTGAGTTAAAAATATGTAGTAAATTCACGTGAGATAATAATTATATTCACAAAACCGAGTCACATAGAGGCAGCTGAAAAGATTTTCTGTTTATTATAACCTCAGGAAAACCTAACTTTGATAGCGCAAGTGATGCAAATCAAATAGTTTATTTCACGAATATGGGTACATAACAGGGCTACGACTTTACAGCTTACACAATATTGAGCGACTATCCGCTAACTAGCGGTCCCGGTCATGCCCGTGACTCCAGTGAAGTTGGATCTTCTGAAATTTCCATCGAAACCCGACAAAGTTTCACGTCCGCTGCGTAACGAACCTTCACCGACCAACTCGAACAACGTTTAATGAACTACAGTGTAAAACTCAGTTATTGTTTGTGTTAAACTGACATAAGGTTTATGTTCCTAAGGAGAATTCACGTTATTGAACCTGGTAGTTGAATAAAATAATCACTTTATTTGTGTAGAACGACTGCAAGGTCGAATATAGCGAAACCATAACTAATTTGCACCATTTAATATATTCTGGCAAAGAAAAAAAATATTCGTTTATTTTTTATTAGTATTGATTTAACTAATTTGTAAAATGATATTAATAATCAAATAGTTAAGTTAATCTAAACTGGTTTTAATACCTAATAATTTTAAATTTATAGCTACTGTGCAAACATGGCAGAATACTACCAAACTTGTTCCTATTGCCTATAGACGGCGTGGTTGGGCAGTGGTCGAGAGACCGGCTGCTGCGTCGCGTATCACAGGTTCGATTCCTGCACTGAACAAATATTTGTATTATCTACAGATTATTGTTCCGGGTCTGGGTGTGTGTGCATGTGAGATTATATGTCTGTAAACGCACCCACGATACAAGAAGAAATTCTTAGTGTGGGGCAACGTCTTTTTTTAAACAAAACAAACAAAAATAAATTACAACACTTTAAACGAAATACCCAAATTCAGGTTTCATACTATGATTACATCAAAAGCGATAATATGTACCAATAAATCCTAATTACTTGCACTACGCAAATAGCTTCTCAGAGACAGTCAGCTAGGAAACGCCGGCGCCATCTACTTTATACAAATGCCTTGTAAAAGTGTATTCAACAGAAATAAAATCATTTATCATAATCATTTAGCGCACACATTATTAATTTATGTCATGATCATAAAAATGACAATACAAAGCAAACACGTGCTAAGGACCAATTAAAATGCAGGCAAAGTCCACTTACAATAATGATACATGTTAGCCTCTGGCAAAGAGGCAAATAGGTAGGTACCTACTGCATTATTAGAAGACATCAAGGTACTTTCAGCCAGCCATTCATTAGCAGACTATCAAAGGACTAGACTGGTTTGTACCCTGTAACTGAAATACGTATCTACTAATATTATACTTAAATACGAAAACATATCTTTCTGACTGTTGTCTTTCAGACCAATCTGGATGGGTACAGAAATGTATTACTTTGCATTCTGGAACATTTTATATTATTGTTTTTTTTTTGTTTTTACTCCCGCACCATATTATTAACAATTATTAGGTTACAGATAAATCTTTCAAAACCCGTGAGCGAAAACTAAAGTCATAACATTTTTGTGGAAAGAAAAATACGGTCGAGAGGAGGATTCAAACCTGCGCCTCCCGGATAAATGGATAAATTCTCCAGGCGCTCCGACCACTAAGCCGTCTTGAACTCTGATCACTACCCCCTATTCTTCTTCCACGCGCCTGGAGTATTTATCCGGGAGGCGCAGGTTCGAATCCTGCTCACGAACGTATTAATCTTACCATAAAAAAAAAAATTGATGACTGCCTAATATGTATGTTAGTATATATGTATATATGTTTGTGAGTTTTTATTCCACCATACCTTCTAAATGCCGGAACCGATTTCGATGTATCATTCAAATCCTCATTGTCCCGAGTAAGATAGGCTAAAAAAGGCAGGCGCGCTTTAATTTTTTTAATTAATTTCGTCTTGTTTTAGTTATTAGGTTAGTTTACAAGCAGAAATGTCACGTGCACATAATATTATTATACCAACCACCCAAAGCCGTATCAATTATCTGTAAGGTCACAAGCGGGCACTGACCACTGTACCAAACGTTTCTTGAAAATACATCAGTTGAAGAGTTACAAATATTCCAAATGACCACGTCGCGTTAGTTCTAAACTAAATCCATAATTAGTTCCCTTACTGTATAAGTTTTGTTTGTTTATGCAGAATCTGAAACTGGCCGATCTTTGGAACCGTAAGTTGGTAAAGAAAGTTAGTTATTCGGTTTATTTTGGAGACATAGAAAGCAGCTGCTGTTTGTCAACAGTCTGCTTAATGTCGTGCAAATTACTGATAGTACCTACCATCAAGAATTGGTTTTCGGTAATTCTCTGCTTTATTTAAGTATTTATAAGTATTATGCTTAGGTTTTGCTAAAGAAGTTAAAGTATTTAACATTGGACTTCTCGCAAGTTTTCGAAAAGGTGTAAGTACATAAAATTTGCAGATTTATTTCAGCATGCTGTATTTCAAGTATTTTTTCTTTTAAAGGCACATCATATTTATGAGATCACAAACTAGTTGAGTGTTGAGAAAATTATAATGATGAATTTTGTTTAGATTTATTTGTTGTAAATATACTATACCTTATTTTTAACTTTTTTGGATATGTATGTACTAACTATTTTGAATATACATTTCTACTAAAATGCAACAATGTTAGACACCTCGCACAATCAAAATGCCTTTGTTCCTCTTTGACCGAAACTAACATTATGAACAAATTCTGCGGTTTCCACTAAGGCACCCGAATACTCTGTAAACTTTTGTATGCAAACGAGGCGAGACACTCTATTGAAGTTTATTTCCTACTATGTAAGACTGTTTCAACAAATAAAATGTAAAACCACGTGTTTGTAGCTTGGCTTACCAAAACATATGTGTTTCTCGGGTGTCTATTTTACCTGGAACAGAGAAAAATAATTTTGGTTACAACATATAGAAGGAAATGTGCATATAAAGACCAGAGTTTAGAACGACATTGTTAAAACTTAACATTAAAATATTCTACCAAAGGTTGACTGTAACTACGAATCGCATATATTTTAAGATAAATCTTTTAAAATCATTAACGCATGCTTAGCGAACTCTAAAGTTACAATATTAAATGGAAAAAGAATGCGGTCGCGAACAGGATTCGAACCTGCGCCTCCCGGATGAATACTCCAGGCACTCTGACCACTAAGCCATCTCGACCTCTGCTCACCACCGCGAATTCTTCATCCATATTTTTAACACGTGTTTTTGGCGATGTTACCGTTTCGGTCACCTGTATAGGTACTGAATAGATAGCAATAACGTCGCGAAAAAGACGTGTTAAAAATATGGTTGAATAATTTGCGGTGGTTAGTAGAGGTCGAGATGGCTTAGTGGTCAGAGCACCTGGAGTATTCTTCCGGGAGGCGCAGGTTCGAATTCTGTTCGCGACCGTATTCTTTTTCCATTTAATATCGCATATATTTTGTACAACTTCGATCAATTGCAGTCGTTTTCTTCAAAATAGTACGCAATAAAATCCTACAATAAAAACGCCTGTATGAAAAACCACTTAACATCAAAGCCACAACTCATAGAGATGTAAGATTTCATGGTCAAAGCAATTTAAAACAATAGACTTAAAACAAATGGGAAGACGACCGTCAGTAGAAATTAGAACTGCCATTCATGAAAACCCTTAAAACGCGATCCGGGATTGTTCCCCGGGGAAATTATGGACTTAGCACCTGACAAGGCTCAAATTTTAATGTTAGTCCCGTAGCCCCTTGTAGCCGCGAATAAATTAACGAGTTTTTGTTGATTTGCTCCGCGTTTTTGACAGGCGTTTTTTATAAACAATACGAATGTGTGACTTAGATTTTGGAATAATATCACAAGGTATACATTTAGAGCAATTCCTTAACTACAGACATTGAAATAAGTACATTAAAAAGTACATAAGAGTATGTCTTGTATAGTAAGTCATACACTTGTGTTATTTACCTATCTCCATCATAATCGTCACCGCCATGCATATTATTTTAATATAAAGCCTACCTATGTTATAACGATTCCGAAGCTTCAAGGGAAATTTAACCCTAACAGAATATTACCAAGACCAAACCGAAGCGGTTTAATACAGCCTAACTTTCCCTTATGATACTCAGAATTCCCAAATTCTCCAAAAACCCTGAATATGATACCGCCACCCGCTTTCTATATGTATGCAAAGTAGGTATATACTCGTAATACAAGTAGAATATATAAGGACTAAAATCTGCCCCCTTGAGTATATAAACAGATCTCTTACAAGATTTGGTAATGAAAGTCTTATACACGTCCCGACGTAGCCTCAGTGGTTTTCTTAAGGAGTGAATGTGGCAATATTAAAGTTTCACCGCAAACGGACCCTTATCTCGTCCGCCGGTGCCTAACGTTGTTACAAATTACGTTTAGACGTGTTGCCATGACTATCTGGTTAAGTGGATGTTGAGCTTATTAATGTATTGTTTAAGGAATCAGGTGTATTCAAATAAGATAAAGTGATAACATTTATTATGATATCTGTAAGTTTAAAAGAGTCACACACATGCTGAACGAACTGAACGCAACACAAAACAAAATAAGAATATTCAAATTCAAATTCTTTAATAATAAAAAGTTTTCACTATCTTGGATTTATATTTCTTGCAGGCTAAACCTGTCTCGCAGGAAGCTTTATGTAAGTAAATATGCAGCAAAATTATTCCAAATTATCAAAATTCTAAAATACAATACAAAGCAAATGCAAGATGTTAGTAAAACCATGATTGTTTTATTACTCAGTCTCGCGTACAAGGAACATAAAACACTCGTTCAGAACGCCTGCACACTTATGCTTGGCAATAAAAGTGCATATCTCGTAACGGGCTACATTTTTTCAACGGGCGCTTTGCCCTAAGATACATCTTGTGAGATGTTGAGCAGATTTATATCGTGTTTACAGGAATGTTATAACTTCGATACTACGAAATACACAAACATTAAAACCGATTGTTATTTGAACTACTAGTTTTCTTTAACTACGTGTCGTAATAATAGGTAGGTAGCTAACTATTACTTATCTGATAATATTTGCAATAAAATTATCTACATATTTTGTAGACTTAACTAAATTCAGTAAATAAAAAAGCTATATTAAGCGCCAAGAAAAGCACCTAACTCTATTAAACACCCAAAATCATGGCAATCTCTTCTATATACCCACTACATCATTACCCTCAGCTAACCTAACTCCGAACTCTTATCTTGTGGACGTTAACGCAAGTTACAAATGACGTCACGTCCTCGGGTGCAAGTTGACAACTATCTGAATATTTTCAGCGAAGGCTACATGGTACGATATGCTCGTTAGCTCGGCTTGTTGTATGAAAACTGTGAGTAACTTCATTTATACTGTCTCCTCAGAGAACGGAATCTCTGGCGTATTTTTTAAGGTATTTGATTTTATTCAGTTTTAATCGCAATAGTGGGAGTCATAGTTCATACTTTACTTACACATATTACATTAACAGTTAATAAAAACTCGGTAGGTACACTATGGTCTGCCAATTTAGGCATGCAAAACAGAAGTCATAGACAAATTTTCATAGACCTCGTGTAGAACATTTACCGATTAAAGAAGACGACGCATTTAATCATTTGTATTCGTCGCAACCCCGTACAGCGATAATAATATTATTCAAACAAGAAAACAGTTTTAAGATTTATAAATCACTGTTTGCATTGACAAATTATATTACCTGCTAATGAGTGTGTAAGCAACAAAACACCGTTTGTTATAATACATAGACTAGTATTTAACTTACATAAATACCACTCGTAGAATCGACTTAATTAAATTATGTAGAACGACTTACCAAAACCACAGCTACAACATATAAAATTTTTGTTTTATTATTTAAGACGAGCGAAGAATGAGTCAGTCACCAAGTGCATTAAACACTAAAGGATTCCGTAGGTTACTTATCGATTTTTCACATTGATGCATGACTAAATAGAAAATTAATTAATTTTTAATCAATGCAGTCTTTCAGAACTGTGAATATTAAATGCCTATATTTTTACAAGCCTTTAATTTACTTGCAATGTTTATACGTAATTTGAATGAAAACCACTTCCTCTTATCCTATGGAGTTGAATTTTTACATGTTTTTTCAATTCCGATGCCAATGCATTTTTATGGTAAGCATGACCTGAATCGACATCCTGGATTAGCTCAAGATAAAGGAACACTTTAACGGTCCACGAAATTTTGTATTTGTATTTTATTTTGATAGTCATTAGAGTATTTAATTATTATTTTTTTACTAATAATTTATTTAACTCAATATGGCGGACGTACCTAACGTAACGTTCCTAATTTGAATAAGTAACCCTAAAAACGGTGTCTGTCGATAATACATCTAAAGAAGTAAGTCATACGTGTTCAATATATTATTAGTAACATGACATAATTTACATAAGTGGTCGCCATTACGGCTTTCGGTAGGTTATACTGTCGTTTATCAAGGAAACAGCATTTTCTAACTAAGAGATAGTTTTGGAATTTGAAACTTTTGAATAATTTCGCTGTTACCATTCTAAAGAAGGGAGGGTCTGTGTCCTTGGTTGTAACATTCTTACTATCATAGTACATAAATCGTATAATTATATTAAGTATTCTAACCCTTCTATAATTAGTGTATTTATTTATTTATACTAGACTAACAAATAACAACAAAGTCTCACCAAACACCACAGCATCCAGTATAGAATAGTTTTGAACATAATAAGCTTGCTACTTTTAAAAGCTGCGTAGTAGAATAGTTGAATGATTGTTGCGTAGTCGTCGCGTAGGTTTCGCGCAGGCGTATCGTAGTAGCACCGCTACCACGGTTTATAAAAAAATATGTGAATAACACTCCTATTCCAAGATGCATTTCGTGAAAACGTAGGTTTATCACGATAAGTATTTCTACTATTTTGGGGAACACTAGACCAAATGAAAAACTGAATATTGAAAGAGTAAGTAACCAACTATTTGCATTTATAATATATTAGATATATGCAAAGTAATATTAACAGTATGGGACGTTTTTTTTTATAAGAGCTTTAAATACTTAACTATATTAATATTTATTTTTTATAATAAATGAAAATAATTAAGCTAACATAACATTAAGCATTCATGTAACCTCTATGTTTGGGTACATTGTAAAGACATATCATTTCCATTGCTGAGATAAAATGCAACCCCACTTACAAAATATAGTTGAAACCCAAATTAAAAAATATATTCTAGAGTACACACATCCTCTCACATGTATCAAATTATGACAAACTGTGTAACCGACCGCAAACATACCTACAACAAGACAGTTACAAGATACTTTAAAAAATATTATTTATTCATGTCATCAGAAAATAACGTCAACATAACGATAAATATTGTTGAAATAATTTTAATGTTCAAATGTATACGATAATGTAAAATAACTAACATTATCTTTTATTCATAGTAAATAACCAAAAATAACGCACGCTTATATCAAAATAACGATCAAGTTATAACGTTATTTGTCTTGTGCTATTCTGAATGGACTCTATTTGCAATTTGCAAAAGTCTATGAAGATTTATGAGGGTTATTCCAGCTTAGTTCGTCTCGATGCTTTAAAAATTATATCAAATAGCAATCGCACAGTCACTGCACAGTTGAATGTATTTCCCCCGTGTATGTGATTACAACGAGTCAAGACTGAGGTCAAACCCCAAATTAATCCGTTTACCCAATTTACTGAACACAATACCTAGACTGTCTCTTGAGACTGAGTAATACCACAAAATAACTAAGTACGTCCAGTAAATTCTCTAATTAATAATTATATTTCAAAAGGGAATCATATATTTTAAACAAAAAATTACTAACGCAATAACGATATAAATATATTTTAAACTAAATAAATAGCATAGCGCAATGTAAAATGTCACTAACCTCACATAAACTTGGGCAATTCCTCATGGGTAAGCCAAAGCGTCATTTATTATCAACTCCTTATTACCTTCAATCCTTTAAATGTTAAACAGTAGGAACTGTTCGTTTTTTTTTCTTAATGGCGTCTAAGTCTTTGGCGACTATTAGGCCAGCGCCATGTTGGGACGGTCTATAAAATATTATGGTTCGACAGTCAAAATAACTCCATAACTGTCAATAACACAATAATAAAAAAAAAAAACTAAAATTATCATTTAACGTGGCAATGCTGGTAGTCTTCTGGGAACTTAACCAGAAGACCGCGTTGCTGAAGCATATTTTGACACTTAATTCAATTCAATTTTAGTTTTTTTTTTTATTTCAAGTAACCATGACTCATTTCTTAGTAAAACACTTATCCTATGTTAGTAATTAGCACAGGCCTAAACTTTATTTTGTAGGTAGATATATCTTAGTAGTTATTGTAAATAAATAATCCACTTACAATAAATTATTCTAGGTAGATTTTTTAACCACGATTAAATGAGTCTTGTTAGTTCTGTAAATCTCCAACCAACCATGACACCTAATTCAGACAGCGCTCTTTGACCTAAAAATAAATTAAGCTGAAAATTTCGCTGCCGGAATTGCATTTAACAAAGCAACCATTGTCGTAGTTAACCTACAGCATCCACCAAACATTTCCCGAGAGAATTAAGTACTTTTAAAACTCCGAGTACACTTTAATTTCGGCCATTTTAGAGTTTTTTAGTACACTAAGTTAGTACCTACTGCGTCAAATAACATTGTCCTACTTGACTGTACCATTTGCTTGTTTATGAGAAGCGAGAAGACCTAATGACGTCATAAAACTAGACTTGAAAAATCATTAGGTTTTGCTTTCATTATATGACGGGTCATTAACCTCTCTAGTTATGTATGAGAACTAAGTTGTCCCTGAGTAGGCACTAAAACTAAGATTGCTGACATTAACATTTACTTAGGCTCTAAATGTGTCGCTTTCGGGTTATATAGGCTCTTCAACTCAATAAAAGCCTCCGTAAAATGGTAAAATGAACTCTCAGATATTATCTTGTAAATTTTCTGTTATTGAACCCAGAAAAAGAGAACAGAAAATGTCTTGGTAGACAACAATAATATCCATGAAACTGCGCCTCCCGGATGCTTTCCACAAAGAATTGCCTTGATTTAGACAAAGAATTGGATGACAATGACGTCACTATAAGACGTCTTAAAAAGGTGGAAGAAGAATTCGGAGTAGGAAGCAGGGGTCAGAATAGCAATTGGTAGAGAATTTATCCGGGAAATGCAGGTTCCAATCCTGCTCACCGTATTTTTCCTTCCAAAAAACTTATAATAATTGTTGAAATAATTTTAATGTTCAAATGTATACGATAATGTAAAATAACTAACATTATCTTTTATTCATAGTAAATAACCAAAAATAACGCACGCTTATATCAAAATAACGATCAAGTTATAACGTTATTTGTCTTGTGCTATTCTGAATGGACTCTATTTGCAATTTGCAAAAGTCTATGAAGATTTATGAGGGTTTTTCCAGCTTAGTTCGTCTCGGTGCTTTAAAAATTATATCAAATAGCAATCGCACAGTCACTGCACAGTTGAATGTATTTCCCCGTGTATGTGATTACAACGAGTCAAGACTGAGGTCAAACCCCAAATTAATCCGTTTACCCAATTTACTGAACACAATACCTAGACTCTCTCTTGAGACTGAGTAATACCACAAAATAACTAAGTACGTCCAGTAAATTCTCTAATTAATAATTATATTTCAAAAGGGAATCATATATTTTAAACAAAAAATTACTAACGCAATAACGATATAAATATATTTTAAACTAAATAAATAACATAGCGCAATGTAAAATGTCACTAACCTCACATAAACTTGGGCAGTTCCTCATGGGTAAGCCAAAGCGTCATTTATTAACAACTCCTTATTTCCTTCAATCCTTTAAATGTTAAACAGTAGGAACTGTTCGTTTTTTTTTTTCTTAATGGCGTCTAAGTCTTTGGCGAGTATTAGGCCAGCGTCATGTTGGGACGGTCTATAAAATATTATGGTTCGACAGTCAAAATAACTCCTTAACTGTCAATAACACAATAATTATAAAAAAAACTAAAATTATCATTTAATGTGGCAATGCTGGTAGTCTTCTGGGAACTTAACCAGAAGACCGCGTTGCTGAAGCATATTTTGACACTTAATTCAATTCAATTTTAGTTTTTTTTTTATTTCAAGTAACCATGACTCATTTCTTAGTAAAACACTCATCCTATGTTAGTAATTAGCACAGGCCTAAACTTTATTTTGTAGGTAGATATATCTTAGTAGTTATTGTAAATAAATAATCCACTTACAATAAATTATTCCAGGTAGATTTTTTTAACCACGATTGAATGAGTCTTGTTAGTTCTGTAAATCTCCAACCAACCATGACACCTAATTCAGACAGCCACATTTGACCTAAAAATAAATTAAGCTAAAAATTTCGCTGCCGGAATTGCATTTAACAAAGCAACCATTGTCGTAGTTAACCTACAGCATCCACCAAACATTTCCCGAGAGAATTAAGTACTTTTAAAACTCCGAGTACACTTTAATTTCGGACATTTTAGAGATTTTTAGTACACTAAGTTAGTACCTACTGCGTCAAATAACATTGTCCTACTTGACTGTACCATTCGCTTGTTTATGAGAAGCGAGAAGACCTAATGACGTCATAAAACTAGAGTTGAAAAGTCATTAGGTTTTGCTTTCATTATATGACGGGTCATTAACCTCTCTAGTTATGTATGAGAACTAAGTTGTCCCTAAGTAGGCACTAAAACTAAGATTGCTGACATTAACATTTACTTAGGCTCTAAATGTGTCGCTTTCGGGTTATATAGGCTCTTCAACTCAATAAAAGCCTCCGTAAAATGGTAAAATGAACTCTCAGATATTATCTTGTAAATTTTCTGTTATTGAACCCAGAAAAAGAGAACAGAAAATGTCTTGGTAGACAACAATAATATCCATGAAACTGCGCCTCCCGGATGCTTTCCACAAAGAATTGTCTTGATTTAGACATAGAATTGGATGACAATGACGTCACTATAAGACGTTTTAAAAAGGTGGAAGAAGAATTCGGAGTAGGAAGCAGGGGTCAGAATAGCAATTGGTAGAGTATTTATCCGGGAGACGCAGGTTCCAATCCTGCTCACCGTATTTTTCCTTCCAAAAAACTTATAATAATGCGTTTATGAATGTTTTGATACATGTTTATTGAATATCGGAATTATATCAAAATTATATATATGTTTTCGTTAAGTGAGTTGTAAAATTTTAGGGAAAAGGCCTAATACCCACTGAAAAAAAAACTCTAACACGCACACAACCAAAGCAAAACAAAATACTGTATCATCCAATAACTACCTCACTTCAATCACATTTGAAGCACACACAACCTTACCTCTCACACAGTGATAGAATCATCGACGCGTTGCACAAAACGCAATCTGCAGTCCCAGTATGCATGAATAAAATATATTGACACGTGTCGGGCTTGGCTAGGTTCGAATTATAAAGGCTACAGGCGCACTGCCAAGAAACAGGATGAATTTTCATAACACGATGTTACTGACGGGAAAGGAGTGAGAAATATGATGGAGATTTGATTTAAATAAACATATATTTGTGAAGGCATGTGAGAGTAATTTGTTAGATATAAGATATAAAGTAACTTTGGGGTGACTCCAGGATAGTGCAGTCAATGAAAGTTAGTCACAGCGTCCTAATTGGATTTCCACATATCAAAAAAACAAGTTATTTCATATATATAATTTCAATTTACTGAAATTATACCCGAGTTATTGCGTACATTTAGTTCTAAAAGTAGAATTCTAAAACAATACTAAATGAAATTATATTATTATAATATATCTAAAAAGATATATATTTAAAAAACACATCTTACCTACAGCGACAAATATCATCAACTTAGCAAATCAAAGATGCGTTTGACATAATGTTAAGGATATAAACTAAGGAATACCAATAACAACGTAAAACACACACAAAGTTGAATTAATCCACCTGCCAACAGTAGTATATACCAGCAACAAATATCATCACCAACAGATTAACTAGCACTGATTGCAACCAAAACTCGATTGCATGATGACTGAGCTAGGAGCAGCGAAATCAGCACGCAGATTACAGAAGTAAGCCTTTGGACGTACAGCCGATATTAATCTGTGGATTCCATTTTGTGGTGCTCTAAGATTAATTTATAAATGTTCGAAGTTTTATAATAATGATCTTTTAAAGATTGATATAAAAACGATATCATTCCAAAATCGTTAACCCAACACAATTTAAACAACAAAGAATGATACCTACTAGTATGAGAAATCCTTTTCAAATGAAAGTGTTACGTCAGCAAAGAGACGAGGCTGTATAAAAAGCGCTGTATATATGCCTAAATTTCCCAAACAAATTGTGATCTAACGCATTCAAAGCAAACAATAGTCGTAAATTGCACCCTCAGGCCATAACAGAAAAGTACTAACGACCCATCCATCCCTCACCCGTTTCAAAGCTTAAACGGTCATAAAAACTAAAGCATTGTCCAATGCCTAGTGTAATCCACTTAAACCGACTACCTATTGTACATACAACGCTATGTATGATGAACAGTGCAACGACACTCCAAACAAACAATGTACGATGGCTGGATGGAGGATCCGACGGAAAATACGGACAAGGACCGTTTCATACTGAATAATGATGAGATGACATCGTGTAGATGTGGCTGTGCTCACAAATTGTGCTTTGAAGTATTCATTTAGCCAACAAATGCTAATGACTCTAATGAGTCTTCTAGTGATCCTACTATCACCATCCCACATAATGGTGAGTGGCTTGTGAAGGCACATTCACGCAAATACGAGTGGATTAGAAGATTAGGTTCCATTACAGCTCTCACAGAGTGTCAAAAAGACTACATTTTCACGCGATGAGATACCAGTATGGGAATTTGACATGTTTTAACTTTTGCCGTCTTAAACACTTCGTCAATGCACATGTATTTGTGGTGACAGAAGTGTGGATGCTCATACAGGATATCTATGCAGTCACTAAATTGCTAATCCAGATTCTGCAAGCTAGATGACCAACAAGCGCTTTTCGTGTACGCGTACAACACTAAAAAATATCATGATACATATTTTTAACACTGGCAGTTTGGTATAAATATTTAAAATTATACCTACATAATTAGATACAAAATTAAAAAAACATATTTAAGTGTAGAACGCAAAAACTTGACCTGAATTTCAAATCCTTCAAATACAATTCTCGAAGGGTAATTTAAGTCGCAAACCTAACTCAATTATTAAGACTAAACCAAATTGCTAAATCAAAAGTGTAACACGCTGAAACTCACCAAAATAAGGGATTATTTACATTTTAAAATCACATGAAGTGTCAATCAATATATTTAATTAATCTCCGGCAGTAAATAGATACCCCGCTAATACTGAGTACCGTAGTGATGTATTTAGCGTGGTGAATCCCCACCTAGAGTAGGGTGCGACTGCATTCCTATTAATATTGCATGGAGATACGTGTACTGTTTAAACTAGAGAGCCAACATGGGGTCTGCCGTGAAACGGTCGGGAACTTCGGAATGTAAAATGATTTTGCTTTACCATGTTCAGTGGAATATTTCACTGTGTGTTATTTTTAATTACATACTTTTCTATGGATGTAGACAGTTTGAAAAGCTTTTACACTGTTTACTATTTTCGTTAGACGGCTTGCGATGACCGTTTTTAACTATAAACGTGGAGCTAGATTGAGAAATAAAAATTTTAACGAGATATTAAAACCTAGTCTATGCTCTACCTATTTTTATTTAAAACAATTTTCATAATTTTTTTGTGTGGATATACGTACAGTAAAGAAATCAAAGAAGTTATGTCTACATGAACTCGTAAATAAAGAATATTTTTTACTACTTACGTTTGATATTTATAATTTATTCAGTGATAGGGCCTATCCCTGCTTATTCTATTATTAAAATTATTAGCAGCTAGCTTATTAAATCAAATAAATGGTAAACACACAAAAAAATTAACTTACATAAAAATACATTGTTGTGTGAACAAACAGTCTTATTCTTAACACAAATGCGTCCTCCTCATTAGAATGTCTGAGAGGTTGGCGTCCGAACTCCGAAAACGTTTCTTTAGCTACCCTCTTTGAGAGTTGTGTTAATGCATAAATATATAAGACGTGTGCCTTGCTTGCGAGTGTGACCTCCTCTCGGGAAAACATGTGGCGTCTCTTTGTAAGGTAGGGTCAGATAATGTACAATTTGCTGTAGTTTTTTGTTCTTTAAGAGTACTCTATTTTGAAGTAATATATTTTGGTAAAACAAAAAAACATAGAATTTTGAGAAGTTTTGGACAGAAGGATTCCGTTCATAAGAAACCTAAAATAACTACCTACACAATATGTAGTTAAGCAATTAGTTAAGTAGTTAGTTTCTTCACATTTTATAAGCTACAAGTTCCTACGGTGCCACCACACACTTACTGATTAAAACCACAGAGTCTTCCCCTACGTAATTCAAAGAAAGAAGCTTACTTTTCGTAAGACCTGAAAAAAATTCAGCTTCAAACATAATTATATAAACAAATAATTAACCAAGAACCCAAACCAGACCCTATTTATAGGACACAATTTCAATCATTCACCAAGTCTGGAAATAATTCCCAAAGTTAATTATGCAAAGTGGCAGATATTTTTTAGTCTGCCTCTCCAAATAACTCACGTGCAGGTGAAAGGGTAGATCTGAACAATAAAAGCAAATCCGTCACGGTATCGTTGGGCAGTCGTCCCGCAGTCGTCCGTGCCCCGCAGTGGGCTGCAGTTAATCCGATTCTATGCCCCCATATTAGTACCATGTGTAATGAATCAGGGTGCGAATGTTGAAAGTCATTATTTTGACATTGCAAGTGGGTACGCAGTTGTATAAAATGTAAAGTGTGGTCCCAAATGTAGTGTTGAAACTCTATGGTTGAAACAAATGTCTACGTCACTTATAAAAAATACCTTCCATTTCTAAACTCACGCTTGATATCTTTTTTGGGTCGTTTATTTACAGAGTTCTAGAAGAGACAAAGTAACAACCGCAGATATCGATTGATCAATTTTGATATGAACCATAATTTGATATCGAGATCCTTCTATGCAAATTTAAACGTACATAAAGTAAAAAAAAAGAGTTCGACATAAAATAAAATGAACGTACCGTGCCATATAAATGAACGTACCGTGCCATATAAACACGTAAACCTTACCGTGCCTAACAATACTCGTTCTAACTGAAACACACAAATGCTATTCCTTTCGTCACCACCCACAACGATAATCGAAAATAATTTTCACTAACATCAGCCGTCAATCCCGCATTTCGTACCCACCCCATACCACGAAGGACCCCGAGGCGTACTCACCCCGTATCAAGTCTCATCCACTACCAAATTATGTAAGGTTCCATCGCTACAATTTTTCAATCGCATATCGCTTGAAGCGAAACCGTTTCGCTCCCTAAATTGAGGATGTTTGGTCATAATTTAGGAGGCGATAAATCGGTGAGGTACCTTGTTTATGAATACGTGCAGGAGGATAGATTGAGAATGAATATCGATGTCGTTATAAAAGTGAGTGCGAAATACCGCAAATGGTTTCTGATCGCCTGGTAGTATACGTAAATCGCCTGATAGGGCCGTAGGTACGTAAAAATCAAATAAATCTCTAGCAGTTGAACCAAAATTGCAGCTGCACCTTGATTAAATCAACAATTTCGATTTTAAGCAATGTCGTCAATTCTAACGTAGCAAATTAAACTAAATGTCATGAACGTGTGTAACAGAATGTACCGATACCGTAAGTTTGTTATGTGAATTATAACATAAATACTGTTCACTTGAATGAATTTTATGTCAAAAACTTTTATGAAAACCTGTTGGTTACACATTATTTAATTAAAAACCTGTCAAAACATAACTCTGATAAAAGCACACGACGAAGCAATTTACAAATACTAATCTGTTCCCAAGTGTAAAGCCAAACAAATGACTATTACCTAACAACTTAATGACAGTTATTACCATACTTTTAATTCCGCAAAGTGAACACGTTTCCTACCTTAATTCATTATTTCAATGCACCATTTTATTTATAAACAAATAATAATTTACATAATGGCCGGCCATTTTTCTCAGTCTTAATTCTCCCGCCCCAACGTCACGCTTTAAGACAAAAGATTGATATATTCTCTCTTTTCATTAAGTTAAAAATGATTTATATTAAGACACCCCTACTCTTTCCAACGTTTACGCAAGCGTTTACGTTTAAGTTCTGTTTGGGAAAACTTTTGAGTTAGGAGTTCATTAAGTGTCGCCCTCAGCCCATCGTCCACATCGTCATTATTTTTCAAGAGGAATCAACTTGATTTGATTTGAATTAAAAGGAAAGTTTTATCGTTAGGATATTTTGAGCCATCTCGCAACTCGAATTATACAATCTGGAGTGCGAAAATTAAAGCACCATTGCTTTGTTTAGTTTATTAAACAAACGAATAGTAATTCCCGATGCTTTTACCTAACATAATACTAAATAAGTTTATATTAAAAACTATAATTTTATATTAAATATCCATTTTAGTATGATACCTAAACTGTCTTAAATAGATACTACGATGCTACTTTTCCGCTTCTTCTTCTTCTTCTTTTCGTGTCAATGGTACAATTTTAATTATTTGGTTTCCTGAGATTCACACCTGGTGTGCCCAAAATTTTGCAGCGCCTATGGAGTTAATCGTGGCAATTATTAATTTCCATATAACTCCATTAGTCTAGGTGACTAATCCTTTCATGAAATAGATTTATATTATCAACATATTACTAGCACAGGCATTTTTGTTATTGGATTTAGGTATCATCTAAAATTTTATTTGTCTTTTCTTTCTATATTTACAACTTTTCTGATCCCATTGTAAAATCTACCCAACAAATATTTTTAGCAAGCTTAATTATACGTTGTCGGGGTGAAGAGCGGATTGATTACAAATCAGTGATAATTGCCACAGTCACTGGCATGACAGGTGACACACACTCAGGGGACAGAACTGTCCCCTATGTAAATCACAATTATTATTTGTATAGGCGTACCGGCCATCGAATATCAACTTTATGGTGTAGTTGTAGTTTACCTTTGAATTTAGTGGGATTATTAAAGGGTATAGCAAGGACGGGTTAAGTTTGATTTTGGTAGCGATACTCAGAGGACATTGGAATTAAATCAAGACTGACTGAATAAATTTTCATCCTCAGTTGATAAAATATTAATTGCAACGAAAACACTGGAGGAAATGATAATTATTATTAGAATAATCATTCTAAAAGATCTTAGTTTTTCAAACATTTGTTGAAAATTTTCTCATTTTGCAGCAAAAATGTAGTTTAAGAAGCTATTTTTCTTTCAACTTATATAAAGTCGGACAAAATCGATGGCGGATATAAAAGTAACGTTGTAAATTTTAAGGATTCAAGTACTATTTATTAATAAGTTTACAATTTATAATACATAAATTGCATCTGGACCTACCTCGTTTAGTGATCGCAAGCGCAGCTGCTGAGCGTGAGGATCTAGGTTAGATTTTTAGGTCGGACAAAGTGTATGTAATTGCCCTGTTATAAAATTTTCAGTACGTTGGATAGCAATAAGCTCAATACTCAATACTATTTTGCTCTCCGCAATGTATAAAGGTCTTAAAATATAATGTAGGTAACAATTGTGGACCCTGTCGGGCACGGCAAAGTCGGTGAGAGGAGGAGCAAGAACTGAACAGAATAGTAAGAAGGTAAGTATACGTATAGTTAACAATGTAAGTTTATTATATTATAATTAGTGCCATGTTAATAGTATCTACTGTAATATTGTATATAATTGTAACTATACAAATAAAAAAAATACATGTTCACTCCACCAATTAATAACTGCATATCTATGCAGTTATTTCATCTGAAATGTGAGCGTAAAACAGTAAATAAGTACCTCTCTGCCTAACCTTTCGTGGATTAGGCGCGTGATTATATGTATGCGTGTATAATATTTACTATGATCGTGCCAAACAGAAGTAAGTTAGACTAGATAGATATAAACAGCCACCAATCGTAAAATATCAAGTAATTAAACATAATTAGTGCTACTTTGTGAGCATGACTCATTGGTACTCAATTGAAAACGCAATTATAACATTTATTTATAAATATACTAATGTTATATTCGCGTGTAAAAGCTGTTGTAGTAAGCTGTTAGTGTTAAGGTGCGTCCACATCGCAAGCTTTGCTACCGAGGATTTGGATCCAAACATTCATATGGCTGTGAAAATTTCATTATTTGCGAGCAAATGTTCGAAAATGTACAGTTGGCGTTACTTGAAACGTTCTCACAATAAAGCAATCCCTGACTTGCGCATAATTCTTAGAATTGAATGAAACCTAACCTCTTCTACTTCATTTGAAAAAAGTTTCAACAAAATGGAGTTAATCAAAAATTATTTAACTTCCACACTGTCCCAAGAGCACTTGGTGGAGTTGAATTTGGCAATATTATCGATTGAGAGCGACATAGCCAACAATCTCAACCTCGCGTACGAAATTTGTAATGCTTGATTTAGCGTACCCATTCTACAAATGCTCGTAGCCGTATGATAAGTTGCGGTTGCACCTTTGAAGCAGGAAAGCAAGTACTTGTTCAATAAATGATAATATTGAATATTCATATTTTTCTCAAGTATTGTTTTAATTTTCATAAGTATTTGTTTTATTACTGCCTCGTTGTTCTAGAGATCCCAAGCGCGACTGCTGAGCAAGGTCTCGGGTTCGATTCCCGGGTCGGGAAGTGTTATTGAGTTTTTCTGTTAGAAAATTCTCGGTAGCAGCCCGGAGCTTGGAATTGTGCCCGGTAGATGACAATAGGCTCACCACCTATTACATGGGACTTATTAACAGCATTGGTGAAATGTGAGTGAACGAATATGTACATCTCTGCCTACCCCTTCGGGGAATACAGGCGTGATGCTATGTTATGTTATGTTATTTGTTTTTTTTTGTTGTCTCGATCACTAAGGCAAAGTTGCAATATTAAAACTACATAAGCCTCCAAAAGACCAGTGTCAAACTCACTTCATATTAACTACTAGAAATCTTGAAATATTACATAGCGGCTGACATCGATCTAGATGTGACAGCTGAGACCAACGGTTTAACGTACTTTCCAAGACACAGAGGGAAAGAATATGAAAAGATAGTCACCCATCCACAAACCGACTGCGGCCAGCGCATAACCTTGATCGATCGATATGTGAGGCTGTTTCTTAACCACAAGCCGCTCAATAGTACATATAACCTATCTGATGCACTACATAATTACTGCCTAGAAATGTTTGTGGCCTACCAATGTCAGTCAATTAAGCAAATCACTGAAAAGGAATCAATAGTGTTTCCCCTTTTAGTTAACACGAAAAACCACTTCCCATGTTTGTGTAGTGATGTTCCGATGCCTAATTAGTTAATAGTAAACTCGAGTATTCGAGGAGAAACCAAACAATCGACTAAAATGGTGTAACTGGTTTTCGGAGACTTTGTCATATTATTTTTATTTTTAGCCTCGTAAGTCTCTATTTTAGTTGATGTTCTAAGTAAAACGAATTATACAACACAAGACAAGTTATAAAATTTGTCATATACCCATTTAATTAATATCCACATCTAAAAAAGGTATAACTTGACATAGCTTTCGATAACTTCTCAAAAACACCTTTCGGCTCAGTAACGTACAGATCTGTACGTTGTAACAATAAAAATCTATTGTGTCTGCTAATGACTGGAGCAACAGCTTAAATAAACTTCATTCATGTAATTAATTAAACAAATCGGTATAATGATGTCTCATTTTAGGTACAAACCTGACGAATAACTGTATACTTATTAATTATAGTGTCTACTATTCACAGTTAACCATTAAAGGTTTTAAATGTTTTGGTTGTCGTCATTATTATGACAAAAATGCCTAAAATATTTGTTGGGCCCGTTACTGACTAAATATTTGCGGGACAAGCCTTTGAAATAACTGTGTAACATTAAATATTTACATTCTTTGGCATTCCTTTGTTCTTGTAGCATTTATAAAATAGTTGATAAGAACAAAGAAAAAAAATTACGTAATAAGATAAAATTATATAGAACCCTTATCGAAACTGTAATAAGACGTAAAATTGAAAACTCTATAACCACATACGGTAAATATTGTTATATGAGTACGTCCCAGAGGCAATAAGTTCGCCACGTTTCTACATCGAAAACAATTCCAAGAACACATCTAAACTCCGTAAACCTCTCGGAGCAGGTAAAGGAACTGCCACAACAACTAAACTAAACCAATCGTAAATAGGCCAATCAATATACTAAATTTCCTTTGATGGTCCGTAAAACCCTACAAAGTTGGCGAGTAATAGAGTTTTCACGTCGTTGGCAGCTGCCCGAGTGCCAATCAAATTAGGAGCGATTATCGAACGATGCCGATCAGGACTCGCTTTGAACGATCGGTACTGAAGCTAATCTACGGATTAAATTCTTTTGCTCAATCGTTACAGGGATTTCGATAATCTACTCCCATAATTCTAGGAAAAAATGCTTTTGGATATTATCAGGAAATTGATTTTGTAACAGAGCTTTGTCCTGGTTTGAGTGGAAAAATTGGGTCGTTCCGTCCGTGGTGTGGGGTACTTTCTCATTTTCATACCTACGTAATCACTTAGCGATTCTTCACCTAATTCGCGATTTCATTTGTTTTGTTGACGTCGTAATCTCTATGTTTTCATTTATATGTGTAACTTTATTACGTACATTTAAATTAACACACAGATTAAACACACTCACAAAATGAAATAGCGTTGTGGTTCCTGAACTAGTTTCTTAATTAAGAAATCTTAGACTAATAAAAACAAGTACAAATTGTGAATGAAAATTTCCCTTTTGTTACTTATGCAAGTTTAGTTTCATGGTGCAGACTTCCAGAGCAATTTTTTCACCATAATCTAATAGCTTTTCCGAGTTCGTATCGGTGGTTAGTTCCAATTATTGGCATTCAACGCACATGCGGCCAGCCATTTCTGTAATTGCCTTTATTTCTTCAGTGGATCTTACCAAGCATTCAGCTGAATTGTTTTGTTTTGCGAACGAAGGATAGAAAAACGGAATTGGATTTAGGTCTCTGCACAAATTAGATTTTAAAGTAGTTAGTTGTTATAATTCCTCTATAAATTTAGTTATTTGGTTTTTTATAGGACATTTATTGAGGTAAACAGTGATTGTCTAGTGGTATGACCGTTGGACGGGCAAGATAAAGGTCACAAGTTTGAACTCAAGGCACGCACCACTGACTTTTCGAAGTTTTGATGATGTATATAGCCATTTCAAAGGCCTACGCGTAGTTTAAACTCTGATAATAAGTGGTTAATCAACCACACGAGAAGGAGAAGAATTTAAGTTATTCTCAACCGTGTGGCAAAATAATATAAAGAAAAATCATCCAACGGAAATCGTGAACCAAAATCGTTTCTCACCGGAGAACGAAAATGTCTTCAACCGCTCGAATACTATCAAGACCTAGGTGTCTTGATAGGATTCTCAACGACATAAAAAAACTACTTCTACAAAACCAAGTCTTGTAATAAAACGAAAACTTGGCCGATTCGATTACACCTCCTCATTTTAAACTACCAGATGCAACTTGTAAAATATTTCAACTAATATATTATTACGAAGAAAACCCGTATCATCTTGGACATCGTAAAACGTACATGAAAACGAGCTACCAAGATCATTTCCAAGTTTATATTTAGTCTCTTTAAAGTTTGGTTTTCATATAAAACGTGTTACTGAAAGTCTAAGCATGAGAACAAGATTGTTTACACGTACTAAGTGGTATTCCAACGGAAAACATGCTGAGTATCCAAAAATGTTTGCCTTTATTTTTGAGACTATACAGACTGGTTATGTCCTCGAGAAATTAGAAAAGAAAATAATTTTTTTTACCTCAGCTAATTGAGGTAAATAAATACATTCAAATGTCTCTAAAACAGAATCTCAAATAGAACGATATATAAAATTATGTTAAGCGTTAGTTAAACATATTCATAACTATGTATAACATATTAAATTGTAAAATGTTGTACTATAAAACAGTAGGCAGTAATCTGATAAAATATACTTTAAAACTTCAAGTAAGATCAAGAGCACACTAAAATAAATTAATGAAATTGTTAAAAACTTAACAGTTTATATTTTTTTTACTGGCGAACTCCTCAGTGGTCATTTCAAGTCAGAGTTTTAAAGAGAACCATAAAGTTATTCTCGAAGCGATATATTCACAAAAATGACGGCATATATTATATTTCCCCTTGAAATAAAGAAGCACATATGGTTTATGATAGTAAATCAAGATGAGATATTACATCCAAATACAAAACAAACAAATCAAATTATAAATTAACTCGACTTGGTGGCGGTGCCAACTACTCAGAAACAAAAACAACTGAATAGGTCATGGTCGGCACCTTTAGGTCCTTCGAAAAACAAATCAAGAAAATGCTGTATGTATCAGTATTATTTAAAAGTCATCAAGAGACTTAGACAGCGATAAAAATCGTTCAAAAAGAAACCAAAGAAGATCTTAGCGGAAAAGCACACAATAAAATAAAAATGACGTATTGTAATAAAGTAACGACATCATAATTATTCGATAAGTCTCCTCTCTTTTATTCCTTTCATCCCTATGTTGTCTACGTCCTCCTTACGACCTTTAACTATTATCATAAAACAATCTTGCCATAGCCCAAGTACTAAAAAAGTTACAATTTTTAATAAATATCAATTTGATATGAAAATATTTAGCCAATATTAAATTTTACTTGTATTAATTTAAAAAAAATGTTTTACCTTAATATTATTTACACTAAAGAATAAAGAGTAAATTACAGTAAAATCGGGTTTCTTTATAAGTAAACAAGCATTAAAAATTATCAATCACGTTTATCATTACCGCTCCTAAAAATCTGAATTTATGATTAAAAATTTTCAATGTTACTCCACATAACAAATTAACTTAGGAGGCGAATTATCCCTCCGGACTCAGGGGTTATTTAAATGACATCCCCATTGGAGCGGCCATGTAGATCGACAAAAAAAAAAACAATTTCGCCAAGCAAATTTTACACCGCCCGTTTTGTTCCTTCTAAATATTCAAATAGGATATGAAAGCCCGTAATGGTTGGTTAGATCGGAGATGTATCCACTCTTAGGGACATTAATTTATGTAAAGTATTAGATTACTTGGTACCACAGTCTACTCAATATCTAAAACGTGATCCCACTGTTGATTTAAATTGGCAACGGCTTTGTTGTATGTAACTTGAGTAAATAACCAGCTTGGAACTCGTTATGAATGGAAAATAAACTCTGTTGTCTTTTATTTTAATGATTACAGAATCCTTTTGTCTTTTTATTTATTTATTTATTTATTGATAAGGCAAACCAACGACATATTTACAATAATGGATTAGTAACATAATTTTCAAAATGCATGTACAGTGTAAATACGTCACTTACAGGTATGCACACCATTTACAGTAAACTACATACTAACATGCTACAGAATAGATATAAAGAATATAACTAATACATAATTAATAACAATTTATGTAGAAATATTTATAGGACAAAACAGAGATAGCTCGATAAAATTATTATTAATATTATTTCATTATTCATTGAATTTTTTTAATATAGAGATTATATTTTTTAATTTAAAATAGCCAAATTTATGAAAAAACATAAAAATTCTAATAAAGTTATTAAACATTTACATAAAAAAACAATCAATATTAATTAAAATTTAAAAGTAAAATTTAGGGTAAGGCAACCAATTACAAATCAATATTCAACGTCATGATTTTAGATTTAAATTGCGGCAAAGTGTTAAAAAATATGTCGATATCGGTGTTGTCTGAGGAAACTTTATTATACAGGGACATCATTCTGTTTAGTGGTGCATGCTGACCCAGATTTGTTCGACTAGATTTTGTTGCAAACGTTTTGGTGGTACGGGCCCGGCGGTGGCGATGTCGAGGAACGTCTACATTGACTTTCAGAAGAAGGTCCGGAGTAGATGATATGCCGTTCACAATTTTATAAAGAGCTGATAGATCGTTAAATGTTCTCCGATTTTTAAGGAAGTCTAGTCCAAAGTAACTCAGCCGTTGTGTGTAGTCAGCTCTAAAAGGACACTTATGATCTTTAAATCTCAGAAACCTAGTAAAATTTTTTTGAACGCGCTCTATGCGTTCTATGTGTACAGCGTATGTGGGGTTCCAGGCGGGAGAAGCGTATTCCACGACACTGCGCACTAACGTGTTATAGAGTATTTTTAATGACGACGTGCTCTTAAACTCTTTGCCGATTCTTTTGATAAACCCAACCATCTTCATTGCCTTTTTTATAACATTATTGATATGCGTGGTAAATGAGAGGTCGCTACAGAGCGTAACACCTAAGTCACGTATAATGTTGACCTGTTGTAGAGGTATTCCATTGACAGTGTAGATTGATGTTATTTTATGTTTTTTCCGCGTGAATGTTATATGAAAACATTTACTGGCATTCAAAACCATCCCATTCACCACACACCAATTCTGCACCGAGTTAAGGTCTGATTGTAGTAGGGTTATGTCTTCTTGGGAGTTTATTTCTCGATAGATTTTTAGATCATCGGCAAACAACGAACATTGGCTGTGTTTGATACAGTGCACTATGTCATTGATAAATATGACGAAGAGAATAGGCCCTGTATGAGATCCTTGTGGTACACCGGAAGTGGCTGTGTATTCTGCAGATCGATACCCATTTACTACAACTCTTTGTGTTCGATCGCATAAATACGATCCAAACCATCTCAAAAGGGGCCCGTGTATACCAAAGTCGCGCAGCTTCATCATTAAAATTTTATGGTCGACCTTGTCAAAGGCACTGCTGAAGTCGGTGTAAAGGGCATCGACCTGCCGTCCAGAATCTATGCTCATGGAGATTTCGTCTACATACGATACCAAATTGGTGACAGTAGACTTGTTACTGCAGAAACCATGTTGCTGGAAAGCGAGTTGTGATTTTACGTGTGAAGTTAATACGGGACAAATCATTGATTCAAATAGTTTAGAGAATATTGATAGTATTGATATAGGGCGATAGTTTCTAGCGTCAGAGCAGTCACCTTTTTTAAATATTGGAACCACGTTTGCTTTTTTCCATTCTGTTGGAAATGTGCATGTTTCGAGGGACTTGTTGAAAATTAGGGTCAAGGGAAAAGCTAAGTTCTTTGCACATTTTTTTATAAACAGGGGTGGCAACCCATCCGGCCCTGCACCTTTTGTTGCATCGAGTCTTTTAAGTGTTTTAAAAACTTCTCTCTCAGTGAAAACAATTCTACTAAGTGTATGTTGAAGAAATTTTACCCCAGTTGTTGCTACTCTGGGTATACTATTAGTGGCAGAGAACGTGGAAGAGAATTGAGTAGCGAAAAGTGAGCATATTTCATCGCCTGTTGTAGCTGTTGAATCGTTCAATGTCATTTCAGATGGTATTGAGTTGGGGTTTGATTTCTTTGACTTCACAAAAGACCAGAATGCCTTCGGGTTTAACCTAATATTCTTCTCTACAGTGCAAACATATTTTCTATAGCATTTCTTTATAGTTGATCGTGCTCTGTCGTCCAGCATTCTATACTCAATTTCGTCACGTGGATTACCATATTTTTTTAACCGTTGTCTTAGTTTTTCTTTCTCGTTAAGAATTTGAACCAATGACTTGGAGTACCACGGTGGGAAAAGATTATTGACGCGTTTGATCTTAGGAATATTATCATGAATTATTGATCGGAGGTTTTCGTAGAGGGATTTTGTCATTGAGTTAACATTTAAACACGATTTGAACTCTTCCTTCCAATAAATTTTTCTTAATTTATTGTTAATTAGTTTGTAATCGGCTGCCTTGAAGTTAAATGACAGTGTTTTCTTGGATTTTAATGTTACATGTGTATTGATCATAAAATTAATTTCTAATGGGGGGTGGTGGCAGTCTTCTTTACATATGGGTGAAATAGACTTTTTAACTGTAGCCCCGAACATGTTTGAGAAAACTAGATCTAAGGTTCTATTATTACTATTTTGAATGGCATTATATTGGTACAAATTATTAAGAGACATAAAATCAACAAGAGAGTATCCCAACAAGTTATTATAATTTGATGGAATTGCAGACGTACCGTTATTGTTACTGTCGTCGCGTTTCCACTCGATAAAACTGAGATTGAAGTCTCCAACTATTATTATTTCTTCGCCAGTAGTTTCGTTCACACTAGTGATTGAACTCAGAAACACGTCTAGATGCTGCTGTGTTACGGGTGGTGGTAAATAGACAGCACAAATATTTACTTTCTTTCCCTCATTTAGTTTAACACGCACCCAAAGGTCCTCTGCGTTTGTTTCCCATTGGCACGCTCGGGCGGAATCATAAGTTTTAGAGACCGCAATAAGGACTCCCCCTCCTTCTTTACCTGCAAGTGCGCTGGAGGCCCTGTCTCTTCGATAGATATTATATCGTGAATTAAATAGTTCTCCGTCGCCTATATAATCGTTTAGCCATGTCTCTGTTAACACAATGACGTCATATTGGTTAATATTGACTGCAAAATTGATGTCATTTATTTTTGTTCGCATCCCTCGGAGGTTTTGGTAGTAGACAGTGAATTTTAGCCATAAACTCACGGGTTTAACCTCTGTCCAACTTACAACATATTGGCAGCTTGTAAGCTTTTTATGTGAATAGCGCGTGCACCATCTTCCTTGCGGACCAGTACGCGTCCATCGCGGACCCAAACATATTTGTAGCCCTTCTCCCGTGCGATTTTTCTGGTTTGTGCGTGTATTGTTTTGTTGAGGGGTGATAAATGTTCTGAGACAAAGACAGGCGATTTGGTACCCGCATAGCCTAGGTGACTAGTGTGAAGTTTTTCAGCTTTGTTAGCGCGGTTGAACTTCGTTACCGAAGCTAACACTTCATCACGTTTCCTAGAATTTTTTAATTTAACTATGATTGAACGGGGGCGGCTGCTCTGTGAGTCAAGTTTCTTGACCCGGGTTATTGAGGAAATGTCATCAGTTTGTATATCGCATGAAATTGTTTTTCCTAGTTGGATTACTGTTGTCACGAGATTTTCAGCTTGGTTTTCAGGGACTCCGTTTATTTCTATGTTATCCAGGCGCGATTGCTGTTCTATAATGTTAAGCCTCACGGATAGGTCAGCGACATTTGTTTTCAAGTCCTCATTCTCTTTTTTTATTTGGTTAATAAGGTCTTTGTTTTTGCCAAGTTCGATTTTCATATCGTCGAAGTCGTTGCTCATGAACTCAACCGAATTCTTCAAACCTTGCACTAGGTTCGTCAATTCCAGCAGTTGATTTTCGAAATATAATTTCAGGGAGGATTGTATCTGAATAGTTATCACAGATTCTATTTCTTTGCGGAGTTTTGATATTATTTCTTTATCGACTATATCAAAATGAGCCTCTGAAATATGGTCAGGTGAGATGTCTAAAATTGCGTTTTGCTCATTGGAACTATTGGGAGATTCATTTGGCCGTGGTCGCTTAGACCTAACAGAAACATTTGTGTCATCACCAGTATTATTACTCCCTGAAGTGGATGGTGTTAAGTCAGGCTCCGCCGACATTAGCAGAGTATTTTGCTTAATGTTCGTTGGGGGAGAACGTTGTATGCGCGGCATTGTAATGGTGTTGTTTACAAATGTAATGTACGAGTTCGTATGTGTTCAATTGACAAGTCCAAGCAATACAGGTGCGATTTCGTGCTTTATTCCCTCGTGATTAACGTATACGTTAGCATGCATGAGCATCTCAGCCGCTCTAGGGCATGAAGCGCGGGGCGCGCGGGAGGTATCGAGCGTTCCGCGGGTTGAGGTAGGTCCGGGTTCACTGCCGTTTGAAGATTTTATTTAAATAGTTTAAAACTGATTTACCTATTATTATGCACTCAGGGGTTGTATGAAAGTCCAGTTTTCAGTTCCAAATAGTACACTTCACTAACAATGTAACAGCAGTACTTTTAAGTATAAATAATTTCTTTTTACTACGTTTTGGAATTAATTTTACGGAGTAAAACAAAAACTATCTTTCTTGCTTGAATGACGGTACCATTTATATTGTCTTGATAGAATAATTTTAGAATTATCATTATGTGTGTTATTTCAAGAAAATTGTGCAACAACTGCTTTTTATGGCACGAGTGTGTTCTAATGTTCATCATCATCATCATTGATAGCTTTGTTCTACCCATTGCTTAGTATTAGCCTGCTTTTTAGTGCGAGGCTTACTAGGTCTGTGCTTATCGCTTTCAGACTATACCTATATAATTACAAAAACTTAACATTAGTATCTTAAATATCGTTAGATGTATTTCGATATTCTAAGATCATCCAAACTTGATTTGCTTATATCTAAGAATTCTTTCACAGTAACTTCTATCACATAGCTTTGGAGAATTCCTAACCGGTATAACATGGAACGACCTTTTTCTGACCTACGCAACCCACCGGAAATAAGATTATCGATGTTATCAGTTTCACTAGATTATGTATTGAAGCCGCCTATTCACACGATACAATTCCAAGACAATCGCGAATAGAGATACAGTGGCCCATTGGACTTGAAGACCACACGCTATGAATGATGTATGAGCAATCTGTAACTAGAGCATTATAATGTTTTGTTTCAAGATGTAATCTCTCTTATATCTTATATTTTACGAGAAAAGTACGGTTTCTATAAAACTTACTACGACAATAGACAGAATCATCCTAACACGGTAACATACACTTAAGACGAAAACTTTGTATCAAATGATATATTAAGGATTATTCTTATTAGTATCTCATTTGAAACTTGAGGGATAAGTCTATTCATTTGTTGCAGTAGACTAATCGTTTGTAAGATAAACAAATAACTGGCTTTATGTGAGTCATACTTCGGAAACAATCAAAATCTCATCAGCATAAAATCTACTGAATGAACATTTTTCTACAACGTTGCTTTAGTCCATGGTCTGCTCGTGAATCCACAAAATATGATAAAACTCGTCTCACAGAGTATGCATGAGCTGGCATCATTGAGAACACTGACAAGGCCTGAAACTGTAAACAACATGAGATAACGTTACCTTTATTAATGCAGAATCAGCTTCTGCAACCAAACAGCGTTCTTGATGCAAGCTAACACTTTTCTCAATAACACTGCCAACACAATACAATGTACGATATCACTGTCTGTAACAGATAGTTAATTCAACGATTGTTTTTGTATCACCACTGGGGACACGAGGTGTCCCTGCGATCGCTCGGGGGTGACTGTTAGTGTCACTCAGACCTACGGGTTCACCCCGATGACGTCATCCTAGACCAATAGGGTGAGATTTTGCACGCATGCGCGCCGTGCCAGCCGCCGCGGCGCCTCTACCTCATCCGAAAACGAGACGCAACGCGCCGTCGGTACACATTGTATACATCGCTGCTTTAGTTATTTGCGCTTGTGTGATTCGGGGAACGTGAGTGCCAGTGGATGTTCACGCGCGCGTTTTTGCCGATTCCGATGTTTACGATCGTAGTGAAGTGTGCTTCTGGGGGTGACAGCTTTGAGAGCACCCCCCGATGGGCTTTTCAAAGGACCAGCGCCACTATTCTTTTTGTAACTGCCTGTGGCATATACCGCGCGTTTGGAATAATTGAGACGCTCGGTGTATGATTTAATTTGCCCTTTCGCGAGGCCAAATGTTTTACCGTAAGGGGAGAAAATATTTTTATACTTGTAAAAAATGTATACAGAAAAGGGGTAGGTCCCTTGGTGGACCGGGAGGTAAATATTAATTACAATATTTCATTTTAAATTCGGTCCATTAGTTAGGTTTATGGCAATACCGGACTACAGCTAAATAATTAAATATAATTTTATGTAAGTTGATATTAAACTTTTTAATACCTGAAGATGTCAAATTGTCCTTATTTACACTCTTTTCTCCGTAACATTTGTAAGTAAACTGCTACTTCCACGCTTTACTCTAACCTGTTAACTCTACTAGAGATAATAATTATATAACACATATATTTTTATGCTTGTATGCACATACCACCTATTGCTATATGACCATATTAATTAGGCCTCTATTAACTATGAAATTAATATTAAGTCTTCATAGCTATTACAAGGTCCACTATTAGAATAATCGATTGTGAATTCGGAGACTAAGCTGCAAAAACGGCAAGCTGGAAGACAATTTTTAGTCCTTGTCTCTCTCAAACCTAAATCTTTCCAGTTAAAAACTCTAGCCGTTTTGCTAGAATACTAAAATAATAACCAGTAAGCATAATACAACGTGTAAAGCCTAATACCTAACGTGTAAGCATAATAAAAAAAAACTGCTGGGTTACTCTTGAAAATAAATCCGCTTGATTAACTTTGGAAATATGTCAATTCGTACTTTTAAATGCCAACATTTCTTAAAAATAATTAAAGATTCGCGATATTATTAAGCCAACATGCTTTATAATTGAGATAACTATCACGTAGGTAAGTTTTTTTTAAATTACACATTGTTTTAAGGCGTTGAATTAATATTGGAATTAGATTCGAATTGGTATTAATTTCAAGAATAACCCAACTGATCTTTCTTTCTCCCCCTAATTTTCTTTTCGTTCCGACCAAGAACAACCTAGTGTCAGAGCTTAGACCACCAGCAGGTCTCTCAAATGTGCTGTTTTTTTCACGATGTTTTTCAAACGTGATAAAATTTCTATTGCGCACTTGATTACGAAAAGTCGGTCTTGGGTCCGAATCTGCGAACTTTAACCTGCCAGTCAACTGCCACACATTTTTTTTTTTTATGGAATAGGGGGCAACCCAGCAGACGGCTAGCCTGATGGTAAGCGATTACCGCCACCCATAGACTCCCGCAACCCCAGAGGAGTCGCAAGTGCGTTGCCGGCCTTTTAAAGGGTTTGGGCCTCCGGTACCCTCACTCACTCGGCGAAACACAACGCAAGCGTTGTTTCACGCCGGTTTTCTGTGAGGCCGTGGTATCAATCCGGTCGAGCCGGCCCATTCGTGCAGGTGCATGGCTCTCCCACGGTGAAAACATAACGGATATCAATCCTTTAAAACACAAACAAATTTATCACTGATATCTGCCTAGCCTTTTCCCAATAACACTGAGGTCAGCTTCCAGTCAAACCGGATGCAGCTTAATACCAGTATTTTACATGGAGCGAATGTCTATCTGACCTCCACAACCCAGTAACTGGGTAACACGATATCTCATGGTATGACTGGTCGTCAGACTTTCAGGCCTCTGACTACCCGTAACGGCTGTCATAGATCTTAATTTGACAACCGGGACCAACGGCTTAACGTGTTCTCCGAGGCACGGCCCCTCCGTGCCTCGGAGAACACGTATGAAATGATGGTCACCCATCCACAGACCGACCGCGGCAAGCGCAGCTTAACCTCGATTGATCGATCTGCGTGGCTGTTACTTAGCCACAAGCCCCTCAAATTTATCACTGATAACCTATCTTATATTTATAATGATCTGTCAATTTATCTTTTTTAGTGTTTTATTTATCTTTATTTCTGTTTTCTCGCTCTCTATAATCCTGTTAATACCTTTTAATTGTCTTTTTTAATTTCTTATTAATTGTGTCCCGAATTGCACTTAATAAACGCATTGTCTATCAATCTTTACGAAATATTTCAAAAATTCGTCCTTTTTTCTTCTCTTTCCATCAATAATCGCATACTTCTCAAATAGAAATACACACAACAGTCAACACCTAATTTCACAATCTAAATCGTATCGCGTCATACGTTGATCGATAAGTAGCAATCGAATCGCCATCTGAAGCGATTTTTCATACTCGATCACGGGTACAGACCGGTGTTTAATTCGTCATCCGTCTTGCTGCAACAGATTTCCCTTCGAGCTAGCTGATCGTAATCTCATTGTAATTGGCTGGGGAATTTGTTGTAGGTACTTCTTTTTATTTTTGTTGTTTTTTTTTAGTTGGTTACGGTGTAGTAGTTTGGGTGTCAAACGGTTATCATTAATTTATGGTTTCATTACCGTTTGATTATTTGATGTTACATACTAAGAAAGCACCATTGTCTTCAGTTTGCCCGTCCCGAAAATCGACCCCAATTCCTCTTGTTCATGAGACGCGCTTGCTATCACTAAACCAAAGCAATCTGATTGTTCGGTTGTAAGTATTTAACGTAAAACTAAAAACATGTAGGTACAACTCTTCTATGGTCTACTACCAAAATAAGTCCTTCACTTGAAGAGTTGTTTTAAAAATTACTCTAAAACGGTACTTAAACATCAGCGACAACAAAACTGCGATCATAATTATTTTAAAAATCACACTAGATATACATATTCATGACGAACGCATTAAGACAAAGAAGGATCATTAATAATAAACATACCTTGTCACCGTGTTCAAAATCAAAAATATACATGTCTCTGTCAAGCTATCATAACACCCACACATTTCACCGGAATGGACAGACTATCACACAGGAGCACCCACATATGCTAATACAATGCAATGTACACACACATACAAAGTTGAATAGTAACAAACGAACCAAAATCTCCGTAAAGAACTTTTTTAAACAAACTTCAAGCTCGTTGCAGAAGCAAATCCTAGTACCGAAACTAACTTTTGTACTAAAACTAGATTACAATGTTCACTCGAACACGAATCAGAAGTTAGGACTTCAAACTTACATACCTACATTGAAAAATTTGGACATAAATGTAAAGGAAAATGTACAATCACTCGTGAAAAGATATTTATAAAAAAAAATTGTTTATACAGTAACGGTTTTTAAGACATTTCAATTGATATTTTCATCTTCTAGGAGCATTGAAGTTCCATTAAACTGGTTGAAAAAGGAAAAAATTGGTAGTAGTACTATATTTAAAAATTAAGCTAGGTTTTGTATCTAATGTAGTTGTTGCCTGCGTCCGTGGGAGTGCACCCTTAAAATGGAATCCCTACACGTGGCCCCTGGGTGGTGCAAAACAGGCAACACAACTCTGGTGAGAGAGTTCCGCCGCGGCTGGTTACCACCCACCGGACGAAGCCATGTCATGAAGCGACCTAGTCGTATTTCGGTGCAACCGTTGTGGGAGACGGCTCGGTCTTGGATCAACTCCCAAATGTCGTTCTCCCCAAATCTATCCACTATACTTAGAGCGAATAGATTTCTTCTGGAACTACGTGCTCTATCCTCGGCCACACCGTCGCTTACCATCAGGTGAGTCGGTGGCCAAACCTAGATCTATTTTTGATAAAAATAAGAAAACATTGTCATGAATTTCTCGACTCTTTTCTCATTTTCTTCTTTAAAATTGTGTTTTCCGTCTTTCTAGGTTAGAACTGCAATCTAGCTGTTCATCACTGAATTTTTGGGCCAAGGCAAGGTCTTACACTTGAATAGACCTCAGTCTCTTCGTTTCGTAATTTATCGAGCTTTGCAAAAGATCCGGAGCATACAGCACATACAGCTTTTAAATAGATTTACGAGTCACGATTTACTACTGAAATCTATTTAAAAGCTGTATGTATGTATTTTACAATCTGACGTTGCTTATTTCGCAAATGAATATTCTACCCTACTGATTTTAGATTCTAATGATCACTAATTTTACGTACTAATCGATATGTCTTGGAATTTGGTTTTTGCAGCAATCATTATTTTCAACATCATAACTGCTTCGTTAGCGTAGTGGTCCTAAACCCGACTCGATCAACGAGCGGGGACCGGGTGACCTGTACTACAGGTATTGCTATGCCTATCTCAGGCACCAGTCTCTCACAAATTTTGTTATTGGAATATAATTTTGCTATTACTACTAATTAATTTGTAAGTTTGTGTAGAGACAATAAATGTTTTTTTTTATATTATATTATTATATTGTGTCTTGGGTTCCCATCCCCGAGTCGGGCAAAGTGTTATAGAGTTTTTCTGATTGAAAATTCTCAGTGGTTGCCTAGAGTTTAATAGGCTCACCTTCTATTACATGGGACTTAATAACAGCATTGGTGAAATGTGGGTGTACAATTGTGTATACGTATGCCTGCCCCATCGGGGTATACAGGCGTGATGCTATTCATTATTGTCAAATTGATGGCTTGCGACAAATTCTTAACTATAATTCTTCTTTTCTGTCATGTGTAAAACAACATTAATTTTAATCATAGGTTTTGTTTACACACATTTTTCTTTATCAGATATATCTCGTAATTTCTACTTCATCTGCTCCAATTTATTGGTAGACATTCCAGTTATTTGCACGCAACAGCAATTACATTGACGTTTTAATGTCTTATTATCATCCAAGTAAAATTATTAGGTGCTATCTCAATATCTTCTCTGTCTTTTTCCTTCATAAGTACATGTTATTTAAATGTTTAACTAAAGTGTTCACACTGACATTTGAGGTTATTTCGATAAGAGTGACTATTCTACAATAATGTAAGATTCTTTTACTGGGGTATTATATCCTATAAGCTTTCAGATTTTGCGACGTCATCGAAAAATAATACTCTCCTAACACAACGTGATAATCTATTTCATAAAATGTTACGTACTCTACGTATAATGAAACATTGAAGCAATTTTCTTGAAAAAGAAAATGGGTTTGCACAAAAAACAAAATACTAAATCCACGTTAGTACCCATTACTTAGTTCTTTCACCAGCTTACATAATCCCAGGCTTCGGCTACCAAACATAAGAAGCTCGTTACGTCTAATGTTGGTTGCTCAAGATTGCCCGAGGATGCCCGAAGATGCCCGAGGACACCCGAGCTTGATTTATCGTCAAGATAGCTGACGTCGCCGTCATAACTCACACGAGTCGAGCACTTGGCAAAAACTCGACGAGACGCGCCGATAAGTGAGACATAATTGTTGTGACTTTAATATCCTCGTGTTACTTCGTGTTAGCGTTCAAGGAATTAGATTTTGGTAATTTTCAGACAAAAATTGTTTTTGCTAACCTTTTATGTTATGAAAAAGAAAAATTCGGTTTGTTTATTTTTTTACTGGCTATAGGAAAGAACTAAGACCTAGTTCGTGCCTCGAAGAGCACGTTAAGCCGTCGATCTCAGTGGTCAAATAAAGATCTATGACAGCAAATACGGGGTGTCGGGTGCCTGAACATCTGACAACCAGTCAGCTACTCGGTTGAAGAGGCCTGATAGGCACTCGGTGAATGTAAAATACTAGTATTAGGTTGCATCGAAAGTCGACCACAACGTAGTTAGGAAAGGCTAGACAAAAGCTTTGATGGTTTAGGAGCAGTTTCATGAAAGACGAGCATGTGTTATCAATTGACTGATGATAGATAAGATCTCATAAAGTAAAGATTATACCGTTAAGAGTATTGGGTCATATAAACTCTATAGTTTATATCATAGACCTGTGGGCTTACTCTTGAAAATAATTCTGCTCGATTGACATTGGAACTATATCACTTCGTACTTTTAAATGCCAAAATGTCTAAAATACAATTAAAGATTCGGCATATTAAGGAGACAACAAGCTAAAATTGAACAAACTGTAATGTAGGTAAAGTTATTTTAAAATTACGCGTTGTTTTAAGGCGAAGATTTAATATTGGAATTGGATTGGAATTGGTATTAGGTTCAAGAGTAACCCCAATAGTCAGACGTTTATGATTGATTATTATTATTTAGAAAACAAAAACAAACAAACAAAATCGAAACAAGTTATTTTTATACTCTATAAATAAATATAGTTTTCAGTGAATTATGGATATTCAGCAATTAACCTCACCTTCGCCATCATGGAAATAAAGGCGCGACGGTGACGTGTACTGACAAAAATAAAACATAACAACATACATACCATTAAAACCGAGAACAGACTATAAACAAAAACAGAGACGACCTTTCATCACGCCATACAATGATCGATTAAGCCATTACCGACCGCTACAATAATCCACCTGTGGACACACGTGCTATTGTTCGAATACAAATTAATCAACAATCAAATTCAAATAAAAATGTACAAACGACATCTAGATACTGTAGGAGTGTAGGGGTGTCGATTGAGTCGCTCGAGGGTGCTAATCCCGGCACGACAGGTAAGCTACGCAAATTTATCATCGCTAAACAATAGGGCTGAGCACATAGCACCCTATGTAACAAAATAGAGGGTTCAATAAACAACGCGTAAATTATTGCTCTATTGCGTAAAGGAGACAATGTAGCCTTGTAGGTACAGTTAGCAATAGTACATGAAACGCACTGTCCGGTTCAGAATTTAATTTGAAATTTTTAATATGAATTATACTGCCTCGTTGGTCTAGTGCTCAAAAGCGCGACTGCTGAGCATGAGGTTCTGGGTTCGCGTAAAGTATTACTAAGATTTTTTGTAAGAAAATTCTCAGCCCGGAGTGGAATTGAGCCCGGAAGATAGCAATAGGATCTCCACATAATTGTAAGTTTTATATGGAACTTAACTACAGCATCGGTGAAACAGGGGCAGACTGCAGTGCATGATGCTTTGTATGATGCTATGTTAGGTATGCAAATTAAGATTACGTATTTTCAAATAGATTCTTAGTAATGGTGAACAAACATGCTGTTCATATCAATTATTGTTCACCGGTTACTACACACGTGCATTTTGCGGGAATTGCCCGACTAGTTTCGAACTCGAACGGAGCCCTTAGTCATGAGCTGAGCCCGCGGCGATGTCGCGAGTCATACTCTTTGACCAAACATAAACCATAACCGAATGTTTTAAATATAGCTTACCAAACCATCATTTTGCTACTAAGAAATCAGATAACTATATTTAAACAGAATAATATACCGTACGAAAACCTTTTCGTTTCAGAGAAAAATTGAGCGAGATTGGAATGGCAGCGGCGGCGGCGTCCTTTTTCTAGGAACCTGACAAATCTAGTAGGTATATAGGGACCAGCGAAAGCTTTTACGCTATCGAGAAATAGTTTTGTGCTAGAATCAATATTATGAATAGAATATGCTTTTACTCAAATATGCTTCTATAAGTAGGCATTAGCAACCCACGTGCTACAATTCTGCATATTATATAGCTCTATTAAATTGAAGGCACTTAGTACACTTTACGTACATAATAAAACCCTCATAACATAACATACATAACCAGCCCATAACTGTCCCATCTCAGGGCAAGGGCACCTTCTCACACAGAGAAGGCACGAGCATTAATCGCCACGCTAGCTCACTGCGGTTGGCGGTTTCAGACCATCAAGTCCAGGTTTCCTCGCGGTGTTTTCGTTTACCGTATATATGTGATGTTTTATAATAACTGAGAAATATAACCCCCGTGTTGAAATATTTAAATAGATTTCTTTTCATATCCATATCAGGGTAAGGACACCGTCTCGTGATGTACGAGTAGTTACAGGCACGCATCTCGAACCCCAGGTTGTGGGTTCACACCTGGCATGTGACATTTTTAATGTTATATGTGCTTTCTTTGTTAATCATACAGAATTACGGTGAAAGAACACATCATGATGTTTCTTTTTTGTATATTTTTTGTCACCTAAATAGTTCTTAGCTTTTGTTGGACCCGTTAAGTGGCGTTTTGTCGATATGTAGAAAATGTGGCAGGACAACATCTGCCATCACCAGGTTCGCTACTGCATATATAAAACCATTATGAATTTATTTGATACAAATGTGAGATCCTAGGTTTCTAGCAAAGTTTTATGTTTAGATTTGTTCTAGGAAGGCAATTAAATCCTCATTAATTAACAGGTTCCCTGTCCATGAAGCAGATACAATAGTTTAACAATCGCCGTTTATCATATGTGATACGTGGCAAGAGAAAGGGTTATAGTTCACTTGGGCGTTGGGCTGAAATCCGTCATCAGCAATTTTTCAAGTACAGCAATACATTTCTGCCTACCCTTAAACTATTACAAGCGTCGCGATTTACGTATTTTTCCTCATTTTATTTTCAGTTACACGAACACGAATAGGTAAATGAAAAAAACATCCAGTTCACGTTTCAATTAGGAGATACTGCGTATGACGAGTAATCTCCCTTTTCATAACGGATTTCAGCTTTCCACCGAACAACAAAAGAGGCTTTTCATAATTTTTTAATATGTCTATATTGATAATCCATTGATATTTTATAATTAATAACCGGATCACGTGAGTTTTAATTAATTTTAAATTTATTTTTTGGCTATATTGGTCTCAAAACGCTTTAATATTAATACGTCATATCATTACAACACTGTTTTTTTTCAGTTTAGTCTCATCGGCATTTGTTCACTACCTAAAACGAATTTAAATCAACATTAATGCAATGGGCAGACATTTATTGTAATGCAGACTTAGCATGTACTATTGCAAAATACTAAAATAGATGAATATATTTCAATTTTCTAGTATGAAAAACATCTAGAAAAGGGAATACATACATAATCAGCCCATAACTTTCCCACTGCAGGGCAAGGACTTCACACACAGAGAAGGCACGAGCATTGATTACCACGCTAGCTCAAAGCGGGTTCACGGCGATTTCAGACCAGATTTCCTTACAATGTTTGTAATGTCTTAGATTAACTAAGAGAGTATTTATATTGCTTTGAAGACCAGGAATATACTATAACAGAAAACTTACTTACTAGGGTCTGCTAAACTAAATCATTAACTGAAATTGCATACACTCGTATACAAGACCTTAACACACAAGCCCCTAAAAGACGTAAACACACACTTACGTTCGTGTCCTATCCACACATACACATTAATACTACTTACACTCACATACACATAAATAATATACTTAACAAACACCATCTGAACTCATTCATTGGTTCTTATACAAAGGTTGATCGATCGCAAGGTAGACGGACAAACACTGCCTCTCAACACAAGTCACAGGATATTAAGAGTCAGGGACAATAAATTGTCTAAATCCTTGTGTTTCAATATGTTTACATTGACTACGTTTTTATTTTCTCCCTTTATTTTAGGCTTCGTCAATCTTGACCACGTCGTCGCCCTCAATGGCTAAGTTATGATCTGTTTTCCGAAACAAAAAAAAAATTTAATGTTCATAAAAAAAATTGTGACATAGAAAAGTTCACATTCGTTCATACCAGGTTTGAACAGAGCCGAGCCCGTAAACTCTCGACCTTCATTCTCGACATTCGAGCAAATGGAATGTATAAATAAAAATATACCCAATGTAGATATCAAAATTTTAACTCAAATACAAAACACAATATGTAACTTAACTCTACCTCATAAAATCATCATTGCATAACATATTTAAGTATTATACGCTTGGCTTCGAAAAAATGTCCTGGGAAACCCGACAATCTTGATTTCATTCCTTTTATGTACCTACCCACACCACAGGATTGTAAACAAACGTGACCCAAAATCTAAGCACCGGTATCTATCTCTCCTTTCATATACAAAACCTTTATCAAAGAATATGCTAATGCAGCAATGGAAATTCTTCCTTGGTGTTGACCAACTAATATGAGGCGGGATCGTGGTAACCCTCTCCCAAATATTTCAACCGGTTCCACCGTCCGGGAACAAGAATTCGCAGGAATTTTGCGGTTTTATTAAAACTAATAAAAGTCTTGCAATAAAGTTGAAAATAATATGTAATATGAATAATTCGACGTGCTGAACGAATTACTTGACGTAGCTTAAGTAGAGCTTTACCAAGGGTTTTATTTAAAAAATGATAGGGCTGAACTTGAAAAATCTATTCGTGTGGGTACTACGCTGCGTATGTGTGGTTAATTATAAATTTAATTCACCCCTAAGTTATGATTTCGATTATTGGAATGAAAATAAACTATTTATAAAATAAATTATTTTAAATTAGATACATACTTCACATTTTTAAACGCATCTTTTTTATTAATCATTGGTCAACGGTTATTACTCACATGCATTTTTGGGATTGCTAGACTAGTTCCGAATTCGAACGGAGCCTTTAGTCATGAGCTGAGCCCGCGGCGATGTCACAAGTGAAACTCTTTCTAGGCATCCTTAAAAAATACAACCGTTACGAAAACATTACAGTAACATCCAAACTATATAGAGATTTCAATTCTTTATACATTAGGCTTTATTGACACTGAATTGATAAAATAATCAGATAGTAATCAAAATCGATGTATTTTGCTAAGCGATTGTCAAAACATTATGTGCTACATCACTATGCAAGTAAATCGATCTCATAAGATGACTCGCATCAATATAACAAAATAACCAATGCAATACCAAAAGAATATAATAAATAAGGCTGAAAGCATTCCTTATTGCAAGGTCAGTGATCAATAATAATAGTCGGAGCCAATTTAAAAAATCTGATACTTTGAATAATGTCTAGATTTCTTTGAATTAATGAACCAACTGATATTGTTTGTTAGAATTAATAATGTTGTATCTTTACTACTCTTTAAAATGCAGGCACTTAGACATATTTCTTTAATTTAGGAAAACGTTGACCTGATCTAGTTCCATAATACACAATATATAGCCACTAGATTATAAATTAAACAATATTCCACTGTCATTTTAAGATATAAAATGACACAATGGTATAGTGCAGACTTTAAACGTAAGTACGTGTAGTATTAATTAATTATCTCCGAACATGACACTCAATTTGTCTCTGTTAGCTCTACTGCTTATACAATAGTTTCAATTACCCACAACAAACATTATACGTTATATTTGTTATTTCCTAGAAATATGAGACAAATTCAGGTTATAAATGAAATACACGAATTTTTGGCAAATTATGTTAACAAAGGCTTTTTTTTTGCTTACTGTACAGAAAATTATTGTGTGCCAGCATAATACCTCATTAAGTATGTCCTGTAGTCAGGAAAGTTTCCGTTTTAAACGGAAATAATTAGGAACAAGAAAAAAATTGGCAAGGCACAGACTTTCATCCCATCATAGCATTTTGGTAATACGAAAAATATTTTTCAATACATTGAGCATTTTTACTTTTAATATGATATTGATTACGTAATGCAATATACACACATCAACACAGTCTAGGGATATTTCATACTCAATTAAATAACTCGAAAAGTACTGGCCGCATTGGAATCTTTTATACACCGATTTGTTTGTAATTTATCTCAGACTAATTCAAAATTCAAATTTTTGAAAATTCTTTTGTTTCGGTGGCATAAAAATGTCTTGATGTGTAGGAGAGGGAATTTTCATTTGTGCGAAATTTAGAAAACAATACGTATTACATTTAGTTACAGTTTTTTTTTCATTTTTAAACGAAAGATAAAGTTAAAATTGAGGTATTGTAGCCATGCAACGCCAACATTTGACGAGGGCGGAGATGTTACGAGCTGTGGGAATGCTGGAAGCTGGGTCTGTTCAGCGTAATGTTGCTGAGGCCATAGGCACCCACCAAAATGTAATTTCAAGATTGTGGACACGCTATCGTGCCACAGGTGAAGTAGCGGAGAGGCACCGGGGGCCAAGTCGCATCACTACCCCCAGACAAGACCGATTTTTGCAAATTACTGCGCGAGCTCAACCAAATGCAACGGCGACTCAATTGGTCCAAAGGCTGCGAGTGGAACACCAAGTGCTTGTGAGTGACCAAACTGTAAGAAGGCGACTGCATGAAAGCAATCTACGCTCTCGTAGATCACTCCGGGTCCCACCTTTACGGAGAGGCAATCGTGGACGACGATTAGAATGGGTTCGGAACCACGTGAACTGGGGCCGTGAACAATGGTCCAATGTGCTGTTCACGGATGAATCCAGGTTCGGCTTCCATCCAGATTCACGAAGGACGCGTGTTTGGCGAGTTCCTGGACGATGGAGCCGTCTTCAGAACCCTCAGGAAGTTCACCCATACCAAGGAGGAACAATTATGGTTTGGGCAGGAATTCGTCTTGGAGGACGGACGGATCTCGTTTGGGTGCGGGGCAATATGACGGCAGAACGATACGTCCAACAGGTGCTGGGACCCGTAATCTTGCCCCACAGAACACAAATGGGGCAAGATTTCCTGCTCATGCACGACAATGCCCGGGCACACACGAAGAGAACGGTAGCAGCTTGGTTACATACACACAATGTTAGGGCCTTAGACTGGCCTGCTCAATCGCCAGATCTAAATCCCATTGAGCATGCGTGAGATATGCTGCAAAGAAGAGCTCTGAAGGAAGTTCCTGAAAATCTGGCTACAGAAGATCAACTTTTTGCGCACCTCAGAAGGACATGGGACAATATTCCGCAGCAAGACATTGACAACCTTGTTCTGAGCATGCCGAATCGTTGCCGATGTGTTATGAACATCATGGGCGCTTTCTCAGACTACTAACTTCAAGTTTATAAACACAAATTAAATGATTTTTCTATTTTTTTCAGTTTTTACTCATAAATTAAAAGTTAATTCATATACGGTTTCCGTCTATGCTTCATATTTTTCCATAAAATCCTGAAATTTTAATCGAAGTACCTTAACCATTACTAGAAAATGGTAGAATATTAAATAACGTATCTTTTAAATATATACATGTCATATAAATAATTAACATATTGATAGTAATTCGCTTTTTTTAAAATATCCCTAGACCGTGTTGATGTGTTTATAATACAAATAATTGATAAGAGAAAGCTTTGTACATTAGATATTATTAAGAATTTGTTATAATTCATATCTAAACATAGGTCAACTTGTCACATTTTGTTGTTAAATTAGTACATAATTACATGAATATCAATACCTAATAATAATTTGTAGAAAAACTAACCGGCGGCACACAATTTATAATATTAAATTATTACTTCCTAATATGTATTTTGTTAACTGCCGGATTTCCCACACCGACGACTACATACGAATAAAAACCGGTCTATGATACCTATGTGTTACGAATTACACACTTGTCTACAATATTGATTATATAAATAAACAAATGGGCATTTTAAACTTTCAATGACAGGCTCGGTCTACCGGGCATTCGTTTCCATCCATTTTCAAATTTTATTTTATTTATGCGTGTCTGGTTATTTAGCATTGCACAAGTTTAAAAGAAACTTAATACGAAATAACTTAATACTTGATATAGAATTATAATTCATAATTTATGAAGACTGCGGCCAAACAGCTATGAATACAGAATAGTGGTACTACTGGAATTATCATTCAAAATCCTTTAGGCCTTTTTGCGTCTCAAAGGACAAATTTTCCGCATAACATTCCTTTAGTTTTCAATCGTGTGCAACAAAAATAATGCAATTAGTTTATCATTTTCCACGATATGGCACTTTAATCCTGCGCGCACCATGTTCAGGTTGTACCTACCTATGTGAAACTATAGTTAGTCAGAGAACTAGATATAAAAGATCCGAGAACACTTATTCCAAGTTATAGTATTGGAAAAACACATCCTTTTCATCATTTATAATATGCATTGACATACATATTTTATTTCTCTAAATATCTATGAGCAAAACCGGTATAGAATGTATAAACTGCTTGTTATTCCGCTCAAGTTATGAATGTCAAATAGGGAAATAAATCCGAGCTACTATGTGGAGCCTTCCTATGAATCATGTAGGCGACAAGACTACAATTGTACCAAAATACAATTCTACATTTTCAAAGTGGAAAAATTGGCGAATCTGACGCTGATTGTTGCGTTGATTTATTAAATTAATATTGCTAGTAAAAATCGGGTCGTGAGCAGGATTCGAACCTGCGCCTCTCGTATAAATAATCCAGGCGCTCTGACCACTAAGTCATCTCGAACTCCGCTCACTACCCCGAATTCTTCATGCACATTTTAATACGTCTCTTTGGTGACATCATTTCGAACTAGAATTTTGCTCACGATCGAATTTTTCTTTTCTGTTTCCAGGTTTCCGTTATATAAATACATATTTTTCAGAGGAGGTTTAAGTATACAATATAGGTATTAGTATCTGATTAAGATCTTCGGAGATAAACAATCAAACTCTTCAATAACTAAAAAAGCAAATGACCCGAGATTGCTGCGATCGTATGTCTATGTATTCTTTTCACCATTCCAATGAAAGCGGTTATTTTTTAATTGAAAAAAAAAACTATATTATATTATAGGTAGGCCCATATCCTCTGTAAAAGTCGTGGTGGCTGAGTGATTACGGGCCCGCCTCTTGAGCGCACAGGTTGTGGATTCAATTCTGGAATGCGTCAATGTGACTTTTTAAGGTTTGTACTTTTTAATACATCACACACATTCGGTGACGAAAAATTAAGTCCAGATTAAATACTAATCAGTCCAATAGGTCTAAGAAATCACCGCAGTTAGCTAGCGTGGTGATCAATGCTTGTGCTTTCTCTATATGAGACGAGGTCCTTGCCCTGCAGTGGGGCAGTTATGGGCTCGTTATGAATGTATGTGTAACTATCCTCCACAATAAAATAATATACCTACCTATATTCAAGAAAAAAGACACTTATGACAACAGAAATACACCCACAATTCTCTATCATGATTAGCAAAACTGATCAACTTTAACTTTTTCAAATTCACCGTTATACTTTAATTTAAGAATCATGTTGATTGCTCATATACTTCAGACCAGTAAATCAAGCAGTTAGCAAGTGTAACACAATACTTCTGAGGTTAAAGTGTAGATTGTGATCATCAGTCGCCTTTTCAACACTCAGAAGATTTATTAGGTATCAGGTTACGGCTTAAAAAAACTCCAAATGTACAGTTTCTGTAAATGCACGTCAAAGTAGGTGTCGTTTATTATTTTTATAGCCAATAGATTTAAAAAAATGCTTCACGTAGGTATCGTTTGCAAAAGGATAGTTTTATTGACTTTTGCGGTTTATAGTAACGCTATAATTGACTAGTTTATAGCAATATCAAATCAATAGGAGTCTATTATAGATTTCATTTTCAATTTAAGAAAAAAAAACTCGAAGTATTGTGAACTGCTTCGTTGGGTGTCTTAGGTTTGATCTGGACGGATAACCTTGTATTACGGTTAACTGTTTAGAAATTCTCAGTAGCAGTTTCGATTGTTCCCAGCAGATGGTAGTATCTTTACCACCTATGGTATGGGACTTAATAACTACATCGGTAAAATGTGAATGTACGATATTAATAAACCGCTGCCTACATTTGGGATACAGGCTTGAATGTTATGTATGTCGATGATATTGTTACTATTTACTGACTGTATCATATAGTAACAATTGACTTAATTACGTAATTTTTCCAAACATAATTATTTCAGTTGAACTCTAATTAAAAAGTGCGCAATTACGAGTTCCTCAGAATAACTTTACAAATAATTTTAATCAGATTTTACGCTCTCCAACTTTTACCCCCCGAATTCACTGCGGTAGTACTCACGATAAAAGCTATAAGCTAGAGATTATGCTGGTATGATATCAAAGAAAAAAATTGCTAAACCGCAAAAGAAATTACTTCAAGGTGTATTATTCTTTAAACTAGACATTAAGACAACTAGTATCAGACTAAAAAATAAAAACAATCTTGTGGTCGCCGTTTTTCAAGGCGTTTGGAGGTCTATTAATGTCTTAGTCACAGTTAACCCAAAAAAAAACAAGCATGAGACTCCCATAAATATTTATGATATCATGACAATACATTTACTTTAGCTACTGTCGCACGATACTGACTCTCAGATAACAATAACATGAACAATCAAATAAATAAATAAATATACTCATATATTTAGATGTTTCAAATCCGATCGAGATATACATAAATATAATCACAATATCATTGACGGCAGAATTGAAGAAATAAAACGTAAGCTCGAACAAGTGACGATCGATAATCATGCGATGTGAGTAAAAATGTTCTGCGGTTCGTATAGATTTGAAAACATACTAAAAGTAACAAGACACCGACTAAACAAAATATTATCTTTGGACATAATCCTGAAAACGAATCATACTATTCACGAATATAAATAACAAAAGGAGAAAATAATACAAAAGATAAGAAGATAAACTTACATAATAAACTGTCTGAATTCCATATTCTTTAATATTTTGCCTCATAAATAAGATCTAAAAGTTGTGTCACAAGGTCAATAGTAAAACACGTTCAATAAAAAACGGTACCCTCAACCTGATATTGCAAATATATTGCTTTCTTATATCAACGCAATAGATATTGTTATTAAAATACTTCAATTCAAGTTGGAATGAAAAGAAAAATGTGTTATGAAAACTATAACTTTCATTTAATAAGTAATAAACCTTTGTAAATAATATGTATTATGTAACGAAAAGGAAAATCTGAAAACAACGATATCACGGTAGATGCTCACTACAGACTTCATAGAGTTTATTAGACACAATAAATATGCGTATAGAAAAAATATTATAAATTTTCCTTTCTACTTGCACTTTTTCTGAGGTGAAGACCCTGAACTTTTTCATTGAAATGCTTACAATACAATAAAAGCTATACAAAACATTTCTCAACTAAGTTTTATCATTTCTTTTTTAATCGATTGACGTGACAGGTAGAGTAGTTCTTAACTGCAGAGCAATATTATTGCAGATATCGATGATCTGAGAGCATGGTTCGTCAACAATAGTACCACAGTCATTACGCGGCATTGTATTGATACAAGGTCATGCCTCTCAGACTACGTGAACTTGAGCCTTATGGGAATGCGAAATGAACAAAAAAACCGCGTATAACGAGTCTGATAAATATTTAGTTGAATATATAAATACGTACAGCAAACCTTAATACCGTAAGAAAAGTAGCAACGTTTCCCGTTTTCGCTTAATGTAACAAATACATTGAAGGGGACCCAAGGGTTTAAGTTTAAGGACCTTTTGCAACAACTAATATTTTTACATTAAATCATAATATAAACAACATCTGCATAATCATCCTTGATTCTACACCAAAATGACAGTTCATCAATACTGTAGCAGATACAACAATATAAGTCAATACAAATCCTAACACAAAAGACCTTGAACACGATTCAAATATGAATGACTGTTCAAAATTTAATTCAGCGATAAAATTTGGTGCAGATGTTTCATGGCGTCACATGTATGAGCTTATAAAAACTATATTACATGGAGACAAGTGTCAAGAATAGAATGCTGTGCCAACGCCCATGTTAACGTTTAACGTACCTTGAAGGTCTGCCAACTCGAGAATTTTCAAATTGTTGGTTTTGAAAGAGACTTATTTACTGACAGCGTTTCGTTAAAAAGTATGGCTGTAACATAAGTATAACATGGCAATCTACTTTGCCAATTTAAAATTTATTTCTCTCTTAACTCTGGGCAATATATTGTCGACATTCGAGCTTTAGATATCATTATTTTACAAAAAAAAACTTGAATCAACAATTAAAAGGCAATAAACAAAGTACGGATAAGGTCGAACTATCAAACTTTTACCTAGTCCCGACGTTCAAGATCAACCCTTTACTTCGTACTGATCTGTATCCACGCCTAGTGCAAACATATTAGGCCAACTTCATTAGAAGGGTTAACAAAACTTTATAGTAACGTGCAACCTACATTACTAGAGATATCATCCCGCCAAGAACGTTCCATAATTGGTTAATAAGAAGAACACATGTCATCACAAAGATAAAGTTAGCCATCTAAGGCAACAGCAATGCTACTGCAGTATTTTTATGAAATCATACATTCTCTACATGTGCATACAGTAAAGATAGACCATATTATGGGAGCGTCTCGAATCCTCAAGGGCATCTATTATCCTGCTGAGGCCCACGCAAAGGAAGCTTTTGTCATACAAGCACATAACACCGATGACAATCTAGAATTCTTACGTGTCTAGAAATATTAAGAAAGTCAGATAGCTGCGGTGGTAATCTTGTCACGTCACCATGAAGCGTTTTAATCCGGCATTTTGATCCTGCGCCAAAGTAAATTGGTTGTGGGCCGATAATTACGACGGAGATTACATTCATGTCATCGACGGAGTTATTTACATAATCGATACTGAAGCAGAATTTTAAGGGTATACAACAATCGCTTATATCCTTCTTTGGTTTTGCCATTGATTTATTCGTCAATGTCAAGAACATCCAGGCTACTATTGTAAAATTCGATATTTAAATTAAGAAACAATTATATATTCAAATATTCTATGACATAATTCAAATCATTTAAGACCATGCATTTTGTTAATTGAATTTAAACACATTTATTATGTCGTTGAAACTTTAGCCACAAGAATTTAATAAGAATTTTATTTATGAGTTTAATTATTAAATACATATGTGTCCTCAGAATAAGATGTAATGTTGCCATGATGATAAACATCACATTCTTACAAATTATTATCAAGAATAAGAATAGTGCGCAAACTAAATATTATTTTCACCGCAAGCTTTCTTTTCATTACTCCTATCGTCCAGAGTTGTCAGTCTAACTTTACGTCTACCTTTCTTTTCCAAAAGTTGAATGAAACCTCTTTCATTTCCTCGTATTACGTTCGCGGTTGTCTATTGTGCGGAAGTACGGATTCATTCAGTTCTTTCTCTCTTCACAGAATTCGTATGGTTTTCAATTCTTAAAACTTCCTTTTTAATATGTCTCGGACGATTGAGAAGTTTACTTACACGTTTTTGTCATGGTTTCTGCATTTTGATTTGGCTAGCTTAGCTGGCTATGAATTGCTACGGATAGGTCTTTAAGCCTGTTAAGTATAATATTATAAGATGATAATAAAAGCAACTCAAATTCATTCTCTCCTTTAAATTTAATTGGACTCTAGGGTAGCATTTTTGTATCGAAAGTTCAAGAGTACAAAATGTTGATCGTCTAATTATATTTTTTTCCGGGAGCATCTACTACGAGTAAATGCGTAATCCTACAAAGAATTACTCCGGCAATCACCATTTAGGCCCACATTAATTGACCAATGTCATAATATGAGTAGTTCCGAAATGTCAATCTAATTTTACTTGAGATAGTGAATTTTACTGAAATGGATAAAATTGACAAATTCCAAATAGAAGCCACCATCTAACGTCTAAAATTATTTGCTCTTAGACATCAAATAACCTGCTAATATCAACAGATTCATGGTTGAAGGAATACGTAACGCTGGCCTACATTTAGCCTATGCAAATGTACAGGAAACCGTCAGGGCTGGAAGCGGTAAAGTAAACCGTTACAAAGTAAACCATGTTTTTATAGAACCAACAATACAGTGGACAGTGCGATGATAAGGTCAAGACAAGTGACATTGTCGTATCATAAAAGTTAGGACTTGACGTTTGTCACCGAAAGTAGATGGTCTTAAGGGATCCATGAATATCAGTGAATTTTGAAATGAATATTTATATGAACTACTATTTCTTTGTCTGTTTTGATGTTATATTAATTATATTATGAAGACGTAGCTTAAACTTTTCCCTAAAACTTCTAAGGGATACATTTAGTCCTAGTATCCTAATCTTCTTCTTGATGGGGATTCCTAGGATTAAAACAGAGCTTAAACCGTGCGTAGACCTCTGTCATGAATTCATCACACACCATCGAGAACATCGTGTAAATCGATCACCGTTATGTGCTAATAAAATTTATTTACTGCTGACTTTTCGTATATAATCATATGCGTATTGCATGATGATTGATTAGATACGAAAATTCAAAAAATGTATGATACAAAAATTGTGATTCACTAATTTATTCCACTCAATCGATTTTTCTCATACATTCAGCCGCTTGCTAGACCAGTATCAAATCTAGGTAAAACTGTAAAAGGCCTTGAAAACTAAATTCGTACAAAAAAGCTTATTTGCATATTCTCCATTTTTATTAGAATTGATTAGTTCTAGGCTATATTCGTATCGGTTATTAAGTCATTATTCCATTTTAAACGATTTGGAGGCGTACGCCGAAGCCTAAATTAGATTTTAGTTAAATTTACTGAAAAGATGATGCATACGAAATGATTGATAACATTAATGAAAAAAAACTTTTTTTTTTTAAATTTGTACAAACAACAAATTAATAACAGATAGAAATAATAGAATTGAGTATTGTCCGATTGTTGGCATTAGTTTTACCACGTATTACGTAGGACTCAATAATAGCATCGGTGAAATTGTGAGTACATACTCGTAAATAAGAGTGCTTAATAGTTATTATGGAATTTTAAGTGTTATATGAAGCAAGTCTTTTTTCCTTCTTCAACCATGATCGCTATAAATAAAATCTTCGTTTCTTGACGGCACTGTTATTTGACCCCTTAAGTTTTTTTTCTAGATGTATAAATAAAATGAGGTTAAAATAATTAATCATTGCTAAACGCATGTTAAACGATACCAGTATTATGTTTACACGGTACATTAGCACAGATTGCTTAAAATAATAAAATAAGATATATTATCTGTCTCGTTCTTTCTGGTAGCGAAACATGGCATCACGCCTGTAATGTCCATAGGGTAAGACGGGGGTATACTGTTATATGTGACCCTATTCGCCATCTACGAGGATAATCCCAAACACGGAAAAACCCATTGCCTGTCTTTGGCTAAGGTTCCGTTTTGTCTCTTTAATGTTATTAGCATTGTCAAATTGTTGAAAAAAATACACCATCACATCACCTCAGAGTTCAATGATTTCATATGACCTTGCATACGTGGAATCGTTCGAAATGCCCATATGCTTTCTTTTTTATATTATCTTTTTGATACTTTTCCTTTTACTTATATCAGCATTATTTGCGATCATTCCTTTTGGTATTGGGTTTTTTCCTGTAGGAAGTTTATTCGAGCCCCTTCGCATAATTAATAGTTTTAATTTATCTTTCTTTACCTTTTACTTTTTCTTAAATGTAGGTAAAGAAACCGGATGTTATATTAGTATCTTTCCTACCGAACCTACTATCTATATCAGATATATACGAGTACATAAGTTTATTATTCTCTTCCTTTCCTTCTATACAGATGCTCAATTTTCAATTCATATGACTATACAATAACTAATAAATTGTAAAATCACACTAGTACCTACATAATTTAGATCTATATTAATTGAATTTTAATAAATGCAAATGACGTCTTAAAAGTAAAATGGATAACAATTATTAAATCAATTCGTATTGTATCAAATAAATTTAAGTAAGTTCACGGACTCCAAAGAAACGTTATTATATTATGTGGCATTTAGTATATAAGTAGAAGGAGGATAAAATATCAACTTAAGCGGATGGTCATTTTGTATGCAAATATTATATAAGAAAGCAGTTAGTTCTGGTTGATGGCACTGCCCTTAAGACAGGTCCGAGTCCCTAAATATCTAACTGAGATGACTAAAAAGTCCAGCAATGACGTCAGCATGACTGGTATTAATCAAAAAACACGTCATTATTCTTTTACAAAAAAATACCACTTTAACTTTAGATGTTCAAGTAAACTAGAAAAGTTGCAAAAAATGGTGGGAACATTTACAATTTTTGACTTACACCCAAAGTTTAACGAACTCGCATAACAGGAGATTTACCCAATTAACAGTGATATGTCATAACAAATAAAATGGGTGTTATCTGAAAGGAATTAATCAAACGTAATCGCATCTTAACCCTGAATCTGTCGAGGTAAGGTAAACATTCACCGTGAATCATCAGGGGTCACTAACACAAGAAACCTGTTACAAGAATGCTATAATTTTAAAACGTGAAGATGTTTTTTCGGTTGTTAGTCAAAAATATGGCACTATTCCTGGAAGCTCCAGCAGGCAGGTTTTAAAATTCCATGTTACAACAAAAAATAGGTCATCAACTCAATGTTTCAAAAGAGATATCACTCATGTTGTCAACCCTATGTTATACGTGAGATACTTGACGCAGGAACTTAACGAGATTTTCGAATATTACCCTAAGCTTATGGTCAACCATTTAGTTTAAATATGTGAATATTAAGTGAACCAATTTATATTAACTAAAAGGGTTGTAAACCGCGTTATGACAGCTGTAAGCTTAGTTTATTTTTGGTGAATTATAAGTATCTTATTATTGTTACACTTATCGTTTCGTTGACAAATAACCTAGTGTCAACATAGTTTAAGCCACTTTTAGACGTCTGATGTGGCTTTGTGATACATAATTGAGAACATTTCTCAGGTCTGTGGTTTTCCTTCAGCGTTTTGAGCATGATAATTAATTTATAACACGCCAATGACTATGAACAGTGGTGCGTACCCTGACTTTGAACCTGTGACTAGGCAAAGGCCAGTCCAATGGTCATACCACTAGGCTATCACTGTTACGTTATTAGCATTATAAATTATATATAGAACTATGTCATTGAATAATTAATGCAAATACCAAGTCATAACACTTTCTAATAAGCTTTAAAGGAAAACTTCGTCACCAGAATCTAAACTTATGAATCAATACAGCCACCTAAGGCCCACGGCAAACTGCAGCCAAACCTCAATTAAAAGAAATTATCATTGACAAGAAATATAAATCACGGTGTGATTCGGTCCTGTGGTTCGGAGATATTTTTGTTATCGTCGCAGGATTCGACGTGTTTCCGCTTGTTCGTTTCGGAAACTTAATTACGAAATGATCCTTTGGGATTTACGAGGTGCCAGTATACGGTACGCCTTAATAATGTAACACGGAAGTGTAGATATTGGATTAATTGCGGGATCTGCGCTAGAGTTTTGCGCATTGGGGCTTGATCGGTTTGATAATTGATCATTGTTATGAGGGATTTTTACTATTGCAAATTCTTTGTTTCAAGTACACTTCAGCATAGTCAAAAACCGATTACTCATCTTAAACATACTTAATACTACTAGAGCCTTTTTGAATAATTTTCCCATCAACATGGGGAGGCGACTTCTTCGAAACCAATCTATAGATTATTATAAAGTCATATCATCACTAGGTCAAAAGGTAACGGTGTTTATAGTCGTTAGAACTAGGATAGTAAATGTGACGGTACGATTAGCGCAGTGGTCGATATATCGGCTGCTGTTTCATGAGCCACAGGTTTAACTCTCGGACGGAAAAAATATTTGTGTGATTTATAGAGATTTTTTCCAATTGGTATAGCAACATTAGATGCAAGGTATTACGGTTATCAAATAATTGGGTAAAGATATTTTTATTACAATACGGAAATGACAGACATAGAATGGCGTACTGGGCCGTTGTTTGTTAAGGCTGCTCACAGACCATAGATTGGGATGATAAGCCATGTATAAGTAAACTCAGAGAAGCAGATGACTCAGCATCCGTGCTTTTGTACGTCAGTTCATTTGTTTTATGGAATATTTTGTTGTTGCTATGTCAAGTTACCTACTGGCTTTTGCTACTCTGCGATATCTTCGAATTTAGACCGATATAAATGTATGCGAACTCAAATAACTATTTTGTACGTAACTATACAGACCTTATGCAATTTCACTAAAGCCCTTGCTTTACGGTGTGTTTGTCTCGATTACGTAAATAAAAAATAAAATTTAATTTTTTTGGCCTATATTACGCGGCACAATTTAAGGATTCTAGCGATACCCCATACGTACTAAATTTGTTCAGGCGTTTCGTAGTTATGGTGGCATAACGAGACTCACAAACATACATAATTGTATATACATACTTACGTACATACATGAACGATAAAAAATATAGCACTCCTTCTTTTGGGCAGTCGTGTAAAAAGTTCCTCTGTGGCTGCATTGTAACTTTTTCGTCGTAATTTGTACTTACGTCGCGTGTAACGTATTAGAGTGCAAGGATTTACCTTTAACGTCCACGTCATAAGTATAAAAAAACAATGACGTGACACCGTTCCCGAGGTATGCATCGTTTACCATATAAACCACTAGGTACCTTAGGAATAAAAAAATATTACAAAAAAAATTTAAGAACACACATTATATTTCGAACACAGTGTGGGAACACTAACAATGTTTAACGAAAACATTATTCACGAAGATATTCCTAATTGAATTTTGATTGGAACGGCGACAAGTTTACGAAATGCAAAATTTACGAACTGTTACTCATTTATCAATGCTAATTCATCATTCAGACTGAGCGATATGCCTAATGAATGTTTTATAAATAATTCGAGAGAATGCAAAAAGATTTTGTGAACTAAGTGATTTAATGTTTACATGATATCATATTCTGTAAAATTAACTTTGTGCATTATTGAATTAATCAGTCTATTAATTTCAATAGTCCAACACATTTTGTTTTATTCGTCCGATTTATTGCGGTTGTCATCAGAATTTAAAAGCGGCTTAACCCATGTTTTATTTATATTTCTACAAAATTACCTACATTATGTTAATACACAGGCACAAATATTTATTATAAAAGCTTTTTAGTAGGTTAATTGCATTAAACTACCAATAACTACGGAACTTTCTTGAGCTTAAAAATCCTAATTCGTTATAAAGAAGAGCTTTGATTTATTTGCTTTCGAACGGCATCGAAAGAAATGTTCTATCATATATCAAAACGTTTGCTGACACTCTTGTTAAAGTTATCTTCGCCTGACCGCAAACGTGGGCGCACTTTATTACGTATCTCTAAGGAAAGGGATTGATTATTTATTGATTTGAAGAAAAATTTACACTTTGCATTCCTAAAAGGACTGACGTCATTGCTAAAAAACGGAAATTAGTAAGAGATGATGATGCCTTTGGGAGTTTGGGACCAACATTTATTTTTATTTGCAAAATCCCACTGGATGTAGGTACCTATTGAAAGCTTTTGTATTGTGTTTTTGTACAAAAGGACGAAAGGTAATTACAGAGTATGGGACAATTGATTGGATCGGTGACGCTATTTGAGAAGTCATTCAACTTCACAAAAAACATAACATAGCCTAGAAGGGATAGGCAGAGGTGTACACAGTTGTACATCGACATTTCACCAATTCTGTTATTAAGTCCCATGTAATAGGTGGTGAGCCTATTGCCATCAACCAGGCACAATTCCACACTCTGAGCTGGTACTGAAAATTTCCTAACAGAAAAACTCAATAACACTTTGCCCGACCCGCGAATCGAACCCGAGACCTCCTGTTCAGCAGTCGCGCTTGGCACCACTAGACCAACGAGGCAGTTAACTCACAAAAAAGATACGAACAAATACTTCTTCAACCTAAAACAAATTACTTATACGTTAAAACAAGTTCAGTCCATTGCAAATTGACCTAGGGTAAAATATATCTAAAATTGCATATTTACAGTTTTTTTATGAACCGTTATAACAATGAGCCACCTTGTTTATTTAATAGAAACATTAGCAATAAAAACACAAGTAGCAAAGCAGTTAAAAGTACTAACAGCAAAGGCCCCTAACCTTTAGCCGAGATTACGGTACTGTAAAAAAACAAAGAAAACATTAAACCCAAAAAGGATTTATTTGCCAAAAACGGGAGCCCTCTCCGACAACGAAGTATTATGAATTTCTGACAAACTGAGTGCATGATCATTGACCACTTTAGCATGCGGAATAAATATGAACTAAATATATTTGTACTCAATTTGACATTTGAATTAGCAAGCAACGCTTCTACTTACTGCTAAAGACATACTGGGCTGTTCTTCTATGTATTATGCTCTTGTAAACATTTTGTTTTAACTGTTTTTTAATGTTATTTATTGTATTATCGAGGTATTGACTATAGATAAAAATTGTTCCGAGTTGTATGTTATAAAGTCCTAGAGAAGAAAAACGCATTCAAGAAATCAAAAATCTACCGCGCCCAGTGCAGCTGACTGACGCAGTCCATTCCTACACCCCTTCTTATCAAATCCAAATAAAAGCAACACAATATATAAATAATAAAAAATGGAAATCACACAAAAAGCAATAAGGCAAACAAATTACAAAGGCTTGTCTTTATCTGAGCGGAGATTTATATAATTCAATCATATTTTCGGGGACCCCACACACGCACTTTATTTTGCAAGCTTTATTATATTTTGCATTTGATATATACCATTGTGGTTTCAATAAAATCCTTCAAAGATAATCTGAGTATTATAATAATTCAATAACATTTGAGTGGAGGAATCATAACATTATAAACCTAATTCTGAACATTGTTTCCTTTGTATTTGAGTATCCGGAAGGAACATAGCGCCCTAGAATGATTCTTTTTTTTTTCAAGCTTCCCCGCACTAGTATCTTTGCTGAGTCGTAAGTGAGTTTAGACCCGAAACATTTATGTGCAAGCCATACAAAGTATTTTGTAAATTAAAAGCGGCTGTACGCCAAGTTAGCCAGCCCTACGGGTAACCGGGGTACCTTCTTTTTTGTTTTCGGGGAAAACATTCAACAGGCTGTCTTTGGGGAGAAGACCAGGGAGTGCGGGATTTATACCTTACTTAAACCACCCCGGTGGTTCAGCACCTTCAGCACTTGAATCCTCTTAAGAGACCAGCTCCGGAACGTCCCTGTGCAACACCTGTTAGGGAACGTCCCTGAGGAGACTACAGTAGTGTCTCCTCAAAGCCCCTAAACTTGAGTACCTATTGGCTCGGGTACCAACGAAATGATAGTCGCTTTATAGTACCTACATTGCACCATATGTTCAAAATATTTTTGCTTATCATAGACATACGACGCAATGTTCTACAAACTGACAAGAAGAATAAGTACGCTGAAGAACTTCTATAATAGGGTGACTTCCAACCAGACGAAAGACGAAAATAATTATTCTATAATTTTTTTCTGTATTGGCTAATCGCAATTTGCGCATTACCATTCGATCCTTTACCGTATTGAGATTTAAACAGCCAATGAGCGTCTCACAACAAGCCAATAAGATCGCTTTATCCTTCATATAGGTACCTACCTACGTAGCTGTACGCATTAGGCTTCGTCACATAAAATTTAATTACTTTATAAGGCACATAATAAAAACATATTACTGTGCACAAATAAACTGAAGTAACTAACTATGTGTCATTTAACCCTCAGATGTGGAATGACGGCATCCGGAGGTTTTTAAGTAGAACAGTTTCTAAGAAGCGAGAGAAACTCATTCAAATTTCCCTGCCACAAAATAGGCTACCTAACATTGCATGAAATTGTGGTGAAATCGCTGTTGACCTCAATAAATTAATTACGTATAATAAATGAAGCTTTAAATGTTAACACTTACCTCTTCGTTTCATAAATTAAAATATGATTTAAATTTCTACTTACTTACTAACTTATCCGGTAGGAGAATTCATAAAAAAAAACTGAATTTATTTGTTAGGTAGATAATGGCTAGCCGGATATTGTGAAACAAACCATCTCTAAGCTACCAATACTAAATTAATGAAGGGAAATGATTATTTGAGAAAAATCGTGGTTGAAAAGTAAGTACCTAATTATCTACAACAAGGACCTAATAAACTATTTATACCATAACATTTTTAAATATTTATTTATAATCATGAATCAAAAACAACTAAAGGTTTGAATGACATCAACCACCGACAATTAAACAAAAAACAAACATTAAAACTTAAGGGAGGAAATGAGCAGTCGAATTATATGATGCACTTTAAAAAGATTAATTGATAAAGAACAAAGAATTAAATTAAATACGTCAATGACCAATTATATTATATCACTTAAAATAAGCAAAAAAACATAAACTAAACCCACAAGGGAGGAAGTATTTAATGAGCATAAGGAATAGGTACCTAACCCAAAAATTTGAGTTTGATTTTCGATTCGAGCTTCAATATTTTACCGCATATTTCATAGGTCTGACTCATACAGACTGTGAAAAAAATTTACGTGTACATTTTTTATGTGACATCGGAAGTTCAATAATCTTCTAAATTACAATATTTATTAGAGCTGATGGCCATTCGAATATAAATGCGTCATATATATAGGTGTTAACGTCTTGTAAGTACCTATATGGCTATATTGTTTGTTTAAAACTCAATAAAAACTACAGTAATGGGATTATAAGGTCTTAAATATGGAATTAAATCTATTAAATGAAATATCTTGCCATAAAAGTGAAAGGCTTTATGAAATTGAATAATAATTACAGATTGAGTTACGAGTATATTGAGACACAATTAATTTACTACAAGCAGTGATAGCCTAGTGGTGTGACTGTTGGACTGGCAAGTCAAAGATCGCAAATTGCACACGCACCACTGACTTTTCGACAGTCATGTGCGTATTATAAATGAATTATCACTTGCTTAAAGCAGTGATGGAACCCAGCACACCTGGTATATAAAGTCGTGGTGTTCTCGATAATGTGTAAAGCCATGTCAGAGATCTACGTGTGGTTTATACTCGGACACTAGGTTTTCATCAACCATAATTGCGATAAGAAGAAGATTTACTACATCAGTATCTCTTTTTCTCTCTTTAGCCTTCTCTAGCCCTTTCCCAATTTTTTGAGGTCGGTGCAGCAAATCGTCTTTAAAGCTATCATGATAGTATTTTTTTTAACAAATAAGTATGTAAATGTAAAAGTCATCTACACACTATCGCATACAAATAAAATGATCTACTGAAATGTTTAATTGTACATATATTATGTACATTTGTCATTGTTGACATTTTAATTAGCCTACATAAATTACATTTTAAATTTACAATCATACCGTAATTGAATTAACTCTTTTTTTGTGTACCTATAACAAATGACATAAGCAACAACAAACGCATCGGTATTCATTTCTGATAAAAAGCCCTTGTTTTATTGTCATGATATAAATCCACTTAAGGCGAAGATACAGGCAAAATCAAATTATGCGTTTCATTTTAAAATATTAGTCGATTACAATTGCATCGCTTGAAGTTCGATTATTAACAGCTTTTTAGTGAAAACACATCGTAAAACATCTAATGGTTGTTTTGAAGATTCAAAAGATGGCTGGTTTCGGATTTAAAAACCAAATAAAGTAAAGGATTTTATCAATTAAACTATAATCATAAAATACAGGAACCACTTTCATATCAAAAGCTTTTTATATATTGCCCTAAACGCCCATAGATATCTTAAAGAATTCTTCAAAGATAGCTGGCATTAAATATTCTACTGTATAAATATAGAAGATCGATTATCCTGATTATTATTAATATAGATAAATCTTTGAAACGCATTAACGGATGCATGGCGTACTCTTAGGTTATATACATACGTACATATTTGTGGAAAGAAAAATATGGTTGTGAGCAGAATTTGAACCTGCGCTTCCCGGATAAATACTTTAGGCGTTCTGACCACCAAGCCATCTCGACCTCTGCTCACTACCACTAATTTTTCTTCCACGTTTTTAATACGTCTTCTTTAATACGACTTATTGGATATACCTATAGGGACTGAAAAGATAGCAATGACGTCACCAGATATTATCGATATTAACTGAATTGAGAAATATACGGTGCTCATCAGTTGCATCCTCTGGTTGATAAACAATCGTTGAGGTTAAGTAAACCAAAAAAACAAAAGCACAAAAAACAATATCTTTAACTGTCCCATAGAAAAAAAAAACACTACTAACATAACTTTATATCGAATCCTTACGAAATTAATCGCTCATCTGCAGGTTATGGGTATAATTGATTTAGCTTTGACATAATCTAAAGTGAAAAACCTAAAAAAATGTTTTAACTATAAGGAAGCTTAGGTTTTGATAAAGGTCAATCTTTTTATGGTAAAATCTTCATCCTACGCGTTGCAACGAAATGACCGAAAACCAATTAAAACGCCTTGTGCATACCGTAACAGGGAGCAATTATCCATGTGATCGATAATCGAGCGAGTAATTATACGCCAATTTTATCGACAAACCGAAAAAAGGCTTAGGACCTTGGGTCGACAAGAAGTACGATAAAATATGTAATCTTGTTTTTCTTACAAAGCTTTCAAGTTGTTTCAAACCCCACTACGCGCTCCACTGAATTTTCTTAATAAAATATTTTCCCTTACGCTAGTATATCTCGTATGAAAACATATTTTATGGCTTACTTTCTCTTATGCCATCATAATCAATATTTTTCTTTGCTCCCAAATAGTATTAGTATGTTTTTCTTTTAAATACCATGAGCAATTATTTTCATGTTCAATAACAATGGATAGATAACTCATTTTATCAGCGAAACAGTTTTCTAAAGTATAGCTATCCATACCAAATATTCATTATCATTCACTAGCTCTGCCCCGCTAGTTCACCCGCTTTCTGCCCGGCTCCTAGGAGTTGTTGTTGTGTTGATGTTAAATAGGTTATAATTTTGCTCAAAAACTGGGCTATTACATGAACAAAGATTTTTTGAAATCCGATGGATAATCCCAGAGATCAGCGCGTTGAAACTAAAACCAAACTCTTCAGCTTTATTATATTAATATAAATTAAGCTGATATCAGATACATTAAAAGCCTTCACCGCCGAGAGTGCATTTTATTATAACTTAGAGCCCTGAGAGACTAAATATAAATCATGAATTACCAAAATAAATATTTGATAACATTTTCATTTGGTATTGTTCAATGAAGCTTCTTTACCGAAACACTTAGCGCAGTAATATAACCCTGTAAATCCAATGTTTTGACTTCACTCAATGCGGTGTACAAAACTGGCTTTGCCTGCGACTCCACCCGCGTCAGATTATATTTTTAGCTGCCAAAAGGGCTAGAAACTCCAAGTTAGTAGCTGTGATCCCGAAACCCGGTAAAGTTGATAGACAGTCTGGTTTTAGTCGGGAGGAGACTGGCACAACATGAGCGAAAGATTTCCACTTTCAATAACGTAAGTTAATCTTTTACTAAAAAGAACGTACAAATTGGTTTTTCATGTTAACCTTAGGGGGAACAAAATAGTCTAGGTATAAACAGAAATAAGTAGAATTTTAAAAGAAACACGAGGACATGGTTATGTAAGGGAATATATTATGAAAAATAGCCTATTCCTTCTCTAGGTAAGTAGGTAAGGTCTTATCTATCTCCTTGCCAAATTGCATTACGATTTGTTCAGCCGTTTAGTCCTGTAAAGGTAATAAACAAACAAACATACAAACAGAGTTACTTTTGCATTTATAATATTAGTATGGATTTACAGACACCGTTATAGCAGGTGGGTGAATCATATTTCTGCGTACCACCGGAACCAGTGCAAGGTGTGGTGGAATATTCAACATACCCACTTGCCCTTCACTTGTATTCTGATACGAGTGAAGTTTCGTTTATTGCAAACGTATAATTTTTATGGGAATATCACTTTCAACGGTGCCGCTTAGGGATCTATAATATTATGACAGCATGCAGCATCTGTTAAAATAAAGATTCATCAATCGTGTCACTCCATATGTTAGGCGTAATGAATGTATTCCTTGCGACCTCTCCACGTAGTTATGCATCAAAATACATCCTAACTATTTGGTATAAACATAACCAGTCCTTGACTGTCCCAATTCAGGGCCTCTTCTCATATCTATACATATAATAAAACAGTAAAAAAACTGTGTCTGTACATTGAATATATAAAAAAAAAACAATTGAGGGGGGTTTAGAAACAATAATAGCACGAATCCAAAAAAATAATTCTGTCTGTTTGTCTGTGTGTCTGTTTATCTGTTTGTTTGTACACGCTAATCTTCGGAATTACTGGACGGATCTAAATGTTTTTTTTTTGTTGTATAGATATTAAGTCTGGGCAACATATAGGCCATAATTTATCTTGGAAACTTGAACACCTGATGCAGAACCGCAACAGACCAGCTAAACTATAAGAGATACAAAAATGGTACCGTAGCAAAAATTGTTCCACGTGATGAGAATTTTCTGCTGAGAGAATAAATTTGAAGATCTGGAACACCTGATGTGGAACTCCAAGAGCCCAGCTACACTATAACATATATAGGAATGACGTTTTAGCAAAAGTTGTTCAATCTGATGAGCACTCTTTGTTGACTTATAAAAATCGAAGATCTGGAGCACCTGTTGTGGAACTCCAAGAGCCCAGCTACACCATAACACATATAGGAATGATGTCTTAGCAAAAGTTGTTCGGTCTGATGGAGGGGGTTTAGAAACAATAATAGAGCACGAATCCAAAAAAAAAAACTGTCTGTTTGTCTGTGTGTCTGTTTGTTTGTACACGCTAATCCCGTTGACGCTGGCATAAGCAACAGGATCCGCGTACGAAGTCGCGGGCAGAAGCTAGTACAGTATGAGCATGATTTATGCCAAGCTCCAAGTTAAATTACTGTGGGTTAGCGATTTCAGACCATTAAGTCAAGATTTCCTCACGGTGTTTTTATTCGCCGTATATCTGTGATGTCTTAGTGAATATTACGTGTGAAACACATTGTACATAACCAGTAAACCTGGAAAGAGACGCATAACCCGTTGCGCAAGCGGCAAAAACGGCCCGAAATCAATCGGCCACCACGAAATTTGGAATTAAAGTAATGGTATTAAATTATTTCTGCGACTTTGCTTTCCCTGTATTGTAATTTCGGGAATTCCCTATATTCTTTTAGGTTATCTCGTATTGCGCTTGTATGCATGTCACCTAAATAAATGGGGATGTGTAATCAAGATTGGCTTTACAAAACCCTGGTTTTTACGAATTTATTATTTTGTGTAACTACTTTATATTGTATAAGGACGACATCACTTTGTCTTGGTATTAAATAAAGACCTTACAGGGGCTTGGTCCAGTTTTATTGAGTTTATTGAAATTCCTGATCTACACGTCTGTCCTCTTTTAAGTACGAGTACAATATGTATCTTAAAGTAATGTCTCAGAAAATGACGGGACACGTAGGTGTGACGACTCATACCTATGTACTTGCTGTCCTTTAATGAACTAAAAAAATATAGTTATAATTTAAATATGAAACCTATTTGACATGAATTACATGTTTAACTGTGGTGGCAAAAATATTCTAATGGGTTTAACTCTACCCGACACGAAGCTTGGGTATTCTTTTTAAATATGTTACGAAAGAAAGTACCCTTTAGTACCTGTAACTATGTTCTAAAATTTGTTTAAGGCTGTTATGTTTTAAGGGTTCTGAACGCCTAAACAGATTGAAATGTCTTTTAGAATCGTTACATTATCCAGGGTAACAGGCTAGAAAGATTTAAAAAAATATATAGTGGCTATGGTGCACAGGAACGTGTGAAATAATATAATACACATGTGTGCCTTGTGTGTATTATATTTTTGCCATGTGGCAGGCATGCTTTTTTATTTTATTAATTTCATCTTGTTTTATTACAGTCTAGAAGAAAATAATATAATTAAAAAATTGCGCATAAATATAATCCAGTTCAATAGAAAATCATTAGCAGTTACTGGAATAAGGCTCGTTTACTTGTAGTCTTCCATCCTTATGAAAATTAATCTTACCTTTGCCGAGCACTGACCATTAGTAAAGATATCATACTTAATCAATAATCCCACCAACAAAAAGCTTGAAGTAACCGTACGTCAAACAATGAAATGTCTCGAATGTATTTCATACAATCCACATTTATACACTATTAAGTACGCTAATGTCGGATTTGAAGACCGAACCCCAATAACACACGGAATTAAAATGATAAAAATGTCCTGGGTTTTGGAACGATGCAAACATTTTTAATTCCTTAGGTAGGTACACATGTTGTAACTTGTAAGTAGTGGATTATGTATGACTGTTATACTGAAGTGGATATATTTCTAAAACTAATTATTTTTACTTAAAATTCTGCTGATCCTAAGGTTTGTTTGGACCGCCTAGAGCGATAAAACCGCCCATTAAACAATTATATTTTTGAGTAATTTAGTTTTAATGTCTCTTATTTATTTTCGTGTACAATAAAGAGTGTTTTAGTATCGTATTGTAAAGCATCTCTGAAGTTATACCGATACAAGTACCGCGAGCGGGAATTTGCCTCCGCACCCGGGATTTTTAAGTGTGGAAAATCCGTCATGACGCTGTGCCGGTCTTCTACCAACTAGAAACCACTAACCTTTACCTAACCTTACCCTTTACCTGGGATCGTAGCTCCGCACCCCTGGATAAGAACTTTGGTCAGCGCTTAGTTGGAATCCACGAAGTGTGGATTTAATACCCAGCTTGCGGTCGTATTTTTAACTACCCACAAAAATATGACTTTGTTATGTTCATTAAATGTGATCCTACATATTCTGTACACGTTTATTTAGCTCTGTTTTAAGTCAAAAATGCATAAATAAAATGTTGATGAAGTACAGTCATGCACAAAGTCGGTAGCTTTGATGGATTTATATACTTACCTACTGAAGTAAATTGTTTAATATTATGTACCTTTTATTTAAAGATAATACAGTTGTGATCCAGTTAAGTACATACATATTTATCACGCCAGTTTCTCTGTTTGTGTACTTATTGCATGAAATATATAATCTTCAACACGGTGACTGGATTTAAACTTAGAGAAATATACTAAAGCTGAAATCACTTTTTCGTGATAGAAATTATATTATTCCTGTAGATTCAGAGCCAAAAAATGGCCTTTTCCAAAACATATTTTTATCAAATATAATATATTTCTTGAGAAGATGTTTTGGAAAAGGTTAATTTAACTTTTAAAGCCGTAATTACCGTGAATGGAAATCCAAGGGTACATATATGAATAACAGTATATTCCTAAGTAGGAATACTTTTTTTCTGTTCTCTAATCTGTTAGGTACGTCTTTTATCCAGTACCTCCACGCTTGTAGAGTTTGCATTTTCAAGGTTAACTACACGGCGAGAATAACTTATTTTAAACAAAGTTCATATTTTCAGAACTAAACTCATTTTAGATACACATAATTTCATAAGCCAATAACAAGATCGAATCTATTTAACTAACCTACTAAAACATTAAATCAATAAATACAACAATAGCCCCAACTTCTAAAATAAGCACTCGAACAACCTTGAGTCCTACACGAAACCCAATGAAAAGTTAGTTATTGACATAACTATAACTAAACATCAATGAATCAGACAAGTGCAAGCCTTAAGAATCAATTAGAACTATTCACATCACCCTGATTCGGTCACCTGCTAAGTAAATATGTAAACAAACGTAACTTGCGCCCACTACTAGTTATGAATGAGGCTCTTGCACGTCCATTCATTTCTTTACTTCAATAATAGATTCGAAGTACTTTTGTATTTTCCTAAGAGTTTTCTTGTTACTTTAATACATATTGATTATTTGTAAAGTGTGTTAAGATGTTAAGCTTCTTAATATTAGCTAGTTTGTCCTTGAAATTTATATTTAAATCTCTTACTAGACAAGTAGCCAAACCATATACTGAACAAAAAAACACCGCAACCAATCCGGAAATTAATTGAATTTTGCCATATAAAATTCTAATAAATCTTATTTTAACCTAAAATTTAATTATTAATCATATGTGTGATCTAAGAGCGAGGTCATTGTGCGCAAGCGCTGAGATGTGCGAACGCATGAGGACGCAGGACATTTTGCTATAAAAATGTGGGGTGACCCCTTATGGCCACAGTATCGAACGAGGATCGGAAGGACACAGACATGAAGCTGGTGAGTCCTTGGAATTTTTGTATTGTGCCAGTGCGTGTGAAAAAGTATAAAATATTAAAAAAAAGAAACAGTGAAAAAAACATATCGTTTTCAAAATTGCGTTTTGTGCTTCCCCATACTTAAGAAAATTTATATTGTTTTATTTTTGAAGTATATCAATTTGAATTTCATATTTAATCGCCCTTAATAATATCTTTCACATAAAATATTATTTAATTTCAAGGCATATTGATTGCTAACAAGTAGCTACAAATAAAATATATATTCTCCAAACTGATTAACTCAGTCAATTTAATTCTAGATAAATTTTTGAAAAGCATTAACGCATGCTTAGCGAACTCTAAAGTTATTATATTAAATGGAAAAAGAATACGGTCGCGAACAGGATTCGAACCTGCGCCTCCCGGATCTCAAATCTCGGAATCAGTCAATTTAATAAAAGATATGATCGCAAATGAAGAAGTGTTTAATTGAGTGTCGTCTCTCGCGTATTGCTCATTCCAAGTTAATTCTCTCACGAATCTCAGTCTTGTTACAATTAATCTTCATTTAACTTATAATTTAAAGAATTTAATATTAAGATTGAAATTTTACTCGAAATAATTAAATCTAACTGTAAAAACTGTATTAACTAATCTTGGATTTTCGCATCTAATAAATCTCATTGTTTTATTGCGCTAACATTAATTTAAACTCTCAGATTCAGTATTCGATGTAAATCAGTGATAAAAATCTTTAACAACGTAAACGTTATAATTACTGTTCTATATCTTAGTTTAAAATCTAACTACAGGATATAAAACTCACACGGAATCTTCAAGTTTTACTGACCGACCAGCTTCAATTAAACTTTTTATGTTAATTGTTCTCAACGACTTCTTTGTAACTAAGTATTGTCGCAATAACCGCCCAAAATAATAACCAACAACTTATTAAGGACGTGTTTGATATCATTCATGGTTAAATAATGATATAGAAGCACATTAGGTACATTTAATCATAAAAAACACCATAACATAAATTACTTTACTAAACAAAACATTTATATCTTCCCACAGTTACTAGTTTTCACGGCCATCTTGGCGTTCTCACTCGCGGAGGAAGAGATGAAGAAAGATGAGATCCTAGATGACTCAGAAGCCGAAGCGAGCGCAGCCATCGAACTTCTCAAAGAAGGAGCTGACCTGAACACTGCCGCGAGTTCTTACAATACTTACGTGCCTCCGAGCCAAAGGCCCCCTCAGTGGACCGCACCAAACTACGTTCAACCTTCAGTTCCCCAGAACACATGGTTCCCCCCAAAAGAGGAAACGAAACCGATCCAGCCGATCAATACACAAGTCCCCGCAAACGTGCAGAGTGACTACTATGATCCACATCATCATCATCACCATCATCAACCACCCACCTACCACCCACCTACCACTACAACACCAGTGTCGGTGATCAAGAATGAACAATACTTTGGCGATAATGGATACTACAAATACGAGTAAGTTGATTATTTTATGATTATCGAAATCTTATACAATTTTTTTTAAAACTTTTAGTTATCCATTAATCTTTACCATCGCAAGTTACGAATGTCAGTACCCCTTTGTTATTGGAAGATATCCTTGTATGCAATTGAAAGTTAAGCTTTTAACTGATTCGTAATCATCGATATATACGAAACCCTTATATTTCCGAAAGCACACATACATATTTTTTTTCTAAAAACTTATTACGTGGTTCTATTGAAAAGTGAGTGTTTATCACCGACCACCCTTCGTAAACACGAGCAAATTTTTATATATATATTTTTATATAAAAATCTAACATTTCTCGGTTTTTATGCTAGATTATGATAATGTTGACATAACACTTGTACAAAAGACTATAGACTACAAACTTAAATCTAAGCCCACGTATTCTCTTATTTATCTACTTGATCGAGTATTCGTAATGTCGACTGCTGATATATGGTATACATCTTAACTTTGCAAGTGAAATAAAGTAAATTCAAACCGTCCGTAAGATTAAACAAAATAAAAATCGTTAAAGATTTAAAGACATGTCCCTCTTTAAAAAAAAACTCTTTTTTCGTTATAGGTACATCCGTTAGTAAGGATATAAATACAAACCTATTTCTTAACGCACACTACAAAAAAGTATGAATAAACAGCAACACACGAGTCCATTGTCCTTGACAATCTTAACTCGGTTTGAAATTCAAGAATATTATGCAAAGAAATGTTATTATGACACAACCCCTAACGGTCGCCAACGGTGCATTGTACAGGTTTCGCATAAAATCTCGGGTCATCTTACCCATAACTGTGCAGCACATCGGATCCCCAAAAAGGTTCCAATCGAAACATAAATTCGGGTACCATAATAACTGTTTAAAAATCGTCGTCATCAGGTAAAGATTTCCGAATATTTTTTGCAGTACCGTTGTCCCGTTGAGTTAAATTTATTGGCTCATAATTTTTATGATATCTTTCTCTATATTTGAATTTATTTTAAATAGCTTTTCCGTATCGAGAATGTGTTTCTGATAAAAACATTGAATTAATGATGAATAAATTAACCGCACAACCTATTTAGCTACGTGTAAAAGTCAAGTTTTTGGTTATTGAGACAAATTCCATACACGGTAGTTAGGTACTCCTTCCTACGAATGATATATAAAACGGGTGTATAAAAAAGGTACTATTCACATCCCGCAATGATGGTTATCTTTATGGTGTGGCAGGCCTTGAAAAAACTAGCACACGGAACGCAAAGAACACGTACCAACTTCATATATTGAGCGTTATCCTGAATCAGTACTTTGTCGGAAGTCATCCAAGTTCTTCTGATCATTATAATCGTATCACCAGAGAGAATTTGGGATCTCATTGATTCTGTAATATTCGTTATTTATCCCATAAGTTACCAAGACGATTCGCGTGACTTTTTTGGCGATTTTTAATCATAAGTTGCCAATAGCTTATGGAGATAATACATTTCAAATACATAATATTTTAATAGATTTTTTACTGATTTTCAGCAACAGACATAAAGACTACTAACCGTGTTGTTACCCAACATTCTTCCATACAATTCTCACTCGTGTTCAAAAATCAAAACCTTACGTATCTAAACTTACTATTCATCGCACATCCGCTGAAACTATATAATTATTTATTTTCTTTAGATACGAGATCGCTGATGGCACCCACGTCGGTGAAGAAGGTTATTACACAGACCCGAAGCAGACAGACGAGAGCCTTGTCAAGAGGGGCTGGTACTCCTACCGTGGAGCCGATGGCAAGACCTACACCGTCACCTACTGGGCTGATAAATCTGGCTACCATCCTTCCGGAGCCCATCTGCCTACTCCACCACCAGTACCTGCTGCTCTCCAGGAGTGAGTCGATGAATCGAATTAACCCATACAAAGCAAACTTATGAATAGGAAAATACTATTGGAACAGTACCCCAGGGTCTCCCTAAATTCTAGTTTTCTTTCCACGAAAAAATATATTATTAAGAGATAATTATTGAAATCTTGCATTTAAGTGGTGTAGTAGTCAAGAACAGAATATAAATAATAGTATTTATTACTCTGAGTATTACAAACTTTATTGTATTAGAAGCACATAGCTCTACCTTCATTAATATTAATCAAAAGTGAAATAACAACGAATACTAATCAGAGAGTACATAAACACTATTATTTTCCTTCGAATCGAAATCCTAGAAATACAAAGACGGCTTCGCGGTGTTGTTGGGGCCTTATTTTCCTGAACTGGGGGGCGTGTTGTTGAGTGAGTTATAGCCTCAAGTTGTTTGTCATAGCCCGTAACAAATGGCGACAAATAACAACAACATAAAACAAACACAAGTTTTAGAAATAAACTTGTAAAAACGAAAGTGTTTTCTGACGTTTAGATGACCGTTATTATTTCGGCTTAGAAGTTTTTATGTCGAAAATAAGTAGCGTGTGACTAGCATAATTATTTTGATATTATTATTATACCGGTTTATTCTAAAAGCAGATTCACCTATCTAGTCCGTATAAATATGTCGAGAAATAATAATATTCTCAAGCTACCGTTACGGATTCCAGTTTTTTGTTTAGATGTAAAAACATAGCTTGAATTTACAAACATTATATAAATTATGCATATTATAATAGGATACTTTCTTTTTGTGTCAATATTAACATAAATAACTATACTTAGCTGAATAAACAACTGGAATAAAAATATAATTATGGATAATTATTAAAATAATATTAACAATAAGTAAAATAATTCCTACATCAAAGTAGCGTCATGCAAACGATAGTTCTATAAGCATAAAAGCAGCATTTTTCTAACATCTTATAACACGTAATGAACACTAAAAAATTACACATCTCAATTATAAAACAAGTTTAACACATCAAAAGACATGAGCCAGATATAACGAAATAAAAACGGCGAATATACAGTTACATTACCAAATAACAAATGACATGCCACCAAATAAAGTTCGTAATATGAACAACGAAACATTAAGAGCTTTAGCTGTCCGCCCGCTTGTCACATCAAATCTAGAATTAGCATAAAACATAATAGATGCTGGGTCAGGGATGTTAAATAGCTGCTTAAAATGTTACATTAATCAACTCAAAAGTATTATTATTCATTCATGTGTTAGTAAAACGGTTTTGAGTCAAATAAATACGAATTTATAAACTCCTATACAAAAAAAAGCATTAGTATTTTACCAATGTTACTCCAGCACTATCGCGAGATGGAAAACTTTTATTCCAGTGTAGTATAGGTGAACGAAACGGCGAATGAAATTACGTCATGATATCATTTATAGTAATTTAGTAAAATAAGAGGTAAACAAAAGCTTTTAAAAAAGCAATAACGCAACTATATAAAAATTTAAAAAATTGAATATAAATATTTGGCACTCCAAAATATAACTGATATTACGGTGAATAAAAATCATGACTATTGAGAGACTTTTATGAGACATTCACGTTATCTTGTAAATAAAAAAGGCGTTTTGTTGTTTTATATCTAAGTCCCTGTTCGATGACATAATCGTTCAACCTCAAGATCTCCGATTAGGGATTTGTAACGCTTTAAGACAACAATTTCAGCCAGTTTTTGAGCAAAATTAACGTGTGAACTCGTTCTTTTTTTTATTATGCAACCTACTTCTAACATCATCTTTGCTTCTCAATTTTATATAAGTAACATTTATTTTATTGTTACAGTGCCCTCGACAAGGAAAAGGAAGCTGAGAAATACAAGCCACAATACGATTACCCTACCCAGACTCCTGCACCGGTCTACTACCCAACTCAAGCACCTGTCTACAAGCCAGAAAAACCAATTTACATACCTCCCCAAAAACCTATTTACGTTCCCCAACAACCTTCTTACGTTCCGCAACAGCCAACCTACCAGCCTCCCCAAAAACCCGTCAATGATGAGCCTCAAACGTCTTACGTTCCCCAACAGACCTACTACCCACCCCAACAAACCTACAATCCGCCCCAACAAACTTACAATCCACCCCAACAAACCTACAACCCGCCCCAACCAACCTACAACCCCCCCCAACAGACCTACTACCCCCAACAACCAACCAATTACGTTTAAACCCTAAATAGATAGTCCTAAAGTCTGTGTTATATTAATTTATAAAACAAACAGCGACCGTGGAGATTATTTATGTATTAACTGTGACGATGTCTCCTGTACATTAAAACGTCTCGTGGTAACAATTTAGCGTTATTGGTTAGAAGTACTGAGTAAATGATACAACTTTCTTGATACTTGAGCTCATAATCGTATTAAAATAATACTGTCATGAGACCAAGTCTGTTTTAACACAGAAACATCAAAATACAATAAAAATACTTCTGAAACATTGTACTGTTTTTTATCGATGAATTTTAATGTACAGAGATGCTTAGCTCTATAGGTATACGAATAATATTACCTCTGAACGATTTTAGTGATGTAAATCGATTGAAGTCAGTGATCTTAGTCACGATTATGAATTGTGAATTTGATCACTGATCGAGGTATGTCAGGTTTTGTGATAGTATTGTATGTTCAAAGCCAGTGATATGTGATGTATTGGTAATCAATAAATAAGTTTTGTATATAACCTCTTGTTGATTTTTTATAAGTCTCCCTTGAATTATACTTTTGACTTGAGTAAAATTTTTATACTCGGTTTTTTACAAGATATAGGTACAGTTATAATAAAACAACTTTTAACCGGATTAATCGCGTGTATTATGACGTTTCGAACACTTTGTAGCGTTCGTGGTCGCAGGAGGACCCCGAACGCTGCAAAGTGTTCGAAACGTCAGGAAAAACAATAAACCAATAATACACGCGATTAATCCGGTTAAAAGTTGTTTTATTATAATGTGTAGTGATCGCGCAAACCTAAGATATTACTAGATATACAGTTTGCCGCAGGAAAACGATAGATATATAAAATGATTATTGGTAATTAAATTAAATTATATAAATCTAAATGTATTTAGCATTAAAATTTCCACAGAAATTTATATTATTTAAGGCATTCGAAAGAAATCATGAAAAAATATCAAAAGAAGTAAAGATTACAACATGATATGTTATATAATGTAAGCGTCCAATTAGGAATTTAATATCTTCAAATAAAATGAAAGCAAAGACATAGCAATTTCGGGAACCGATTAAATTCCTTACAAAAAGAAATGCGAATGCAAAGAAGAGAAAACAAAATAAGCACTTTTAATTACGTACGAAAATGTTCACAACAAGAGTCCCATGACAATGTTAACGAGTTAAAAAAGATAATACTAAATTGTATCCCTACGGAGCTGGTAGTTAAACCGCGGTAGGTTTAAACCAAAATTCTTCAGAACCGGTTTTTTCGGCCAATGACTCGACTTTGACCATTACAGAACTTGCATCACTTTACGGCCCGCAAATTTGGGATGACCGCATAAAAACCTTCAATTTATCGTGCAATTTATCGAACGGTGCCCCTTCGTATCCGCCTCGGGGATTTTGGATCCCTTTAATTAATTAAACTCAATGATTCACTTGTTCTTTTTGTATTTCTTTCATTGGAAACACTGTGAATCAATCGCCTTTACCGAAGCTGCTATCGCAATTTTCGAGAATATAAATTAGTCATTTGCTTACACGTCGCGTCGAACAACATCAAGGCTCGTGTAGGTACTTGAAACGCTAAAAGCGCTTTAAATCCAAACAGAAACACATTTATTTCTAAAATATTGTCATTCCTTTCCCCTTTTATAGTAACAATCATACTCGTACCTATCTGAGAATACTGAATCGAATGCGTTCACTCATAAACATTAAAGACGCAGGTATTTGAACACACACCCCAATCCTGCTTACGTAAATTAACCTTCGACAGAACTACCAATCACACGTCGTTCAAAGCGGCTTTTACTTCGCAGCCCTAATTACAAGCTGTGTCGACGCAGTATCGGATACGTGATAAAAACAACAACGAGGCAAAAAACGTGCAACGAAGAAGAGAAACGTTGTCCAAACGATCTCTTTCACGAATGCCTGGACACATCTTGCGTGCGTATAAATATATGCGGAATTCATTTTCATTACCAGTCTATTTTCCACAAGTGCGATAGTGTGACGTGAAAATTGTTATCAAAAACATTCACAGCTTCAAGAAAAATGAAGCTGGTAAGAGGAAAGTGTTTGTGGTTTTACAGTGTGAATGGATTTTTATTTGGATGGTTACAAACCGTAAGTTAATATTCAAAATGACATAATTATATCATTATTTTTCAGATACCACTAATAATTTTGACGATAAGTTTAGCAGTGGATAGTAAAGCTCATGAACATTTTACATTCCCACCTCAATTTCAAATGCCTCACTCCGGTATGTTTACATCTGAGAAAAATCCTTACTTGCCACCTGAGGCCCATACTCCTCTTCCTTATTTCCAAATGAATAATATAAATAAATTGCCATTCCCATACCTTCCCCCAACCGCTACAAAGGCCCCACTGGGATACCCTTCTCCTTTTCCTATGATGTTTTCATCAACCCTAAGACCTATAAAAATCGATGATAATGATGATGACGACGAGGATACAAAACCAACAACACCATCACCACCACACATACGGAAAACATTTAATCGCACCGAAAGAATGACAAACCAAATGGCAGAGAGAAGAGAAATGAGACCTATACCAAAGAATTTTCATCATCCTATAGATAGAATAGATACCAAAATTCAATTTCAACTTAACACTAGCCCTGATCCTTCTACACAAAACGGGGGTATGCAAACTATGTCACCTCGGAGTATAATCATATCGGACATTCAGAGAGACCACAATATGGAGCAAATGAAGGCAGCTAGTTTCCAAAATCCTCAATACGTGCCACAACCAAGTATTTTCATATCTTCTACAACAGAAACCGCAATACCCATTCTTCGTTTATCAAACGAAATGGATTTAGATGGAAGCTTTAGTTACGAGTAAGTAGTACTACGTAGTTTATTGTACTAGATGGATTATAGATATTGTGGAGTATTAATAATATCCCCTATTTTAGGGCTTTAGGAGCAGATCAGACCCATTACGTGCAACATAGTCGCATGGAGAATGCGGGTGCTGGTAAAGACGAACAAGTTGTAGAAGGATCTTATTCTTATGTTGGTGATAACGGAAAGACATACACGGTCCACTACATTGCAGATTCGAATGGATTTAGAGCGAGTGGCGATCACTTACCTGTCGCGCCACCAATCCCCGAAATAATTCAGAGGTTCGTACAATTATAATACTTATAATATATTTCTTAATCATTAGAATTACTGTTACTATTTTGTAAGTAATAAGCTCTCCATTGTAACGACTAATGGTCCACCATTAATTTATTATGCTCTTTTATTTATAGAGCTATTCAGTACAACTTAGCAGAAGAATCCAGAAAGCCACCACACTTAAAATCATGGAATGAGGAACAACAGGAAAATGAATTAAGCGAAAGCGAAAAACGACATCAGTTTGCCGTCGCACCGCCACGGCTTAATAGTTTGTTCACAGGGAAAACACCTGAATCATTCTCACATAGTTTTTCTCAACAATCTAACACACAAAACAATTTTGTAGCCGCAGCTAGTTCACAAAGTCCAGTTCAAACTTCTATTGACTTCGCAGATCAAATGCAAAATAAACAAAACAGTGGAACAATTTCCCCACAAATAACTTTTCTGGCTTCACAAGGTGCTCACGTTCCGTCTACGAATACACCACAACAAACAATAAGTAGAGTATTCACAACTGAGAAATCAACAATGCCACAGTTAATAAATTATGAAGCAAACATGAAAGAGTCTGATCAAGAAAATAATAATAAAGCTTTGTGGAGATGGCAATACGGCCTCAATGCGAATGCCAATCAGAACATGGAGAAACAGTCAATTTCAAGATCATTCGGAGCAGATGACATAGTAATTAATTTTAATGACATGACTCCGGAACAGTATACTAAAATGATCAACCAACAACTGGAACCTAATATGCGGGAAAATCCTGTAATACCACTGCAAGATGAAAGCTCTTACACCAAACAAAAAAGATTTAACAATGATGACAATAATTCAGGCAATAATTATCAATTTAACAATGGTAATTTAAAGCCAGAAAATCCTGTAGGTAATGAGTATAACCTGTATTCGACAGAAAATATTACTCCTATAACTTATTCAGTTGATTCATACAAAAACCAATACGAATCCAAGAAACACTATATTTCAAACATAAATGATAATTCTAAACAATTTCAAAATGAAGGCAGCCTAACTTTTCGGCCAAAACTTATTACCCAACAACAATTCATTCCTCAAAGTCAAACGGTGACCCAAAACTACAATTATGATGAAGATAATTTTGAATCTAGAAGAACAAAAATATTAAACTCAGACACATCAAACCTCTACGATATGAATTTAAATGTTATACCCCTAAATAATGAAAAAAGTCTGCAATACAACATTAAACCCAAAATTAATGAAATCAAAAATGAATCAATAATAACTGTCACTCAAGAACCATCCACAACCACAATGCCGTTTACAACAATGAGCAATAGTTTGAAATTCACGGATTTTATTATTCCCGATGACAAGGATAATTTTAAACCAGTATTCAGGTTTACTGAACCTCAGCCTGAAGAAAAGACTACAACAACAACGGAAGCAAACATCGAAAATGTATTCGAAGAAAACATATTCTTGAAAAATCTGTTTAGAAACGATAAAAATGACCATGAATATAATAATAAGTTAAGGGAAGAAAATAAAAATCCGTTCAGAAATGATAAAAACGATTATGAGATTATCAATAAGATAAAAGAAGAAAATAAAAGTAAAGTGAATCTTCAGGTTAAACCTATAGATACCAGAACTGACAAACATTCAAAATTCATACAGTACCAGTCTAAACCAAACAATGAGGTCAAAGGCACAAAGAAGAAACAAGCAAGCGATATAGCTGAGATGATCAATTACATATCAAGAAATCAATTTGAATCGAATAAATTAAAACTAAAACCCAAACAGTCGCCTATTAATTATAAACAAAAAAACGAAATGCTTTACTACACGCCCGAAGAAAGTGAAGATATTATAGAGGAAAATAACCGAAATTATCGTACGCTACAGCAACAAGAAGAATTACGCGGCGTAATAAAGAATTACAAAGTTTTACATCGCAACAATAACTATGCAAATGTAGAGCAAGACGATGTTGACGGATTAAGAAGAAATTTGAGTCCACCGCCATTAAAACCTGTCAATTTGCCACCTTTGGGCCGAGCAGGACCATCGATGAAGAGCTATCTGCCACCAATATATGTGTAAATAACAAAAACCTGTGATTTGTTAGATTCTTTGTAATTTTAATATTTGTTTTGTAAATATCGCTTTCATGCATTTATTAGAATAAGCATCGGAAATAAACGTTATATTAAAATAAAGGATTCATTCACTTCAGTATAGGCATCCACAATAACATAAAAAAAATCATCACATTTGAGTTTAAGGAAATACTTAGTCGACCCAAAATACTCTACTCCGAACTACAATAAAAACGCACGATAATTTGAACAGCTTCAAGTACCGTTATTAAATCGTAACTATAAATGTTACATTATATATTAGAAATTAACCAAAGAGCATGGCGCTGAAAGCATAAGTAAAGATCGCGTGCACATCTCAGATGCATCATCTCGCCGTCGTCCGTACTGAAAGCGTAACGAGAGAAAAATTTCTAAGAATGGTTAGATCCATTATCTCTAATCTGTGTTAAGAATGAGAATAAATCTTTCTATAAGGCAATTAGAATGACATTTACGTTGATATTGTGTTAAATAGAATCTTTATGGATAATTTTATTATAAACTTAAAATCCGCAAGAAGATTTCTATCTACGGACTATCGCGGTATTTCGTTTTCGCCTTAGCAAATTTATTTATTTTATTAGTCATTTGATGTCACAAGCTAACAGATGTCACATCCAAAACACTTACAAGATTAATTACTAACAATTTAATTATAGCTCAATATACAATTTGATGATCATGTACAATTTAGCACATTAGGCGAGATTTTCTAGCATTATTATAATTAGTTGTTAGTTTACAATAGAAATGCCTTAAGAGACCGCAAATATTTAAATACCACACTCTGCTATTAAAACAAAACTCGACAAATAGTAGTTGAATTCCGTTTTATGCATAATTTTGGGTAATTAGTAAATTACTTACCGTTAGTAGGTCAGTTGGTTTTCTTCTACCAACGTGTGTATACATACATATTTAGCGCTGTGTTCTTATTAAATTTACAAAAATATATTCAAATAAAAAATAATTTGCAAAGGAATATTGTGAGAAAAACGGTTCGTTAGCTACAAAATAACGTTATATAATACCATCAAAGAATTCCAATAAAGTTACGACTTGATTCTTTTCTGGACTGTATCGAATATATATTACATTCTTATATGCCGACATAAAACAAAACAGTAATTAAATCCCCCCAAAATAAGAATAATCGGATAATATTTTTTTTACTAAATTCGTTTTTTATAAATATAAAATTATTATTTGCGCCTATTCAATAAAAACTAACAAGCTGCATAAAAAAACATACACAATATTGGTACACGTAATAAATGAAAGTCCCTGGACAAATGTAGTCTTTATTGTGTGGCAGAAACCTATTAAAAACCCTATTAAGTTGTCTTCCAAACCCATTCTGTTTCATTGTTGTTGAAAGCTTTGAGGGAGCAAAATTTACTAAAGCAATCCAATTCGTATATAATCCTACGAGTATTTTGTTGAACATTATTAATTTATCGTTAAGACGATGGTGTTAGATAGTTTTGAAACTTCTTCTTATATTTTATATCAACTCATCTTTCTTATTTGTATATTGGTACTCCACTCCACATAACCCGTAACTATTCCACTGCAGGGCAAGGACTTCCTCTCATATAGAAAACGCTTTCTCTCGAGCATTAGGTAATAACCAGGCTTTTTTTTTTATGTGGAGAAATGCCCTCGCATACCGCTCTGACACGGGGAGACAGAGCGGTTATGTGGGACTCGAACCCACTAAAACTCCACAGTATACCTCCTCAGCTGCTTGAGGGCGGGACGCGGGAACGCTCTCGCACACAACCGCGAACCCGCCCGCAGCCGTCCGTTGCCGGACTCCCTCACGGGGTTGGGTATTGCACCCCCCCGCTACGGCACACCAGACTAATGGCGTGCCGCAACCACCTCGGAGACCATGTGCAATGGGCGCCAGACGACCCCGTGTCTGGACGCCCTAGGTCCCCTGCGACGGGTCAGGTCTGTGGCCCCGCCGCCTGCCACTACGGCCGCAGAGGATAGGGAGAGCGGCGCCTCGCAATACCGGCACTCCTCTTCCCCTGCGGCCCCACCGCGTCCGCCATCCAACGGTGGCGGCCCCGTCAAGGCCGCGGTAGGTAGGGAGAGCGGCGCATCGACATACCGGCACTCCTCTCCCACCGCGGCCCCCATCCCTCAGCTGCGGTGCCGCCCATACGACGCCGCAGCCCACCTCAGTTGCGACACCCCCCATAAGGCCCGCAACCTACGCCGGCGCCGCTCCAACATGGGCTTGAAGGCAAAGCCCTGAGGAGCGGCCCTCCTCGGGTTCCGTTAGCTTCACCGTGGGTGACCAAGCCACGGCTACTATATCGTGGCTTAGCGCTCCCAGATCAACAAGTTATTAACCTTCGTCGTATGTCTGTCTTAGCTTAACAAAGAAAATGCATACTATGTAATCGAAGAAAAACATTTAAACTCGACCCGTTGCGAGCCCGTAACCACTCGGCCATCAGTACTGAAGGAAAAGTAAGTATAGAGGAGATAATAAAATAAAACTATTAATATAAATTAAAGAATAAGTCACTTGAGAAGTTCTGTACCACTGTCGAATGTAGAATTACTTGTAACAATTGCCTACACAAACGATGAATGAAACAAAAGACATTCCCTAACCAGACGAAAATCCGCGTCGACCTTATTTTCTTATTGTGATTCAAATTACGTTGGTTCGCTTTTATTTCAAACTTAATTAAACAAAAATCTACCTCCTCATTAAACATTCGACTTGGTGTAATACCTCACTGGAAGCTTTGGTCATTTTGTTTCCATTTGCTAATTAAAATTTATCCAAAAACGTGCTCTACTTTCTGGGGAGTAACGTATATTTTCGAACTGTATTACCGTGTTTCACCTTCTACTAATCTTCAAATCTCCGTAACGTTGACTAATAAAAAGGAATTTCAATAAACATGTTCTTTATGTTCAAAATGTGAAAATTTACATTAATAAACAAACAACCTAAAATGTCAGTATTTTTATTAAAAAAATAGGATTCTTAATTCTAGCATTGCGATTACTAATTTTGTTTTCTAGAGCAACGATAGCTTTGTTTGTCAAAGGTTTTACCAAAAATGGGTATAAAATACAAAAATCTAGTCATTCATTCAATATTAAAGTGTTCCAAAATTAACAATCTCAATGGAGTCCTATATCCATATAGTACATCTACTAACATTGCTTACCCCTTTTAATAATATCAGTGCATTGGCTGCATCTGTTCAAATGAACCCGCCAAGTGGCGTTACTGTAAGCCCTTCGCTGCCAGCGTTTCAATTAACAGAACGAAACCTTTTAGGATTATTACACCATCAATGAATTCGGACAAAATAATGTGTCTTGTCAATTTAATCTTTGATCGATTTAGGACCGAATAAAAGTACTAAAACATGTCTGATTATATTCAAATTACGCACAAAGAAACTCAAAATGGAAGATTATTTACTAATAATCTAATTCAAGATATGTCTTTGAAAAAGCATTAACGCATGCTTAGCGAACTCTAAAGTTACAATATTAAATGGAAAAAGAATACGGTCGCGAACAGGATTCGAACCTGCGCCTCCCGGATAGATACTCCAGGCGCTCTGACCAACTAAGCCATCTCGACCTCTGCTCACCACCGCGAATTCTTCTTCCATATTTTAACACGTCTTATGGCGACGTCATTACAATCAATTCAGTACTTACAAGTGACCGAACTGCAAAGTTAATCGTGTCGACCGTATTCTTTTTCCATTTAATATTGTAACTTTACTAATAATTTAATTAAAAGAATATTTGAAAGTCGAAGATTAGTTGTGAGAGGACTTTAAAGGTGGTCCGAGGGATTCGAACTCAAACATTTATTCTCAATCGAAGTGTACATAATGTGTCTTAATAATATATTGGAAACTTAAAACTTAGCGGCCTTTTACAGGCCTTGCATAAATAGTATTGTAATAATAAAATTTAAAGTTCTGCTTTAAATTAATGTGCATAAATATTTAGTAACATATTCTTAGATCGTCGTATTACGTAGGTTGGACGGACGAACGAATTTCGCATTTAATCTAACAGTGGACAGTTAGGATCTGATTTAAAGATTACCTATCATCCTCTACTGTACGCATATTGATGGCATTACATTGTACATTACATGTTTCCTCGAAACTCAATCCTAGGACAAAATCTTAAAAGAAAATGCACATACATACATCACATTGAAATTGCTTCTAAAATCAATTTCAATCAATTCAAACCCTTACGACCTAAACAGTAACAAGATTCCTATATAAATAAGGGCTGCAGACATTTGAGAAGATATCTATGTACCTACTCACTTATATAAATAAAGGCTGGAAAACTGTAGACACAACTGGCACACAATACGCGCGTCTGATTGCGTCGCGCCTGGAGACTACGCAAATTACACCGTATATTGTAGCAAACCTCGTTTGTACCAACGTCTTCTAATCATAGTTAGTAATGTAAGATTGTAGAGGAAAGAAAATAGGAACTTAGTTTCAGCGCTAAGAAGATATTGCGAAGTATCTTGGAGTTTGGTAGTAAAAAGTTATAATTGACACTGACTTATTGATTACGTCACCAAAAGACATATTTAAATATGAAAGAAGAAATCGGAGGAGTGAGCAGAGCCCGAGATGCTATAGTGGGCAGAGCCTGGAATATTTATCTGGGAAGTGCAGGGTGGAATCCTTCTCACAGACATATTTTTCTTTCCAGAAAAAATTATAAATTTAGAGTTAGCTACGCATGCGTTAATGCGTTTGAAAGATTTATCTAGAAACTGGAGGGTTTGTTCTATCAGTTTTGGATATATGAGTAAGCTTCTAGTGTAACCAGATGCAAGTGGATGCCAGTTTTTGAATCGGAGTGACAGCCATCTTACCTTTGCAAACCAACGTACATGCTATCTCGAACCTTGTAAGTTTAGCCATGACATTTCATACGCCGTATTCGGATGATCATAGTTTAAAAAAAACTCCTGCAATATTGTATCGAAGACCCATCTGATGATGCGTTTTAATTCTAATAATTTAATGTAAAATATCATGATATAGGTAGGAATAATAATAGATGATGTGTGATCACATATCACATAAACACAAAAACAAAACAAAGCGCCATAAACTAAGTTGTCCCGCCATTGCATAGCACAAACAACATTTTATCAAACCCGCATCGATTTACTCTGAACGCAAGCCACATAGAAAAGGACATCAAAGTGCTAAGGCAAATAGATACGAAACATACGGAAAATATGTAAATTTTAATGCCGTGGTATATAAGATCAAAGTAGAAGCCACAGGAGCCGACTGATTTTCGCCCAACATCGGCATTTTCTGTTTTTTCTTTTGAATGTGAAAGCCCTTTTCATTTTCACCGCTTTTTAAGTTGCTGCTGTTGTTATGTAGTCCTAGTATAACATTCTACATTTGCATAAAACTTACGTTCGGTATTTTTATGGCTTCAGTACATATGATGTTGAGAATTAATTTGTTTTGTGGGTATATTAATATAATCAAAAAACAGAAGTTTATTAATCAACAGATATTGTTAACTTTTCAGATGAACGTGACTTTTTTCTTAATATTTATTGCGTTTAGACGTACAATTGCTTTGGTAATACGTCTAACATTTCTGTCCTTTATTTTTAATAAAGAGTTTACACCACGATTACGTATCATTTCTTAAAGGTACTATAGAATGTTCAAAATCGCACACAGGTTTATTATATTAGGAATCTGTACGGTTCGTTCGTTATGCGTTACTTTAGATTTTTTGTTTAAGATACACAGGGTGCTTGGGTGTACACCTATATATAATATTGCGCATTTGGTGTGCAGATGATTCAGAAAAGTAGAATCCTTAAATGCATATTAATTTATTATTAATCAAACGATCAAAATTGCGATTTTCTGCTTGATGCTGCATCAGTATACGACTCAATGCCACTTAGATAATCACTAATCGCCGATTTTAAAAGTAAGTTAATATTTGCTAAGACCCTAATTTCTGCAATTCGGCTGTTATTCAACAAAACATTAACAACACGGATGAGCTTGCGAAGCACCCAAAAACACATGACCGCCATATTAAAATGTATTGTAATAACACTTATCCCAACTTTAATTTGTCATAAACCGTTATCTATGTAAACGGACGAGCCATAATAGTTTCAGGGATCATAATCTGTTATAACAAGAATCTATTCTCGTTTATTGACTGTTAATCATTAAACCCATTACGGTTTCTGTAGGAGCGCAACGATCAAACTTTGCCTATAACCGTTATGGGCAACAAAGGTTGCGTAATGTGGTTTTGTCGTGTCGAGGGATATTTTGAGAAGTTAGCGCTATAATTTGTGCCTTTTCAACACTTTCGGTAAACTTCTGGTAAACAAGCTTGGGAAATGTTCCAGTTTTCAATAATTATAAATGAGAATGATCTATATTTTCTTAAGATTAATATTGGAGTTTCTATGAGTATGGCTTAATTTATTAGGTAGGTACCTAAACAAAACGTAAGTCTTAGGTTTTAAATCTAAACTTTTAAGCAAACAAAACTATAATTTTCTATAGTTTCGATTTCGGTATTAACATATTATTAAAACACAATGCCGAACTGTCGGGAAACCAAAACACTAAAATAAAAATATTTACAGTGAGTTAACCAAACAACATGATTTTCGACCTCCGAATTCGAACTCCCGATAGATATCGACATATTCGTATTTGGAGAAGACCCTTAAATTCAAAGAGATAACTGTCACTTAAGGAATTCAAGTGAGATGACAAATCAGTCTCATTCAATTACATTCATTGGGGCACAAACGATACAAATTTAACCAATCATCCTGCTCAATATATGTATGATTGACACCAGGCTTAATACCATCTACATTCATCAAAGATATCACCGTATCATCTCACCCATTGCAGAATTTGCAGTCATCCATGTATAATGTTACAAAGCGTCAAGTAATCTTTCGTCTTCATATAAATCATATACCTAAGTCTATCGCTGAGTTCCTATAATATCTTATCAATAGTTGTTGGTTACTATGAATCAGGCACTATTCTATTCGTAGATACTAAGGAAGCGTAGTTTTCATACGTAGCGGCGTAGCGCGTAGTACATTACAATTTTATCGAAAAAATACGCATTTTATTTTTAAGTTTTAGCTGTCCTGTCATTAGATATCACAACAATACAAAGCCAATTAGATATACAAAGCCAAATCTTTTTGATTTATAAAGTACTAGCTGTGCCCCGCGGTTTCACCTGCGTTAATTTGAGTAAAATACCTACTAAAATATATTCTAGCAGTTCCCTCCCTCCTTATGACCTGGTGCCTTGCACATCATAAATGCGCGTGGTACTTGACAATTATTTTGTTGTGGAGTTATTTTAAAACTATGATATCTGCTACGATATTTATTGAAATGAAATGATGTTAAGGTCAATTTTGTTCAAAATCAAAAACTCCGTCGAAAATAATGCATTATTTTAGAACAAATGATTACCATAAAAAGTTATAATGAGTCAACCTTATAAGAAAGACATATACTGTTGCGGTTTTTTTTTTTTAAGGGGACCTGTGCTCATTGCCCGCAACGAAAACTCTCAAAAGAAATATTTTTTCCGGTTTTTGCAACATTTTTCATTGATGTTCCGCTCCTATTGGTCGTAGCGTTATGCTATATAGACTTTCACGATAAATAAACTATCCAAAACAAAAAGATATTTTCAATTCGAACTAATAGTTTCTGAGATTAGCGCGTTCAAACAAACAAACTCTTCAGCTTTATAATATTAGTATTGATTAACACACTCTTGAATTTTTAAAACATTGTTTCTGTTAACAAACGAAAGGAGAACGTTGACGAACCCCCAGAAACATGTCACCCATGTCGTGACTTTTCCCCTTCAGTCAGATTTCGGCCGGCCCGGGATTTACTGTTACAAACTTTGCCAATATCGAGTGAATCAATTTACACGCGTTGTTTAAACAAATAGCAGTCGATTTTGTTGATGCTACGAAAATCCTATGGGCTTTGTGACTTCATGGATTTCAGTTATATCGAATTCCCTTTGTTTTGTAAACATTTGTGCGTGAATTTTATCAAATCAAATCATTTATTCATTTTTATTCGAGTCGTAGGTAACCATGAGGAAGATTAGAAAGCTTGGACAAAACGTGCTGTTGAAGGTTGTAATATCTTTGTGATCTTCTTCAGTAAAATTAATATTTATACTAGACAAAATTTATCGAATATGAATACATACGCTAATTAGAACCGTAGATAAGAACATTATACCTATAATCATTGGTCAGCCAACCGTCAGCCAACCAATCATATAAAATTACTGCTGAATAATTTTTTTCTTATCAAGTCAATCAGTAAATCACATTGTTCAATATTCGTAAAGCTATTACTAATCTATCTGAGCAGCCATCATCAATAAAGTTTATGACAAACACGACAGGCTGACTCAACTCTATGTGTATCCTAACCTTGAAACAATAATAAGAGCTTTTTCAAACGACACGTTTTAAAACGATATACGCAATCATGAGAAAATAAATTGTCTACGAGTAAGCACAGTGCGAGCGCACTTCTTAGAGACCAAGGCTCTTGTGACTCTTAATTAAAAAAAAAAAATCATAATCATTTTTTATAATATTTTACCAATTCGTATTGTGCAGTATTTCCAAAACCAAATATGTGTGCAAAGTGTCAGCTCAATCAGTTAGGGGGCACTGATTTAGAATTCAGTTGCAAGATTTGTCTGTACGCATACTAACTAATAATACGTTTATCTTAAATAAAAGTTCAAAAAATTGGTGTCTATAATGATTCAAAACTATCAAAACGTGGCTATTAAGCTATTATATCAATATTAAATAAGCTACTAAAAACGCACGAGTTTTAGACAACAAACGCTTCATATGAACAAAGCTGTTGAACCATTTTAGCATAATTAGATAACGCAGATCGTGACATATCGTGAGTCAGTACGGTAACGGAAGCAAAAAAACTTAAATATAAATTCATTATTCCCTGATTACAATCAATATGGTTATTATTAATAATATCTGATTGATCTGTCACACTAATTTTTTTCAATAAATTATATCTTCACACCCATCGCTCTATGGTATTTTGTAATACCTAAATAAAAAGCCTTCTATTTTTTAGGACTTTTAGAGTTTACAAGAAATATTGTACACCAATTTTATTGGTAGAACTTAGAGATCCATTTTTATTAGACCATTTTTTTTAAGACCTTGTTTGTACACCTTTGTTCACAAATAAATATTGATTTGATATGTTTTGATTTGATTTGAATATTTTCTAAAATTTCGTTTACCACCATCATAAAGCAAACCCACTATTGCAATTGAAAAGAAGATCTCGGTTTATTTGCAATAATAATATGAAATTAGAACTAAATTAATTTACATAACATAACATAACATAGCATCACGCCTGTATTCCCCGAAGGGGTAGGCAGAGGTGTACACAATTGTGTACACCCACATTTCACCAATGCTGTTATTAAGTCCCATGTAATAGGTGGTGAGCCTATTGCCATCAACCGGGCACATTTCCAAACTCCGGGCTGCTACTGAGAATTTCCTAACAGAAAAACTCAATAACACTTTGCCCGACCCGGGAATCGAACCCGAGACCTCCTGCTCAGCAGTCGCGCTACGGACCACTAAACCAACGAGGCAGTTAAATAATAAAAAATAGTAAATTAATTTAACATCTATCTATCCATGTCAAGATACAAAATAATGCAAAGTTTCTTGGATATATTCGCCTCATGAAACGCCTAAAGCTTTATATTAACCCTAACTTAGATCACAGGCTGAACCGAAGCCTCCAAGTAGTGGTCATAAGTATACCTACATAGTAATCCATAAAACAGGTTAGACCACAAAAACACAATAAGATCATATCATTGTAGTCAACGCCGACAGAGACAAAGTAAATTAGAATAACTTACAATGTGCACCGACATGAACCTCAAAAAGCCCGGCTTCGTGCGAAAATAGTATTTGTACGCCTAAGTGGGTTTTTACATGAACATATATTTATTACTAGCTGTACCCGTGGCTTTGCTCACGTCAAAGTAATCTTAACGCCAAACTAAGATTTCAATTAATCATACAAACCAACTCACACCTGATTCCCATTCCAGTAGGCAGAAACTATAGATTTTATCTTACATACATGAAGAATGCATGCTCGACGGTTTAGTTTATTAACCTGCCTTGTTTGAGAAGGTCAGGTACGTTCGTTGATGTCAGCCCTCCACCACTTCCTTTTTTGGTAATAATTGTTGCATTATTCTATTTTTGTCTATCCTCATTGACGCCACTCTTATACAGACAGCCGTGACTTTTCAGATACTTGACAGGTGCCTTAGCAACCCAAACTCATACAGATAAATATTCAAAATGCATTAATGGATGCATAGCAAACACTTAAGTTATAAATTGTAGTGGAAAAAAGAATACGGTCGTGAGCCTCCTGGATAATGCTCCAGGCGCTCTGACCGCTATGCCATCTCGACCTCTGCTCACTACCGCGAATTCTTCTTCCACATTTTAATTCGTCTTCTATCTATTCAGTCCCTATACAGGTGACGGAACCGACACGACTAACTTTGCAGTTAATACAATATCTCACAGATTTTATGCGAATTCGCGGTAGTAAGCAGAGGTCGAAATGGCTTAGCGGTCAAAGCGCCTGGAGTATTTATCCGGATTAGGATTACTTTACAATGTAATTAATAAACGAGTCTTCATCTTCATGTCGATGGTACAATTTTAATTATTTGGTTGCCTAGATCCACACTTGGTTTGTCCAAAATTGTTTTCAGGTAGGTCCACTTAATGCTTAATTTGTTAGCGGTGGAAAAGTTCCTAGCCTCAGTTTTGTGGTGAGTCTCGACGGACATCCTGACACTGCCTCGGTCGGTTTTAAATAACTGTGCCGGGCTTGTTAGGTGGTTAGGTGTTGTGCTGGTAACTGGCCGTCAAACAGTGGGTGTCTAGGGTCTGACTCCTGCTTTGATTTTTCCACAGCACACGCGATTGTCTGCAGATATATGGGGGCGCTATATCAGCTGTCGGTTACAGCTTTTAATGTGGTGTAGATTATACGATGCAATATTAGGATTCCACTCATCAATTAGATTTTTATTTATTCTCAATGGGCCTGCGTTTCACCGCCAACTCGCCTGATTTTAAGCAATCAACACGCTTGACCACTAAATACCTATTCACTTGAGCGTTGAAAACCAACAGATATATATTTATTGAGAAACACGGATGATGAACGAATTCGGCAGCAGTACGATCTAGTAGAGTAGATGATCTAACGTCATTTTCTGTTTCCCAATAGGATTACCGAAAAATTTGATAAGCCGCCGTTACCGATACATTCATTTTCATTAAACTCTTTCGTGCATTGGATGGCCTATTAAGTTTTCAGTCCCATTTGTTGATAATAGACATCGATCGACTTCAACTGTTGAAGCTTCTAGAACATCATGAAAGAGAAATTTTTGATGCCAAGTATAGAACACGCCATGGACCTTGTAGGACTTTTAGTTTTGGTGAAGCTTCAGTTCATAAGAAATTTTAGTACGTACAGCGTTCTTAATTATTACCCTTGGTCTTAAAACTTTAAATTTTAATCAAATTCACAAAGGATGATAAAATAAATAATTCAAAATATCATCGAGAATGTACTCTCCAACCACCTCAATAGCTGGACAGCCTCTAACAAAATTGTCACTAATGCTTATTTGATATTTCGCTTACTTATTGATCAGGCAATTAAATTAATCCTAAGGCCAGGCTGAGGGAATGTATAGTTTTGTTACTAAATAGGTATTCGGGGCTGAGTTGTCCGCGTCCGTAGGAGTGCACCCTTAAAATGGAATCCCTACACGTAGCCCCTGGGTGGTGCAAAACAGGCAACAAACTCTGGTCGGAGGCTTCGACCACGGCTGTTTACCATCCACCGGACGAAGCCGTTGTTATAATGGGCAGTTGCATCAACTCCCCAACTATCGTTCTCCCAAAATCTATCCACTCTACTTAAAAGTGAATAGATTTATTCTGGATATACGTGCTCCATCCTCGACCACACCGTCGCTTGCCATCAGGTGAGTTGGTGGCCAAACGTAGATCCATTTTTTATATATATTTTTCTTTTATATATTTTTTTTGACTGAGTTTAAAAATACTTTTCTATGGAAAGAAGTACCATGATTAATGATGAGATCTGATTGATAAAAATTGTACATAACGCTGTCGTGTAACATCTTCACTGTGGTTCACCATATTGATAATATATAAGATAGCAAGCGAAACACATAAAAATGGAATTACAAACGGACACGCATAACTAAAATAAAGTTGTTTTTCTGCGAATGAACAGAAATATTGAATAAAAAAAATTGCAAAAAGAATCTCTTGTACCGGGATTTGATCTTCATACTTAGACTGTGCCAGTCACCTGTGTACGGTATGCAACTAATTATTCAGTTGACAATATTGCTAAAATAGGCATTCACAATCTACTTATCAAAATACAAAACCGGTAAGTGCTTGGTCCCCATGTGATAAAGCGCAATGATACCTTTTGCAGTGCTTATCATTTTTGATAACCTATACAACAGTGCCTTTTTATTGAAATCCGTCCAATTTAGATTCTGAGTGTGAGATGTTTAACATCACTGCTCAGCTCCCTTGAAGAAATGCGCAATTTTGAATAGCCTATAAGTTGACCCGGCTTTTGACGATATTTTTTATAAATTTTCAGTTATTTCTGTCTCTTGGTTTCGACGCCAACCTCGGACATACAAACAGACAAAACTACACAAAAATTAAAAACAACAGATTTGGCAGTAGTATCGATTAAATAAAACATTACGAAAGAAAAAAAATCCAAAAAGAGACATTAAAATTTTCGGGCTTCCGAGTTACGATTTTATTATATATTTATTATTATTATACTGACATGCTACTAAAAATTCGCAAACACAAGTTAATTAAATTAAAGAACATATTACAACTACATCGGCGATACGCTTGTGTGGTCCGACGGGTGAGGTAGAGACGATGGGTGAACTGTCTGTCGGCCCTACATGTTCTGAACGTTTCAGGTTACGATCACATGGCAACAATCTTAGGGGACTAAATATAAAACTGTAGGTAGAGACGACTTAGTTCGTCAGAGCGCCTGGAGCACGACACTGATGACATGTCCGATGTTACAACTACTACGGCAGCTTTCGATCTTTAAGAAAATAAAAATCAACAAAAAAGCAATTTGTACTTATTACACATATTGTCAATTTGTCGCTAACTCAAAGAAAGCCTGGGTTTATAATAAACATCGATATCAGATTTATGACATTATTTTTTCTCATTCCGATGGCTATAAAGGTAGCTGACACTCTTATACTGCATCTGAAAGATAATATGTGCATGTACATTATGTAGTACCAATCAAAATCCAAACTAACATAGAACTCTGTCTACTAGCTTACCCAATATCACGCTGACGTCACACTAGTCATTACCTAAAATTGCCGATCCACCTTAACATGAGGTGCATATAGGCAACAATGCGAGCCTAGGGACAGGGGATGGATGCAATGTCATCACAGCGATTAATTACTGGAAAATGAACATCGTACGACTCGACATTTTCAATTACAACCGGTATCCGAAACTGAAGTTGATTACAGCAGCCGAAGGGAATAGTCGAGCGATTTTAATACGCATTTGTAATCGAGTTAAAAACTACCCAGTCGGATGATTAACGGATTTTAAAGAGGCGCTAATGAAGTATTTTGGGTGGTTGAGGAGTGTTGAATGATTGCTGGATGTTTATTAAATTGTGTATTTAATTTAATAATTATAAGAGATTTCAGAACTCAGGTTTATTTTTTATTTTTAAGGTTTGTGTTGTGATAATGTACTTATTACATACATAAACTCACGCCTTTCTCCCATGGGGGTAGGCAGAAACTACAGACCGCTACCTGCTACGATCCTTACATATGCCTTTTGCTTCGCCCACGTTCATTCATTTTATCTTCTTATCACGTTCGTACTTATTAAGTAAGGAAAATAAGAAAGTCGTATTTATAAGTGTTTTTAAATGTTTGTTCGAAAAGTGTATAGTTGATTTATGGTAGGAAAACACAAAATAACCTCGGGAGAGCGCAGTCTCCTGCCCGGGTTACGGTGAATGCTGCTGCGGACCCGGGACCTCGGTAAAGGTTGAGTAGGACAATATGGTTTTTAGTCCGTAGGAGTCTGGTACAGTATCCATGATGGATTCTCACACTACACAAGATAATTTTAAAATTAATTAAGATAAAATTAATTATTAGTAGTTTTTTTTTCCACAATTTTATGGGATTGAGTATAGAATTATGATAACTTAATTCCCAAAATCCGTATAGCTAAACTTCCACGTGAAACCAGCTATGGTACTAAGCCTGTACATATAAAATACAGTGAAGTGGCTCAGTACAGAATGTTCCAAGTTTTCTCATAACGAAAGTGGAGAGCTACCTTTAAGCTCTCACTGAGTAGTGTTGCTACAGTTTTTGTAGACTTTTACTTTCTATGCACGGTACTAACGTATGTAAATATGCTGGCTGTTTCCCATTACATGCATATTTTTTTGGTAGGAGACGGAAATTTGTGAAACAATTTGATATTTTCAAAGAAATATGGTACTAATACTCCTGGAGAACAGATATGAAAAGTCATTTTTAAGATGATTACTTAAAAAACCTCGTGACGTGATACCAGAAAACATGAATAATATTATTACAAATAAACCAAAGGAATAATTATAATTATACTTTTGCAGCCATACACCTAAAGTTATTTAATATAGGTTCAACAAATTCAGTAATAGTTATTATGTAGATAAACACCTGCAAAGCTACACTAAAACCTGCTCGAACTGCTGATGCAGATGCCTAATCAGGATGTAAATACTAACTTTTAAAAAACCATAACACTTTTACAACATCTCAATTGAACACATATGAGGCGGCTGGCGTGAGCTGCGAGACGCAAAACAAGGAAATCTATTTTCCGTCATTTTCAAAGTCTAGCAGACTTTTATAAGTCTGGCGGGCACATCTGGTGTCCGCATTAGTATGTTGATGAGGCAATCGCGATCACGGCGGGGATAACGTGATTTATATCATGTATAGGGATGCTGCTGAACGTAATGTTATGAGTGGCAATCTACTTTTTATATATATATATAGATAGGGCGAGGTTTTAGAAAACCAATAATAGTTGTAAAGTTTTGCGCGGTTTTGACCAATTAAATGTTAGTCAAAACTTGAAATATATTTGAAGGTCCTCAACATAGATATCGTAGATCGTACTAAATGACTTAATTTCAGTAACTGACTTAGTAAACTGATGACTTAACTGACAAGCAAAACGCAGAATTAATCACGTCAAAATAACGATAATAAAGGTATAATAACGTCGAAAAATATGACACCCAAGAGAGTCATAAGTTCATAACCAAGGCTTGACATAACCTTCAATATTAAACAGCTCATCTAAGTAGAAAAAATAATTTTATACAAGTATTAGTTGGACTTTTACTCAACATAAAAAATATACAACCATTTCTCCCAAATCTCTAACAAATGTTACAGAGACAGCCCTAAAACCATATTCCAAAGATAAATTAGGGTCGTGTGTCAAATTTTTCACGTATATTCCTTCGATAGGCTGTCGACGCGTCGGTGACCACGCCGGTGTAATTGATAGGACAGATGATATTAATGTCCCTCCCCAGCACAACGTGTGCACACAATTTATGTTGTAATACCACACAAACTACAACGCACCCCTTGTACACGAATATTCAGAAACTGTTTTGACGCGAAAACGAAGTTAGGCAACAGGATTGGCTGAGTGCCTTGGTAAGATTGATTCAAACGAGTCATGATATAAAAGATTGGTATTTGTAGTTTAAATAATATCACACTTATAATAAACCTTAGCTTAATTATATTATATATTCTGTTATTAACGAGCGGCTCGAAAACAGAGCCTTGTGGAATACCAACACATAACTCACAAAATATTGTTCTACAGACCCTGTTCTCTACATACTTTTTGCCATAAGTTATAGTCTAAGAAGATTTCCAAGAAGAAAAAGAACGTAAAATAAATGTTTACTCCTGTAGAACGACAGGCGCATATGTTTAACCATATCAAAAGCTTAAAGCTTGCTTAATGTTTTTAAAAACAATGACCCAGTTAATAAAAGCCATTTTTTTATTTGTTTTCATAAACCTTTAGATAAAATCATATCATTTTTCGAAAGACAGTGAACTGTAAATATCATTCTTTAAAAAAGGTATGTTAGTAGATTTTATATAGTGACTTTAGGATCAGATAAATATTTTATTATGTTAACATTGAACTGAATTTAGCAAAACCTTAAACCATTGACAGTATCGCGACCTCTATGTTCAACACCAGAAATTTCTTCTAAAATTGTGAACACAGCGCCATCTACTGATTACTACTCTAAGCGCTAGGGATGAAACTTGTTCACTTGTTCAAGTTTGTGTAGCAAGTAAAACCCACCATAGATGGCGTTAACCACGTAATTTTGTAACAGTTGTTGTTGTTTTCATAACAACATTCATCGTTTATGTTTCATCATCGCCATTTTTATCGCCACAAACTGTCCTTACAAAACATGCTGTGAATGTGTTGCATTCACCTGTTTCTTTACTTTAAATAATGCATTTATTTTTATAATTTATGAACTATTATTAGTTCAGTAGGTTATATTATTTAGATACTTAGTCACTATGCTTTGTTAAGGCTTGTATATTTAGAATACTTTCAATAAGTGTATTAATTATTAAAAAGGCCTTCGCAGAAACTTTTTAATAGAATATAATGCATTTACAGCAACTGTCAATCATCTCATGTATTTTCACTTAAACAAATATGCATGTATAAAATTGAGTAGCAACGTCAAGAGCACTTCCAACTAAACTTTATCTAAATATTCTAAATATTTTATAGCGAAACTGTCAGTCCTTCAATCTGAAAATTACGCAGATCCTCGATAACCATTGTTTACTAACATGTCATAAAAAAATATTGGTATTCCCATTCCTAAGCGTATAAGGAAAAAATATTTCATAAAAGTGTATTAAATGAAATTTTGGCAGACACACTCGAAGATAAAATCACAGATGTTCGCTAACACAATTTCTGCGAAACACGACGTATTGATGGTGCTGAAGTTCAATAGAGTTCTTTTACGGAAATCCTTTCTGGCAGACTTGGTAAAGTGGGTCCTTTGTGGAAAAGATGGCTCATCTAGATAAGTGGGTTCGCTTTCATGGTAAGAACGGTGGGGGTATCATGCGAGCCTTGACGTGCTTTGAGACTCAGACGGCTTTTCTAAGGAACTCGATTTTACAACGATAGGAAAGCGCTGGTACCAAAATTAATTTTCACACCACACCTGTGCAGTAAGTAAAGGACAACATACTTTTTGATTTTGTAACGTCGCGTCACCATCGTTTCCATTAATGCAAATTTGCATTTTAGTACAATGGACGCTTTACAACGCGGATTACACACACATGCCTATACGAATACTGTAAAAAAGTATTTTGACACTAACAGGTTTTTCAGTGTAGGTACTTAAAGTTTATTACCCTTTTGAATTACAATATTATCTTTTGGTAATACATTATCGTATTAAAACTATCTAATATATCTCAATCTACATAATACAATATATTAACGTTTATGAACCGCGAAATTACGTGGTTTGTCGAAAAATATTCAATCGACTGCTTCATCTTCCATCTACAACGGAATTGCAAATACAACTACATTGTGACGTCATCTGACATTGAGGCTCCATTGTTTGATCCAACGAGAGAAGCGATTCCATTTTAGTTAGTAATACATCTTCCTTTATCTTGGAATGACTGCTGCCGCTTCTAAATCATAAGGAGCTCTTAAGCAGACGGTGTCTCTAGCTATCAAGCCAAATTCAGTCAACCGTAAAATAACTCCAAACTCAGGTATTTATTTACATTTCAGGATGCAATTTTCTTATTAACTAACCTGTGAGCCCGAAGCAATCAGCTCATCAGCTGGCGGTTCCCTAGTAAACCTCTCGAACTTGAAGCTGTTGGACCGATAGAGCTCGTTGTCTTCACGGGAACGTCTTCCACGGCAGAAACGACGGGTAATCGATGTATGTCTGTAGAATATTGAAGGGGTTAGTGGGATAGGTGGGAATTATCTGACTATAGACAAAATCTATGATCTAAACTTAAATATAAGCGACCAATTAATAGGTATTACACACCTTCGGTACATAGGATAATTTTTACTCTCATACCTTCGGCAACAGCTAAAGTCTAAGATCACGACCTATCTAATGATAGTCTATGAACAATAACAATCTGACATCTGGTCTATCTTTAGGATTACAATTATTTGTAATTATAGACTAATGGAAAGCAAATCTAACGCGTACAATTTTGATAGTTAGCCACAACTAGTCAGACTGGAATAGGCTCGGCTTATAATTACTGATAACTAGCAATCATGCTGTGGCTATGTAGTTTCTCTAAAGGTTGCGAAATAACGGTCAGCAGATGGATGAGGGAGCAACCAGTTCTTTCAAGCAAAGCGGATACTTTCACCTAAATTGCAATAACTTGTCAAGTTATCTGAAATAATATCAGCAAACACATCAGTCTATAAGTAACGCTACGAATATTATTAATAGACTTCAGTTTAGTATTTTCATCGCAATAAAAAGTCCAATAAAATCAGCATGTGGCTTCAAAAATAAAAACGATGTGTTAGACGTACAGAGGCTGGAAAGCACTCTTTTCTAAGATACTTATTATCACATAGGTAGATACTGCAATTAACAATTCGTTTGGTAGACATATAAATTAGTGATTATAGCAGTATTCCTTTAACACCGGACTCCAACAGTCGTCTGTATTGAAGATACTACATTGTTTTTTTATGTATGGAAAAACTTCGATACGTAATTTTCTTAGCATATATCAAAAGAAGACTTTTCTCAAAAATGATATCTAACTCTATTCGATAAATAAAATTATTATTAATTATTAAACCAAAGCCTCATCAGTTTTACTACCATAATATTAATTTAGATCTACTTAATTTATATATGGCAGTGTAACATAAAATATAGGAAGTGGTCGTCAAAAAATAATGTACGCTAATAGCAATAGAGGTACCTTATTGGAATCAGTCAAAGTGAATTATCAATATTTGGTCCTCCGATTCGAAAGAAAGTACACAAAATGCACTAATGGAATAATATAAAGATACATTCTGCAGCTTACATGTAACCTAATCTCAACATACCTACGTAAGAAACAAGGTTGCGCATCATTGAAGAATTTAATTTATATATAAATCATTCATCATTAACGGTCGTTAATTTTTTATGCGTGTAACACAACAAATTATTTTACCACGAACGCTTGTTGCATTGTTGCATCGGTAGTTAACTGCAAGTTTACATAAGCTAGACTGTAATCATGTCGTGCAATCTACCGTATTGCAGTATAATGAACCTGGCTGATAAAGTAACCGACATATTTCTGATGCAAACAATTAATAGTTACCTAGAATCACTGGAATGCAACGGCCATTGTATACCGAATATCTTCAACCTGGCTGGAGGACGCCGCTTCTGCTCTGTTCTAGTGTTCTCCTCGACAGGTGGAGTGTGATGTCTACTCCCAGAAGAAGCCCTAGTTCCACTTCTACGACGCCGGCGACGTCTCCTCTCAACCAAAATAAAATTATCTCCGTTCTTTATGATGTACGAGGAACGTAGAGTCGATTTCTCCTCGCCCTGCCTTTGTCTTATCAAGTCAGCTGTTCTCAATGTATGTATATTCTGATACTCAGCCTCCTGTGGAGCGGCAGTTGACGTCACTTCTCGGCTTGTGCTAGTCCCACTTCCATCCCTCTTCTTGCGGGAGGAATGGAGACCAACCCGACGCCAAACCTTTTCCATCTGTCTTTAGTGTCATCCCATTATTATTTTTACTAATCGTCGCAATTTTAACGCGAAAAGTCACTTGTCACTAAACGCACAAACACAATGTTTACTAAATAGGTAATCTTCAGAGTTCATAAAATCATTCACAGGTTTTTACCGTAAGATGTCTGAGTTTCCCATATAAATATTAACACAAATGAATCACTGTCCAATCAGCCGTTCCCTGTCATTGTTCGGGCTGATAAATATTTCAAGAGTCCTCAACAAATCCTCGGTTCTCGGTCGGATATTTTGTATCAATGTTCGAATCACGGAAATCAGGGCGTATATAATTAATTTCTCATATTAAGACGTACTAGGTTAGTAGAAATAGGGGAGATAATAACGTGTTTTTTGACATCGCGTTTACAGAAGTCCCGGCCCCAACAGGGTGCGGGTGCAAGCTTCGCGCATGCGCGATCCCCCTTCACCCGTAGCCCCTTCTGACCGAAGCTCCAAAATGGCGGACCTCCGACCCCTTCCCGTTATTGAATATCTAATTTTATCGCTATGCATTTATTGTATTCAACGGCGATGCATTCACGGCCTACTTTTGTTGTTATTCAGTTACCTGGCCCGCCTTACGTAACCAATATAAATTGCAACAGCTTTATGTTACCTTAGCACAAAGATACTCGGAGCTTTTCTTATAATTTAATATAGAATTAGACTATTCGTAGTAATTTTATCACAGCAGAATTTAATATTGTTATTTCAAATTCCGGAAAAAGTTACTGCCTAACAGGATCAACAAGTAGGAAGGCATTAATAAGTACTTATTTTCGGCGAGGATCTATAGAATTACTTAACCCACACTTATGGTAATTAGTTTTAGATATGCTATCTTGAATTAACTTAACTACTAATAACTTTATATTGAATTTTACTGCCACATTGATCTGGTGGCCGTAAGTGCGGGTGCTGAGCATGAGGTCCTGGGTTGGATTCCTGGATCGGGTAAAAATTTATTAGGTTTTTCAGTAAGGAACTTCTCAGTAGCAGCCCGGGGTTAGGAAGTTGGCGGTGTGATACCCCAGTGCTTCGGAGAGCACGTAAAGCCGTCGCTCATGCGCCGGAGACAGAGCCTCTCCGGTCGTGTCGGATTGCCGTCCCATCGGACTATGACAGTAAAGAAAGAGTGAGTGCCTATGGTGAGTGCACCTGCGTTTGCGCATACATTTTTGCACTATATCTAACATCTCCTGCGTACTAATGGCTAATCTCCGTGGTGACAGGCCGCCGTCACCAAAAATGCAATAAAAAATTCGAGGGTAGGAAAATGTCCCCCCAGAATATTTGTAGATTAAAATCTTTATCACCATTTATTACCTACATACAAATTACCACAATCCATTATTTTTATGAGTTGTGTTCAGCATTTCTTTTGATATTACAAGTTGAGACGGAGTTAATTTTTTTTTTGGTTTTTTATTATCTAAACAAAGCATTTTCCACATAGGTACATAGCCCAAACTTAATGGTGGAAAGACCTCTCGCTGCACAGCAGAAAATTTTACAATTGAATAGATTCAGGCGTTACTTTGCGGAAGTCCATTACAAGGGATGCAAATAAATACAATATTGGGGATAAATACAATATAATACATATATATAGGCACCGCCCGCCCGCCCACAAATATATGCAAATACGCAAGCGGTGAAAATTGCGACTACTACCAACTACTTTTACGTCCGCCACCATCACTGCAGGGTCTAACAGCTAGATAGATATTGTATTAATTTTACAATTGTTAGGGCGCTCACATACGAAGCACATTGTCGTCAACATGCATGGCTGCCGCCGAGCTGTCATCGACAACGTGCCGCTCGTATATTTATAACAGGACATAAAGAGAAAGCAGAGATTTATTTTTATCTCTTCGAATGGGAGAAGTACAAAACAGTGCTTCGTAACAATAAAAATCTATTGTATCCAGTAATTAGCGAGCCAACAGATTAAGTGTTTTCTTTTTATTTCTCCTCTTCTGAACCTAGGTACTTAATTATTATGTCATTAAACTACTACACTACGGCTGGGCTACAGCAAGTAAATACCAAACACAGAACTCAATTCAGGAGCTTTCTTCTGACTCATTTAACTTGCATTCTAGTTTTCCGAGATCGCTTTATCTATGTCAAAGTATTCTCATTATATACATAGACCGAAATATGCAGCAACGAGTTCGGCTCCGACCATAACACAATGAGCCCTTAGACAACATGAAACACAGTGTTATGCTTTCGGTTCAATTAAGGAAACAAAAAGTTTAAACCAGCATCATTAAGGATATGAGAAAAGTTTGGTCTTCTCATATCCCACGGGCCTCATGAATGGAGCTCGGCGATTGTACAGTGAAATATCACTATATACCTTTAATCTGAACTTCGGAATAATTCTCAAAATAAAAGAACTTGACCAAAATCAAGAATCTCCAGCACTAAGTTCCAACTTAACAACACAGATGGCGTTACCTGTCGCGTAATAATGTAGAGCGTAATAATCTAATGTAATAATGTCATTTGTTATACTTTACGTACAAACATTATAACTATAAATACCATTATCTGCCTTTGGACTAATGGTTCCAAGCGCGACTGCTTAGCATGTGGTCCTAGCTTTAACTCCGGGGTCGGGCAAAGTATATTGGGTTTTTCTATTATGAAATTATCGATAGCAGCTCAGAGTTTGGAATTGTAGCCACAACCTATTACAAGTGACATAAAAACAGCTTCGGTGAACAACAGAACTGTTTACACCTCTGCCTACCCCTTCAGGGACTATAAGCATGATGTATGTATGTAAAACCGTTAACGGGTATAAGATTTATTATTATTATACCTAAGCGTTTTATAATTAAATAATTGAAAAAAGATACTGAAATCCATAAATAAACAAAACGTACTGCGCCGCCGCCAAATAAATTGGGAAAAGGGGGATGATGTTGAAACGGATGCTCAAATTATTTATTATATCGCCTGATATGATAGTCAAATACCCAAACGGTACCCAATTTTAAGTAGGCATCTAGGTAATCCTCAAATGGCGTGCTCGCACACCCCGCAGCGCGAGCTTTGAGAGCCTTAATATAAAGTAGCGTAGCCTTTGAGTATTTAGCTGAGGTAAGTGTAATATTGGAAGAGTCATTGCAGGGTACCATAATTATCATACCATAATTAGCCTATAAATACCACTGCTACCTAAGGGATCATCGCCATATTAATTGGCAAACGGATTGGCGATCTCGGTAAATGTGTTGTTAGGTATTCAGTTTAAATAAAAATGATTTTTTCCTTTTTTTGGTATAATTTTGTCCTTTTTTTTCGGGATTGCCCGACTATTAGGTTTTCTGGTAGGATATTCGTAGTAGCATCCCGGAGTCAGGAAGTTGGCGGTGTGACATCCCCGTGCTTTGGAGAGCACATAAGCCGTCGGTCCTGCACCCGATCTCTCTCCGGTCGTGTCTGATTGCCTTCCCATCGTACTAGTGAAGGAAGATGGAGTGCTTCCGAGTCTACGCATACACTTGTGCACTATAATCTCCTGCGTCCATAAATAATCTCCGTGGTGATAGGCCGCCGTGACTGAATATTCGGTCGGGTGTATATTATATTACACGCCTGTAATATATTAAATATAACGCCTCTAATACGCCTCCGGAGTAACAATTTTATTATAATAAACTTATTTCCAAAATATTTGCTTTCTCTATTGTTTGTTCAAACTTGTATTGAATGATATAAAATGATGATTCTTCTCGGCGCGGCGGCGCACGCGACATTGTGGTGAATATTTATATTCAAATAAGATGCGAATGACAGCGACCAATAGGAGCTAGGCATGGCAGTTGCGTCACGGCGACAACGACGCAACACGAACAGCGCCATGTCGCGTTGCCGACATGACGCCATCGCCAGTACAACTCGAGCACGAGCACAAAGGACACGAAAATATTTTCTTTGACATGTGCGATAAAAACATGCAATTAGTGAAAACAATTGAAAAGTATCCTTGTCTGTATAATTATAATTTACCTGAATACCTTAAAAAGGATATAAGCGACAAAGCATGGCACGAAGTCGCAAACCAAACTCTACTGTCGGGTAAGAAGTTTTTACTTAGTTACGTTCTGTAGATGTTTATTTTGTTAGTGGAATAGAAATGAGCATAGGATCTGTTTAAATGATGTCTGAGTCTGACTATAAAGTTACGAGTTTGCCAGCTTTGCGATGTACTTATAATTTTTGAATACATACTGCACTTATTTCAGTTGTTCAAGTGAATGTATTTAGATGTTTCGAATGCAAGGCAATACCAAATACCTATACCTACAGGCTGTGATAAAAGAGTCGATATTTGTTTTACTTAGACACAACGGGATACGACTATTTCTTGTTGTTTGCCTAGCCTTTGCGAGTTATTTGGAGTCGGCTCTGGTTTTGTTATTTTTCTCCAGAACTTTCGATCGGTCGTCTTAGTTAATTAGGTTTGTATAATTATAAATTACAAAATACACCTCTGCCTACCCCTTCGGGGAATACAGGCGTGATGCTATGTTATGTTATGTTATGTTTAATTATAAATTTATTTGCTGAACCAACAAATTATTTTATATTCCTTAAGATCTATGGGTAAACCAGCAGTGTTATCTTTCAAAATACGTCTAATAAGGTACCTACACAATATAAATATATGCAGGTAAATATGTACATGTATGAAACAGAACAACTAAGAAGTTATATTATTTTATGGAAATAGAATACGTATAAATAGAATATATATAATATAAATTTTAACTTTAGAGTTCCCTAAGCATGCATTCATGCTTTTCAAATATTTACGAGTATCTGCAAACTACTATGCCTATGGAACATGGGATATTAAACGAAAATGTTTGACTAGAACCATAATATTTTAGTTGCGGTAGGATTATTGTATGAGATGCCAACATTTTTTTTAACGTTAGGTAGGTTTTTTTAACGTATCAAATCTATTAGTAGAATCTAAAAAACTATAAAACTTTTTCTACTCTATATGATAAATATATTTAATTACAACTTTAGATTACTTTATATTTATCTATTTACTTTATATTATTGCCCTTTACTCTACCTATATCAAATAAACTTATTAAAGTAGACATTTTTTGTTTTAGTTTCAGAATGTAAAGAAAAATGGAAAAATCTAAGATACGGTCTATTGCGAAGTTTAAGACTAAACCCAGATGGAACAGTGAAGAGGAAATATTATTTACACGATGAAATGGAATTTGTGTTACCATATATAAGGACATCAAAACAACACGAGATTGTACTACAGCAATTAGATGTAGAAACAGATGAAGAAATCAATGTTTACAATGATAACGATAAAGATTCTCCCTTACAAATTCAGTATCAAGAAATCGAAATCCCGGAGCCACCAAGAAAGAAAACTCGAAATTGTGACAACTTAATTAAATATTTGCAACAAAAGCCGAACAATAACAATGATGTGTATGATGACTCTAGAAAAATGTTTTTATTAGGTTTGTTGCCGGAAGTGAATGCTCTATCTGAATGTCAAATGAGGGTTTTTAGAAGAAAAATCTTATTACTGTTAGATGAAATAACAGATAGTCCAAGCCAGTACGAAATGAGTTTACTTCAGTGGCAAAAAGAGTCTTTAAATCAGGACCCCCAAAGGAGTTCTCCAAATGATGCAATAAAAAGAGAACCATTATGAAGAGAACCTGTTGCTTGGGACACTAGCGCTACCGTAACTCAATTAAAACACGCGTAATCTCACAAAAGATGGCGTTCAATGCAACTAAAATAACGTATAGTCAGTGTTGCCATTACTAAGGCAATTATCCTGTTCTTATTACTAAAAATCTGTGAGCTACGGCAGCATCTTCGTTGCTGTAGCAGAATTTACGGCAATTTCAATTCATGCAGACTTTTAATAGTAGGATTTTTTATATAAAATTCACCCCCACTGAAGCTTTATGTTTGCAATGCATGAAAGCAATGCTGGTAACATGCGAATTATGTAACGAGAATCAGATATTTGGCTAAATATTTACATAAACAATATTTGTAGTGATTTTTTTATAACAAACAATTTTGAAACTTTCCATATAAATTGTCTTTTCATGCTACGATAGTCGAAACGCCATGTTCCATACAAACACGGCAATTGCAAAATTTGCCTCTAACAACACTGCTTATAGTACTGTGGCATATATAGTACTTTTATTGTATTGGAATACCTAGCAACTAGCAAGATTGTCGCAGAACCGGGTCAATGTCTTTAACACGATGTATTATTTTTTATGACAGTAAAACAATACATACAAAAAAATAATAATTTTATTTATATCTCGGATTTGTATCCAAATCATAAATTATGTGTTGGAAGATTGTTGGCTGTAAAAATAAAATGCAATAATATTAGCAAACAACTGGTAATATAAATAAAGCCTCCTATTTAATAGGTGCATTCTTCATAGATTTAGTTTTAACTGGATTTCCACTAATTTTGCTAATCAGTTTATTGCCCTGCCAAACTGCTAGAAGGTTGTCATTGGTTTTAAGGTCAACCTGCAGTTTTTCCCAAACTTTTTTCTTAGGATTCAAGACATCATCTGGCTCTCCTGTTTCATAACCTTCTATAACCACTCTATCACCTGGTTTGCTGCCTTCTGGAGCAAATAAAGGCTCAACTTGTTTAGGTTCATCAATAGAAGCACAGAGCACCATACCTTTTGATTCAACACCACGCATTTTAGCCGGTTTCAAGTTACATAGCACCACAACATCACGGTTCTGCATTTCTTCTATAGGCACAAAGTTTACTAATCCAGACACTACAGTCCTTGGTTCTTGCTCACCTAAATCAATCTTTTCAACATAGAGAGCATCAGCATCAGGGTGTCTAGACACATCTACTATACGCCCCACTCGTATATCCAATTTAGCAGGTGTAATTTCATCAGTTGTAGGGGCATTACCCTTAGCTTTACTTGGAGGTGGATAAGCCTTTTTTGCCAACTCCTGCAGCTTTGGGTCTTTGAATATTTCTTGAATAGGGCCTAGAAGCCTGTTAATAGCTAACTCAACACTAGCTTTCAAATCTCCTGGATGAATGTCTTGCTTAGCATATGCACTTTCTAGTTCTTCAAAATTAGTATATTCCACATTGCCACCATGCTCTGGTGCTCTAGTAATTTTAAAAGTATCATCACCCTTCATCAGTGGAAATAATACATGCTTTGTGAAAGATAAAACACCATTATCAGTAATGTTACCAGGTTCACAGAAAGCTTTTTTAAGCTTCTTCTTAACATTACCTGGATTGTCTAAAAGGTCAATTTTACTGTCTTCTTCTGATGCTGACATTTTTCCACCTGTAAGGCCAGGTACCATAGGATTCATAAGATGTACTCTCTTAGCATATCCTAGTGATGGCAGGTATTTTTCAGCCATTGTAAATATTTTCCTCTGATCTACGCCGCCAAACTGTGCATCTACTTTTAAATATTCTTCATCTAAAGCTTGAAGACCAGGATATAAAAGTCCACTCAGCAAGGGGTGGTCCACTTGTTTCACAACCTCTGCACCTGCTTTTTTTGCATCATGTTCTGTAATAACAGATGACATGCGGTAGACATCAAGTGTGTACTCCTTGCTAAGCTGATATTCAGTACCCTTAACAAATTTTAATTTTTCTATTGGTACTCCAATTGATTGAAGCATAGCTTTAATTGCAGCTTCATAATATTGCGTTCTGAGGTTTAAAAGTTCCCAAGGTGCTTTCATATTATCCAAATAAGCATGTAAGTCAGCAAACAATATAGTCACCTCACAGCCAGCCTTAAGAAAGTCTGCTATCTTAGACATAGGGACAAAATAAGCGACATGAGGGCGTCCGGTGGTCGCTGTACCCCAATAGATTTTAAGATCTCTTTGCTTCAGGATTTCACTTAGCTTTTCATCACCTAAAACTTCTTGCAAATTACGAGTTATAAGGTGTTTCTTCTCTTCCCAAGTAGCCATGGTTAATGGATGACTAAAATCTGAAAAAGAAATGGTAAGAATTAAATCTAGGTTAGATATTTCATAAAATCTGCAACAGATTTTATAAATGAACGTGAACATACAAGTGAGGCACTACAAAAGTTGAAATAGATTGTAACTCACCGGGTGTGATGGAATTTCAAATGTTTTATCGATAAATAGGCTTAAAACCATAAATAGATTTTAAAATAGTCTACAGAGAGATACGACTACGAGAAGCAGGTAATAACAACACGTAAGTGAGGTGTCTTACGAAACTAGATGAAACATAACCTCTAATGCATTAAAAAAAGGCTTCTAAACTATGAATCGAGCCCAAATGGAAGTTATTAGACGAAGTAATCACTGTTCTTACATTTTAAACTGGTAAATCACAGATATTCATTTGTTTTTGAGCTAAAAATAAAAAAATATTGTAAAATTTGACATAACTGAAGTTAGTCACAGTTCAAATTACATGTTACCAACTGCTAATTGGCGCTAGTATCGCAGTGAATGCTCGCGTTTCCTGTCAAAAGCGCCATTGCGCATGACAGTCAGTGCGGCCTTGCAGACTGAGAGCGCTGCCAACAAAGGCCGAGTCGATGGGGTTACAAAAAGATTGTTAATTTGGACTTCTAAAACCCTTTTGTTGTTGTAATTATAATTTTATATAGGTTGTGAATTTGTGATTACGGTTAAGAAAATGTGTGAATGATATGAATCGTGACGACTAGCAAAGGAGTCAGCTGGTCCACAGTGCGAATAGTGAATAAGAAATGGCGGCCTTGCCAGCAGGTGTTCAGTATGGGTTATCATCGGAGTCTAGTTATAAAGAAAACAAGGACCTAGTGTTTGTGAAATTAACGGATTCAGCGCTGAAAGCTATTGAAGACTTCCTTAGGAATAATAGGGTAAGTCGAATCGCCATATTGTTAGACCAAAATAAAGATAAGCCAACAATGTCAGGCGCCATACTTATATTACAGTAATTGAAATGAAACTGCAAATTTAGAAGGTTTGTTCCATTAAATCAATTCTCTAATTATGAAAATTGGCTTCAAAACAAGTTTAAGTAGGTAGCATTGCGATATATACTCCTCTCCAATGTCACGCCACGTCAACATGTAGAAAATTTGCTCTGTTATTTTCACAGATTTACATTTCATACGGCTATAATTAGAGAATTCGGACTTATTGTTGCGGAATTCGACGTTTACCGTGGAGTTATGTTACAATTCGTTCTTTTTTACACGCTATCGTTTCTCGTAAAGAGAGATTGTGCCTACTAAAGATATCATTTCGATTCTGAATAAAAACATTCAAGACGATCAAGTTTTACTTATCTGGTTTACCTACTGGAAAATCACCACGAAATGTTTGTCGATGTAGTTGATTCTAATAGCATAATTTGGTATGAAAATTAGTGTATTATAATTTTAAGCAATCAGTTTTGCATTATCATTTTCACTAGAATATTGAACAACAACGTTTTTTGTAAAGGTATATTTCACTTCGATCTATATTGTAGATACTTGTCTGTAAAACATTAGATATTTAAATATAGTTATGAATAATGATCAAATAATTGCTAAATATGAGTAGTACATATCTTATTTCATGCAACTAAGCCAAAACAGTCTTTATGGCTGACTTCACATTATCATAAAAGATTTATATTTCAAGTTTGCAGGAAAGCACCTTATTTTTTTCCAACTCTATTTACTGAAAACTTCAAATGTCCAGTACATTTGATAAATGAAGGACTGTACAATATTATTTTGAAATTGATCAGTTTGCCACAAATTAACAGAAATTTATGAGAAATAAAAAGGTAGTATTTACAATGTAAAAATCTAATGTAAATTTAATTTTAACTACTTACCATTTCTACTTATAATGTCACAAATCATATAATATTTAGAATTATTACATGTATCTGGTAATGAAAGTGTTTATTTCATCAATGAAACATTTTCATTCATCATAACTTAGTTTTTTTTTTCTAATTATTTAACCAAATTGCAATAGTTTTTCCTTTTGCTACTATTAAAAAGGATTTCAGCTTGTTGGCATAGACAATGGTAATGTACACCACATAATAGCAAACAACAACTATTTGGTAAATACTTCAAGGCAACATTTTTTTCTTAGTGCTAATCAACAATACTTAGTACTACATTATCACAAAAGATGGCGCTGTATGTTTGTTGATGATAATGTTATGGTCAAGTAATTATCTATTTATATTATGTACTATAGTTCCAAGTAGCTAATAAACAACAAAGGTATGTATATTAAAAAACCTTACATTAGTTATATTAGATTATACACTGAAATTAATTATTAATTAATATTATACTCTATATCCTGGTTGCTATAAAAGGTATCTTATATGTTATTAAGTAATATAGTAATAACAGTATTATTCCCTTATTGGCAGGGTCCACCATTACATCGCGCTTTTACTTTAGCTAAACTTTTCAAATATTTTAGAATCTCCAGTTCAAAAATGATCAAGAAAAACGTTATCTTAGCTATTATTTTAGTATCTTATACTTCATATAATTTATATTGGGTTAACTCAGGTAATCCTTAGTAGGGATGATTGGAAACAGTAATCTAAAGGCTAACAATCTAAAAACATAGCAAATGATATATATATCCCTGTCAGTTGCTTAATTAACAGTATAATAATCAATATGTATAAATCTTATTATTATGCACTGAATGTTTTTTTGCCATAGTTTGTCCCTTTTTGATGTACTAATCTTTAAATAACACTTGAAGTCATGAAAAATAATGGAATTACCTTAATAGTCAGTCTAGTCTTATCTTTTCATAAAAAGCAATTAAGATAATCATACTGTAACCTTACTTCCTACTTATGATGTGAATTTTTAAAGTAATTGCTAACCTACTTGCATATTATAAAAGTCTTTAATCTGGGTCATCAAGTTACAAGTTGATAACCACCTTGTAGACTTGTCTACTTAGAAAATATTGATTGTAATAATAATAATAGTACCTAAATGCCATTCTGCTGAATGAATGATGCAAGGAATTAAAAACATGACAAGTTTCAAAAATGAAAATCATATCATTTCTTTCTGTTAGAAATGTTAAGCTGTTGCGTCAGTCATTAGCAGACACAATAGATTTTTATTGTTACAACGTACAGATCTGTACGTTACTGAGCCGAAAGGTTAACAAATAATTTACACAAAATATTTTTTATTAGAGATTAAAAAGTATTTTATGTAGGGAAATATAATTTACATTTAGTGTTTCTATGGATAGGGTACAGAACATTAATTTACAAACATATGCATATACAGGCTGTGCCTTAGAATCTTTTACAATAATTGATGATAAATGCCTTTGACATGCATTTCAGATGGTATGTTAGCCACTCATGTACACTGTCTCAATACTTGTAGACGAGGCAATGTTGCATAGTTTAATGAATAAGTGGTTGGTTGTTGCAACTAAGGTGTTGAGAAATTACTTATAAATTTACAGCATTATAAAACCATACAACTGAATCCAATTAGCATATATGTGTAGGTAGTTAAGGTTATTATTAAATTTTCAAAGTTTAAAAATATGTATTATACCCTTATCAACAAAAAAATCCTAAATATGTATATATACTTAATAAATCATCCATGTACTTAATATTGTACATGTAATTAACTTGCTCAGATAACAATATGTACCGAAAAATATAATTCTAACTTATAGGTTTTATAGATAGGCAATTCCTAAAACATCAAAAATGTTATATATTACACATTTAACAGCCTCATATTTACTTTTTGCCAAATATTAGAAATGATTCGTAAATAACGGTTTTAAAGTAGGTACATCTTATTAATTACCAAATCCAGAGGCAGTAAACATTGATTACCAATTAATTTAAATTATTATTGTGGAAAACAAAATAGGTTCATTGAATTCAAACACACTTGACAGTAGAAAAATTGAGAAAAAAGTATATAGCCTACTTGGTTACTGGTGAAAGTTATTTACTCAAAACCCAAGAGAACAAACAACTTTCCTCTTATATTGCATTACTAATTATTTTGATGTCCACAAAACTTGTTTAAAGTATTGTTGAATATTATGTATAAAAAATGACAAATAATAAGTACCAAATTTCAGAATACCTCAAAAATCATTCTTCATTGATGGGGCTGCCAGTCCAAACTTTATAGGAATTCATAAATATTATTAAATCATCAATATTGAATAATCAAGAACCACATAACAATAACTCAGGCTAACTACTTTTATTTAATTTAAAATAAAACATAGACCTGAGATTAATAATACTGTTAAACTTTTATTCATTAAAATCCAAGTGTAAAATATTCTTAAATAAACAATTTCAGCAACATTATTAATTAATTATGCAACACAATTAAAATATGTAGCTGCAAAGTAATAAGTTGGCTATCTATTCTAATTGAAGCCATTATTCACATTATATAAGCTGCCAGCTAATTGTTGTTTAGAGTAATTGAACATGATGCTGGAATTACACTAGTCAAACCAGATATAATTTAGACACCTTTCCAAGTTACTACTACTTTTCAAATTTACTACCTCATTGCGCTTGAAACCACTAGGGTACCAAGCACGACTGCTGAGCATGAGATCTCGGGCCGAACAAAGTGTTATTGAGTTTTTCTGTGAGGAAATTATCCATAGTAGCCTGAATCTTGGAATTGTGCCTGGTATATGGCAATAGCACCTATTACATGGGACTTGAGAACAGCATTGGTGCAATGTGAGTGTACCCCTCTATTCTATTCTATTCCTTCGGGGAATTCAGGCGTGATGCTATATTATGTTTAAAGTTAAGCATCACAAAGAAAATAAATAGAGTGGTTTTCAGCCTAAAGCCGTTTTTAGATACAATAGTTTTCGCCATGAATTTTATTCCCGTACCGAAATAACGTAGCGCGAGATCTATTCAAAAGTGTTTCCTGCCGTTACTCGGCAGGAAAAATATAATCCTGCACCTTTGACTAAATAAAACACGAGCCCACTGTTTTTTGTTTTGTATTGTTCCTCCGATATTTTTTGTTGGATCAAACAAAAAAGTACTTGCCAATTCAGGTTGGCACATCTTGTAACATTAAAATCTTGTTTCCTGGTAATTAATTGAAAGTTAACCATTTCCAATGCTACATCAGATTGCTCCTATTTCTAAATCGTAGGCATTTGGCGCGTGTCTAGCCGTTTGGGCCCAGTTTCGCAAACTTCGTATATTAGGTAAGCGAATCGGGCGCATAGCCGCAATGACAATGTTGGGGCGGCGCCGCGCAGGTGAAAGTACCAACAGCTGCCGGATTACTTATACAGTATAAAAAATATTTACTTTAGCCTAAAACCATAAACCACTTGCACACCACTTGCTCATCAAAATAAATAACTTTCGTAAAAAAAAAACAGTGTCACAATCAAGCCTTAAATTGAATTATCTTACATAAGTACATACATTGCCTGCTTCTATTCGTATAAAACAATTTTCGACATCTTAATGTTTCTCAACTATTAGAAGTCTTGTTGACAGTTATTAAGATAATCTAGTTTTCGCTACATAGGTATAGTGTGACCTCGTTAGTGTGATTTACGACACCTCATTAACGTACATCTGTTTCATTACCATTGATAGAGCGTCATTATCAAAATCACTGCGATTAGTAAAATGAGGACACTGTGCGATTGGATTTTTAAATTATTATAAGGTCGCAGTCAACAACATCGTTGATAAATGACGTATTACAGGTAAAGTAATCACAACTTAACCTTAATCAGTTACATTGGCTTAATGCATATTTTTCTTTCATAAACGCTATTACAGTTTTTATCAATATTGGGTGTGAATGGAAATGGTAAATTAATCAAGGTAATTATAACTACTTCATTTATGAAGAAGAATTTTCCGTTCATATTTACATCATGATGATTTTCTAAAACGTGATAGTTTGTTATGCTTTCCATTACTGTAGATAATACAATTACCATATTGCCCCTTGACAGTTCCTCCGTTCCAAATCATTAAGAATTATGAATAATGATGGCTATAACTTCACATTGTATGGTTATAGCGTTCGAAGTTCAATACTATTGCCAATGATAAGTTGATAACATTCACTGACATATTGCATAACGTTGTTCGTATATGCGAAGATTTTCGTGCTAATCATCATAATAATTACCTGATTAATGTTTCCAAAATCGCCTAAAAGAAAACGATAAATGTTTATGATGACTCGTGGCTTCTGTTATCTGAATAACAGAAGCCCCCCTTACGAATCCATCTATTCGTTGTGTCTGTATGAATTTATTTCCCAAGTGGCTTTACAACAGCCGGTTCCTCACCTTTCCTTGTCAACCCCAGCTACCCTCTTCCGGTTGGCGTTAAATCTCGATAAAGATTACTTGCGGCTATATACTACTCTCTTTTGTACATTTAAAACCATTGGAGTGTGTCTGACGATAGGTTGGGTCTCCATGAAAGGGAAAATATATGGCGATTTAGAATAAAATAATATACCCAAACAAGTAAGAACAATATGCAGCATATTTTTAAAAATAAATAGGTACCAGTTGTACTGTTAACACAATAGATCCTACCTTGATTATATATGCAATAAGTCGTCATCACTATATTTAAATCAAATAACAATAATAAATGAATGTAGCAACATTATTTTTTCCTATTTAATAACGATAACTAGTGTATTATATTACTTTTTAATAACCTCACACCACCGATACCAATCTACCGCTGATACTTATTGTAACGTTATAAAATATATAAATGTAGGCTGTCTATTACATGATACAATCTGCCGGATATAACATAACAATGAATCTATATTATAGGCTTTTTATTCGGAAATATTAACATGTTTGAAATTAGTTATCCCAAATTGAATTGTATATATAATTACTCAATTTATCACTCGGGCACATCAAATAAACTAAGGCCGGATTTTACCAACGTTAGATAACGTTACTCATGAGTTTTGATTTTGACAGTGAAAATGCATAAAAGGCTGTCAATATAATCGCTATGTAAATGTAATGACATTGTTTCATGGAAAATAAGTATAACTAAAGTTTATGAAGCAGCACAATTTCAAACAATCAAAACACCCAAAAAGTTTATGCATTGCCAATATAAACAATTCTGTAACGTCGCTCAAAGCTGGTCGCCCACCTGATCATTATCCCCATGCACGTGTATAACAACGATACATTTATTTTGTGCCGGCCTAAGATCACGGGCACCTAACTATTATTATGCTTTGCTAAACGATTATCAACACTTTTCTGATGCTGCCTAAATCCAAATTCCCTCACACTTTCTAGTTATATGCGGCAGGTTTGGTGGCCGTTTTTTTGTTGTTGCTTTGTAAGCGTGCCACCTGGCCTTTTTTCCTGAGCATAGGACCCATTGAAAGCCATGAATCACTTTTGTAACGCTGCCGAATGAGTGTCCAGCGTTTCGCTTTAGTTTAGAAGAAGACCTTATGCTTGACTGAATGAAACAATGAATCATAGTTCATTTAAAATATGTATTTAGTGCTTAATAGGCAATTTTGCATTTATGTTATTCATTCATACAACTATTTTAGTTTTATTAGAATTGATGGAAGTAAATTGCCTATTTAAGACTTTATGAAGTAGGTACTTATTTTGTCACGTGCCTTTAAAAGTAGGTATCTGTACCGGATATCCACGTTGCACAAAGTGTGCCGTATTTGTACTAGCGATACCGGAATTAAAGTAGAAAAAAAATGTGTAAATAAAAAGTATGCGTTATTAATACTCGATTACTTATCAACTTGAAAAAAAAGCTAACGTACACAACATATAAAAAAAAAATATTTTTTTTATATGTTTTTTGTAATTCCATGGATACTTGATCAGTCTTTTATATAAAAATCTGCACATTATTTGCAGCGTACCTATTGGCAACACACAATGTAGATAATTTTATCATCTCGCTTTGACATCAGGGTCATCTGAGTAGTAAAATAAAATTGCGGGCAGTTGCTATCATGAAAGTAACTGCTAGAGAACATCTTGATATCGAATTCATACTAACTTATATCTTAAATGTTTTAATATCGGAAGAATAAATTAGGGACAATTGAAGATTTTCTCGCAAATGTTAGAAGTCGTTAGAAAGCTCCAAATTGATCCTTAAATTTATTGAAACAGAGTCAATATTTGTGTGTGATAGATGTTGTGACGTCTGCGTGACGATGAACACGAGTGATAGGGCCCGAGGTCGTCGCACCCTCGGCCCCCCGAGCCTTGGCACCTGGTTGTCCCTTGCTAAGCAGTTACTTGCTAACAGATGTTAGACTCTCGAGAAATCCCTCCGCCCGCCCCACTGTTCTATTTTTGTCCTTAGATATTTAAGTATTGTTCTTGTTGAAAGTATTTGTAAGACCTGAGGTATCACCATGACGATTTCATAAAAACGCTTGCAGATTCTTTTGTTAATGCATAATTAACATTTGCTATGAGGTCAATTTGATCACAATAAGAAATGGAATCAATGATTAGAAAATGGAGCCTATGTGCCAAATTACCAAAAAGATCTCCGTGGCAAAAAGGCCGTCCTGTGATTGGAACGTGAACATTGTAACTTCAATTATCCTCGAAGATTTAATTGAATATTGTTTACATCAATAACTCAACATGTAATACGCTTTTAACATTTTGTTAACTAACATGTAGTTAGAACAAACCTGTTTGCGAAATGTCAGCCAATCCGCTCTGCAAGTGCTGCAAAGTTGTACATGAGGCAACCTGATATAAAGGAGATATACTTAATTGTTTGAGTAGGCATAAAGCGTCGATGGACCGCGGTCCCCATAAAGACGTAAAACGGTAGTAAAATATAGAAATGGATCTCCGAATGATGTGATGTTTTTATGAAGGTTGCCATCATTTACGACAGGGTATTCCGCCCTCTGAAAAGCGACGTGCCCTAGAAAAGGACGGACGATTAGAAATGGGGCGGTTAAGGGACGCCAACCTTATGGTATAGTCAACGTACAATATACCTACATGTGCGTTCGTTAATATTGAAAGAGTGGCTTGTTTTGAGGTCAAAATGACTGAATACACGTATTAGACAGTAATCGTTCGTCAAAGTTAATGTTACAAACGTTGCGGCAACGGCTAAGAGCTGTAATTACTTATTTTCATTATGTTTGTTTATTTCATCTATAGTTGGTATTACATAGATTTGTAGTGACTTATATTTAAATAGGTACATAAATTAATATTGTATAACAATCGAGCTGCTAAAAGATTACACGTAAATGCGTTTGCGACATGCAAGGTTCAATGACACTGACAGGAATCGTATAGCTAAAATTATTATTTCGCCGGCCTAGTGTAGTAACTGCTTCTTTGGTCTATTGATCCCGAACGCAACTGCTGAGCATAGGTCTTGGATTCAATTCCCAGGTCGGGCAGTGTTATTGGGTTTTCTTTTAGAAAATTCTTATTAGCAGCCCGGAGTTTGGAATTGTTCCTGGTAGATGGCAATAGGCTCATCACCTATTACGTGGAACTTAATAACAACATTGGTGAACACTTTTGCCTAACACTTCGGGGGTTTTAGGGTTAGGCAAAGGTGTTCACCGCCTGTATAGGCGTGATGCTACATAATATAGTGCTTATAGCACCACTTGGTTATAAGGTTTACTGTAGTGTTCTGGTGGATACAACCATAAGGTGACTATCAAAATGTCACAAATATGAGACTTATCTTACAAAAAGTTATAAAAACCTATTCAGAAGAAAAATTGCATTTCCTTATAACCTGATAAGCCTATGATGATTCATAGAATCAATGATGTTAAAGCGATAAATCGATAATCATTTGACAAACGCATTCGTTATTGCAGTTAAATTTTATCTGAACATGCTGAATGCTGTCGGTATCCTCATGAAAACATCACTCTGAATAGACTAGACCCCTTGGCGCTGCGTAGAGATGTGGCCTCGCTATGCATCTTCTATCGCCTATGGGGAGTGCTCCGAGGAATTGTTCGGACTGATCCCTGCCGCCTCTTTCCGCCATCGTTCTACTCGACAGCAGTTCCATCCCCATCATTTAGATGGTTGGCAGTCCACAACTGTGCGTTTCTCTAGAAACTTTCTGCCTCGCACAACAAAACTGGAATGAACTGTCGCCTGCGGTATTTCCGGACCAATACGACCTTCAAACCTTCAAGAAAAGAGCGTACTCCTTTTTAAAAGGCCGGCAACGCACTTGTGAGTCCTCTGGTGTTGCGGGGGTGTCCATGGGTGGCGGTAATCGCTTACCATCAAGCGAGCCGTCTGCTCGTTTGCCCCCTATAACATAAAAAAAAAAAAACAGTGTAACAGAAATACAATTCTTGGTCACAGATTTTGGAAACGAATCCCAAACAGTAGTACCTACAGTGATAGATTTCACAAAAACATTTAAACACAGCCCTAAACCTCTATTGGAAAGTGCATGAAATCAATTAAAATAATATTGTACGAAGAAAAAAATGCTTCTTTTTATTTAGAATTTTTAGATTCTTAATGGTTCTCTACTTGAATACATTCATGTCCTTCGGTATTACTTCGAATTTTTGTTACACGTTGTATATAATATAACGTGGCCATGATATCCAAAACGATGGTAAATAAGATTTATTTTATAATACCTAATAATATAAACACATATGGCACTGAATGAAGCCTTCATCTTAACTGCACATCCTACGCAATGTCTCCTAATCTTGTATTAAAAACAGCTGCAGCTCTATATGACAGGATTCAAACGATTAATTACCAAGATACCCTATACGTTGATAATTATGTAATTGACAATATTTAATTTTCCACTGATAATAAGTTGTAGCATTCAACGCTCTTGCGTAGGCATAGTATCGCACCCATAACGGTCACTAATAACATTTTTTTGAAATCTTTAATCAGGCTATTCTGACCAAAAGTAAATAAAAGTTTGAAATCTCGATCCGTTAAAAATGTAGCTAATATCTTGCTCCTAACGTAAAATCATCAAATACATCAAATACAAATAAATAAAATTGAAGAAAAATAATAGTTTTTAAAAGCCCATCCAGTTATTTGCACGATACGATAACTATGCCTAAAAAACATTTAAAAATAATTTGTCTCTGTGTTTGTTCCGGGTAATCTTCGACACGACTGGACTGAATCTGATAAGATTTTACTGGCATGTAGCTGACTAAGTGTGGAGTAACTTTGGCTAATTATAATATAAAAATACGCGGGTGAAACCGCGGGGCACAGCTAGTATTACATAATACCAGTAAACGGATTGATAAGTGAATATTTGTTTGATAGTTATGATGATTATCTCGATAACTATCACAAGGTGTAATTAACTTGATAATTTTGCACTCTGCTATAAAATAAAACAACAATTGCTATTTTGTGTATCAATTTCCTTAATGTCAAATTTTGTACAATAATTCAAATAGTAAGTTACATGCCATATATCAGCATCAGTAAAAGTTACCAGTGCTTCTAATTTTAACTTCTAACTTGCACAATTCGAAATGTAAACAAAACTTCGTGAAGTTTATTTCCGGAGGGACCATTCGATTGCTAACACTGAACTACTTAAAGAACTTTAAAGTTACATAACCTACAATTACCTAACTAAAGGTACCTACACATTAATTAATAACTGAAATTACCGTTTTCATAGCATTTTATATGTAAAAAATTCTTATTAAACTAATTTATAATTTTGCTATATCAAAAGTTAGGCCGTTGATATCGTGAAACGTAAATTAGTAAAGACACTTGCTTGAACGCTGGAAAGCGGAACGGTAATCACAACTCACAAGGTCTTTTATCAAAACTAATAAAGGAAATCCTTGATATTTTACAAAGGAGCCTGATAGTAGATATTAGAAGTCTAATACATGTAGTATTAAAATCCAGTCATGTCATTTATAATTATTAATTGAATAGAAGAGGAATTAAATTTTCTTGTCAATCATTAAAGTTTTTGATTGTTACGTTTAGAGGTATGGTGTTAAAACTTTTCATGAAAAATATGGACTAACACTTGAAACACATTGACAGCAATTGGTGTTAATTAAGCACGTTATTTGGTAAAATGCGTATACTAAGTAGTACCACAGGCAACGTAATACAAAACTAGACAAGAACAACTTTCATTTTATAGTTCTCGGATTCCGTGGCTCAGGTAGGCGCCCAGACACTCATATTATTATAAATTCTTTAACGGAAGATCCTTTCACGTTGTATTCGAAGATGGTTTTTATTGCATTTATTTTTCTCTTTTACTATACTATATTGCTTCCTTTATTTTTTACAGTATTTCATAAAATTTATAAAAAGATTAATGTTTAAAAAATATCACTTACACAAAGTAATCAAGACCAAAATGGCCACTCATTTGTTAGTATTGGAAACGTGGTGTGTTGGTCAAGTGTTTGTGTCGCCATAGCCAAGTGGGGTCTTGTACGGTCATAATCAATACAAATAAATAAATTAAATGTCTGTTTGTAATGTCAAAATAATAGGTTTTTTTAAGCTCATACATTTATTTGCACGATACCTATGCTTTTAAAATTTAATTCTAAGATTTTATTCACAGATAGCTGATAGTAACTTAGGCTAATTTTCAGCTGAAAATATTTATGGGCAAAAAAAGGTTGAAATAAAGGACAAAACCCGATTTTGATGGAATTATTAGTATGTAGTTAAAGAACGTTAAAAGAGGAACTTAACCTTATATGAACGCGAAAAAAAGGATCTCCTAAAAATAGCCTTTCATAAAAATAAAACCTATCAGTAAGTAATCCTACCAGCTAGTATTTTAAACAGCTCTTCAGAACGCCCTATTTCTTATTTTCACTCATTATTATCTCGTTCGAATATACGAGTAGGTATCATCAATTGACCCCTCTATAGAAAAATAAAACTATGTATCTAATGATAACACATTATCAGTTTACGTAATGTCCAAAACCAATTCATTTTTTTTGCCTACAACAATGTACGTATATTGTCATAGGCAAGATTAACATTTACATTGTTTTAATTTTTTATAACTTGAAGTCTATTCCAGATGTACGACAAAAGATGATTATCTTTGCTGATGTTTTAATATGACCTCTGATTTTCACTTATCTAAAAACCTTAGCTTGTAAAAGTTTTTTTTATTATTTAGCTAAAGGTCACCGGCATATTCCGCTAAGGTCACTTTGTGCAGGTATTTTATTGCCTCACTCCGTACAACGCAGCAATTCAACGCAAGGCCGAAATTGCTATTGTATTTTTACTCGCCAAAATTATACTTATTTACTGCATGTATTATAGTTTAGGTATACTTATCTCTTTATCTACTACATACTGTCTATTCAGCGTACTAAATGTAACGCTAAGGTAACTGTTTATATACTGCGCAGCGCTCCTATCGATAAATATTGTTATTTGCTTATCATTACTAGTTATTTCCCAACACTAATCGCTCAGATTCTAATGTTAATGATAGTCATTATCTTTAAATGACTCCCAAGGTACACATGTTAATACAAAATATAAATTGATGACGTAACCAAAATCGAATGCAAACAATTTAATCCCGATCAATACGTTTGTACTACATTTTAGCATTTTGGTTGTATTTTTATGTTTAAAGTTTGAATAGGAACTTTAATACAAGGTATGACCTTGCTAGTTAAAACTCGTTTGACATTCGCATCTGATTTCAATCTTAATCAAAGTAGACTATCCTCTTATCGCACATTTTTTAACATTCACATGTTTATGTTTTCCCAATATCATTCATTTTATGACCATTTAAAATATTTAAGAGCAAAAAATGGATCTCATTTATTGGCATAGTAATTGGTTGACCCTCAAGCGATCGAGAGTCACGGCCATGGATGCTAACCGTTGAAAGTTCCGGGTCATCCCTTCCCACTCCGATTCTAGACGCCAAAATGCAACTAGTAGAATTTCACATTGAGTTTGCGGTTAAGTAAGTAAGTAAAGCAATTTTTAAGTTTACATCATCAGCACTGCCGCCCAGCCTAGTTATGTTTCTCGCGTTCGACCATCGCCGGTTGTGCAACACCACGACTTGCCGACACTTGCTTATTGTGGCCAACCCGACTTGTTGCCCAACTAGTTTGGCTTCTTGTCGTCTAATTACGAAGTTTCATTAGGTTATGCCGAGTAATTATGTAGAAATATTTGACTGCCTTAAGTCTCCCTATCTGTAATTATTAAGGGCTTGTGGGTTTCATTGACCAGCTATTGAATTTTCATCTACCACTGAAATAACTACCTTCTTCAGTAATATCCGTTATGTAGATAACGGATATTACTGTAGTAATTTATATAATGAATCTCCAAATACCAGTATCGAATCAGACTTTAATACTGTTATTCGCAACCGGAAAACGATACACATCTCAATAAACTGACAGAAATAGTAAAATTAACTAAGCTCAACTAAACAGCCATGGGAGATAAGAGTTATCATCGCATCGGTAAGGTTTTTATATGATAAAAACTCTAATAATTAAGAACAGTGTTTTTAGAATAGCTAGTAAAAACCTAGATACCATCATACGCAACGACAAAGTTACTGTGATTCATGGTTCGTAGTACTTCAAGCGCAATGAATTGACATTACCCGTTCTGATTTTTCCATATTATTTATTATAGTTTTACCTTGTAAACAAAAACGAAGATGCGTCATGGTGTATTTTCCTGTCTACGTAAATTAGTTTTGTAATATTTCGCACGTCAATGCATTTAGACCATCTGTCTAATATTTTGCAGCAAACAAACGATTTAAATAACTGCCACATATGTCTCTATTAAATATCATATAATGTCAAGTATTTAATGTTTGCAACTAGCACACCTGTATGGTATTTAAGCTTTGTTAAAATAACGGTAATGTACATTAAAATGTAGAAACCTTGCTATAACGTGATCTAACCAAACAGGTCGTCACAGAAAATTGACACGCAGACTTCTAGGAGTCAACACTTAGATTAACAACAGAATTCTATAAATAAAATAAAGTAAACCCGAATAACTATTTCTGTATAAGACGTAGGCTGACTCGACTCGTTCAGTCTTAGTAGGTGACCTGACATTCTTAAATAACTAGGTAATTGGTTGTGTGTTACAGTTCGATTCATTTAATTTTTTACTTATGTACTCTGATATTTACCCCCGTGTTTTTTCTTTTTCAGGACAGATTGGCAAAACCTAAAATACAGTTCCTACCCGGAAATGAAGGGGTGAGTTTCATAATTAAGTACCCACATTATTATCATCAAGTGTGTATGGTAGTAGAATTTATCAATCATAAAAGCGATCAAAAATGTCTAATAAACAAATAGCTAGATCATTGCCCGAAATCACACTGCTGTTCTCCTGGAAATATAAAAATATTACAGTAATTCAAATTTAAAATTACTATACATTTCTTTTTTCTGGCACACCCATTAAGTAACCGGTTAATCCTTGTATGTAGGTAAACAAATTTTAGTATATCAGCCATATACTTAACGGCAGTATAGAAAAATACAACTAGACGAGTAACCTACGCGACTATCCCTATATATTTACTATATATTTTTTAATGTCATTAAGAGCAAAAATTTGAATACCAAATGAATTTTAGTCTTATTTGCAAAATATTCATGATTATGCAAAGTTCTTAAAATATATGCTCTTAGAATTATTACATGCTTATTCAACGTAATTTTTCTTTGTTCACTTTAATTTTTCTTTCCATATAAATGCGCTTGATAAAGTCAAGTTCAGTGTAAGATTTCATATTAACTTCTTCGCAATTTATCCTGCTTTTTATCGCAATACGATATCTGACGCTTATCGCGTTGATGTAATATTTATTAACATTTCCTACATATTTCTTCAATACATCCTACGTATAATATACATTGGAATCGTTTACCTTTCCATTTCCTAATATATGTGATATAACAATTGTCTAGTTTGCACGTACTTCTCTGTACATTTTACATAATTCGATGACCTTATCACTAATGACGTTTCAAATAAACGTTAAGAAACATTTTAATAATAATGCGTGCGTATAATATCTACTATGGGTATCACAAGTAAACATCCAATTGACGTGTTTCGAAAACCGCACAGACTTATATAGGCAAGTGCTATAAAACATTTGACAAATCCGACTTGCATTCAAACTCATTATGCAAGTGCAGACTATAAAGCAAACGTGGTGCTCTAGTTAAACATGAAGCTATATTTGTGTTTCCATCACTGGTCGAAGACGAATAAGGATATAAAAGATAGAAAAGTATGTATAATGAAGGAGTGCAGCATCGTCAGGATCTGGGCCTCATCGTCGCACGGGCCTTGACTCGCCTCGGGCGTACCAGTTAACGCTTGCGGCACTCGATACGCTTGCGAAATTATATGATGACCCACTTAGCCGATTTCGATTTGCTGCTTGACGCTGCGGTCGGTGGTCTATTAAACTTTTTACCCCAAATTGTTTCGAAAAACAAATTGTACGCAGAACACACGCAGTCACGTACTCAAAGCGGCCTCGTCGTTTAGGATTGTTGAACACGAACATGGAGACTTACTGACAGTCCGTGTCACTGTAGTACGTCTGACACTATGATGATGCCTTCACACCTTTTCCCTATATGATAGTAGCGTCCGATGGTAGGGTCTTGTTTACTTATAAACTTTCCGTGTGGTGCTCATCGATAAATTACGTGAAGTATAACCGTGAAGAAGGGATGGTAAATTTGTGCAAAGCTGTGTTAAATTGAAGTATAGAACGTTGGTTATGTGTTTAGCTTGGTAAGATGCAATCAATATTAAACCTAACATCAAAAGTATGGTCTTACCCCTTCAGTCATTGCAAAAAACGTGGCTAATGCAATTTTGTTTACAAGGTGTTAATCCCCGGTCGATCCCCGCGCCCGACGCCCGGCGCCTTCGACCGGTTTGCTTGTTGCCACCGCTCGACTCGCTTGCCGGTTTGACGTGATCTCTTCTCTTGTTGCTCGTCGAGTCACTTGCTCGAATCGTATGTAAACGACCCCGACTACCTTATTCGAAATCTAAAACTAACACGCATTGATATTTTGCCCACTAAATAAGCAATTACCAATTAAACTATTGGATATGTTAAAATTTTCCAATATCATTACCGTCAAAACAACTTTAGGCACCATGTTAAATATTGCCCTGTTGACCCAATAGCGGATCAACCTCGGGTATGTCTTTTTATTTTGTTCCTAAGAATATGTTCGGGACAAGAGCTGTTCTCTGAAAATGCTTCGCCATCATTCCTCACATATCTCTGTATCGGTGTGTGTTAGGTCTGAGACTCGCTGGCACATATCCAACTTGCACATAATAACCACAATTCAATGAGTCGCAGACCAGAATAGTAAATAAGATAGAGTGGAGTGTGTAAAAATAGCAACAGTTCCAGTCGCTAGTGGGCACATGTGGATTGCACCTCACAGGTGCGTCGACCGTTGTCCCCTTTTCGCGATAATGTTTTAACTACCATTGGGAGCGGGGACCTATGCTAGCTTTAAAACTTTAAATACCTATATATTTTTTGCGTTAAATTAACATAAAAGGTAGAAGAAGGTATTAAAATAATGTTTGTAAAATGTAATGATTATCTATTCCAATCACCAAAATCAATTTTAAAGAACGCTATACTTTGACATATCACTAACTCTAGTTTTGATGCTATCTAATGAATCATCCTCCTTTGTACATTGAACCCAGTGTTCTGCATTGTAAAATTGAATCATCTTCACAATGTAATATCGAATACGTCTTGACTCGGCCAGGTCGTTGTCCTCCCAACGCTTTACTACCTTCACCAACGGTTTACGGAACATTATCGCGGTCCTTGAAAACAGGATTCGATTTTGTATTAAACGAAATTATATGTTTTGATATAAAGATAACTCTTACGTGTCGAATATAAATTCCATACAAAATGTACACAATAATCTTTAAATTGAACTTGTCAGGGATTGAAAAAATATACCGTTGTTTAACAGTCGTGTGGAGTATCAGGCCAGACTCAGGCCACTTACCTCGAGTAGTAATATATGTTATTCGTATACATATAGAATGACCAATTTATGGTAAACTAGAGACAGCAACACAGCAACGACATCGCGACATAACACTGATATTCTAGATTCTACTTCCACTCATTAGCCTTCATCTCGGCTCAGCTTCCCGGCCACATTTTACTCATCTTGTAATGCCTGACTGACTGATTACTGAAGGTGAGCAGCCCATTGGCGATTTCTCCGCATTACTCTTTATTATTAGACTTTGTCCGTATAACCTTCCCTAAAACCTTGTTTGACTTGAAACATGACACTGGCTTTATTGATTTACATATTTTCAATATAAAATCTAATAGATAACTTTCAAAAAACATTTATTTATATATCATTCGTCAATATGTTTTTGAATTGGGCTTCATTGAGTATAATGCAAATTCAGCAGAATAGACGTTTCTGTGACAGACATTGTTGGCAAAGTAGCTATAAACAAAGGTGTGTTGGCGTGAACCCCTTTATCAGATCATAATGGGTGCAGCCACGTGATCAAACAATAGTGTTTACACTCGTCACAAGGACGACCTGTTGTACCTACGTCCAGTTCATAAAGATCTCGAATACGGGCCTATTGTTTTTAACGTCTTATGTCTTGCGATAAACTTGGCCCACTCAATAAATAGAGGCCTTGTCCGAAAAAATAAGCTAACTTGCAAAGTTATAGTTGTACTAACAGACAGACCTTGCAATTTTGATTTCATTTGTCTCATATTAATAAAGTCATCTGTTCAAACTCATTACAGTGATTTTCATTTGATTGTGTTATAATAACAATAATTAAGTGTTTTTCTAAAGAAAATTCCGTGTTCTAGAAAACTACATGCTTTCAATGCGATTCTGTCGTATCGATAACATTATCCATTTTAAATTTTTATTTTAATTTAACTACTTAGGGAATATTTTTTTTATTTATTACACTTCATTCAGTTAATACGTGTTTATATGAATTTTACTTGCGTATTGACATTGACGTCATTTGGAATTAGTAGTGTACGCACACTGCTAATTCCCATTTATTGTTTATTTACTTGAAATTATTGGAAATTACGCGCATAAATTTAATACAGTGATACTTTCCATTTTCTTTGAAATATTCACACGCAATGCTGTTTAATACAATTATAAAGTTACCATCTAATAGCTTGGACTGGTCAATGTTTTAAAACGTTACTAATCATTACGTAATGCTCAAATTTAGGATTAATTGCGAACCGGAACCAAATAACTGTAAAAGAGCCTTAGAATCAATAGCTGCTGAGGCCGGTTGGTTGCATGTGCTCAAATCAACCTTGGTGTCAGGTTTGGAAATACATTCATTTGATAACCCGTGAAGATAATACGAAATATTGTCTAGGTCAACTTGTCTGGGCTTAGGTGTGTCGTACATGAAACAAACTCACCTTACAATGAATTTCACTATTGTGGGAAAATCGTTGATTATAACTGTAAGAAATGCAAGTGAAAAAAGAACTTATACATCTTAAATATTAACTCATTTACTTCTGTATTGTTGCGCAGTTCAAGTATGTTATTGTTATTATTGCAGTCAGACAGGTGATAAAATACATTGTGAAGATGCACAAAAGATTAAGTATTAAAAACGGACGGTATATTCGGCGGCTTCTTTAGCCAGGGTTTTGGGAGCCACTTGGCGGAACGATGCTGATTTCCTCGTGGTAATTGCTGAAGTATGCGGACGGGCGACGGTGTCGTCTTATTGGGGCTGCGGGCCGACCGTACGTGCGCGCTACTCACTTTCACTTCGTAGCGCGTGCTTTTGCTATTGGACCCGAGCATACGCCGATGTGGTTTGGGCGTATCTTGGATTGTCATTGGGACCGCCACGGCTTAGATTAATTATAGTCACATTCTAAACAAAAGTACATAATACAATGTCATTCACACGTTACCTTCCCTAGGAAAACCCTTTACATCGTCATGTTTACAGTGAAACATACCGTAGCGCAATTATAATATGTCATAGAATCACGCAACGATGACTGCTTTAGTGTAGTACAACTGTTACAGGTATAATCAGTTGCTAAACAGTTTTTATCTCACACATTTATCTTGTTTCCTTGAAACAAATGAGGACTTGCCTTTAATTATTTAATTTCCTTTAGAAAATCTTGGGCACGGATTTACTTATATCTACTACAACACCACTTCTTTTCTGGCAAGAGGATAGTCTAGGATAGGCTTTGTCAGATCTTGCTATAAAAATTGATGAATAAGAAGCCAGTTTATGATGGTTCCAGCAGCGAGTATGACCGAAAAAATCCCATCGATATTAATGTGCTTCATTCTCAAGCTTTCACTTTTTATATTTAATGGTATGGTTTTCAATCGTCTTCATAGTCGTTAACGACAGTCATTACTACCTACTTGGCCTATTTTGACATACCCCGAACAAAATTAATTGAGGCAATTTTGATTAACGACCTTTGCGCAAACGCCACTCGACCATTAAGGACACTGCAGCGGTCTGTATGCTAAAACAGCAACGTGCTTAATTCGCTGTCGATCACCAGTTTTTTTTACGTCAATATTATCCGACGAGCTGTATTTTGTTATCTGAAGCGCTTTTTCTTTGCTAGCATTTATTCGATTCGTAGAAATGATTGCCATTTGATTGTAAGAAAGAGAAGAGAGAAATTATGTAAATAAATACGAAATCTCGTAATGGATCATTTTAATGAAGTCGCTGTATTACATGAATGATATACCATCAATAGATGAATAGAGAAATATATACCTACCCGTAACAAAACGCGTGGTTTTAAAAAAGATTAAAAATAAAGAACTAGCAATTAAGAATAGCATAATATTATAAAACATTGTCAACACCTTGACTAAGTAGAGCTTGTGGTCAAGCCGATATCCCACGCGTAATGTGCGTGCCTTCCGAGTTTTAGCCGTAAGGCTCTCGTTTTAATGTCGTTTTTCCATTAAAGTAGGGAAAGTTGTCGTGTGCGTCGATGCAGCGTGTCCATCATACATAGCTAATACCGCTTTCGATGCCCAACGAGGAAGTCGACGTAAAATGTACTGACTTGTGTCTTGTATGCTAAAGTCAATAAATGCGTAAAATAACACACACTATTTTATTTATTGCATGCGTTTTAGGCCTGAGGTGAAAATTATAAGGTTACTGACGTTCAGTTTTATGCCTCGGTTAAAAGAGTTCTCTCATAAAATTACCAGTTTATTTTTAATACATCTGACAGTATAGCTACATCTTTGTGCTAAATATCGCGGGCGAAGTAACTAATATAGAAGTCATAAAAGTAAACATTTGACACTGAGAACATCCACATGTTACTGTGTTTATGACCAGTGATGGCGCCTCTGTCGCTATATGTACATCCACAACTTAACTCTCTGTGAATTTCTCCTCAGATATGCCGGTTTCCTCGAGATGTTTTCCGTCAACGTCTTGTGATGAATGTGTACAAGCAAAACACTGTAAAAAATGTACATGGAGCTCAAATAAAGTTATAACAAACAAGTAATTATTCTGAATAATCTGCCTAATTTACTGTTATTTTTATTAGATTGAAATAAATCTGAGACAGACAGACATACCAAAAATTAATTAAATTCTACCTGTGGAGGATAAATTCAACATAAACACGCCCATTTGGCACAGATTATACACGATGCGTCTAACGATTAAATAATTAATCCGCTGTGTCCGAATCGCCTTTTAAAAAATCGGTAACATGTGAAAAGTAAATTTTACTATCGAAAATGGTTTGCAGCATTTACTCAATTTGACAACGAATGAGATCACTGATGCAATGATGCGTGCAATGTGACATTGCAGCCAAGTTACCGTCGCTCTCAACTCAAGCGATTTACCATTCTCAACCTTATTGCTACAAACTAAGATACAATGGCGACGAATCAGTTCACGGGCCATTTGTACTTATAACCCACTGATAATGGTTGCAGTGTTATTGTTGAATAACAAATAGGTAATTACGCACATGTCTGATCTCTATCTTTACAAGAAATACATTGAATTGAAGGTTGGCATTACAATGATTATAAAAATTATGAACACCATTATCCGTTAAAAGAAAATTCCAATTAGATATTTCCTTGTTTATAATTAGAATACCAAAATTCAATGTTTTATAATAAAAAAATGTCGTAAAATCTATTTACCGTTCATTATATTAACTTTCCAACTGTTGAGCTAAAAGGTCAAAAGATCAGGCAAACGCTTGTAAGTCTTCGGCCTGAGCCAGTCACATATTACTAACTTCACTACATTAACGTTCATTTATTAAATTTTATTGATTGTGCTATTTCACATGAAAATGTATTAGCTTTGTCCGCTGTGGATCGAATCACCTTTTAAAATAAAATAAAAGCAAGGCCCGTGCGAGTAGCTTTAATAGATAATATCAAAACTCTTAATAGAACATTTACCAAACAGGCAAAAAAGCAAACATTACACGAGTTCTTTTTTAGGGAACGCTTAAGTTGGCAAGAAAAAAAATACAAACAAGACCACTTCGTTAGTTACAGCTTTCACTTGACTCGAGTCCGAAAGCATATAATATACTTTTTATTATTATCTTCCACTTCTAAGACGAATTTACTGCGAGCAACACTCGACAAGAATTGAACCAGTAAACGTCTATTTAAGATGATTTACAAGGATAAGACGGCGTGCCGTCTAGTCTAACCAAGTCCCAAAACATCCGGGTGTCTATGAAAGAGGACAAGTAGACGTAAAGTGCATAAGCAGTGCTGGCTTACATTACGAAAGCTCGCAATGGAGCCGATAATAAATTGTGCCTGGCAGACTTACGTAACCAGGTAAAAGTTACCGCTCGTTCGCAGCACTATTCTGAACTTCATCTGAGTAGGCGGCAATAACTGTTTTTTTTTAAATATTATACGTCACATCCATTGTCCAAGAAGGAATATTGTTTCTACGATTCACCATTGACGGCTCTCAATATACCAGAGGTCGGTTCCACCTTATTCGTATTGTACCTGGAATTCAGGATATTTTCCGTCAATTGCAAACAATATTTTTTCTTGAGAATCGATGACTAGATTTCAATAGATTTTCTTTACTGTGTCAGTTTCCCACAGGCATTATTGAAATAGGTTACCAAGCAATGGAAATACTACTATTAGTATCCTGTAATAAACTGTTTTGTGTTCCAAAAAGCAGTGCTTGCAAAAGCTGTGCGGCCTTCACCTCAAAACCTATTTTTGATCAATGTAATGACACGTTGTAACATAATGTGACTAAACGCCGTTGCTTAAGTCTTTTTAATGATAGCACCTATGGATTCAATACATTTTTCATTGAAAACGCGTGCTATATCTACGTTTATAAATCCACATGTGTTTTTATTAAAATTCACTTAATTTGTACTTCCAAATTAAGTAAATTTTAATTTAAAAATTTACTGGGATAATTACTTACTTTTATACAGTTTTATGCCTACTAATTCGAGTTTAAAGTTCATTTCAAACAATGAACCGGAACGGCAAAATAAAGAATCCAAAGAAAATATTAACCTTTAAGACTAGAGACAATCCTCAATCGTCAGTCGCTCATACAATCGATTTGAATGTAAAATATGGGGTATTGAACCGATATCCACATTTACAATTCGCTATGACGTACAATACAAACAGCTGGGGCAATTCTACTTAAGAAATGTTTATTTTATTGTTTTTTTTTTAACCATATAAAATATTCCATTCCTATAACTCTAAGTAGTTTATAAACTTTGAAAAACATTAAGTACTAATGCCTCATTATATTGAAAAAAATAAAAACGAATGTATTCATCAATGGTCTCATCTTATTATTGGTGTTCCTAACCGAAGCATTTTCTGCACCTCTTCTGAAAATGCAGACTAGTTCTTTATATGTACAGACACGTATAATTTTAGAAGCTCCTTTCAAAATGGCACCTTTACTCAAAACTTATAAATTTCCTACATTTCAGGACTTTGAAATCAATGCTTACATATTTATGAGATTGGTTGATTCTTGCTTCCTGTGTTTATTTAGTATAAAGCACTTAGTTATAGCTACACCACATCTATATAATTATAACTTCAACAAAATGAATACTTGCCTTTGCATAAGACATTTCAAGAGTATCTTTAAATCTGACACGAACACCACCATACGGCATTAGTGAGGAAACCGGTTTTGACCACAATTGTTTTCGCCCTGTTGGCCGCCCGAGTCGTAATGCCCGTTATACAACAAATCTTACTAACTAAACTAGAGGCCAACAGTTTATCATGAGACGTGTAATTTTTTTTGATCATCTATTTAAAATGTCATGTACTCCCTACGAAATTAGCCAAAAGAATCTTTAAATAACACCTTATTTAAATTAGGTCATTAAATGCATCCAAATAAAAATAAGTATACTATGTCTGTTGTACAATTCCGTTCGCTAATTCCCTATCTCCTTTTACCGTGACCATATATTAGCACCAAAATGAACAGTTATGTTTACTGAGAGTGAAAATTTTACAACTTGACGCAAATTGTACTCAAATTATTAGACATACGCGCAAAATTTGCGTTTGTTGTGACAATTTGTGTGGGTGACCAAAATGTAATTAGCAAACGTTTTTTTCTTTTTCATGCAATATTGTGCTATTGAGCACATCTTAATCAATCTTTATTATTTTATACTTTCTATCATATTTCATATTACCTGTAACTGAAAACTCGACAGGACAGCATTACATTTATTAGTTGCAAGTACAATTTTAACTTGCCCTATAGAAACATGGAGGACAATATTGATTCCGCCTTAAGGCTTTCTCGTTACACCTTCCTTTGTATTCAAATAACAATATCGCTTTCAGCTCCCAACAAAGTTGTCCGCAGTTCAAAAACAGCTTATTTTTAACTATACAGTATTGTGATAGCTGAATGGACTGTGACCCTTCCCTCACAAATCTTAGGTAAAATAAATGATAATTTGGTCGGGAGTATATCCGCCTGGAAACAATAAAGCCGCACCTACTCGACTTGGGACCATATTGAATTCAGCCACCGAGCGTGGTTTCGCAGTCAATTTGTCTGCTTTATTGTGTGTGTTGTTCGGCGTCGCCTTTCAGACTCGAACTATCATTGACATATAGTTAATTTATTTACAATCTCTTGACTTGACGGCAATATTGATTTAGATGGTTGGTTGTTCCAGAATGCTTTGATCCATCACAAAGTTTTCTAACATTATAATTCATTCATCTTCAATGGAAAGTAACACATTCTGCGCCAGAGTTTGTATAGAAGAAATTAAACCATATGTTCTGTATAAAAATCCTTCAATTATACGTAAAGTCGTAACATTTATTGGCTAGGCCATGCTTCAAACTTTGTTTCAACACAGATTATTAATTTCTCATTGCACCTTTGTTTTAGTTCTACTTCGCCAATTCTCATAATATAAGTACTTACTTGGTTATTACCATTTAACGCAGGCTATTGTTAGGTTCGACACCGGCTATAATTTTAGAGAACGTGTTATATTATGTAGATACATCATGTACATTTATTAGTCTGTTACGAATTCCTTGTAATCTCAAATGTACATAAATGTCAGTAGGACTTGTATGGATTTTATGTTCCTTCTACATCAATAATTGCGTCGGTACCAGACGTAATAGAAACCCGTAGCGTCGGAGGCGTGGCCGGCGTCACGTCGCGTCGGCGCCGCGTCTGAGCCACTGAATTGTTCTGGATCCAACGTTCACACAACTCATTGTCCGGCAAATAAAACTGTAAAAATCGCAGTTCCGAGTGCCAGTTGTAATATCGCCTAGCACTTGTTGAGTGCAGGGCCGAATAATTTACTTATAATATCCGGCTTCTCGAAATCACGAGCACTCTCTAGAACTGTTGTCCTATAAATGTGTTATTGTTTTTGCTATCAGCTGTACACTGTATTATCTTTTATACGGTGACTTCTGATAAAAGAAGCTCTGTAATAGTTTTGTCCGCGTCATGACCCTACAAAAAACTCTCCCTATAAGCAGATTCGAAATTTGGGGCGTCGCGATACCAATTTCCCTTATGATTGGATGCGAAATAGTTTACCGTTTTAATATTCAATTGACTAATGTTTGGATTTCTTGTTTAATACATTTCTACTGTTGTTTATTTCGCTTTGGTTTCATAATGAATTTATGCGCTTCAACATTAGCGCGAGCGTGATCTTCAACAAAAATTCCTCGGATCCGATCTCGACTCTCGAACGCGTGTTTCGCACCTTGATCTAAATACTTGCGACATTATCTGGTCTCGTCGTTATATTGTGCGTCAGATACTGCATCGACAGTTTCGACTGCCTTGAAGTACTGTTAACTACTTTAAAATTAAATTAAAAGTAAAAAAAATATCTTATTGGTGTCATGTCCGACAATGTCTGTCCTCTAAATGAATGACAAGAAATTGTAGTACGCTTTAGTGTTGTAGTAAATTGATTACCTAAGGATAGATGTTGTTTATTCCCTTATCTGACAAGCTTATTTTTCCGGTTAACCTCTTTCATGGAGTCGAGTCCTAAGGGAAATAACCTCGGTCAATCCCCTTTTGCATCAGTATGCTACATTTCGAAGCGTAGAATGTCATAAATTCGATGGGTTGCTTCGTATTTGTTTTAATGAATCGTTGAATCTGTATTGTTCCTTTCATGTATCTTTGATTTAATTATTATACTTTTATTAACATACCAGAATAGTACAGCTTTATCGTTTTCATGTATTTTTAAATATGTTTTCGATATTTTGTACGTTCTATATATTTTTGTTAAACAGTATTGTGAATCTCCTTTCTTACTTCCGCTTTCTTAGAGCTACGAGTACAAATGTTTTCCACCCTGGAAATCGTGACGTATGACGAGATAGCTTTATTAGTACTTTATTATTTAGTCAACAACCCAAGCGATGACGCCATATTCTTGTGAAACTGCTTTTGCTGACAATCATTACCCTCCTAACAATTTCTTTGGGTTTCGAATGATCGCACTTAGGTACTAATCTCGAATAGTTCCTATCTAAAATTGGCGGGTAATATGATATTAAAGAAAACTGTATATACAGTTCCGAGTTCCTATTGCTTCACTTTTCCAATTGTCTGTCAAATAATTATTGTTCGTACCATTTACGGGTATCTTAAGTTTTCTGTCATTGTCTTTGTTTAAAATATGCGTGTCAAAGCAGAATGGTCCATTCTTTTCGAATGTTATATAGTTTTTTTTTTAGTTTTGCAATCGCATTTAATCTGGTCACTTGTTGCTATTTTCTTGCGTCACCTATTATTTTACTGAAGGACCACACGTCCTAAGTTCATAGTGGTTGGTATATTAATAACTGTGGAAAATGAAACAATAAGTTATTATTCTGATGATAGTTAGTAAAAGTAACTGCTTCATACAATAGCTCGGTCTTACCTGCAGTGGGAACATCCATTCGCCTTTTACTTGCCATTGTTTTTGATAGAACGATCTCTAGAATCATGTTTTCATTCGTACTACTTGTAACTATCGTCATACTAATTATCATCAACGTACCTACCCACTTTTTGTTTTGATACTATAATCAGTCTTAAGTCTTTCGGATGTTTTTGTTATATGTTCATTAGTAATTACGAACCCAAGCGAGCGATGCTGTTTTCTGTTTTCGCAACTCAAGTATATAGTTTCACCATTACTATATGTCTCAATAATGAAAGATTTCTATGTATTTCACGTTGTATCAAAAGGTGTGCCGGCAATAATTCGTTACGCAAGGTAGTCACGTGATCTGCTGGTGGTTTATACGGCGAGGCAAGTATGTATGTATCGACGGAACTATCGGGCGTTGAGTAACCGCCGCTGGAAAGAGCTTCGTTACGTAGAGGTTTCGATACAGCCTCGCGACGTAAGGCCGTGGTTGCAGTCACGTCGCCGGTGAGAGGTGCCCCTCCTCTGACGGAAGGTCGCGAGCGGCCGCCGCGAAGGAGAACGGCACCAGAATGAATCCTTGCAAAGACCTACCCGTCAACCGCAACGCTCGTGATATTTACAATCGAACTTTCAATGTTTTGTCCAACGTAACATAAATGCATCTCATCATCATCAATCATCTCAAAGCTTGACATAATAAACGGTATCTATAGTATAGGAAGTTCCGATAACAAAATACACGTTCAAGTAGCCTGGGTGTACTAATCTAATCATTTACCACGCGCAAATAATTAACATAGTTCATTCACCGCAATAGAAGCTTTACGTAAAATAGAATTTAAAAATTTTTCGACAAGACAAAGTTTGATTAATTAAGTATCACTACCACAAAATTTTCGAACAAAATTCAAGATTATCGTATCGGTGATGAGTGTTTGTTAAGAGGAAAAGAAAATTGCAATATTTCTAACAATTCGATTCGGTAGCATTGATATGTTCCGTGATTCGATTGTTTGGCTTAAATTGTAAACGATCGAATAAACGTAAAGACAAGGTGTTCTGGTTCTCGAACGCGACTTTTTAATAAGCCTCGCTGCGGCCAATGAGCGTTCGCCAAGCGAGCGAAAAAACCCAAGCTAGACTGGCACACACAACAATGTTCAATGGCAACAATGCGCGAGACTCGAATACTTTTTTTTTCAACATAAGTATATAATTAAATGAATCGGTGTTACCTCACCGCTACCGCCGATTGCGACAAGAGCGGCCGCATCGTCCATTAGAAAGTCGGCGAATATGCAAATAGTATCGTAGAAACCTCACGAATAACTGGCCACTCACTTCGCCTTTAAATGTGTCTGCTGCGATGAAAGTGACTATTACCGTTAGTAAATTGTGTTAGAACAATTTCTTCCGCGGACGCATTGCCAAATTCTCTGCTCTCCATAAGCAGAGTTAAAAAAAATCCTTTCTTAAAAGACACTGTTCTTGTTGTATCATTAAAACGGAAAACATCTTGTTTAAACAGAACATTGTTTATCAACATGTCAACTACTTGAACGTTTACATTCGTTTGTTTATTTATAAATAGCCTTACTATTTCTCACGATTCCTTTTTTGCTAGATCTACTGGCAGTTTTAGTTCAGGTTTACTTTTTTCGCCAAAGAGCATACGGTTACTAAAATTGGACAAAAATTGTTATTGGTTATATCCAGTTCAGTTCAACAGCAGTACGCTGTTGAACTGAACTGGACATTAATCTCAATGAACATGTTTGTTGCCGACATAATAATTCGCGAGCTGATAAATTTGAAACGTGACAAAACAATATACGTGACGGTAATTAATTCCAATTAAATGACACGGATTATATTCAGTCGCTCTATCTTCATCTTATCTTAAAAGTAAAATATCCAATATCAACTAAATAATTTGCCCTTCTGTCATACATGCACTGTATTTCATTCAAACATTGAAGGCTGCTACCAAAATAGATGTTAAAATTGAGCTTGATCCTAGATTTCTTTGTTATTTCCTTTTTAAATCCATTCCCATTCAGCACATTCTTGGTTGAAGGTCGAACTGTAAACAACTTAGCAATAATTATAACCAATACACATTATCATATATCATAAAGTAAAGAAAATAACAAGTCGGCAACTAATTAACATGGTGGCGATCACAAGCCAGTCGCGTGGATTTCCCGCTACGATTCGTGTTGAAGTGAACCATTTATTATCGTACGCCGCTGACGTATGCTAACATCGGTAGAACGAATAATATACCAACAACTTGCTATATTTAAAGTTCAATTTGCATCGCACGCACGGTGCCACCTCCGCGATGTTACGTCAATAAGATACAACACGTTAACTCGAGGCTGGGGCACACGACCGGTGGCTTTGCGTCCGGGTTTGTCCAGTGGAATGGTAAAATACATAATATATTTCGTATCGTACAATGTTTTCTGAACCTAGAAACGAAACAGCTTAATATTTCTTGATATTAGATGTACATATAAGCCAATCCAGACCCGAGAACACTATCTGCGACGTAGTTGTATATCTCTCGGTCGAGCGAGCCGAACGGACCGGTTGTGACGGCCTCTCACTTCGCAAGCCTGTGTACCGCTCGCCGCTTGCTGTGAAATTAGGTAACCAACAAAAGCCACAAGCGCACGACGGGCAGTATACAATAAAAAAAATCCCCTATCACGGCCAAAAAAATAGAAAGAATCCAGCTGAAAACAGCTGTTTACGCACTTTGGGTGACGTAATCGAAAGATTTACTGCCGCAGCTGGCATGTGGAGTTTGATAAGACACCTACAAATTAATCGACTAGGCGGCATTTCAATATGCCTTGAAAAACAGACAGCGGATTTCCTCGTGTACACCTATTTTCCGGTATAAACGAGGCGCAGTGTCCGACCTTCGTCAGAAGACACAATGAAACTAACGACCTTGACATGGTACGATTCTCAGATGGTTAAACTATTTACCTATAAATAACTATCTAATCATGTATGTTATTGTATTAGTAACTATCACAAAAATCGGTCAAATAAAGCAGCAAGTCAAAACAATGCAAGGAACCATGGAAGGAACGGGCGATGCGGGCGAGACGGCTGTTCACCGAATGCCAAAGTGTTCTATCGTGAGGCGCTCTTTATATCGGTCGGCTGTACCGCAGAGAAAGCCGCGCCCCGCACTCCCCCGCAGTGTCTGCTGCCCGCACCGCTCGTAGCGGGTTTTTTCCTCATTAGCTCCATAATTCCATATTATGCTCTATGCCTTTACCTTGTATTTATCAGACTTCAATCGCGTGATGAACGACGCCGCTTTGTGCATTATTGACTTAGCTTTTTAGAATACTTGTTAGGATTCAACACATTGCGAGGAAACTAAAATACTGACTAAAACAACGGTTTACAAATAATTATAAAGACCAGGTACTCTTGCATTCATTGAATACTTTGAAATATCAAGTAGTAGTCATATACTTTTTGTAGGAAATCTGTGCTGCTATCTTATTATGTATTTGTTTAAATGGATTCAGGGGATAAACCTCAAACGAAAACAAGTACTTGAGTAATGAGCAATCTGAGTATCAGCTAACACGTTAGCGGCGGGACTTGTCGGGTTATTGCTCCATCGGTGTCCGCTTCGCGGCGCACTCTTTAATAGGTTAATTGCCTGGCATTGTGGTGCTGGCACACATCGCCAGCCGCGACCTTACAGCTGCTGACGGCCACGCGTGTAGACGCGGCCCGTCAACAATGAGGCTTGCCTGGACACCAACGTCTTGCCGCTCTACACTATTTTATAATAGAATGCACTGCTGGCAAACACGACGTCATCGAGTAAAATGGAACATCTTGTAACTACTTCTCTTTGAAAGAAACTCATTTCTGCAGTGTCTGTGAAAGGGAAGTGGAAAATCTTGACAAAATAAATCGAGTTCATTCGTCGTTTTTTGGTACTGCGTAGCGAACCATGAAGAACTCTTAACGGCCTCAATAAACAGATTCCGAAAGTTAGGTGTTGTTTTGATAATAGTAATGCAAGTATTGATGAACTATAATACAAATACCATGTACTAAATATTGTTTTATTATATTTATTTACTCACATGAATATTTTATATTATAATGATGAAACAGCATGATACGCTCATCGGCTGTGTAGCTGCGACGTTGCCATACCAGACGATGAAAGTCATTACTCACTTGTTGAATTGTATACGTCTGTGGACGCATATGTACGCGGTTGCAATTGCTTTAAGCCTACTGGCCCAGGTCAGCCTTATTTGGAATTGTAACAAGAAACGTCGTAGATTTCTCATGGGATTACTATGCTCTTTTATCATCAACTACACGCAATCGTGTAGCAGGTGGAAGTGGAAGTGTATGTAATACAATAACTGTAGTGTCTCATTAATACATGATGCTCGATTTCGTCAAAGAGCTCCTACAGTAATTTGGCGTTTTATTTGTGTGATTCACACAGCGATCTCGTGCCAGATTTCCCACGTTGAAACTACTAACATCTTAGACACGCGATAAAACAGATTCTTTTTAAATTATTCACGTGCTGCGTAGTGTTTCAAACTCTTTCCTTCACTAAGAACCACGTTGTCTGCACTATTTAGCCTCGTCGAAATACTTTATTTATCATTTGTCTACGTCATCATATTACGATTACGGCCAAACCATTATTCACACGTTCCGCGCGCATCCTATTTTTGTTACATAAAAAGGAAAACATAATTAAATAAATATTTGTTACTACAACGATTTCGAGATAGTTATCAAGGGCATGTTAGACTAGAAAAAATTACTTGATCGCACAGGTAATTAATTGGTCAACTGAAATGGTCATGTTCAGATTTAATATGTGTCATGTAAATCCAAGATCATTTTTGTTGATACTACGAACAGAACTGATATTTTAGTCTTCATTAAAATGTCACGTGCTCAAACTGAATGACACTGTTTATATTTGTTCCGTCGATAAGGACAGAAAACACTTATTTATTTGAACCATTCAAAATATATATTTTTTAAAACATAAAGGAATTATAAAAATTATTATTATTAAAAACTTTATCATAATTAAATATTTTATAATAAATTAAATCTTTGAAAATAATCATATAAGCTCATATTTTTCATAATTTAAATTTTCTATTGATAACTTCAAATCCCTTTTACTACACACAGTTGAAACAAAAATCGGTTGGGAATCATGTTCCAACATTCAATACATTTAGACACCAATTATTTTAGCCTCAATCACTCTGTATTCATCAATTAATGTGTTTCTCCCTATTTCAGAAAATCTCCATTCCGGCGCCAGCCAGTGGTAATGGCCCATCAGGCGAGGCTACGTTTCACTTCAGCATTAATAGTAATGCAGAGATGGAAGGTCCACAGGTAACCAACTAATAATACTCTACATAAACTAGTCTTAACAAGAACACGGTATTAGAGACTCTTGTTAAAGGTCTTCATACCCCACTAGATAATTCGACTCCTGTATGTTCAGTAGCAGAAAGGTAATTTAGATTCGTATCAGGTGTATTGGCAGCAACATCCACTTCTGATAATATCTGCTGTGTGCCAAGCATGATAACTATGACATGGTTCCCCCAAGATCGTTTGTTCTTGTCAGTACTACAGAACTATGTTCAGCTATAAAAATCTACGAGTTGTTTTGATTTTATGTAAAACAAACCTTTTATCACTCATGATTTACCAGATGCCAGTAGTTCTATACATAACCAATGATTGTAATAGATACATATACTATACAAGTAGTGAGACCTCGTTGACCAACGGTATCTTTCGCCAGAAATGTTGGTCTCATAAGGAAATACTGTGTTATTATACATAATGGGGGCATCCCAGATCACCTTGATGAAAACTGGTTTTTATGTCATGCGGGCATTATCAGACAAATAGTTATAGACTCGTTATTTTACTTCAAATATTATGTATGCAATTTTGCAACAATCTTTGTCTCTTGTAGAGTTTAACTTTGTATTATAATTGCTGAGAAACATTAATGATCAAATGTCTTGACCCCAAATCCCTTATTCTTATTAATTTATACTAAGATTGACATTATGAACAGGAACTCGTAATTCCAGAGATGAAATCGCATTTTTATATTATTTCAAACTAATTTCCAATTCTTCAAACATTCATTCTATCAAATATCAAGGTTGAACGTCTGACGACAAATTATTTATTTAAAACCTGATTATAAATTGCAGTGGACATTTTTAAGGCCTCTTTTTATGGTAATATCAGAATTTTCTAGAAGTATTTAGTTGAAAACATCTTAATAAAACTACTTGGTACATAGTTGCTAAACAAATATTCCTATTCGTTTCAGCATTCTCTCAGAGGTATCTCTAACTTTGTTATCATTTAAGTGGATGGCACTTAATGTATTATTGATTCTTAGACCTACTACTAATCTATCTATGACAAAAACAAGGTGACCTATTCATAGTTCAATTAATGATTATAATAATATTGTCTCTGTTAGCAGTCCAATGTTATTATTTTTAATCTTTATTCTTTATGCGCTCATGATATCGTATTCTCTTATGACTTCCAATGTTAAGTTATAAAATACTAGCCTCTTTTATCAGACTCTTGACATACATAAATAATATGTTAGGTTAACAACACAGAGCCCTTGGCAACCGAGTAGTACCTATTTGTTATATACGATCACGCTTTCGTCTTTCACACATCTCGGTCAAATTTTACGACCTAATCGAGATAAGCAACTTCACTACTTACGTATGTTCAATTTTCTTTACTCAGCTCAGATCAAAATTAAAACATTAATTGGCGATATCAGCTGATCAAGATGGCGGTTGCTTATTATTCTCCATGCTTCTCCCATGACGTGACGCGTTCGTGGGTTTGTGGGTCGCAGAACAGTTGCAACCAATAATAAATTGCGTGACCGACAAATTCGTAAGAGTAAACTTACGTGTGGCGCCTCGACTATGCCCTGAATATTTTCGTGGGACCATGGCAAAATAATTTATTTATAATCATTAATTTGAATAGGTGTTACATGCATTTATTATACCTATAGGTACGCATTCTGTTATGTTTATTCAATAAAATATTGCGTATCCAATTCCCAATATGTATTTATTATATTTGGTTCAAGTTCAAAGTTTCAAGTTAGTTTTGCAAACAAGTGATGATTCAATCAAAATAAGTGCAATACGATGACGTGGCATCTTTTATACTGCAATCTTCCGCTCCAATCTTTCATTGGTCAATTAAAAAGCAGTAGCTAAATTCGCGAATCAAAAAAAATGAAAATTTCACGTGGACTCGGAATGCGGTGGTACCGGCGGTGCTAAGAACGTTACTCAATAGTCGTTAGAAAGTGCGAATTCAGTCGCAAAACGCACGTTGCATCATGACGTAGCTTCATTATGATATTTAATACAAAAATAATTTAATGTATCCACTTTCGTCAGGATTCGGGAAGTCATCGATTCAGTGCGCAGAAACGATTAAGAAATCCTGATTTGAAATGTAATTGGACACTTATAATTTAATCCTTCAGGTGTTGTGTCGAATAGCTGAAACGAAACGATTCATCGCCTCTTTTAGCGTTTGAAGCGTAGGTGTAGTAATTTCACCCTCCCACGAGTTGCGTTCAATAAAGCTTAGAAGCTTCTTTTATAATATTCGCCTTTTTTTGTGTACTGATAAATATTTTATTATATTGATAGGAAACAAAATACTTATTTGAAGGATCCAGCTAAATCGCAATTATTTTAAAGAAACCACTTCTTTTAAAGAATGCTGCTTAAATATTGTAATGAGACTAAAAAGCAATTCCGCTTTTCGGTCTGGAAATCGTTTTCAGTTAATCAAAGCCGTTCCTAGAGTTCAGCAATAAAAAACTGATAAAAAAACATCTTCTTTATACTCTACCTGCGGTTAACTTGTAGCAATGTTACTTAGTTAATAATAAAGTATTAAATTTTTTTTTTTTTTTTTTAAAGCTATCCTGTCAATGCTATGAAAATTCATTTTAGCTGTCGTTTAGCGTAGCTGACGTTGGTAAAACCTAACTCTAACAGTAACAATAAAGATACAAGGCCCATTAATCGTCAGTTAACTTTATTCAGCCCCACATTGTACTGCTGGTGATGGGGCTCTCCTTTGAAGGGAAGCATCCTCAATTCTACCACCACATTGGCTATTGGATAGTCTCACATTAGTGTACATTTCTCTATCCTGTTGCATATAACTTTTAATAACTTTATTTTAAAGCAAACTACGTGTGTTCCAGGGTTCGTTCGAGTGCGTCCGGGGTGGCGGCGCTCGGCGTTTGGAGTCGTGCGGGCCGCTACCACGCAGAATGCGTGTACAAGCCAACGACGACTCTTACGAGGCCACCAAGGACCGTATGGCGAAAACAGTCGCAGCGGAGCAGAGTAAATGGTTGGTTCTATGAACTATTTGCACCCCATTTGCACCTGTAGTTACTCCGAAGAGGGAAATAGCCCTATCGCGACACTGTTAGGGAAGTACAAAGCAGCAGTAGGAAGTAAATTATTTAACTTTCTCTAATTAATCCCTCGAAAAGGCGAAGTTATTAAAAGCGTAATCAACTTTTCATCTGACTCAATACCTTTTTACTTGCCAAGTTGATTAAAAATTGTGTTTCTTAATATCAGTTAATTTTCTTACTTCGTATTCTGTAATATCGCGGAAACTGAAGTCTTGGCATAGGTATATACTTGCTCCTAGTATAACTAATACAATTTACTCGTTCATACTTAGAATTATGTTTCTTAGTATATAAGTGAATTTAACACTTTACCCTTGTACATTTTATTGTAATATAAACAGGAATCTTTTTAAATAGGTACCTATCTTTTTAACGTTATCAAAATGAATATTGATTTTAGCAGTCTGTATACACTCTTCGGTTTTAAAAGGCCCTGTTTTATTCTCTCACGTAGGTATAATTTTTTTGATATAGATACAAGTCCCTTACTTGAACTCACTTGTTGGTCCTATTCCAGCACCCGCGTGATCAAACCTAATCAGACGGACATCGGACGTCGAGTCAAAGTGCGCTCAGCTCATTACTCGGCTGTGGCAGCAACCCAGTTGGCCGAGCGGGCTGAGCGGGCTGAGCGGCCCGAACGGCCTGAAAGACCTGAACGGGCCGAGCGGCCCGAACGGCCCGAGCGACCTGAGCGGGCGGAACGGCCTGAACGGCCTGAGCGAGTGGAAAGGCCCGAACGGCAAGAGCGGCCTGTTCCACCCGCGCCGCGCCCACAGCCGCCGCCAGCCGCGCCACCACACCAGCAGCACCCCCAGCATCTACAGCACCCGCAACACCCGCAACACCCGCCCAATCCGCACCTGCCGCAGCGGCTACCCCCTAATCCGGATCTCACTAGGCGGTCCCTCAAGTAAGTTATGCATGTTTCTTGTAACAACTAAGTTAAACTTGCACAGCACAATTTGTAGAACTATTGTAGCCGGAGATATTATAATTTAAAGAAAATTGCAACCGTATAAACTTCAAATTATATTCTTTTAGTCTGGCGGCGAAAGCGGACATTGCTGGTATAAAATAAAGAATGGCGCCCTCTAAAGCCTTTGCGACAAAATCCAGTAGAGGGGAAAGTGAGACGTACGGCCTCTCACTTTGTAGATTACGGTCATATATGAACTGCAGCCATGAAAATGCATACGATAGTTGCTTACGTAATGTTACGTATAAAACTTTACCTGGAATGTGTGTGGGTTTAGCCGATCATGACATCATCCTGAAGCTTATTCATGGGTATTTAAATGTTCATAACCTTTCTAATGTTGTGTAACATTTTACATATTCCAGTACTTATTGCATATTTCATTTTGGCAATGTCAATGTTGACTTGAAATATTGCCTAATATTCCTTATTAACAAAAACAAATTACTTAAGGGTCATATTTTATTTCAACTTATTGATACATAAAACTGTGACGCGCTCCAGGACGGTCTTATGATAATTTTTTCATATCGTTATCATAATAAAACCGAAGTGATAATTTGCGGCTGATATACAAAGGAACAGCGGTTAATGTTCCATATGTACTTAAATAAATAATAATTAGTATACATACAAATATTTTATCAAACACAATTTATGTACCTACAGTACAAAAAAAGTTGCTGTCTATGAACATTACGAGCTTGATTAATCACGATGTTACTTTTAATTAACCATCGCATTAGTTAAAAATCTGACTTTACCAGTTTTGTTAATTTAGCGTTCCACACTAAAGTTTTTTACCTTTGTTTCATTGGAGCTGAAAGTAACACGTGAAAAGATTTTTTTACATGTGGTAACTATGGTCTTATTGACGTATGCTTTACTTGATATTATTTCCTTGTAGCTAAACAAAATAATATAACAACCGAGTGAGTCAGTCAAGGACAAAATAAATGCTATTGTATAATAGAATGGAAATAGATCGACAAGGTGATTTCTTCGAGTCAATATCTCTAGAAAAGAATAATTGGTTTACTTTTTCATTATTTTCTTTAGTGTCATTCTTGCCAACACTGCCGAGTTTACCTTGAACTATATCGTAGCTGAAACCCGGGAATTACACTGTACCACAGATAAGCTTGGAAAATAGAAACGCAATCTCTATAATTTCATATATGTTCTTGGGTATTACCAAATTTGCATTATACTATAATAAGGAAATACCTGATTCCATGTCATCGAAGAGTGAAGTCCTTATTCCATTAAGCATACATGTTCCGTGAACAGTTCGACACGTAAACAAAGAAAACTGTTGAACAGTTTATTTACGTGCACGTGCACTTTTCGGAAGTCAGCTCGACATGCGACAGCCCAGTGCGTAGGGCAATCTCGTGAAAGTGTTTCTTAAAAGTTATAATTCATAATTCTCAAAGTAAAACTAACGTATTAATTTTCTTCTATTTCAGAGAAAGACTTATACAGTTATTAGCATTGAAACCCTTCAAGAAGCCCGAATTGTACACGAGGCTTCATAGTGGTAAGTCGAGATTTCGAGCACTCTTGTGCATTAGCACAAACTCCACTTGATTAACGCTCGGCATACAATTACAGAGGGTATCAAAGAAAAGGAGCGCAGTTTGGTGAACAAGATTTTGCCTCAAATCAGTACGCTCAAGGATAACTGTTACCACTTACGTAGAAACATTTGGAATGACGTCAACGAGGACTGGCCTTTTTATTCTGAGGAAGAGAAACGTATGCTCAAGAGGTATGGTATTACTAACACTTAAATACATAAGCAATAATATTGTGGATGCGAAGGACCTGCGAATAGGTTATGCTGGGTTCACCCCCAACAATTCAACTGCAGCTTTGGACGCTCCGAGCTGTTGACATACGACGGCTTAGTTACTTATATACTTATATGGACGTTGCGGACCGTTGAATGTTTTCCGATATTCCGATAAAGAAAAAAAAAGTACCCCAGGCACTTCCGTAAGGTATTTATCTCGGAATACCAGGTAGTGTATTAAACCAGTTATAAATGTAACAAAGTGTTTTAAAATACCGATGCAAAATATGACAAAATACAGTGCCATGCAAACTCAATCCATTTCAAAAGTAATTGTAAATAATTGTATAGTTAGATTTAGTTTAACTATACCATTTCATATATGTATATTAACATATTAATTTCTCCCAAGTTTCAGTGTACAAATTAAAGATAATAATATTGCATTGTCACATTTCTAAGCATACATAACACAGATAATACTTTTGTCAACTTCCTGTAGAGTCGAAAATATAAACAGCTATATTATCTCCAGTTTCAGCATAGTACACACTACACCTGCAGATAAACAGAAGCGAGAGCAATGTACATCCTTTATACAATAATAGTACATGCAACTTATTGGGTGTAAAAACGAAAGAGCATCGAAAATAATCCAGCAAAACCAAAACCGATGTCTGGATACTAACTGCAATTAAAAACCAAAAACACATCGATCATGATCAATGATGATTATCAATACAACAACGGATCGCTTTTACTCTACTACGCCATAATATAAAGACGACCTCTTAACTACAATCTTTCTGTCCAACAGGCGGAAACCTCAAAACCTAACACCACCGCTAAGCAGTGACTCGGCAAACTCTCTATCACCGCGGGCGTCGCCCAGCGCTAATAAGAGAACGAGTAGTGCGAGTGCGGCGAGTGGGGCCAGCGTTCCGAGCGCTGTCAGCGCAGCGAACGCGGCCCCGGGCGCGGCTGCGGCGGCCGGCGTGGCCGTGCTGCCCGCGCTGGCGGCGGACGACGCGCCGGCCGCCAAGAAGCAGCGCATCTCACACTACCGCCGGCCCTCGCCTCCCTCCTCCGGCTACGCCACCACCTCCTCCGGCGAGCGACAGGCCTCCGACAACGAGGACGAGCGGACCACCGGTGAGTGCTCTACTGTAGCGATAGCTCGCGTGATACAAGAAGCAGCGCATCTTACACTACCGCCAGCCATCGCCGCCCTCCTCCGGCGAGCGACAGGCCTCCGACAAAGAGGACGAGTGGACCACCGGTGAGTGCTCTACTGTAGCAATAGCTCGCGTGATACAAGAAGCAGCGCATCTCAAACTACCGCCGGCCCTCGCCTCCCTCCTCCGGCGAGCGACAGGCCTCCGACAAAGAGGACGAGCGGACCACCGGTGAGTGCTCTACTGTAGCGATAGCTCGCGTAATACAAGAAGCAGCGCATCTCACACTACCGCCCTTGCCACCCTCCTTTGGTTACGCCACTTCTGACCATCACCACCTTCCGCTGGACGAATGGTTTTAAAACATATAAATGTCCAACGCCTCAACGACTCTTCAGAGCCGTGCAAAAGCCCACTGGTCCTGCCGAGCAGTACTTTGAAACATAATTCCATTTTCAGTGGAATAACACCACACTGCTAGCGTACTTAAGGTGATCCTATTGCGTACTACCATTAGTAGCCAATATATGAGCTGTTTTGTTGGAGGAATACCACACAACTGCCGGTACCTAGCTTGATCTTATCGCAAGGTGTAGTTATTATATATATTACATACATACAGAAGTAATACTCACTGGTACTTTTCTACGTTCATCAATCAGGTTGTTGACCGCGGCACCAATTTCTAAGCTCTAGTGACGCAATCACTTTGAAACTTGGTATTTTAACTAATCTTATACAAATTATTATAATAACTTAAGTAAAATGTCATTGACCCTTATAAACGACAGCGAGTGAAGTGCTGTATGTTTTTCCAAGGTTAAATTGTAAGTTCATGCCTTTGAGAGCAAGGTCTTTATAAGGTGAAATAAGATGGCTGAAAAACATGTACATGTTGTTTCTACGACATAATAAGAATAAGGGTAGTGTAATATCAGTACAGACTTCACAGTATGAATCATATTCATACGTCAATGAATAAACAAATGTTTGTACTGAATAATGTCTGACTTGCGTAAACATTTGCAGCGGTTTACACACGTTAATAGATTCCGCTGCAATTATATCGTAACTTTAAAATGTGAGAATTCTTTAAAATGATAATTACTATAATAATTTATTCCCGTAATAATGAAGGATAGGAAATTAAATCAAATACACCTAAATTTAAAATAAAGGAAGTGGGCCTCGCGGTTATAACACGCTTTTGAAGCGGAAGTACGAAACTATTTGATAGCAAGAAATTTATTGTTTATTAAACGACAAAAAAAGAACGATCAGATTTGGAACGACCGCTAAACGTTGAATAGTACAATTACTGTTTGAACCTGTCAACACTGCCTTTCACTTACTGATAAAGAAAAGAAATTATGAATTATTTGCTAAAATTTTGTTTTCATCTTTACAGTGAAAAAGGACAATGGCTATACCCTCAATTATAATACTGTAAAGGATCTCTGCGCCAGTCCTGTGAAGGCGAACGGTTTTAGAAGTAGTCCCCCTGTAGAGCAAACTAATATCACAGGTATGTATAATTATACAAATATTAAATATGTATATAAGTAGTAAAATTAGAGGAACAGTTTAAAACAAATTTTGAGGCTACAAATGTAGTCACTGTCATACATAATCTGTAGACCGTGCTGTTATAAAAAACTTGGTCAAAGTAACAGTCCAAATTATTTCACTAATGATCGTATTTGTAAACAGTTACAAGGATTGCATATAAATAGCGAGATTATATACTCCAAGTTTACAAATATTACCATTTCAATATAAGTATTTTATGCAAACATAATATGGCCATATCGGATATCAAAAGCAGGTGACTGACACCTGTTTAAATATATCTCTTTTCCCTACAATATGTAAAAAATTACAATATGGAATTTGCCGTAATATTTTTTTACGAGAAATCTTCATAATAATAATAAATAATGTTTTTATTTCCTATTTTCAGAAAAAGACATCACAAATAATGAACCCTTAGAAAATACAGAATTAGCGCCTGTCCCTGATGAGAATATGACTGATTTGGAAGAGATTGAAAGGTAATTATAATGTCTTACTAAAGTAAAATCACTCTTAATAACCCTCAGTACATTAACTCGTAGTTACGTTTTAGAAGATATTTGGCGTAGGTATCTATAGCGTATTTAAAGTAAAATCACACTAGTTTGCAAACCCATCGCCATCTATTAGTTACAAATTTAACCCATTCCCTCAATTGTCTTTGTAATAGCGTCGTATGCATTTGATATATTCTATGTTTTTCTTTATCCCCAGATCATCAAGGATTTCAAGGTAAAACATTTGATGTAACTTTAAACTTATTTCGTGATATCTTTCACACGATACGATGCGTATCGGGAATCTTAATCAGTTCCGAGATTGATATTTAAACGAGAACGCTACACCTAAGAGTCGTATTCGACGCTGCATGAAAATTAAACCATGGTGGCGTCAATAATTTGCGTGGGAAATGCAAACGTGTGATGTCTCAATAAATGTATTGCTTTGCATACATGTAGTAGCTGTTTTGTTGAGTTTAGCATCGTGTTAACACCTAGTCAGGTGTAGTCGCAACATCGATTAATCGCAATGCAGTTGACATTTCGATCTTCTGAGACTGAATGTCGGAGTTTATTCCAGTACGATAACATGTAGCTGTACTTGTGAAGTAACGTGACTAGTTTAGTTATGATTAGTCTGTCGCAACATTTTACGTACCTAGTATAATATCGGTAGCTATACAACTAGATATCATAGTTAATCATAAAGACTAAGTAATTATACTGCAGAAACGTTGCATCTAAAATCGAAATACCAATGACATGAAAGTAATTTTCCACCTTTTCTTGCAAACAAAGTTGTGTAACTAGGAAACTAAGCAAACCTGCGGTGCGAGCATGGTTCTTTTTGTCGACACGTTTGTCGATTTTAAACGTCAAATTTGACATAAAGTGTTGATAAAACGATAAAATTAAATACATAAAAACTTTTATCGAGTCGACAAGTTTGTCGAAAAGATCCGTGCTCGGACGCATGGATTGATAAGATCCGTAGATCCAATGTCCAGACTGGATGAAGTAATAAAATTAACTACACCCTCCCATAAACAGCGACATCACACATTGCTAGGATCTTAGGACCAATAATTTAGACTAGATGGCTACAAAATAACTTGGTCAGTTTAATTGCAGACAATATCCGCCTATCACTAGTTCTACAATCTGCCTTATCGTTTCAATTTGTTAAAATTTGAATTGGTTAAAACCAGGGATATCATAAATTACTAGGATCTTATAGAGGGTATATAGAAACACTAGAGGTAATAATAACTGCTGCTTCTTTATAGTAGGGAACCCCCTACTACATTAGTTTGTAAGTTCTTAAGCTCAATCTAGAGCAGGGTGCTACATTAATTCCAGGCATTACTAATCCACATATTACTAAAGATAGGGACGTCATACATTGGCAGAAGCTTAGGAACATTCTAGACTTAAAGGGTTTTCCAGGTTAAATTTGCCTATAACTAGGGATAGAGATATTATATTGATAGGATCTTAGGTGCTATCTAGACTAGAGGGTATAAAATAATCGTGCCCCCTTATTTCCAGGAATTATCCGCCTATAACTAGGAATAGAAATATGATATTGATAGGATCTTAGGCACAATCTAGATTAGGGGGCTACAAAATAACCATGCCACTTTATTTGCAGGCAATATCCGCCTATCACTAGTTCTAACATCCGGCGGGCGTACAAGAACGAGTTCGCGGAGTTGTACACGGAGTACCGGTCGTTGTACAACCGTGTGGCGCAGGTGGCGGCACTGTTCACGCGCTTGGAGGCCGAGCTCAAGCGGGCACAGCCGCTATCGCCACATCATCAGGTATGTTCGGTACATTTATGTGTGCTACGTTTATTATGGGGGTTTTATTGACGTAATCTCGCTGAAACAAGTCTAAGGCTCGGTTGCACCAACATAGCTTTAACCTTAACAGACTTGCTACTTTATTATTTTGACAGCTTTTCTATATAAATTCTGTCAAAATAACACAGAAACATGTTTGTTACGGTTAAAGTTAAGTTGATGCAATTGTGCCTAAGTGGCGCTTGTTCTGTATTAGTGGTTCGGAAGAGTTCATACGTGTTGAAATCTGAGAAACGTAAGGATATAATTGGTACACCCTCTGACTCACCCACGTATAACTATGTACGTCATAACAATTAAAATCGCTTATTGTGTCTGCTAATTAGTGAGTCAGAGGGTTTATGATTTTTCAGCAATGTTCGATCGAGTTGTTGAACGATTAGTTAAAGCGCTTATTGATTTAATTTCGATACTATTATTAGTGATTGCTAAAGTGATGATTTTCCGGAAAAGAAATTCTTATTATAGAGGCGAAAGATAAGTAGGTTCCCCAAAATAAAAAATCAGTTTTGCTAAAACAAGCATATTAAAGCATATATTAGGCCTTTAATTTAATTTCTTCATTGTTGTCTATTATAGCACCTTTAATTAACTTGTTGCTTTATGAAATGCACGCATTATTCTGTAATTACCACTGCGTGTTATTTGAATCGTAACGCGGAAACTTTTAACTTTCAGTGCAGTTAAGTATAACTGGCAATCAATCTCACTTAATTCTACAATATTTACACTAAGCCGTTATTACAGTCATGTATGAATGTAGCTCCATAAAATAATCATATTATTGTTTGACGATATAGTGTTCAAATCGATTAGTTCCTGATAAGAATAAAACGTGCAACTATCAAATCCATGAAACGTTTGAAGTATAATTCAGTATTACGTGATATTAGAGATAAAAAAAAATATCTACTATTTGCCTATGAATACGCGATAACAAACTATATCGTATCTTGTTTTTAGACTATCGATAGTAAACCGGTGAGAATGAAACAAACTAGTTTAATTAATTACATGACGTATCCACTATCCATTTAGTATTTGTTAAAAACTATGAAATTATTATCAAATCTCGTGATGATATTGGTGATTCGTAATAAGCGGCTTTGATCGCATTATAGATAATCTCGGAGGTTTGTAGATATTCGAGCTTGTCACGCGTCGAATGTTCTAGCACAAAAGTATTCAATACGATTAAAGATTTCGTGACAAAACACATTGTTAATTAATCTTGCATTGTCTTTTTAATCATGTTTGTTTATCAAATGTTTAAGAGGTATTCTTGGTAGCTGAATGTATATTAAATCCCGATAGGACACACAAGGAGATCTACAGTCTGTTTTCATAAACAATGTTAATAATATGTTCTTTCAAGTCTCCGTATTTATTTTAGACAATTACTGTACTATATTTTATAGATATCACAACGTTTCACATCAATGTCCAAAACAATAATAAGTTATATATTTTCCGAACGCAGAGTATAGAACAACGCATCGTTGACGAATATCGACGCGTGAACAACGACCCAGCGTATAAGCAGGAGAGGCGGCGTGTTAACTACCTGCATCGCAAACTCACTCACATCAAGCGTATGGTTTATCAGTATGATCAACTGGTGAGTACAGTAATTTTACTCTTTATTTTGGTTCTGGCCATCTCGTTGAGAACCAGTGCATCTTAAAGTTAAAATTGCCACCTTAAAAAAAAATAAAGGTGGTCTTTGGTCCCCAAAAAGGCCATAATATTTCGCAATAATGACACGTGTCCTCAAAAGTGGGACATTTGACCCTCAAAGGCTGTCATTTGGTCCAAAAGTCGAATTCTTAGTGTGGGCGGGTCTTCTACGTAGTTACGATCCTTAATACATTTCTTCCCGCTTCCAACAAGAAAATAAAGCAAGAGATAGTCAAGTCCACTATCTATTCAAGGTGGCAACTTCAAGATGTTTATTCGTGTCAAAATCTAGAAAGTCCTCTAAAAGAAAAGAAGCAAATATTCATCTTGTATATCTCTCAAAATGCGGCGTGTTACACGCACAAAATCCCGCTTCTATATATAGAAGTTCAAGATGCACTGTCTCAATGACCCAGGTAGACTATGGATAGATAGATTACTGTTAGATTGGTTGCGTTGTCAAGGATTTCTGTGATCACGAACATGTTAGCCTTAAAAAGTTACTCGCTTAACCTTCTTTGTCCCTACACAGGTTATGCTAAAATAATAATAGAACAGTAGGCTGATAGGTCAGTTGTTAGGACACGTACTAAGAGTGGGTAGAGACGTGACGACGACAACTTTCACTTAAATAATTAGATACTTGAATGGAATACTCTACTTGACATACAAAAGTAATATGACCAGAGACGCTATAATTATACTGTATTGCTGATTGAAAGCGTTTGCAAATGTAATTATAATAACACTTATAAAACAGAACAATAGATCACTTTTTATGATAAAGATTTCCTAAAGGTTATTTCGAGGGTAAAACGAACTGGTTCGAGCAGTTTAGTAATAATTCATAATTTAGTTTTGAGTATCTCAAATGAAGTGGGCATTATAATTTTTGTCCCTGCAACATCATTTTATACCTGTCATTTGGGAAAACCTTTGAGCGATCATTTTTCAATTTGGTTATCCTCCAATTGAAATACTCTTATTTCAAACAAACCATTACAGATGCCTAAAAAAAGTCAAAGCTTAAACTACATGATCCCAAATAGTTGATCATATGAAGAAGAACAACACTCCAAAATCCATAGACATAAATACGTAATTGGGTTGCAAATTTTATTATGAAATGATTAAGCTGAAAGCTGACTCCAAACCCGATATTCTATGGAAAGTGTGTCTATGGTTTTCAATAAAATGCATTGTAAATTTGAGTGTTGGAAATCATATACCTAAGAGATGATGAGACAAAGTCTCCGTGAACTATAACTTTTGTCTATGATTACCTCTGTAAAGCGGCCCTTCAACTTAATTTATTTATTTCAAGTCTGTAACGCATTTAAAGGACTACGGAAACATACCAGTAAGTTATTGTAATGTCACCGTAGATCGACTCGCTGTATGTTTAGGCAAATGTGTTGTACAGTAGATAAAAAAACGTTATTTATAGATCGATATCTTTGTGTCGTCGTTTTTGACTGATATCCGATGTCAATAACAAATTAATCGTTTAAATCCTTGCAGGGTTCAATTATTTTCATGACTTTTAAAGTAGAAATATAAACAATATGCCCTAGAAACCTGTTTCTATGTTCAGTTGTTCCTGAACTTGATAACACAAGCAACAGGGTTATCATATCACAATCAATTGTTATCGATATCGGACTTAAAGACCGAACGTACGAGTTTAGTATAGTGAATTACTGATAAGAGGTGTAAATTCATATGCAAATATGTATAGCAAACCTTTTAACATTTTAATGCATGCGTGTTATTATTAATACCTTTAAAATTTGTTCAGATCACTTGATTAGTGATCCCATACTATTTATTTTGTAATAATAAAATATTCAATTTTTTATACCAAAACTATCTAAAACAAGGCAATCTCTCTCGTTAACAAATGAAACTACCCTGTTTATAATACTTTTCCAATTGTTTTATTAACATAATGTATTTTGTTTACAGCGAAACCTAAAGCCAGATCGTGTTTCTACCGCGAGCACAACGCAAGCGTACTGACACTCGAGTTACTCGCCGCCCGCCGCTCGCTGCCTTTAGTACTGATATATAACTAACACGCCTACACAGAGCATCTCAACAGGTCATAGACATTTGTATTATAAGATCTATAGTTTTTATACGAGTCAGTGTCTCCCATATAGTGACAGATTTAAGCTTTTTATATATATAACTTTAGGCCTTCGATGTACTCTCAACGGTCCTGGTAAAGCCGCGCTGACTGCAATAAGTTTTATCACAAGGATTTTGGATAGCGATGTAGTCTTATGATGTTTGATAGGGACGGTAATCTTTTTGTCCATTTGTGGTACCTATATTATGCTGCGTAATGCAGTTTTGTAAATATCATCAAATATGTGTAGTGAAATATAAAATTCTAACTCACCGGATCCACATTTTGGTCAACTTTCCCTTTCGAGGGATTTGATTATCGTCCCTGAATAATGTTATAGGACAATTTTTTGCAGATTTCTGTATGTAGTTTTTGTCATTTGGCAGGTTAAAAAGGTGAGAATATCGTAATTGTTAAATAAGAAATTTGAGTCTAAACTCTTACGGGATGCACGAATTTACATGAATCGTTTTATAATCCAGTTTCTATAGCTGCTAATGTGACTTGGAAAAATGGATTTTAAAATGGAATACTCAATGTCGACCTTCGTGCAGTTCTCCGTATAGCGTTTCTTCATCAAGTTATAAAGCGGATCTCGAACAATATTTCGTTCGGCCATTCTGCACACAAGGAAAAATCCTTTATAAATATGCATGATTCATGCCAATCAACAACTTATTGTCATTGGAATACTATACGTACTAACCGTACGTAGTGACCTCAACGTCGGACGAAAATGAAAGTTCGCTATTCGTTCTCTAACTAAATAAACGCCACGTTAATGAACTTGAGACTTGCGTTATATTTAAAATATGCATCGATGATGCACATACCGACCGCCTGCCAGTTGGCAAGACGAACACTAGTTGTGACTACACATGGTTAAGGTAATTATTGTTCTGTTTTTAGTCATTCTCATTGTAGTTAATAAATACAAAATATTAAGTTACATAATAGTATGTTAAGTTTCATTGTTCTTCCATTAATTTTAACAGAGCGATACCTTGACCATCTGATTAAACAGAGCTATATTCGCTGTAACTATTGTGAGTTCTACTAAATGAATCTTATTCAATACTTTGTAATACAACATGTTTATTATCTTGTTTTCGGACCTAAGAGTTGTTTCTAGCTTTATGACGAAGTGCAACTAATATCAGAATTAAAAATAAGTTTTAAACAAAGCAGAAACAACGAGGTCTGCTATAACTGTCCTTATTTGCTATTGTCATTAAAACTATTTTGACAATCGTAACTTTACTCCGTCATCAATCGAATGGCGTGAATCTATTCCCCATATCGAAGACTTGTACTGGTTGATTTTTATATTGTAAATAGCATATTATGTATATTAAAAAATTAAATTATCAAGTATATAATAGTCCAATTAGATATATGTTCGTCCACATTTTATTCCAGTCGAAAATTATTGCCGTCGAATGTTATTGTTGTCCAAATGTATTTTGCTTATGCTGTATGCTGAATTATTTTACTATTTCTTGTAACAAGGTCCAAGTGTAAATAATTTAAGGTCGCAGAAGAATGACACAGTACTGAAAACTTCGACAATTCTTAGAAGTCAATTTGATCAACTATTGGCCTTCAATAACAATTATAATGCCCTTTTTATCTATAAAAATTATGCCGAATGTCGTCCCTTTCGCTTCTAAACAATCCATCCATATTTTAATGTTGGACGTTCATTTTATTTTATTTGTCTTGCCCGGCTTGCATGTTGTACATAGTAGTATCTTATAAAAGAAATTTATTCACGTTCTTGTTAAATTTTGTTATGACTAGTGTAATAATTCAGGTTTATTTTCAATATTATATATCATATTTATTGAAGTTTGGCTGTGTCGTGTTATTGCTGTGTTAAGATCTTGTATATAACGTGTAATGGCTTTAAACTAACTCATCGTATGTCACAAAGTAAACTCTTCCAAGAGTGATGGCTAATGTTGTAGTTTTAGAATGGTTTATGCGATCACACGACATAGTTCCAAATTCATAATGAGGTTATAGTGTTTGCCAAAATCGCGGAGTAACTGTTTATTTTCTATTGCCAAACATAAAGTCTCGAAAGATAGCAACGACCGGCCAGTTTTGAACATCCACTAGAAATAAGAAATTTATCTGGTCCTTTTCGGAAATACCCTCCAGATCACAATAAAGTTCTTAGTAAATTTAGTATACATTCGGGCCAGTCCACAGTCATCGCCCAAGCTTGAGTACTTACGAGATGATCTAAAGAATACTTACAACATGCAACTGAAATTACAACACCTGTGTTCAGTCCCTGGTCCAATGTGTGTTAAACCGTCTTGCATATTATGTCCTGAAAGTAACGTCCATATTTGGAATGATTTAGCGTTAAGTGATTCTGATTTTTATCTTTGAAAGCAAAGTCAGTTATGCAAGTCCATTACATAATTCCAAATGCAATTTGTTAAAGTCAACTTAAAACGGCATAAGCGTCCTTAACTTTGATGATGTCATTGTAAAGTTAATTTTCACCTAATGTATACTTCTTTGTTGTTATATGCGTATTATATAGTATAAATCGAACATTTTGCGTAGGTTTACGAAATCTTGTTAAAGGATAAACGTTACTTCTGTTAGTTTTTTGTCAATTAAAGTGTCTAAATGGCATTAGGATTTCATTTTCATTATAAACGTCAATTGTTTTATGTATATACAGAAACAGTAGATTTTTCATTAGTGATGTGAAGTTATTTGGTCAATTCAAACGTAAGTGCACTTTTGTTGCTCACGATAATAGTTTGTGTTTTATTATCGCTTTTTACTCATTATAATGCTCAATATTGTGGTCATGATATTAGATGATTAAATTTCGCTTTGGGTTTTAATTTATTTCTGTTATTTATTTATTCAAAAATCACTCGCTCTTAATGTTTTCGTCGTAACAGTCACCACTACAGTTTGTTTGTGACGAAACGTTATTACAATAAAATGGCCTTGAATGTATAGTTGTAGTTATTAGTACATTTAAAAATTAAATGAATTGCGTATATATTCAGTTATCAAATGAAGCATTTATAACGTGTCAAATTGTTAATAGGAATCAACAACACAATGAATTACACACAGCAGTTTATTAATATGTTCTTATAAGTGGAGAGTTTATTGTTGTAATAATAGTTTTCAACAAAAACACTGTTCGTGACTGTTGGAGGTTTTTGGCAAGATATTACATGTTTGTGTGGGAATTTATTTATCTCCAGTTTAATAAACATGACCTTTACATCTTACTGACAACATGTATTTGATAACACCTACTTGTCACACGTCATGTTTCATCTGAATACGGCATTAGGTCATAAATAAATTCTGGCACGTATGCACATATGCCCAATCTTTAACATTTTGCTTGCCCTTTCTTACATCGCGTGGTGTTAAATGTCATTTATTACAAATATAATAATAAAAAAACTCAATCGAAATCGATAGGAACAAACAGTTAAAAATGTTATTGTTACCACTAGTTTAAGCATTATCGATTGTTTTATTATAATAATTCGTAATAACTATTGAATATAACATGCATTATACTAATTGAATCATTCGTTTATTGATAGTAGATAACTTCTTCTGTTAATATTTTTCGGGAGGTTGTTGATTATTGAAGTGGATATTGTGAAAAATGCATTCCATTCGTCAAAACCGTTGATTTAGCACTGTTCATCGGCGCACCTAGTACATGGATAGCGTTAAAAAAATGAGAATACTATATTTTTACAGGCAATGAAAATGCATAGGAGATACGTGGTCTTAATTCCGTTCAAGATTCAATATAACACTACTAACTAGAACCCTACTAAATACCTGTAGTGTCATATTGACCTCTGCATGACGTATATAAGGCCAATATTTACAAATCCCAGACCATTTAAAAATAAGATATCCCTTTCTAACGTAATACAATATAATATCTAATTATACTGTCACAAAGGGAGTAATAAAATGTCAAATGTTGCTCGATTGTTACCGATTAAGTTATTATAAAGTTGGACAGAAATATTTGTATTTTGTCATGTTTATACAAAGGAAAAAAATATCTCAATATAATATCATAGTCCATTGTACAGTATAGAAGATATTTAGTATCTAGTGACGTCACCTTCTTAAATCCTAGTTAGTGATATATTAGGAGTACTAATTCCCAAATATGTATCGTTTTTATCGCATGACAAATCCGCCACAATAGTGATCTAAGTTCTTTCATCACCTCTTTATCGCATCTACCTATGAAACGTCAAATCTGGTTGTGTTAACCCCATATTTGAACCGTAACAATGAATGTGGCCTATTTTATTTAATTCAATAATGTATGTTATCGAGTGGCATTTTTGTCATGTGCAAACTTAATATGTTATATTACTTAACATAGCTGATAGCGGCTTAAGGCGGGCGTTACATACATGATGATCCTTACCTTACTTTAATTTTTAGATATAGATCTTTGAGTTTGCGTATTCTGATCAAATGTTATTGTAAATTTGCTGTACAGTAATCAGAGGTCGGCCGCCGCCGCGAGCCCGGGCTCGACATCGATCTCGCAAGACTGTCGATTCACCGAACAATTTGAATATTATGTATTATGTCAAATGTAAATAGAGTACGAATTAGACATTTAGACATGTTAAGGGATGTAATCTTAGTGTTTTATTTTTTATTAATTGCTATGAAATGTATATGACGGGGAAATTATTATGAATATAGATTGATGGTTATGGTCGGTGCGAACCAACCGCGCGGCGGCGGCCTTAGCGCTCAGCGCGCAATGAAACAATGCTGCGATATTCCTTGTGCCCCTCGAAATATCAGTGCATTATATACGAGTCAAGATGTATAGACGATGCGGTAGTGTTAATGTGTATACATACATTTATACAAGCTCGAGTCGGGCGGACGAGAGAAAGAGACTTGCCAGCCGGTTCGAGCGAACGACGACTAGCTATGAATCCTGACATCGGCTCACGTTAATTAGCTTATAAATATTTCATCAAAATATAAAATACACAAAAAAAATGGATATAAATTTCTCGACCAAGTTCTGGTTGTTTTTAAATTATTAAAATGTAAAAAAAAAATTAGAGTATAAACAAAGTATAGGTACAATTTATGAATTATACTTTTCTTTTCGGCATTTCATGTAACAGTGGAAGAGACCTAGCGTTTTTGCTACTCCGAAATATTTTGTGTAAGTACGCAACCCATGTTCACCTAGAACATCAAAGCACACTTGTTGAAGCAACCTTACACAATGTCGAATGTTTCTATATATTTTGTGATTTCTTTTGCTCATTGTCCTCTTCCATTGCTTTTTTTGTTTGTCAACTGTCTAAGTGTATAATATGATTTTGTTAAGGCAGGGTAATGCAGAAATGTGAAGAGGTACTTTTTAAATTAGAATTGATTGAGGATTTGTTTGAATGTTTTAAATTGAGTTACTTTATCCATTCAATGGAGTTTGTATTGTTATGAAAGGAACCAGAGTTTGTTGTTTTTTTTTTAATTAAGTCAATTTGAATTTCGATTTAATGAGGCAGCAGATTAGTTTATTATAACTGTCAAGTTACCACAGAAACAATAGTCAGATGTAGGCTCTCTTTGGCGTTGCCCTTTATAGTTTTGAAAACTTTGGCAGTGCCCAGACGCTAGCCGTCTGCAGTGCATAAATGAAAGTATAATAGGTAGTCAGTATTAGATCATGCAATACATGAGCTGAAGAGAGGTTGTGAAGAGTATCGTTATAAAAGGTACCTATTCAAAATCTGGGCAAACAGACTAACTTATCTTATATGACAGATAGTGTTGCTGCAATGTGCATTTATGCCATCTTCACTTTAATTTGAATAATGGGATCAGTGCCAAACTTTCTCCTTCTTGTTTAGCTCAAAACGATGCAATTGTTAGCATGCTTGATGAAACAGCTAAGTAATTGTTTAGTTAGTCTGCCATTTTGTGAATATTTTGTTTTGATAGTAATATGTAAATCTTTTATAATATATTTGTTTACAATAAATAAATGACAACATTATAAATAAATGAAATTGTATTTTCCATTTAAACTGATGAAAAAAAAATATAAAAAGAATAATATGCAATGATATCTGATGTTTCATTTTAGCAAATGTATTCCTGTGCACATTTCGATTTTATCATGATACAACTGATAAGGAATATTTGCATAATAATAATAACAAACATTAAATTCCACAAAACCTACATAACTTACACAAAACCTACAAAAATTACATAACTATTAATAAGACCTAATGTCTTAATACTTTATATCCATAAATCATCTTGATCGACTTTGCTTCTTGTCTCGTACGGCAAATCCTTAGGTGTGTGCGTGAGTAATGTCCCCAATCAACGTCGTGACTTCGATGAAGCTATTAGCCGATTATAAATAATGCTGGTAACTGCTCACTGCACAATGAAGAACAGATTAGTAATATATATATATAGTTACTACTCTCTACCGAATTTTCGGTCACGGCGGCCTATCTCCACAGAGATTAGCCAAGTAAATATGAGATATTGCAATACAGAAGTGGACGCTCAAACAACTGCACTCTCTCTTCATTCTCATAGTCCGATGGGAATACAACCGGAACGAATTTCCTAAGAAAAACCCCATAATACATTGCCGGCCCAATAATCGAACCCACGACCTTTGTACGTGCATGCTCTGTAACTGCGCTTGCGGCCCCTAGACCATTGAGGCAGTCGAGGTGTGACTGACACTAGCATGGATTTCCATTTCGATAACACAAAAATTATAAGGGTTTATAGGTGGCCGATCCAGGGAACGTCAACCCAGCTTAGCCCAATTTGAATTTCAAAAACTAGGGCTCATAGCGAAAATCTGTTTTCTCTCTGATTCCGACTAATTAGCGACTAAATTTTGGAGAAAACATCTCGACTCCGGGGTGCTACTGAGAATTTCTTTAAGTGAAAAACCCTATAACACTGCCCAAGCTGGGAATCGAACCCAGAACCTCGCGCTCAGCAGCCGCGCTTGTGACCACTATTCTAACGAGGCAGTCGGTAATGATAAATGATAAATGATTTTATTTCTGTAAATAGATCTGTTGAAGACACTTTTACAAGTCATTACATATAATATATTATGTATCTAATGAAGTGGTGAACAACTGAACCAGTGCCCATATATATTTTGCACCAACCGATCATCTGGGCTCTTAGCCATTATGGATTGAAGACCCAAAGCCTGAAGCTGGTTGGAAATAGAAATGAACTTACTCTGAATACAAAATAATGTAGGTAGGTAATCCAATATGCTACTGGCCAACAACGCACGTGGTTATTATAAAGAAAGCCATTGAAAATTAATAGACATGAATGCATAGTAATTAAAGTATTACGAATGGGATTCGAATCCGCAAACTGGTCGTTGCGATAAATTTCGATTAGGGGGTACCTAATCGAAATTTATAATCTAATTTCTTTTCTTCATAAGGACATAGGTTTGCCGTGCCTGTTTATAATTTTTTAATGTTTTCTATTATTTTTTGTTACGAGAAAATAATATCCCGTTTCCCTATAAAAATGCTTTCTTCTATAAGTTGGATGGTTAATTTATATCCCTATGTAGTCTGTGGTGAACTGGTGGCCATCTCTATAAAAACCAATGACCAAATAATAAGAAGAGGACATGAACTAAACGACAACTTCGTAGATAGAGAAAAGTATAGAGCGAGGCCTCATGAAACAAAAACTTATATAAATAGCTATAAAATATATAAAATCCAGTGTTACCATGATTAAATTAATCCCCAAGTACGCGGGAGATTATTTATAGTGCCTTTTAAAATAATTTCATAAAAAAATCACTTAATTTATTAAACATAATTCTACATATTACTAAGGAGTCATTTTACAAAACAATATCTATTACAATAAATTCAGCAATTTTTTATTTAATTCATTATTTTATTTTACTTATTTACTTACTAAAATACTTTGCAGAAACATTAAAAATTTAAATTTCTTTGTACGACTTCGAAAATATGTTCCAAATGTCTTCTTACAGACGAGCAGCACTTAGTTGACAGATGCTGTCATATCTGCGGCTGCTGTCAAATCTGCGGCTGCCGTCGATAAGCTGTCAGCATATTTTGGAGTATTTTTTGGCAATCATACATTTTGATCTGTAGCAGCTGTCTATTCCTTCCGAATAATAGGTAAAACTGTAATATGAGATAAAGTTATTATTAGTTTATAACTATTTCTTGTTTATTTAACATATGTCGTTGAAACAATGGGTGCATTGATAGTAGGTGTACTAGCATTATTACAAGACAAATATTTAGTTATGTATGTTTATGCAAAGTAATAATGTTTATTATCCTAATTCTGGAAATTTAAACCGATCTAATACTATTACAGCAACCGGGAAAGGTTCTATCAAATAGTGAAAATTAGAATTCGAGGCTACCAACACTATATCAAGGTTATAATTTATGATCAAAATAAACATATCACTTAACACTTGTTTTACACTATCAAAATAGTGTAAAACATTACGATTAGTGTATGTGGAGCACAGGATATTACTTGTTCCAGTTTTTTTTTTGCAATAGGATAGCAGTAATTAAATCAGAAAGGAACAAATTAACGAAACAAAATAATTAACAAGCACTTAACCGGTAGTTGTCATAAACGTCAAAGTTTCTTTAGCAACTCATGTTGCTGACCTTGAAAAAACCGGCACGCAATGAGAGATGCAAATAGAATATCTCTATCCTTATCTCTCTTTAGTAATATCTCATTAATATATCTCTTTCTCGTGGGAATGAGAAAGTCTTATCCAACAGTCTACAGCCTTCTCTGTCTACGAATAATTTGGTGCAACAAAAAAGAAACTCAAATGGCGTAGGCCCCGCCCATTACCTAGTGCTGCCCATGGCAGTTAATAAATTGTTATTCGTTTTTATTACATCGACCGAAAGGGTCACCTTATCTTACTAGCATAATATATTTACACTTTCTACTGCAATTCTGTACATCTGAAATATTGTTTATCGATATTCGATGTTTCAATATTTCAACGTATTATATTACTATTGCACGCACATATTGACATTTTAAATCACTTTTTTGAGCTCTTTGCTCATATATAGTCGTCTACGTCTATGTCTTTGCTGTGGCTCTTTCTGGTAGCAAAAATATTCTAATTCTATGGTTGCAAGGGTAAAAGTGCATCTTCTAATGTTTCAAAGGAAAGAAACAACATTATGCACCAAATAAATCAAGGCCGAATATATTTTGCTTCTGACTAACTGACTTTAATGTTCTACTATATTACTGTACTCTGTGCTTTAATCATGTCGAAGATACTTTACATCTATTTATCTACAGTGAAAATTTAAATCTATGAAATATTTGCTCAGTATTATTGTGGTAATAATAGTTTAGTACGTAGTCACGCCACTATCAACTCTATCAAGTGCGAAGTTCGTACAAGTTTGTCGACGCCAGCGTTGCCAGAAGGTTACATTTCTTACATTTTTCGTAACTTTTGACCCCCTCGCGTAACATGTAAGTAATTTTTATATTTATGGCAATTTTCGTAACTTTTGAGAACAACGACATTTGTAATACTAGATTTTTGACGTTTCCTACATCGCGAGTTCGCGCGGTTTTGTAGGTACTTAGCTCAAAAAAGAATATTTACATGGCTGATTGTGATTTGTTTTGTTGAATGATTAAATTTAATTATTTTTTTGATTAGATTAATAGCATTCGCCCTTCTTCTTGGTCTTCCCATCTCTAACGCTTGTGTGAAAAGAGTTTTCAGTCAGCTGAAACTCATTAAAACTGACCATCGCAACAAGCTAAATACAGACACAATGGCAGCATTAGCTGCTTTAATGATAGTCAATCAAAATGTTAAAGTGCTATTGTATAAGCACCTTCTAAATACCTTCTAACAAGTCATATTAAGTTATGTTAATAACTTATCTTTCAAAATTATTACCGTTAACATAAAAGTTTATGGAACGCTGTTTTTCGCATTAATTTGCTTTGCTAACATTTTATTTCGTTAATAAACTGCATGTCTAAGTTTGCAACTTAAACTAATAAAAATAAAAAGATCTTAATCATAAATATTTTATTGCAGGTGCAAGCAAGTGAAATTTCTGTAGAGAGTGTGGAAACAAATCAATGATTTTTAGTTAATGTGATTTATAACTCTACGATTATTACATAACGATATTATATAAAACTAATGCTAGGTTGGTGGATTTAGTGGGTTTTTTGTTTCCAATTCACTATACTAAACAATTTATTTTTAGTTTTCGTCTTAATAAGCCTATCATGAGGTGGATTTGAAAAAAAAAAGAAAATTTAAAAAGTATAGAACAAAATTTAATGAAAGCGATTCATTAGTACTCAATTTAATACTCATTACACAATAAAGAGAGATGACAAATCATCGTCGATAATGTAATTTTTTTTTGCATGTGGCGATTTTGCTCTATATTAACAGCCCTCTTAAGATCATATGGTAAAAAAGTACGTTAAGAGGGTTCTATACATATCGAATATTATTAGTTAGTTCAGTGTAAAAATAACAGATTCACCACTTCTCGTGGATTTGGTTCAAACTAATAGAAAAAGTTAGGTGCAAGACTAGATAGTAACAACTGTGAAGATCGCGCTGCGAACAAATTAAACCAGAGTCTCTTTTATCATAAGATTAAATACACCATTAGAAATCATAGATTCCTTTATATTCTGCCATTTTGCTGACATCAACGCCTACGAACTCAAAAAGACGAAATAAAAGAAAATGTAACTTTTGCAGCAAAAAAGTAACATTTCAGGAAAGGAAACGTAACTTTTGACTTAAGGGCCCTGGCAACACTGGTCGACGCGACTTAAACTGTCGAAAAAACTCTGTATTTTCATTTACATTTTTCCAATTTTTGATTAATTAGACCATGCTAGAACAATGATTCATTTCAAAGATAATAAAAATAAATCGGCGCTAAGTACAAGATGGGCTCAAATGTCGAAGCAGGAACAAATTATAGAGAGAAAGAAAATGGAGATACAGGCCAAGTTGGAGGCCCAAAAGCAGGCTGCGGCACTTTCCGCTCAAGCAAAACTATCCAAGTAAGCTTGATTTACGTAATCTGATTACTGATTAGTGCTGCATGAAGTATTTATGAAATTTTTGCAATCTGTTCTTGTACAATTCGATAGAATGAGAGTGTTGGCGAGTAGTAGAGAGATTATTCCTCCAAATTGAAATATATTTTTTGCATATTATATTTCCATGCCTTTATCAGCCATTTTCATATGAGCTCGAGCTACCCCACGTGTAAATTGTAATACAAATGAAAACTGGTATCTGACACATAGCTTCAACCAATATTATGTCAGTGAAAAGAGTCATACCTTTTCACAGCTTCACTGCAGCTTCTTGATCCCTCTTGGTCTCCTGCAGCGGCTTCAGCATTAGTAAAAAAGCCCTTTAGGCTTGAGACATTTGTCATGGAAATTACTAGTTGTAAAATTTAGTTTGCATGAATTGTGTTATTGCATTTTCAAAATATATCAGTACAAGTTGTCTTTTGCAACAGAGCAAGACCCCGTTGGTGTATGGTGTATGGTGTAGCGAGCTAGTTTCCGCAACTCCCCGCTCTTGGCGATTATTTTGCGTCCGGGGTGGGAATGGGTTATTCGATCCACCCCAACTCCTCAAGAAAAGCCAGCAGGAACCTGATCTTGCCGGCGACCTCTCGGAGAGTACTTGGGTTACCAAAGTACTTAGCCCTGTAAGTGGCGACCCCAGGGCAGTGAAGCACCACGTGAGCCGCTGTTTCATCTTCCTCCATGCAGGCTCTGCAGAGAGGGCTGTCAGTAACACCTATAACATAAAGGTGTTTATTAAAAGACCCATGGCCCGTGAGAGCTGCTATAACTGTACGCAGCTGTTGCTTTGACAGCCGAAGAAGCTGCCTTGTGATCCGGCCGTCGATGGTCGGGAGAGCCTCTTTGGCTTGTCTGCACTCACCATGGTTCGTCCAGTAGTTGCTATGTTGGTCCCTAGTGCGTTGTCTTACCAGGGTCCGTAGGTGTCCAAAGGGGAGTGGTACTATGGGTTCTGGACCCATAGCGGCCATACTGGAGCCTCTTCTTGCGAGCTCATCCGCTGCATCATTGCCTCGGGAGCCGCTATGTCCTTTTATCCATTGTATGGTTATATTATTAAAAGTGCCTACCTGATTTAGTTTCTGATGGCATTCGTAAATTAGCCCGGAATTGACCGTTTGGCTGTTCAGGGCTTGTAGAACTGCCATACTGTCTGAAAGTATGCGGACTGGGTACTGTGTGACTTCTCTGGTCACGACCACAGTCGCTGCCAGAAGGATACCCATGCATTCAGCCTGGAAGACAGTATTGTAGGCTCCTAGTGGTATAGAAATGTGAATATTAAGGTCCTCCGAGAAAATCCCGGATCCAGTGCCTGTACCTGTTTTGGACCCATCCGTAAATATCCAGAGTTCCGTAGGGTTATGACCCTCACGATGTGGCTCCTCATGCAGTTGGATCTTATATTTCTTATCAAAGATGAACTGTTTCGGTATTCTGTCGTTGGTAGCTTGCGCAATCGGGAAGTCCTCGAACAGTTCATCCAGAATTCCTGTGTGTTTTGTTTTGTTGTTGTTCCAGAGTGCTAGAGTTTTTAGGCGTGCAGCCGCCATAGCTGCTTCTTGCCTTATGAAAAGGTCTAGTGGCGGCAGATCTAGCATGGCTTCCAGGGCTGCAGTATTTGGTCCTGGACGCGGTTTTCGCCACGTCCGGACCCGTCCTCGAGTCTCCTGCGCTTGAAGCGCATAAAGCAGATGCTTCGTCGGCTTGCACCGGTTTAGCTTCTGCAACGGTAAAAGTTTTTGGCCTATTGTCCATTTGGTAAATTGATTTTTTATTCATCTTCTCGGCTCCCACCCTCCATGGAGCCCGCAACGTTGGGAACGCCCTTACTATACTTCAGGGCGCTAGGACTACCGAGAAAGATATAGGCACGCAAGGTTGGTTTACAGCGCGACATTGGGTGCTCGTTTGAGTTGGCGTTCGGAGAGAAGATAGGCCTTCTCCGAACGAACTGATCAACTCTCCCTTACACCGTCAGCATGGCCTTCACCGTCGCTTCGACCGTCCGAAGACAATCTCCACGACCCCCACGCACCTAGCCTGTGACCCTCTGACGGGACACAATGACCATTTCCCTACCTGTGGCTCTCAGGTAGGGCTACCGTTTCACTTGAAATCGGGACCAAAGAAGGCGTGTTGCCTCACGGACGCATTACCGCCAGCGCCGATCGGCTCAACCTTCCAGGACTCCGTCATCCCCGCATACGGCGCTCGACTGCGCAGGTCCTAGCGCAGGTGACTTCTTCTCCCACTCTAACCTACCATCAGCTTTTGTGACGATCAGGCCTGCAACCACTAAGCCACGAAGGGTTGCAAGACCCCGTTTACATTATGAGTCTGTATGCCTGATGATACCTCAATAATTTTTAGTTCAAAAGTAAATTGCTTAATTATTGACCATTATATCAATGCGGTGTTCCGGAGGACGTGATGCATATCTTGATGGAATTTGTCCGTAACACCGCCTTTCGCATAGATAGGTGTAAAAATATTTTAAAAGATTTTGCTGATCCTAATACAATCCTAGCCAGGCCTGATTCAGACGAGACAAGGTTGTTAATTTGTCTATATAACATCGCTTTTTATTCAGATCAGTTAAATTAGATAGTGAGAATGGTATATTGTGTTTATAATTTAGTTTATTTAAGTTTATACTTCTTTAGTGTTAATCTAACAGAGTGACATAATCGCATTGTGATTAAGCTCTTCAATAAAGAAAAAAAAAAATTACCATTATACCATTTATGTATGATCATCAAATGATATCAAATCACCAATCAGCCATAATACCAATGTTGGTTACTTGTTTATAACAATTGGTGCAGCAAAAAGACTACAAACATGTTTAGTCATTCAAAGGTTCAATACATCAATTCCAATGGGATGGGTCCCTAACCCACAAGAGACAATGAACTTGTTGGCCCTCTATATATGTATATAGTGGTATTAATGAACAATACAGCAATACCATTACTTTAATTGTGCTGGCCAATGTTAAATTAACTCTTCAGTATGGGCATCAATATTGCATTAAACAATAATGCAAATAAGTAATATAAGATTTAACTAGTAAATCCAACATCTACAGTATTTACTACTTTTTTATTAAAAAATAATTTGATTTCAAGTAGCTCACTACAGTTTCCCATAAGCTTCTAAAAAGCACAGCCAAAGGGTTGATTACTTGGCAGGATTCTGCTTAATCTGATTAAAGTACTTATTTGTATGCTCAGCTACATACAAATATGTACTTCATATCAATAAAAATCTATTGTATCTGCAAATTAGCGAGCCAACAGACCACAACAACTCATGACACTATTATAAGTAAATTGATTGATATTGTAAGTTATAAAATAAGATATTATGCTGTTGCGTCAGTCATTAGCAGACACAATAGATTTTTATTGTTACAACATACAGATCTGTACGTTACTGAGCCGAAAGGTTAAGGATGAAATGTTATGTTCTTTAATCTGAGTTAATTAAAATTTTGTGGAATAAGATTACGGTCGTGAGCAGGATTCGGACCTGCGCCTCCCGGATAAATACTCCAGGCGTTCTGACCACTAAGCCATATCATCATCGTGATGATCTCAATTCATATACTTTTTCCCCAAAAAATTATAACTTTAAGGTTTGCTAAACATGCATTGTCAGCAGTGATAGCCTAGTGGTATGTCCGTTGCACTGACAAGTCAGAGGTCGCAAGTTCTAATCCAAGGCACGCACCACTGACTTTTCGAAGTCATGTGTGTATTATAAATTAACTATCACTTGCTTATGACGGTGAAGGAAAACATTGTGAGGAAACCAGGACACCTGAGAGATATTCTCGATGGTGTGTAAAGCCATGTCAGAGACTTACGAGTGGTTTAAACTTTAAACTCTGACACTAGGTTGTTCATCAACCACACAATAAGAAAAAGAAGCATGTGTTAATGCTTTTTAAAGATTTATCTTTAACTGAGTTATTCAACTTATACACTCTTTACAAATCACAGGTTTTATGTTAAGATCTTTATTCCAACTAAGGTAAACTGCATAATACAAATTGTACATTAGCACTGGTACTAAAGCGGTCAGTGTTGCATTTATAACCTTATTTTAATTAGAATAAGAATAAAAACAAAAGTAGGGTAATTAGTTTAACATGGTTTCATGTAAAACAATGTGTTAGTTTTGTATTAATAAGATGATTTTCATTTTCAGTCCTAGCCCAAAAGATGACAAAGGCTCAGTCAACATATTCTCCAATGATGGAAGTTTCATGAACCAGTTCAAAGCCTTGCTAGAAAAACAGAAGCAGGATACTCAAGATAAAGAAGATCAGGAAAAACAACCAAGTGATGAAGAAGTAAAACATAATAAGAATGAAATTAAGGAACCTCAGCAACATGATGATGAGTATGAAAGAGAACATTTTGGTCATAGCAATGATGAGAGGAGGAAGTCTGGTGATCGAGGCCAAAGGTAAATATTTGTTCTTATATTTTTATTGGCTTAAAGTACTGCTATAAAGACCAGGGTATGGTAAACAGAACCAGTTTACCTGAGTAACATACATATTTAATTGGCAAGCATGTCTAATTGTCAAGAGAGTAATTGTTGTGGGTCTTGTGGCTAAATAAGAGCCATCAATCCAGCATCGAGCCATAGATCAATCAGTTCAGCTGCGTTTGCCGTGGTGGTTCTGTGGATGCGTGGCCATCATTTCAAACTGACACCCCTCTGTACCTCATAGAGCGCATTAAAGCATTGGTCCTGGTTATCAAGTGTAGATGTATGAGAGCTGTTAAAGGTAGTCAGAGGCCTGAAAGTCTCACAACCAGTCATACCACAAGACATTGTATGACCCAGTAACTAGAGTGTGGAGGTCAGACAGGCAGTCACTCCATGTAATACACAGGTAGTCTGGTATTAAATGAAATTGGGAAAAGACTAGGGAAATTGATTGAAGCATGTCTTATTGTATGAAAACCATATGTGTTGATTTTTTGTGTCTTCAAATTCAAAATAGCAATAAAACATCTCCATTCACTTGGCTAACTACTTTTGATAGTTTATTGTGCCATGATGCATTTATTCTACTTTCTGTTATCTTATTATGGAAACTGTGGACAGCAGACTGACCTTAGAAACGTAAAAGTTGTGCTATGCACCTATTTTGAGGTTAATAATGGCATGAAAAGTATGTACACTTACGGTATCTAGTTTAATCAATAAATAAAAACCTTATAAAATATATGCAATATAATTAATTCTGATTTTGGCAAACTTTATCTTTATAATTTATTGACATTCATTCAAATATTTAGACTGAATTATGATTGATATTTGTATACCATGAAAAATATAGTAACTATGTTGCAGATACCCAATTTTTTTTTTTCTTATAGAAACTATTTATTTCAGAGAAAAACATCGCCGATGGAATGAAAGGGGTAGAAACCGACCGCATAGTCCAATCACACCAGTTGTAGAAGACAGAAAGAAACATGGAGATGGCAAAAATCCCCATAATATCCCAGCTCTCATGCAAATCCCTGTGATGCCACCAAATAACCAGCCCCCTGATTCTGATCATAACCAATGGCTTATGGGCTCAAAGTCTGATGAAGATCCTGATTCCAGTGCAGAGCTAGTGAGCAATATGGGACCTGGTCCTTTGGGACCTGGACCCTTACCTCCTGGTATTATGGGCCCTAGTCTAATGGGACCTGGACCTAATATGGGTCCTTTAAACAAAATGGGACCTGGTTCTAATATGGGTTCTGTCTCCAATATGGGCCCTGGACCTAATATGGGACCTGTGCCTAACATGGGACCTGGTCATAATATGGGCCCCGGGCAAAATATGATGCCTGGACCCAATATGGGTCCCGGTCCTAACATGGGACCCGGACCTAACATGGGACCCGGACCTAACATGGGACCCGGACCTAACATGGGACCCGGATCTAATATGGGACCCGGACCTAACATGGGACCAGGTCCTAACATGGGCCCAGGACCTGGTATGGGTCCCGGACCAATGATGGGCCCAAGAGGCCCCATGCCTCCTATGCCACCTGGTGGCCCAATGCCTCCATTCATGGGTGGGCCTCCGAATTTCCCAATGCCACCAAATTTTATGGGTCCAAATGGTCCAGGAGGACCGTGTGGTCCGATGCCCCCCAACATGTGCGGTCCTAATATGGGTCCCGGTGGGCCAGGACCAAATGGTCCTATGCCACCATTCTTTGGTCCACCTTTCCCAAATCCTATGATGGGACCAAATGGTCCCCCTAATTCAATGATGCCACCAAATTCTATGAATAATTCTAATATGCCATTTATGGGCGGCCGACCGCCTTTCGGGCCTAACGGTCCTCCTAGCTTTGGTAATAATGGTGGTCCTCCTATGCCGCCGTTTATGCCTCCTAACTCCATGCCACCGAACTCCATGTCTATGCACCATCCTGATTCCAAGTCACTAGATAATTCGTCAATGAAACCCGAATCTATGACCTTACCTCCACCACTGCCGATGGCTCTGTTGTCAAACCCGAACGACATGGATAATAATGGACCTCCCTTTAAACCAGCGCAAGGTAAAAACCTTCCCTTTTTATTTACACCTTATGCCTTTATATTATTATTTTCGTTGATTATAATAATGCAAAGGCCATTCTATACATTTTACTTCAATATTTTTCTGATATTTAGTAATTTCGTAAGGTATTCCTACTAAAAGCAAAAAAGATTTCCTTTTAAAAGGACTTTATAGATTTTGAAATATTGTACCATGTCAGTACTAAATTGAAATTATGAAACTAGTAAGTAAAAGTTTTTCTGTTTCCATAGCCAGGTTAATGTTCATTGATTATGCGAACGGAACATTAGCTGCTTCACAAAGAAACATAAATTAGAAATATCACAGTCTAAATATCAGAGAATTTGTACGAGCGCTATAATCATTACGCAACCTCTGAACCAACGAAGAATATTTTTATAACTATCTGTAGTTTACGACTATTGGTTTAACGCTAATAGGGTATATTCAAGAAACGAAAAAACTAAACGTAAATAAAATTTGCCTACTCCTATATGGTTTAAAAACCACACAACTTAAGTAATGGTTCATATTAAAAAGGGGAAGACCCTCTTTATTATGTTAAATAATAATAATAATCTTCATTTACTTACTAAAATCTTACTATAGTACTTTTTCGTTTTCATAAGTCACTAATAAAAAAAAAAACTTTATATGTATTTAGTATTTTTTTGGTCCTTGAATATGGTATAGAATAAAATTATAGAGTAAAGATTGGGGTCGTATTCACAATGTTTTACTGACAATGAAAAGTATCCTAGACTATAATCTCTCTGTCGTATAACTTTCATTTTCCACTGATTGTGGCATGAAAATCATATCAGAAAACTGTTTTCAAGGAATTCAAGGACCATTTGGACTTTTCAGATGATGCCTAAACAGAATTTCTAAGGCAAAAATTATATAAAATTTGTTCCACTTCTCAAGTGATATTATACACTTTGCTAACAAGGGCCTTACGCCCAAATTATTAAAGTGTCTTTATAAAGCATTATTCAATATGCAATTTAGAAATAATAACATACAATCTAGACAGTTCCAAACTTAGACGCCATTAATATTGAGATGCATATATTAATACAATCCGTTGTACTCAGTAAGGCACTGTGACTTCCCATCTTTGCCTTTGCCTTCAACCTCGGTAGTAAGATAGTTTCTCGGCCGGTTCTTCGTCGACGTGATCGCCAGACAATATGTTGACTCGTGGTGTGCAGTTCTCTCTGCAGATTCGTTGCCGCCGTCAGTCCAGCGCGCCGCCACCGAAGTAGCCTGCAACGGCGACCACTGGGAAAATGTCCTGAAAGCAATTCACTCACAAGATCAAAATTTGTGGTAATGCCACTGTAGCCACTTTGATCCCCAGCAGGAGGATACGTGCTGTATTCTTTTTTATATTTACATACATTTTTTGTTGCAATCACTATGATGGAACCGTGAGAATTTAATCATTTCATAATCCAAATGAAAAAATTAAAACCCTTGTTAAAAGTTGTACACTGTTCCATCACAGTATTTTCAGGTTAAGTAAAACCTAACACAAAAGCATCCTTTGTTACTGTTTACTCTTAACATTAGATGATTGTACTAAACGAATCATTGCAGGTTTCTTCACAACACAAATTCGAACGAGTATAAGGCGTTTAGAGACCTAGTTAGTAAGATCAGGGATGAAAGGGGCGATAAGAAGCCTGAAGTCAAACCAGAAGACAAATATGAACCAGAGTTCAGTTTAGAAGATGATGACAGTAATGATGACTACAAATATAATCACAAAGATGATAGTCGAGACAGCAGGTATGTCTGTGACGAAATCATTTTCTTTGTTCTGCATAATTATTTGCCAAACCTGATCTCTCTCTGGTCGTGTCGGATTGCTGTCCCATCGGAATATGAAAGTGAAGGAACCTGTGATTGCGCATACACTTGTGTGCTATAATATCTCCTACGTACTTGGCTAATCTCCGTAGATATAGGCCGCCGTGACCGAAATACGGTCGGGAGGAGTATATAAGTTTTCAAGATAAATCTTTGAAAAGCTTTTTCCATTTAATATAATAACTTTATATAATTTTTATTAAAAAAAACCTATCCCATTAGCATTAAAAAATGAGAAAGTTTGGATTTGGGTGTTTATTTATCGCGTAAAAGCCCTGAATGGATTTGGATGAAATTTGGTATACCTATGTTATACTTTAGATCCTGGAGTACCTTAAAGTTATAATACAAACAAAATCTTAACTTCGTATTATAACATTCTAGATAGAATCAGAAAAAACAATTTTTACAGTCTACTCACGTGCAATTTTGACCTAACTACATAGTTTGGCTTTGGCCATGATTCTAACAGCCCAAAACCAGTAAAATGCTCTTGATTAAAAACAATAAATAAAATTTAATCTTCTATTCACAGAGACTACGGCTACGGCCGTCCATATTCAGTAAAACGTGAGCAGGCGAGCTCTCAAAGTGATGAAGAGTCTGACAGCAAGCGAGAGAGGCGCAAGAAGAAGAAGTCGAGGTGGAGCGATGATCCTCCGGCTGCTGATATTAAGCCACCCGGAGTTGTAGCCCCACTGCCTCCTATGTTACCAGGTACAGAAGCTTTATAAGGTATTTTTTTAAATATCTTCTACGTTACAGATAAAGCTATCAAATGCGTAGCGACCTCTAAAGTTATACATTTTTGTGGAAAAAATATACAGTCATGAGCAGGATTTGAACCTGCGCCACCCGGATAGTTACTCCAGGCAATCGGCCAACTTCTTCTTGTCGTATTATCGATGAACAACCTAGTGTCAAAGTTTAAACCACCCGTAGGTTTTTGACATGGCTTTACACACTATCGAAAATATCTCTCAGGTGTGTTGGTTTCCTCACGATGTTTTCCTTCACCGTTTTAGGCAAGTGATAATTAATTTATAATAAGCACATGACTTCGAAAAGTCAGTGGTGCGTGCCTTAGATTCGAACTCCAAGGCAACTCCAGGCGCTCTGCCAACTAAGCCATCTCGACCTCTACTCACTAGCCCCGAATTTTTCAACATCTTTTGGTGACGTCATCGCTATGTATTCAGTCCCTATACAGGTGACTGTACCGACTCGACTAAATTTGCAATTAATACAATTTCGTACAGGTACGATTATTTAAACTATTACAGAGTTTAGAGGTTTAGTCACCTCGTTAAGGGGGTCAATTTGGGGTAGTGAGCAGAGACCGAGATGGTAGAGCGCCTGTAATTATTGAATTCTGCTCACGACTATATTTTTCGTTCCACAAAAATTTATTACTTTATATCTATATTCTCTATAAGTTCGACTCTGGGTCTTTGACTCTTTCACCATAAACTCATGACAGTAGAGTTCAGAGATCAGACGTTGGCCAATAAATATAATTATATATTCCATTTCATTTCCATTTCAATATGGATTTAAAAAGACCTTGACGTGCTAGCTTGTGCCGGTTTTTCTTCTTGGATATAACTTTTAAGAGTTCATGGTTTAAGTTGAGGATTTTTTTTTGAAAATGTATTCTCCTGTTGCTACAGTGTATTTTAAAGTAGGTGAACATGAATAAAACTGTTTTTAAGTGTATGTTGTCTATGAAACAGCATGGTTTGGCTTGAAAGAATAAAAATTTACATAGGTGCATTACCGCGAAAAAATATAACACTAACTTGTACAATTATGATTATTGAGTATTAAAATTATTAAACAAATCTGCAATCAGCTTCCGGCTTTTGAAACGCCGCCATCTTGGCGCGCTTTCTCTGACGTCAGAGAGTCATCATAAAATATAGATTTTAAAGTATGGAGTGTTTATATAAATATATGTTAATATTAATGATTTATAAATTTTATTGAAGGGATTTTCTTTAAAATAGCGTTAAATCTCAAAAAGAACCACATAGCATGATAAAAATCCAGTAATAATATACTCGAGATATTGTCATCGCGTGATGTCACGTTTCACTCCAACGAATAGCGTGCGTTATGACATTTTAAATTTCTCTCGTATGATTCTCACTTTTCAACTATTTCATAGTTAAAACACAATTAATTAAAAAAGTTACTGAATAGGTGTCATTCTACAGCAATAAAGATTACGAATAAAAATATTTGACCTTAATTTAAATCACATGCATATTCCCTATTCTGCAGTTGTTTTTCTTAATTTTTATGATATATGTTCGTAGCTCAGTCTAAAACATATAAAAAAAAGAACACCCTTTACAGGCACTTTTGGAAAGTCAAGTTCTAAGACGCCGAATCCGAATCGTGTTCTCTTTAATTCCATGAAAATGCTTTTCGTTGCTTGTTAAATAAAAAAATATGTATTTTGTGTTTGCCAACTTGAACATTTCTTAGTTTTATATGATTCACAAGTAACATCTACACAACTTTCGTATTTATATTTTAAGTTTAAAAATAAGCCTGGAAATGTTTCAAGTACGTATTTCATATAAAAATGTTGGTCAAAGGTTTATGAAATTTCATGATCACTAATTCCTTTATATTCCACTCACTGATTCGTAGGCTCTAAGTTGGCTAAGATTGACGAGGAAGGTATAAAGCTGTGTACCGTTAACCGCAATAACCAAGCCTTGATGCAGTATGCTATGACCAACTATGGCACCACAAACCTCAGTGTCGAAGACTGGAAGAAATGTGAGGACAACTTCAAACTTAACCTTTTGTATCAGGTATGTATTTCTATCGTTAAATTAGGTTTGATAATGACTGTGACTAATTGTTTTACAATTAGCGATTGCTGGATTAACCTGAGTTAATAGGGCTATCAGTGTGATTATTATGACTAGTCAGGAGCTCAAAGTGAGAGATAATAATTATGAGTCATGATGATTTATTTATTTGCATTATAAAGGTTTTATTTGAGTCACAAGAGAGGGTTTTTTGTATAAAGATTCGTGTTTTACGTAGATACCATAATAGTTATAGAATATTTCATTTTGATTACATTCACATTTGTACTGACGCTTTCCTTTGCAGTCTATCAGTGGTGTATATGATAACCTAATAATATGCTACTTCTGATACTAAAGAAGCTTTGCTTTTATCCAACTCCACACTTTTGTTGCTCGAGACAATTACTTTAATTAATAAATGATATAAAGTATTTATTGACATAATTATACAATTTAGAGAGTGTACATAAATCTAGGCACATTTAAACAAAAAGGCTTGAGCATGAGACAGTGCCAGTGGATACTGGCACTGCTCTGGTATCATGATGCATTTATAAATAAATCTTATATGCATATCTGACCTGAAACAATTGTCTGAATACCATACAAATAATTATTCCGACCAGGATATTCAATATTCGTCACACGTATAAGCATATCTCATGGCTATTGCACCAAATTTATTCTAATGAAATGATGCAAATGAAAATGGATAGCCTACTTAATAAATGTGTTGCAAAACACATTCCCTAGCCTTATGGCCTATCGTTTTTTTAGGACATGTTGAAGAAAAGACAAGAGGTGGAACGTCTGGCGGCTGCTGGCAAATACAAGTATGAATACGACAGTGATGAGGACACAGCAGAAGGTACCTGGGAACACAAGTAAGTTCTATATAAATGTACAATATTCAAGCAGTAATAGAATGGTTAAGGACTCAACGTGCCAATATGAGCTGCCAATCGCGTGGTCATAGGTTTGAACTTCACTTTTGTTTTACTGAGGTGTAGCTTCTAAATATGTATATCATGCACATTTTGCAGAAGTTTTCTTGTAATCGTGATTGTGTGTTGTTTATAATGAATACGTTTTAATAATAAAGTTAAATAGCAATATTTTATTTTAATTAACACAGCAGCACAAATGCGAACCGCATTTGTGCTGCTGTGTTAATTAAAATATTTGTCAAGTCGATAACTTTTTTATACACATCTTAAGTCAAATTTTGTTGAACTTTTTTTTTCATTTGGCGATTATAATGGATTAATATGTGTTCCTTCCTGGCTTTGAACATCGTGGTCTTTTAATAAACGTGTCAACAATGTCCTCTCTATATGAATGACAAAATTGATACGCTGTTTATCGAAAAACAAAATTTCAAGCAAATTATTCATGTTCTTTTGCTAACAAAAATTTTTGTATAAGCGTTGAGCTTAGTGTAGAAAACAGAGGGTTAATTTATTTGAAAACATCAAATATTCAGTATTATTATAGGTATCCAAAATTGGATTTTGTATGTGCAGAGCAAGTTCAAATAATTTGAACTCGGCCGATAAACATCCTCAATATAAGTCAAATAATACCCGCTCCTTGTTTACGAAAAAACAAAAGATCATTGGCATACATCCTTTGTTCTCATAAAAGTTCCAAGATAAATCACGACATTACTCTGTATTTTTGTTTATCTATTCCAATTTAGATTCTTTATTTTAAGTAATAAAATGTTTCTCTGATATTAGGTTACGAGCTAAAGAAATGAATGCAACCGAAAAGTGGGCGGACGAGTTAACAAAGCAGGCAGCTGGGAAACATCACATCGGCGATTTCTTACCGCCAGAAGAGCTCAGAAAGTAAGTTTACGTGGAAAACACATTTATTACGCGTATTTTATACCGAGTCAAAATATATACGGCGATTAATTGCTTTAGTGTTTAGTCTGTTTGTTTTCAGTTTCAATCGATGTTCATTTTAATGTGTATGTTCTAGAATTGCAATAGGAAATAAGATTTCTCGGTGTCTTGTATTAATTTAAACGCTGGGAGTGATACACACCATCACCATACTAACATCTATATCTAAATAGAAAAAAAAAACTTATCCCGCTTGGTGAATGTTAAGAAAGTTTTTGGAAGTTTCGTGCAACGAAACATTGGGTTTAGGACCTTGATTGTAGTAGAAACTATAAGTCCCGTTCGGGTGCCATTAGCTATTATAAAATATGAAATTATTAGCGTGGTCCTAAAATACTACCTAGCCTACACTCCTATGAATACTCATATATTATGATATAATAGAACAACATACTGCGATCTATTTGCAAGCAGGAAGACTAAATTAACTTTAGAAATTAACAGGCTCATCTCTCACCTTCTCTGTGAAGTGACTTATATGTGGTGCACGACGATACTTTAACTATAGTACCTGCTTCACACACACTGAATTAACAGAATAGTCAACAAAGAGCCATCTTATAGCAAGGGCCTTTTTCCTAGATGCCAACAAAAAAAGTACAAGTAATTAATTTTATAGTTCCAGAAACGCCTTTAATCCCATTTGGGTGCCATTAGCTATTATAATTTCAAATTATTTGCGTGGTTACAAAATACTTCCCACACTCCTAATGACGACATATAAAAAAAGCAGAAAGCAGAAACATAGCAGAAAGGCTTTTTTTCAATAGTGCAAGTCAATGGGCTCATATTTACCTCTTCTCTGTGCATGTAGCTGCACGATGCGATGTTCTATTTTAACTTCGCGCACGGTGAATTGACACAATAGGCAACTAAGAACCATCTGTAGAAATGGCTATTGTCTAGAAGTCAAGCAAAAAATACTAGTAATTACTTTTATAATATTTTCTGTTATTAATGTGACAATGCATTTCAGATTCATGGAGAAGTATTCGGCGTTCAAAAGTGGCAAGGAGCCAGACTTGAGCGATTACAAAGAATTCAAGCTGAAGGAAGACAATGTCGGTGAGTGCGCATAAATAAATCTAAACATACTCCCACAAAATATATGTGCAGAAGTTTCACGTACAACGCGGCGAAATGTAAACGTACATACATACATAGCCTCACGCCTGTATTCCACGAAGGGGTAGGCAGAGATGTACACAGTTGTACACCCACATTTCACCAATGTCCCATGTAATAGGTGGTGAGCCTATTGCCATCAACTGGGCACAATTCCAAACTCCGGGCTGCTACTGAGAATTTTCTAACAGCAGAACTCAATAACACTTTGCCCGACCCGGGAATCGAACCCGAGATCTTCTGCTTAGCAGTCGCGCTTGGGACCACTAGACTAACGAGGCAGAATGTAAAAGTGCTATGTCAAAACAAAAGAATAAATTATAATGATCGTATAGAGACTGAATATGAAGTGTAAAGTTAGTCGTGTCGCTTCAGTTACTCTATAGATAATGAATGGATGACGATGACGTCACCATAAGACGTATAAAAAGGTCGAGAAAAGATTCAACTTAGCTAAGTGTTGCGATAGTTTAGTTGGAGTACTGAAGGTATGCGGGTTCATACTCCGCTGGCGGTCGCTTTCTTGTTGTTGCCAGTACCTTTCCATGCTGAATGAGAATGGACCTTTTGTACTTTCTTATATTGGATTTTACTATAATTCTATTATGTTTGATTAGCTTGTCAAATATTTGGCATCTGCTATTATGTCTTTTATTATTTATGCAGTCAGACAACGTAAGCTCGAGTATTTCTACTAGACAATTATTTTGCGAGTTTTGTCGTCTATGGCAAAAAAAATACAATTCCCTAATAAATGAATACTGTTATCTGAAACTATCACTAAAACAGTGCTATTTTAACCACTGCTTCACTTTATAGTCTCAGGCCGGAGGATTAAAACCTACTTGTTTTCATTAATTTGAAGACTGTCTACCTGGAATATCTGTGTGTTTGTCTGCGAGTTTGTCTATCTCATTATCGAATGATCTGATTCAATGCCGTTCATTAAGTAATTATTCTTCTTCTTATCGTATGGTTGATGAACAACCTAGTGTCAAACCACCCGTAGGTTGAGGACATATCTCAGGTGTGCTGATTTCCTGACGATGTCATCCTTCAGCTTTTTAAGCAAGTAATAGTTAATTTATAATACGCACATGACGTCGAAAAGACAGTGGTGCGTGCCTTGGGTTCGAACTTGCGACCTTTAACTTGTCAGTCCAACGGTAATAGGCTATCACTGCTACTATTACCATTAACTAATTAGAAAGCTGGTATTTTTTAAAAGCCACGTCTGATGGTATATGAAATCGGGCCAGCCATATTCAATATATTCAGTTTAGTATCATAAGTAATATGTACTCGCAGCATCATTTAATCACTTATAAAAATGTTTCGTCCATGTAATGGACATTAAATGGTTTCAAGGAATTATTGAAAAAAAAAAAATACCAAAGGCACTTACCCAACCGAGGCAGTTTATAGTTCAAGCTCCAGGAAATAAATTTGAGTTAGCCGCAATAAGTCAATTATCTTAACACCTGCTGGAATAAAAAAAAACCATTAACCTTTCATTTATCTGAAATGTAAGGTCATTTCCTGTACCTGTAGCAGTTGCATCTTTATGTATTCTTAACACTGACAATATCAGAAGGAATGTATTGCCATTCTACGAATTTGTTTCAATACTTGGACGCAATCCAGGGTTTCAAGAACATTGAATCATTCAAACATATTTTACATATGGTTGATTATTTTTGATCGGTCAGTTGTCATATCTTTACAATACAAGATTAATTCATTTGTAATAAGTCATCCGTTTACGAATATTACCGATGGATCTATAAGTCTTGTCCGTGTCAACAAAACGACTACGAAACATCTTTGTTTAGGTTTCAAAATGCTGCAAAAGTTGGGCTGGACCGAGGGACAGGGCCTCGGCGCTGAGGGCTCAGGCATAGTGGAACCTATTAACAAGTAAGTGAATACAAAAATGTTTGCATTAGATTCATATTTGGTTTGCGTAAGTATGATCATGTTTCAGAATTTCGTACTAAACTCAAGTGGTTACCAATACGCCTTCGCCGGAATGCTCATTTACTTTCACTGCTTTACAATGTACTATTCAATCCTTCTTCACCGCCCTATCTTAAAGAACGCTTTGAGTTCCTAAATGATACACATTCAAGGTTCTTAACGTCATCTGAAAACCTAAAACTAAAAATGCCGATGCATTCCACCAAGTTTCGTGACAAATCATTTTCAGTTCAAGCCGTGCGAATGTGGAATGCTTTGCCGGTTTCAATAAGAAAAGCACAGTCTTTACCTATATTTAAGAATCTTATCCATAAACACTACTTATCATTCTAATTATTCCTTCTTATTCTTCGCATTTCATAATTTCCTCCCTTTCTATATATATCTAGATGGGTTTATGTATGTATCTATGTATGTATGTGTGTATGTATCTATGTATGTATCTACGTGTGTATGTATGTATTTATGTAAGTGTGTATGTATATATTTCGTATCCGCTGCACCGCGCGCTGCCCCTTGTGTGTTACAAATCGCTTCTCTCCCTATCATATGGTTGTCTGGAAGAGATCGCTGAAGTGCGATAAGACCGCCAATTGTACTTACCTATTATTATTTTTTAAATGTTCCTGTCATTTTTGTATTTTTGGTGTGCAATAAAGAGGATTTATGTTTATGTTATGTTACAAGTAAAGAAGTAAAGTCAAATTTAGCATATTTTCTAACAGCATAGCATCACGCTTGTATTTCCCGAAGGGAGTACACAGTACTGTGGTCGTACACCCACATTTCTCCAATGCTGTTATTGAGCCCCATGTGTAGTGATCCTATTGCTCCTATCTACCGGGCACAATTCCAAACTCCACGTTGCTACTGTGAAAAGGTCAATAACATTACCCGACCTGGGGATCGAACCTAGGACCTCATGCCCGGCAATCGAGCTTGGGACCATTAGATCAATGAACTAGTTTATGTTATAGTAAGTGTTTATTATAGATGAGGTTTATTCAAAGCCGTTCTAATATAAAATCTGGATGTTTACCTGTTTATTTGCTACTTCTCGATACCTTAAGTACTAAAACCGATTTCAAAGAAATATATAGCGCGGAGCTTAAAGAAGTTAACACAACCCGGAAACCATAGGAATAATTTTGTCCCAAAAATTTCTAAGGAGCGAAAATTTTCTTCTTTTATCAATTTGGTGCAATATGGATTCTATTGGTGGTGGGTTACATTTTGAAATACATGAAACTACGCCACCAAAGCCGTAGGTAGAAACTAGTTCAATAATGATGGCATATATTCATTATTATAGTACTAGTGTGTCGCATCATTATTCAGTCAGTAAACTGTTCAGTAGTTGACGTATCGGATACAGATTTCGGTATGATGGAAAACTGGTTATTAATTTATTTGAACCAATGAATAATAATATTGTGGCGCTGTCATACATTACTATTACCAGCTGAACGGGTTTATTAGGCCTCCATAACTTTGCGTGGAATTCCAAGCATTTACTACGATGAACGTTCGATATAACTTAATTATCGAATAAAAAATCTTGTAATGTATTTGGCACATAATTACTAGATATTGTAGTTATTTGTTTTGATTATTCGTTTGACGAACGCTATTAAACTAACATAGCAACCGATGGGCCTATTTTATGTGGATTTTTGCGACGCTTGGTTAGTTGTTATGTTAGCAGTAGATGGCGCTGTCAGCTTAGAAGTTAACTTCAACTGCTACCAAGGACTACCTCAATAAGTTTTTTGTGTGTTTTATTTTCATTAATATGAAAGTATTTTTTGTTATATAGAGCCAATCAGCCTGTCGCTAACCAGGGCTTAGGAGCTTCCACATCTGATGTTGTGTCTGCTGAGGACGACGAATTCGACGCGTACCGAAAACGGATGATGCTCGCCTACCGTTTTAGACCAAATCCTTTGGTAGGTATCGAATACCCTTCCTTATGAAGAAAATTGAACAAGTAATTATTCATTAATAATTTAATGTATTTTGTTTGCATTACTATATGATTAAAAGTGCGTAGGTTTTTATTCGCAAATTTTGCTAGTGAAAAACTGCATACCTAGTTTGTAAATATTTAAAATAAAATAAAATATAACTACTTAGAACATTCCAGAAAAAATGTCTTTCTATAACGTTAAATATGCTGTGCGCTCAAAAATATGTAAAACTCCGCATTTCATTGAAATATATTAAGGAATTGTTCAAATGTAAAAATAATCTGCTAATTTTAACTATAAGTATACGCCATGGAGTCTATATTATACATAGTTAACGGATATTTCTCATCCCACTCAAAAACGTGAGTGTCTATTCTCAAAAACAGCTGTCAAGTAAATTAAGCATGTTTGCCAAATCGATAATTACTACTGTATGTACTTTGTACCCATTATGCTAATTTGTAAGCGTCCAGGTTTTCTTCATGTCTTAATATTATTAAAAGTGTGTGTTTGTTTACACACAGAACACCTCGTAAACTGCTGGACGATTTTCAAAAATTGTAATAAGATAGATTAAATTAAAATTATAAAAAATCTATAAATTTCGTTTATTTTTGCAACCTGAGCCACCAGCAAGAATTTCTTAAAAATGAAGAGGAATCACCTTTTATTTGTTATTTTTCAGAATAATCCAAGAAGACCTTACTATTAAGAAGAATTTACGAAGACATATTCCTGTAGTTAGACAAAGTTCTTATGTAAAGGTGTCAAATTGGGTTCCGTTGGAGTTTGTTAAAGATATTAATTCCATAATGAACTGTTGCTAATAATATTATTAATTGTGCTGCCAAAACTATTCCTGTATTTGTTTTATCTTATTTAGTACTTAAATTCCTTTCTTACAGTATCTAGTTCAAATTATAGTAGGTAGTAGTAGCAAATTAGTCCACTATATGATGGGGTTCACCCCATAATATAATGAACTAATTTACTTTGTCTACTGGATTTATGAAATATTAGAGCGGTTACAATAATTTCTTTGTAAAAGTAGTTTTTCATATAGGCGGTATTACACAAATATCAACTTATGGAACATAATATTAATTAAGTTTATTGTAGAATGACAGTTTTAATAAGTTCTAAAAACATTGTTTTATTCCAATAGTTATTATAATTGAACTTTGTTTATTGGACTTTAAGGTTTCTTATTCCAAAGCATGTTAATTTTACATTTACATTAATTTAAATAAGCATTTGAACTTATTAAATTTAATTCTGTTATTTTCCAAGTCAGTTGTGGTCAGCTTCCTTGCAAAAATTTTAATTTTTAGTGGTTAGAATAATACGGTTGAGAGCAAGATTCGATCTTCGCGTACCTGATAAATACTCTAGGCGCTCTAAACAACTAAACCATCTTGACCTCTGCTCACTCCCCCGAAATTTTCTTCCACATTTCAATACGTCTTTTGGTGACGTCATTTTTGTTTCCACATTTTTTTTAACTTTAAAGATGGCTACGCATGCGTAAATGACTTTAAGTTTTATATGTAATTTAATTTAAGCCTTGAACCTATATGTTTTAGTACCGTTAAATGAATGAATATGGATCCAGAGGTGAATATGGCCAACAGATACGGAAAAACAGTATATGTTCATTTTATCACAAAATTACGTCAACGTTGAATTAAAGCAATAATGAAAGAGAATATTTATTATAATTATATATAGATTTCGAAAAAGTTTTCCTGTTCTATCCCTATTCACTCCTGGAAAAGCAAACACAGGCACACTTTCCAATTGTTTTTTGTTATATAAGAAGGTCTAACAGTAGTGGATAAGAGGCTAACAGTTTGTTTACATTTAATTTATTGTTTAAACAAAAAGGGTATCACTGAAAGCGTTTTTAAGTCTTGCTCTAAATACTCGAATCTTGAAGCATAAGAGCGCAATTGTTAAAACACTCTTTAAATAATACCTGCTCTGTTATTTATGGAGAAAGCGCTCGCTTCTAGAAGGACATGTGTTTTTTTTGCTTTATGACCCTAGTTTGAAATAGAAATGAAAAATAAATTGGGAGTTCGGTACACATTTATGGCTTTGAGTTATACTGTTTAACGGAATTACTTTCAAAAATAATTAGAAAAACAAAGTTATAATTATGTTTATCAAACTGTTCCCGTGTTTTTGTTCACGTCGAAATACGTCTGGAAGTAAAAAGCCAAGACCAAAGTCACATTTAAATCATACAAATTATCACGCCTAGTTTTCATTGGGGTAGGTTAAAGATTTTGAATACTAATAATAATTACCAATTTATTTATAACTCAGATTTTCGGCCTCAAAAAGCAAAATACTTTTTTTTTTATCCATGATGTCAATGGAAAGCGATGACAACAGACTTATCAATAGGGGGATAGACTGTTATGCTATAATTTGAAAACCTGTCCTTTTGAAAAGATACAGCGATCTTATAAGACTATAATAATATGTTTTAATAACAAATTATGTGTGTTTGTTTTTAACTTTTAAGTTTGTTCTAGCTAGATGTCAATAAAGGAGATTAAAACGGTTAAGGTATTACAATGTTTTATTTTATCATACCTGGGTACCATTTAAATAACCGATATCCCGATTTGCGAAATTGTGGCGTAATATACGAGAGGTTTTTTTCTTGTTGTAGACTGCGATAAAGCTAACGTTGCGGTCATAATAAGGTATTAGTACATACACAGAGAGTTCATCAAAGTAGGTAAGCCATTGGTAATACCATGGCCGTAACCAGCGTAGGGTGTTTGAACCCCCCCCCCCATTCAAATCTCAGACGAAGTTAAATTATTTTTAAAGCATTTATTCCATTCGTGAAAAAAAGTGTAGACCCCATTCCCCCAAATATGTTCCTGAAGATAGAATCTCCCCCGAAATCAATTCCTGGCTAAGGCCTTGAGGTATACAAACATTTGGAAAACAACGTGACCCAAAGCACAAGGGCGTGGGATGAATGGAAGTACCTACACGCGAATTTTTAATAGGTACTCGTATAAAAAGCGTATTTTCCGATATCAAAATGTGAATCACTAAAGATATTACTGACTACTGCGAAATGCCGTTACCTAGATCAATGGACGTAAATACAGCGGTTCTTATAGAATGGTATCTACCTACCCAATGTTTGAGTCATTGCTGAAAATCTCGACCTGTAAATTTTCGCGAGTATTGCGCGTAAATGTTTATGAATTCGAGTTATGTGCGGTAATAAAGATGAATTGAGCGTTTTTCGACTGATCTTATTGTCCGTGAGTCAAATCAGTTCGCAAAAGCTAACGCGTGCGCCGACTGAGTCTTCATCTTCGTTTAAATTTAGAAGCGAGTGACAAAATTTTCATGTGCGAGCGTAATCCGTTGAGATAGTCAACAAATTCTTAGTTTTGAAACAGTCTCCAAAGTGTAAGCATAGTGAATATTGTGTTACTGAATGTTTATGACAAAACAATTTTTATTACGTAGTTTTAAGGTATAAAGTACAATGCCAGGGTCAAGGAAACCAGTGTCTATAAGTAAAAGTGCAAGTTGTCAAATGTATAACCACATAATAAACTCTAGTAGTAGTGATACGTCTACCTCAACTAGTTCTTCATCAGATAATTCTGATTCGCCTCTCAGAAGGTGAGCGAAAGAATATTGTTTTAATTTTTCACAGATCACTTCAAGTGTTGGTCAGTTATTGATTACGTTTGTATTGATTGAATAATGTCAATATCTATGATAAATTTTAGTGTAGTGTATGACTAATTAAGCCCTACTATGACGTCATAGTCGCTGTACAATTTATGCACTTCCAAATTGTATAACAACAAGAATGTTTTTGAGTGCAATCGGCAATCACAGAATGACTAAAGCGAGCATTCACTTACATGAGTATTTAAATGTATATTTCGATTAGGTAAATCAATATTAGTCTAGTAACTTTAAGACTGTCTGACTAAAATATATAGATATTTTTAGTAAGATTTCCTTACTGCGTTTTCTAAAACAGTTACTGGTAGCAATAGTTTTGTTAGTATCTACATTTAAGTAAACATAACCGGCTTATCATAAGTAGGTATGATGTTTTGGGAGTTATGGTTATTGCTACTGAACGTTATAAGAAGCTGTTACTGCTGGCATGAAAACCATAAGCATAAATACTTTAATGATTGCTCGCAACATGTACTTTCTGCTAACTATGTTATTTATTTTATTACAATCCATTCCGATAGTTATTTTTTATTACAAGTACCTACCTAGTAGTTATAGATAGGTCTAGTTGGATTTTAATACGGGTTTTTGGTGACTCCCATCTATTCCATAACTTTGCTGGGAACCAAAAATTTTAAGGTGTATGCCTTAACGCTTTTCAAAGATTTATCAGGTACATACATTTGAATGGGGGTCCATAGTAATTTATGTGGTTTTATTTTTATTCTGTTGTAATAGGTAGGTATCATTTGATACAAGTCTGATTACCATGATGTGACGACCCAATTACCTACCATATGTTGCCATTAAGTGGATCAGATTGCTTATAATGGTGATTAGATGTAGACTATAAGTATGGTCAGCAAAACAAGGTTTTATTTGATTTTTCCAATGCGTTTACTCCCTCCTTTTTTTGAGTGTGGTAATTCGGTCATGGACGCTGTGCCGGACTTTTACCGACAAAATACCACACGATCCTCCTCTACCGTTTACCAGTTCAGTTCCTTCCTAATTTTTGTATGATTTAGTAACAAAATACATAACATATCATACATCCTCTCAAACTTTCACGTTTGTAATACTTAGGTATAACTAGAAGAATTCTGTCAATTTCTCCTGTTGTAGGTAGGTACACATACCTAATTATTCAATAAATCGATGCAGGCAAGTACCTAGCGTAGTCTGAGAGCAAGATATAAAATGTGAGGTTAAGTTAACCCGTAGATAATGGTTAGTCAAATGGAAACGACCTTTTCTCACAAAAGGATGGGATCACACATGACCCTGTAGGTACGAAGGTCGGCTGCAGGATGAAAATCGATATTTGATCCGTTGTTGAAATACATTACCTACATAATTATATGATACAAATAGGGTAGAGTCGGGTAATGGCGGTCAGAAGACAATGCCGGTCACTACAATAATCTCCCTCCTTATGCATTTACGCGCACGCACACATATAAACCGGGTGACGTACCTATTCCCCGTGCCGAAACGCTGACCCCCGCTCAGTTCCCAGCACATGTTTAGAATGAATGCACGTCAATCGTTTTCGCACCAAATTATTGTAAATTTTCGGTGTCAAACTATAAGAGGTGAGTTTTTGTTTTATAGTGTTTCCTAAATTCTTAGTTATAGTTTTTGCTTCATAATTATCAAACTTTCTAAGTAATATTAGATAATAACCTTTTCTTAACACAGTATTAACCTAAAATTTTTTTTTCGTTTATGTTTATTGGCGGGCAATGCCGGTCATGCTGACCGGTATTAGCCGCAAGTAAAATTGATACATGATTTGTTTGTTTCATTGTTTGTCATTATTCCAGAATGTCTGAAACATGAAGCAAAACGCGTGCGAAGGCGTCGTGGAGTCAAAATCTGTTAAATAAAGCTTTTAAACTGGTCGATGAAGGAATGAATTTGATCATCAGACAAATCCACCGGAATCATCACTTATTATTGATGCAATCCAACCAGCCCCAATAAATAATATGACTAGCCCCATTCCCTCAACCTCAGGGATTCAAAACCGGATTTCTGCCAAAGATTTTCTGCCGATAACAAAGAAGTCACCAATCAAAAAAAAATATAACTCGCAAACAGCATGCAACAGTCATAACAGGAACTCTTAACAAGGAAGCTCTGGTCGAAAAAGAAAATAGAAGAGTAACACGAGAGAAGAAAAAATTTACTATTGAAACCAAAACTGAAAAAAAAAACTACAAAAAAAAGAAAATTAAAATCTGTTGATGTAAAAAGGCCTAGGAGAAAGTATTTCAAGATAAACATAAAAGTATAGTACGTCGGACTCAGAAATAGAAATGACAGATCTGCGTGAAGATGATGATACTGAAGACTCGGATAATAAATGTTTATTCTGTGACGACTACGGACAGAATAACGAGCTTTGGTATAGGTGTGTGCTTTGTGGTTTGTGGGCTCACGCTGAGTGTTCAGGATATGATTCTGCAGATGGCTATATATGCGACTTATGCCTTAACAAAGCTTGACCGGTATTACCAACCTAGTGACTGGTATTACCTGCTATGGGGTTTAATACCAGTCAAAGCCATATTTTTTTTAAATGATTGTTATGTGAAAATTAAATTACTTATTGATCTCAGATATTGTGATTATGTTAGAAGAATAGTTAAAGTTTAGTTGGTAAAAAGTTTAATAAATTTATTCCAATTAACAGATGATTTGTGATTATTTCTCCTTAGGTGACCGGCAATACCCAATCTTACCCTAGATATGATGCGAATTGAAACGTCCATTGTTTATTTATTTTTAAATAAACAATGGACGTTTCATTTCGCAGCATAGATGTTTTCAATGTTTATTCCGCATGCGATAAGCGATTTAACTTTGAATGAACAAAATAGGAACATTAAACGATTTTTTTTTTTCACATTTCTAGGTTTTGCCCCACTAGGTTATGCCCGGTGTAAATATTGTGACGTAACGAAAATTGGGAACCTATTTATTGTTTAACAGAATCTACTCAAGGATGCGGTAGTAAAATCTGTTGGAATGTCTAACGACCGAATATGACGTCATGTCTATAGACGAAGCGTCTCATCTCATAGGCTAAGGTCGCGTTCGTACTCGAGATGTCGGAACTGCGAAGGTAGAGTAATTAGTTCACCATAAATTCCTGACAACGACCGAGCAAGTGGACATGAATATCAACTATAGGACGAGTGAAAAACTTTAAGCAGTGATACCTAAAGGATGATGATAGCTAGACGCCTGTTCGGTCGTTAATTAGGTCTCTTTTGAAGTCCATCAAATGTTTTAATTACAATGTTTTTTCATACATCATAGGCATCTCTACAACAGAAAAATGCCTCATTGGTCTAGCTAGTTGCTTGCTAAGCGAAAGGTCGCGGGTTCAATTAACCCCAGGTTGGACAGTGTTACCTATTGGGTTTTTCTGAAACTATCAGCCCGGAGTTTAGAATTATACTCGGTTGCTTAAGAAAAGCATAACCCAGCACCTACAATACAATACAATATTCTTTAATGTACACACAATACATTTTAAAAGATACAAAAACGTTAGGAGAAACTACAATGCGCGGTCTTATCGCTAAAAGCACAAGATTTGGACGAGATTTAAGGTAATGGGCAGTTTGTGGCGTACCTATTTATAAGTAAATATAATACATCCCATATAATATATACATATATAAATAATTATTTTTTTCATATACATATATATTAAAATAAATACATATAATAATTATAGATAGGAGAATATATAATAATGGCAATAGGGAATATGCAAAAAAAATAAAAATCGCAGTGGGATAGATAATGTTCTCTAACTAAATATTTAAAACTATCCAGCTGTTGAGCTCTCCTTGCTGACGCAGGCAATGCATTCCATAATCGTGGGGCCTGGATTGTAAAAGCCTGGTCATAAAACTTCGTGGAATACGCTGGTATCTCGAGCCCTAAGTCTTCCGATGACCTCAAGCATCTTGTATGCGAGTCATGAAGGAACTTAAAACGTTCTTTAACATACAATGGGGTTTTAGGATTGAACAGAATACTGTAAAGCAAGGAAAGAATATGCGTGTTTCGGCGAAGGCGTATTGGAAGCCACTAGAGTTCGGTACGGAAGTCTGAGATGTGATCATATTTACGTAATCCGAATCTGAACCGTATACAATAATTTTGGAGTCGCTCAAATTTATCGAGTTGTGCCTCAGTGAGATCAAGATAGCTGGCATTGGCGTAATCGTGTATTGGAAGTAGTAAGGATTGTGCAAGCGCAGTTTTAGTGGCAGTTGGCAGAAAATTACGAAGCCTACTCAAGAACTTTCCAGATGCAAATACCTTTCGGCTTACTTCCTGTAGCTGTGGTCCCCAGGAGAGGTTTGCATCCATGTAAATTCCCAGATTTTTGACCTTGCCAATAACTGGTATAATAGTTCCGTCAAAAATCACTGATGGTGTTAGTGACCACCTATTACGTACATGGGACTTAACTGGGTGCAATACTGTTTGTAGGTAGGTACACATCTGCCTACCCCTTCGAGGAATACAGGCGAGACATTATGTTATGAATTGTTATCCAATCTTCCGAGATATTACTTTCGGCAATCGACAATTTACTTCCGGACATCGATATCCGATTTCTGAGCAGCAGGATGGAAGATCGATTGAATTTTCTTTCTTTTTTACAGCGCGGTTGGCGCAGTGGTCGAGAGACCGACTGCTGCGCTGCGTGTCGCAGGTTCGATTCCTGCACGGAGCAAATATTTGTACGATCTATAGATAATTGCTCCGGGTCTGGGTGTGTTTGTGCTTGTGAGATTATATGTCTGTAAACGCATCCACGATACAGGAAGTAATTCCTAGTGTGGGGCAACGTTTTAAAAAAAAAAAAAATTGAAACAGTCCTTTGTAGTAAATTGCGTCGCAAGTTTTATATTGATATTTCTGCTCTTTAATAAATACAGCTATAGGTACCTCATTAATTCTCAAACCGAAATGTGCTACAGACGCAGACCTATTGGAAGCTCTGTGTCTGTAGCACATTGCTACTGACCTATTGGTAGGTCTGTGGCTACAGATAGCCAATACCTATACGCCACAGACCTTAAAAAAATAAGGACGGAGCGTTGCTTACGACATGTGAAAAGCATGCCCAGTCATCCAATTTCGCTTGTCATCATGACCTAAACGCATACAAATACTTAAAACTCATCCACTCGGCGCCAGTACCCTACGTGTAATCTATGTGTGTGTGCGTAATCTATGTTTCGCTTTTGACAAGTCAAGGTTCCATCCGTATTTTTTTTCAAATCCGTGACCTCCGCCTACGCCTGCTGATCGGAGTAGCGGGCCTAAAAAGACTTTTTGTATTAATTATGATTTTATTACACTATAGGTTCTATCTAACTTTATGCTTCAGCTTTTCAGAGGTATTGATAGGTGACTCAAGTCTATGTAAGTACGTAATATCGGTAATACTTGCGTATGACTCAGGACATAATTATGAGTCAGAAACGCGGGCACGCTTTTATTTTGATAAAAATTCGGTACTGCTTTATTATCAGCTTATCGTAGATAATGAATTAGTATTAGCACTATTATAATAAGTAAAAATAATCTAACAGATTATACCTACGAACCTTAACAATTTATTAAAATGATTAATTAATAACAACTTTGGGAAGAAGTTTTTTTTTTGTGGCTATACCAAATCTATCTTCTCATAATCTTAATGTTTGTGGCTATAAAAAACAGCTAGGTCTAAAGATAAATGAAATAAGCCCTAACACGTTCACTCGACAATCTTTCGTCTCCATCATCAGATTAACTCTCTCCATTAGTTTTAGTGTCATCAAAAAACATAACGTACCTATGTGTCGCAAATGGATTGTAGAATCAGCTGAACAAAGTTTAGCAGTTTTGCATAATTACTGAACTATAACACGCAGAAAATTGTATGAACGCTTTGCGTTTATCAATGCAGCGGGTCAACGATGAGATTAAGTAAAACAGCGTGAAATGAACTGTCAGATTGTAGATTTTAGTTCGAAATATTTTCGCATATGTGTCTTATCAACAATAATTTTACTTTATTATACTTTTAGGTAAGTAGAAATAAAAATAACGCAAAAAAACCACTATACTAATAGACAATAAATCGGGATTATAAAAAATAAAATAAATTAAATTTACACATGACCGAGCGAAGCGAGCTCGGGAGTTTCATGTACCCCGACAGGGAAAGGTAAGGTTCGAAGAGGAGGGCCAGTGAGCGAACGCAGCGAGCGAACTACCCCCGTAATCCCCTTCGTGTTTAGGTTTTTATTGACCTTACAGACACAAATATAGGAGCTCCGCTAAACGGGGCTCCGTCGACCCAGCCACGGAAAGTCAAATCAGAATACAGTATCTTTTCTTTTACTTGAGTGGTGACTATCCATTTAATATACCTATACTATAAACAAATCTGTCCCACTGTAGATATGTCATTCTGCATTACGTCTAAACGTGGGTAGCAGTTTGTTAAACGTATCGCAATGGCAATCCTGCTGAACGTTGTTCAGCTATTTTATAAAACTGATCTGTTTTGTAAATCAGCACAGCGGATTCTACTATCCATCTGCGACATATGCAAAGTTTCAACAGAATCGGCTTACATTTGATCAATAATGTATTCCTATTATCCACCCTAAGGGGTGAAATTTATACGGACAATTTATATAACTTGGAAGTATCTAATAAAAGAAAACATCGAAATCACACTTTTCTGTAAAAAGTAATGACCTTAAAAAAATATACCTACATGTCAAAATAAGAACCTCTTCCTTTTTTTCTACTATGGATTTCTATCGCATTCTGGGTTCAATTATAGACACAATTCAGTCATGCACAAACACCAAGGTTTTTCACATTATCAGTAAAAAATACAAACATTTGTTCCGTACGGGAATCGAACCCGCGACATGCAGTACTTTGTCTAAGTATATCTCGATCACTGCCCCACCACGACATGACGTCAATTCTGATGTAGCCCACATTATCAATAGGTAAAAAATATATATTTTAGGTTGACATAACTAAATTTGACACCAGTAAAACATTTGATGTCGTGTATCTTAACTTAATCTTATCTAAGTAGGGCAGTACCTACAGGATTTTCCACTGCCCTTTATTATATTATGCCGATTCCTCAACCTTTTCATATTTCATACTTCCTTTCCAATACAATTATGTACTCATATTCACAGGTTCAATCGTATTCTACGGTCGTCGGTTGCGAGACATTGGTCTTACTTCCGGAAGGACCGGCAAGGCCTGAGGTCCCGAGGACGCTCCGTCTCTGACACAGGACTCTGTAGCATCGTTGTCAATGGTAAGTGGCGACAATTAATAATTCTAGAAATTATGAGCCTTTCGAAACCAACGAGGAACATGTAATCAGGAAAGTTTTGAGTATATGTGGATGGCTAGAAATATAGTGAAAATCCAAAGAAACGATGGATCGCTTGTGTGAAAGATGATATGGCTAAAAAGAGAGTGAATGCTGAGCTGACGGTTGATAGAGATATATGGAAGAAAAAGACATGCTGCGCTGACCCCGACTAAATCGGTATGAGGGCAGAAACATAATGATGATGAGTTTTTTGAAACCAACTTATTGTGGTATTAAACTATTATAATGACGTCAGAGATACTGAGATTAGGCGTCTTACAAAATAGTCGAAAATCAAGACCAGTTGCATTAACAAGGGTTTTATTACACCTTAAGAATCTGGGGACATCTAGTCAGGGTGTTATTATTCATTTGTACTCTCTCTCATGGTGTGGTTGATGAACAACCTGGTGTCAGAGTTTAAACCACGCGTAGGCTTCTGACACACCGTCAAGAACATTTCTCAGGAGTGCTGGTTTCCTCACGATGTTTGTTTAAACGTTTTAAGCAATTCATTTTGTACTGGTCGTCCAGGATTGGTCATATAACTTGGACATAAATAATGATAACTAGGTACTATGATATTAGCCTAAACCCTGCGTTTAGCAATCGCAGTGTCATAATGTTCCCTACCCTTTCTGCCTACATAATTCCTTACACCCGTTTTTTAATTCAATTCGTAGTCGGGGACACTGATTAAATTGCTGTATTCATTTGTAGTATTTTAGTTTATTTCTTGTCTATACTGTGAACCTCATCACCTTAGTGGTCTAGTGAGTGTTTGAAGGCGCGTAGGTATGTTTTGTTTCAAATCCTTTTAAGAGTAGGCAAGTAATGTAATTTGGGGTGTACCTACACTTTTAAATGAATATTTAACCAATGAACATTGAAGTATTAAAGCTTAGGTATGCATGTCATGAGTTGCGATATTTAGCAAGCTCTATTTAATAAATTCAATATGAATCAATTTCTGATAGGAAACAAAGAAGTATAGAAATCACGAAACTCTTAAATAAAAAGTAAAGTTAAAGAGATTGACGCAAAAATCACGCAATTGTTGTTAAAATCTCGTGACTAGAAGTAAGAATTGATCGCATGGCAACTAATTTTAGAATAAAATCGCGATAAAATTTAAAAGGCCAAGTATAATAAATATGCGTCGTTAGTTAGTTTTTATGCTTAGCCATAGTTTCTAGAACCGTGTACCTAATAAACAAAATTTTATAGAAATAATTTTAGACATGTTTGTTTACACTTCGGTCTCAAAATCTGTGACACGGGATTTCACGCCTGCCTTGTTTACGTGTTTTTAACAGTGAAATCATTTCGCGGAATCCAGTCATACTATCCCATTCCCGAAAAATATACGATTGTAACTATTTGAATTTTTTTATTGTGATTGTGCTAGCACAATCTTCTTAAGGTCTTGTCTAGGCTTGTCTAGACAAGCCTAGACAAGACCTTAATGCCAAGCAGGATGTACCTAACCATTGGTTTAAGGTAGGTACCTATTCGTTCATCTTGATAGTTTCTTCATGAAAGAAACTGGGAGATGGAAGGGTCAGGAGTCTATAGATGAATAAAAATTGCATTTCACTTTATCACTTTACTATTGCAACATATACGTTACGAAATATCGTTTTTATCTTATTTAAAATATATGTGTCCACATCTGACAATACAATACAATACAAATACTTTTTATCGTACTAACACTAAAAACAATTGTAAAACTTTAAACGAATTTACAATATATGTACAATGTGCGGTCTTATCACTCTTGGCGATTTCTTCCAGACAACCTTAGGATGGACAGAAATTATAGTAAAAATAGAGGGGCAGTTTACAGTGTAAGTTAAAACAAATACAATATTTAACATAAATAACATCTAATTATACACAAATACTTAGACATAATAGTAACTTTAAAAATAGGAAATAAATAGTTTACAAATATAGGAAAACAACATATTAAACTATAGTGATAAATAGTGATCACTAAGTAATTTTTTTTTTTACTTTTTATCTTAAATTTTCTTTATTGTACATCAAAATACAGAACAACAATTTAATATGTAACATCATGTACAAAGGCGAGCTTAACTCAAAATTGAGTTTTCTACCAGCAAACCTTTGAGCGATAGAGGAAATTATGAAAATCGAGGGTAATATCTTTGTACAATTTAAAGAGATATACTTTTAATTTAATACTATATTATAAACCTACATACACATAAATACCAATATATATATTATATATATTTAGTATTTATGACTCGAGATATACTACGGCGTAGATTGTAGTGCGTAGCGGCGTTTTTCATCCATCTAATCAAATAGAATTCACAGTCATAACAAATGGATCGAACTTACTTTCCCAAAACTGATGGAGTTGCATATAGATATTATGTAGGACCAAAGTACTCGTCAAGACCAATCAAACGAGCCCAAACTCGATTAGATTGTGTCCTTTTTGTTACGGACTTCTTATGGCCACCTTCCAGCTCCATCATCAGACCCTGGATACCATCTAGAGACAAAGCACTCGTCAAGACAATCATACAAGCCCAAACTTGATAGGGTTGCGTCGTTTTATTACAGACTTTCTATGGCCACCTTCTAGCTCCATCATCAGATCAGGTCCATGTCATCATAATATTGCATTGTCACGCGATATACACATGCGTGCAAAATTTCGTCTCAATCGGAAACCGGTAAGTGTGTCAAATTTAACTTGCAAGATTTGATCACAGACAGACAATGGGACAAGTGAAACTAAAGAAAAGCTTGTTAATTAACATAAGACTAATCGCGCTGACAACATAAAGTAGGTTAGGTTACATAAAGCATACTTAGAATAAGTCTACGTTTTAGTAATAACATTTTCGTACACACTACAAGATGACAAAAATGCAGCTCGGGTGGTCAGACTATTAAATTGTATAAAATTTAATATTGTTCAATTATTGTGAGATAGGTACATAATATCTGTGCCAATTTTTTTGTCGGAAGCGTCCCCGACGCATAAAAAAATCACCGTTTTGCATAGTTTGTTCTGTATAAATAATAATTCAATGACACGTTGTCTGTCTGTTTATTATTTTCTTCATGGCTCGACCCGTTTTATCGACCATACAGACCGCTCTCAATATATCTATATTTGGTATCCATTTCGTTATATATATTTTTATTGACGTGTGAAATCCTCTACCTGATTGCGGGTGAATATCGGACTCCTATCGATAAAAATTATACGGCACCTCAGCACATAAGGATAGCGACATCGTCAATCTCAGAGGACCAGTGACCCTCCCATGCTTCAATCTTGGGGAAATAGGAATAATTTCTCCTGCGATACACGGCCGTACATATACACTTCATGCTCGAGTTCCTCATTATCCTCAAACAGTATCGGTGGGGATGTGGCTTTTTGCCCTACCTGGGCTGGGCAATAGGGTTGTTGCCTCTCCGGCACATTCGTCTCCGAGCGGGATCAGTCCACAATTTCGTATCATAAACATAAGGCCACTGTGATGAATGCAAATCGTTGAAGACGATGGATTCTTTGTTACAAGTTCTGATTGAAGTACCCTAAACTATGGGAGTCAAGATCAATCGTGTGTGTTATCAGAACAGAAGCCGAACTTGGTCGGTTTGTGAATAATTGTGCTTTTTAAGTATAAGTATCGATTTTGGCTCGTACATTGTGGCCCGGTTAGTGGAGTGTGATAGTAGGATAACATCAGAACCTGGTGCATGGATAACATTTGGTGTGACATAGCTAGATAGAAGGAGACCGTATCGGTGGCGGTTACCACGAACAACCGCATTCCCAATGAGGGTTGACCGGTTGGGGTCAGGCAGGCGGCCGGCCATAAAACACTGCCAAAACTATAGCAGCATGCAATTTCAACAATTACAAACTGGAAGAAGAATACCTGCTGCGCCGACCCCAAATAAATTGGGATAAGGGCAGGGGGATGATGATGATCAAACATAGGGCTACTTCACAACCAAGTAAATGTAAAACCTCCTAGGCCACCTTTTTCCACGCTTGTTCAGATCAAAGTGTGGCATACCTGGATATCGTAGCGGTGTCTTGGAGACGTTTGGCAGAGACATTGACTTTGGTATAGTCAATGACAAAGACACAGATGAGATTGACAGATTACTGAAAAAAATAACCTGACCTAGGTACCTACTACTACATTGTCTTTTAACCTATTTATTATGCACTCCAAACTATTTGTTATACCGAACATTCTTCAATGGTTGTCTGTAAGAAATCGCATAAAGCAATAAGACGGTAATTTTTATCATTACTGTATTAAATTTTAATATGTTTTTGTTCAGGGTATAATAAAATATTTCTAATTATATATATCTATCTGAGTTTCCAATATACGTCACAGACAGTATGAATGGCGCAGAACCAAAGATAACTAAATAATTTATCCACCCACGACTGTTCAGAACAAAACTTGGCGTACCTGGACATCGAGGCGGTGTCTCCGAGACGGTCGCTGCAGTCGTTTGGCAAGAGATCAAATGACGTACCGACGCTCTTCATCACGTGAGTAGATTTGGAGTTTGACAGTTACTGGCTTACTGCGGATGTGGGTTTGTTTTGTTTGAGGTTTTACTAATCTTTTCGCAAATACTTATAATGTCTACTGTATTATATAATATACTATACTACTGTGCGATAATAAATTTCAAATGAAGGCGCATCCTTAGAGTTTGTGTCCAGGCCAACTGTGGCCGACTTGTGAAATCACGGTGTCCGTCAATACTTTCAACAGACCTGCTGGTGTCGCAGAGACTGTAGTTGCGATTCCGGAACCCCTGTAAAGGATCAGTACGAGTCTAGCACAGCGTCCATGACAGATTTTCCATGCATAGTTATCAAAGAAGGGTACGCCGCCATAAAAGCACTTTTTAGAAGAATGTTAACACCACTTTCACCCAGTTTCTTATTTACTTACATAAGTAGTCCCATCAAGTTATATATTTAAATATCTAACTGTATGATGCTGGCAAATGTTAACCAATTTGCTCTTTTTCTACTTAACAACATTAGAATTAAACAACAATATCTACGAGTATATCATCCAAAGAAATTCTTCGTAGAACTGAATCATGTTCAAAAATCTTAGATAAATAGCTGTGCTGATTAATTAATAGTTCTGTTTTTATATATGAAGTGGTATTGAATAACACCAAACGGTTGGTAAACACTTCTGAAGGCCTTCCACGTAGAATGTGGATCATGAAAACAAAACCAAACGTCTCTTTTGTAATTCAGTTGTATGACATAGAAAAGGCCAGTCCATCACAGACATCTTAATCAGACACTCATTGACATATAATCACCAAATGAGTTTTTACCTTGCTACATAGATTCGTGTTTTTTTCGGGATTGACCGAAAAGCCCACGGCGATTTCACGAGTCATAATTTGACTCGCAACAAAAACTCGAGACAAATTATAAGTCATGAGTTCATGTCTAAGGGCTCCGTTCGAGTTCGAAACTTTTCTCGCAATCCCAAAAAATGCACGTGAGTAAAAACAATAATATAAGTATTAGGTAGGTAATTATAAAAAAATTACGGAAGTCCCTTTTCATTTTTGGTGTTATGAAATCATTCAAGGTAGGCATGGTGAACTCCTATATACTAAAACTACACATTGCTCCACTAACAAAAACGTTGGAAACCTTAAAAATTATACAATCGTTTGTATTCAAGTTATTATATTAAATGGAAAAGAATACCTACGGTCGTGAGCAGGTTCGAACCTGCGCCTCGAGGATAAATACTCTTTGGTGGTCAGAGCGCCTGGAGTATTTACCCCGAGGCGCAGGTTCGAATCCTGTTCACGACCGTATTCTTTTTCCATTTAATATAATAACTTTAGAGTTCGCTAAGCATGCGTTAATGCTTTTCAACGATTTATCTTTAATCGTTTGTATTAGGTGCATATTTTGATTACTGGTACAACGTACTTTGTTAAAAGTATGAATAGGTATAAAATTAAAGCTGTAAAATAGTTTTCCCTTGTCAAAACATTTAATTAACGGCTGTACTGCGCTCCACAAAGGTAGGACAATACCGTAGGATAGCCTTAACATTTTAAAGTATTTTAACGTATTATATTTGGAGTTTAGTTTATCTACTACTGCCTCATTGGTCTGGTGGCCGCAATGGTGACTGCTGCACGTGAATTCAGGTTTGATTCTCAGGTCGACCAAAGTGTTATTTTTTTGTAAGGAATTTCACAGTAGGTAGCAGCCCGGAGCTTAGAATTGAGTCCGGTTGATGGCAATAGACTCAACACATGTGACGTAATAAGTGCATCTGTGAAATGTGGGTGTACTCCAATACCTTTGCCTAACCGTTCGGGATATACAGGCGTGATGCTATGTAGGGATTTACTTCAGTTGTGTTAACTTTCTCGTTAAAGGTTATAACTTAAGGCATACCACAAATATTGCTTTATAATTATACTTTATTATTAGCCGTACTAAAGACTATAAAAAATTACGCTTATTTTACAACAGCTTTAACGAAAGTAAGGCTGCGTTTGCATTATAACGTATTTTTTTTATCAAAATCAAAATTTCTTTATTCAAATTAGGCAAAAAATTTGCGCTTTTTGAACGTCAAACATTAAGACAGCCCCCAAAAAAGCCCACCCTTCACCGCTTCCTAGTGTTTTAGCTGGAAAGAAGAAGCGGCGCAACAAACTCCCCAGCAACACGTCTGTCTGTATCATAATGATTTATAGATTCTATACAGATCAAAATTAAAATTATATAAAATAATTTTGAACTAATAAGATATGTCTATGGCACATGTTAGCTAGCACGCGCCTATGAACCAATGCGCCTGGAATGTATCGCTGGGTAACTCAAGTCGCTTTGTTTCCATTCAGGAGTGAAAACAGCATTTTAATTACAAGACAAACAACTATCTGTCTTTACGACAACACAGTGAGAACGTGCCCTAAAGACAAAGTTACCGGAAAACTTGCACCAGTTGCATCGTCGCCTTCTTTGTTTAATCAAGAAACGTTAAAGTTTTTTAAAAGTTCCTACGGTGACAACCCTATAAAAACCCCGTGGAGTTCCTATCTTATACCATTTTCATTCGCTTTTTGTTGACATTTAGGTCAACAAAAAGTATGATCGGTATAAGTAAACGTAAATTAAATATTACAGTACAAAATAAGTTACGTTTTATAATCTCAGTCATAACTCTAAAGTTATGATGACGCAAAGAAAGAATGCAATGACTTCACCAAAAGACGTATTAAAATGTGGAAGAAGAATTCGCGGTAGTGAGCAGAGGTCGAGATGGCTTAGCGGTCAGGGCGCCTGGAGTATTTATCCGGGAGGCGGAGGCTCGAATCCTGTTCACAACCATATTTTTATTTCCACCGGTGACTGTTATTATTCTATTATTTTAATATTCTAACTAAAAAGAAGGTTGCGGGCTCCTGCGAGACAATCGATTAAGTTTGTGTTTCGATCTTGGATGAATCGTTTTTATAAATACTTAGTTAAACACCGCTCTACCAAATCCATAGTCAAAAAGTTAAATCTGTATTAACTTTGTATTTTTTGTCATTTTGTGTAATAATAGGTTGTATATGCCAAAATAAACCGATTTAATGATTTAATTAATTAATAAAATAAATTTCAAATGCAGCAATTATAGGCCTACAGTGGCTTTATCCGGTAATAACGCTCATAAAAATGTGAATAAATATAATTCGCTCATAAATATGTAGACCGTACCTATGCCATAGACACAAAGTAAAAAACTAATAAAACAATCAGGTATACATATATTGGCATTATAATACCTAATTAATTAATCATAATAAAGATTCTTCAACCTGACTAATGTGAGGTGTAGGACGCACATCAAATTTTTGAATTAAACTTTTATAAATTTTTGAATGACGCAGTTGGCAACTCTCGAATTCAAATCATTAATCTAACTATTTTTGGATTTTTACAGAAATATGTTAAGTGCCATTTTCCATTGCGTATATCACTGTGCATTCAAATGGAAACTGAAAGTAAATAATTACGTGTTTACATTACACTAACTGCAGTCGTCATGTTCGTAAAAGCTTCCAGTGTTTTTTTTTTCAGGCTGTAAAAATTTACTTCCGCACCTACTTACTTACCTACTCTTTTGTACAATACATTTATATCTGCCTAGGTGTTAAAAAGCCTCCATAAGAAAATTCTAAACTATATTTATTATCTAATGTAATTATTTACGGAACCACCCATTTTAATACAGACTTTACCCTCAAGTTTTATTCATAAAAACCAAAACTAAATCAAATTTTCCGCCATATTTTCTATCATACATATGATAGCAATCAATAATGTGCGCAATGCAACACTGCGCATGTTTCCCTAGGACCAGCACTGGATCATGCTAAGAAAAACTTTAACTGTATTGAGTTACGGTTGAGGTTTGAGTGACTAGGGGGAAACCCCAGATGACAGCCCGCGGTATCGTTGGAGTGGACAGTGTGCACTGCCTGTATTGTGTAGTCTGTATAAAATACGTAATATTAACATAATATCAGTGATATCTTCACAAGTGTTATCACATAAATCGGTTTATAACAAGCAACTAACGTGTGTTTCAGTGATTCGGTGTTGTGACTTTGTAAATTGTAAAATCCAGTTTAAAATATTTAATTGGGTGCTTCTGGGATTTAATAGTGTTCAGTTGTGGTTTTTAGGCGTTTTCATAATTATTTTTATGCGTAATGACTAGTCTTGGATGAGTGATACCTGGATTGAATACATGTTTAGGTCTAAAATAAGCTGTGTTTGAGAAAAAATATTGTGTGTCTAAGGTCTATATTTTATAATTAGGTATCATAAAAGAAAGCGACATTACTAACCATATTGTCTCATAAATAGATGTGTAATAAGGTAAAATAATATTTTCTTAATACACGTGGTCCGTTTTCTTTGAGAAAAAAACAAACAAATAATAATCAGGCAAAAACAAGAGACATGCCATTTATTTTGTTTTGCATTGTTATTATTCGCACAATAAATGATTCCTCAGTTACGAGTAAATAAATAGTCCCCTTCAGAAACACGACATTAGTATTATTTATTTTATAATTTCCTCAAAGAAACACAACAGTAATAATGCCACGGGAATGTCCTAGATTCTTACAATAATTTTCCATTTTTTATCATAGGTAATTAAGTCTTCAGAAAAATAATCAACATTGTCTAGGTTTTAATAACTTCCGTATTACGCTCGATACATAATTAATTCAACATTAAATACGACACGGCTGCGTAAATAAATTCTAATTAAATTTAAAAAAAAATCCTTTTGATAAATACATACATCATGCAAAACCATTTAAAAGAGATTTCTTGAATACCAGGAGGTACATGAAGATGTAATTCTATCATCAGAAAATCATTAAAATATAAATAGGTAAGGAAATTTTGGCGAAAAAGAAATAATCGCGACATTGCACGTTCGAGTCCGAAACTAGTCGGGAAATCCCGAAGAATGCACGTGAGTAATAACCGTTGAACAATACTGAAGAATAAAAAGAATATTATTCGTGTTTTAAGAATTAAAAGTTCCTATTTTAAACAAAGTGGTAAAAACCCAGCCAAGTCATACATAACAAAAGCATAATAGAACAAACTTGCTCACCGGTCGTGGATATCGAAATGTAATTTAAAATTGTACCTATCTATCTTGTCACAGTATGTAATCCAATGAATTTGTAAGGCATCGCTGGCACTAACTGCACTTTATTTATATCATCGTCTTCCATTATCTATAGCCACTGTAGGCTATTATTTAATGAATGGTTGCATTTGTGGAATAACTTCAGTTTTGCATTCAAACTTAAGTATTGGAAAAATGTTTATATGAGAATTTCCGTATACAATAACCGCATTATTGTCAATGCTTTTATAAATACATAGTACTATAAATGGCCCTGAAAAAAAAAATTCTATTAAGTGCCATGCATAAATAAGGACGTGATAAAAACGAGCAGTCGCAAATTTTAAATAAACTTTGGTAACTGACTCCAAAAAGAAGTTACGTTATGAGATTCGCAAAAAGAAATTGGCATAGATATCGGTCGCTGAATGATATTAATTATTACCGATCGGTTATTTTTACTTGCCAAAAATAATAAGGGGCAACTCAATCTGGCACTAACATACTTTAAAACGGAGAATTCGATAAATATAATAAACAAACAAACGTTATTTATATAGGTTACGGAGTTCTTATAAAGTCAATGTAGGATTGACAATTTTTCTTTACTAAATTTTGTTTTTAAAATATTGATGGTTTTGTATAGCTAATTAATTCAATTGTACATGTTTTAGGTATTTTAAAGTACGATAAAAACTCATCAACGTAATGGATATGGCAAAATATTTGTCGAAAAGTGATTAAAACTATGTACAAATATAATCGAGTGTTTCTATAGCATAAAGTTGTGTGAGAAACGTGTATATAAAATATCAAGTCATTAGTCGCCTGAAGAGAATATTTCGGTAAGTTTTTAACGAATAAATTATAATTAAAAAGTACTCCAGAACTTGGCTCGAGCACTTCCTTATCGAAAAGTTTCGGGGACAAGATCGTTCAACCAAGAGCAAGATTAAGATAGAAATCAAATTAATTTACTTGAACAATACTTTGGTTGATAAAATTATTAGAATTTTGATAATAAGTTATGTAGGTAATTACATTCAAGATTAGAGGGTTACCTGTAAATTTTTTTCTAGGTATTGTATTTAGTCTGGTATATTTTAGTCTGCAGTATAATCATTTGTGTATTGTTACTAGTTTATAAGTTTTGTTTAAGTATATAAACTACCAATCAAAGATTCAAAAATCATGTTGTTATTATTGGAGGATAGTTAAATGTTTGGTAATGTGAGAATTTTTTCTCAATTTCCTCTGTCGTTTTCTTGTGTTTACCCGAAAAACAAAAAAATATATAATCAAGATAGAAACACAAAAAGAAAATCGATTAATATCAACTTGAGATTCTATTAAAAATAACTCAACGAAGGAGTCCTCTTTTGATTTGAGAAAACTCCAGGAATGTGTATTCAGTTGTATCTTATGTAACACTGTTGTAGATAATAAATGTAATTGTAATAATTTATATTAATTATAAGTATGTTATAAATTATTTAGATGCTTTGGGCTGGCTGGAAAATGCCTCATTCTGACAGAAAACTAATTACTTTTGGGGCCATGTCCACCCAAACTATAACAGACATTAAAAATGTAAAAATGTAATAGCGAAATGTGTTGTCTTTTGTAAAAAGTATAAATAAATTTGTATCTACTTGTATTAGAGATGATTTAAATGAAAACGGCTGTTTATCCATACAAAGAGTTCGCGTTAAATGAATGATTTTACGTTAAACATCTGTCATATTAATGGTGAACTTCGAACTATTATTTTTCTAATCTATTGGGTACGCATCACTGATTATATCCTAAGTGACACACCAATTTATTGCGCGTGAACACACGGACAATAAATCTACCTCTTGATAAATCTCTTGATAGCCACCACAAAATGAGTCATTATGATTAGTAATGACTAATGATACAATTAATGATAAGGGCAGAACAGAAAATTATATATCTACTCCAGATTTCAACCTTATAATTTTTTTCATCAAGTCAAAATAAAAACTAATTTAATAAAATCAATATTCTTGCCTGTAAAAAAAATTGCACTCTTGTCTATGCTATGTAAAATCTCATAGATACCATTTGTTTTACAAATCACCTGGCCCCAGTCAGAATGCTCAGTCTACAGCCAGCCTTACGCCATTCATGCCCTTATTATTTCTAGGTAATCGGCATGGAGTGTGACAAGTATATCCCTTACCGTAAAACCGAGACTTAGTGCCTGCTTGCGGCTTTTTGAGAGCTTATAATGCCAAGGTACTAAGTGAACGCATGTGCATGCAACTATTATATCAGAGTAAAGCCCGATTGAGACGAGGACAGTTTCTCGTCAAAATCTTTCGAGACTTTTTTGTCGAGAAAAATCGTTACATGTAAACTGCCGCGTTTGCGTGCGCGTGCGGTATGATTTTTTACTAAAAATATCGTATCTGCGAGTATATAAATACACGGAAGAAACTATCCTCGTGTAAATCGGCCTTAACGCTGTACAAATTGCTCGGTTTTCCCCTCTATTTAGCTGCACTTACGTACTTTGATAGACCTGTATTTCGATTATCTAGCACTCTTTTAGTTACGAGTATACCTATTGCTTGAGAATTATGTTGTTGATTAAACTTCTACGTTAGGTGTTTTTACATGCATACGACATGAGAGAAGGATTTCGATCAAATAATATTTTATTTCACTTTTCTTGGCTTCTCGTGCTTCTGTAAAACTTGCTTTACTTATGCCTATAGGTACTTTACTGCTAACTGTGTACTTACTATAATTTTATATAAGAAAATCTGACTTTATCCGGGAGGCAGAGGTTCAAATACTACTCACGACTAGTATATATACATATATATATATAGTATTTTTCTTACCACAAAATTTATAAATTTAGACGTCTTGATGGACATAAGTTACTTATTTTCGCTTTACGTCTCTACCATTTTATATATATTTTTTTTTTAAAGTACTATATTGTCGAAATTCCATTTTAATTGTTTGTTTCCCAAAGTGACCTATTTAATAGAAATATATTATTTATTTCCGTCTCATAGCTGATTAAACCTATAATTAGCACAAGGAACAAAAGAAAAATAAAGATTAAAAATGCTAGAATTATGTAGGTACTAAAGGCCAACTGCACGAGACCAAAACGGGCCCTACCTTCATAACCTACCTAGCATAAAGCGGCTATTTTGAGAAGTTGTTACTGATAGATCCCATTAGTGAAGTTAGTTAGTAATACTTTCACACCCCTGAATTTCTGTCCACCCACTCTATGTTCGAAGCGTGATATGGTGTGACTTGTGTAAAGTCTGTCTGTTGTTGCTCACATCGTGTCTTTTGTGTTTCATCTCACATGTAGAGCGCCCCACTTGTCCATATCATCCCACGTCTTTTCCAACTTTGTTTGACGTGTTAGCACAATTTCTACTCAACAACCACTTCCCACTGTCTAGAACTTTGATGACCGGATAGATCACGTATACCAATATATTGATATGGTCTTGTTGTATGGTATTGCTCTGATGTTTTTGTAAAGCTGGATTTTATCAAAAGCAGATAATACATAACAGCATCACGCCTGTACTCCCCGAAGGGGTAGGCAGAAGTGTAGATACAGACTCGTACACCCATATTTCACCAATGCTGTTATTAAGTCCCATGTAATAGGTAGTGAGCTTATTGCCATCTACTTGGAATTTCCTAACAGAAAATCACAATGACGCTTCACAATAACGCTTTGCCCCACCTGGGAATCGAACCCAAGACCTCATGGTCAGCAGTCGCGCAAAACCTGGGGAGTGGAACAAAACATAAAACTTTGGGAGAAATCTCTAGGCCAAGAATATGGGAAAGCGCATCTTGTAGGCTTTAAAAATGGTTTAAAAAAGAGGCACTCTCGCTGAACCGGAATTAATTTCGAATTCGGACTAGGACCATTACTGGGCACGGCAATCTGAACAAAGACCTTCATAGAATGGGCTTAAGACTGCCACACCAGCTTGATTTCGTTGCGAAAAAGATTAAATGTTGCGAATATGAGGAGGTACACCTTACAAGAAACCAGCACCTTGTAGAATACACCATCTCGCCAGAAGAGATCAGATCCTCCAACCCTGGGCTGTAGTCAACATTTTTAGCGACTTTGGACTAAGAGAATTGCTGTAAATTAAGAAAGGTGTCACAACTCGTTTGACGACGCGGTTGGCTCAGTGGTCGAGAGACCGACTGCTGCGTCGCGTGTCGCAGGTTCGATTCCTGCACGGAGTAAGTATTTGTATGATCTACAGATAATTGTTCCGGGTCTCGGTGTGTGTGTGCACTCAAGATACAGGAAGTCATTCTCAGTGGGGGCAACATTTAAAAAAAAAAACATGATAGGCCTTTGCAGGTTGTAGTGACTAAGAGGTCTACAGCAGCTTCATCTACTCTCAAATATACAAAGTTACCTGAGAGTAAAATTTTAATTTTAACAGGAAAGGTTAAACTGTCAAACAATCAAGTTTTTTCCCAGAGGTATAAAACTAAACCTAAAAAACCTAACTAATGAAGTTAATAACAAAACTAGCCTGAGACAGAAACCTCACTACCGCAATCATCTCATAGATTTATATATGCTTATCATCACGCCTGTATTTCCCGAAGAGGGTGGGCAGAGGTGTACCTGCCCACCCTCGGGTTGTATCTACACCCACATTTCACCAATGTCAATATTAAGGCCATCCCGTCTGGTGAGCCTATTGCTGTCAACTCAATATCGGCATAATTCCAAACTCGGAGGTACTACTGAAAATTTCCTTTCAGAAACCTCCGATAAAATTGCTCGATTCGGGAATCGAACCAAGAACCTCGCGCTGAGCAGCCGCATTTTTGGATGTCCTATAGTGTGCAAAATGTTTAGTCGACAACCAGTTATCTACTCGATACGCTTTGATGACTGATTACTACTGATACCTAAGCTACGTATAATACCTTAATCGAGATAATTTTTCGATTATAATGATAATAATTAATGAGTCACTGTAACTAAAATATCACTAGATCGTTCAATAGATTGAAATTACATAGCAATTTTTATTTTAGATTCTATCAAAGATATAGTCAAAATAATTACTATGTAACACTATACCTATAACTATACCTAAAAACAAATTCGTAATTTTCTGTTGTTACAATTATTATCAAGCAATTATTGTTTTGGTTGGTTCAGTCTGAGAGCAATTATTTCTATTTTGGACGCTTCCGGTTTGTAAAAGCTTTTGGCGGCTGACTTATTCTCTCTCTATTTTATTATTTTTATCAATGTCATAGTATACGTTTACTATATGTATAGCAGTAACGATGAATTCCTAGAATACATTATTAATTTCTATCTCAATAAAAATTGACTTCATCGTCATCATTATCTGACACTTCGACTTTACCTTGCTGGGCGTATACCTCTCTCTGTTCGAGCCAATCTCCACGTCCCTGTGCTAGTCTGATCCCGGTTTTACCAGCAATCATAAAATATTCTAACCAGTTTTTCTACCAGTTGGAAGTTTGCGTCTAATAAATAAGTGTCTGTCTTTGCGTACCTAATCCCCAAGATCAGGTAACTTTAAATGAAAGTTGTACTTCTTCTATGCCAATGGTCGCCTAATAACACTGTTTTAAGGCGACGCAATAAGACAAAGCACTATAAAAAAAAACTTTTTGTTTAGAGATATAATCAGATGCACCAATTGGTTATCCCTTACGTGAACAAAGACGAGTACACTATCGTGAGGTTAACATATTGATGCAGCTGTGTGTATATCCAACGCATAAGAGGCTATCCGCCAGTAAAAAAAAAACTACTCACAGGTCTAAGTTCCGTTTCATTTGAGTACTCCATCAGTTTAAGGCCCGAATATAAACCAATCTCTTATCAGAAGCTCCGTCCAAAATGGTGCCTACTCAACCGTTTCAACGTCTTTCAAATCATCGGATAGGCGTTTAGTACAAGCTATGGAATATGATTTTTTTATAAGTATGTCTAAAATCTTGAGAGCTACAGACAAATTACATTTTACCTATTTTGACAGTAGTTTTGACATCTTGACTTCCCCAGCCGCAATATAGAGTTTTTTTTATGATTACGAGTCATAGATCAATTAGCTTTAACTTCTTATCGTGTAGTATTACTAACGGTCTTCGTGTGTAGGTCGGCGGGTGGGTCGAGTAGCGTCGGAGCGGACGAGGCCAGTGACGGCAGTGACGCTGAGCGGCCTCGCAAAGGACACCATCTCCGTGTCCCCACACCAGCCCTCCCACAGTGAGTACTTAGCTTTATACTGGGATATTCTTTACAGATTCTTTTTATTCGTGTTGATAGTTTATTATCTTCATAAAACGTTATTATTGTATGTATAGAACCAGTGCTTTGGCAGTACAAAAGTTCTGTTCGTCAAAAATCGTTGTCTCAAAAAATTTTTGTCCATAATTTCTACAATAGTAACACGTATTTGTTCGCCTTATCGTATATAACATACTCGAATTGAAATCACATTTGCAACATCTACTAATTGCAACCAGCATTGTCTCCGACTGGCGAGGTACACTTATGCAAATGTGAACAAACAGTACCTAGAAGAATGAGTGACCGCATTATTATTATCATTAACGTATATCTTTAAAACGGCAACACAACATCGAGCCCCTAGAACATTAAACTCTAACCAAATTTTAATTACAAGAGGAGAATTAGAGAATTGGATTCCAATTATTTAGAAAGCAATGAAAACCTAAAAGCCCGGTAAAACAGAGAGTAGATAATGTTATTAGGAAACTTCTAGATAAATCGCGAAATTATCCTTGCTACGAAACTTCAGGTAAAATTCACAGTAAATAATAATAACTATAATAAACAAAATTATATAAACGATCGGCTTTTAATTCAAGAATTTTATTATAGCAAGTAAAGTTTAAAGCAACCTCTATATACCTACGTAAAAACTTAGATATCATTGACTCATTAAGTGATATTTATTGGTTAGGTAGGTAATATTATGCATTTGGTGATAATTTACGCAAGATAATAAACACTGATACTTACATATTCCCTGGCATTAAAATTTGAATCGAGAGCTAACTATATGCAAATAACTTCCCATATATAGAGGGGCCCCTCCCTCTAGCTTATATCCTGGCGTATGATAATGGATGGCAAAGCCTTGACGTAGTAATGACGTCACATTCCTGAAATATGTGGATATGTACAGTCGACGAAACGAAATCATGTCCATGACTATGATTTTATTTAGGACATTTCGTTGGTCATTGCTTTCAAAAATATTTTTTACCTCCAACTTTCACTGTAGATTGAAATATATCATGGTATGATGAAGATATCTCACAGCCGTTTTTGGCTTTGACTCAAAATTATTATTTTCATAACCTGTCAGTCAGCTCAGTCTTGTGCATTCCAATGTCCAGCAAATTTTTATCTACAAGGATAAAAATATTTGGTGTGACATAGCTAGATAGTAGGAGACCGTATCTGTGGCGGTTACCACTAGCAACAGCATTCCCAAAGAGGGTTGACGTCAGGCTGGCGGCCGGTCATAAAACATAGTCAAAACTTTAGCAGCATGCCAGATATAGGTATGCTGCGCCGACCCTAAATAAATTGGGATAAGGGCAGGGGGATGATGATGAAGGATAAAAACATCATACGATTTATAGAGCCATGTTGGGTCACTGGCGTCAATTCGGTCGTGGCCCGCCTATACTAAACTGCACCATTGCTGCCTGTTACTACCAGTTACTATATGAGCAAGACGAGACGATTAAGAGACGTCAGATTCAAATTACTAAACGTCAAACTATGATCTCAGTAAATTTTTAGAACAGTTAGAGACGTGGAACCAAAATTGTATGGAAATTTTAGGTTGACATCATTCAGTTTGAAGTCTCTTCATTTATCCCATATCTCTCATACTTAGTAACTGTTAGTAACAGACAATAGTTCTTATTTTAGTTTAGTTTGCTACATTAGAATTGACGCCACATTGTTCCGTTAATCCACTATCTTTGACTACTTATTTTGGTCTTCAAGTGATGCAAATGCATTTCAAGATATCCACACGCAAATGCCTTTCGTGGCTATTTCACTCGTACCTAATCGATTCTTAAATCAATTTGCATGCATACAAATGCTATGCCAAGTTTCTATCACTGAAATCGACTGACACTCGATTAAGAATCTGTGTAATGTTAAATGATCGTTTCTTGTTGACACATATGTATTGTGTTAAATAAATGTCTGTCGTAATTGCTATTAATTCCAGCCTCTCAAATCATTTTACGCGTATATAATGATCGATATTTTCCATTCATACTTTTCTCTGTGGAAAATTATTTAACTTTATAAGCAATTCGCTCCGGATCCGCACGGGTGCAATTTACTAATGAAGAAAATAAGTTTAAAAATGTTCGACTTTACAGGTGAACAAAAAAAATCTTTCATATACATTTTGACCTGACTATTACGAACACAACAAAAATAAATCTGCCAAATCGGTCGAGTTGTTCTCAAGTTATGGTTTTAATACATGTGGCAATTGATTTTTATAAGATTATTTATTTGATTACTTTTCTTGACAATAGTAGATAACAGCTTTTCTACTATTAGTTGATTATTCAATAGCTGCAACTTGCGAATATTGTTCTTCTGAAAGTTGTTCTTTAGTACAACTTGCAAATCAATAAGTTTTCACACAAAACACTATATTCTAGGTCATTTCAAGGCTTTATCGTGAATAAATTAATAGTGTATGAAGTCACTAGGTTTGAAGGTCTATCTATTCAAGAAAAACAATTCAACAATACAAAAAATACACATAATAAAAACTCGTGTTGTCAAAAACATCATACGTACGTAATAACTTCGCATTATGCCGCGTTTCGCGATAAAATATTGTAGTGTTTTTAAACTTTAAGTAAACTCACATCAGTTTTAATATAACTTAAATAAATACAATTCATATTTACACATTTTCCATCATATCTTAAAACGTAAATATGAAACTGAAACCGTAGAGATAAGGCAATAGCATTCATTTAGTTTTCAGCGTGTTGTTATCGTATTTCCATCGTTTAATGCAATTGTACGTGAAGTTCTGCTAATTGGACTATTTAAAAACATAACAAAAATGATACCTACTGAATGTTTACCCGTGAAACTGTGAAGTTTGCTTGCGAACTAGCTTGTGAAGTGTAAATGGAAAATGCAGGGAAAGCGAGTGTTCCTCGAACAGTTCGTTGGGCGTTACGTAGAGAGAGCTTGCCGCTGGCCCAGTTCAGAGAGGCTTTGCTTAAAGGGAGGCGGAGTATCTCCCCAGATAATTTACCATGGCGTCGTAGGTAAGTTTAATGGGACTAAAATATTTAAAAAATATAAATTTTACAAGAATAATACCTTTACCTACTTAGGTATACGTGGCACAAGAAGTGGGCGTCCTTCAGCCGTCATTTCAACAAACATTATTTGTCGTTCTTGACAGTAATGTATATTATAAGTTAATATTATATATAGTTTAGGTTCAATTCTAGTTTAAAAAAAAAACAATATGTATCTCGTGCTATATGCAATATTCGTGGTTAGCAGCAATCGACTTGTCCCATTACTTTTAATTCCTACCATAAGTCTGCGTATAACATCGTATTGTTACTTAGAATGATTACCTTTTAACGTCAAAACTTTCAGTAAGAATAAAATAATGGTAATATTAATAATAATGTATGTGGCAATTACCATTATTTCAAGTTAAATGACTTGGTAGTATATTATCAGCTTAAACACTACTTCAATATGTCAAAACACTCAATTTACTTAATTGCTTTGGGAAGACTCCAATAAGTTTAATGATAGCAAATATATTTTGGTTCTTCGCCGTATTAATTGATCATTTCACCCCAATTTCCTCGTTGAACCTTGAATTTCTTGATATCACGATCGTGTGAACATAAAACTAAGTAAGCAACAATGTAAATTGACATAACTGTTATCAGTAAAGAGGTTATCAAACGGCAGAGTAAGTATTATTTCATCTGACCCGTTAGTTATCTATCAGATAATTTTCACAGTTAATCGAGTGTGCTGATAGATAGTTTGACCCAGCGGGTGCACCCATGTAGAAGGCAGAATCACTGTTCATCAGTATTGTGGCCACGATAGGAACTCATACTCCAGTTATCAGAATAATGCTGATATTGAAAATAGAAATAGCTATATGCGAGCATCGTGGTATATGTATTCTCATTACAGAGCATGTGAATCAAGGAAACCACTATAAAGTAATTATATTAATGGAAAAAGAATCATTGAAACCACAATAATTAAAATTGTACCATCAACACGAAGAAAAGACGTGCATGACATATCTATATCTAGACTATTCTAGACTATCACAATAATATCTCTTGTACCTACTTTCCGGTATACGGTACAAAGTATAAAATCCTGTTTTTTAAGGTTTTATAGTATTTTACATAAACATAACATAACATAGCATCATGCCTGTATGTATGCCCGAAGGGGTAGGCAGAGGTGTACACAATTGTGTACACCCACATTTCACCAATGCTGTTATTAAGTCCCATGTAATAGGTGGTGAGCCTATTGCCATCAACCGGGCACATTTCCAAACTCCGGGCTGCTACTGAGAATTTCCTAACAGAAAAACTCAATAACACTTTGCCCGACCCGGGAATCGAACCCGAGACCTCCTGCTCAGCAGTCGCGCTACGGACCACTAAACCAACGAGGCAGTTATAGTATTTTTTAATTGATTAACTTCGTTATTGTGAATAAGTAATCCTAGGATTTGTTCTAAATAGATACAAATAAATAGACTGTTCGCGACAAGGCGTCACTATTATAGATATTAGTGAAATGATAGGAAGAAAGTGATTTATAGACATATATAGACTAGATTAGTGATAATAATAGTGTAGAAAAAGAACAGTTCAGTGATCCTTAAGTACAAAGTAGATAACGTGATTTATGTAACAACCGTTTGTTATGTATGTTTTTAAATTATATAGTGTGTGTAGGTATATAGCCCTAAGCTAAACCTAGATAAATAAAATGTTTCAAACCTTGTAAGTAAGCAGAGTATTATGATAATGTTAAAATAAATCGTTGTTTTTGCAGTCTTTTATTTATAGATATATGGTGCCTTATGTAATAGACATGTAACATTAAAATTGGTACATTTAGTTAGAACATATCGAAGACTGTAAAAAACTGTTTGTTTCACGTTTCTATGTTAAATAGTTTTAAAGATATAAGAATGAGAACCTCGAAAACCTAGGAGAAATATAGAATTTTTATGTTCTTACCGTAATAGCTGTTTAGGAATTTAAGACTTACACATAAGTCATACATTTTTGAATAGGCCCTTTTATAAGGTTTCTATCGATATATAGTTTATGTATAGTTTCTCGTTTAGTTATAGAATAAATAGTAAATAAGTCGATTATACTAAATGAAAAATTATGAAAATAAAGCCGTGTTTAGGAGGCGATTTCGCGGGTCTCGTTAAAGTAAAGTTTCGTAGTACTTAAGCGGACACGATCGCTGTGCTAGTTCGTAGTCATCGGTAAAGGATATTACTTCTGAACTGGAAGTATAGTAAGAAATCGCCTCCTGAAGCATTTGAAGATACAAGTAAAGTGTTTGTTTTCACCGCCGCCTTCCCCGCATCCCTACGTTCCCGCTTGCTGCTATCGCCGTCTGGAAAATCATCGAGTCTTCACACATTGCGCCTGAACCTATAGGTGTAGGACGTCAGCGTCTCGTTGGCATAGATCCGTAACACACACACGCCTCGAGTTACGCCCGTCCGGCACATCTGCTGGTCCTTCGAGCCGGATACGCGCGCAATAATAATAAGACTGAAGATCTACAACTACGTCAAGACACCTTTTCAAACATGCCGGTGACGAGATCCAAGGGAAGAGCACCTGAAATGTGGACTATCGAAGCAGGAGAATCACACAGCGCGCCTCCCATCGTACACGACCTACCGCCGTTTTCACCGACGAGCACCGAGGAAAGTGAACAGGCACACCCCCCGCCCTTGCGGGGGGTTGAAGATCCATCTGTACCGTTATCTAAAGAAGGGGTACGACCGGTATCACCAACGACCAGGATGGGAACCCGAATAGAGGAGGATAGCTCAGATCAAACAGTGAAACCCTCCGAGAAGATTTTTCGCCGCTCCGTGCCGATGACTACCCGGGGTGACGCCCGTAACGAACATAGAAAACCGCCGTCGAACAAGACGATTGCATCGACAAAGAAGATAAGAAAGGCTCGTGAAGACTTACTGAAAATTAAGTTAGAACTCGCTCAAATAGCGCTTCAAAGGGCCGAAGAAGAATCAGACGACGATTATTTAGACGATAGAGACTCCAACGATGAATACGTACGTTCCTGGCTAGAAGAAGCACCGGAACGAAACGCGAAGGAGGACAACGCCGCCGAAGGGGAAATTCGAACCATAGGCACCGAGCCACCACCCCCTCCGGTAGATGTGGATAGTGAAGCCCACAGACCGCAAGCATCGCAGACATCCAAGAAAGAGGATGAATCGAAAAATACTACTGCAAAAATAGAGGATAACCAAGGTGATGGCGCGCTCCGCCCGTTTATTAGGGAGCTCACCTCCGCCAACGCCTCACTCGCCACGAATAAGAATAGCGAAGAGAAGTGGACGCCACACAACCCGGCAGCGTCAAAGGTTATCATGACGCTACCGAACTTTAGTGGAGCGCATACAGAATGGCTCTCATTTCGAGCAATCTACGAAACAACACGTCAGTATTTCAACGATGTGGAGAATACCGCAAGACTCAGAAGAAGTCTACGAGGAAGAGCACTAGAAACAGTGAGCTCGGAGCTCATCGGAAACGCCAAGCCCGATGATATTATGAAAGAACTAGAGCTTCAGTTCGGACGACCTGACTCGATCGCTCAAGCTGAAACAGATAGACTGCGAACACTGCCGCGCTGTGGAGAGGCACCCAGAGATATATGCACATTCGCCAGCCGAGTTCGAAGTGGCATCGTCACCTTGCGTGCATTGAAGAAAGAACATTACCTTATGAATGCCGAACTACTGCGATCCCTGACAGAGAAGCTACCTAGTTCCTTACGGGTTCAGTGGTACAGAACATATACTGAAAAGTACCAATCAATTCCCGACCTCGGTCTATTTAGCGACTTCATCACTGAACAAGCGCGGTACTGCAGCGCCTTCGCACCTCCCGAAAACGTTAACGAGACATCCACAGTTAGACGCGTCACACAGAGAACACACACCGCGACAGAAAGATCAGTGATCAAGTGCCGCATCTGTGAAAAGGAGGGTCACTACGCATCCGAGTGCGCGAAGTTCAAAGAAGCATCGAGCGACAATAGATGGGAGCTTGCTAAAACACACAGCATGTGTTTCCGTTGCCTACGTAATAGAAACAAAAGACACAAGTGCAAACCCAAGAAGTGTGCCACTGAAGGTTGTACCGCCACGCATCATCGGCTCCTTCATTATAATAAGAAGCCCATTACGGAAGAAGTCAAGAAGGAATCTCAGGAAACGGTAGCAAGTTCGCACACATACACCAGTCATGCGTTCTTGAAGATAGTACCGGTGCGGGTGATCGGACCGGCGGGAGAGACGCATACTTACGCTCTGTTGGATGATGGATCGACAGTTTCGCTCATAGACGAAGAAATAGCCAAACGAGTCGGGGCGCAGGGACGGGTAGACCCGCTGAAGATAGGAGCAATAGGAGAAATAACAATTGACACTCCTAGCTCACAAAGAGTCTCCGTCACACTCTCGAGTCACGCGGACAAAAAGGTACCATTCAGAGCTCGTACCATACCGAAGCTTTATCTGGCGCCCCAGACAATCAGCGAACATGATATCGCCGAGTGTAGACATCTGCAAGACCTGAGAGACCAGTTGACCTACGACACCGGTACACCGAAAATCTTAATCGGTCAAGACAACTGGCATCTTCTCCTGGCCACCGACACTAGAAGGGGACCGCACCACCAGCCTGTGGCGTCATTAACTACGCTGGGCTGGGTACTGCACGGCGCACACAGCAACAGAACATTGGGTCAGCGAGTACACTACGTGAACGGACTGAACACCAATGATGAAGACATAGAGAAACAACTAAGTGAATACTTCGCACTCGAATCGTTAATCATCAATCCACGTCGTCCGGATTCTGACCCTGAAAAGAAAGCGGAGGATATATTGAACAAATATACAGAACACAGGCAGGATGGACACGTGCAAACAGCATTACTATGGAAAAAGGAAAACATTCAGATGCCAGATAGCTACGAAACAGCACTCAAAAGACTTATCTCGATAGAAAGGAAGATCGACCGCAATCCCACTCTAAAGAAACGATACACAGAGCAGATGAATTCTCTCGTACAAAAGGGATACGCCGAAAAGGCACCTAAGACAAACACACCAGGGAAGACGTGGTACTTACCCCATTTCGACGTTTATAATCCGATGAAACCGGAGAAGATCCGAATCGTGCACGACGCAGCGGCCAAAACCAAGGGAATGTGTCTGAATGACTACCTACTGACAGGACCAGACTTGCTACAGTCACTACCCGGTGTAATGATGCGATTCCGCCGTCACCTCATCGCCATTTCTGGTGACATAACAGAAATGTTCATGCAGGTGAAGGTAAGGCAGGAGGACCGGGACGCCCTTCGGTACCTGTGGAGAGGAGACCAGCGACAAGGAGCCCCGGAAGAGTTCCGAATGACATCAATCATCTTTGGCGCATCCAGTTCGCCGTGTTCGGCTATCTTCGCCAAAAATTGGAATGCCAAACGATTCATCGACAGACACCCACGGGCAGTAGAAGCGATAGTTGAAAACCATTATATGGACGACTATTTGGACAGCTTCAGGACTGTAGAAGAAGCAACGAACATAGCTAAAACAGTTCAGGATATACACAAACAGGCGCGATTTGAGCTAAAGAAATGGGTCAAAGTCAAGAAGTTATACGAGAAATAGAACCGAATGAAAACTTAACAGAAATCGTCAACTTGGGAAATAAAGAGAATATAGAGAAAATACTCGGCGTCATTTGGAAACCAAACACAGACGAACTGAGCTTCAATTTGAAACTTGCACGACTCCCGACCGGAATCTTGGAGAAGGAAATACCCACAAAAAGGGAAGCCTTGAAAATAGTAATGTCCCTCTACGACCCCCTCGGCCTCGCCTCACCAGTAACCGTTCGGGCTAAACAAATATTACAAGAGGCCTGGAGACGAGGAGTAGATTGGGATCAACCGTTGGACCAAGATCTAGCGAGTCAATGGAATGCATGGATACAACATCTGAAACAACTAAAGGACGTCAGCTTTCCAAGATGTTATCCTGGATTCAGCGACGCCCAAAATCTTCAAGTCCACGTGTTCACAGATGCCAGTGAAGTGGCTTACGCAACAGCTGTCTATTGGAGGATAACTACATCGGACGATAAGACACATGTCTCCCTAGTCATGGCCAAAGCAAAGGTAGCTCCTCTGAAGTTACAATCGATACCCCGACTTGAACTACAGGCTGCCGTGATGGGAAGTCGCGTCGCCTCAGCAGTTATAAAGGAGCATAAAGTCAAGCCAGATTCCGTAACGTATTGGACAGACAGCCAAACAGTCCTTACGTGGATACGGAGAGGAGCCAGAGTATACAAACCGTTTGTAGCCCACCGTCTGGCTGCCATAGAAGAGCACAGTAAGGTCGAAGATTGGCGCTGGGTTCCTACAAAATTTAACATTGCGGACGCGGCAACCCGAGATATACCCCAACAGTTTGACTCTAATCACGAGTGGTATCGAGGTCCAGATTTCCTCCACGAAGATCCAGAGCTCTGGCCCTCGGAGAAAACAGCTGTTACCGAACTCTCAGGAGAGGAAAGGACACTAACCGTGGTGAAGACCCCTGGGACACCGACACTTAAGGAGGCCGTTCCGATACCGGACCGTTTCTCCAAGTGGGAACGTCTTCTGCGCGCCATGGCGAGAGTCCTACAATTTGTAGCCCTATGTAAAAAGACCACAGAAAAAGTATGCTACAAAAGGACCACAAGAAACCCTGAGAAAGACCCTGATTGGAAGAAGCAAAAGAAAACTTCGCCGACTCCGACTAAGACCCTATTCCAACAGAAGACTCATGACAGAAAACACATTCTGTTAGAAGCTGAATACCTTAGAGAAGCGGAGAGAATACTCATCCGTCTCATACAGGAGGATGCGTTCGGACAGGAGATCGCCGACTTACAGAAAGGAAAGAGCGTCGCAAAGGACAGTCGTCTACGTCCGCTACAAACAGAACTCAGAAACGATGTGATAGTACTAAGAAGCCGCATAGCCGCTGCGGACAACGTAGCCGAAGAGACAAAAAGCCCACCCATATTAGATGGTGATCACCGCGTCACACAACTCTATATCGACTGGACACATCGTAGCCTACAACACAGCGGAACAGAACTCACCATAAACGAGATCCGACAGCGCTACTGGATCGTGAGAATGCGACCTACAGTTAAGAAAGTAGTTAATCAGTGCCTACAATGTCGCATCCGCAAGGCACATCCGCCAGAACCAGCCACCGGAGATCACCCAAAAACGCGCCTAGCACATCACCAGAGACCGTTCACTTATACGGGACTAGATTATTTTGGTCCTCTCTCCGTCACCGTCGGACGTCAACATCATAAAAGATACGTGGCCCTCTTCACGTGCCTCACCACGCGAGCGGTTCACCTCGAGATAGCGGCCAGCCTCAGTGCAGACTCTGCCATTCTAGCCCTGCGGAGATTCGCAGCGCGCCGTGGCTGTCCGACCGAAATCTACTCCGACAACGGCACTAACATGCATGGAGCGGATAAGGAACTACGGGAAGCGTTCAAAGAAGAAGCCAGCCGCCGCGGAATAACATGGCGCTTTATCACTCCGTCCGCGCCGTTCATGGGAGGAGCGTGGGAGCGCCTAGTCAGGTGCGTCAAAACCGCCCTCTATACGACACTGCACGAGAGACATCCACACGAAGAGGTACTGTCAACCCTACTCTGTGAGGCGGAGTACGTCGTCAACAGCAGGCCGCTGACCCACGTCTCAGTAGATAGCGAAGACGCGGAGTCTATCACACCCAACCATTTCCTGTTGGGAGGATCAGCGAGATTGCAAACCCCTGGCATATTCGATGAACGAGATCTGGATAGCAAAAGACATTGGCGGCGTGCACAGATAATGGCAGATTTGTTCTGGCAACGCTGGGTGCGAGAATACCTGCCGGAACTTCAAAACCGGCGGGAGCCGCACATGCGGGGCCCCAGTCTCCAAGTAGATGACCCAGTTCTCATCGCCGACGGTAACCTGCCTCGAAACACTTGGCCCCGCGGTAGAATCGTGGCCGTGTACCCCGGAGCCGACGGCGAGATTCGGACGGTTGAAGTCCGCACAGCGGGTGGCGTGTTAAAGCGCCCCGCTAAGAAACTGGTTCCACTCCCGAAATAAACGTCGTGTCGTCGCTCACCGGAGGGCTGCAGCACCGCTCCGAGTAATCGCTGCACTGCACGGCGGGAGAAATATTCGCGACAAGGCGTCACTATTATAGATATTAGTGAAATGATAGGAAGAAAGTGATTTATAGACATATATAGACTAGATTAGTGATAATAATAGTGTAGAAAAAGAACAGTTCAGTGATCCTTAAGTACAAAGTAGATAACGTGATTTATGTAACAACCGTTTGTTATGTATGTTTTTAAATTATATAGTGTGTGTAGGTATATAGCCCTAAGCTAAACCTAGATAAATAAAATGTTTCAAACCTTGTAAGTAAGCAGAGTATTATGATAATGTTAAAATAAATCGTTGTTTTTGCAGTCTTTTATTTATAGATATATGGTGCCTTATGTAATAGACATGTAACATTAAAATTAGTACATTTAGTTAGAACATATCGAAGACTGTAAAAAACTGTTTGTTTCACGTTTCTATGTTAAATAGTTTTAAAGATATAAGAATGAGAACCTCGAAAACCTAGGAAAAATATAGAATTTTTATGTTCTTACCGTAATAGCTGTTTAGGAATTTAAGACTTACACATAAGTCATACATTTTTGAATAGGCCCTTTTATAAGGTTTCTAGAATAAATAGTAAATAAGTCGATTATACTAAATGAAAAATTATGAAAATAAAGCCGTGTTTAGGAGGCGATTTCGCGGGTCTCGTTAAAGTAAAGTTTCGTAGTACTTAAGCGGACACGATCGCTGTGCTAGTTCGTAGTCATCGGTAAAGGATATTACTTCTGAACTGGAAGTATAGTAAGAAATCGCCTCCTGAAGCATTTGAAGATACAAGTAAAGTGTTTGTTTTCACCGCCGCCTTCCCCGCATCCCTACGTTCCCGCTTGCTGCTATCGCCGTCTGGAAAATCATCGAGTCTTCACACATTGCGCCTGAACCTATAGGTGTAGGACGTCAGCGTCTCGTTGGCATAGATCCGTAACACACACACGCCTCGAGTTACGCCCGTCCGGCACATAGACAGTTCATAGAAAACGTAGAACATAATGGTGTTCTTAATTTCCTTGCGTCCCGCTTACGTCTGTCTAATTATTTAAAAATATTTTCTGTAATTTTAGGTTCTATGACGTGATGACGCAATGGCTTTCTTATTCCCATGAAATACACACGTGTAAAGTACCCATTTACTATTTAAAGTCAAAATAACTATAACTATTTAAAGTCAAAATTCTCCTCCATTTTTATTAGTGTCACATCTGTAAACTAAAATGCCTCTATTTTTACATGTCTGTCATGGAAATTTTGCCAGAATTCTATTGTTTACTACAGAATCCTTCACTAATCCTTACCAGGATTCCGGCATTGACTCTATAAGTTGTCATTTCTATCTTTTTATAAATCTCAAACATTCACCAAGTTATAATTAAAGTAGATTTTTCACTTTAACTTCGGTTTCCGACACCAGTATGAGACTTAAAAATCAGTGAATCTCTGTTTTTCTTATATCTAAAATAGATGTGAAGGTTACTTAGAATACTCTCAGACTCACACTCGCTTTTTGTATTAGTTAATTTCTTAAATTTCTTTCTACCCAAATTTTTCTGCGGCCTATCTACACGGCGATTAGTCAACTACAACAAGTGCACAAGTGTATGCCGCAAACACAGGTGCACTCCCTCTTCCTTCACTCTCATAGTCCGATGGGACGGCTACCCGACACGACCGGAGAGAGATCAGGCGTCAGACCAACCAACACCTCCGTGCTCTCCGAAGCACGGAGGTGTCACACCACCAACTTCCTAACTCCGGGCTGCTACTGAAAATTTCTTTACAGAAAAAACCCAATAACACTGCCCGACCCGGAATCGAACCCAGGACTTCGGGTACTAGACCAATGAGGTAGTTGTCATAGTATTGTTGCCTATTTCGATACCACAGAAATACTTTGAATATCTTTGTTCGATACGTTCATTTTAATGTAAAACTGTTATAACAATAAAATAAATAAATAAATTCCTACGTACCATATCACAAACAATAGGTACCTATTACGTTAGTACGTGCCATCAGCCAGGATTTTCTTTTTGTTTTGAACGTTTAAAGTAAATATTTTCATTTCATATCACTAGTTATCGTTTTGTACATAACTACTAGGAAGAAACATATCTACGTACGTCTACAAAGGTGATTTAGATATGGTGCAATATAAACATAATTTAATTAGTAGGTATCCTCTTCTGTAGACTATGCATTGTTGCACTCCGCAAAAGTAATTATCAACAAAAATATTTAAAAGTATAATTCATATTTCTAATCATTTAAAGTTTATTAGAAATGTGAGGTCAAGCCTATGTTGCAGATGGATTGTAGAATCCGCTGTTTTACAAAACTGCTAGCTGATTTACAAAACAGTACTGTTATGAAAAATAGCTGAACGACGTTTAGTGGTTTTTCATAATTACTCAAAATTTTACACGCAAAATTGTATAAACGTTTTGCGTTTATCAATGCAGCGGGTCAACGGTCAGAGGTTGTGTAAAACAGCGTGAAATTAAACGTCAGATTGTTTGTCGCTCGTGGCTTTGTGTGTCTTATCAACAATAATTTTACTTTATTATTATTCCTTTTTTAATTTACCTACTAATTGATACTAAATCGGGATTATGAAATTAAATATATTAAATTGTGGCATGAGCGAGCTCGGGAGTTCCGCCCTCCTAGTGCGAAGAACTACTATCCATTTGCGACACCCATATTACTTTTACCTAGGGTTGCCATAGCCATAGCCTAGGGCGCCCGGGAAGCGTCCGGGCGAGGTATTATTTGTAGTCCGGGTTTTACGCTGCTAACACATCTACCGAAAATAGGCGGCAGAAATTACGTTTTAAACCCAAAACTGCTAATTGATTGTGAAAACTTTATTTCTAAATTTAGTTTATACATAAATGTTAATAAATACAAAATTGATTTATAACAATTAAAACTATTATTTATTTTATATACTTTTTATATACTGTAAAAAAGCACTATCAATGTGTCCGGGTATAAAGCTCCAAAAATTTGGGTTTTCACCCTTATTGTCCTAGTTGGCAGATTTTAAAGATGACAACCCTACTTTTAACACATATATAATTGAAACTTACTTAATGAAATATGTTGCTGTAAAGTCTTATTTTCCATCCATCGATGTTTTAAACGCGTGTTTTTTCATATCGATGGCCTGTCCAACGACCATAACACTAGGCGTAGGCGTTGTACTCATCACTGCTTTCATGAAGGTAGTTACTAGCCTCTCGTCAGTGGGCAGGGCATTAACATCTACTTATGTATTACATAACATTAAAGAAGTAAAGCATATCGAATAAAATATAAGACATCTATCTACTAGTCATCATGCCTCTAAAATTAGACATCGAATCGATAATACAAGATGAAATATTTGAGCCGTGACTAATCTTAAATCAGTATAAACACATCTATTTGTATAAATGTAGTTACCATTACCAATCAATATGTACAACTTTAGCACCAATGACGTCTGTTCTAAGTTTAGATGCATTACACAATTTCAACTGCAACTTGCTTATTCTGGTTTCTCAACAAGCCTCGTTATGACTTTAGACTCGTGTATTTAACATTGACTAAATTTATGTTTGAATCTCAACACTGAAGCACGGAAGAATCGCAGAGAACAAAACAATCGATGATATTTTCCAATTCATCTTGCCAAAAAGTTAATAAATTCAAACGTTCACCACTTGAATTGACAAACAGAAATTAAAAGAAAAATCACCAGCATTGTCACAATTATTGGAAAAACAGCCGCTCCTTTAATTCACAATGCAGTCATTGTCCTCACGATCACTCTACCGTAAAGTGTCCATTTTATGGTTGTTTCATTGGAGCTAGCCCCGTCCTATTTCCAATAGGCGGTCGCATTAAGGTAGGAACACGCCTTACTGATAAGATGACCTACTGGCTGGAAACGGGGTTAAATTTCCTGTATTAGAAAAGGATTACGTGCCATATTGAAACGAGTTTGTAAAGAATTTCCAACGGAATCTGCTGTCGGAACTACGGAATTGGGAACATTGTGACCTTCGAAACGCTTTCACATTTGATTAAAGAAATGTATTAGGGATTCACATTGATAGGGTCGAGGTCATTTGACCGTATAGCCTAGCTTAGCTCCACTCCACTCGAAATGTTATTACATATGTATGAAGCTCTTTCCTCTTGTATAAGGTTTCCGCTTCGATGCCCCCGTGAAGGTTATAAATTAATAATTGTTTAGGCAACACAAATTTACTTTGTAACTGGATATTATAAAGCCTCGGATTGTTGTAAACGGGTCAATAAAATCCAGCATTATTAAAGGTAATAATGATATAATCTTATACACGTTACCTTCGCTCGTATAATTCTGTGCATAGTAATAAATTGCACAAACCTGTCAACTTGTTAAGGAGGACCGCATAATTTTCCATGAATAGCAATGTACTGACGGAAAATAACATTCTATTCAGAGTAAGGCTACATCACACACTTGACCCATATGGCCGCGATAAGTGATTGAACTTTACAATGCATTCTTAGTATATAACTGCAACGATGTGGCTTTTTACGAAGACTGAGCTCTCGAATCTCGCGTTGTTTATCAAGAAAGTTATGCTGACATAACAAACTGGCTGTTTAAAGGAATCAGTAGAAGTTATTTTAATTAAATATCAATGCCAACACGAAAACTATGTTGGCATAAAAATGGAGGAGAACCACGACCTCGCTACCTTACTGATGCTTATCTTGATAAGTGCAAATACCGCAATAATCCCTCCTACATAAAAGGTTGATGTATGCTAATTAATGTACGAGTTTTAATTACATTTTTCCTTTTAATGTTTTTGTTTTTGTTTTGACTTAGACGTCGGTCGGTAAAGTTAGATGTGTCAGCTGATGATAAAATCCTATGACATCTAAACAAAATGTTAATTGACATCTCCACAAGCCATATCAGTAAGTTTAAAAAAAAGTTTCATGCGTGTTATAAATATGAAGATTTTCTTATGTATACTGAACAATTAGATAATTCTAATGAATCACATAATTATGGTACACGGCGATTGTTTAAGTATTGTGTCTGCTACGTGGTCAGTGACCCACAGAGTGTTAAGTAATGACATTAGGTGCCTATTATTGTTTACATTGACTGCCTCGTTAGTCTAGTGGCTGCAAGCGCGCAGCCACTAGACTAACGAGGCAGTCAATGTCAAATGCAGACTGCTGAGCGTCAGGACGTGGGTTCGATTCCCAGCTCCGGCAAAGTGTTATTGGGTTTTTAAGTTAGGAAAATGTCAGTAGCAGCCCGGAGTCAGGAAGATGGTGGTGTGACACCCCCGTGCTTCGGAGAGCATGTAAAGCCGTCGGTCCTGCGCCTGATCTCTCTCCGGTCGTGTCGGACTGCCGTCCCATCGGACTATGAGAGTGAAGGAAGAGGAAGGGCACCTGTGTTTGCGCATTCACTTGTGCACTCTTCGGAAATAGGCCGCCGTGACCGAAATACGGCCGGGAGGGGTATATTACAAGCTGTGTGCCGCAAACGTTGTTCTGCCATAAAAAAAATCTGGATAGGTGTCTCTATCCAGAAAAATTAAATCCCTGGACACCTAGGGGGATAAAAAATAGCCTACGACCTATTCTCAGAATTAAAATCGGTCAAGCCGTTTCCGAGGAGTTCGAAAACAAACACTGTGACACGAGATTTTTATATATTACAGATTTACATTATTAATAATAAGTTCTTGTGATAAATTACTTTGATAATGATGTAATATTTATTGATATAATATTATGTAGGTACTAAAGTGAACGGCAAATTCAATATTGTATGAAGTGATGATGTGCATATGAAGACATATTAATTATATTTTTAAAGCACATTTATACCCATGCGCAGGCTACTCTAAAGTCATAAAATAAATATTTGTAAAAGAAAAATATTTTTGCGGTCATCTGTATCAGGACTGACTGAATGACGTCGCCAAAAGTCGTATGAAAATGTGGACGAAGAAGTGGCGGCGGTGAGCTGAGGTCGAGATGGCTTAGTGGTCAGAGCGCCTGGAGTATTTATCGGGGAGGCGCAGGTTCGAATCCTACTCACGACCATATTCGCTTTTTCCACAAAAAATTATAAATAAAAATATTTTTAAAGTTATAAATTTGAACCTACACTACTCCCTCCGGATGACCTCTAGGCGCTCTGCCAACAGTTAGAGTTTTGTTGATGAATGTATAGGGAATAATATGTCTACTCCTTTATAGTAATCAACCAGAGATTAAGCTTTAGGTTTATATGTCTGTAATTTAATAGGTACCCTGAGTATCAGGACAGAACAATACCTACTGTTAGTTGATACCTATCAATTATTGTACTTTTCTGGGACTAACAAACTCTTATATACTGTCTAATACATACAAAATTCGCGCAATTACCAGATGGTGCGGTTGACCAATTGACACTGCGGTCTGACCTTTTCGGTCAATAAATCCGAGTTAATTTAGTGAAATATATCACCATTCGTAATCAATTTACGCAAGTACTCAGTTTTAATTAGGTTTCATTTGCATGTGGTAGGCTCGGAGGTGAAAACAAACGAATCGAACAATTCTTATATAATTTCAAAACGCATGGATTCATCAGAAACTAACTCTACAATATATTTATAATTGTGGCAAGAATATGTGTAAAGAAGAAAGAATAATAAAAATAAACATCATCATGTGCCTAGCCTTTTCCCAAATACATTGGGGTTGGCTTCCAGTCAAACCGGATGCAGCTTAATACCATTATTTTACTCCACAACCCAGTAACTGGGTAACACGATATCTCGTGGTACAGTCATACCACGAGATATCGTGTTCAGACTTTCAGGCCTCTGACTACCCGTAACGGCTGTCATAGATCTTAATTTGACTACCGGGACCGACGGCTTAACTTGCTCTCTGAGGCACGGAGGGGTCTCAGTATGAAATGATGGTCACCCATCCACAGAGCGACGGCGATAAGGGCAGCTTAACCTTGATTGATTGATCTGTGCGGCCGTTACTTAGCCACGATTTTTATAAAGAACTAGCTGACCCGGCAAACGTTGTTATGCCATATAAATTAAATAAAAAAAAAAAATGGGGTGGACTACCCCTAACATTTAGGGGGATGAAAAATAGATGTTGGCCGATTCTCATAGATACCGGATAAGCACAAAAAATTTCATCAAAATGCCGTTTCGGAGGAGTATGGCAACGAAAACTGTGACACGAGAATTTTATATATAAGATAATAAAAATAAACATAATAGAGAATGTTTGTGAAAGTTAATCTAATAAAATAGGTGAGCAGAACAAAGTTAGGACCAACATTTTCACAATAATCTCTGTTTATCTACAAAACTGATTAAATGAAATAGGTCGTTACACATTGACCTATATGTACGTAAGTACACATTGATGCCAGAACTAAACAGAGACAAACTATACTTGAACTACTTCAACTGCTTTAGAAACCTTCAATCCTCATTGTTCGAGTGGATATAATAATATTCTAAAGCTCTCGTCCAGCACTACAATAAACTGAATCATAATTGGAAATGCCTCAACTTTCCGATCATTTCATTGGTGAAAACCATTGTTTTGGAAAATTTTAAATTAATTAAAGTTACAATATTAAATGGAAAAAGAATACGGTCGCGAACAGGGTTCGAACCTGCGCCTCCCGGATAGATACTCCAGGCGCTCTGACCACTAAGCCATCTCGACCTCTGCTCACCACCGCGAATTCTTCTTCCATATTTTAACACGTCTTATGGCGACGTCATTGCAATCAATTCAGTACCTATACAAGTGACTGAACCGACACGACTAACTTTGCAGTTAATACAATGTCGTAAAGAATGCAATTACCTTAATAATTCAAGATATGTCTTTGAAAAAGCATTAACGCATGCTTAGCGAACTCTTCTTTTTCCATTTAATATTGTAACTTTAGAGTTCGCTAAGCATGCGACTGCGGCTTGGCGATCCTTCACCTGTATATTCCAATATGTCTGTGATGTCATAGATTAACTAAGAAACTACATATGTCATTGAAATGGTGTCATTAGTAAATGCTCGGTTTGTACCCACATCCAGTGGCTCAGGAAGCAGACAGGTAACCACGTCGGCCATAAAGAAGTCGTTTTTGCGTCGTCATGATTTTGCTGCCTTGCTTTTGTCTGTTTTTATACCGTCCTTAGCTTTCAACAACAAACCTCCTCCCATTTCAATCCCGAATGAATAAACGCTATAATGCCTGCACTAAGAGATAGAAACTATTTTCATAGTATAGTTGCAAAGATCGTAAGCATACAAATTGGTGTGCTTACGCTAACACTAGTGTTATTTCACCACGATACCACCATATGCCACACCAAGCGGAACTGATGCACTTAGATCATTACCATTTTAACTGTTCCTCGCACCCCAGAAGAGATTGTAGAGAGACATAAAAAGATAAAATTAATTACCCATATTACTTAACAAGCCGTTGTGGTTGCACAGACTGTCTTTGGTAAACATAAAGATGCATTTATTTGCTAATATGAATTCATTCATATTTCTTTACACAAACATTTATAACTTTAGGATTTGCTCCGAATGCGTTAATGCGTTTGAAAGATTAATCTGAACTCGGTAACACTTTACCCGATCGTTGTAAATTCTGGTCGAAAGTAAAATACGGTCATGAGCAGAATTTGAACTTGCCCTTCCCGGATACCTTTCCGCTCAGCTACGTACAGAATTATACGTCAAAACAATAAAAATCTATTGTGTCTGCTAATTAGCGAGCCAACAGCTAGTAGGTGCTCTGCCCACTAAGCCATCCCGATCTCTGGTCGCTAATCTGAATTCTTCTTTACATTTTTAAACGTCATGGTGACGTAAAACGACTTTGGTTGTTTTTTTACTATTAGTTAATATGAATTAGACTTCCTTTGCTCAAGGTAAGCAATTTCCGTTTTATTTGTTACAAGGAACTACTTGTTTTGAAAGTGCCCAACCTATTTATTACGTCAGTAGACGGTCGCCAGATTGTTTGTGCCAAAAGTGACGTAGCGACACTCCCTCGTGCGTGTGCCAAATATTTATGACGTCACCTACACCTGCTGTATCGGAATTAATTCCTGAATGGCGCATGCGTCTAATCTTGTTACGATTCTTTGCCGTAGAATTTCCGTTGCATCACTGGCTTCTATTTTTTCTTGTGGCTATAATTGCCAGGCCTTATATTATCTCAGTACTTCGTATGGTGTAGTATACGCAACACGCGTAATGAGATGTCGTAAAATGCGTTTTATGTAATGGTTATGAGAAATTACGATTGCTCCGGAAAATTCTGAGGTAGTTCATAACAAATAGATAACGCAACATAACCAGCTGGTAACTTTTGTACTGCATGGCAAATGCCTCTTCTCATACAGAGAAGGCACAAGTATTGCTCAGCACAATAACTCATTATATTAAACGTATTCGCGATTTCAAAATACTTATTAAGTCTAGGTTTCCTCACGATGCTTTTGTCCACCGTAGATTAACTAAAAATATACGTAGAACATTGTAAAAGATCCATTGGTACACATCTCACCAACCCTTGCTCAAAAAACGAGTCAGTAACCCTAACCACTCCGCCTACACGACACGACAGACAGAAAGTTACCTATTGTTATTTTTTTTTTTTATGTGAGCATAAGAGGTCTATATTAATAATTCATATTTCTTGAGAGAGGACTTCCTTTTTTAAATGGAAATCATCAGACTTTTGAGAAAAACAATCTTGTTTATTTATGCGCGTGCTCCATTTTTCGTTGAAATTTTTATCAACATTGCCTGTCAAACCTGTTAATTCAGACGATGAATAACTGAGTGCTTCTGAAAACCATGAATAATATTTTTTCGTAGTATTTAGAATTCTTACTAAGAAAGATAATCACGATTGATTTCTCAATGGTGTATACCATTGAGAAATCCAAGGTCCTAATTTATTAGGTAATTTCCTTTGAAAGGCTTAATATATAAGTCAATTATACATTCACTTAAGCTAAGAATGAAATGGATATAAAAAAATATTTGTAATTAACATAGTACTAGCAAGACGAAAACTGCTCCTTGAACGGTGAAACATAAGAAAAAATAAAAATTGTTATAAAATATTGAATAATGGCTTAAATGAATCATTATCACTTACACATTGACCCCTTAAAAGGAAATTACCTAATAAATTAGGACCTTATATAGGTGTTGTCAATTTCGAATGTTAATTCAGGTAATTGCGTATTTTTAGAGCATTTTCCTGGATCACACCGTAAAGAGTTAAAAGGATGCTTTTGTGCCGCTTCAATTATATTATTTGTTAAAATAGTTCCAACTTATCCATACTAATCCATACTAATATTATAAATGCGAAAGTAAATCTGTTTGTATGTCTGTGTGTTACCTTTTCACGACTAAACGGTTGAACGGATCGTAATGAAATTTGGCAAGGAGATAGATTGGACCTTGGAGAAGGACATAGGCTACCTTTTGTCACGCAGACGAACTCGTGGGCACCAGCTAATTACCTATACACCTAAAGTTCAAAACGGCGCTCCTACAAATTTTTCTATCAACCGAAGCCCGAGAAATTATGAACTGTAGATATCGACCAAAACGGTAGAATTTACATTACCGAAGAAATATTTACTTTAAAGTAAACCTACATGAGTTTATCGAATCAGTACATTCGATAAACTCATGTAGGTAATACTAAGGTAGTTGTATTGAACAAGCCTGGGTTTTCAGTTTTACAGCTGACCCAAGTGCGTTAGATTTTGTTCCTTGTATTAGTAGTATCTATAAGAATTTTAGTACAACGGCTAACGGTTCGCCGAATTGTAAAGTATTTACCTCAATCCCTCAATAATGAATTGTGCAGAACAATGACGTCATTGTTTATTTTGTGATCTAAATTCAGGGGAATTTTCTATAGACAATATTGAAAACTCGTTTTCTATATAACAAAAAGTTACGCTTATTATCTTCAGTAACCGGTTCTGTATCAGTATAGTGTCACCGAACTCTTGAAAATTTGGCATGGAGTACTTTTTATGTTGAAGGCTAGCAAGCAGATGTCGTGGTGACAGAGTGCGTGGTTATAGACCGCCTCTTGAACCACAGGTTATGGGTTCAAACCTGGCATGTACCTACCAATGTGAGATATCCAATATTTTATGTGCGATGTTAGCAAAACGACGACTTACGAAGGAAAACATCGGGAGGAAACTACAATCGCCAACCTGCTGTGAGTATGAGCCCTGCAGGGGAATAATTAGGGCTAGGTACTTATGTTTTTAGTCAAGCAGGTAGAAAGTAGATAGGTACAACAAGGGCGATGTACTTACTATCCAATGTATAATCATAAAACTGGCTTTGTAACACGTAACACAGAAACTATAATGAAGTTATGCGGCTGATTTAGATGTTTAAAGACTACCGAAATCGAAGTCAGGTCGAGTTACTCTTTAATGACAATACATAACCGTCAGTTAGGACAGGTCAACTCGAAACTGCTATGGCTCTTTCCTCAAAAGGCCATTCCAAACAGCCTACATGGTTACGCTCACATAGAGCTGTATATAACGATGTCTGGACTTTAAAAGAGACCTTGACATTTGAGTTTGTTTCGGCGTTTCTTCTTAGAGGTAGTCAGATAGGAAATGCAGGCGCCTTCTAGATCATAGTGACATGTAAAAAAGTTTGAAAATACCTATTTACAGAATAAACTATTTGAATTGAATACAGATAAATCTTTGAAAAACGTTAACGCATGCATAGCGAACTCAAAGTTTCTAAAGTAAAAAATATGTGGAAACTTAACTATCATAACAGCGGTGCGAGCTTGGTTCTTTTTGTTGACATTTTTCGTTTGTCGATTTGAAACGTCAAATTTGACATAAAGTGTTGATAAAACGATAAAATCCGATACATAAAAATCTTTATTGAGTCGATAAGTTTGACGAAAAGAGTACGGAGCTCGGACGCCACGTTCGAATCCTGCTCACGACCGTATTTTTTTTTCCACAAAAATGTTTACATAATCTGAATTTAAATTTACGGGTCGTTGTATTGTTAACGGCTTCTATACAGCAAGCTTAAAACCATTTTCATGAGTAGAGTATTTCGTATTAGGTATGTTTCTAGCGCCAGAGGCCTACGTGTTTCGTAGAACAACAAGAGCTAAATAGTAAGTACCAAAGAACACACTTTTCAATCGGTCTATAGTTCGATCCAAAGTTTGATCGATCTTACTTAAAAAAAAGGTTTACATTATAAAGCTTTATTTTATTTTATAAAATAACGACACTCGGAATTGCTTCTGTACCTATTGTGGGTATGTTTACATCTTCTGGGAACGCTCGTTCCATTGTAGACCTCATCCATCGCTTTATATGCGGCAAGCTCGAGCTACAAAAAATAACACATGTACACAAATCTCACATCTACACATACGACATATTGTAGACCCGGAATATTTGCCTATAGATAATACAAATTGTTACGTGCGGGCATCGAACAAGACACGCAGCGCAGACGTCAACCTCTCGACCATAATGCCAACCGTGTTATTGGTGTGCGTGAATAATATATTGATTGACGAAAATTAGTCTAAAATATACTCTTATCTATGTATCTATCGGTCGACTAAAAGGCTGTAGTGCATTCTCATTTAATAAAATACCTGATTCAGCTACTGTGAACACTCGATAAAGCGACCTACATTGCTAGCCCGTGAGCACCCATGTTTACAAACAAGAATGATTATCTACGTACTTCTCCGTTTATTGAACACTGCGAATTTTACAGCACTTTGAAGAGCTTTCAATCCATCGTTTCGAGCTCTCGATATCAGAATTCTGAAGGTCCGACGACAAGCGTTGATTCAATCGATCAAAATTGTCGATGATCGCATAAGTAACTTGTTTTTCGCAAACTATCATAACAGACACACATGTATCAAATATTATCAAGGGTAAATAATCCCCATGAGAACTATATTTAGCCGTGATAGTACGCCATACTTCCTGGAAGAGTGTACTTTGATGTTTTCAACTCCAGTTTTGAGTCGTCAGCACTTCTGTAAATATTTTGCGCTGAGAATTGCTGGTTGTTTACACATTCCTAATGGAAGGAATATCGATTTTAGTTGACGTTGTAATTTAAAGGAGTATTTTTCCTGGAAGATAGTTCAATAACAATCTGACATGACGGTTATCACGAAATAGGTTACGTTAGGTGAACAGGAGCTATGTTACAATGTCTCCGGTAATCATTGTAGATACATTTTACTTTAGAAGACTTATAAACTATTTATTTACCTTAGTTATGTAAACTATTTACCTTTTTAGGGTTCCGTACCTCACTTTGTTGTCCGTCTGTCTGTCTGTCAAGACCCTTTATCTCGGGAACACGTGGAGGTATCGAGTTGAAATATACTCAGGTCTAGAGTCCCTTGAAGCTGTGAAAAATCAAACTTCTAAGTTAACGTTAAAAAAAATACGGCCGTTTATGCCACAAAAAAACGTATAATATTTCGACATTATCAAGGGAATTAAAATATCGTCTTATACTAAAAGTACAGGGAAACATCTGAAAACTATATATTTGTAATTAAATCATAAAAAATATAGTCCTTATAAAATTTTATTAAACCACAATTTCACTTATAAGACACATAATATTTAATGTAATAATTTTAAATGTCATTAATGTTTCCTTTCATAATTATTTAATTATTCTTATTTATTTTAAATACCTCGTTGGTCTAGTAGTCGCAAGCGCGGCTGCTGAGCGTGAGGTCTTGGGTTCGATTCCCAGATCGGGCAAGGCGTTATTGAATTTTTTTGTAAGGATATTCTCAGTAGCTATTCGGAGTCCGGAAGTTGGTGGTGTGACACCCCCGTGCTTCGGAGAGCACGTAAATCCGTCAGTCCTGCGCCTGATCTCTCTCTGGTCGTGTCGGATTTCCGTCCCATCGGAATATGAGAGTGAAGGAAGAGGGAGTGCACCTGTGTTTGAACATACACTTGTGCACTTTAATATCTCCTGCGTACTTGGCTAATCTCATTGGAGATAGGCCGCCGTGACCGAAATACGGTCGGAAGGAGGAGGTATATTTTTTTACATGGGACTTCAGAACAGCATTGGTGAAGTGTTGGTATACAAGTGTGTACACCTCTGCCAACAGGGTATACAAGCGTGATGCTATGTAGGTATGTAATAAGTAGGTACTTCTAATAAAAGCCCCTTACTTACCAAACCCTGGTAAGTGTTACCGTATGTATACCGTATGTATAATGTATGTACTTGAAGTAATCAGTGCAAGAAAAATGTGTCGCTCACAGTTCCGCAACGACTTCTAATCTCGTATTACAGATATTATGTAGTTCTTACGTGTCAGTACATAAAAAAGTCAACATTACTATAGTTGAATCAGAAGCTAAAATAATGTTTGAATAGTATTCGGTATTCGCTGTTAGAATTATTTTAGAGATGATAAGAGTCGATGACCGATAGTTACTAGATTACTCATTAACTACTACATATATTGGCTTGCCTCGTTGGTCTAGTTTGGTTGTAACCGCAGGTGGTGAGTGCGAGGTCCTGAGTTCGATGGTCGCTCAGTGTTATTAGGTTGTAAGGAAATTTTCTGGCCGGGGTTGAGATTTTGTGGAAGGTAGAAAGCAATAGCCGGGCTGTGGAAAACAGGCGCGATGATAAGTCATGTTTATTGGTAAGCAAAACGGTTCCATAAAAGAATCGTTCAGGGAACCGGCTCAGTCCGCAATACTCGTAAATTAGCGTCTTGTCACTAATAATGTACTAACTTCGTAGATAAGTAATTACCGCTAAAACGGACTGTATACCAGTTCTTGCGTATCTAGTTAGTACTAGTTAGGTAATATGTACTAATGTACCATTACCTACCATGTAGGGAACTGTTCTTAACGTTACCCTTCGAAGTTTAATTCTTTCAATAGCAGAACTTTTCTTATCAGGTCCGAAGACTAGGATTCAAAAGGAGATAATGCTAAAACCTATAGGTCATCACCAAGTTTAACAGATGGAGAGGTGATTCCGTAATGTGAATATTCGCAAAAAGAAATCAGATAATGATATGTGATAGATACATGTACATTAATATTGCAAACGTGTGTTCTTTCTAAAACATGAAATCCGTCTTACTCTTAAAATCCAAAGATGGAAATTATTGTTGAAAGAAAAATATGGTCGTGAGCAGGATTTGAACCTGCCTGGAGTATTCATCCGGGGGAATAAAATTCAACTCAGGACCGTATTAAGATAAGTTGTACTGTTTATTCTGTTTTTCTGTACCAGTGTTTCACTGTATGCGAATAAATATATATGTCTTTCTTCTTTCTTCTCTTCTATTACAAAGATGTATAGCTTGCTATGCATGTCTAAGCGTCTTTAAAAGTTATCAGTGTCCTTTAATATCCCTAGAGACACTCATAGTTATTAGCCGTTATGCGACCTAATCACCTATTCTTCCATCATCAGTCTATACTTACTAGGCGTCCACTGATAGGCAAATAATAGGTATAAAAGTAGAATGTACGTAGGTACATACTACATAGGAGTGTGTGAGAATTGTGTATGATTTTTGGTCTGTAGGTAACTCCATCCTACAAATCTATATATATATATACAATATAAATCAATCGCTGTTCGTTTGTCTCGCTAAAACTCGAGAACGGCTGGGCCGATTTCGCTGATTTTGGTTTTGAAATGTTTGTCGTAGTCCAGGGAAGGTTGAAACGGTAAGTATAGTGAGGTAGAAAATGTAGAAAAATTGCAAGGAAGATAGTAAAAACAACAATTTCATTTGCCCATATAAACTGTTCTACCTACTTTCCTGTCAAACATTTGACGTTCGAGGTGATACGAAGTACACCGGGTCATCTAGTATCTAATAAATCAAGGCACAATAATTATGTGCCTATTTCAATTCTCTTGGAGGCTTAGTGGTCCGCGTCTGTAAGAGTGGACCCTTAACATTTTATGGGATTCCTACACGTGGCCCCTGGGTAGTGCAAGACAGGCAACAAAACTCTAGTGGGAGGCTCTGGCCGCGGCTGGTTATGGTTACCACCCACCGGACGAAGTCATGCCGTGAAGCGACCTAGTCGTGTTTCGGGATGTAGTCCGGCGCAACCGTTGTGGGAGAACCGGGTCTGGGTAGTTGCCCAACTCCCCAACTATCGTTCTCCCAAAATCTATCCACTCTACTTAAGAATGGATAGATTTATTCTGGATATACATGCTCCATCCTCGGCCATACTGTCGCTTACCATCAGGCGAGGAAGTGGCCAAAGGTAGGTTGGTCTAGTAGTACTAAGCACGACTGCTGAGCCTGGGTTAAAGAATCCCGGGCTGGGCGGTGTTATTGAGTTTTCCTTAAGAAATTCTGAGTAGCAGCCCGGAATTTGTAATTGTGACCGGTGGATGGGCACCTCTTAGATGTACACCTCTGCCTATCCCTTTGGCGAATAAAAGCGTAATGCTATTATGTCATTGAACGTATCGGCATCTAAAAATAGCATTTAGCCAATATTAATTTTTAAAGCGTTTGTTTCCTTCTAATATATTGTCCTGAAATTTCCTTTAGTTTGGATTTCCCGTTACCTAGGAGATTCCTGTAGGTACCGGATTATATCGATCCTGCTACCCTAGTTGTCGTTCTCCAACTCACTTACGAAGCAGGACGTGTCTAAATTATACAACCGTTGATAATTATAGGTATAGGTATGTAAACATTTGTGAGAATGGAAGGATGGAGGTATCTTTCTTTTTACATAAAAATTCATTTTCAGTGTTAGAGATTTTTATCAAACTACCTGTGTCTTGTGGCTTCAGTCGTTTTTTTTCTCTCTTCGCCCGTCTCTTAAAGGTCGTAGTGTGATAAGTAAAGCTTAGAATCTTCCTCAAGAATTGGGCTATCAAATAGTATTTGTTAGTGGAATTGCTTGTTCCCTTTGAACGATAGATAATGTAAGCGTTGAAAGACCAGAACAACTAGGAGTAGGTACTTCCAACATTCCGTTCTCTGTCCTTAGCATGTCTACACAGCCACCTCCGTCAAATACTGGCGAGCATCTATTTGTGGAAGTTGAACTTAACCACACTAAAGTCCTTCTCGCGGTCTATTACTCTCCCTCACTACGTGTAAATTACTTTTCTTCTCTTGAAATTCTTCTTGAAAACCTAACTCCTTCATACAGCCACTGTATAGTCATGGGTGACTTTAATACTTGTCTGTTAAAACATGATTCACGCTCCTCTTCACTTCATGCTATCTTAAATTCTAATAACCTTTCCTTTCTACCTCTCAATGCAACCCATCATTTTCCAAATTCAGCCCCTTCCCTCTTAGACCTAGCTTTTGTTTCCTCTTCAGATCATGTCGCCAAACATGGTCAATGTGCAGCTGTTGCTTTCTCCTATCATGACCTTCTCTACCTTTCGTATAGAATCGCCCACCCAAGGCAAATCTAAAATACTGATGCAGCGCAGTTTTCGTAGTATGAATCTGGATGACCTATGTAGGGATGCCAACAATATCGATTGGTCTTCACTTACACAATGTAATGCGGTTGACGAACAGGTAAGTATTTTAAACTTAAAGCTGGTGCAACTTTACGACGTCCACGCTCCTATAAGGGCTATGAAAGTAAAGCACCTTCCGTCACCTTGGCTTACTAAAGAAATTAAATCACTTCTAGTGAAAAAAGCCGCGGCAAAATCAAAATATAAATACCGAACTAGTGACTTAAATCGCGATAAGTACATTGCTATCCGAAATCACTGCAATAAGGTGTGTAGGAATGCTCAACGCCGACACATTCACAGCGCGGTTGAAAACGGTGACCCAGCTAAAGTCTGGAAATTTCTTCGCACTCTAGGGGTTGGAAAAACGCGCCAAGATACGATCCCAAAAGATTTAAACATTGATCTACTAAATCAACACTTCTCTACTTCGTCTAATTTTGAAATATTAAATTAAATACACTGAAACATCTGTCTATGCTTCCAGCCCCGGATTACTCTCCTTTCGTCTTTAATCTATTCACTGCTTGTGATGTTAAGAAGAGTATACTATCATAGGTTTAAAGAACTTTATTTCTCAAGAACATTACAGTTCACTTATGAGCATAGTACTATACATATACTTATCAAAAGACATATAACAATAGTTCGACCATAGGTATATAGGTAGGTATCATTGACATCCAATGCTGTTGGATGTGACTGTGTCAGCCATTATATGATCCTTTCTATCCTCGACCAAATACTTCCAGTCATATGTCTCGTCCTAAATAATTCTTTATCCTGTGGAGTATTTCCCTCTGCGTGGAGAGATGCCCAGGTAATACCACTACCCAAGAAATCGAATCCATCCTCTTTTTCTGATTATCGTCCTATATCCATATTTCCATTCCTCTCCAAAGTTCTTGAGCGTCTCGTCCATAACCAACTCAACACGTTCCTCTCTAAAAATAATCTCCTCAATCCTCTCCAATCCGGTTTCCGTACTGGCCATAGTACCACTACAGCCCTGGTTCATATAACGGATGATATTCGGTCTGGAATGGAAGACGGTAAGGTCTCGGTTCTTGCTCTGTTGGATTTCAGCAATGCCTTTAACACCGTCGACTTTGACATCCTACTGGCAATACTCAACTCTCTTAACATATCTCCAACAGCGATTGATTGGTTTCGTAGTTACCTGTATGGCCGCCGGCAGCGTATTCAATTTGAAAGTACCTTTTCCTCCTGGTGTAATACTACTGCTGGCGTGCCTCAGGGCGGCGTTTTATCTCCATTACTCTTCGCAATATTTATAAATACTATATCCAATAATCTTACTTCAACCTACCACCTTTATGCAGATGATTTACAAATTTACTCCCAGGTCCCCTTCGAACGGCTAGCGGAAGGTATTTGTGCTATCACCGATGACCTTGAGCACATTTGTCAGTGGAGTAAAGCCCATGGACTTAAAATAAATCCGACCAAGAGTCAAGTTATAATTGTTGGCAGCTCTAGGACTATCTCCAAAATTAATTGGTCACATCTCCCCCAAGTTACTTGTGACGGCTCCAGCATACCCTTCAGCGATAAAGTCAAGGACTTGGGGATATATATTGATAAAAACTTTTCCTGGGGACCGCAATTGCAGGAGGTTAGCCGGAAAATGTTTGCGTCGATGGGGTCCTTGCGACGGCTACGAAATTTTCTTCCTATTGCTACGAAGACTGCGCTTGCACAATCCCTCCTGCTACCAATTCTTGACTATGCCGATGTCAGCTATCTAGATCTTACCGAAGACCAACTTGATAAACTTGAGCGTCTTCAGAATGTTTGTATCAGATTCATATTTGGTTTGCGCAAATATGATCATGTCTCAGAATTTCGCACAAAGCTCAAGTGGTTACCAATACGCTTTCGCCGGAATGCTCATATTCTTTAATTACTTTAAAATGTACTTTTCAATCCAGCCGCCCCACATTATCTTAAAGAACGTTTTGAGTTCCTTCATGATACTCATTCGAGGTTCTTAAGATCATCGGAAAACCTCAAACTAAAAATGCCAATGCACTCCACGAAATTTGTTGACAAATCTTTTTTCATACAAGCTGTGCGTCTGTGGAATGCATTACCGGTGTCAATAAGACGGGCACAAACTTTACCTAGTTTTAAGAATCTTGTTTATAAGCACTATCTGTCACTATAATTTATATTCTCTTCTTATTTATCAATTTCCTTTTCCTGATATACATATATAGTATCTGTAGATATATATAATTTTGTATATATTTTATATGTTTATATATTTTGTTTACTGCAGTTTTGTATCTGTACACCGTGTGGTGCCCTGTGAATAAAACTTATACTACTTCCCTATGGTTGTCTGGAAGAGATCGCTAAATCGCGATAAGACCGCCGATTGTACTTGTTTTTGTTAAGTGTTTTATGTAACTATGTGTATTTTGGTGTACAATAAAGTGGATTTATGTTATGTTATGTACTTCTTAACATAACGAAAAGTAACATTAAATATTGAAGTTAATTCAAGACAGTTAAACCTAACTGTCTTCATCTGCCTTTGCCTACTAAATATTCGATGCTGAGTAAACGATAAATTCATGTATTATGTAACAAACACGTTTCTTCCCTCGTGGTTTTTACAAAGGTCAAGTTTGGGTCGACTTCCTCCTTCCAAATTCTCGTAATGGTATTGGGAGTTGGCGTTTATATACTTTAACTGTCTAGAGTCTTTATTATCGTCATTGTATAGCATCTCGCCTGTAGTCCCCGAAGAGGTAGGCAGAAGTGTACACCCACATTTTACCAATGCTGTTATTAAATTCCATGTTATTACATGTGGTGGTGAGCCTATTGCCATCTACCAGGCAAAATTCCAAACTCCTGGCTATTAAAGAGAATTTCCTTACAGAAAAACCCAATAACACTATACCCGACCTGGGAATCGAACCCAAGATCTCATAGTCAGCGGCCGCGCTTGGGGCCACTAGACCAACGAGGCAGTTAGTCATTGTACTGTCACATACAGAAATATTTTTTCAAAGCCGACTGGTAGTTACAGAGATTAGTGTGTTCAAACAAACAAACCCTTCATCTTAAATATATTAATTATTATACTTGCCTATAGTTATTGCATAACATAAAAAAGAATCACGCTTGTATTTCCCAACGTGTGCAGACGTGTGTGTGCGCTTGTGTTTTTGTGCTGATTTCCACGTGTATTCATCGATAGTCTTTAAAAAAATGATATCTTGCCCAAAAAAATTAATCGAACAACCGCCATGTTGTAATTTTTCCCGAACTTTATAGATATTGAGGTATCGATTTTGGTGTTGATTTTAGGAGAAAATCAACACCAACATCGATAAATTTATACTTATCCTGTATTGGTTTTCTCTTATAAAAGCAATAGATATCTTATTCTTGATAGGGTTGATTGTTGTTTTATTTCTCATCCTAGAAACTTAATCAATTAAGGCGCTCTAATTAACTCGATCACAATAACAATTCAATATACTGTTGTTTGAGAAAGCTAATCGATAAACTCGATGTGATGTCACAGGAAAACAAAGGGAATTGTTTTTGTGGGTATCTGCATCATTCAGACCTCTTTTAATTTTACATAGAATATTAGAAGAAGTAAGAGATTTTAACTTTATCGATAGAACTCAACATAAACATAACATAACATAGCATCACGCCTGTATTCCCCGAAGGGGTAGGCAGAGGTGTACACAATTGTACACCCACATTTCACCAATACTGTTATTAAGTCCCATGTAATAGGTGGTGAGCCTATTGCCATCAACCGGGCACATTTCCAAACTCCGGGCTGCTACTGAGAATTTCCTAACAGAAAAACTCAATAACACTTTGCCCGACCCGGGGATCGAACCCGAGACCTCCTGTTCAGCAGTCGCGCTTGGGACCACTAGACCAACGACAGTGTTATTAAAGTAGGTACGTTGTTGCCAGTATATACCTCGATGTTTTTGGTCGTAATCAAAATTAAGCTGCTGAGGCTAAGCGTGGGGTTGGATCTGGTTGGGCAGTGTCATTGGGTTTTTCTATTACGAAATTCTCAACAACAGTCCGGAGTTTGGAATTGTGTCAGGTCTCCGCGTATTTTACGTAGAGGCATCTTAAAATGGGTTTACATTGAGCGATGGTATAACCGATCAAGACTCACTAAAACTACATCGACTGTAGTGTATTGTAATTACTTCTTGACTTTTTGGAGGAGCTCGATTGAGGTTAAGCTGTACGTGCCGCGGTTGGTTTGTAGGTGGGTGACCATAATTAATCTTAACAATCCCAACGTGTTGGAGAGCATGGTAAACCGGTCCCGATTGACGGATGTCGTCCGCTTCGGGGTGGGTGGAGGGGTCTGTCAGACTCTTACTGATTAAAACCACCCTTAGTGTTCCTTCACACTCAGGTCGGAGGCTCCGAGAGCCTATGCGTCTTCTGGAGCCCCCGACTGGTGCTGGCTCGCGTTGTGCGGACCTCGTCCGATCAAAAGGGGCCTATCCTAACATAGTTTGGAAAACGCTAGGCAGACAGACCTTTTGCTTTTGTGCCTGCCTACTCTAGAGAATTAGATGGATAGGTACTTATTCTTTGAGCTTAGGCACTTTATAAATTTGGACGTGTTACTTCAATACATTTCTGTGGAATCCTTCGGAGAATATAGACGTAGACGTAGTGATGGTAAGTTTTTTCTAATATTTAGATCTATTGCATTTGACGACAAAAAATAAAAGATTAATATGTAACGTTACGTTACCACCCGCAGTCACTGTTATCTACTGTAACTGTGGTCTTCATCATCATACATATACTTACCAACTATCCTCTCAAACGCATTTTAATTCCATAAAAAGCCCCGCACGTTTCTTTATGTGACAATCTTACTCTGACGCATTAAATTGAGTGAAGTCGTTGATGGCTTTTGTTAAAATCTTGGAGGATTGCCACCATGTCATATAAGTTGTAAAAGTATAAAAGTACCTACGTATATTGATCAAATAAATACTACTTAGTTATTATAAAAATAGTAAAGACCTTGTCTTGACTTACAAATAAAACGGGAATTGACTCCTGTCGCGACATAGTTCATTGCCATATCGTCCGTTACGCCAATAATATTCAACTTTGTACCTGACTTAGAAAATGTAGATCCGAATTATTACTACACACACATGTTGCTAGAAAATTGTTCAAACCGGCTACCACTAAGTACTTAGCCAACCGTCATTTAGTGCAATCACTGCGCAGTTTCGCTTTCCCACAACGGCTACGACGTAAAATGTCTGCGAGAAAAGTATATCTTTCGTTCATCAGTTTTTCAAGGCCTCGATCAGTCAAAAGTACCTATGACAGGTTGAATTAGTAATTCAACAAGACTTGTAAGTAAACAATTATGGCCTGATACAAATTACAATACAATGTGAAGTTTATGTTAATGTTTCAACGGTTTAACCCTAAAATGAAGAAAATGTAGCGTGTTCTATAGTAAGTCCGCGAAGAAGATATCGAGATGACCTAGACTCAGTCTCGCGAGGTATCTGTAGCTTAAACAATGACGTAGCTAAAGTTTTTAGCATCCAAACTAAGTACTATAAGAAGTTAAATGTCTTCCCCTACTTGGAGTCGGCACCCCTGGCAGCCACCACCGTGGCTAGGCCTTAGCTACGACACTTACTTCCACTGATCAAACGAATGGTGATAGTCCTTTGTCGAGTATATAATAGTACCTCTATAAATAGATCTCACAACTAAAAAAATCTTGTTTTGTATAATATGTTGAATTTAAAACGAAATCTAACGTCACATTAAAAAAAATATACCTACAAATATTTAATGTCAATTTACGACACTTCTAGCTTTTATTTTAAGTAAGTTTGGTTCCCGGTAACCCTGGCGATCCCTCATTTTACTTTGTTTTCCCTGTATCGATCGAAAGGAACCGTCACGCTATGGAATGTTGTATTTCTAGACAGAGATATTTATTTTAAATTACTAAATTAGTCTATATTTGCATATTAAAATTAATATAGTGTTAAGTTGGAACATGAAAAAGCTCAATCTAAATATAGGTACCATAGACATTAAAATAGATATCTGCCAATAAATTAAAATTTTAACAGAAAATATAATCGTTAGCACGGGTCGTTAGATAAAACCTTGAAGGAATCGTCTGGTCCTCTAAGGATAAAACATTCGAGACTTATAATGGTTACAGAATCTGGATTAATTATAACTTTATAACACAAAGAAAATGAGTGGACTGAGGACGTAGGTAGGTTTCTGGTACCAAACAACGGAAAATTTGCTATTGCGATCGGCACCCACTAACCAAACACCAAATTATAATAACTACATAATCCTATTATTGTATACATACTACTTACTTATTTACGTCAGCCAGGCTTCAGGCGAGAGGTAGGTATAATCTTGCAAGGATCTGGGAAGCTTTGCCCTAGGTCCGCTTACCATCCAGCTTGGTTGGCACCATTCACCCACATGGCCCATGTTTAGAGATGCCTAGCATCGGCAGGTATACCTAATGATTTAGATGATGATGGCATAGTCACAAAGCATGGGATATCTGTGAATATACGTACTACACTTTGATAAGAGAACCATTTACACAGTAGCAAGGAAGGTGCCTAACTGGTCTATGAAAAGAGGTCCTAGATAGTCCTTACTCGACACATAAATCTACTCTTATAACTTTTTACTAGTTGTATACTTAATAATTAATTTCACTTGTTCCAATTTTATAATATAAGTTAAGTATGCCGTGAAAAAAAATGGCACTTGTCAGTTTGCCGTACAAACGACATCACATTCTTCATTCATTGACATTGCGGCGCACATTTTGTGAGTCGCTGCGTGAACGCTAGGCCGAGTGGGGGCGGCCAAACCGGTGTCAGTTCGCAAACAGCCGAGGCCGTGAAAGATTGTGTTTCCGAACGCAACACGTTTTACGGGCGGTTACCGAACGTGAAAGAAATGTCATTTTACTCCAATATTTTTCGGCGGCCTACATAAATCCTGTGATTTTTCGAACGACATTGACTTCGTGATAATAGAAAGACAGTGAGACTGTGAATTTTATTTATTATCGCCGAATTCCGTTATGTAGACCGTGTGAGTTATTATTTTGTTGCGAAGTTATCGATGTTCAATGTGTTTTATTAGCCCAATTGCGTATCCCATTAACAAAATAAGTTTTAAATCGACATTCTGAGAAGTCTGTACTGTTTTAGTGTTTGAAACTGTGCGGTTACTCGCTTTCTTAATGAATTAAAGTTAAATAGTGTGACGAATCGCCGAGTTCTGTGACCTTATTCATGTAGAGTTCGCCTATCGAACATTAGTTATGACCTTCTAAATGAAGGATTCGTATCCTGATGAAATTATGCTCTGTTTCGTCCAAGGGTTTGGTGAGAGTGATCGCGGATTTAATAAGAATCGAGAATTTGATCGTAATGTGTCAGATGCTACGTTGAAGTATAAGAAACAGGGAAAGAGAGTGTCACTAGACTTGGAAAACACTGAGATTGAACAGCCTGTGGAGTTAAGGGCTAAGAAGTCGCAGGGACTTGTGTCTGGGAAATCTTTAAGGCTGTCCTCTGGAGGCCGCTTTCCAGACGTAAAGAGAAGTTTGAGTGATCGTTTCTCAGTCATCACTGATGCAGGAGGAAAGAGGCCAGCGAAAGGTCTCCTGACCATTAGAAAGACATGGTAATTATAAAATTTAGTTTCTGTTAGTAGTAAGATGTGAGAAAGTGAATATATTTAACACCAAATTTGGTTTAATGTTGCTTACATAATTTGAATTACATTCTATTAATTTAGAATTTAATTTCTTGATTTGGCTATTTATAATAAAATTGCAGCCATATCATATTTTATCATCAAAACAAGGCAAACTTCATTTATATAAGTTAGTGTATCAATCATTCATTTTTATAATACTTACTGCACACTGCAAATCAAAATTCTTTTATTAGTGCACAACAAAACATTCAACTAGACTTTAGTGACATGTAAAAGAGTTTTTAAAATACCTATTTACAGAATAATCAATTCCCATTTAAACAATTTCATTTCATGAAATTTTTAGATGCTATATATATATATATGAATCCCTATTTCCCTTGGCCATAACTTGAGAATTACTGTTTTTACATAGGTATGCTTTTTTTTTTAATTGTACTCCAACCTTTTTATTGCGGCAAGTGAATCCACAGGGCACAACTCTTATATTATAGATATGAAATTTTGGACACTGCGGGTGAAACCGTGGCGTGCAGCTAATGTTAAAGATATGAAATTTTGGATCTGGATATGAGTACAGTTATATATATTAATTATTATATTTGTTTAAGATACGGTTACAATATAAGATTTTTTTTATTGTAAAAGGAATATACAAATAGGTGATGATTTGACTTAAGTTCTATATTATTAATTGGTACTAAAATCACAAATAAAAAATGATGTCTCTAACATAAAATGTCTCATATAGAACCACTGCTATTCAAAATTGTGACAATATTGATGCAAATTAGATTTCCCACACAAAATCTTTATTTGTAGTATGATTTTTGGGAAGTAAATTTATTCTTGTTTCTTGGAAAAAATCCTGTATGTCACATTGGTTTGATTTGAATCTCACATAGGTATTTGTGGGTACTATAAGGGTGATGCCTTTCTTCTGCGCCTCATCTCAACCCTCACTCTGTGCTGTGCCACATGTTCACAGCATACATTTAACTATTGTATCTGCTTCGCACACTGTAAATGTTTTAAATTATTAGTGGCCTTGATAAAAAAGTCAGGATCATATCTTGTTCTTTGTTTGTCATCAAAGCCAAAATGTAAATGTAATGTAATTATATATTGACTTGTAGCTGTATCCATACAAATATTATAAATGCGAAAGTAACTCTGTTTGTTTGTATGTTTGTTACCTTTCCATGACTAAACGGCTGAACGGATCGTAATGAAATTTGGCAAGGAGATAGATTAGACTTGGAGAAGGACATAGGCTGCCTTTTGCCAAGCAGACAAAATCGTGGGCACCAGCCAGTGTTTTATAAATATTTTTTGTGCATACTTTAATATAGGCATGAATTTGAATTGCATGATAAGTATTTCTTTGTTTGCTATTAAAAAATATTGTTATGCTTATTGGTTTACATTATTATTTAATTTGATCTAGGTATTTATAATTCGATTGTAACTCCACTAGATTCGACAATTAATATTTTGTATAGAGATTAAATACAATCTCACTGCCTAATTTATATTATTAGTTAGGCGATTTTTGGACAGATTCTTAAGGCTTAGGTTCCATTGAAAGAATGTGTTGGGTAATTAATAGTTTCATTGATTTGGTATGTAATCAGAAATTCTATTAAGTTCATAGAATTCTTAAAACTAGGTGATTGATGTGTTCTAGATTGTTAGCTAATTAGTTTACAGCATTATGGGGCTATTATTGTAACAAAACAGTATTGAAAAATGTTCCATAGAAATTATACAAGTTAGCTTCTTATGCTTAAGACAAAATTAATTATAATTTCCTTCGAGAATGAGTATTACAGATAAATCGTTGAAAAGAATTAACGCATGCTTAGCGAACTCTAAAGTTATTATATTCAATGGAAAAAGAATACGGTCGCGAACAGGATTCGTACCTGCGCCTCCCGGATAAATACTCCAGTCGCTCTGACTACTAAACCATCTTGACCATTTATCCGGGAGGCGCATGTTCGAATCCTGTTCGCGACCATATACTGTTTCCATTTAATATAATAACTTTAGTGAGTATTTAATTTCACAAATAATTATTGCAGTGTTTGCATATGTATACATATAGTATAAAGTTATAAATTTTTGTGAAAAAAGAATACAGTCGCAATCAGGATTCGAACCTGCGTCCCCCGGATAAATGCTCCAAGCGCTCTTACCACTAAGCCATCTCGAACTCTGATCACCGCCGTGAATTCTTCCTCCACATTTTAATACGTCTTTTGGCAAAAAAAATAATTAATATCAGACTCAAAACTAATATGTATTTATTTCTGTTCCTTATCAGAATGGTTTGCTCTGCAAATAGATATTTCTAAATAATAGAACAGCCATTTAACAACTAATTTCTTACTACACATTTCATATGTATGGCTGCTACAAAATGCATGAAATTTTACATTGAGATTTTCAATTAATCTATTTATTATTTATTTATTGGGTGATATGGTCGCTAAGCAACAAAACCCATCAAATAAAAATATCAAAAAACTAGTATCCTGAAAGAAAGAGTCATGTCTCAATTTTTACTGTGTAGTTTGATTAAAATTAAATATAAAACTGAATAAATAAATCACACATCAAACATAGCTAAAGGTTTAAGTATGCATATAAAACATGTTAAGTACCTGCACTAACAAAAACCTCTGTTCAGAATTTTACCCTTTATGAGAACCCTTGTTTACTGAACATGACAACCCTTTCCCTCGTCATACTCAAGGTCAAGAACAGGCTTTTGTTTAATGTTCATGATTTGCACAATACAGACTGACAATGTCATTGCTGTATTTCATGTTGATGTTGTTTATTCCAGCCTTGGAATTTATTATTTTTAATAACATAACATCACGCCAGTATTCCCTGAGGGACTAGAGAGAGATGTAAACAGTTGTACACCCACATTTCAACATTACAGTATTATTACTCTAATGTGGTAATGAGCCTATTGTCATCTACCGGGCTTAATTTCCAAGCTGCTTGTGAGAATTTCGCAACAGAAAAACCCAACAATACTTCACTCAACCTGGGAATCGAACCTAGGACCTCACGCTCGGCATCCGCGCTCGCAATCACTAGACCAATAAGGCAGTAATTTTAAAATAGTAACAGAATTTTTAATAATTATACCTATACCTAATTACTTAATTTGAAATAACATTAGACTCTTTGACTCTTAGTAATATCTTAAGTTTTCGCGATCACTACACATTATAATAAAACAACTTTTAACTGGATTAATCACGTGTATTATTAGTTTTTGTTTTTCCTGACGTTTTGAACACTGCAGCGTTCGTGGACGCAGGAGGACTCTTATTCTTTTTCAACCGATTTTGACTTCTATTGCATTGGTGATATGACAAATGTTGCTTCAGCAAACAGTTCGTAAAGTCGAAATTGGTTATAGAAACTGTAAGTAAAGTTTGATATATGTAGTATGTTTTAATTAACAATATATTTATGTATATATATTAAAAAGACATGTTGGTTGTGCTGGGTGTAAATACTTAAAATTGCTTACTACTCAAAGTTTAGGGTTAAAAAATGTCTCTGGAAGGCAGATAAATTCCATATTTAAAGAAAAATTTCATGGAAAAAACCTATCATGGGCACATACTTAGTACAATTTGATGCCTAAATATAAAATATTTTTTGTATCATTTTATTGATCTTTAATACCTGTATATACCAAAATATTGAATTTAATTCTACTTAAAAACGTGAGCATGTTATAATCAAAGTTCTAAATTATATCTTACTTATCTTAACATGAGTATTATAACCAGATCCTTAATATTGGCAAAAATATTAAGATTATTTTATCAATATCTGTTAAGGAAATATGTTTTATGACAAGTGATTAGATAATCATAAGAAAACTGAGTTTATTGTGAACACCTGCAAGATAATTATATAATCAGATTATCTTGTAAAAGGTTAGATAAAGTTACATATAAATAAAAACAAAGTGACTAAACACCTGACAATAAAAAAATCAAGAGTTAATAACAAATATCTTGATTTTTGCAATCATCCTACCTAAAAGGTTTTCATAAGAAATATATAACTTGAACACTATGTATCACAATAAATAACATAGCGTGACGACTAGAATTACCAACACAATTAAACCTAAAGCCTCGTCAATTTGTTGATGGAGTTTTTTACAAGAAAACAGGACATTTTTGGAATTCATCTAATTACGAGCAAACACCGGCGCAATGTCGCAACTTTATGATAGATTCTTACCATGTGCTGTCGACCTACTTTGACCGGCAATACCAAAATAACCGGTACGTTAAGGCTAAGACAAATGGTTTCATAAACGCTCGCTTAATTATACGAACGACGCAATTCTGAATAACTTGACTCATCCACGTAAAAGAAAATTTAACGGGCCCTGACAGTACCATTTTTGCCTTAGATCTAATTCTGATTTTCAGTTAAACGTAACTGCTTGAACTCAAATAGTTTAAGGTTGACGTAAATAATGATTGCGCAAATAGTATTCGAGTTAACCATCAATTTATTTTTAGTCATCCAGAGTTTTGTTGAGCAACAAAACATGAGGAATCACTCCATTCGCTTATATTTATAGAAATATTCACTGGACCTTCTCAGCTGGATCTCACTTCACTGGGTAAAAGTCAAGTGGAAGACATCGTTGTTTATTAAACTTTCACTGCTTACGCGTAAATTGCGTTGAATCCTGATATGACTAATATACTCTGGCAAATATAAATGTCGTTTTGTTTTGACTTATTCTACCCATTTAATTGTGTAAGATTGATATCTGCTTACATTTCAAGACTTTAATAGAACATTAATTACTTGTTTGGACAGCAAAGACGATCACAGTTATTGTTTGTTACTACGTTAAGAATTTTGTTCTAAGATTCAGACATTCTAACAAAAGAAAGCGTCGACACTCCAGTCGATTCTAATTGTTTACTTAAAGTATTAACTTTCTAACTTATAATGTCAGTAATACTTCTTTAGTTATAGTCCCGGTCTAATAAAATTTACCATATTCCTTTCTTGAAGTACTTTGCCAAACAACCTTTGTCAATAGTTGAATTTGAATTAATGTCCTATAAGGATGATGTCATCGTTAACGTTGCAGAATAAAAGGAAGCACCTAATTTGTCGTAGGTGGCCTCTTCGACTAGCAATATCGCTGTCTCGATAGTTTAATTAGGTTATTAAGTGATATTTCATAGGTTTATGTTGATGACTACTATTATTAACTATTGCGTCATAAGTAAAGATAGTTTCTAGTGTTTTATTTGGTGAATGACTGCAGACGTGAAGATATTCTCAAACATTTAACTTTCAAGCAAAATAGTCTTTGTTGGACTTCAAGGATATAGAACAGCCACGAACACGTTTACAATCCATCTTCATTTATTTGAACTCCGGATTACAATATGTTAACCGTACACGTGCTAGACTTGCCTTTAAGTGGAGTTAACGCACGAAGTGTTGTTACAGCTTGCAGTTCGGACCACCACGCGAGGCAAGGAGCGTGACCATGTGTTCACACGAATATCATTCAGTACTATTTAGTGCAATATTTCGTTCCCATAATGGTCAGTTGTTAGTGAAAATGATTAATTAAAGATCACTTTATGATTATGTATCACGGAACTCCCCGTGATACATGATCAGTGATCTTTAATTAATCCTCATTTCTTTTCCACGGGAAATAAGATGTGTGTAGAATTTTGGTAACAAGAATAACATCAGTATTTTAGGTTCGGTTCAATTCGTTTCGTTACTCACGCGTTGAATATCGTCGAGATTACATGAAATTGGTTTATCCCCAAATCAATAATGTGGTACCGAAATAAGATGTGTACTTTGGCGGCTTACCGCTGAATCACTAAGGGAAGTTCCACCACACGACAATGAGTGTTTGTCATGTGTAATTTATTTGTCGGAAATAATTATCGTTATGAAAACGAGGTCTCTATTCTAAAGAAAACTATTTCTAAGTTATGCTGACCTCTTTGTGATGTTTTTGAATTTTTACAAATTGTACTTCAACCGGGATCATGACAGTATTTCCAACTTTATTTGAGGAAAGTCTTTATCAGCTATATTGAACCGGTATGTGGTAAATTCTGTAATGGAATAATCCTGTTACGGAAAATCGACATAAAAAGCGAAATTATAAATCAAAATAGCCGAACTTAGAATAATTGGATTAAAATTGTGAGGTTTCATTTTGACCTTGTTTTGTAAAACGTTCTCGAAAATTTTAAAGCGCTTCCTCAATTGGATTGTTTAGAAGACATCAAAACATTTGGTATTACGAGTTTATAAGCCAAACCGGCTTTATAAGTTGTACAGTTTTTGTTAAATCATCATTAATCATGTCCATGAACATACAGAGATGAAAGTCTAAAGGATTATATTAATATTTTAAGTTTTTTATCTAAAAATATACTGGCTGCCTGCATTTACTTACTTTTCTCTGCATATTAGTAATATCCATTAGTGCATACCTATTCTGTGCTCAATTAACCAAGTATTTTAATTGAGTTAGAAAAATAATGGGTATTTTTAGAGTTTTAAAGTTAGCATTTTGGTTCTGAACAAAAACGGTTGACTGTCCTCCCATTATTTTCAATACTTTACAGTCGTTAGATGGAGTCAGGCATGACATCTTTCGTGCGACGATCGCGCGATGTTTAGTCATCGGTCGTCACCGTCGCCATATAATGACGTCTTCTCACCAAATTTTGTTATACGTGACCATTTTCTCAAAGAATATGAAGCCAGTGCCAAGGCCATCGTACAAATACGTGACTAAATAACCTACTGAATTAAACATAACTATGTCGCGCCTGAGCTCTTTGATGTGACTGTACTACCCAATTTTGTCGGTTGTAACAATTTTCGTTATGTATTGTTTCCACTTATAGAGTTTATCTTCGTCGAGTATGGAAGTTGGCACGTTTCCAACGGTTGCTCTCTCGATTCCTGATTAAGTATCGCACGTGCTTAGCAACTTGCCTATTTACTTGTCTTATTTTCTTACTATAAATGTGGCGCCTTTAAATATACCGCAGACTGTTTGATTCTCGAGTACACCTTGAAGTATTTTTGGGATCATTGTGAACAATCCAATGCATTTTTCTAAATATTCTATAAATTCTCGGCATTTCCTCAATTGGAAAGAAACCCTGGTACTTTGGAAGGCTTGTCTGGAGACACAGGTCAAACACACAGAGGCCCCTGTGAGAGTTTTAATCTAAATTGAGTTGGGACACCAACCGGAGACTCTCCATGATTACACTATAGGAATGCAGCCATGGAGAGTTCCCGACAGATGTAGAACTATTGAGATTGGAAAATTACATTTTAAAAAAAAATGGGCTATTGCTGTGTCGTGCTACATGGAATAGATTTAAAATTCGGTTGCCGGAATTAAAAACGGCGTCTGCCTCTCAATAATAAAACTAAATATTCTTATTATTAGTAGTATTCTACAAATCTGTTTAGTGTTTAGACATTCGTGTTGATCGTTGTCTAGGCTTTAACTATCTAATTTTATTAGCTTGGCAGTAGTTGTATTACCGCGTGTTAACCATGAGTGCGTATAATAAGAATTACGGTCTCGCGTGGGAAACATTAGAAAATTCATGTTTTTAGAAATTCGTGTAAAAGGATCATTTACTCTAGGCGGGATTTATTAGGTTAACCGTCTAATTGCCTCGTTTAGCGATGGACCGTTGGTATAAGCCAATGCCCTTTTTGGTCCCAAGATTCAAGAACTTATTTTACAGGTTAATATTTTTTACCATCTGTTCTATTTTACGATTTATAAAATCATTTGTAATAGTGGCGGAAATTCTGAATTAAGATTTGGGTCTATTGATTTCGGCTAAAGTCATGTCCTTCCCTTTTAAAAGTTGCGTAATTTTGTTGTTTGTTCTAGACATTTCATAATACATCTCTTGTTCTTTTAAATTTATTTTATTATAAGTAAATTTTGATATTATTTTCACTTAGTAATATCTTAGGTTTTCGCGATCACTACACATTATAATAAAACAACTTTTAACCGGATTAATCGCGTGTATTACCTATTGGTTTTTGTTTTTCCTGACGTTTCGAACAATTTGCAGCGTTCGTGGTTGCAGGAGGACTCCTGTTTTATTATAATTATTTTTCACTTTTTAGTTTTTAAGTACATTTATGAAGGCGGTTTTTATTTTTTGTTATTATCCTTAGTTCCTTTTATTCACGGAAACTATATTCCTAGATGGAAACATTGCAGAATAAGATTTCCAGTACAGTAGGTGATATACTTACTTCTGAAGACTGATTATCTTAATTTAACTGTACTTAAAAAACAGAAGATATTAATAGGTACTTTTTTTTAAAAGCGTTAAACGTGGCCTTTCTATCCGAATACCAATACAAAGAACTATGTGGAAGATATATAATCTAGATGTTTCTTTTTTATAGTTGTATCTATTACCAAAACTCGAAGTCAGTGGACTAGTGTGTTTTATACAGCTTTCCTAATATACATATGTCAGACCAGAGAGTGATTTCTTGGGTATTGTATATAACGCAATCCTGGAACTCCCTGACCTGTAAAACTGGAACCCTGAGTACACTAATCCTTGTAGGAAAAATAACAAATTGGCTTTGATTACAGCGCTCTAATTAGCCCGAATGCGAAGTAAATCTATCCTAGAAAGAATGGTTAAGACGGTTTTAGTTTAAGCCGTGCCAAAATCTGAAGTCGGTTAGACGTGGCAAGAACTCGTTTACAGCATGTAGTGATAGTATTTGATGTATATTGTTTATATTCTGTTGAGAGTAAATACTACTGCAGTCGATACGAGATATGAGCACTTGAAATGAGCAATAAAGTATTAGTAATAGCAATGGCCGATGAATCTATCTTTTACGACCACCATTAGTACAACATTACCTTCGCTTGTATATTACCACTTGTAATGATGATGGAATATAATTCAGATAATGATAAAATCTTGTAAAGAATAGTGAGTCAGTGAGTTTACTGAAAATGCATGGTGTTCCTGATGCTCGTACCTATCCAAATGATGAAAGTTTTTGAAGGGAATTGAAAAAAGAGCAAGTTGATGTATTTTAGTGTTGAGCAAGCTGGCTCATGTACAAGTATGCCCGAACAACACTTCAGGATCCAAAAACAAAAGAAGATGCCCAAAAAGACCTGATTGCAATAATGCCTTACAGGATCGTGTTTCGTTTATATCCCTATAAAGGTATCTTCTGACAATGAAGAGTTCGGGTGAAGCTATTGTACCTAGTTCCTGGTTAATAAAAACCAGATGTCTTGGTTAATTTTCGCTATAATATGCTGATAAATGATTCTTCTTACTAATGAATTAATAACAGATATGACACAGGCCTTGTGAAATCTATTATAAACATAAAGTGATTCAGAATGAGTAATGTTTCTATTTCTATCGCATAATAATCAAAAAAATCTGTAAGTATGTGATCTCTTTTGTTATTTGAGGTCTTTATGAGTCGGGGTCTTCTAAAATGTGTTGTGGTCACGTTTTTAGTTCAACCTTTATTCTTTACTTTCAAGGTCCGCCTAAGTCTGAGTCCTCTCCTTAAAATACTCTGCAAGTAACACAATGCCCAATGTCAACACTGGGCGTTTGGTTTACCATCTTACAACTGTCGGCAACGCCCTCCAGTATGGTATAGGAATTAACATTGATAAGGCTGTGCGACCAATATTTTGCAGATGTGGGCGTCTTAAGGCGTCCTACGACCTACGGACGTCATCACTCTTACACCAATAGCTATAGGCATACAAGAACATTTTTGTTCTTTGAATCCATCCTTGAACTTTCAAAATGTTTACTGCTCAGTAGAGCAAGAAAGTTTTTGTCTACTTATTAAAGGGAAGGTTACACATTTATCTTGCTTGATAGGAAAAACAGAAAAATATATTATTTCTACGTAGTTAATGACATGCATATTTGGGTGTCCGTACAAATCATTACCTTAGCATTCGTATTCGTAACGTGTTCGTTGAAGTGTGCGGGCCCTATGTGTCTTTTGAATGGAAGTAATCGAAGTAGTAAAAAGCTTTTAAAGTCTAATGTATTATATTCTGTAGTCGTATCTTTGACGAACTTGAACTTGTTCATGTTCTCATTAAATCTATATATATAAAGTAAGAAACTGACTGGCTGACTGATTCACTGACTGACTGATCGATCAACTCACAGCTGAAACCGCTGGGTTTAGAAGCATGAACGCCTTATTCGCTTTCATTGTTTATTTTCGTGGGTTTACAATTAGATCAAACTGTTTCATCTAATCAATATAAATAACGCATCTATTAAATATTAATTAGCGCGTTAATTGACACTCAAAGAGAAAATACATCAAAGTCGCCCAAATATGTTACGGTTGACGTCACCTGGACAGCCCAGACAGACTTCTCAAATCACCACTTGTTCCCAATCAAAGGTATTAGAGTTGGCCTAATTGAATAAACTTATTGGATCGTCCTATATTGCCGCATTAGCGATCCCTACGTTTCTTCGAATTGTTTAACGTTATGAGGGTGTTTAATATGATTTTCTTTTTCCTACATATCAAGGTCAAATAATTTCCACACAAGTTCAGTTCCCACGTCGCGTATTGTTTGCACTGCTCGTCGAAGTTGGCATATGCGACACAACAGATGGCACACGTATTCGACGTCACCTCTAAAACTTTATTATGGCAGAAATATAATATTAGGTACTAATACTATATCTATCTAGTCACATTATTGGCGTTTCGCAGACGTCTAGTCTAAGCAGTTGATAATATTCTGCAATTATCATAGTCGATAAACGAAATGAAACGCTTAACACTGCTAATTCTTTATTCTGTTACAATCGATTAGAACGTCAAACGGAATTTAAATATTGTTTACCAAGAATGAGGAATTGGAGGGACTTCTTTATAGTACCTGAAATTATTACAATTAATTATGTCAGGTCAGAATAAAATGTCAGGAGCCGAAAAAGTGGAAGTGAAGTAATAATACATCGCGTAAAGTTAAGCGGATTAACATACCTTACAAATCCGCCTAAAGGTGAAAAGGCCTTGTCGTTCAAAGGCACAAGGATAGGTGAAGAGCGCAAACCTTGTGGCAACTTAATGAAGTATTTCACACTGCTTGGAATCAAAACACCTGTAGAAAAGAACAAAATAAGGGGAGATCTACCGAAACTAACACATGAGATTCATTTAAATATTCTGAATGGTCTAACCGTTTGCGTCATATCTGTATTTGCGTAAGAGTGACTGCATGTTCGGGTTCTGCATATTGGACAATACCACGATGGCACATGGCTGTGAATTAGTCAAGCACATAGTGATTATAATATTTGAAAAAGATCATGACTTCAATAACAACACGTCATAGTTACGTCGGATCTTTTATTATAAACACAAATTTTAATGTTTTTGTCGACAAATGCAATCGCAAAAGGTCAACTTATCATAAAAAACATAGCGTCACGGCTGTAGTATCCGAAGATTTAGTCAGAGGTGTATTCGCCTGCTGTTATACACATACAGCAGTTGCGTATATTGTCATCTATCATCTACGATCCGAAACTATGAGTTGTTACTGAGAATTTCCTAACAAAAATTCCAACAACATTGACCGTTGACTGAATGACTGATCTTCGGTGGACTGAAATTATGCTCAAGAGCTCAAGACTAGATCAGATAACCAATTTGAAAAATTTACAAAAGTTCTGGTTAAACTTGTACAAATAAAATATATAAAAAAAAAACTTTTATTGCAACAAGACCATACATAACATAAGTTGTCATAAAAACAGTTCCATAAGTACAAATCACAGTGAACACTAAACTAGGCTGAGCCTGTATCTTAGACGTAACTTACGTACTTCCCTTGAAATAACACACAAACATGTACACTATACGTTTTTAAAGTTAATATGTAAAGATACATATGAATTGGATATTACCTTCTTGTTCCTTTCGTTGCCTTGTTGTCTATCGTAGTCAAAATAATCTTCAGCGTCCCCCCGTTCATCATATGTTGATCCTCGTAGACCAATCACTTTCTCATGCGGGTTCTCGATGTTTTCCATAGATTGGGGCCCAATACGAACTGATGATGTCGGTTCGTTAACATTCGGGTCGATGGTCACATAATTAAGTGGTAGCATTCTCTAAAATCACGGATACACTAAAAAAGTTTTAGTTTATAATAAGAAAAGAAAAGGAACACTATCTCTTTTTTAAACTTACATTTTCTATATAGAGAATCTTTAAGAATACCAATATTGTAATTCCGATTAACTTCATGATAGTTGCAGTAACTTGCTGCCAATGAAGTGATCACGATGGTCAACCTAGTTCTTCTATAGTTTATAAACACAGATTCAAGTTTCTTTGCATTTGAGAAGTTTTCTTTAAACATAGCGTTTTGTTTTGAAACTGTGTTTTAATAAACCAGAAATAACTTTAGCATGTGGAACGAATTTGTAGTTGAATTATAATAGACAGTACTATCAGTTGTTTAGAGTTAGCTATGGAAGACGGTTGCAGAGTAAGTTTGTATAGAAAAATATAATTCCGTATTATAACATTTCTAACGCGTAGAAGCGTGACATGTGCTTTGCTTCTCATGAGAAGTTCACAAACAACTTGATGACAACTCTTGAAGGCCAAGGTCTAGCTCGGAATATTTCTTGGAAATTTATTGATTATATAGTCTTTGATTGGATTTTATAGCTGTTATCGTTAATTGATTTTATTATTTTGTTGAGTCGTTGCAACGAATTTTACTTAGAAATAATTTTGCAGACAATAGTTTTGATAATAATCTGTACTATACATATGTGCGTGGATGAGTTTGTCTTTGAAATATCTAATTAACTGCGAAATAAAGACTTAAGAGGCCAATTGTGGTCGTTGCTCTTTTATTGACATAAACATTACGAAATTAGACAATATTTGATTAGGTTCAAGTAGTTTAACAGATTTTTTCTTCGAAATTATTTAAATTAGAAGAAAAAAAAACGTAAATTAGGATACCCTTGGCATTTTGCCCTATGTCCAGAGTGATTAAAAATAATTTCTTATAGAGCTTCCATGAAACATAAGATATTTACAGTCTACTTGTTTTTATTAACTAGGCATTGAAATTAAGCAGTTACTAGAATTGGTTTCTAAAATACTTCAGGAATACTTACGCGTTATTATATTGAGTGGTATTAGATTTTAGGAAATGAATATGATTTATTGGCAGGGTTTCATCATACCAGTTGTATATACTCGTGTTTCTAATAGAGTACGTGGAATAATATCGGCAGACTGTCGGGCGCCTACAGATCATAGTTTATTTTTGTTCTGCCAGCGTTCGTTTCTTTATTGGGTTTATCTAGTTAAACCCTTATCCTCTTTGTTTTTATTTCTACATGGTAATCGTAGATCCTCCTTAACTTATAACAATCAAAGATACATACATATTTTTACATTACATATTTTTTTTAACGTATCTTTTGCAGTGTTCGACGAAGTACTACTTTTTATCCCAAGATATGATATTCCCATTGGATGTATGACGATGGATTGAAAGAGAAATTATTTTATCAACACGCTTTATGAGCATCATAAGGTTTTGTACCTGTTTTCTGAATATTGAAAATCTTATCAAGGAAAAGAGATCTTTCCTATTTTCCTCCTTGATTTATTTCCGACGAGATGTTTTTTCCTCACAAGGTTAATATGCAGGAATAACATGACAGGAAAAAATCCCCAATGCCACTAAATGAAAAGAAATATTTTGACTTATTTGATCGCATAATTAATGTCCAAATTACTGTCCAGTGGGCCTTTCCAAAGTGTAAGAACACGTCATATAATGACTTATTTACGAATAGCTTTAGCAATTTCTCGCGTTCCTTGGCTAAGTACGACACAATAAAATATATTCTCTCCTTGAATTTGAGAGGACATCTTGTTTGCCCTTCCTAGTCCCTTGAAGCGCTCTAGCTAATCAACTTAATGGAGCAAGGCAAATATTAATATTCAAGATTTGTGTCTGTGGAATATTTACTGACATTGTCTTATTTTATCCATAATGTTGTACATTTGAACTTAATTTATTTTGACCTCCATGAGTGAGGTACTTAATCTATTCATTCATTTCTATCGTTTCATGAATCGTACGTATTGATTTGTTTTTATACAAATGTTTGTGCTAAGTTCCGCCAGAATGGTTTTTATTGTTCATAACTGGCCTAGCGGATGTATTTTTATTATTGCGATTATGTTCTACACGTCCTTGGATTAATGACACAACTGGTGTTCATTACATAGAAATGAATCCAAAAGTACCTATCATCCATTAAATGATGACTATTGCGTTTCAAAATGTTGTTTCTACAATTGTAATTTGCCGTAATTGTGGGCCAGTCGTCTGCGCATTATGTAAAAGGTAAACAACTACGTAATATAATCAGCGGATACTAGGGTTTTGCTAAATTTTATTGTCCACAAAATATTCTTTTGTATTTTAACGTCGTTATTTGTACAAATGTATGTACATGTATTCGTAATGTCATAGTACTTTATTGCACAGACGGAAAGGTTGTGTGTAGGTTAGAGTCTGAGTTTTATGATATTAAATCTCAATCTGATAGTATCTTCGTTGTTTTAAAAGTGAAAAGTATTTCTTCAAAATATTTGCTTGCATTATTGGTACGACCACGTGCGTTGTAGTAACTCTTATGTTGATGAGACAAGTGATTGTTCCAATAATAATAGTGTTTGGACTTACTTTCATTGTTCTCAAATGGCAATAGGTTCATAAGGTGTGGGTGCTTTGTAAGTTTCGTCAGTAGTGTTTGTATTGTCAACAGTTGCTGTGGTGTCTTGTTTAACACGCCGTAAATTATGGTCAGAAAAAAGATAACTAGAAAGATTAGACACCATCCTTCTTATATTGTGGCTACACAGGCAACTTCCTTAAGACGTAGGAGCTACAGATACAAAAGGTATGATCGGTGTGCTTATTTGAATTTGGTACCAACCATGTTTCTTTACAAATCATATATTTTAAAGTCATATCAATCGTCAGCGATAAAGTTGAGAGTGCTGATGAGTACTAAGATGTTTAGTTTGACATTAGAATATTGTTTCTTTACAATCTATTGCAGCTGTTGTTTTTATTGTATGTAAAATATCAATAAGGAGTTCATGAACGGCTTATCATTTCGTTTCGCCGTTGTTTTGACCCCGATATTGAGTTCATATCCTTTGTTTTATGTTACTTCATACTTATTTTGGGTGCGGATAGTGTTATCAGATGTCCTGGTTCCTAAAGGTTCTAACATTTTACGAGAATGTAGTTGGAGCGCATTTCCAGATGACTTACTTTTATATCCCAACCGAAATGGTGATTTTAATCTAGCGAGCGAACAGTCCCTCGAACGCTTTTCCAGCGAGTAATTCCAATATCAGAATATATGTTGGGATGAAATCTTTAGAAATAGGCAAAGAATGGCCCTCAAGCTGTATACAATAAAAACTAATCACAATTTTGATGCAATTACAAACACGACATTGTTTATACAGATATCATTAAAATATGTCAACAAATAAAAACTTTGCTTGCAATGTTCACATTGATATTTAAAAGCAGGAGAGCTCGGCCATGTTTTTATTTGTCATTCTCCTTCGTCCAACTGTAAAAAATTTTACTTGAACTTTTTTATTTTATAAGACCCCTTAAATAGTGGATTAATTGTCACCATCTCTGTTTTAAGAGATTAACATAATGAATGTAACTATTCCTGACTTTTAATACCACGTGTTGTGTCCATTCTTCAAGCCTCACTGACCGAATTTTTATTTGTTTCAGGTCAACCGGCAATTTTGCGTCTGGCGCGGCGGGTGGCGGGTGCGGGGCCGCGCGCTCCGCCCCCGCCACCCCGCTGCAGCTTGAACCTCATCCCCGCTCCACTAAACATGAGAAGTAAGTACCTTCCTCTTGATAAAGCCATATTTTCTTTATTTAGGCTATCGCGGGAATTATAACTGTTAGAAATATATAAAATCTACTTGTGACAAGAGCAATGTCTCCAAACATTTCCCTTCCTGGTGGAATAACAAAGCTCTGAAGAATAATAGAGCCCGTGTTACCGTTGTAGAAAACTAGTTTAATGTTATTGACCCGCTCGTATAGTACATATTACTACTTACTAGCCTAAAAGCGAAATTTTTAACGAAACTTAGCATGTCTAAATAAATGAAAATATTTAGATTACTTCAATGGAGCGTTAACATGGAAATAAAATAGAATTTAAAGTTATAATGTAGGTTACAGCTAATTTTGCACTTTTAACTTTAACAAACTGGAATACCTGCTTCTAGAAACTGTTAAAAATGTATGGCTTTAATCCACGACTGCTCTTGCAGAGAAAAAGCTCGGTGTGGTACTAGTGCCTATAACTGTCTTTGAAACCGCGGAAGTGGTTTAAAATACAGCAGATTGCAACACAAATGCGCAGCATTAAAACTCGATTATTTGGCAACACACTAATACTGGTAATTGAGAAAACCAAAATCTTATGACACTGTCGCCGTTCTATTGAAGCTAAATATTTTTGGCTTAATGTTTAGAACATAATTAATTGAATATAATGTTTTAGTAACGGATTGAAGTTTGGTCCTTCAAACCTTTTTTGTTTTTAAAGAGCATGAACGATACGGACTATAATGAGCAGTTGAAAAGACCGTAGCGAAATGACTATTAGACTCGATTTCGAAAGATCTATAGAATCTAGCTTTCGTTGAAGGTTTATTCACAGCATTTTTTAACCAATAAACCATAAAAAATCGACTATCCAATATCAGGTGGCAGACTTCTTCCGGCTAATATGTTATAAAAGGTTGAATTTATTACAAAATATTCTTACTAAGTGCAAAACAACTATTTTTATTCTTATTTCAAAAATATGTTAACAATACAATAGAAAAATTCATTAATATACATAAATAGGCCGTCCTAAGAAGAGAATTTCGAAATATATGTAGTTTGACGTCAGGGTTCCATTAGGAGTATACCAGAAAATCTACAAATCCAACTCCTTTACGACAATAAGGTATCTTTTCAAGATAAATCGTTGAAAAGCATTAACGCATGCTTAGCGAACTCTAAAGTTATTATATTAAATGGAAAAAGAATACGGTCGCGAACAGAATTCGAACCTGCGCCTCCCGGATAAATACTCCAGTCGCTCTGACTGACTAAGCCATCTCGACCTCTACTCACCACCGCGAATTCTTCTTCCATATTTTAACATGTCTTATGGCGACGTCATTGCTATCAATTCAGTCCCTATAAATAAGGTATTTTTTGTTGTTACCTACCATACTAGGACCCAGAGTTCGTCCGAAGACTGTACGCCAGCAGCTGTTCTTCCAAATGTCATTATACTTGATTAGCGGAGTGCAATGCTGTACCACTACCTTCTCCTTACCTTAATTTCACGTTTTAAGTCTATTTAGTGACTGATGATTGGTTTCGTAGTGTAGTAGTAATATGTGTCTGTAAACGCACCTATGATTCATGCGAAGTTCCTAGTGTGGGACAATCTATCAATATACAAATAAATAAAATTGAAGTGTCTGTTTGTAATGTCAAAATAATTGTATTTTTTAAGCTATTACAGTTATTTGCACGACACCTATGCCTAAAAATCAGTTTTTAAATTTTTTGTATGTCTGTCTGGTTTCTGTCAGTCTGTTTGCTTGTTCCGGCTAATCTTCGAAATGGCTGGACCGATTGTGATAAGATTTTGATGGCAGGTAGCTGACGATATAAGGAGTAACTTAGGCTAATTATAATATAATTATACGCAGGTGAAACTGCGGGGCACAGCTATAAATTTAAAATAAAAAATAAAAAAATTGTACGCATGATTTTCAGTAACCCACCTGTCGCATTTATCAGTCGCAATTTATCTATGAGATTATTGAGTGATAGCGATCGTTCTCCACATAAAAGGTCACTAATCAGTTGTGTTTACGTCGCCAAATCAACTAGTGTGTGTTGTTATTCGCGAATGTTATTGTTTTGTATAAGAACGTATTGTTTGGATATTTGGTCTTTTAATCCGCGTGCCTATTATAATGGGTCATGAAATTAGTGTGTGTTGATAAACGATGTGTTTTTGTGCGAGTTTTGGATATGTTGCTCTCGAATGAGGAAATGAATGGCCGTTCCGCTTTGAGACTTATTAGACTCGTTAATTATGTTACTGGTAGAAAGAGGTAACTATTTCCACCTTTGATGATTTTAAATATATTGGTCTAATTAAATAAAAACGTAGTCAAATATCTTATATCTATTGGATAAACAAAGTATTGTTCAAGCCGACATTATGGAGGAGACAGATGGTAACGTTATTATCTCCACGATATTAACTTTTTGGATAAACCATAGGTAAAGTATACATAGATTACTACTGAAATATTCTGCAGACTTGGTCATACTGATATGAATATTTGATGATATAGAAATGGAAACAATGATAAACGGAAACGCGAAATTACTTCTATATTTAAATTCTAGCGACCTGCCCAGGCTCCGTACGGGTAGCACCAATTATTATTGTTGAAATAAAATATAGCCTATGTTACTCGGCGCCAATATAGCTTACTAATAGAGAAATAATTTTTAAAATCGCTTCAGTCGTTTTTGAGTTAAATCCTTACAAACAAACAAAAAATCTAATAAATCCTCTTTCTAAAATTAGTATAGACAAAAATCTTATCTTTCCTCTTTATAATATTAGTATAGATATTGTAAATAGTGTTTCGATTACGAATAGACCAATTATTTGTGTGTCTGATATGTCCTTCACGACACAACATTTAACGTACCAAATGTTAGCAGACATGAAGGACCAACAGCAAGATATTTGTATATTATTTATTTAAAAAACAAGAAGTAAAACCGATTTATTCAAATGTTATCATTCCTGGACCACTTTATACCCAAGTTAATTTCAATAGATTTGGTAATATGCAAAAAAATATAGGTAATATCACGGAACTTAAAAAATAGAAAGAAAGAAATAAAGAAAAAGTTTTTATTTTCACGCGCCATCTGACGCACACACTTGTACATATCTATACAATTTATTAAAGAACGATATGTAACTAAAACACATTAAAACCTTTGCTATAATTACCTGAAACTAATTAATTTAAGCACAGGAAAAATCATGATATTATTATGTATACCCATAAGTAAGTATAATAAACTAAACTAAAAATTATGAACAATATTTAATCTATGGGCCATAATCCTACACTTATTCTAACCTAACCTAAGATTACACAAACGTCACATTGCAAAAATAAAGCTTAAATGTTATTCAAATTAAGATCTAAAACAGTTAAACAATAGGCTTATTCTTAATTTTTAAACATGGTGCTGGCTGTTGTGCGTCCTATGTGCGTAAAAACTAAGGTATATGTGCGTAAATACGGACGGAGCGTCGCGTACGACATGTGAGAAGCAAGCCTAGTCATCAAATTTCGCTTGTCATACACGAGCTAAACGCATACAAATACTTAAAACTCATGCCAGTACGCTGCGTGTAATCTTGTCGTTTATGACAAGGCAAGGTTACATCCGTATTTTTTCCAATTCCGTGGGTAATGTTATGAAAATATTTGTTATTTTTATTAAATAATCTAGTCAGTAATTATTATGAGAATCTAATATCGAAATAAAAATTAAAGGCTCTATCAATATTAATTATGTTCGTTTATCAAGTTCAATGTTTTTTCCGACTGGCTATACTGGTCTTTCGTGTATGTGGACCAATTTGCGCATCGGACATAACAAGGTGTTATCAAAACTCAAATACATTGTGATGGGTGGTGATTCATCGATATCACTGCCAAACTTATCTCTTAAGTCAATTAATATTATTTACTAGCTGTCCCACCCCAGCTCTGCAAGATTACAGCTTTCGGAGACACAATTGCTTTTTACCTACCTCGTGAAGGTCATACCAAATATTCAAAACACTCAATACGATTTGGAAAATGGCCCTATATTGGCCACTTCATTACTCTTGGAACACACAGCCTGAATGTTTGAATTTGAATTTGATGCAGAGGAAAGAATTGTACCGATTAACTTAGTACTACTTAATTGCAGCAACATCTTAAGTATAATTTAAATAAATGACTAGGTCTGATTTTGCGATCATTAGGTAGGTGTTCGTGTATATATGATCATTGGTACCGAGAAAGAGCGATTACTATAAAGTTTTAAATTGTGATTAAGTCTTTTAGCACTTTAAGCCGCCCGAGATCTCTTAGATTAAATCTATAATTCCAGTAATAAAGTAGGTGTAAACCACATATTCATATTCATAGACGTAAGTAAAAGTACTAAGCAATTTGGTATCTATTTTATTAGAAGATCTAATAGCTTCCCAGACTCTAACAAAAAGGAAACGTCTCACGTATTAGCATACCCCGACTCCTAAACTAGGTTTATGCCCCTATGTCATAGGAGACAGCATTATATTTGTCGTAAAAATCTCGTAACAGCGTGCGATCGGTATCTGTTAGCTTCGCATGTTGATTTTGGTAATCTTCCTCTACTCTGTTATAGTTTAGATTATGTAGAGAAGGTAAAATATCCTGTTATTGCTTTGAAATAAATATGTGTCACGGTCTCTCCTAACTGAGGATCCACTGTCAAAATGCCATCCAGCACATTGTTGAAACAAAGGTCTTAACCAATTGCTAGCCCAAGAACTGTATGGCCAACATGGACTGGATTTCACCCATAATTAAAGAATTATGGGTGAAATCCAGTCTGACCTATGAGATCACTGTGGTGATAATAATAATGAGTTATATTAGTTACGAGTATGTTTGATTAGTTACTACGTCAGATGGGGGTTATCGGCGGATATTCTCGATAATATAATAGTTTGACGTCAACTTATACACTACACATGTCTGAATATTTATAAAGATACGCTTTGTGACGAGAAAAACATACGTTTCTAGAATAACATTCTTCGTAGCATTAGGTGTATTATTCGTAACGAAAGAGGCTGTGTTATTTTAAATGGTAAATTAAAGCTAGTGAAAATAGAATGGGGCTATTGGTTTCAAAAATCAAACTCATTTATCTAAACTAGGCTCAGATTAGCTCGTTCTAAACTTCTAACATTTGTAGACACGCACCGAAATTAAATAACTCCACCCTTCACCGCTTCTTTAAGCACACGGTTTAATTGTGCTACTAGACGGTCGCCTTTTTATTTGAGAATTGCAGTTAAACCTAGTTGTCTTACTCTGAATTAACTCCCTTCCGTTTTCATCCAGAATTTCGTGTTGAATGGGATTCCAACGAATTTTATGTTTTATACGAGACTGCCGGTACCATGTGCTCTCGGGAAGCATAGCGCGGTCTGATGTGTAAACAATGGACGCCCTGCAAATTATTAAGCCAGATAAATAAATCGATTTGTACAATCTGTAGATTAGAAGCCCATGTTCCATCTACAAGTGAGACCTTCGTATCATGAAAATATTGTTTGTATAAATTATTTACTAAACATAGGTGTTCGTCCTTGACAACATTTATTTAACAGATATTTTTCAAATGATTAGATAGTGTGAAACTTCCTTGACGTTAGAACATAAAGCGACAAATATTAAAAAGAAATAGATACAGGTAGGGTTAGGAAATTTAATGAAAATAAACTGTGGCAATTAGATGCTTTGGAAACAAAATATTCATATTAGAATCAAGGATTATGTAAATTATAGAAGTGCAGGATTAATAATTTCTATAAAAACTTCTTCTGGGTCTAAGCTCTCATCATAAGTCCATTAAAAGATGAAAGATTCATAGCTGACATGTTTGCTTTGAACTGATTTAGTTTGAGATACACTGAGAATGATGTCTTTCTATATTCCAATTTGTTGGTTTTGGCATAACAGCGAGAAATTCGTTTACCACATCTTTTTATATCAGTGTTCATCGTGTCGACCCGGGGATGGCATAATGACAGTAGGTACCTTTGTAAACACAGATTTACAGGAAAGTGCTGCAATTGCATAAACGTGACTTTAGGCTTATACGAAAATATGACCAAACAAAATTCAAACCTGTAATTTTAGGTACGCTGTGTAAAAACAACAACATTAATGATTAGCCCAATTAGTAAGGACTATGTACCATCCAGTAAATGAGAATTAACCTTGCTGGATTAGGATTAAATGTAGTATTGTTTGTACAAAGTACGTGTTGGTGTCACGTGTGAACAGCAATACAGTTGTTGAGCCCATTTGTCCAATCAACGCAGATAATATTGATGTTCCCGGTTTGCCCTCGTTTCGCGCGAACTGCTGTAGCGATAGCAAAACAGTTATTTCGTTGTACTTCACTATCTTGTGGATTTATTCCTCTGTTGAATCAATGTTTATCAAACGCTTAGGTGGTTCCGTTCAGCAGTTGTGAGATAATCTTGGCTTAAAAATGCTAAGTCAAAGTTTATGGCTCGGAACTGCATTCAATTACTTAAAAAAAATGGGTGAGACTAAGGATTCTACAGTTCTGTATCGAAGCTTGAAATTATTTTCTTATTACTGTTGCCGTTCTTGTTTCTTTACATCGTCATCTATCCGGGCCGCCAAATCGATTCGGAAGGATGCGACAAACAGAATAATAATGTCAGCAGCGTCGCCTTCAGCTCGTGTATGCTAATCTACTGGTATTTTTAATTGAAGTGGTCTGTGATAGAGAACTTTCAGATGTATCATAATATTAATTTTAAAATTTTGTTCTATTTGTTCTCTATTAATTTTCTCATTTGGGTCAATTATTGGTCTTTTGAATTCATCATCATACAATAGGCATGATGACAGTATTATAGAACCAAAGAATAAATGGTTTTAGAGGTAAATATAGACACAAAGGATTCTAAAAATATACCTAGTTTTATTCACGCCTCAGTCAAATGTCAATGATCGCCGTACAATATGGCTTTAACTTATGTCAAATATGCTGAGCCATGACGTCAAAACGGCGCCATGACACCCAGCAGGGTTTTCGCGGTTAAACCAAATTAGATAGATGAAAATGCAATAATTTGCGTTGAATCTTAGTTTATTACAGAAATAATGTGTTTTTCGGATATAGTAGACGTGTACCTACATCATAAAAAGAGATTTCAACATCTGTCATCATGCCTATTATTTTACGTCTGTAATATAATTTGTAAGAATTCCAGTTCTTACAGATATTAATATTAATACATGAACAAGCTGCCTCGTTGGTCTAGTGGTCCCAAGCGGGACTGCTGAGCATGAGGTCTTGGGATCGATTCCCAGGGCGGGCAAACTGTTATTTGGTTTTTCTGAATTTCTCAGTAGCAGCCCGGAGCTTGGAATCGGGCCCGGTAGATGGCCATAGGCTCACCAGACCACCTAATACATGGGACTTAGTAACAGCACTGGTGAAATTTGGGTGTACAATTGTGTACACCTCTGCCTATCCCCCTGGAGAATATAGGCGTGATGCTATGTATGTATGAACAAGCTTAAATAACTTAATATACAGTAAAAAAAAAACATTTGTCTTCGGGATAGGTAGAGATGACGAGAATATTATTATGTAGTTCTTATCCCGTTAATGTTATAGATTCCTTAGTACAGTGAGAACTTATCCTGTAAGACTTGTTATGATGACGTGTTTCACAGTATTTACCTCTTTAGTATTGCTATCAAACAAGCACTGTCGTATTTATAGAGTCACACTTTTAAACAATAACGCCCATGACTGAATCATGTTCTGTGAGATATCATAGCATTTTAATAGAAATTCTTAGGTTTTATAATCTATTGTCTTCTGTCCGTACCTTGCTTGTTTATAAACATTGTCGCTTTACTTGCTTGCAAACATTATATTTCCAGTCAGTGAATTCTCGCGTAGCAGTCGCACTGTACCGCTCCGCCGTGGACCAAGTGAATGGGGGCTCAGGTGATTCGAGTCTTCCGATCATACGATTCTAGTGTTTCCTTTCTCTCGGCTCTTATCGATGTCAATAACACCCGTTCTCACTACAAGTGAGCATGTCGCCCGATATATTTCGTTATAATACTTCAATGTTCCGATTTGCAAGGTCGTTGGACTTGAACGCGTAATTGAGTTGAACTTTCCCGGAACTCTATACGGACCTCCCAAGATATTATCACATTTAAAAGTTTTTTTATAAAACTCTTAAACAACCTTATGAGAAACACTGTACGGGCTTGTAATAATATTGTGTTTTGGTTTACTCGTAACTCTCCTATCTTATCGTGGCGATAAATTAGTTCGTACTCGATACACAATCGATATTATAACTAGATACGTTTATGTATAACTGTTTTCAACAGTTATTCTCGCGAGCGCGGACAGGCCGCTACATCGGTGTCTTGTTACGCGGTTTTTAATTCTTAATTATTTATTCCACGTTCGTAAATCTGTGTTAACTCTTTTTGTGTGTCCAAAACCAAAGGAAACAAAAAGTGTGTGTTGTGTGTGCAAAGATTAAAACCGGTTGGTTTTATTATCAGTGAAGTGTATAGAAATATGGTAGCAATATCACGATCTGGTGAATTCAGAATCACACATGTCACTCGCTTATGTCTAGTTGCTTTTGTTTATATTGTCTTTGAACCGGATGGTATTCACAATGAATGTAGTAAATCTGTCGCGGTACTTGTAATGTTTTCTCGACCGGTTTCGACCGTCCTCTTTTGCTCAACTGAACAATTTGCACTGACCCCGCACTGCATGGCAGCGTGATCATTTATGTCATCGTTCTATGTTACTACTTTATTTTTATCGCGTTCTTTAAAGAGTTACGTTTAATGAAAATCGCGTGTAATACTCATTATTATATGAAACGCTTTCGAATCTTTGATGCTAATAACGTAGCCTCTTACATGTCCAATCTTTTAATTGATTACAAAAAAATACTAGCTGATCGTTTGTTTTGCCTCCGAAATCAAAACGTCAGAATTAATCTTGTTCACGATATTTTTATAAAAATATCATGATAGGAGATTAGAACCAAACTCACTGTAACAGTACCTCGACGTGTTTCATATAAGACGCAAAAATATTTCAGTGGTTCTATATATTTATCAGTGCTGTGCTTATTGTTATCGTTCGTTTAATCTATTTATCGAAGTAACACCTTTGGATTTATCAAATAATTCTCACATTTGTTTATTTACTCATGACTACTCATGTGATAGTCTTAAGATATAATTTTTTAAAGCGTTCGGATTGTTCCAATTGCGAAATACTTTGTGTGCGGTACTTGAAGTAATTTTATGTGAATCAGTTTTATTAATTGGCTCGAAACCCGACTTCTATTCGGTATAGCATTAGCCAAATATACTTCTTAAAAGGAATTTGCAGTTGATTTATTGTGCACGAATATTGTGTTTACTATCCGGTGTAAAGCATAACACAGGCCTATATCTAGGATATCGAAGATATTCAATTTACCTCGTGTAAAGTCTTCTTACCCTGTCTTGCCTCACAGTATCGTCGTCAAATGATTATACATAGCCACGTTTCAAACATCAATTACAAGATTATTAAGATTATGTGGCTATCCGTAATCTTTGTTTTACGACAATCGTGATTCTGCTATCCTATTAAGCGTATATCGATTGACCGTCGTCGATAAAAGTCATATCTATAATACTTTAATTCATTTTCTGAATTTCATTTTCTTAATGTTCTTTTCATTTCGTTCTAAAGCACTGTATTCCACTATGAAAAAAGTGAAGTTAATTAGTGTGTGAACCAAAATCTTTGAAGAATGGTGGATAACGCTTCGTTTGAATACTCTGATGAATCTAGCGGAGAAAGTACCTATGTCAACGATCTCAATGGAGGGTAAGATTTAGTAATATCTTGAAACTGCTTGAATCAATTTCTAACCATTCTGGTTGATACTTAATTTTAGTTAATCTAATTATGCAACAATGATATGGATAACGGGATTATTGATTTAAAATTGCTAATACTACTCATAATTTTGATGATTGATCGATATTGATATAATTCGTTGAATCTAATTATATTATTCATTAGCGAATGGCTTCTTTATTGGCACTTTCTATATCAAATATCCCGAAAGCTATTCTCAAATATCTTACTCGTTAAAATATTTTGTCTTCATAGCTTAGATTAAATCAAACGCTTAAAATGACGGGGATTTATTTTACTAATAAATTGAAGTTATTAAAGGATTTTGCCCTGAACAGTATTTTCTTCTATAAAATGTATAATTATTGGTTTTTATTTTATTAAAACGTATTTCTTTACTAAAACTGATGTCCTCTTATCAGAGGTAGAGTAATAAACCGTCTTAAACTGGTTTTAATTACGAGCTGATGTTGAAAGTAATTATTCTAAATAACCTCAAATTTTATCATTTTACTTTGTAAACTCGAATAACTGCATCGAACCGTTCTCTATATGCTCGCCCTAATTGATAAACACGATATCATACCGTTCCCTGTTATCCGTAGCATATTAAAATTCAATAGTTTGCGTAGACTCATGCGTCATACAATGTTTTATGTATTTAGTACAACATCGATCACCCCTTATCTCTCTGAGATTAAGGTACATTTTATCTTGATCATAGGGACATGTTTTTGCGCCGGGATCCTAAATTTTGTATGGATGCATATAACCTGGGACAAATACGGTTGTTGTTCAGTTGTGTGTCGACGTTTTGAAGTCAGTGTCCTCCTGTGCTTATTGCCAAAATGGGTGTGTTTTTCTTGAAGAGGTGAGATGTTATTTTCTATGCTCTGGTACTTATTGCGTATGAAACTGCGCCCACCTGTTTACTGATAAGATTTTCTTTGTTATGTACTGCAAGTTCTCTAGGGCAATCTTTCTTTGAGGGTCGTCCACGCTCTGCAGTAGATAATCTATAGGCTTTATCATTTTCTTTGAATATCTTACGTTTTCTGTGCCATCTATGCATTCTGTATGTCCCCTAAAAAGTTTGCATAGCTACAACGGTTGCTATAAAAGTTTTATTGGACTCTACCTTTCCTTTTGGGAAAAAAGAAAATCCTTGCGGGATCGGCAATTTATTAGTTCAAAATGTTTTTTCTCTCGTTGCTACCGTTAAAGAATAGGAAAGCTTAGTATAAGTCTGCCAGTCTTGCGTATTTTACTTCAAAAGAAACCGTAGTTATAATCCCTTTATACAGGGAAAAGATCTAGAAACTATCGAGTTAGAAATCTTTGCAGAAATTGTTTATATTCACGGCTTATTTTGCACGTGTTTCCTAGGGTTTTATATCACAAAATATTATCAACGCGATTGAAACCGAACAATGTCGGAAAAGACGTTTGGTCGACTTAATTATCAAAATGTTCTCTATGTCTACTGCGTATTGTAGAATAAAAATAAAACAAAAAAGGAATAAGAAGGATAAAGACCACACAAAAGATTTAATTTTATTTGAAGACGGAGTGTATCAAAGATTTGGAATAAGTAGAAAGTACTTGGCGTTTCGGAGAAACCTCCCAAAACGCTATTCCTGTCTCTCTAATAGGAAATAATCTTTTATTATTGTCCGGATGCAGACTGTATCAGGCTGGGTAACCAGGATGTATCAGCTATCATCTAATGCTGAATGATGAAGCATTGGATCATCTGCATACAATATATCTACACATTAAATTCATCATACATTGAAATCTCAGTGTCCATAATTTCATTATTCAACGCCATTTGCTAACTTGACTCCTAGGGTCACGAATCACGATAACCGTTTCCGCCTTCATAACATTGTTTGAAGTCAGTCGATCATTGTGTCTGTTTGTCACTAAGCGAGCGTGGTGAACTATAAACTGTGGCCTTTGTTTCCCCCACAATCTTAAATAATGCATCCGTTTGTTAAACTACCAAACAATGTTAATTGGCATTAATGTGTAGTTATATTCTAGCTTATGATTCCAAAACGTTTCGAACTTGAAAACTTCCTAAGATAAACTCCCCAACTATAATCACCTTAACTTAATTTTTTTCTGACTATGACTTAAGTGCATTTATTATTTGGTAGCAGTACGATGAAAGAAAGAGAATAAGAAAGAAATATTGGATCTAAAATTAGAAAAATTGCGCATTAGTAGGGCAGCTAATTAGTGTGACTAAAGGATATTTTAAGCTTTATTCATTTCATTCGCTGATTTGTTTTACATAGATGTAGGTGCACTCATCACTGTATTAGGACAGTTTGCCGCTCTAAGGTGGAATCATCCAAATATACATAAATTAATTTAACGACAAAAAACTTCTAAAAGACAACGGACTCTACAAATATGACGGAGCTCAAATTATCCAAATATTTAGGATTTCTCTAACAAAGCCTTTAAAACCTATACTCTTGAATTTCTTAAAGTGGTATTTTGTACCAATCTGCTAATAGATAGTCGAACACCGTTACATATTGTTAGTGCATATAAGGATATTGCTGCCCATTTTCTTAATATAGCATTAAGTTATTTGTAGTGGGAAGTGCCGTTCTATTCTTAACCGAGACCTTGGAAGTTTGGCATTATTATGGTCGTTCAGGTCTTTCAACTTTCGTCTTTCAATACGTTAGTGCTAGTAGGTACGGCTCCTGACTGATTGTTTGATCAGCTGGAAAAACGTGATCAATCACGTTTGGAGTAGTAAGATTTTTGCTCATGTTACCACGTTTCAATTTGGGCTATTTGATAGTTGAAGATATCGAAGTGAGCACTGTTGTCCTGGCAAGCAAATAGTTATATCATTATATGTGAATATTCTTATTAGATCAAACGTTACCTATAATTTAAATAAAAAATTGATCAATAAGAGAGAAATGAATCAGTCATCGCAAATAGTTGCTCGGTTTTGTGTCTTTTCGACATATTTTAGCGACTAGACAAGTTTATCGAGAAAGATCCATGCTGGCACTGCTGTTTAGGCGAAAATTGCTCTCAGACAACGCAAAGAGGATGATACACCGTAACAAAACATGTATTTATTCGTACAAGGCGTAGTCAGTGTGACGTGTTTCAGCACGCTTATTAAGTGGCGGTCACGTGGATGAGTAGCAATTTGTGAGCCGCGGCTCGGGTCATCACGTGCACCGTCATCATGGCATTATGGAAAACACTGCAAATCTGCGAACTCAATCAACGATCAAGCTGATGTTAGTTAGATAACACAGGTAGATTTAAACACATTGCAAGTGAAACGTATTTTGGAAATTTTAGAAGGACAATTATTAATTAATGTGACTTTTGACCGAGAACTTTCAGTAATTATTAAATTGGTGTTGATTATTCCATAAAAAACTTCATTTTTGGGACATATCGCTTTAAAGGATTTATGGAAAAATTGTTTCCAGTTGGCTTCGAATAACAATTTATGGGAGGTGAAACTAAAAACCATATTTCACAGAATCGGTATGTAGATACTCGTAGATGTTGTGATTTTTAAAGAATGTTTATTTTACTGTGGACTTTGAAGATACGCAAGCAATCAACTTTCCACCCGAAAATGCATTTCACAACCATTTCAAGCCATTAACTACTTTAATTGCACATAATTATACATTTAATATTCAGTACAATGACGATAATAAAGACTTGCAGTTAAAGTATATAAACGCCAACTCCCAATACCATTACGAGAATTTGGAAGGATTCGACCCAAACTTGACCTTTGTAAAAACCACGAGGGAAGAAACGTGTTTGTTACATAATACATGAATTTATCGTTTACTCAGCATCGAATATTTAGTAGGCAAAGGCAGATGAAGACAGTTAGGTTTAACTGTCTTGAATTAACATCAATATTTTAAGTAATTTAAGTCAGTTAAACCTAACTGTATTCTTTTATATTCTCCAGGTTTGAAAGTAATTTTGACAAAGTAAGAAGTACCTACTCCTTGTTGTTCTGGTTTCGTATCTATCCTTTAAAGGGGTTAGAAAGAGAAATTCTACCAACATCAGCTTTTCACAGGATTGGCCGAATTCCTAGTTTCTAACGAAGCATTTGCCGAATTCGCCGTTGTCAAGGGAAATCCGGTTATCGCTGGAGATGTTTTATTTGTGTAGAAAACCAAGTATGCTCTCCGTGACCTTCCTATCAACTAAATAACTCTCAGATCTCTTTTTAGGTATATACAATATAAATTGAGGACAAGCAAAGTGATATATGAATAAAAAATCTTGCAAGAGAGTGGTGTTCTTTCGCTTTAGGTATAATGTTGGTAAATGAAATAATTCTGTTTTACGATATAACATTTTCCTGTCTTATGAAACTTAGGTACTACAAAACTCGCTACGTTATGTAGATCTTTGTTCACGCGTAAGGATGTTTAAGGATACTTTTCACTTTTCCTAACGTTCGAAGTTAGCATTTCAAGGAATAATATTCTGTAGGGCCTCACTTTCCTTCTTCCTCAATATCCATTGTAATTAGGTTTACAATAATATAACGTTCAAACGAATTCTTAAACTAAGGGCTGTTTTGGTCATATATTTTAAACTGAGGAATAAAATTAAATTTTGTCTCAGAATTAAAACTAATTCTTCTGATAAAAATAATGTGATGATTGAAAAATCGGCTCTTAATTATTTAAATATTGATGAGTACAGAAATACTGTAAGAAGCATATCAGAGAGCCTCGGGTGGAATACGCAGTAAAATCCCCGTATCTACTACTTATAGCACCACATTGCAACCATCAAAATGTTATCAAGCGTAGTTCTTAGCAACATCCCCCAAAATCGTTACTTGCAGCAACGAAACGATCCACTGGGATCGCCTCTGTTCTGCAATTGACGTTTATAGGCTACACGAATGGAATGGGATTGAATTTACGTTGTACACTATTTTGATTACCTACTGCCTTAGTTCTATTGCCGGAAATTTATTATAATAGGTTTAGAGGTCGTTTCGTGTATCGTAAAACATCGTATGAGCCGAATCACCCAAATGTTACGCTATTTAGTACTCGTAAAGTTTAGAGTTTTAGGATATTGTACCAGTGAATTGTTGGAGAGTGTTCATATTAATACGAATAAATATACATTTCATGGACTGATTCTGAGTGGTCATCAGTCCGCATTCTGTTTTTCCAAAGAAGTTTCTTCCGGGAATTTTACGATTGTCTTTTGTCTAGCAGTCATTTGTTTGTAGACAATACAGTCATATGTTTATTTAAATTTGAATGTGGAATTTATTGTAGTTGTATTTGTAATTCTATTATTTTATCATTTGCATGTTATCGTGATGAATTAAAACGACATGTATGGACGCATTGTGGAGTTTACCTTGTCAATTTCCTTGCTTGAAGGAGACGTCATTTTCGAAACAACGGTTTAATGTCTTATGTTGGTTGATGTGTTAATAAATACGTTACTGCTTTCCATGTTCCTTCCATATCTATCGAATGAATGTGAAATTTATACTACAAAACATTCGTATTCCTTTAAAACAGTTTATCTAACGTTATGTGTTTGACTGTTTAAGTCAAGGAGTAATGTAGGTTTTAATTAAAATTAAGGAAACCTTTCACTGTATTATACAATTTAAATTATGACATGACTTTTCGTACGATATTCAAAAAAACATGCGTTAAACTCAAAAGCAAGCTGCAAAACCAGACGCGTAACCAATTTGTCAGCTCCAGCCATATGTTATTACCTAATCTGACATGCTTGCAAGTCGTCACAGTCAAGACGCATTGGCTATTATTACACTACTGCTCAAAAAAAGAGTGTAATGTTTTTAGGGTTCAAGTATTTCTTTATTCCACCATAACTATTAAAATCCTGAACCGATTTAGATGTATGGGGTATTGTTAGAATCCTTACGTTGTCACGGATATAATAGGCTAGTAAGTTTTATAAAATAATATTAGTGTCTACGGTACGTATGGAAAAAGAATACGATCGCGAGCAGGATCGAACCTGGGCCTCCGGGATACATACTCCAGGCGCTCTGACCACTAAGCCATCTCGACCTCTGCTCACCGCCGCGAATTCTACGTCCACATTTTTTTTATACGTCTTTTGGCGACGTCATTGCTATCTATTCAGTCTCTATACAGATGACTGAACCGACACGACTAGCTTTGCAGTTAATACAATGTCGTATATTCTCGTTATTTTATGTTACTGAGTATAAATAAGCATACGAAATTCAGGGTAATCAAAGCGATTCCATTACATTTCTAAACACTACACTGAGATTTCTGCGAAATCAGAAGGGCCCCCTTTATTATAAGACATGAATTAATCAGACAGCTGCCAAAATCGGAGTTGCCATATTAAAACTTCCGTCTCTTTCTTCCAGACAGGCCATAAAGCCTCTGTCGGGGTCTGCGCCGTCAGTGCGGGCTGGGGCGCTAAGCACGACCGGTACAGGCGACACGACCGAAGGCAAGCAGCCCAGCAAGTCACGCCAAAAAAAGTTCCAGAGGCATTTCCCGCAGGTCGGGCCGGAAGAGAAGGTGCTCAATTGTAAGTAAAACAAGATAATTATCGCTGAGACACGAGAAGGTGGTTTTCTAGCAGATGGGTATAAAATGTTGGTTATTGAGTCCCACTTAGTTTAAAAGCGCTTACATAAAAAACGAGTGTAAAAATATGTAGACGCGTGTAAAGTACTACTGCGGGACGGCCAAGAGGCTTGCTTAACAAATAAAACGAAATAGAGTAGAATGTTAGTAATTAATAACACAGAATAGATAATAATGAGTTAATGTATCAAGGTGGTTGGTCTGAACTTCTTTATTTGGAAGTAAATAATTATTCAAGATAAATCTTTGAAAAGCATTAACGCATGCTTAGCGAACTCTATAGTTACAATATTAAATGGAAAAAGAATGAATGACGTCGCCAAAACATCGTGTTAAAAATACATATAGATGAAGAATTCGCGGTGGTGAGCAGAGGTCGAGATGGCTTAGTAGTCAGAGCGCCTGGAGTATTTATCCGGGAGGTGCACGTTCGAATCCAGTTCGCGACCGTATTCTTTTTTCATTTAATATTGTAACTTTAAATAATAATTGTTATAACATCCTCTTTGAGAAATATTAGAAAAATAGGGGCAACTGCCACTTCAACTTATCTTCTCAAATCTTTATAAAGCTTAGGTTAAGGATATCGGCTTTACAACAGAATATAAATTAAGATACCTTTTCGGACTGCCTGAGGCTCAAATTTATTCAAAGACAACCGCAACATAATTTATTGTCATACAAGTATCAAAATAAATTGTCCGGTCTGTGTTGTCATTATTCATCATGACGCATCATTAATATTGCGGTAAAAATTCTAATCGTTTTTTTATAATCTGGCAACTTGTGGTCAACACAGAATAGCAAACGAATGGAGTGTTTGGTTAGTGCAATTGATGTCCACGCTCAATGTTTATTCAAATATAAATTGCTTCGACGTCGCTTTAACCGGCTCTACCCAGCCAAAACTCCAGCATGTATGACCCAGCAAAAATGAGATACATTGAAAAAAAAATTTTCACCGTGTTGACCGTTTCACATCTGCTATAAAAATAATACACGACACAACTTTTTGTAGTCAGGCGCTACTATAGATTACGCCGTCTTAATTTTATGATATTTATCTAATTATCTGGGCTCTACTAAGAAAAGAGATAAAGATACCAAAATTTGTTGCACGGATTTTATCATTAGCGTTATCACATCCTTTCAACATATCTGCTAGACGTGCCTACGGCTATTTTTATCATGTGTGACACATTTGATGGTTCGTTGATAGCCGACTAAATAATAAATGGCCTAAGATACTTAGGAACTGTTTTTCTGTCGCCAGAACTTTTATCTGAAGAATAAACTTGTTATTCAACCGTTTTTGTGTAGAAAATCTGTCAAAATGTCTTATATATACCTCTGAAATTACTCTAGCAAATGTCCCGAACCGACTGTAAAACCAGCTCCATTAGTTAAGGAAATTTTCAGGTGCTCTAAATGCTTCATTAAACAGTCGAGATGTAAAAGCTGTTTCGTTAATCAGATATCCAAAGTGGTACTACCGATAAGTTTCAAGTAGCTAGCAAGTACACAATAATATATTCTTAGAAAAAAAAAAACAAAAAAAACTATACCGTTTTGGTCCAGTACTTACGAAATTATTGCTTTCTTAATTCCAAATAATACAGTACCATTTCAAAAATAAAAAAATAAGAATATAGTGATTTAAAACAAGTGGCCAGTTCGGTATAAAAGGAGTAGTTTCAACACAAACTGACCATCTAACCCTGATTTAAGTTAAGAACCAATTATTATTACCTTTGTTCCCGTTTAGTGCTCATGAAAAAGCCCACTCAAGTTCGTTGGGCGATAATTCTTTATCGGTTCTTAGTGCCAATCTTCCTGAAGCTATATAAAAACATACTTTCCTGTGTTAAGTTTTCCTGTTTGTGTAAAAAAGTGTTACGTAAAATATGCGATCGTTTTGTATTTTTGTATGTCATTTCAAAGTCAATGCCTCGTCCTAGATTTGGGAAATATGAAATTCTAAGTGAGTTTCATCAGTATAATGTGTATTTCATGCAATAACAAGTCACTGAACCTTGTGGTGCCGATAACTGTCCTCATTTCACATCCTCTTTACATAGTCATTACTGGATCAGCCCCAACGTTTTTCCAAGTCACCCAACAATTTAGCATGGGCTTTACAAAAACAGGATAAGTATACGTCTGAACGCCTATATAGGCCTTAAGGCTCGAGTAATCCTTCATAAATATAATCTTCTTGCTTTTATCTCGAAATATATATGAATTTTCCAAACAAAGATCTTAATATGACTAATATTGGAATAAGTGTGGATTTGATTTGATTGGAGTTTTGTTTTTCGTCTAATACAATGATTGCTGTGTTGCGTCGCAAATAAAATTGTTTTGCATCATCTGCGCAGATAAATACTTGATTCAAAACAAACTTATTCTGTATATTTAATTAATAATAATATGGTAAACAAATTGCTTCCGATTTGACGGGTTCCACTATTCTGTGGTAGAATGTCCTAGATTTATAGACAACGTATTCTCTTACGCAACATAATGTAGATTCGCCGTCATGTCTCGTAAAATATTGTTATAGGTATGAACTATATAATATATTAATTTTTTTTTTTGATAAATGCTCGTACCTTCTCTGTATGTGAAGAGGCCTTTGCCATATAATGGAATAGTCATGGGCTAGTAATGAATGTTTTACAACATTTTACACTTATGAGTATCCTTTCCATTACCTCGATTTTTTTATACTAAGCTCACACGATAATTTCTCCGATAATTACACGGATACTAAGAAAAATTATGGTTGCAAATCGTCATTGCTCGGTTTTACAAAAAAAGATTTTGAGGCTAATAGAATGAACCATGGAGGTCACAACTTAAAAATTATGTATGCGGGCAAAGAGCACATACATAGACTAGGTAATTATGGAAGCTTTATGATGGCTGTATGCAAATGTGTCAAAGTGACTCAAATGGCACTGATATTTATTCTAAGGATTTATTGGAATATTTTAAGAAAATATTTTAGATTTTTATTTGTTCTAATATCAGAGTTTACATAGTCCTAATCAGGATAAAACAACTAGTACTAATTAATGTGGTTGGAATTGACCAACCGGATGTTAATTAATTATGGTCAGGATAAATAAATCATAATTATACTTTGACCTAACAAAGACATTCAATTAAACCGAATGAACGTAGTAATGTTGATACAAATTCTAGTGACCAGTTTTTGACTAGTTAAGGACGGCCGAAACGAGTTCCCATGTTATCTAAAGGTCTTCAAAACAGGGCCGAATAATTAGTAAACCGAATTTAAGAAGGAAACAGAAAAGAGAAAAGAATAAATTCAAGATATGTCTTTGAAAAAGCATTAACGCATGCTTAGCGAACTCTAAAGTTACAATATTAAATGGAAAAAGAATACGGTCGCGAACAGGATTCGAACCTGCGCCTCCCGGATGAATACTCCAGGCGCTCTGACCGCTAAGCCATCTCGACCCGAGATGGCTTAGCGGTCAGAGCAGGTTCGAATCCTGTTCGCGACCGTATTCTTTTTCCATTTAATATTGTAACTTTAGAAAAGAATAAAGTTCTGAATAGGCTTTTCTTCCAGAAGATGCGCATACCCATAGCGGTTAGTGCAATGTATATAAGTAATTGAAGCTGGAATGACGTTGTCGAGGTCTATACCACAAGAAATGCAGGCAGAAGTAAAGTTCCATATAGCCTTCATGCCTACATAGTATGTTTGCTGAATTCTTTAACCGGATCATGATAACAAAATAATAAAACTAGTAAGAAGAAAGGTTCTAGAAACAAAATGCAAAGTTATAAACTGTAGCTCGAGTGGGACATTCAAATGAGATTCAAATAAAGTCGAATTATACAAACCAGACTCTCCATTCGATTTCACACACTGCCTTTCGTTAGACGTGTCCTTTCTAATCAAAAATATTAAATTATATAATTTATCCGTTCATTCCAGATTACTCGTGTGCCCTGGTCGGCGATTTACTGCTCCAAGGTCACCTGTACATCACTAAAAACTACTTCGCTTTCTACTCAAATGTGTTCGGATATGTGACCAAGGTGAGCAACTTTAAGTATGTCATTTTGTCTGTATCAGTTGATCGCTATTAACGTTGCTAAGCCATCGGGGTTTTTTTGATGCAGTTGCTAGTCGTCTTTTTGATATGGTGCCTTAGTTTTAGTGTTGAAGGTATCCTTTGTGGGATCTGTCGTCATGAATCGGTGGTATTCTAGTCTGAGTAACCCTCATTCTACGATTGTCAGTGTTGCAATATTTCCTTTAGCAGTGATACAAAATACCTCTGTTAAATATTTTCAGAGATTCTGATTTTTTTACTTGTAGCTCCGATGAGATATACGAAGTTTGTAAACATTATTTGCTCGTCTGTTTAACTTTTACCAACTTGTCCAGCTTCAGAGTTAGTTGAACCCGGTATTTTTTTTGATTCCAGTTACTAATTCCAACAATATCAGTTCTGCGAATAACAAAAGAGAAGGTAGCCCGAATCATCCCGAACGCAGTAGGCGTATGTACCCGCGATGAACGCCATGTGTTTGGGTCCCTCCTATCCCGGGACTCCACGTATAAGCTCATGATGCATGTATGGAAGGCCGCGAGAGTGCCGGAGCTAGCGGCGCCTAAACCTCAGGTATGTTAGTATAATAGCTGAATATACTGCGGAGAGTGTGAGGTTCTTACCTCTTAGTCTTACTTATTTATTCTCGGTTACAGGATCTTCGGACATCAGAAGTGGAACTAGAAGTGTCGGAATATTCTCCGGAAGATGACAGCAGTTCGGCGGGTGGTGATCAACATGACGCGCCCTCACCGCCCGTCAGACGAGAGTCCGAGGCCATCATAGCTGCAGGTGAGATGCTAACGGATAAGGATAGCTGCACCGGTGTACTACCGTCAGCGGCAAAATTCCCTGAACATATATTTATAAAATGTTTGACCTTAAAATGTATTTATCAAACTGTCTGGAGTAGGAAATATTATAATCTTGTCATCATATAAATACAGAAATTGCAAAAGTTATTTCGTTGGTGATAGTTCAATACTGCTGTAACAATTGTAAATACGTCTTAATTTCTTTTGACAACATTTTCATGACAATAATTAAAACTCATTATTAATTTTTGTTCCAATGTAAAAAATTGTCTTTAGGAATTCTCATTTAAATTTTACTGTATTTGAGACTATATATGTTTTAAAACTATAAAGATAAATTTTATTTTTTTAACTTTTCTGGAAGTCAGGCAAGCGGTATTTACAATTGCTAGTTACGCGGTATTACCGACTATTTTGGTTTATATTAATACAGACATGTGTACAAACGTGTATGAGTAAATATAGCTTGACTCCCTGACCCCTATTCACTAAGTGACTTGAACAATGTATCTGACAGGATCCATTGCACTGAAAATATTAAATGATCTTTCTTCTTCGCAATCTTCAAATAATTCGGTTACTAAAACATTAAAATTGATTTTTAGCTTTCGCGATTTGTAATATATTTAATCGGGTCTAAATCGCATTATATTTGTATAAAACGGCTTCTACGGTACCTTTTGGTTTCCCGACATTAAAACTATTTGTATTGCATGTTATGTGACGTATTGTTATTTTTGCACCTTGTCCACGTAGTTTATTTAAGATAGATCGATCGAGGTTAACCTTTCGGCTCAGTAACGTAAAGATCTGTACGTTGTAACAATAAAAATCGATTGTGTCTGCTAATGACTGACGCAACAGCTTAAGCACGTTAAACCATCGGTCTTCAAATGAAGATCTATGACAGCTACTACGGGTAGTCAAATGCTTAAATCTGACAACCCGTCTCACCAGGAGATATAGTGTTTTCGAGTACCTGGGTTGTGTGGGCCAGACAGGGAGTCGCTCTGTGTAAAATAGTGGTATTAATACTGCATAGAGTTAGACTGGAAGCCCTAACGTTGTTAGGAAAAGGCTACCTAAATATTTGGCTACACGATTTTGAGAATATTTTGATATACATTTTTGAGTTGTTATTATTTATCGAAACTGCCTCGCTGGTCTAGTGGTCCCAAGCGCGACTGCTGAGCATGAGGTCTCGAGTTCAATTTCCGGCTGGGGCAAAGTGTTATTGAGTTTTTCTGTTAGAAGATTCTCAATAGCAGCCTGGAGTTTAGGATTGTACCCGGTAGATGGCAATAGGCTCACCATCTATTACATGGGACTTAATAACAGCATTGGTGAAATGTGAGTGTACGACTGTGTACACCTCTGCCTATCCCTTCAGGGAATACAGGCGTGATGCTATGTTGTATTATTTATCGATATATCAAATATTTTTGCAGGAGGAGCAGCAGTAATCCAGCCAGCGTTACTGACAGGCAGCGGTGGGACCACGAGAGGCGCGACGCGGTGGTGGCGCCCTCTGTTCGTAATGCTAGCCGCACTACTCGCCTTCTCCGCCGTGATACTAGCCTACAAGCTATACCTAGCCACCTATTATACACAGGTATGTAATAAGGGCAGGGGGATGATGATGTAACAGTGAGGTATCTACCTTCCTTTCTCTTGTGTTGGAAGTCAAAATTAATATCAAGAGCTTAAAGATTCGTTAATCTTAAATGGTTAACGAATCTTTCAAAGCACAGAGATACTCTGATGCTAATGTTTCGAGCGGTCTTCTTCTTCTTATCGTGTGGTTGATGAACAACGTAGTGTCAGAGTTTAAACCACCCGTAGGTCTCTGACATGGCTTTACACACCATCGATAACATCTCTCAAGTGTGCTGGTTTCCCCTTTATATTTATAATACGCACATGACTTCGAAAAGACTGTAGTGCGTCCTGGGATTCGAACTTGCGACCTTTAACCTGTCTATAGACCGATCGCGTCAACTACTAATGATTGTTTAAAATTGAGTATTCTCGGGAAACTTTTAGAGGGACAAATTGCCTATATCAAGTCAATCAACCTGTTAGATCTTTCACTTCATAGATGAAATACGTGGTTTATCGCTTAAAATATTTGCAGATTAAGTAAAAATTCATTGCATACATAGCAATGATATTAGGAGCTTCTGATTTGGATTGCCGCAAGGTAGTATATTGGGACCGGGAAATATTTTTACCGAGTTAGATGTTCAATGCTTTATCCAATGAGAAATTTTTACATACATATATACACGAGTACATTCCACGGATGCCGTTATAAGGCTCGTGTGATGGTGCCTAATGCCATTCACCGAGCGCAATTTAAGCACCGGGCTGCCACCTAACAAAAAAAAATGCCCGACCCGAGAATCGTATCCAGGACCATCAGAGAGATAATCGAATTAGTCAGAAAAAACTGTTTTCATAATCTAGTCATCATGTACTATGTAATTGTCTCCTGTAAACTATAAAACTTTAAAAAGTTAGACTAACCTACATAACCTTGTTTCCAGGAGGACTTAGTGAAATTATCCGGCGAAGAGCTATACTCCGAGTTAGTGCGATGGCGGGCGCGATTACACGGCCGAGCCGCGAACGAGTTACACGCATTCCTTACTACCAACCTGTTGTTACTTACTAAGGTAATTTGTTCAGTACGTATACCATATCATACTAGCTTTTCATGAGTATTTGGCTTTTAATTTGGTCTCAGTATCTAACATTAATGTAGGGATAAGAAAAATCTAACTAACATAATAATATTACTGAGTGGAAACGAAAGGCCTTGGCTGGGCGGAATGTACCTTAGATATTAATTGAATTTAACTCTAAGTAAGTGTATGTAACTTTATATTTGAAAATAATGTAAAGTTGTACTGGGTACAGATAAATCTTTGTAAAGCATTAACGCATGCATAGCGAACTCTAAAGTTATAAATTTTTGTGGAAAGTATAATACGATTGTGAGCAGCATTCGAACCTGCGCCTGCCGGATACATAGGTACTTAAGGCGCTATGACCGCTTAGCTATTTATCCGAGAGCCGCAGGTTCTAATCTGGCTCACGGTATATTATAGATTTTTCTTTCCACAAAAATTTATAACTTTGTACTCCTGGGATTTGAATCAACTTGTTGTGATATTTGGTGTGTATTTATCATACAGTCAGCATGAAAAGCGTAGTTACATTCATGTTCAAAATAATCGGATCATAAGATAAAAAAATATCAATAAATTTTCAATTGTTTACAGAATATAAACTTCGATCAAAAGGTCATCTTGTTCTAACTCGTATAAGGTTGATTTTCACTGAACGCTTCAGTTATTGTGAACATGCTGAATGATACTACACTTTGTATGATGACTGTGCCAATTTACAGGTTTTTTTTTGACCCTGTATATTGCAATGCTTCAGCAACGATCTTTAAGCAATGACGAGGTCGAGGTCATTCTCCTTTCATTGAACATTGATCCACCCTTTGCAAGAAGCAACAGAAAGAATAAAGGAAAATGCTATCTGAATTCCATTAATAAAATTTTAACTTTGGGAAGAAAATAAACCAGGCCATCCACTATTTCTGTTCTTCAATCATGTAGATTCCATTAACTCCTAAAATATTTGTATAACAACTTTCATGAGGCATATTCATATTAATTATTATAATGTGAGTTTGACTCGCGACATCGCCGCGGATTCAGCTCATGACTAAGGGCAACGTTCGGGTTCGAAACTAGTCGGGCAATACCGAGAAATGCACGTGAGTAGTAACCAGTGAACAATAATTAATATTAACATTATTATTCTTTCAGGTCCGACAATCCCTAGAAGCATTATCAGGCGTGATACTAACGGACATGGCGCAGGCCGGTACTCCGCATCTCAACGTGGATGTGCCCAATGAAACCGCCTTCAGTTAGCGAGACTCAAGGAACCACGGGTGAAGATATACACGATACTCGGATTACGTCGTGTGCAACGGCGGCTGGTAATATTGTTATAAAATATCTGTACTGGCAACCCGAAAAAAAGAAAACATTGGTATAAAATCTCAATGGATGTAGGTGGTTCTAGGGCTCCCACTCAGCTTTAAAATAGTTTTGGGCTCAATTTTACTGTGACTACAAATTTAAGACAGTTTTACTAAATTTTAAGACGAATGTCAGGACTCGATTTGTTTACCTGTCCAGTTTATTCTGATTATAAACGGTGATTCTCGTGATGAATACGAGAGTTATTGTTAAATTAGTAGACAGTTTTCGTCCTGGAATTTATAAAATGAAATGACTTTGCAACTTTGCTCACTTATTACTAACATCAAACTCAATTAAACATACTAATCGTCTCGCTCAAATGTCCGATCAATTGATAACTGAAGTTGGCAGCCCTAGGATAACCACGCCCAAAAATGGTCCTATTGGTAATAATAACCACATTTGTTCAGAGTTACCGTTATGTGGATATCTCATCGAGGAAAAAATGTATTTTCGTTCGTCAGCTGTGCCGTCGCCTATAACCGACAAGGCAACGCTTTTCCACGTCTCAGTGAGACGGAAGTGATACTAGTTATTATTTATTTATGCAGATTTTCCGCCAAAAAGCGCGTCAGATATATCCGCCATGTTTGGTCTCAGTTTGCAAGGATGCCTTAGTAAAAGTGAGGCAGCTAAGGAAATTATTATTTTTAACTTGTTCTGAAATGGAGAATATTATGGGTAATGTTGATGTCCAAAAATGTAAGAACGAACGTCAAATACAAAAGACAAAAAAATATTTAGGGTACATTTCTATTTCACAAGACGTCCAACTTCTTCGCACGTTCAACAATAATTTTACCTATTGGACAAAAGCTGAAAATAATATTAACACTTCAAATTCATTATGATCCTTGCATTTTTTAATTATTAATGTCATTTACGCTAATAAAAATCATATTTACCTAGAAGAATTAAATTTACTTTTTGCTTCATTGAATAAATGTTGAAAGTATTTTATTAAAATATAATCATGATGAATATACCAAATATTAATCGCGTCTTCACAAGTATTAATGTCTATAGTAAAATATGTTTAAAATATTTTGTTATGAACCCTTCATTTAATGAAATCATGTTTTAGGAAGTCATCGAAAAGTTTTAACTAAATTGAAAAAAAAAATACCTTCTTGTTGCTAGAAATCATGTGTTAACTATTATGTATAAAGCTGTCATTTACATTCAATTTGTACCATATAGCCGATATCGCTCTTTATTATATCGTAGCCAGGACATTTACTTCTCGCTTCGATAAAATATAATTTATAATTCTTATATGTATAACAAAATAGTTTCGGGTCCTTGAGACCCGATTATACTATCGGTACTAAAAGATATCAAGAGCGGTACTGGCATTTCATTGAGGGTTGACATATTATAACATTCAATCATATATCATTTAAGTATGTGATTTGTATATAAGCGGCAGTTAGCCGTAATGTCTAAGAGGCATTGCTACGTCATATTAATTTGTGTCAAACACAAACGTTTAGATTAAGATGCGTGTTTGGTCGAGATGAATGAACAATCAACTTTGATAATACCCATTTTACATCTTGAAGGATATGAAGTTTTTGATTCATAGAACTGGGAAAAGAGTCCTTTCTGTATGTTCTGTCCTTTTCGATGCGGTAGTAACAGTAATGGCATTTAAACTCTTTCATTTCACCTGCGATACAAATCTTATAAATCGCACAATTTACTCTCTTTCTGAAATGCACTTTCCGCATTATATTCGCGGTAATAAAATATGTGTATGGTTTAAAAGAAATGTTATTGTTCAATTTTAAATGTCGCGTTCCTTCGTCTCGGCTTATTGTTAGATATTTTCATAATCACAATTCTATAACTTCGGCAATCTTTGATATATTCGTATGAAGTATAAAAATGCGTAAACTCAGTCTTGAATTTTAATGGTGAAACGAATAACCTTAGTAAATGTTGCTGTTACAATATTCTTGTATTATTGCTATGTAAGAAGAGGATCGGAATCATATTTTGATCAGGTATTTAGTTTTCCACTTTATTTTGAAAATGGTATTTTGTATCTTATGTAGATGAGCTCTTTGATTTGTCTCATTTATTGCAACGTTACGTTACGGTCAGGATAAGAATGTAAAGTGATTTCACTGGAAAATATACAATTGTGAATGTGATAGTGTCAGAAGGCAGGTGCTAGTATTTAGATAAGAGTTATTATAAAACACACATTCCTCGTTTGATAAAGTATCCACAAAATGTTACGAGTGTGGAGTGCATCTAGTTGGGCCCAATGTTCGCTTAAATGGATCGTTTGCCTAAATGTTTCGCATTATTTCTTGCCAATATGTAATGACATTTAATAAATAGTGAACGCTACGTTCAAGTTTCTGCACCTAATATTTCTGTATCGATTCCTAATACTTTCTTACTTGCTTAATAGATTCCGTTTCATAGTGAAATATCGGAAAGCTAAAATGGTAAAATTAAAACGTGAACTGCTATTTTGACAATAATTTAGTATGAACAATTTAAATCAAACTGTTTTTTATACATTTTTATCGATGCAGAAAGTATTAGGTTTGAAAGTTAGTATGATTTAAAATAATAACTAGTAAAGCTAAAGTTTTGAAACATAGACAAATAGTTCCATGCGATGCAGATTTAAAACGAGCAGTCTTGGACAGATTTATTTTTCAAATAGTGTCGTTTATAGATATAACTGTGAACTTGTACAGTTGATGTAATTAATAATTTATTATTCTAGTCTTTGGTAAAGCTCAAGGATTTGTTATTCGGTTCTATTGGGGTTAGTATGTACTTAGGATGATTTAAAACTATTGTAAGTGTGGTATTATGTTACGGGCACTCGTAAAGTTTGTGCAATCAGATATGTTATATATATATATATAGTATATGTTTTATCACACTTTCTTATTTATTGTAGATCCAATTACATTTCATGATATTTTGTATTAGAGACCGAGCGATTTTTGTTAAAGAAATATGATATAAGATAATTTTTAGCTCATTACAACACATTATTTAGATGATGCTAGCTAATTATTTTTCTTGAATAATTTACTTGATGTATTATGTACAAAATATGCTCGTTGTATCACGTAGGTTAATTGGCTGTTGTTAATATTTTATGTATTAAGGGTCTAATGTTGATCTACTAGGTTACCACCTGTGCCAAAGTGCTCCATCACTGTTTGTATTCCAAATGACAAATTAGGCCTTTATGTGTATCCTTTTAGATGTACCGACCTAGGCTTATTGACAAACTTGAGCAATCTACTAAACGATTAATTGTCGCGAAGTCCAATAATCGCTGCATATACTCTAATAGTGTTGTATTGCTCAGTTCTGTTCGTCGGAACAACACTAATCCTTGCTCCATGATTTATATTTCATGTTATTTAAGGCTGTTTACGCTGTCCTATACGAGTCATTTATTGGAAATAATTAATATTGCCAAAGACAAAAACACTAGATTAAATGAAATATCAAAAGTAGAGATAGTGAGGTTTGTACAATAGTTAGTGTTAGTTAGGATCGTGCTGTTAATTTTGAATTATTATATTATCAATGTAAATATGATGATTTTACGTAATTTTAATATTTTATTGAATTACATTTTCGGGTGCAATATGGGAACAACCAGTGAGATGTGACAGAGTTTATGTTAATCGAAATAAATTTGACGAACAAGTATTCTTATATTATTTTTTAATTATTTTTGTAGACATGTGTCATAGAGAGAAACGCTGAATGGACCATCCAGTAAACACATTAAAATGCACGTTATGAAATATTTATGCTTAAACGGAATTACAGTTTGAGATGGTCAGTAAAATGATGTGAATTGTGCAGCCCAAATTAATCGGATTAAAACCTCAATCCGTATCAAACGTATACAGCTAATTTGTGTATATGGAAAGACCTTTGGAGTAACTTAACATAGCGTAATTGTATCAATGGGTGATAGAACTGATTTATTATGATTATTAGTGTTTTTAAGTTGTACCACGTAGGAATTGTTATGGACGTGTATGTTGTATGATTTCAAAGTTTGTTTTGTATATTTTTGTTTGAATTTGTGATTCGTTTGTTGATTTTGTAAATAATAGATAGATGAGTTAATTGAACATGATATAGTTGTTTTATTTTTAACCCTTTACTGAACCCACCCACACGTATTTTTACTATTATAGTTATTAGCTCTCAGGCTTCATTCGATGGTGATCTGAGTAATGAAACCTCATTTTATATTAGGAAAAAAATATGTTAGTATTTCATGTGTGACACTGATAATACAATTCTATAATTTTTGTACACATCGATTCTCAAACTAAAAGTACTTACGATCATATAGAAGTAAGATCTAGAATAGGTAGATTTTTGAACTAATCCACCGTCTGTGTACCGTTTGTTCATCATACCTAAAGAACCCTGTGCATTATTCATTCAAGGTCATAATTTTATTCGATTACCCTAACATATAAAATATATATAAGAAAGTTCGAGGCTTCATAAGGAGGACCCCTATAAAATTATTTTTAACATTGACTAGTAATAACGTAAAGTGAGTGATAAATAGCTTACAATGTATATGTCGCAGATGGATGGTAGAATCCGTTATTTGACAAAACTGCTAGCAGTTTTACAATACAACCGTTTTATAAAACAGTTGAACAACGTTCAGCTGGATTGACATTGCGATACGTTTAACAAAACTGCTACGCTAAAGACGTAATGCAGAATGACATATATACAGTAAGTAAGATTTACTTAATGTATAGGTATATTAAATGGCGGGGCTCTTATTTTTGTGTCTGTAAGGTCAGAAAAAACCTAAACACGACGTGGATGGCAGGGGTAGTTCGCTCGCTCTCCTCTTCGAAACTAACTTGTCCGTGTCGGGGTACACGGAACTCCGGAGCTTGCTTCGCTCGCTCATGCGTCATTTTTATTTATTTTCTTAAAATAAATTAAATTATTAACTTAGTTTAGTATTTATGTCATTCAAAATTTCCATTATTATTTTATTGCTACTGACTTAAAAATCGAATAAAGATAAATTATTGTTGATAAGACACACAGAGCCAACAGCTACTAAATTAAGAACTAAAATCTATAATCTGACGTTTTTTATCGCGCTGTCTTACTCCTCTGTTCGTTGTCCCGCTGCTTTCATAAACGCAAAACCATTATACGATTCTGCTTGTTGTTGTGTTGTTCAGTAAATGCAAAACTGGTGAACGTAGTCCAGCAGTTTCACATAAGAGCACTGTTTTGTAAAACAGCTGATTCTACAATCCATCTGCGACATATATATGTATATATATATATAATTACTACTTACCTTCGTCAGTATTTGTAGAATAGATAATAGAAAAATAAATAAAAGAACATACATAAAGTCATTCCTTTTTCCCACTGGGGTAGGCACACACTAGTGAACTCCACCTTGCTACGATCCTTACATACTTTTATTATAATTGTATATGTATATAGTTTTAGACTTATTTATACTCTAGTAGTAGTATCTTGCACTTGAGCATAAAACATTGACCACTATTTATTTTTTCTAAATATTGTCTGCTCTAGACTAACGATAAGGCTTTTGAATCAGTAGGTTAGGTAGACTGGAACCACATTCTATATATCTTCAAAGGGGTAGAAACAAAGAAATAATAAAACAACAATATTTTTCTAACATTATATTAAAAATGGAGTACATAAAATACCTACAATTGTTAGACAACTGTATAATAAATAGTATTATATTTATAACTATTACTAACATTATTTCATAAACACAACATGTTATAATCACAAGTCTGCTATTTAATCTATGATGATCTTTAATTAAGCGTTACAAATAATATATGGAAAAGGTGCTTCAAATATAAAATAAAGAGCGAAGTAGATATTATTCATGGGTGTGCCTAGATGCTGATATAGCATATAGATTTTAATTATCCTAAACTTCATATAATTTTGGCACTTACTGCTTATTGATAACCATGTTATTAATATAATACCAAGACTAGTATGTACCTATTAGTCCAGCTGTTTTGTTTATCAAATAAGTAATCCACAGGTAGATTTTATACCAATTGTAAATATAGCAAGCATTTTAGCATTTAGTTGTCGCCCCGTCTTACCCTTTCTTTAATTACGAATACGGAATACCAAGTTGTAATGTTCGGAGGGGGGAGGAGTACACTTTTTCCACGTATGTTACAAGCGTTACTTCGTACTTGCAGTACTTCATATTTTCATACAGTTAAGGAACTAGCAGTGAATTACCACAGTTAATACAATAAAAATTATGAGGGTATATTGTGAGTAACGAGTAAGTCGTTCGCTGTTGAATGCAGTTTGTGTCACTGTAAACTAGTGTTGATCTTTATTTCCCAATCAATTCTAATCATAATTATTTTATCTTTATTCAAAGGCTTGCTAGAAGAAAAAGTGAGATTTTGCGCGTCCCGCTCAGGGTGCCGGCGAGACGCGTCCCAAAGGGGCTGAAAAGCGGGACATTTCGCCACAATCGGGACATCTGGCAACACTACAGTAAACTCTAAGGCCAAGATTATAAAACATTACCTACTTAGAACGTGCTTTGGCATAATTGCGTTTGACAGTTGTGTACCAGTGATAAGTCAAAGTATAGTATAGTTTTGAGCCCGAATCGCTAATTCTGTGAATACATTTTTATTTAAGTAATAATTATTATTTATAAGTGCAGTGCTCTTATGCGACATGTGTTTCTCTGGTTGAATTCCTGGATTTGAATACCAGGTTGTATACTATCTACGTATGCTTGATATCGATTATGTTGAGGAAATCTTTGTTGCATTGTGCTTTTTTATAGGTTCTTTGTTGCCTTAATCATCGGAATAGAATTACAGAATCTAGATTCATTTCGGTTCTTGTCAACCAAAATCATAAAATATTACCTATAATTCGTTGTTTTGTTCTTTTTTATAACTGGGATTTAGGTGGTGAAGGTTTTATAGCTAAAATCTTTTGAGTATTCTGCCAAATTATTAATATAGCTTCTGACGTCACCGTTCAGACGTCATACGCTATTTTTAGCTAACAAGATTGCATGAGAAATGCTTTTAACTCTAAAAATATTTTCCTCATAACTTCAAGTAAAATGGTATTTGAATAACTGGGGAGCCTGGTTATTTATAGAAATTGTTTTTTGGTAGATATTCTTTAGGGGCGTCACGCACTATCGTGACGCCCTAAAGACATGTTACCAATTTTATCGAGTCCCTCATGCAAGTTAAACAAAATGCCAGATGTCTTGTATACAGTTGTTCTTGAAGTGACTGTAAACCTTCTTGCATCTTGCAAAATAATGACTTCGTAAAAAAAAGAGACTCTTCAGCATTATTATGTAATATGCTTATTTTGTTTGACCGTGCCTATCTCTGGAACCACCAGACGGAATTGAAAAAATTATTGCATTTGATACGAACTGGATCTTGAGGAAAGTTACCTATAGGTTTTTAAACATCAAGCTACGACCCTAAGGAGCCGAGCACAAATAAACAAGCGGGTGAAACTTTAGGACACAACTAGTAATAAGTAAATATATCTGAAAGGTTTCTTCTTATATTGAAAATATAGACTACATAATGTGGGAATCCTAGCGTATATCTATGAGTGTAATGCGTTTAAAATTATAAATTATTAAGTAAGGATTTGTCAAAGTCTATCTTTAACGATACATTGAATTAGTTTTCGAAATTTTTACAGGATAATAGTTAGAGATATCGGAATAATATCATCAATGCTTTTTAACAACTTAGGCTTACTCTTGAAAATAATTCCGCTCAATTGACATGACATTGGAAATATGTCAGTTCCTACGTTTAAATGCAAAAAAGTCTAAAAAATGATTATAGAATCGTGATACTAATAAGGCAACATGCTATAAAATTGAGTCAACTGCAATTTCGGTAAATTTATTTTAATATTACGCATTGTTTTAAGGTCTATTTAATATTGGAATTGGTATTAATTTCAAGAGTAACCCCACAGGTTCAAGTAAAACTGATAATATAGGATTATTTCCCTCGAAGTATTATTCTGGTGAAGCTTCGGCAACTAATTTAATTCAACCATAAACAACGAAATTATTTTAGGTGTAACTGATAACAAAAAATTTAACACTCATTAAATATAAGGAACGCTAAGAACTCAATGGGAGTAAAAGTAAGACGTAATTTCCTAAATCATGTGGTGTTAAAGATGTCATAAACCACAACGAATTAATGCGTTTACCGTATTTATAAGTGTTGCAAATTTATTATCCAGCACCTACATTCTATTTATTCTTAGATAGCGTCCTCTGCTTCTCAGCGTGTTGTACCAACTGCTTGTCGGTAGCGAGGCCTTTTCTGGCGCGAACCGAGTCCATGTAGGCCTTAGCTCGGTTCACTCCGTCCCACTTCTCACCCCAGTGCAGGTATTCCTCCTCGGTACGGGGCCGCCAGAATGGGTTGATGTCTATTACCTGGAAAGTGGAAAAGGAACTTGTTGGTACGAAAACTCTTTAAATTATGGTCCATATCTCACATAGATATGGACCATAATTGCATGCTGTACCTACTTATCATCATCTTCATCACCATTGGACTTGGAAAACTTAAGATGTATCTTGGTTTTAGTACGTTTTCTTTTTCAGTGGTAGCCTAGTGCTATGACCGTTGGACTAGCAAGGCTGGTCGCAAGAATAATCCAAGGCACGCACCATTAGAAATTAATTACCACTTGCTTATAACAGTAAAAGAAATCATCGAGAGGAAACCAGCATCTGAGAATTATTCTCGATAGTGTGTAAAGCCATGTCAGAGGCCTACGGGCGGTTTAAACTCTTACACTAGGTTTTTCATAAACCCCAAGATGAGAAAGAGAGCATGTATTTCTGAAATTGAATAATACTCAGGGTGAATAATGGGCAGCAACTGACTAGCAATGTGAGAGCGCTGACTGAGGTCCCTAGTCGAAGATATTACCTATTTCTATTTTGGAAAGGTGCAAAACCTACACTTCGCATCTAAGTAAACGATATTGATTTGAATACTACATATATGAATAAAATATTTATTTATCGTATTTATATATATATATCTATGATGTATTATATTTATTTATAAACAGGTACGCGACAAACTACCCTTTAACCTAAAATCTCGTCCAAATCTTATCCATCCAAAGGTTGTCTGGAAGAGATCGCTTTTAGCGATAAGACCGCCCATTGTACTTTCTCCTAACATTTTGTCAGCCAGTTGCACAAAGCTCCTCATTAACACTCAATTTGTTAAAACATCATTAGAGCTAATTAAATTATTATTTTAATGGTTGTTGCACAAAAATTTTTTGGTCAAAATTAGGCTTTACTAAGGCCCTTAACTAAAGTCGATATTAAACAATGTTGCCCTTAACTAATGACACAACTGAATGAAAAGAGTGAACTTAAGCGTTTTGTTACTACAAGTTTACCAATAATGCGTCATTTATAAGAATATTACATATTAAATAAAACGCACGATTGTCATGTCAATGTCAAGGCGAGCAATTCGTCAGTTTTAAAATTTGATTTTTTGATTTGTTTGGTTTTCAATTCATTTGCATATCGTCGTAGTTTGCACTTTAGAAGGGTTAACAGAAATTTTTATTGTAATACCCGCTATCATCTAACAAATGGTAATTTCTGTATGGGCCTATTTCAAAATCTGCACACAAGTGGGAATTGCTAAAAATTGTGCAGTCACGAACAGATCCAGGCCAGCGAGCAATGATGTCTCTAATTTTCAGAGATACATCACATACCACTTGAACATTTAATGAAAAATATCCCTTTCTGCAACGATAAAGTTCAGATAGGGCACCCCCTCTACTGATAATTTTAATATGAGTACAGTCCAAAGCCCCAGCAACACGTGGGAATCCAGCTTATTCAAAGAAATTTTCAGCAACTCTTCGTAATTGTGGTTTGCACATTTATATTAAAATGCCACATGGGGAGGTCATGTGGCATTTTAATATAAATGTGGCTTAAATTTGCTAGTTTTCGAGTGACTCGTACAATTCGACAAATTGTTGATTTGTGGACATTGACTAGATCACCTGATGGAAAGATCTTGTGGCGAAGAACCTCAAACATATTAAAAGTTGCGTCAGGCCATCAATAGCTTTATTTCTTTGGGTCACTAGTTCCAAATTAAGCATGTTTCGAATTTGAAGAGCTGTTTCTTTGGATATTCGGTACCTTACACGAAACTCTTCTCCATCATGTTTCATACATAAATTTATCCTGTCTGGAATTTGGCGGCGGGGAACATCTTCTTCATCAGACAATCAAATGGTGAGAGACTTGTTTAAAGTCATTTTTGTATCACTTATTACAATTAAACACTCAAACTACGCTGAAAAAATATTTTAATGTTGCTTTAATGGACGCTTCTTGACCAATTAAAATTTAAACCACCGGACTGTCAAACTAACGGCTCATTAGGCGCAAAATGGCTCTAATGGCGTTACGTGCAATGTAAAATTTGTGTAACTGTTTAGTTTGACGTTTCATTAGTTAAATTTAATGCAACTTTAAAATCTGTAAAAATTTAGTTTTGTGCAATGATTTAACGGAAGATTAGTATTTAATGTTGACTTTAAAAATTAAAGATCGTTTGTGCAACCGAGTGTGTATCTTTTAAAATTAATTATATGTGTACAATAAAGGATATTGTATTGTATTATATTGTATTGTATTATATTGTATTGAATTAAGACTGCAAAGTTGTCGCTTACTTGGCAGAGCACTCGGGGTTCTGGTTAAGGGTTTGTTAGTTGAAACCCCGCTCGACGTCTCATTTTTCTATTCACAAAAATTATAGCTTTCGAGTGTTTTTTTCCAGCATGAATGATTTTTCAACATTCCTGTTGTAAATTGTGACAAGGATTCATTACGAGGATATTAGTTTATCTTATCTAATCCATTTACATGCATGATATTTACCGATCATCGTAGTAGTTCATGCTGGGCTTCATGGTCAATGGTAGAGGATTACGAGCATTTTATGTCTGTATTGCAATAGAACGACAAATATTTAATTGAATACTGCATACTAACCTCCCAATGACTGAACAACATTTGGGGCGCGGCGAGTCCTGACGTATGCGTTCTTAGCTCCAAGGCGAATTTGAAGCTCTCAGCTACGGGCAGCAGAGCCTGCACCCTGAATGATGCTGAACCGCTCTGCAGGTCACTGGCGACCACGCGACCGCCGCGTCGGCCTAATGCTGCGTATAGCTTGCCTGAAAAATGAATAAGAATAAGTTCAACAACATTTGATACAGAATCAGGGGAATTTGTGTTTAATATTGGCATACGTAAACTTCTCTTATAGACATGAGTCCGATATATCATATCGTAACTAAAAAGGGATATACACGTATATCATATCGTATCGATATGCCACACACATAAAACCGTTTTTACAATATCGATCAAATCATAACGAGCTAAACGAAAAACCAACTATCCATATCCATATCCGTTTACGGAGCTTGCTCAACTTCTCATATTCATATCTATCCCGTGGTTAGATATTCGTCGTATCTCTGTCTGCCCGGGTGTGAAAACGAGACGAAGCGAATATCGTTCAGCGTTTGCTGTAGATATCTAAAAACTCTCCAGATCGATATCTAAAAACGGTTTTTCATATCGATATGAAAACTTCATATCGGATATGTAACCGTTAACAGAAAATACCAAAAACGTCCATGTCTATTCTCTTAACATCATAAACAATCTCAGTCACCTAAAGACGTATTAAAATGCGGAAGAAAAATTTGCGTGGGTGAGCAGGGGTCGAGATGGCTTAGCGGTCAGAGCATCTGGAGTAATTACCCGGGAGTTCAAATTCTGCTCGCGAACTCTAAAGTTTATAACTTTAGAGTTCGCTATGTATGCGTTAATGCTTTTCGAAGATTTATCTGTAATTGAGATTTATTCTTAAAAAACGTTTTTCTTGTCTGTAAGTCTGTGATGCCAAAGTGGTTAAATATTCACGATAGACTATGCTAATGTTATGTAATGCTTGCTTATGTAATGAATTGTACCTATTAACTATTCATTCTGTAGTACTGCTATGAGGGCTGCTTGATCTCAATAAATGAGATTGAAAAATAAATATATTGCTTCTGTAAGTACAGACATAAACGCACCTTAATAAACATTTCGCTAAAACAGCTAAATTAAGTATTTTTAATAATAAGTTATAACCGTAGCGAGATGGCAAACATCTGAATGACGAACAGTATCATCAATGACAGTCATCCATGAAAAAGTATCCGCGACTCGTCGGGAAGTCTAAAAACTGTCTTCAAAAAAAGTTCGCCTCGTGATATCACGGAGATGTTTGACAAATATCCAGTGGTCAGCAGCCTAGAAAAATTCCTTGCTTCTTACAGATTCGACGCGGCCATTTTGAGATGAAAGGGGGACTTCCGGTCACGGGCGTGCATCCGGTTCAATTGGTCACGTCCACAAGACATCTTGTGATCTTGCCCACTACACTCGTATTTGTCAAGTAAATAAGGGAGCTTTTTGTAGACACAGAAATTTGAGGCGGCCATGCTCAGAATGTTAACGAAATAATAATATCATTTTGTAACGGGAAACACACGTAGTACAATAATTGCTAGCAGTACGGAATTTGTTCGTTGAGGTTGTAGATAAAAACAAACCATTTTTGTTAGTGAACGCTTGATTGGAATGTAAGGCTGTTGGCACAGTGTTATTTATTGAACTTATTTTTTAGGCCAAATTTTTGTGGGAGTCATCGGACATTGTTGTTTATTATACTATAGGTCAACCATGTCTTTGATTTGTTGACTCGCTTGGTGTACGACTTTACCTAAAAGTGTGAAACGCTAGGGTATTATGATATGTAATAGAGTAATCCGCGCAGCTACTAAAAATTACACAATCCCAATTACGTTATAAGCGTTATATCTGCAAACGTGCTTACTTTAGTTTCTCAATATTTACTACTTTACGTACCTACTTAACGTTTCAATAAATGTGAATTTAATCAAACACCACAAATGTAATTGTACTTTGTTATTGGCGTAATATTTAGATAATTAAAAATTTAATTTTTTGTGTGCTCTTGAGGTAAATAAACAAATAGATTCCGAATTATTCTATATCCATCACGATTTCAGAAGGATCTATGAAAATGTCATTCTGAACTGACTTGATGTGAAAAATAAGGTGACATCACCATTATCGCATGAAAAAGTGGACTAAAAATTCCGCATAACCAGCTGATGTCGCAATAGTTAGTAAGCAGAACAGGTTTAGGTTCAGAATCCTCCTCGCGGTAATTTTATATAGCCAAAATGATAACTATAGGCTTTATCAAACGTTTTTAGATTATAATAGGAGACAACTAACTAACCCCTAGGTGATATAAAAATAGAAAGATTATATTAGTTAACTAATCAGAAAACCACGTATTAAACACGAACTTTACAATAACATATATTTTTCCACGTAAATCTCGCCTTTACTTTAACCGCAGCGCACACGCATCTCGGCAACAATTCTCCAAAGTCTCGCGTAATGGCGATATTGACGTAACCGAAGGCTTGCAATTGGACGCGGCCCAGAGGAACCCATTTCCTGTGGTTTTCATTCAGTAAATAATAATTATATTTTATGAATGGTGCTACGCAACCATTGCTATGAGAAAGTTATTTTTGTAGGAGTACATGCGAGCAAGTACTTGAATGTAATGGTGAAATTGTGTGGTGAAGGGCAAGAATAGAAATATAAACAAAATGAAGACTTGAACATCACTGGTTTCTAATGTTGCCCGATAACTTTAATACTTCATGTGTAAGCCATTATAGGAATTTTACTAATAATCAAAACAGAATTTGAATGGTTAAGATTTTGAGTCGGATGAAAATGCAAAACTTTATTTTACGAATTTTATAAATATTCACTAATCCGCTTAAGAAGCTCGAAAAACTCCGGCACCACATTGGTTCAGTACCACACCAAAAAAAAAGCGAAAATGCGCGAGCTTTCGTATGATCGCTCCACTGAAATATCTCATCAGACTAGGCAGGAGAACGGTACTCTCCATCTTCTTAATGTAATTGTAAAATTCGACATAACTAAAGGAAACCTATGTTGGAAAGGGGAGTATATTTATCTACCGAGAAACAAAACACAAGAAACAGAGTGATAATATTAAAATAATTTCCCAGCCCAACCAAACGAACCTAGATACTAAGCTTTAGCCCTCAAAGGGTTGGAAAATATTACCAAAAGAACACGAAAACAATTTGTTCGCAGCCCATACGGTTATGTGATACCATATAATAAGATAGGCATACCGGTGGACCGTTGTGGCCTATATCCCTATCCGTTAGTAACGGGCCACAGAGGACATCCGTCAGCGGGATGCGCGAGAGCACCTCATATAAGGTGTGTTACGGAACTTTATAATAAGCTGATGGGTTAAATAGAAAGATTAACGTAGGGATAAGGGCAAGTCGGGCTTTTGGACTAGAATGAAAACATCGACCGGGACCGGAGTGTTTATTGAAGGAGCATTTAAAGCGTGTATTATTCGGATAACTACATGAAATTTGGTAATACTATAATTATTCTAATTCGATGCATTACGCTCTGCCACACCACAGCGGCAACAATGTCGCCAGGCATGGCTAGCTAGCGGCTAGAGTGAACGATGTCGCTGCAGTCCTTACTATTGCGTCGTGGGTGTTTTTGTTGGGCAACAGAAAAAGCTTGTAGCTCACGGGTGCTACAAGAAGCAGCATCTTCAGCACCCGTTTATAGCCGCAATGTGGTCGGTATTCAGTAAACCACACTTTTGGGCCCCCATTAAACGCGAATGCAAATTGTTGTACTTGTGAATGGAACTATATACGCGTTTTCATAAAATTTTGTTTCCGGCTACGTTGGCAGTATGCATGTGCAGAGTTGAATGTTTATAAGCATGGTTGGCAAGTTTTTGAATCCATACGTTTGAATATGTATCTATATTTTACTTACTTTTTCTAATTTAATCGTATTTTGATCGATCATTTGTAAACATGATAAAGTTAGCGCCCTCCTAGTTATGGAGAAATTTTCGCATTGCGCGGTAGGCCTAATCGTTTACACATACAATATTCCTTTTGATTTCCGGAAGACTTATTCAAGCGAATTCCTAATACAACTTAGCTTTGAATTCATCGTACGCGCACCTACGTAACGCAGACGCCCAGTAGCAGTTCCATATATCCCACTCGCTGGTAATAGATATCACATATCTCATTCAACAATGTAAACGAGTAATGGTAATGACTAGCTTAACATGCAAGTCGTATTGTGACCGCCATGTATGTAGCGGTGAAACTGTGAATATTGACAAATAAGAAACATACTTAATGTTAGCAGTGATTCAATTTGTTTAAAGGAACCACCCAAAACCTGATGAATCAAAAGATCTAATAAATTTATTTTCTAATGTACCTAATTATAACGTGTTTAATGCTCTTTTAACTAAGCAGGCAAACGAATTTGTCATGACCTGTTAATCCGACATGTCTGTTAGTTCTCTTGCCTCCTAATAAAAGTTGGGCCGTGTTTAATTTAAGTAGATACCTACAAATAAAGATAAATACTGTCGTGAGCAGGATTCGAACCTGCGCCTACCGGATTAATACTCTAGGCGCTCTGACCACAAAGCCATCTCGACCCCTCTGCTCAATACCCCGAATCCTACTCACGACCTTATTTTTTTTCCACAAAAAGGGAAACGCCGATTTTTGCCCATGTTTTGGTCAACTAGTTACAAATAGAAAAAAAAAACTAATTTAGCATCTTAAATATTGCGATTACATATTTGTAATAAAAACTACGGAATTAAAAGACGATTTATTCAAAACTCTCAATTGTATAAGCAGTGTCTAATAGTTCCGCTAGGTGGTTGGTCAGTCCTCCTGTCAAAATAAGCATTGCAACACATATTGAAAAAACACGTTTTACCAAAACTCGTTACTCAAAATCGATATTTCGCAATTTTTTTTTTAAATATTTTTAGTATCATTTTACTATTGTAAAGATAAAATGTTATGTAACCTAGTTCATTTATGGACTTCTAAATATGATTTCGTGTTTTCGGTTTAATATTAATATTTATTTTTCGATAAATCGATCCCACGTCCCACCCCTAAACGTCAACGGTGATCTTATTTGTTGACACTGATTAAACTATGCATTTCACAATTCGGTTTGTCCTGTACGCTTGGGACTTTGTGTTATTTTTACTGCGGTTTCACATTCGATTTTTTGACGACTGTTTACAATTATGGACCCTGCAACCATTCCCGATGACGACCTTGGATTTACATTGGATTTAGTACCCGCTTCCCAAGAAAACACCGGCTTGCCAATGGATACCGCCGTACCTGTTTCTCACAATTTTATAATTATAGTTTATAATATCCCACCGAGTTCTAGGTAAAAAATGGCGATTATTCTTTTGTTTATGACGTTAACCCTAATGCCTACCATTTGTTTCTTTCTTGGGCATCACTTGGCCAAAACTTCTTTATCAAATGGGCATGTCCCTTTATAACTTTGGATACCTACAATTAAAATAAGGGACATCTTTTATATAGATATCTCATGGCTGTTACTTAGCCACGAGCTCTTCTCTCACTCTTAGTATATTTAGCGATTTCCCGATGTCCACGGTTTCCCTCCAACACACATACGCACTCCCATCTCAGTCGTGTACCACGCGTCGTTTACTATTTTCCCACGGCACACGGATGTACCGACAGCAAAACAATTACCATACGCAATTTAGTTAACTATGTGTATCGGTATGTATGGCGTTTTAATTGGTTAGTTAACTATTTTCGTGGATTGTTTACTGTAGGTACATATTTGGGAAATGATTCGGTTTTGTTGTGTTTGCGAAATGTGGGATTATATTGCCATGTTCGTTCAAAACGTGGGTAGGTTGTAGATTTCGACATAGCTTTCACAAGCCACAGGTTCGATCAGATAGATAATTTTATAATGAACCTTTTTATCGTAAGGTTGGTGATTAACCCAACAGCAGAGTTTAAAAACCTCCCGTAGGCCTCTACATGGTTTCCGAAAATCATCGAGAAATCCGTTTGATGTTTTCCTTCACTATTTTAAGTAAGTGATTATAATACGCAACGATAATCATAAGTCATCATCGGATCTATAATGACACATTACTATTTTCATACCCACACTCAAGAGTAACTCAAGAGGCAGGCCCTAATCAAGAACCACGACATTTTATAAAATACAAGCAGCATATAAACTTAACCAAGGTTTTTTTGTTTGTGTAGGAAACGTACGCAGCTTTTTCAGGATCCGAAAGTCAAAAAGTGGAATTGCATGTATAGCGACATAATATTGAAATTAAATTAAAATTCTGCGTTGTTTTGCCATCCGTACGTCGTCCCACGTCTCTCACTGGTAACATCACGCATAATGTGCATAATTATTATATTATTTTGTTAAACGTGACCGCAGTACTGAGGAGAGTTAATTGTAACTCTAGACACATATTAATTTTGCTTGTCACTATTTCGCTGTCGAGTGTAATTGTTTTAACATTGTATGTACAGTCATTAGCATTACTCAGTGAGTGTACCTAGTTTATGACCGGATTTAAATAGAAAACTTGGAAAAAAAGATTTAGTATTTTCTTTTTAAAGAATTGTCTTTTGTTAATATTTTGAGGCTGGCTGTATTATCTTAGATTAGATTTTTAAATCCCTGTGATATTTGTCACATTATCACATGTATGTACAAAACTAAATGTTGAATTTCTGCGACAAAATTATCGCGCGATAAAAAGTCGTAGCGCGCGCTATGCCTACGCCTAAATTATTATATATTCGAGGTTAGGTACCTACAGGGACTTTTTAAGACAACCATACTTAAAGCAGAGTAGTACATATAGTGATTTAATATACCATTTAAACACGTTTCGGCTTTCGTATTTTCACCAAATGTATTAAATAAATAATTTTATTGTATAACTTAGACTAGATTAGATGATAAGGCAAATTTAGCACAGGCTTACATAGTTTTTCTTGACCTAGTTAACGTACTTAATGAGTATAAACATTTTTTAATTTCCTCACATATATAAAATCAATAAATTCAATACCTACAAACTTTATTTCACTACTAAACTCATAATTATGTCGCATGTTTACGCCAAATAACCGGCCATGTCGATGTAAGTTTACGATGTGACATGCACTTATTGAAAATAAACAAGTTGATAAACTTCCGCAAGGAATTTACGACATTCTTGAAGAAAACAACGTTTTTATACCGTTCGTTCTTGTTTTTGGGAAGTTGACTTACTAGATGTGTCACAGAAAGTCGGAAAGAACATTGATCAAAGCTGTTTTATTTCTTTTCGAGGAAGGTGAATAAGCGGTTGACAGAGTGGACACAAATCGTCAATTTTGAGCGTTGCCTTGCCTTGGAATTTTATTGGTTGATATAAAGATTTAAATATCTTAGACAAAATGTATATATCTTAAACAAAACAATTATCAACTCTGCCACAACATTCATACAGATTTTTATAGGAGGAGAATACGCGTCGAAATAATCGTGGTCTAGTAATTTTATGGAACTTGTCCTTTAAGATTCTTTGAACGTAAAGTAAACTAGATTTCCTTATTAAATACCGACAAAATAAGAAGGAGGCTTTCAAGTTGACGCGTATATTTGTTTTTATTTTTATGTATACGCATAACTTTTTTACAGTAGTCCCATTTTACTGTTTTTTTTATGTATAGTGGATAAAGTCTGCAAAATATAAATTAAAAAAAAAATCCTTTTAAGGAAAAATAAGGAATGACTGATTTTCCACATGCTGACCGGCTCTGTTGAAACTTTGCATACATTATGATTTTTGATGACACTATAACATGATGGAAAACTGAAGTTATGTGATGATGGAGACGAAAAACAGTCGAGGGAACACCTCAACGGCTTATTGCAGTTACCTCGTCTTGGGTTTATATAATTCATTTTAATGAGAACTTAACACCAAGGTATGTTTTGTGATGAAGACGAAAGACTATTTTCTAAATGTTCAAAAAAAAAAATAGAGCGATGAAAAAATATATTCAAGATAAATCTTTGAAAAGCATTAACGCATGCTTAGCGAACTCTAAAGTTATTATATTAAATGGAAAAAGAATACGGCGCGAACGGGATTCGAACCGACCGTATTATTTTTCCATATAAATAATAACATTAAAAAAAATGATTTTACTTTAACCAAACCAATGTGTCAATAAAACATTTACAACAATTGATATCTAGCACCCCACGTTTTTTACGATAAAATTATTTTTTCTTCTTAATTACTTTTTTTGAACTCATAGAAAATTATTTTCTAAACTATTATTTATTTTCTTCTTTTTTTAGTTCAGCTAGCTACAAAAACGTATTTGTTAGTTTTATAAACGATTATTAATCGAACGAATTTATTAAATTATTGTATTGTCATCGGTACTTGATAAGTGTGCAAGTTTCAATCAATCCAACGTTTTAAAGAGGGTGAAAATTACGTTCAAAGATTCCGTTACATAGATACATACCAAACTAATAAAAGCGTAAAAATATTATTTACTTTTCAGTTTTCTTTTTCAGCGGGTAAAAGATTTTTTTAATTCGTATTTGTCTAATAAAACGCAACCATAAATCAAACTGCCGGCACGTAGTGCAGCAGTTAATTTACACTTTAATTATAATTAATACTCCTAAAATATCGCCAGTCACAATTTCAGATCCATTGAAATAAGCATCTCAATAATCGTATTCTGATTAATATTGAACTAACCGATTTAAAACTTCAGTTCTAGTTTGGTGCTGTACAGTACACGATAACTGTTACACTACCAGTTCCCTTCGAAGGTGATAATGATAACAAACACGGTTAGATATCCGTACGGCAGTAGCCGCCGACTCACAAACAAAATTCGATCGGGTGTAATCCCTGGCAGTCCTCCAAGTGCTAACGGAAAGATAACTTAATTAGCGATTAAAAGGGACTTTATATTGGCTTTGTTCCATTGACAGTTGTTTAGTAAATTCCTTATCTTTTAACAACATGAACGTGGACTTTCTGATCGAGCATATGGTGATGTTTAATTATCAAGGCGTTTCCCAAATACTTATTATGTATATTATTATTAGACGATTTATTAAAACTAGATAAGTAATCAGAGATGTTTAAAATTTAAATGTTAGTTTAAACTAGGAAAATTGTTCTCAAATACTTCACTCAAGTTTAGTTTTTTAAATCTCGTTATAATATGTAAAACATTTCAGAATGTGTACCCTACAAATTTCAACTCCACTTACTAAATTCATTAACATTCTAAATCTAAATAAACGTAAAGAACAGAAAACCTCAAAAGTCGTCAAGTATATTTCCGGCGGTAGTCATTTCTAAATTACCGGTAGATTTTTTGTTGCAGATGTTACTCAACTCTTATTGTTTGGTCATGCAATTATTGTGGCACAAAAACTTAGCACCCGCGCCTCGCGTTAAAAACACCGTAGATTCCAGCAAATCGGAAACTCTGATCGCTGAAGCGTAATTTGTCACCGGCCACGAAGGTAGGGTTCACACTCATAATAGTTTGAACATGGAGCTCAGATAAATAATATACCTAATAGAACTTCAAACAGGAATTAGTCTACTTCAGAACATTGTCTGAAGTATCTAGGTTGAGGCAGGTAATAATCTCAGCGTGTCTGTCTATGTTTCTTGTTAGATTTCAATGACATCAATTGGACGATGGCGTGCAAATTCAAATATCAAATTAAAACTCTAGACAGTTCTGGTTAAGAGAGCAGCGGCCATTTTAAGTGAACCATCTCAGACTTCATACAAAAAGAAACAGTCAACCCTACTCGAGCGAGGTAAAAAGCCGATCCATGTTGGCTTGCCATTACTCGGCCGACATAACATTTTTACTCACTTCCTGCCGTCGACTTCCCGTCACGATAACGCATAACATAAGAACAAATTAAATCCGATCGGATGTCGGAGGATATTCGATAATGACAAGTTGCCCTTTCCGTTTAAAAGTAAGAGTCGGCTAACTGTGCCGGCATTAGGCCCGACGGTGTTAATTTTCTTCTGTATGTTTAGAAAACCAGAATTGGTGTCTGTAACAAGGCTTGTGAACATATTTGAAAACAGGACTTATTTGAAAAGGTGAAGTGGTGGATCTCGCAGTTCAAATTCGTTTTGCTGCGTGTCTGAATGGTCTAGAAAATTTGTTGATTGCCTGATGTACAACATTACTATAACTTGGAGTAGATTTTGAATATTTCCTTAGTATATTTTTACGTAGATTATTTTAATTTTTACCAGGTATTTTCTTAAAAAATATAATATAGAGCCCCCTAGGTTCCCATTGACATTTCCGACACCGTTACACACTTAGACAAAACTGGTCCAGCATATTCATTCCATCATACATATCCTATAAATAACCACCGTCTTTAAGAACACTTAAAAGCCCAGTTCCGTTCATAGGTGCGATTGTTTTTTTTTTTCGGAGGAATAAAGAAGTTTTTCCCAGGTTTGGAAGATGTTGCCTGTTGTCTGTAGCCCAGATGCCTATAAGAACTTATTTCCTCCGAGGCACCTGTCGCCTCGTCCTCAAATCGTTAAGGCCGCGTTCAATGGGTTACAACACGTTTCGCCTACTATCGTATTGTGGGAGAAAAGTGAGATTTAATGTTATGAAATATTTAATTATCTATTAGTCAAAGATCCATAATTGAAAATACTATAATATTTTCAATTATGGATCTTTGACTAATAGATAATTATATACATATACATTTGGTACACCAAAATCTGGTCTTTTTACCATACACACAAGAAAATATACTTATTAACCCTTATGGGATATATCACGTAATAAGATCAAAATATCAGCATAACATATTGTTATCGCATATACCATAGCATACTGCCCGGTGGAAATTAATGTGAGGACAGGACGAAGACGCGAAACAATGCCACCCCATGAATACAGGGTGCCCCAAGGAGGCTGTACCGGCGAAGGTCTGGAGTAATACCTATCGATTGAACCCCCATGTTTGTTCTCCAATTTCTTTGATGATTCATATTATTATTTTTGAAAAAAAAAAACATTACCTTTTTTAAAGAAGAGATTAGTATGTTAGAAGCTGATCTTTGAATGATCATTCTTCATATGAATAGCAATAATGGGAGAAAAGTTGTTTTGACATTGTTTCTATTCTTCGTCCTGTCCTCACATTAATTTCTACCGGGCAGTAAATAGGTTAAAAACTATCCAACTCCTTACTTTACTTCACAGTCGTAATGTGTAACTAACAAGTGAAGCTACATGTTCTGCTTTAAAGATTATATCTCTTCATATATCAGTTAACAAGTTTGTAATGGTCCCACTGTACGGCAACGGTCTTTTCGCGTTCAGAGGGAGAACGAGCACAGACCACCAACTAAGTAAGACATTCTAACATTATACAAATTGCGCAACTAATACCTAAGTGAGACCACATCTTGACTCCACACCATACATGGCAAAGCCCTATTATACCATAAGTTCATGGTACATGCTAATTAACGTTCGCCAACGAGTCTAATCCAATTTAGCAAGACTTGTTTGTTTACTTGATAAATGTATGAAAATGTGAATGGTTTGTGAATATGCATTGAATCGATTAGATTTCTTGAATGGATTTAGGAAATCCTTAATTACAGTGACATTCTATTGCAGCAAGTAATAATGCGCCTACGCTTTACACGGGCCCTAATTGTAAGGACTAAGTGTGTCAATATAATTAAAATACTATAAAACCTGCGTATGGAATCCTTGTCTTATTTACATAAATGTTCTGATATTATAGGAAAAACTACTTTCCTGTTTGAACGGAGCAGTCAATGAGAGAGATTTTCAAAGATAACCAGGCTATAAGATTTAATAAAGTGGTTTTAACCATAAGTTCTTCATAAACTAGCTAAAGTATTATCACAAATGCAATTATTTTAAAATATATCTTGTCAACATAGTAATATTAACTTCACAGGATGTTAAATACTGAGGCTTTACAGGCATGTATCATGAAACAAATATTTAAGTAGGATATGTACCGAAATTTAAAATTTTACTGTGTCTAGTATATCACTAAAGGTTTGCAAGCCACTGTAAATTAGGGCTATACTAGACCCATAATTTAAATTCAATTCACTGCTGCTGCTGCTAATGAATTAGAGTCGTAATATTTAATCAGTCAGCAGATATTTCTCTTAAGTGTTCATTTAGTTCAAGATTTTTAGATAAGTACACTCTGTATCGCAATTAATGACTACTTCATATCTCGTAATAGGTAAATATATTGATTTCCTAACAACGATATACACTCCATAAGCCGGCAACTAGGTGCCAATTAAATTATAATCGGTTAGAAGTTAAGCTGACTCATCGCCGTCCACCGTTCAGATATGTCACGCATACGGCTTGTGTGTTTTAATCGTCGCCTTATAAGATGCTTCTAAATATAGTTAACTAGAGCAGTGTCGGTAGTGGGTGTGATGCATGCGTGTGTACAGTCAAACACGTAATTAGATGTTTATAATTTTCATATGAAATATTGTATTTAGTTCTATTTGAATTGTCACTGTGAAGGGAATCATCTAAGACTCCATAAATGTAAGCTCGCTTCACCAGAAACAGAATGCTCTCCGATATAATGAAACGTCAACAGATAACGATCAAACCGTTCAAAACTTTAGTTATACAGTTTCAAAATAAAAACAAGAAGCTGGTGGAAAATCTTTTTAAAAATGGAATCAACTGCGGATACATAAAAGGATAAATTTAATTTAATGCTAAATTGAAATGAAGAATAGATATTTGACACATCTTACGAAACATGCAAGTAATACATTACAGTGTTCAAAGCTACTGTACATTTACAACAGAACGTCAATCAGATAAAAATATTTCATTAACAGTTTGTGTCAACGTATACCAAGGTAACTTTACTTGGAGTATTTAAGTGGCCATATAAGCAAGCTGTAAAGGAAACAGTGGGCTTCGTAGAGTGGGCCGAATTGAACCCACTACCCCGCACGTGGGTAGGTGTAAACAAATTATATAACGTGGTTACGAAAGGTTTATGTAGGAACCAGGTAAGGCAATAGTATAGCTGTGGCTTAAATTGCTGGCAAAGTATCAAAAAATCTTTGACAGAGATAGTATTATACAATGTACAGTATTGTACAAGATTACGTATATAAACTGCGTATTGTATTTCAGTAATGGGCATACCACGTATTGTATAGTTTCCCGGATGGAAGAAGTAGTAAAGGGATTCGGCGTACCTGTTAAACGTATTGAGCAAAGGGGAAATAGAAAAATTTAATTATTCAAAATAGGATGAAAATTAAAACCCCTTTTTAAGCCTACTCTTTGCCCCTCCATAGTCAGTAAACAGGGAAGAAAAAGTGGAGCATCACACTCCCGAACACCACATAATATCGAAGGGTGTAAGGCTATTTGTTTCTAGTGTAATTTACTTTAAAAAAATAAACCTTAAAATAACTGCTTTTAGAGACATTTTCATATTTCAGTAAAATGTCGCTTAGATCAAGCGATTAGCCTTTCAACCACCGATATGTAAGTACCTGCAACCTATACATTCTCTATTGTCTCAGTCTGACAATATATTTGCTTACGATAGAAGTGGATCACTGCACTACGATTTCATTCCTCGTGGATTATAGATGTGCGGGGATTCTTACTTAAATCATGTTTAGGTAATCTCGTCGTTATTGTCTTAAGGGAAGTTCTAAAGCTTAATATTCTGAATAATATAATTATGTTGTACTATTAGATTGCAATTATTTTGTTCACGATGTTGTTAGTTTCATATAATAAAACACTTAAAATTTGACGTTATTTGTCAAATTTGCGCGTCCTATTCAACTGCTTTATGATTATGATTTCAATGTTAAAGTAATTTAATTATAGTCTACGTTTCATAAGTACACTATTCAACCTGCCAAAATTACCAAGTACCTCAAATTATTTGAAAACTTCTAATATGAATATGAGGCAAATAAGTCTAGTCTAATGAAAGCCTTAATTCGTCTTGTCAATTGTTATACATATAAACTTCTTGGTATGCTTGTGCTTCAGTTATTTAGTAAGGCCTCGAAAATCTATCGATTGCTCGTACTTAGCCTTGGTCCATCAATAAGTTTTCATTGTTATCATAATATATATATATAGTTTGATAAAAAGTCTTATTTTAACTAATTATGGGTTCTAAAATAAATCTTAATTTGCATTAAGTTATGTCCGTTATAAATGGTTTGAAGTGAATTAAATAAAGTTATTCCAAATTTACTGATACTGACGTCACAGAATTAAAAACACCACTGCAATACAGACAAAACGAAATTAATTCCCCGTAACGTCACGAGTCATGCAGTGGAAAAATATCATTAGAGTGATTATAGTCTTATTACGGGGTTATTTGGATCACAGGGATACGAAGGCTGGGTCGGAGGTCACACGTGGGCGGCACAGGTGCACGTGTAAGGGTACGAGGTCATTATCTTGAAAGTTACACGTTCTATTCGAATAAATATATAGCGGGATTATTGGTCTTTAGGTACGCACGTTACCAACCTACTCGTTGTCCGAGTAAAGCAGTGGGTCATAGCAATGTTTGTGTATAATTAATATAATTTTAAAGCACCTACTTGAACTTTGCATAATATTTAATAGCGTATGAAGTCATTTTAAACTAACGTTTGAGTACTTGATTTTATTTAATTTTAATAAACCATACAATTAATTAAATGTGTACCTTTAAGTAAATAAATATTATATTACTGAAATGACATGAATAATTTATTATGAATTTAGGGCAGTCTGAAATAACATTATCAACTTGAAATAAAATCAGGCGTTGATCCTTTGCACGCCTAAAGTACGATAAGTTCCTTCTGCCCAGCTATACATCTGGATACATAGGTATTCAGGCCATTTAAAGTTATTGTATGTAAAATTATCTAAATTATATTGTAACTACAGTTTTTAATAAAGTTTATAGAAAAATATATTAATATCTTAGGTTTGCGCGATCACTACACAGTGTGGTCGCAAGAGGACACGAACGCTGCAAAGTGTTCGAAACGTCAGGAAAAACAAAAAACCAATAATACACGCGATTAATCCGGTTAAAAGTTGTTTTATTATAATGTATAGAAAAATATTTTAAAGTAAATAGCTTAATTAAAAAGTCTTCTGGAAAATTATAAGGGTTTCCCTTTACATTTTATGATTAATGTGGTTGTTTAGGTTTTTTTTCTCATGATGAGTGATATTTAGAACAATTGCATATAAATGGTTAGGTACGCGTCGATATTACGATTAAGAATATGTTTTTGGGAGTCATTATTATTCATTGTTATTTCCTTACATTGCTTTGTAGTTTTGGAGGAGGCATTTGTTTAGTAATAAACATTTAGTATGCCAGTGTGATATAAAACTTGATTGTTCGGTATAAATCAGTCGATGAGTTTATAAGTTAACTTACAGTTTGACCTATTCTATACAACCCGGTAACCAATGTTTTACAGTAGTTCAAACTTAAGCATCGCGTGTTATCAACAGTTATAATTATTTAAAGTTTTAACGACCTATTTGAGAGTTTGTACTAAGCGGCTTGTAAATGAGCTAAGTTTTGCTACGTAATTAAGGCAAGCCACTATCATTTTCGTGTTCCTAATATCGTGTTCCCTTCATCAAGATACGTATGACAGCTCAAAGTTAATATTTTGTAGCACGAATCACGTTGGGTTCCGTGACTTGGAGGGAATAAAGAAAAAGTTATGGCCGACATTGTAGTTGAAAAGGAAATTTTCTACAAGAGATATTCTTTTATGCGGAACATTTGACGGAAATGTTTTAGGTAATAGAGGTTTTGTTCATTTCCTTTATAGTTAAAATTCAAAGGTACAAATGTGGTCGGTCCTTCGCATATATACTCATTTTCTTAACATTAAACTACTTTAACAATTTCTTTGCGTTGTAAGGTTTAAAACTAGACAGTATATTCAAAAATCATTACTTATTAATCTTAATAATTAGGAATAGCATTTATTTAAACACGAAACCAGACTAAGCAATTTTCTACTTGTAAAAGGTAAAATAAATTAAACAAAAACTGTAATCTACAATTTGAACTAAATAGCACGTGGTCCATTATTATCAGTTAAGAATGTTAAATAAGGATGGTCATAAAAAACCACTCGACGTTAACCGGATCTCTCACTTTTAAGTAAAGGACAAAATTCATCTTATTAACAGGGAATATTCTGAGACAACAAAGGCTGAGTACTAGGGCTGTCCATTTGTGTCCCTCGAATAAGTATACCTATATTTTACGATAAAGTAAGAGAGATGAGAGAAACTTGATATTATATCATGTAAAAAAATGGATTTCAGTGTAGCTTCTTTTTCTTCTTATCATATAGTTACACTAGATCTGTCTCTGAGATGGCTTTACACACCATCAAGAAAATCTCTCAGGTGTGCTGGTTCCCTCACGATGTTTTCCTTCACCGTTCGCAAGTGATAATTAATTTATACGCATATGACTTCGAACAGTCAGTGGTGCAAGCCTTGGATTCGAACTTGGACCTTTGATTTGTCAGTGAAAAGGTCATACCACTAGGCTATCACTGCTTATTCAGATTAGCTTTAAGATATTATTAAGGTATTATATGATAAACGATGACGCATTTAAACACAGAGAATATTTTTTAATGTTAGGATTTTAAGGATTCTCTTTTTATATTTTATATTCCACAAAATCTTAACTTTAGAGTTCGTTCCGCATAATTCATGCATTTTAAAGATTTATATGTATACGTTAGTTATATTTATTCCTACAATCACAATTAAAATTTAAACCAACTCTTCGCCAACCCTATTACATAGTGCGCGTGCCAACACTTTATACCTGTCCCTCTTCCTCTCGACGAAGGTGCAAAAAACGCTGACCACTCATCGTGAAGTGGCTGCTTAGACGCGCTTTGTCTAGTCCTACTACACAATGCATTTCGAGTGCCGAGCCAAACCCCTGTGACAACCCTTAGTACGTGACTTTGCTTAGTGGTCGGAATTTGGCTTTGAGATTTTTGACTTAGGGCCGATTTTTCAATCCTCGGATAAAAGTACCAATAGCTACCTAAAGAATAAACTTATTTGACTCTTTATTCGTCTGATAAGTGGTTGTCAATTTTTCAATGCATATTTAACCTACGAATAACTATCTGACCGAATAACTCAGATGTGAAAACGCTAACTTCAGGGAGGTGAAACAAATATACAGAATAAATGAATGTTAGAACGGGATGGACTATTTCTTTGTTTGCTGTCAATGTCAAACAAATAAGCGTCAGCGCCATTTTATTTTTATAATACGTTACGAGTTTGTTTGTTGTGTTTGTCGTGTGGTGTTTTTCGTGTTGTGATTTATAATTTTATTGAAATAATGGAAACCAAGAAAAGGGAACGTTCAGCGAACTTTAATAATGCCGAGGTTCAATTACTTGTTAGTTTAGTCGAGAGGTACAAGCAAGTAATAGAAAATAAAAAGACAGACGCTGTTACAAACAAGGATAAAGAATTTGCATGGAAAAAAATTCAAAGTTCCTTCAACTCATGTGGAATCTCAACATGTGAGCGCTCTTGGAAGACATTAAAGTTAAAATATGACGGAATAAAAAAAGCCACTAAAAGGAAATCCTCTGTGCAAAGGCAGGAGATGTATAGAACAGGAGGGGGTTCATCAAATGCTCCTGAATTCACCGTCGTCGAAGAAAAGGTCATAAGCATTTGCTCTAATATAAAAGGGCTTGAAGCTCGTCACGACAGTGATACAATTCAAAGTGGTAGGTACTAGTCATATAAAAAAAAGCCTATGATACTTATGTCTTAACATATAACATAAAAAAGCTATATTTTTTTTCATTTTGCAGTGCCAATATGTATCAGCGACATGGTTTTAATGGACATAGAGGAAATGAAACATGTGGATACAATAGAACCTAATGGTGCAGTGGATACCACCCAAGATATCAGTATCAATAAACCTGGTAGGTACTTGTCTTGTATATACTTATCCAATAGCTTTACATTCACATCTACATTGTTATGAAATTGATTGTTTCAGATACGGACAAGTCATTTATTTTTGATAAAAAGGACGAGAATGAAACACAAAAAGGTAATTATCTGCAGCTTTACTATAAAAATATACTGGACAACTGTTCATTTAACCTACTCTGTTTATTATATATATAACATTAGAAAAATCATGGTTAAATAACCTTGTTCAACAGTATATGTTGAAAAGACTGCGTTATAGTGGATAAGTACTACTTGTAGAACTTAATTTTGAGTAGTATTATTATATAGTATAATTATTTAAAAGATCTTTTATAGCTATATGTGAGTATGTGTATTTCAACATATTTTTTATGTTTTTTTAGAAAACAAATGGGACAAATGGCACCCAAAAGCTTTGAAAACAAGGGTGTCAAATATATTGAAACCAGATATGGGAAATAAAGCCAGTGTCACTTCCAAACTTGATAAGTTAAGTTCTGCTCGTTTGGAACTTGTAAAACTTCAAATGGAGACTGTGAGAAAAGAGCAGCAATTCAAAGAAGAAGAACACATGTTGAAAATGGAACATCTTGCTAATGATGAAAAAAGAAAGCAAGAAATACATGTTTTGCTGTTGCAAAAGTTAAATTGTGCACCTGGTGTGAATGATGTTATTTATAAGAGTCTTTAATAGTAATGTTTGTATAATAATTGGCAATAAATAGTTTTCTTTAATTTCCTTCTTTTTTATTATGGCCAAATAGTGTGCATTACCCGAGCAAAACATTGCCTTCTGTCAGAATTATAATGCTGCAGATCATTAGTGAACTATCTATATATGCCAAAATAATAATAATAGGCAAGTGTTTTTGACAAACCCTTTTTATCCGACTGCCAAGGAAGGGTTATGTTTGATATAATTATAAATTTTATTTTAATGATTAATAAAACAAAAATAAAATATAGTGTAGGTGTAGATTATTTTTAATTTAACATATAAACTTATTCTAAAATTAAAGAGTGAAAATATTGTATTATAATTTCCCTAGTCAGGTACCTTTCCTCACCAATGGGATTAGCAATGGTGGGAGGGAACACTGGTTGAGGAGGAATTAGTACATCTGGATCTTCTGGTGGTTCTTCTTCATTTTTCATTCTTGCCAAGTTGTGTAAAACAGCACATGCTACAATTATATCTTGGGCAAGTGGTAGTCTACATCTTAAACCAATGCTTAAAACTGGGAAACGCCTCTTCCACACACCAAAACATCTCTCTATTGCGTTTCTTGTTCGGATTTGTGACTCATTGTAAAGACTTTGAGCTTGTGAATTCGGTGATTGAAAAGGGGTCAGTAGATAATTATTTTGTTCATAGCCGCTATCTCCAAGTACAATTCCATTACCAAATACACCATTCTCAAAGTGAAATTTTGCTGATGAGTTAGCAAATATCATGCTATCATGGGAGGAGCCTGGCCAACGTGCAACTATATCTTGAAACTTTAATTCAGCTGAGCACATTGCCTGCACGTTAAACGAAAAAAAGCCTTTTCTATTTCTGAATTCCTCAGCTGTGTTTCCACCAGGTGACTGAATTCTTATATGTGTGCAATCTATAGCTGATACAACTCGAGGAAACCTAGCTATTTTATAAAATTCTTCTTGAGTTTTTCTTCTTTCTTCCTCAGTTCTTGGTAACTTAATAAAAGTTTGCCTCAAAGATGCGATGGCATTAGCACATTTTTTTATGATACGGCATGTAGTGGAATTATGAATACCTCCAAAATCACCAACAGTGATGTAAAAACTCCCAGTGGCAAAGAATCTTAATGTAATCAGCAGTTGTAACATGGGTGGAATACACTGGTTTCTGGAACAAACTTGTTTTTTTAGTAGGTATATCATTACTTACCTAGCTATTGAGGTAGGTAGTTATTGGAAATTCCATTTTATGCTTGTCCAAGTCACTATAAATATTTGCATTTATGCAATAACTCACCCATTTGTCTTGCTCTCGATTTTAGCTTTTACCAAGAACAGCAAATATTGCACTGATTCTTTGGTAAGTCTGAATCGACGATGGAATTCGGCTGAATCCCACAAGTTAAAGTTATCGACCCTCGGCCTTACAATTCTTTCTTTTCTTGCAGTTGGATTAATATATTCGTTTATTATGGCTTCTTCCTCAATTGCTATGTCGTCAATAATATCAAAAATTTCCATTTCGATTCAGTACAATTGTAAAAAACGAAAACTAACCTCAAACTGGTAAAGTCAACGTCGTTTATTCATAGAATAAGCGGTTATCTGGCCGTAAAAGAGTCAAATAGATTTATTCCTCAGATAAGTGAATTATTCGACTAATAAAGCCTATCTGACCATTGAACAACTGACTTTTTTGCTATCTATCGAATAAACCTTATCCGTCTGTTTATCTGAGGATTGAAAAATCGGCCCTTACTGAAATAATAATAATAATGCATCAAGTATTTTTACGAAGTTGGGACATCTTAGCATTTTAAAGATGTCTTACGAAGCTATGACTATATCTTAGTGTATGGAGTTCAATGAATTTCTGATAAGTATTTTACAAGTAACAAATTTAATAAGCAATGGACCTATGCAAGCGAACGTCACTGAAATTTATTTCATCCATCAATGCTTTCACAAATTACACAACTTGAAAAAAACTAATTGATGCATTTCTAGGACTAGCTGTAGGAACCGCAGCAAAAATATACTTTAACACGGTCCTAGGTCAGGCATGCGTGAATTGGCGATTTTAAATTCACGCGACTAAAAATTTCAGATTGGGCAAAGTGTTCACGGGCTATAAATTTTTGTACAATGAAAAATATGATCGCTGGATTTGAACCTGTGCTATCTGGATGAATATTTCAGGTGGTCTGCCAACAGATCGCGACCTCTGCTCACTATTCCGAATTCTTTTACCACTTTTTAATTTCTCGTATGGTCACGTCATCGCTATTTACTCAGTCCCTCTACAGGAGTGGTTAAAGGGACATGCGTTAATGCGTTCAAAATTGTATTTATTTTTGGATTTTTCTTAATTAGGAATTGTGCATGGGTTATGGCAACAGGCTCACAACCTATTAAATGGGACGTAATAACAGCATTGGTGGAATGTACATGTCTGCCTAACACTGCGGGAATACAGGCATGATGCTATCTTTATGTGAAGATAAATAAAAATAAAAAATCACTAAGAAATTATATCGCGTGATTTTTATTAACAGTGAATCCTTAGCCTTAGTCCAACTTAGTGTCAAAAGTATACTCACCGTAAACATTATTTTTTCCACAACTTTTATGTATTGTTCACTTATTATAATAAAGCTCTTTTTTATTAGCTTCGACAAATCAAAGCTCCAATTAGCTTATAAGCTTTTCCCTAAAATATTTATTAGAAACTTTATTATTATGGTACAACTATTTATTTATGACCGCTTTAAATAATGTTCGATCCATATCTAAGGTGTAAAAGCATTTTTTTTAAACAAAATGATTCTAACATTTTCATTATTATTCTTCGTGTAATATTGGAAATATTAATTAATCATAATGGCAAGGGCGATACTTGAAAGGTCATTGTGTAGCTTAATGAACAATATAAATAACAACTATTATAATAAAATTTTAAGTTACCTATAAAGAACGGTAATCTTTATGGTACAACGGAAAAGGTACTTTGCTTACTAAAAATTAAGTAATCAGTAATGGAAGTAAGTTTGAGTCATAAAAATACTTTATTATATATTTAAATTCATGAAGAAATTCTGGGGTGCACGGCAACTTGGAATTCCTTCATGAATTTAAAGGTGCAGACTTTTATTGTTTTGTGGTAATAGTAAACTAAAATAAAGAGTGGGAGACGGGTCTGGGCAGTTGCATACACACTTAACTCACTCTACTTAAGAGTGAATAGATTTACATGCTTCATTCTCGGCCACACTGCCGCTTACCATCAGGCGAGTCGGTAGCCAAACATAGATCGATTACTGATTTAAAAAAAAAAAAACTTTTACACAATGTGTGTTGTACAGTGTTGTCCCATGACGGTTATCTTCCAAAATCAAAGAAGGCTTTTTTGACACGGTAACTTCAGAATTCTAAACGAGTTCTTAAGGATAAAGATAGGGCTTTTAATCTAAGACCTAGTTTTGCCAAAACACTATGTAAACATTCAGGTACACGAGCGAAACAAATTAATCACAGTCTGTAGGGATTTCTTATGGTTTGACCCATAAGTAATCCCTACATTGACTTGACAGTATTAGTAATTTAGCCATTATATTTTTGCCTACAAATCATATTATTTCTATGCGTGTTCTAAGTGAAAATAATTTTTAAACTAAAAGGTCTCTCGTGACGTCAGCTGAGACTGTTCATTTGTCAATTTGATTTGTGGCTAGACGGTGCCGTCATTGCCTAAGCTATGTCGAAGAAGGCTTTCACGATAATATGACGTGTTATTTTGCTGAAACACGTTTAACGAACTGGTTTGGAATTCCTTTGTCTTATGTGGTTTAAAAAAGGTTATTGATAGACCTGGAGTATTAAGCTTTTATATGTTTGTTCTTTTATAACTTGAATATTTACTATATTTTGTTGTACCCTCTGTCTAAGGCAGGTTCTTATCTACATATAAAATAGTCAAGAAAGTTTCGTTTAGTTAAGTTTGGCGTAGGATATATTCTTTATATTATTTAGGCTATGATGAGACTTGCTTGGTCTTATTTGTGACCACAAGTTTCTAAATTAATAAAGATAATAATAATAACTGCTCGGACGTGATTTAGGCTATATCTCGTGAAAAAGATTTCTTCTTCTTTTTGTAACGATGGCTATTATTTATATTAGTACAGCTGAAAAAATGGCCAGTTCGATGACTCTTTGGTTAGTCTCTATTAAGTCCTCCATATTGTTGGCAGCTAGACAGTCAACAGCAGGTGCTTCACAGTTATAGCGTCGAAGGTACCACATCTATCATCCTCAGAGCCTTCTTTCATCTCGACTTTTCCAGTTTTTTCGGCACCTAGGTACAGCTACTCGGAGTCTCTTGAGAGACGTCCAGGTTATTAAGGGGAATTTTGATGTCCTGGTGGTAGATTTTCTTCTAAAGATAGTCGGGTATCCAGTGGGGGATACTTTTAGCTCAAAGCTTTAGCCTATCCTCAGACAACTCCCAAATACGCAGCTGTCATTTATTTATACTTTATGTACTTGGGTACAAAGGCATGTAGGTATATAATAAACAATCAATTGGAATTTATTATTGCCGAAGAACAGTGGGCTTACTCTTGAAAATAATTCCGCTCGATTGACATTGAAAATATGTCAGTACGTACTTTTAAACGCCCAAATGTCTAAAAAATATTATAGATTCGGGATAATATGAAGACAACATGCTTTAAAATTGAGGCAACTATCAATCTGCCTAGCCTTTTCCCAATTACATTGGGGTCGGCTTCCAGTCAAACCGGATGCAGCTTAATACCAGTATTTTACGTGAAGCGACTGCCTATCTGACCTCCACAACCCAGTTACTGGGTAACACGATATCTCGTGGTATGACTGGTTGTGAGACTTTCAGACCTCTGACTACCTGTAACGGCTGTAATAGATCTTAATTTGACAACCGGGACCGACAGCTTAACGTACTCTCCGAGGCACGGAGGCGTCTCGGTATGAAATGATGGTCACGCATCCACAGACCGACCGCGGCAAGCGAAAATCTGAAAAATTGAGGCAACTAAGTATAATGTAGATAGATTTATAATAAAATTACGCGTTATTTTAAGGCGTCTATTTAATATTGGAATTGGTATTAGTTTCAAGAGTAGCCCCACAGTTCTCACATAGGTTGTACTCAACGTAAATCTCAATCTAAGTTTCTTCAAATAATATTAAAGCACTTAATTCAAAGCTAAAGCTCGCCAAGCTAAGTATTTATTACGTATACAGAATAAAAAGACGATTGACCACGTGCCATCATATAGGTACGCATATACATATACTATAGTATTTCCCGATACTCATATAACTTGATATAAACAACACATATATAACAATCGGCAGGCAGGTACGTATAGTACTATAGAGACTGTGTCCATTCATAAGAAGCGGTTCATTCATGCGGCCGCGACGACGGTGAATGGGAGCGAGCGAGACAGTAGATATAAGGTCGCGTTACACTGACAATGGATTCTTTTTGAATTCACATGAATGAGTTGAAATCCTGTTCTACGAATACATGAATGACATTGTTTTGTTTTAAAACAATTGAATATGCACGATGGTAGCAACGGCTTTTGTTGATCGAGTGGGTTTTACGGGAAGCGAGGTTTCCCCTGTTACGGTAATCATCCGAATTATCTGTTGTATTGTTTACTTCAAGTAGTTACATTGAAACAGGATTACTTAAAAGAAGCTTTGTTTTCGGATTCGTAGTAGTGAAATTGTAAAACCACTTGAAGAGAACAAGCTTTGTAAAGCCGACGAGTGCTTTTTTAGAACTGCATTGTATTATGTCAAGAATGAATTAATATAATTTATTTTGTAAAGGGATGATATACAAAAATATGTTTGCAATGTCTACAATTATATATAATAAAAAAAACTATTAAGAATTACACTGTGCACAATATTTTATAATTCAAGGATTCCCTTTAATTTACTCTGATTCAAATTTCCAGGAAAAGCAACTTCGTATATTAAATGCCTGACACTTTAAAATAAATCTTATTCCTATCCTACATGGACTTTTTAAATCAGGCTGTATCTGTGGACACACCCTTGCCATCAGAGCAACAAGATTGTGTAAAAAAACATCGTCGGTAGGAAGTCAACCCGTCGCAACCGAACATTCTTGATCCGCGGGGGTATTTAAAAAAATATATTTTATGACGTCAGTTTCGATAACGACTCGGAAATTTGACACTTAGGGCCGTTAGCCTATTTGGGATTTATTAAGTGCCTATTTAAAACTCGTATAGTTGAATGGGTCATTTATTTAATTGTTGGATATTGATATCGCACTGTTGTTTTTCTTTATAATTCGTTGGATCGTTTCATGAGTAAGTGGTAAAGAATGTAAAGTTTATTATGTCAAAGTATAAGAGTACCACACCCATTCTTAATTCGGCACTACAGCGGGGATATTAAGGTATTTCACTAAGGGTGCCCTAATCCATCTTAATTCAATGCATGCATAGCATATGACATTATGATCCTGGAACACATAAAAATTTAATAAATTATCTGTCAGAAGAAATGTTCACGCGCCAAATTCACAGGAAAGCTTAAAGAATCAAGTCATACTGGTCGCAGTCGGAGGTGGTTATACCGGGCGCGTAGGCTAAGTCGTACCTGCCTCGGCGCGCTTGCCGCCAGTCCGAGCTTGCCCGACCACAGCGCGACACAGCGCACGCGACCCGAACACGCACGAACACCGAATATCGAACACCGTTCAAAATTCCAACATTTTTAAACAATTGGAACGTTCCTACTGACAGTTACTTTTTATTTGTGTGTATTTGTAAGTGACAACGAACATGCATGTGTTAACCCCTTTGCTACTGGCGTGGGCACTCTGCGGGGTCCGTGGTGTGATAAGAACACCGCTGGAGGCGTTCAGGCCTTCAGGAGAGATACACTTGAGAAGGCCAGACAAACTGCCGTTTTTGCCGCACAAGAGAATACCAGTGCCGTCGAAGAGTGACCTCAAGATTTTGTACCAGACAGGGGTAAGTTTAGCTTTTAGTGATTTATGCTTCGCGACGTGCTTAATATAAACAGGTTGATTTCTGAAAGTTCACAACAAGTTACTACTTTGTGAATTACGCTGGCATTGAAATTTGTAAGTCAGCCTTCAAAAAATCAAGATTGTCGTACTAAACAGTAATAAGCCTTTATTTATAGTTACGAAATATCATAATTAACGCTTTATTTTTGAATTATAAACTGTGTTATGAAATTGGCGCCAAAACTCTGTGAATGAGACAGGGTGAAAATGTTAATGTAGATATTAATAGGTGTTTACGATGCAAGATAAGCAGGTTTTGCACAAAGTGAATGCCTTATTGGATCATTGTTGTATAGTTTAATATTTAAACGCCAAAGTCGTGACGATTGTCACGAACAGTGAATATCAAAGGAGACCATAGCTTGTTTTTGAAATTCAAAATATAATATTATTGTTCGTGAATTTTAAATAGAACTTTGCGCAAAAAATTAAAGATAATATCACTATTACATTTGTGAACTTGCAAGACCTTTTGACTAAAGTTACTTCAATGTTTCAAGACGTTTACTCAATTTCTTAGCTTCATTTCTATTCAAAATAATAACATAAACGTAATACATATATATAACATGTGAATAGTATCACATTAATATCGCTATAGATGACGCACTGCGGTATATGAGAAGATAATTATGTGATTCCACGAAGGGTTCCACCCAACAATTAGACCAATTAAAACGGACACATAGCACAAGTATGTCGACCACATTAATTTTTTAAAACACGGATAGCCCCCATGACTAAAACCACTACGGAGAAATCGTAAATAAAAAGTGATGCGGAAAATACATATTTATATCGGCGAATACACCATCGAATATAATCTCTTACATTCTTCATGCGATATTAAAGTCAAGAACCAGTACGTATCACAATAAATATTGCCTTAAGCCAATAAAAATAAAAACAGTTCCGGATGTCAAGTCTTGTCAGTTATATTTTAAAAACAACTATAATCATTATTATATCTCATTTTAAAGTCAATTCAAGAAGTTAATCGCTCTTGCCTAGTTCCATCGTTTGCTCAATAATAGGTTTTAAATGCCCATTTGTTCACTGCAACTTCAACTGTATGAGTCGTGGCATAAAATTCAAATTATGAACTACGGCGAGTATTTTTTTAAATGGAATTATAAAATCGGAGCGTTGCGCGGGTGCGTAGGCGCACGCGTAACACCGGTGGCGGCAGGTGTTCATTCACTCATTCTTATCTTGACAGCTTCGATGACTTACGGACCGAACCTTGCTCCCGGCCCGTGTGTGCTATTTGGAATAAAAAAAATAGTTTTTTATGTCATTGCCTTTAAGCTCATTCGTAACGGTAACCGTCTTTGCGATCGTTCGTCTCTTTAAGCGATGGAATTTAAATTTATCTCCTCGTTTATTCATATTTCGTTTTATGGATGGGCTTAAATCTTGACAGATATACGAGTATTAAGCGGCGTGCAGTTTTTTTAAACTTTTGTAACAAAAGTGCAGTTTTGTCATTGTGCAGGTTGGCGTTGCAGTATTCGGAGTAATCAACCGTTTAGTCTCACAGCGGGTGTCAAAGTGCCGACTGGTAAATAATAGTCGAGTTTAGTGCTCCCAAGATTTGAATAACAAAACTATGAGAGGGTGTTTGTGATCTGCCGACGCAACACACCTCTTGAATCCCGCGCGGGCCACTTTGAACATCTCATTGATAACATCTGAATAGATTCATTACATATAATGTGACATTAAGACATGCAAACGCATTCAAAGCTGGGTCTTTAGATTTCGGTTCTATTTGTAACGACACGTGCTATGAGAATATAAAAGATGTGCGATATTGTTCCTTTTGATACTTGCACGACTGCGAATTGCGATGTAGTTTTAAGACCCTGCAAATATAAACCCAGATTCAAATCAGGACTTGCGGATATAAATCATCATCCTCACTTGCCAGTGACAAGTGACAAGACTCCTGGTATTTTCTTGAGTGTTAACGGATACCGCTCAAACAATAAGGAATAATTGAATTATGGTCCAATGTCAGATGGAATAGAATAATGGCTTTGCAATTTGGCTACCACAAACCTCAGTAATTTGTCTCATCGAGCAAATCAATTGTCGCTCCCAGGCCCCATGTGTCATTAGACGATTGTAATTTTCCTTAAAGACTGAAAACTGCATATTCGAGAACTGTGAATGATTGCAGTATCTTGTATTAAAGTAAGGCTTAGTGAAAAAAAACTTCTTTTTTTTATCAAAAATGGATCTACGTTTGGTCACCAACATCTTACCTACAATCTTCCATAAAAACTAAAAGAAAACTACTCCATACCGGAGGTAAGTTTTTGATGCGTGCTTACAAAATTACCTGGTCTTTTTAGAAAAATATCTTGAATTAAAGCTAAGTGAAGCTAATGCAGTTTGCATGTAAACATTTAATCAGGCGTCTTACAACTGGTGTCTTGTTTTATTGGCCTGAATTGTTCTTGCACGGAAACATTATTCCAAACATACTTCAAACTATTCAATGGAGGAAACTTCCAGACCACCAGTACTTGACGAAAAGCATTAACAGTAAGCACATTTACAAATCCTGACTAATAATAAATAGGAAGTTTGCCTTTCCTAATATTTGGTATGACACATCCTAGTGTTTCTACAATGATAGGGTGGAAATAGTTTAGAAAACGTCATATGACTCACCTTGCTCCCTAAAACACCTATAGCTCAATAACATTTGGTAATCTTGCCAAGTCGTTCTAGGATCTGCTGTACCAACATCAGTATAGTTAACATTAACTTTTGTATTACAACCGTTGTGATAGGTATCGTACAAAATTCAGACGTCATCGAAGTTGTTCAGGATATTACTAGCCTACGGGTATCATCAATCATTATTAAAACATTATTAGACGTCGACCTCGGGCCCGCCCCGTTTTTGTGCTCTATCACAATTTTCCATTACACAATAGATGTTTCCGTAGAGGTGTGAAATAAGGTCGCATGGTTGAAAGAATTGCAAAAAAAAAACATTTATTTGTATGTTTATGTATATAGAAGAAGTGTGAAAAGATTGAATTTAATTAAAGATTCGTGTTGACATTTAAAATAATTTAAATAAAGTTGTGCCTTTATTATTTTTGTCTAAGCCACGAACTGATAAATAAATAAATCAGACGTGATTATGATTTTATTTGAAGAACTGCACATGATTACGGTAATAAAAACCCAACTATTCAATTAACAATGTTGCGAATATGGTGTGAAGGCGCCGTGAAACAATTAGTGGTAAAGACAAGTCTATTAATTCACATAATACCTGACACACATTTAAAAAGTCGTAAAATCTTCGCATATAAAGCTTCAAATCAGCTAAGATAGTGTTTATAGCAAGATTTTTTCATTATGCTTTGAGTGGTCTGGCGCCATTTGATTAGTTAATTGTTTTTGTATATTTAGATAATAGCAATTCCGTAACGGATGCCAAGTTTTATGTTCCAAAAGGATAACTGGGTAGTTTATATGTATTTTTTGCAATCGTGACTTCATTTGTTTGTATTAGAGTTTTTATCGCGTAAAATAAATAAGAATATCAATAAATTTGTATATTTTATATGGCAGATTTATCATTGTCACGCATACAGGGCCATGCAATATGATGATCAAACGTTTGATAATTTCATTTAATTATAAGATGGCGTGATTCAAGGTTTTTTAGGTTTATAGAAGGTATTATCATATATTTATTTTGACTTATTTAAACCGACAAAAATACCAAACAAGAAATAATTATATTAAAACTATACAGTCAAATGAAAGCATATTGCTTTAGCATAATTAAGCGACGAGTGTCGATGACGTTGCCGCATATAACTGGGAGGGTGTTTCTGATATTAATACCGGGATCCTCAACAATTCTAAATCTGCCGGAAACAGCAAAATATTATGAGCTATTAGATACGTATCTACTTTGTATCAACGAACTGGATTTTTAAAATAGTTATTGCTAATTTCGTACCTATCGGTAAATATTTCTGAAACTATCTAAGGTTCTGAAATATAATTGGTAATGGGACTTATTACAAAATCGAAGTAACGGAACACTAGAAGAGGTCACACTAAAATATATTTCAAGAGGATAGGTACATAAATTGTAAATCCTTACTTAAGTGAAGATATGTGGAAATAGACGCAATATTTCATAGCAGTTTCTTTAACATTATTAAATGTAAAGCATTATTGCTTTACATTTAATAATGTAAAAACTTAACGTATTATCCACTAAAGATTTTACTAATAATGCAACAGTTATTGCGCCTTCATACTGCGAAGTTAATATGATTTAATGTAAAGCACAGGATACTATGCGCCGGAGCGGACGCAGCGGGAATAAAGCTTCAGCCATACTGATATTAAAACTTAGCACGTATTGGAAATAATTAAAGGATAATGCCAACTATAGAAACATTAGTTACGAATCTAGATCAAAGTTCAACAAATGTTTGAAGTTGGGGATAGCAAAAATACCTTTTTGGATTTTGGTAAGTACTAAGTGAGAAAAAGTGTAACTGATTTACAGAGGTTAAAAGAAATATTTTATGAATTTTATCAAAAACAATAAGAGAAGAAAGGTATTAAATAAAGATAAGTACATCTACAACCAGAACTGTTTCACTACACAAAACAAAATAAAGTCATCCCACAACCAGATTTAAAGGAAAATAAAATCAATAGAAATAATGGGATAATTTACGCTTCGGCACGGCTGGGATGGACAAAAAGCGTGACAGTGGGACACGCGTCAACAAAGAAAAGCGACGGTAAAAAATGAACTCGTCGGGATACGGGCAAAGCCGGGATACAGTGTTGGGAAAGTTAAGACGTTAGTTTAAATCTATTATTACTGTTAGGTAAATCTAGAAAATATATAAATTCAACGTATGAAGCAGAACTTATTAAATTTAAAATTGACTCTATAAATAAATTCAATAAACTAATCGCACTATATTTACTTAAATAATAATTGATGCAGATTCCATAAATTGGAATGCAGCCATATCAATAAAATCACTAATTTTCTAACTGGACTTTTAACTAATATCAATCTTTTCCAAAGTACTATACGCAGCACATTATTAAAGAAATAATAAAAAGGCCAAAACGTTTCGGAGGCGAACACGAGACACCTGCGTTACGCCACAAAAACACTAAACACCCTCACCGCGGCTTAAAATATAAACACGGATCGAATCTTGTAGGTTTTTGTTTAGATCCTACTTTTTGTTGATCTCTAGGTTTTATTAGGATGAAGAAAGGTGATGAATTAATGCAATTAAAGATGTAGGTAACGTTGTGTTCGGAACTGTTATGATTAAAAATGGCACAAAGACCCAAGAAGAAGTTAATAGAGACTACAATTTAAATTGGAAATTTTTCGGTTAAGGGTTTTATTGATAACACTTATGATCAGTAGGTACATGAAATTGTACGAGTTTATTCGGTACATCTTAGCAATAAAAACATGCCCCGAAACAGAGGCCATGAGACAATCCCCACTCAAGTCATATACTCAAGTAGGCGACACTCGAGCGGGATTACCGTGGAAGACGAACTGGGCCCGGCTTCCGTCTCAAGGGGCAACCACGTGTGTCGTCAATGGACCGCTCCGGATGCCCTGGCCCACAATGGGGACGCCTGTATGTATGCTTAGACATTATATCAACACCTTCCGACCAAAACGTCGTAAGAACTCTTCTCATGTAGGCGGTTAAGACTTTTCAAGATAATGCAACCGTTGCGGATGTGTGTTGTAGTTGTAATATGAGGAAGTTCGTTTAAGAGTTGCTTTTCAGTGCTTTTTATAAGATATCCCCCTTGACGTAAAATTGTCTGTAGTTTTGGAGAGTTATCTACAGCTGGTTATGATAATGGTGTTGAATCCATTGAAAATTAAGTCTTTATTACAAACGACGATATTAAAATTAATGAATGAATTGTTTGGTTTCCATTTTTATATCCACAACTTCGAATTAGATTACATTAAATATTGTGTGGAACCCTATTTAAAAACATGCGCAGTAGCATGTTCACTGTGGATTCCATGTTTATTTACCACAACGTCGTCGTTTAAAATGGTTTACATTCGCGTAGGCATAATAACTTACGAACGTTATACAAGTTGTTTCATAACTGCCGGTGTCATTGGACACATATGTATGACAATGTATGTATACAACTAGGCAGTGACGATTAGAGGCGCGTGCGCACATTCATTCATACTACATACTAACATTTCTGATACGTGAGCCGTTGATGTCTTTTAAACGCCAGTTTGAAGCGCACCATATATGGGTACGAAATCTCGACCTACGAATATTATTATTTTAATTATACGTTTAACTGATTTATGGAGTGTAGTAAAATTAAAATGGTTTAATATAAATAAATATTTTGATTATAATTGCGTGTCGGATAAATGCCCAAGATTTATTGGACCATAAATTGATTTTGGCAATTTAAATTGGTTTTATGAGCTTTTTAATTTTATTGCTTTATTTTTGTATCAGTCATAGTGTTTTACATTTTTAGCAAAACATAACTATCTATATTTTTTGTATAGTCTTTGTAAGCCAAATACAATTCAACACACATGTCATTCACGATTCTGATTGTATCTGGCACCGTTTTCTATACATACTAATAACCATACCCGGAGGCTCAAAACTAATTACGAAAGTAATAAATAACATTGACCGTCGGCTATGGGGTAATTACTCGGATTAGTAATTTCTCGGCTACCTGTGTTCCCGGAATGGTACGACCAGCATCCGGCCGGTAGCCGGAGGCTTACAAATAGTTAGTTATAATTTATTGAATATGTATACACTGCTGTTTCGGACGTGTAATTATGTGGAGATATTAATGTTACACTTACGGATTTAGGAGCGATTTTAACGGATATTTTAAATTATACCACATGGAAGTCAGTCGTTTGATAGATTAGGGTTTGAAGTTTGCTTTATTATAAAAAGTGTAAAGAATATTATTTTTAAGATTTGAAAGTGGAAGAGCAGATGATGCAATCAAAAAAAAGATTAAAAAAATCATAACGTAAGAAACCATATATTCAATTCAAGTAAATCAGAAAATGTTACTGATTATAATATGCCTAATACATGCGTAATTGTAGATATACAAGGACGGACAAGTACCAGCCGTTCCTCGTAGAAATTCCTAAAATTCGTACACAACGATTTGGATCTACGTTCATGATACGTACTCCCCGCGCATGGAACTACCTGCAGTCTTCCGTGTTTCCTGATAAATACATTCTAAGCATATTCAAGGCTAAAGTGAACAGATTTCTTCCATTTTCAGCCACGCTGTCGCTTAGCATCACGCAAGTTGGTGGACAAACGTATATCCATTGTAAAAAAACACACTATTGGATTTTTAATTGTACAATCTAAGCATAAAAAAATATTTAACCGAAAATTCGCTTGAGGAAAACCAGTAAACTATTAACATTGCATTAAGATCAAACAAGAACTATAAATATTAGTTACCTATTGATCAATGAAGACCCTAAAATATTCAAAACCAGTTTATGGTCCTTAAGGACTAAAATGGGAATTATCTTAAAAACACATGACATTAAATAATATAGCAAATTAAATTACAGATGAAAACAAAAATTATTACATTTGAATAATAATACGATGAATAATTTACGAAAGGTTCCTAATTTTGTCCCTCTAGCAAAGATTATGCGACCGTCCTCCCTAATTTTGAATGAAAATGAATGAATTGACAATCATCAGCTTGAAGATATTATGTATTAGATTCGAAGGTCCCTAATTCTGAATGGAAATAAATGAATTAACATACTGAAATTATCCTATTCGGGTGGTTTGAATATTGAATGAAAATGAATCGATAAATACAGATTAGTTAGATATCATTATACCCATTTATTTAGTGATGAAATCTTTTCAGAGCATATGCCGCTGACCCAATTATTTTATTGTGTCGTAACTTTCCATTTAGTTTAATAAAAATGTTTTAACATAATTCAAATAACCTCCCTTCACTTTCTTTACAAATAAAAAAAGTCCTTCAACTTTCGCAGTTTTCTTCAGTAGCCCAGCATCTCAAAACTAAAACAGTCCAAGCAAGACGGCATTATACGTTACATCTACGTTGGAAAGGGCCAGGTATACGGAGAAGGTTGTGTAAGGTCGGCGGTGGTAACAAATTATTTTATTAGTGTGGGCGCGGCGCGCGCGCCACCTGTTCGATGGACCGGATACCGCGGCCCCCGGCCCCGGCCCCCACACCTCGCACCCGTCAAGGGACTTAGGCAGTGGTTAGGTTACCGGCGAGCTAGGGTATGTATTGTGAGGATTCGAACATTGGATTGTATTCTCTACTGATACGTTCGACACTTACCATTGACTACAACAACTTGATGGTTTCTCCCCGGAGACTATTCTAATAATGTATTTGGGAACTTAATCTCTGCGAGCCTTACTCCAATTAAACTAGATTGAATAGCTTAATAATGAGGAATTAAGTGTTACTGTATGTTAATTTTCTTATGTTACTTAGGACTCCAGGAGCGGCCTTAGTAAGTCCGTAGATCTGATTTAAATTAATTGTAGTCGCATAATTCTGAGATTGTCTACAAACACCTATGCTACACTTCAACGATCTTAAGGAGTTTCAGAATTTAAGAAGTTTACGTTTTTATCGCTTACCGCTTGACGTTTATAGTAAGACCTTTTTGCCTGAACAATCCTTCATACCATTCAAACCTTAAGAATAACAACTTGATGTAACATTTCATTTAAATAATGAACTCCTTCCAACTTACTTGAGAAAAGGACGAAAGCAATACGCCTTTGGCGATGTCCTTGCCTCAGATATCCGTTCCATATAATCTCCAAAGACCATCTGAAGGGCGTCACAAACGTAGGTATATATATACGTGTGATCGTTCATCTTTCTTACAATTTTTCGGTGGTTCTTGAATATAATTATTAGCAACATGCGACCACTTAGCGATTATCATATAACAGCATTTCAAAACATCCTCATTTCCCGAAACTAACATTAATAAAACTGTTTAGTACAATGGAGTGAGTACTATTGTAAATTTTTGTAGGCCTTATTAGGAATTCAATGAGGTGCGTCCGAAATGTAATTTTCTTACAACCAGCATTAGCATTCAGAGCGTCACCGAGACTCCGTTAAATAAAGGCAAACTCTTGACAAAGTAAGTCAATAACCCATACATTGTGTCTATACCTTGTACTTTTTGTTTGTTACACAAAAGGGCTGTATCCGGTGTTTAGAAGATCCAACTGAGGCCGTTTCCGCGAAATCTATCGCAATACACAAGAAACGGGAAGCATATCCGGAACACCGAAAAAATATACGTACTTTTTTCACACCTTTGAGTGAACAGGGCTGTCGAAGTTGTGACACAAATTTTACTACATTAATAAAATTATTATCCTTAGTAAACTAATACTGAAAAGAAATTTCGTCACTAATACCGGTAAGAAAATAATAACGTAAACATTTTTGCGTTCTACGAAGTTTTAAATAAATACCCTTATAATATGCGTACAAAATAAAGGTGATCATTCACATAAAATGACCAGAAACATAATAGTAAATAAGCACTTAGGCACTGCGTTAAAACAAAAAGCAAAGGAAATTAAAGCCATCCATCGGATGTCGACCGTTTCCAATTAAACGCAGTAATTTATAACAGGCAATAATAGCTTAATTACAGCTGTGAGCAGTAGCCCTGCAAGTCTTTGCAGAAAAAACGTTCCCACAGCTAACAGGTTGCCGAATGGCACGTCTTCCGGTCGGAAGTAAGACCGCTGGTGCTTTTAGACAAAAAAAAGAAAGAAAAGAACCAGAGCACATGTTCATATTGTGATTCTTTTTCGGAACGTTATGATTAACATCGATTTGTACTCGGTCATTATATTCTGTTTCATTATGTTCCCTAGGCAGGTGTCCTGAAACACCTTCCATTTTTCCCACGCCAGCTCCTTTTGTGGTGATGATTGATTCTTTTAGAATTTTCGTATTGTACGACGCGTCGAATTGTGCGAATACACGATTGATTTAGTACGCGACACGAGTTGAATGGTAAACAATGCACGCGAATTTGATGGGTTCCGTGCATACCGAACATTGTACACATGCTGGTGAAATGATTGGATCATCATTGTATGTTATTGTGTTCGCTTATGTCTGGTTTGCGGTATATACTTTGTTTTCTATTATCTGTAGCATAATTTAGGTATTTGGAAATTCAACTGCCATATCAGAGTTCAAACTTAATTAAGCGCATTTAACGTCTCTATGGTTTCTGCGTTGATTTTTGATCGAAACGATAGTAATTATTTTTTCTTTCTATTCCAGGGTTCCGAAGAAGACCTTCCAGACTGTAGGCCAAGGCAGGTGTGCAGTAAAGTGGACTTGTACGATGCGACGCAGCCCTGGATCGAGAGGAAGTGTCGCTGTTTGGGACACAGACCGTGCTCTAGGTCAGTAATGTTACGTCATATATTTGGACTCCATTCCACCCACGGTTTTGGTTGGAACCAAATTTAATTATTCTTTTCTGGTGCTTTTCTTATGTGCATTTTTTGGCGATGTCGCTGCGGGTTCAACTAGGGGCTCTAAAGGGTGCTAAGCAAAAGGCTCCGTTCGAGTTCGAAACTAATCGGGCAATCCCGAAAAATGCACGCGAGTAGTATAAATATAAATATGTTTCATCAAAGTTATTATTTATAAAAGGAACCAAATTTAACCCAAACATACTAAAAGCCATAGTGTAAATCAAATTCAATTCTTCAAATTCAATTACAAAATCAAATTCTTTAAATTCATATTAGCTGTTTCAATAATTATGGTTTTATTCGACTGATGATTGTTTTTTGATGACTAAATTTACAAATAGCGAAATTTCAAAACCATAATAAAAGTATCACGTGTCACTCTCCAGTTCATGTTTAAAGTTGTGAAACACTTCGTCAAAAGCGGTTCACAAGTTAAAGAAACAAGACAGACAAACAAACATAGTTTCGAATTTGTAATATTAGTAACAAGGTAAATTATCAAGATTAGTAGGTACGGATAACCAAGCCGGTATAAATGTGCATCCGCAATTGGTACTCTGCAGCAGCGGGTTCTTCCAATTGTAAGACAATTTTTTTTTTAATTTTCTTTACCCTCTTTTCCTGTATAAAATTTTATTACCTGCGTCGCTATGAAGTGATTTTCCTTCTGAGAAATGATCTTGTCATTCAAACTTCTTTGTTCATGTTTCTTATTCTCGTAATGGATAATTAGACAATGAAAATTCCTGAAAGTTTCATGAGCACTATTGATTTTTAATAACTTAATAGAGCAATAAGATTTGATTTAAATTGATGACGGATATGACTAATTATAACATTATTATCCCTATTAACCCATAAAAAAAAATACTGATTATATTTAAACGTTGCCTTATTGTTATTCCATCTTTTGACAGGGTAGGATCCCTTTTAAAAATCAAATCATAGGAATGAACACCACAGGCCATTGTTTTAATGTCCATAGTTTTTGAGCGTTTGGTTGGTTTTATATCGATATCTTAGTCTTTAGTAGTTTTTTGCTTGATGACGTTATCGGAGTAGGTGCGTCGTTTTTTGTTAAATGAGCCAAATAGGTATATGATAAAAAATCTATGAAAAGAACGTTTCATCGGATTAACAGAAATAAATCCCCCAATTTTGTGAGTTAGTTTTACATTAAGATCAAATAGATGTATTGGCTGAACATGTCGACTTTCTAATCTCGGTTTGGTATCAAATTTACGGGGTGACGAGTCTGGAAAGGAATTCCAATTTGCTTGGAATTAAATCTAGCATAAAACGTAATTATCCCTGAGTCATTGGTGTTACTGGCTTGGTTAAAGATGCGAATTCATCGACTGCCAGGAACTATCATGTCAATACCTTGTACAATGAGCATGTTCCTAATTCAAAATTATATATTGAAGCAATAGAACATTTTCTTATTTGCAACCTTTTTCTTTACAGTGATCTAACGAGTGACGACAACCACACCCTATCAGACAAGACGACGCTCTACAAGACTTGTGAGCCTGTCAAAAGGCTGCCAAAGTGCAAATACTTCAAGGACGCTGCCTGGATCATCTATTCGTTCCCAGATAGCAATGCGACGCAGCAGATCGTCAACTGTCACTGTCCCAAGTTTTCTGTGACGTATCTGTTGAAGAAACTGCCGTACACAACACCTAGCGGGGAGCAGGGGAACCAGTACCAGTTCGCGTGCTCACCGCAGAGCGTGAGTAACTTTGCTTTAACTTTCATTTTTGTTTGAGCGTCCGGCGTTAGATGGAGCCAGTAGTTAACTTTTTTTGTTGCAAGTTAGTAACATTTTCTTTTTGATTGATTAATAAAGTTGGACATATTAATAATCTCTTTTCAGGGAATTTAAATTTTCATATTATTGAACTTACTTAATTTAACTACTATTAAACGATGTATTAATTATTTTTATTTTTATTTTACAGAGGTTACGTTGTTCAAGAAAGGAGCCATGCAAACTGTTTAGCGCGAGGCGACGACATGAACAAATCGACGAGGTTAATGCGAATACCATCTGCCAATGTCCCAGAGGCCACATCTGTCCAAGGCATCATACAGAGACGGGAGTTCTGGCTGGCATCACGTATGCCGCAGAAGATATCCGCACCTACCACGGGTATTGCATGCCTGAACCCCCTCCCGACGCCTACAGATTTGTAGGAGATAAGGATTGAATCAACGACCACCACCAACCCTAATACTTGTGTGATTCAGCTGGAAATGTACTTAAAATTGTACATTGAACGCACTCCACAGCTTCCAAGAGCACACAACGAAGTTTGCTTTGCTCATAACCTGTTTAGTACAAAAGTGTTAAGCATGTTTGGTTTTAAAAAGAATGACTAATTTGTTAAATAATTTAAACGGTAGTGATGTCTCTATTCACGGTCTCGGATACTGAAGCCGATTTTAATCGTCAGTCATCGTACGCTAGTCCAAGTGACGCGATCAAATTAACAAAAAAATTAAGCTTTTAACTGTAATGTACAACGATATTTAGGTGATACAGATGCTGTAAATATCTTATTTAAGTACCTTGTATTACGCACTGTTTCTGTTATAATCGTGTAAATATTTTTAGTGTAAGTCAAATCATTCCAAACGTTTAGTTTAAATTATTATTTTTCATATTTTAATTATTTACTTGCCATACTTACGTAGTTTGTTGCGTTTGTTTCCAGTCTTCCATTCCAGTCAAGAAGACAAAGTTATGTTCATATTGTTTTGTTTATGTTGACAAATTGTATAATAATAATTTTTGTTATACGAAAACGAGTTATTTGATAGCCATATCTTAAGGTTGTAAGTTTTAAATTACATTTTAAATAACTTTTATTGGTTTTAGAATTGACTGATACCAGTTGGGAGTATAATATTTTTAATTTGCTTATTCGCATCACTACTTAATGAGTGACTCTATTCAATTGCTGAAAACATGAATGTATAGTTTTAATAAAGCATCTATGGATTAATACCAGTGGAGAAGTGTTTTATAATATTATTGGCGCAAGTTTTATCTAACTAGGGTTTTGTATAGGAAACTTCTAGAAGTTTTAATAACACTGTATCTATGTAAATATGATAGAATGTTGGTGTTTGTAAAATAATACCTGCGATGTGGTATGTCTTCCTTTATTTGTTTTATTATGTATAGGTATACACTAAGTTAAATTATTGAAAGAAAATGAATAAATGTTTCGATATCAATTATATCATTGTTTTGTTGATTATATTTTCTGATACATTGATTACAAGGATTACAAAAGTGTCTTATTTAAAATCCATTACTTAATTAGTGTTTAAAGTTATAAATATACGTTGTAGGCTCTTGTAGGTTCTTCATATGTAATTGGACCTGCTATAACGAAGGATTTTAAGTGTAAACGGTACATCCATTGGTAGAAGGCATCCATAAAAGTTGTGCTAAAGATTAAGGATAAGGATTTAATGTGCAAGTAATAATTTGCATGTGGAGTTGAGTTAAACATATATAAATTCAGGAATATATTCTTACCAAAAACTATAAATTTACATTAAAAGGAATATTCAGATTCATATCATATTTTTAAGAATAGGTCCATTGTTGATTACCTAGTCGACCATGCGCAGCGGCATCACAAGCAACTCACAATCGATCGTAGATATCAACGCGTGCGCAAGGAAGGCGCGATAAACATTCTGACGTGCCAAACATGTGCTGAAATACGCAATCACTACTAATAACTTTTTTGTGTCGAGATCGTTCGGATATGGGATCATTGACATGCAACTTGCAACGCGGACGGTGCAAGGCGAGATTTTCATCATTATTACGCATCAATTTACGAACAATTACGTCCACGCGGCTGCGCGTACGGCGTAAGGGCACGCTCTTGGATAGCGTGCGTTCCGTACTTGGTACGCCTATTCTGAGGAGAAAACTTTGGTTTTCTACAAGATTTTTTATAATAATTGCAATATTAAAGTTACTTGCTGTCTATTCTTTGGTAGTAAGTACTTCTGTGCAGATGAATGTCGCTACGGATTAACTCATCCACATAGATGGCCATGCGATAAAATTATACCAATATCAGCTCCTTTGTATTCTAGAAGAATTTTGGATTCGAATGGGTTTTGGAACTAAGTTAAAGACCTCACTCTTGTCGGTGAAGCGATCTCCAATTTATATTACTTTTCGTCAGTTCTTTCAGGTCCCTCTTACCGAATCCTTAAAAAACTCGCTAACGAAACATGTTTAATTTATTCATCATCTTCATTTCATTATCCAAAAAAAATATAATAAGTAATATTTATTTCTGTAAAAGTTTTTACAGAAATATTATTCATTACCTATATTTATTAAACACACTTTTACAAGCCATACATTTAGGTTTTTTTTTACTACATGACGCTGGCTGTATTTTTGCTAGCTTTGTCGCCAGCCTATGGTTTATTAACGCCGAGGAACATCAGTGAGAGCAAGCATAAGTCTTTTATTATTATAAACTAGCTGTGCCCCGCGGTTTCACCCGCGTTAATGCTAAGCTCTTACTGGTGATAGCGTGATGATATATAGCCTATGATACCCGGGGAAAGTATAGCCTTAGTTCCTAACGGTGAAAGAATTTTTCAAATTGGGCTTGTAGTTTTTGAGTTTATTCGTTACATACAAAAATACAAAACTCCTCTTTATAATATTAGTTGTACATGTAGATAACTAAGACTTAATGCCGTGTTCTGTTCATCATCATCAAAATCTTCTTACCATTAGTCCCGTCTGTAGTTAGGTCTTTGTGGTTTGGAGTTCTGAAATCGTTCTTGTACTTTATTTTATGTTCTAAAACCTTGCATAACGGTGGTTCTGTTTTATTTACTAAGAAATTGTTAGTTTTTTTATTTATTTAAATATTAGTATTTGAAGGCACACTCCTAATTCCCAAACATTTCTACACGCAATAACACAAGGTAAAATTTTATATAAATCCGAAAATCAGCGCTGCCACATTTCGGTGTGGCCGCATATGCTTAGATAGGGGGCCCTTTTTGGTCTCGTTTTAGTATCTAATAAGTTTCTTCTTCTTATTTAGTGAGTAATCTGCTGCGATTTTTTTTTTATTATATTCTTTCGTATAGTAACAGATATATCATGGCAGTTTCGCCGGGAAGGATACTCCTCAGCGTAACCACTTTAAATAAAAATTTACGTCGAAACTAGAGATATATATCTACTTTTTTGAATAGGACTAGAATTTTAAAGACATTCCATAGACTGTGTATGTAACATACCTATACATGTTAAAGCAAAGGTGATTCCGCCAGGGAGCATGACGTCTTGATTTCTATATCTTACTAATGAACAAATTTCAACTGGAGGTATGTAATATCTTTTGTTTGTTTGTGAGTACCATCATGGTCCTGCATGCCGACTCCACCGCCTGGAAACCACTTGTCTTCAACTCTTGACTAAACATTAGCGGGCTCTCGTTATCGTAGATGCATTCACTGAATGGAAACATATTTCAGGAATATTTAGTGAACCTGGGTGGCTCGTAGCTAAGTAAAACCCGCACAGATCGATCGATCGAGGTTAAGCTTGCCACGCGCGGTTTGTGGATAGGTAACCATCATTTTCATATCGAGACCCCTCCGTGCCTCGGAGAGCACGTTACACGGTCCCGGTTGTCAAATAAAGATTTATTACAGTCGTTATGGGAGTCAGAAGTCCGAAAGTCAAAAAACCAGTCTTACCACGAGATATTGTCATACCCAGTGACTGGGTTGTGGAGGTCAGAGCAGTCACTCCATGTAAATTACTGGTATTAAGCTGTATCCAATTAGACTGGAAGCCGACCCTTCCATGGATTTTCACAATGTGGCAAAGACCTATCAATGGATTTTCATTATCACCGTTTCATTCTCAGGTAGGTACTAAGTAGTACAAATTATTATTTTTTTCATCTAGTATATCATTTTATTTTGAAAAGAAATCTTTAGTTAACTTCATGAAAGTATTCATCATATTTTTAGGTTACGAATACCAAAATTATGAGGAAGAAGTTTATACATTACTAGCTGTGCCCCGCGGTTTCACCCGCGTATAATTATATTATAATTAGCCTAAGATACTCCTTATATAGCCAGCTACCTGCCAGTAAAATCTTATCAGAATAGGTACAGACAGACAGCCAAACATTTTAAAAACTGATTTTTAGGCATAGGTATCGTGCAAATAATTATATGAGCTTAAAAAAATATTCTATTATTTCTATTTATATTATTCTGCTATTATTTTGACATTACAAACAGACACTTCAATTTTATTTATTTATATTGATGTATTGATAATATACAATTGAAAATTAAAATATTAACTATAAACAGTACCTGATAGTATCAGGCAAATAATAAATAATTGCTTGGGATTCTGAAATGCGTCAGAGTGCCTCTAAAAATACGCTTAGCAATAAGTTAATGGTCTGTGACATTATCGCGTGATACCCAGAGTTATAAGCGCTAATCCTACAAATAAACACATTATTCATGTACATAGCTAACAGTGTGATTAGTTAGTACGCACGAATCTGAAACTATTGGAGAGGATTTGATCTAAGGAAATATGTCGTTGATTTTAGGGACAACATAGAGTGCATTCAGAGATTTTCCTTTGGCCTTTGGTCAAGAGTTGAAATAACTGAGTAATACACTGTATTTTATTTTTATACTGACCAATCTCAATGAATCACATTTACAGTTATTCAAAACAAGGCAACTATTCTTTAATGGTGGAAATCCACCATGGACGTTGTGCCGGACTGCTATCGAGAACCTAACCACTTGGTCTGCTTCTAACCTTTACTTATGACTCCGGGGTCGCTGCTGCATTCCCTAAAATCTCTTTTAGAAATGGTAAGCAAATAAAATATTACTTACACCATGAAATAATAGAATAAATAATAAAAACAAATGAAAAAGAGCCTTTATTGTAACATGACAGTGTTCATAACAACAGCTTTATTTTCCAACAATACAACTAAGGAAACGGTATTTTTTTACAATGTATTATGTATAACTACTGATCGTCCGTTTGTTATCATTTAGCAATCAAAAACGTGACTATGACAGATAGTATATTTTTTTTACAAAAACGGCACTTCGTACTTATATTTTCTTTGAATTACGTATTAATCGTCAACGGAATCGACACACATTTCGCTAATAAAGATCGAATCATGCTTTTTACAGCGTCAAAGTGCCCAGTCACGATTCCGTTTATCTTAAGCGAATAAATAGCTAGAGAAATGGTGAACGTGTTAGCTAGAATTACGCTTCTAAGAATAAAATGCCCGCGCCTAAGTACCTACTTATAAAATTCATAAAAATCAAGTAATGTAGTTAATTATTTAAATCACATAATATTTAATTTGATACCGTAACATCTTAACGAAGCAGACTTAAACAATTAAAGCCTGAAGCTAGAAGTAAGTAACGAATATGATTTCTCACCATTGTCGTCACCGGATAACTTTTTTGTAAATGTTACATTTCAAGTCACGACCCTATTCTCTACAGAAATAAAATAATGCCTAACCTAAAAATCGCAACTATAGGCCGAGAAGTACAGTTACCACGCTGGGTTAAAGACAAGATGGTTCCGAATAGGTCTGCGCCATAGACTGGAACTAATCAGAGATTACGATATAATAACGTAACAAATGGCCCGGGAAAAAGCCCGCCTTATTCCGCTAATTCGCAATATAAATGAGATTTTTTTTTAACACAAAAAAGTTATTCAAGCATTAGTCAGCAAATTAATAGTATTGGCGCTAATGAATTTGCTAGTCTATTTAGTTCGAAGTAAACAAAATAATACGCTTATCAAATAGTGTTTATAGCGATTATAGCAAAAATTATTTTGTCTAGACATATTTTATAAATACTATTTTTGTCTGTGCTCTAGTGCAGCATAATATTAAAATATATTTTGATCAAACCGCAACTATTCAAATAGTACCAATCCTAAATAAAATCATTCCATTCTTCATTCATATAAGAATTGCACAAATTGATCACGTAGGTTTTGTAATAGGTTTACATACATAAAAAAGCAGCAAACTTACTTATGCGTTCAATTGAGAACCTTCTCCTTTTTGAGGCTTCGTTAATGACATGTAAATGACAAATGGCAATCCAATTATGTTTCAATTCTGAAGTTTCTAAAATGACTTCACATCGTCACGACGAATTAGTGACCTTTCTAAGACATTACTCATTGAATAGTAGAAATATTCTTGTGGTAAAGCAACTATTTTGTAGTAGACATTTTTCTTGGGGTATAAAGTCATGACAGTGAGCTTAATGGGCTAGCCAGTTTTGTATCTAATATTGTGCGGATCCAAAAAGGGTACAGTAACAATACAATTACACAGCATCACGCCTGTATTCCTCGAAGGGGTAGGCTGAGGTGTACACAGTTGTACACCCACATTTCACCAATGCTGTTATTAAGTCCCAGGTGGTAAGCCTATTGCAATCTAACGGGCACAATTCCAAATTCTGAGTTGCTACTGAGAATTTCTAACTGAAAAATCCAATAACACTTTTCCTGACTTGGAAATCGAACCTAAGGACCTCACGCTCCGCAGTCGCGCTTAAGGGACGCTTACTGGACCAACGAGGCAGTATAATTTAAAATGGAGTATTTTGCAATTTGCTACATAATCAGTTATTGTTATTTTATATTTAACTTTGTGTCGGTTCACTAGTCTATAGGATAAGAGTTTAACATATTATAATAATATAATGTTGCACAGTGAAAACGGGTTCACATGTATGTCTAAAATACGTGCCTTTAACACGTTTTAAACAATACTTAACTAGTGGTTACTACATAATTGGGCACAAGTAGCAATACGTTTCGGCCATTTACAATTTTCATCGCCTAGTTACCACATTATGGCGACGTACACCATAGTAATTGAATGTCTTTAATTGATTCTTACGCGTTTGACAGGGTGACAGCGCATGACACGCTGTTTTGACCATATTCTAAATGTCAACTGAATTTATTTTCAGCAGTACTAAGACAAGGACTATTTCAGCATTATAGTATGAAGGTCTTACACTAATTTTTTATTGATAAAATTTTTACCTACAGGTCTTCTGCAGCACTTCAGGTATTGTGCAGTTTTTAGTGAGTAATGTCGATTTTAACCTAACTCACATCAATTATTTAAACTTTAAACTATTCTTTCCAAAATGTATACCTAACTTATAATAGGTATTTGAGCATTTAGAAAGTAAATGAATGCAGAATTCTGTAGTTATAAAAAGCCTATTCCTTGCAAATTTAAAGGCTTTTAGTATTTCCCATGTGTAACTTTGTTAATATAATTTTGCTTTTGTCAAAAGTGAAAATCATTATGTGGACGGCGGTCATTTTTGTATGACTCCATCATATCTCCGCCATAAAAGTAAAGTTATGACATCCTTGAAGTGTGTGAAAGTTGTCAAAATATTGTGGTGTTTAAGTGTTTACTTACGTTCACAATACGTAACTATTTAAAGTTAATCGATTTTTAATTGTTTCTTTTTAATGGTATTACTTTAACAAAATAAAGCACGTTTTACTATAAAACTAATATAGAAACAGATTGATCTTTGAGCACGTTAACCATTATGTGTTTAACTTATTTAAAATGTAATCTAGATGCTTAAGGTTTTTACTTAAGCTTACTGCTGTAATAGCCATTTTCCATCAAATTTTGTCACCGAACTAATTATCATCTGTCTAAACTGAAAGATATGCGTTCACATTTCGACTGAATATAGATGTGATTATTTAAGAACCGACCACGAAGAGCTGGTTTCGTCTGAAATAGCCTAAATTCAAATATCTGCAGCATTTTTTCAATCGCAGTCACGCAGATCACGTGGTATCATCAAATAATGTCAAAAGAGTCAGTCAGTTTATAAAAATAACGGAATCTGCAGAACGACTTATTATAGGTACCAAATGTACCCACTAATAAAAATTTTGTATCTTAATCTTAACGAGGGGTTTTGAATACTGTTATATCAAATAACAAATTGAGATGTCTGTCTGTGATTTCAAAATAAATGCTATTTTAGTGCCTAATCATAAATAACCTTAAACGATTTTTCGTCTGTCTGTGTAAAAGTTTGTCTCAAAATTACTTTGAAAAGGCTCAAGAATTTTAACAAAAATTTTGGTTTATGTTCTTTTATATTTTTTTGACCGTTTATGATGATATGAATATAAATACCTACCTTTTTGTAAAACTATTACTGTTACATCTGGCAGGTTAAAAAGTGATATTTATCTCGCGCAAACGAAGTCTTGAGCACAACTAGTAATAAATTAGAAAACTTTATTTATTTCCAGGTGAATAGAATTTCAATATAGCTGTATGTATGTACCTTATTTCTCTCCGGAAGTAACATTTAGTTGTAGCATATATTTTTCGATTATGACCCAGTTTATTTGGGCTTCAAAACGCTTGTATAACAATCGATACAGTTAAAGCTCCAGATTTCTTAAATAAAACTGTACGGCATTTCAATAATTCGTGATTTTAGTATTTATTTGACAGATTTTTTACTTTCAAAAATACAAAACGATCTCTTTATCCACCAGTTTATAAGATTTATCAATACAAATAAATCAAATTGAAGTGTCTGATTGTAATATCAAAATAATATTTTTTTAAGCTCACAGGTATTTGCACGATACCTATGGCTAAAAATCAGTTTTATTTTTTTTGTCTGTCTGGCTGTTAGTTCCGGCTAATCTTCGAAAAGGCTGGACTACGCGGGAACCGCGGGGGAAACCGCGGGGAACAGCTAGTATTTAAATATAAAAAGCGGTGATCTAGTATCTAACCTATAAACAAAAACTAAAAAAAACTATATCTCAATATTTTCTTAGTTTTTATATTGATTAAAATTTTGTTATACTCCATATAACGACCATGTAATTCCAGTGACATTTCTATGCTTTGAAAAACAAATCTTAATAAAGAGACTTAGAGACATTTATATATTTCACAAAAATGTCGCTTCAACCAAATAGTTGTTCAACCCTCGAAATATTAATGATTTGATCTTCAAAACTTTTCATCATACAATAATTGGAATTATACGTAGTTGCAAAACAGAATAATTAAGTAAACTGAAATAAATACTAAGACAGTACGTAATGATGATTGTACGTAAATTACTTTTTTGAGGAGCCCAGACATTATCGTGGTTGAACATTATTATCTTTGTAGAACGCGCTCTTAATTCCTCCACAGCATATTCCTACCCATGTCTTATTGCACAGAGTAATTGAATAGCGAATAGCTTCCTTCGTGACTAACGTAACGTCAGCTGCAAAAATAAGAGGACAGACCGAAGTCGTGAAGCTTTAGCGTACAGAGACATAACATAAATAAGTGAACACAATGAACATCGGATATTCTTTAGTATAAGTTTTCTGGAGATATTGTACCGGAGCTAACGGTTTTACGAAACGACTACATACCTTAAGGCGTAGTTGCCTTAAACGAACTTCGGACACGGTACGTAAGGTTCATAGCCCTAATAAATACAGGAACCTTAGTGTTAACTATTTATAATGGTATACAAACTTATATCAGGTTTTACTACGTGCTCACTTCCTTGTAAACATAAATTTGCACTTTAAGATACACATAGCTGCTGGAATCAATTAACCAATGTTAAACAAATAAATGTCCGTAAATTTATTTTAAAACATTGGTAAAATGTGTTTTCATAAAATTCTGAAAATATTTCCTAAAAGGAAATTCAGAAAATAATTGCCAAACCCGCTTAACTTTGTTATATATTATTTAGGTTTCGTTAAGATGCAGCAGTTGATTGCTTTTAATGAATCAATTTGTTTATTTGAGAAAACATTTAAGTACCTACCTGCATAAATACTCTTACACAATATAGTTAAAATTGGTTCATATACTAAGCTCAGAGTTGTACAGCAGAAACCAGTAAAATATAATGCTCCTCCCGACAGTATTTTGGTCACGACGGCCTATCTCCACGGAGATTAGCCGTGCGTACTACGCAGGTAATATTATAGTACACTAGTGCATGAACATACAGGTGCACTTCCTCTTCCTTCACTCTCATTGTCCGATGGGACGGTAATCGGACACGACCGAAAAGAGATCAGGTGCAGGACCGACGAATTTACGTGCTCTAATCCGTAAAATATATCCAGATGACTTTTTCATACACTTTGTTACCAAAATATACAAGTTTTGAGTTTTTAGATACATAAAATTTAATCTTTAAGGTTTTCGCGATCACTACGCATAATAAAACAACTTCTAACCGGATTAGTCACGTGTATTATAGGTTTTTGTTTTTCCTGTCGTTTCGAACACTTTGCAGCGTTCGTGGTCGCAGGAGGAACACAATAGTACACGCGATTAATCCGGTTAAAAGTTGTTTTATTATGTATGTTTTGCACGTCTTACTACAGATACTAGGTCCGACGTAACGATCTACTACGTACCGTATACAAAATAGACATTTTCACTAGACTGACTGCCATTACACGAATCAGGACATCTTGGGTTGAAAAGGTGGCAGCGTAAGTTCAAGCTCGGCTGTTTAATGATTCGACAAAGATCAGTTACTTTATTGCAAGTTGTACCGAGGATAGGTACTTCTAATTAAGGTGAAGGTGCATGTTCGCGGACTGAAAATTTGTTAACAAATTTTTTTTTTGATTCCGACCCTGTTTACTATTCTATATCTAGATCTGAAACACACATGTTAACAGCGCATTAACAGACAGTATACATAATTTGGTGTGGCCTTTTCTTTCATGTAAATTTTAAAGATATGCATTGTTACTTCCAAACATGATTTTTGAGGAATTTTCCTTTTTGTAAATCCTCTTTAATTCAGAAAGACCAAACAGTATAAATGTAAATCGATAACGCATACCATCAACAACAATAAATCTTAGTAAATCGAATCTGAGGTTTTCAAGATACCTACTATAATTTAGGATTTACAATGTTTCATACTCCTTCACAAAATTGAAGACTCAAGCCTAACACTTACAGCCTCCAGGTTTATAGGCGTCTCTGTTTTGAGCAGCCCTTAATTTACGGAGCTGGCTGTACGTATCCTAGTGGCTAGCAATCATTAGGGGCGACCACCCGTGAATCTATTTCGTTTTGTAGCGTCATCCAGAGTCAGGAACTGAAGTTTTTCCATCTAAAGCGAATGGTTGGTTAGACGCAGCGGTTTAATGACGGCTCGGTAGAGCAGTGATATGGATGTGAATAGACTTGTGGGAATGTTATTGGGATAAACGAAATGGCCCTGTTTCCTTCTAAAAAACAGGCGTGTTATATAAATTATCCTGCACCTAGTATTAACCAATAAAGAAAATTTGAATTTCACGATACATAAAAATGTGTGGTGTGTATGAAGACTTGGAGAGAGATTACATGTCCTTAATATGTCAAAAAAAATACATTATATATCTCTTTATACTTCTTGAAAAGTGTCTCCACGAACGTCAGTAAATTTGCAGCTTTTCCAAACACTCGATCTAAATGTATCATTAGTTAATTCGACATCAATCTGTTTACAACGTCGTCACTAGTTCAATTCGTGTTAATGGGTCGCCAAGGTCCCACGGGTGGACGCCTGTCACACCGACCGCGATCCACTGCTTAATTATACGACACACAATCAATTTTCACTCTTGCAACCAAGTCAGCATGCAAATTTTATAGTGTCAGTTAAGATAGCGTTAACATGTCTTGTGGAGTTTGGCTTGTAGAGAAAGGGAAAGTTTGGCTTTAATTATAAGGGTTAACGCAAAATTCTTAATGTTTTTTTCTTTGCCTTAATAATTTGCCTACCTTACGGTAAAGGAAAACATCGTGAGGAAACCTGCACTTGATGGTCCGAAATTGCCAACCCCCAGTCCGCTAGCGTGATGATCAATACTCATGCATTCTCCGTATGAGAAGAGGCTCTTGCCATGTAGTGGGACAGTTATGGGCTGGTTGTGTATATTTTAATGTTTTACATTGCCAGCCACATGCTGCATAGACCCCAAATAAATTGGTATAAAAGGACAAGAAAATTATGATATTTACCATAGAAATACAGGGCTCATATTATATTGATATTTTATGAGAAGTAAATTTTTTTTCCGTACCCCTTTTTAATGACATCTTTTCGGATAAAAATAATTGGAATTCTAATAGTATAAGTATACGCTAATGAACTCATGTGGTTTTTTTTTTGATAAATATAGCATACTTTTATGAAGTAGCAATCCAAAACTGGTTCTTGGATTCAGTTATACCAATAAACACTATAATAATGGTATCAATCCGTTATCGTTGACAGCTGAATATTGGCCCCTCAATGACCCTTTCGCTGTCACTGAATTCAAATCAACAGAGAAAACCTTTCGCCATAATTTCCATGACTTTATTAAGATGTCTCCAACGTAACCATAACCAATGGTAGCTTCTTTTTGTTACGCAATTGGAAAGTTCGCTGTTTGTTTATTTTCCAACAGTAGATATGTTTTACGCAAACAATCTAACGTCAATCACCACAGATTTGCGGTGCGTTGCACGTATAAAGAGAATCATTAAACAGTAATTACGGACAGCTCCTTGATAATGACTTCAATAACCAACAGGCAGGGACTTAGGAGATAGGTTTAATGTGTGACTGAAAACTAGTTCGCAATGTCGTAGGTACTGAAGTTTGTTGGCTGAGCATTTTGGATGAAAGAGTTAAATTTGTCCATCAAATGAGCCGTAAGTCCCATAAGTCTCTCAGATAATGTTATACACAATACATTTGAAGTGTTACACAGCTTTGATTTCTCCAGCCAATCGTCTTGCCCTGCCAATTTGCTAGGAATTACAGTTACGGTCTTTTTTCTCATTTTGCTAACACGTATTTCACAATAAAGAATCCAAAATTTCAAATACTCAACAGTAATATCCTAGGTTTGCGCGATCACTACACATAATAACAACTTTTAACCGGATTAATCGCGTGTATTATAAAAACCAATAATACACGTGATTAATCCGGTTCAAACTTGTTTTATTCAAATAATAAAGCTAGTAACGAACAAATTTTTTTGGTCTTTGGAGTAGAAAATGTGTGATCGGGCCTTCGACCAATAGAAAATTACATCATCGTAAAACATCTTTAAAAGGAAATCATCGCGTAGATATTTAACTATAGTTGTTTTATTATAATGTGTAATAAATGCGAAAACCTAAGACATAGCAAACATCAGGTATTAAAGGTGTGGAAACTACAACGATTATCTCCAATCTTGCCATTCTTTATGGCAAGCACTCGAGTTCGTACCTGAGCAGGAACAAAATAAAAGTGTTTTCTATGTTCGCACCATTACGCTATGGCTGGCATCATTATGTTCAGTTAGTCCCCGTGGCCATTGATTATTATGATGAGAATGGACCCGTGTGTGACTTTAGTAAGACTAACTAATAGCAGGAAGTTCAGTTTCCATAGATGATCTGCGAATACTATATCATAGTGTGAAAATTTGCGTTTTATAATTAGTTTGTAGGTACCTAGATATTTTCACATGAGATTTGATAAGCAACAGCATGAATGGAGTGTGACGTGAGAGCTTATTGTAACTGTAAACGAAAGCCGAAAGCTGATATGCAGCTTGAATGCTTGATTTTGGCAGCAGTGAGTGTAGTATAAAACACTGATTTTCCTTCTTGAAAAGAAAACTCGTCACATATTAGACGGAGAAATAGATACGAATTCAAGATATGTCTTTGAAAAAGCATTAACGCATGCTTAGCGAACTCTAAAGTTACAATATTAAATGGAAAAAGAATACGGTCGCGAACAGGATTCGAACCTGCGCCTCCCGGATAGATACTCCAGGCGCTCTGACCAACTAAGCCATCTCGACCTCTGCTCACCACCGCGAAATCTTCTTCCATATTTTAACACGTCTTGTGGCGACGTCATTGCAATCAATTCAGTACTTACAAGTGACCGAACCGACACGACTAACTTTGCAGTTAATAGAATGTCGTAAAGAATGCAATTACCTTAATAATTCAAGATATGTCTTTGAAAAAGCATTAACGCATGCTTAGCGAACTCTAAAGTTACAATATTAAATGGAAAAAGAATACGGTCGCGAACAGAATTCGAACCTGCGCCTCCCGGATAGATACTCCAGGCGCTCTGACCAACTAAGCCGTCTCGACCTCTGCTCACCACCGCGAATTCTTCTTCCATATTTTAACACGTCTTATGGCGACGTCATTGCAATCAATTCAGTACTTACAAGTGACCGAACCGACACGACTAACTTTGCAGTTAATACAATGTCGTAAAGAATGCAATTACCTTAATAATTCAAGATATGTCTTTGAAAAAGCATTAACGCATGCTTAGCGAACTCTAAAGTTACAATATTAAATGGAAGAAGACGGTGGTGAGCAGAGGTCGAGATGGCTTAGTTGGTCAGAGCGCCTGGAGTATCTATCCGGGAGGCGCAGGTTCGAATCCTGTTCGCGACCGTATTCTTTTTCCATTTAATATTGTAACTTTAGATACGAATTGTTTTTATTTCTGGAATATAAATGTTTGCTCCACGCTGGAATATCGCCTGTATCGTATTCGCATGCAAATCGCATGAACAACAAGACAAGCATCTAAACTGAGATTTTTTATCTGTGAGCCATAAAAATACTTATTCCATACGGGAATTGAACCCACGACCTAAACCGTGGCAGCCAAGGGCTTAGTCACTGCGCCAATCGTGACGTCAAATGATGTGTTATTACGTGTTATAGCCTAGGTTATGAAAGTTCAGCCGTCTCTGATGGGGTCAATTACATTTCTTAGTGAAGATTACGAGTGGAACTAACTTACCTAGTCAAACCTCTAACCATTTTTGCAAAGCAGCTGTAACGGATCAAAAGGCACAGCGTGTTAGTGTACATCGTAAGAGAACTTGAGCCGCATCAGCATTGGAGACATGCCATGACCGCTATAAGGCTACGTAAACGTGTATATCATGTAAACATCACATAGACAATAGTGCATATTGAATTATAGGATGCTAGGTTGTCTAACGTTACAATAACCTATTTAATAAGTACATAGTTACAATTAGCATTTAAGTTTCTCTTACATTCGCGAGTGAGCATACAAATGTGAACGACACACTAGCTTTATACATAGCAGCAGTGTGCAAGACTTGACATGTTGTTAAAGCACGGCTTAAGAGTATTATTATAGGGCAATACAATACATGAACATAAATATTGGGTATCCGACAGTCTGATACTGGAATTAAATCGAAGATTGTTTTATCAATGAGACCAAATTTTAAAGCATTTTTGGGATACGATCACCTTTACATTTCCTTACAGACGTCCTAGTTTAAACAAAATAAATTATAGAGAGGTTGAACTTTTTTTATTAAGTAAATGCATTAAAATATTCAATCAAATTCACATATTTTTATTCTTTTTCCGTACATAATTACAATCATATTTGTACGAGTATCTAGATACAGTCGACCGTGAGTTCGAGCCCTAAGCTGAGAGAAATCTGTTATTTAACACCCCGTGTCCGCAATTTACCAAGTAGATAAGCCGTTTATATATTCTATTTTCTCTTTCATTGCCTCAGTAAACGACGGATGTATCTATATTATACAAGCATTCAGTAATCTTACTTGCACAAAGCTAGTAAGTCTTCCGATCAGACATAAGTCTTACGGCCAAATTGGGTTTTTCTAAGAACATTTTCATAATATATCTTGGGATTGAAGATAATTTATATGCATATAATAATCCGTAATAATTTTGTATCGTATAAGTTGAGGAACTTCCTCGAAATTATGTTCATTTTTTTTTATGGGATAGCGGCAACCGAGCAGACGGCTCGCCTGATGGTAAGCGATTACCGCCGCCCATGGACACCCGCAACCCCAGAGGAGTCTCAAGTGCGCTGCCGGCCTTTTAAAGGGTTTGGGCCTCCGGTACCCTCACTCACTCGGCGAAACATAACGCAAGCGTTGTTTCACGACGGTTTTCTGTGAGGCCGTGGTATCACTCCGGTCGAGCCGGTCCATTCGTGCCGTAGTATGGTTCTCCCACGGTAAAAGTCATAAGGCTTATTAAGTACATATTGTCATCATCTTTTATTAACCACGGTTTAGATTTTTTATAATATAAATGCATACGATCCTATGTCGGAATTCCGGACGAGACTGACGGGCTGCCTATTCGGCGGCGTCGTGATGCTCACATCCTCTCTCCCTCTTCTCTATTCTGTTATTTACAACCCTAATGCACCAACATACCTCCGTAAACGCTTTGAGTACCTTATCCCCAGTGAGAAACCATGTCACTCAAATTCTTCTCTTCTCCTCCGTACACCTCGTCATGCCTCAAGCTATTACGATAGGTCATTCACTATACGAGCTGTGTAGTTCTAGAACACTCTCCCACATTTTTTACTTTATAGCCCATCTTTGGATGTATTCAAGAGGAGAATCAGGGAGCATTTCCTTTTGTAATAAGTATGTTTGATTATATTGCTGTATATAAATATATTAGTATTTCATTTATCATATTACATATTTTAATAGGTATATGTAAGTATCCGTGTATTTATATTATTACTACCTACATTATTTGATATTGTACACTTCATGCTATCCTCACCTTTTTCTCTATAACTCAAAGATTTGCTGGTAGAAAACTCATGTATGGGTTAATCTCGCCTTTGTACATATGTATATTTTCAGTACTATTATTTTGTAAGCTATGTTTTGCGTGTACAATACTCTTATATGCATATATTGTATATATATATTCTATAGACTATAGGAATATAGGAATATCAATTAGATAAAAATAAAAGTGATACTGATGAAATAGTAAGATGTTGGATGTACTACAAAGAAAACTCATTACGGATTTGTTTCTGTCTGTATCAGGAGAAATGCTTTTCAATTAAAGCATGCGTCACACGGAAGCCGAACGCTTCTCGCTCTGAGACGGCATTATTTTAATGTTCAACTTTCTTTTAAACATGTCACACAGGATACGGAAAAATACGGAACAGGAGTGGTTTGCTGAAGAGATCCGGACATCCGGAGACCACAAATGGACTTACTTTGTGATTCAATTAGCGACATGACACGTTTTCTCTGCAAGTAGGCTATAGCTTACTCATTGTAACTACCCATCGATATGAGAGAAAAAAAATAGTAATACCTACTTGGGATGGTGTACTGAATATTATTCAAAGTAAAACAATCCACAACCACTTGCTTATGGAGGCCGAGTTACCATGCTGACCGAAGATTACGATCCATACTAATATTATAAATGCGAAAAACTCTATTTGTTTGTTTGTTACCTTTTCTCGACTAAACAGCTGAACGGATCGTAATGAAATTTGGTAAGGAGATAGATTGGACTATGGAGAAGGACATAAGGTACCTTTTGTCACGCAGGCGAAGTCGCAGGCACCAGCTAGTATTATATATTGATATACAATATTATCCAACACCGCAACGTTAATGGATTCGAAAAGGTTATACCTATTTGCTGTTACAACCCTTCAGTTTTTAATGTAAGGAAAGGATAAGTTAATAATGTTGAACATGAATAAACTGTCAATTAATAACAACTTTTTTAATTATATCCAACCAATTAACACATTAACACCCAAGACAATCCAAAATAGTCCACTTAAAGACTGCTCAAAGCTGCTGAGTCGTAATTCGCGGGCCGGTGAGAAACCCGTTCATAATACAATCTATTGTATTACTCTGGCTTGTAAACCACAGTTTTACCCACTGACACAAAAATGCATTTGTGAATAGCGATAATTGATTGAGCAAATCACGACTAATGTCAGCTACTGACCTAGCTTTCAATACGATTGTCTACAAAATCACTTACCCATTTTTCGATTTATTGAACAATAACCATGAAAATTTAAAACATTTTACTTCCTAATAAATATTTGTTTTAAACTTTCCATATGGGTAGAATATTATTAAGCACTTATTTTGCGGAATTTTGGCGCCCCAGTAAGTGCTTTCTTATTACTGAAAGTGTACGCTATCTAAAAGATATGATGACTTTTTGCAAGCGGATTGGCTGATACGAATTTTATTTATTGAACAAGTAACAGATATAAATCGTAAATCTTTATCGTTGTCGGATTATGATTTATTTTCTTTTAACTGATTAATTCGTTTATTAGACAATCTAAATATTTAAGAGACCTAACTTCAGTTTTAATTTTAAAAATACATTTCTCAAAACAAGTTCGAAGCTCAAATACATTTATCAAATACTATATCCGTCTATATTCTAACACAAAAACCTCATTCAACCTTTACACAAGGAACTGTTCGATACCATTTTACATTTGCATGTGATCCACGCGTCAAGTACGAATGTTTAAGCTCAATACAAATTTTAAGCACCCGAGCCAAAAGGCTTCACTCTCGTTGCTAAAAACTTGCACACAAATATAGATCAGATTCGGTAAAGATTACAGGTTAGTTTAGCGTGAAGAATAGTGTGCTACTCTCGAAGCATGTGCGGAATGGTAAGTATTACAAATAAGTAAATAAAACTTTGTCTGTTTATACAACATTTTCACGCAGATTTAGTTGCATTTGTGTTGTTCCGGATTCGGATGATAGTTATTGCTGGTGTCCGGTGAAAACGAAAAATTCCGTTAACCGCTTTATCCGTCACAAGTGGAGCGGCCGCGGGCGAATAAGTCACAACTTGGTATGGTCGCTCGAAATAATTGTACAATCCCACAATCTTAGACATGCTGTTACGTAATTTTGATATGTTCTTATTTTTGAGTTGTGAAATTCTATTTATTCTGGAAACTATTTATTTAAGATTTAATAAAGGGTCAGAATATTATATAAATACATACGACCACGACTGTTTCCCATTGGGGTAGGCAGAGACTATGGATTTCTACTTGCTACAATGCTAACACCTTTTTCGCTCAACTTCTTCATACATGCTCTTTGGTTTAAATAGCTCCTTTTTTAAATATCTTTTAGCATGAATAAAATAGCCATGAACCTATCTTGACATGGTATAATGATTTTTGCATTACGATTGAAGAAAAATACTCTACGGATTTATTGAGTTGTATAATTATTAAAGGTGTCACCATGGACTAATTTCTATGTTTAGTTTTAGTTTGTCTTCTTGTTGTGTTGTCACAACACTAGTTTATGTGTACAACACTATTGCGGTACGCATGAAAATGGTGGTCTCGTTGTGTTAAATTAAAACAACTTAAATAGAATTCTTACTCAGTTTATTATTCCACGTCCTTATCCTAATAGGATTGAATATTTGCTTCAACGTTTGATATCCTTGCAAACGAAGCATGAATACATACCTACATAATTACTAAAAACACTCACACGCGAAGAAAAATATTGTCGTCTAGATCAGGGTTTCATTTCATATTCTAAGAGTTATGCTTGTTAGGTTTTGCAGGATCTCGATGTGAATTTTTTCCAAAAATTACCATAATATTTCGCGTAATATAATTGAGACATATTTTTACACGCTTTATAATTATTTATACAATATTTCTGTTACAAACATCTTTATAATTTTTGTAAATATTTTGCGACTGGAGAAATCAAACGAACTTATTCTTTGCAATAAACCTAGGCAAACACGACTCCTGCCGGGTTCGTGGAGAATGCAACTACGATCCCGGGACCCCAGTAAAGGTTAGAGGAGGGTCGTCTGGTTTATAGTCGTTAGGAGTCCGGCACAGCCATGATGGATTATCAAGAAAAAGGCAAATACGACTGTTATTTTTAGGGATCCGTACCTCAAAAGGAAAAAACGAAACTTTACAGGATCACTTTGTTGTCCGTTTGTCTGTCCGATTATCTGTCAAGACTCTTTATCTCGGGAACGTGCGGAGGTATCAAGTTGAAATTAAAACCATATACTCAGATTTTTTCTAAGTTAAAGAAAAATCTAACTTCTAAGTTAACGTAAAAAAGATACGGCCGTTTATGCCGCAAAAAACGTATATCGAGTCTCTCAAGGAAATCAAAATTTATAGGGTACTTTCCGTTGACCTAGAACTATGAAATTTGGCAAGTAATATCGTCTTATAGTAGAAGTACAGGGAACAATCTGAAAACTATACATTTGTAATTATAAAAATATATAGACTTTATTTAAAGTACGTAATCAATCATCGAGGTTAAGCAACGGTATGATCGATGATTGATTAAGTATACGAAAATTCAAAACAACTCGATTGCTGAACTATTTATAATATGTACCTACAAATTTGTACGGAACCCTCTGTGGGCGAGTCCGACTTTCACTTGTCCGTTTTTTTTTTAAATCTATGTGTCTACAAATAGGGTTAATGTCTGCTTGTCTATGCTTAGAAATATTACATAAAATTATTCTTCCAATTATGGCTAATTGGTTACCAACTCTTCTCATAAGGAGACTATAGGCATTACCTTCTTATTTAGGAGCAGATTACGAGCACTTAGCATTCCAGGATGGTAGTCAAAATTATGTTAAGCTTTCTCTTGATTATTGTTATTTATGAGATTCCTATTAGCAATAAGAAAGAAAGAAAGAAAGAAAAAGTTTTTATTTTTTATTTTTGCGCTACATTTTGACGCACACAACATTAAATCACACATATATATAAAACCATAATAAGTAACCTAAACAAACCAAACATAAGCTGATGACATATTAGTCTCTAATAGTAATTTCCATCCAGAGTTCCGTTGGCTTGGTTTCGACCGTTAAACTTTCTGCCTAATAGCCTTTTCCCAATTAAATTGGGGTCGCCTTCTAGTCAAACAGATGCAGCTTAATACCAGTATTTTACATGGAGCGACTGCCTTTCTAACCTCCACAGGTCATTTAGTGGATAATACGATATCTCGTGGTGTGACTGGTTATTAGAATTTCAGGGCTCTTACAACCCGTAACGGTTGTCATAGATCTTAATTTGACAACCGGAACCGACGGTTTAATGTGCTCGCCCGTGGTCGGCCTGTGGATGGGTGACCACGGCAAGCGTAGCTTAACCTTGATCGATCGATTCTGTGCGGCTGTTGCTCAGTCACGAGCCCTTACCGTTAGACTTTATAGCCGATAATTATCGAAAACTATCGAATTCGTTGACAAAAGTTTGCAACCTCTCAATTGCTTGGGCTACCTCTTAACTGTTACAGCTGGTATGTATTCCTTTACGTTAAGGTATCATAACTGGGATAGCAAGAAAATGATCTCCAAGGCGACACCTATCCACGACACGAACACGGCCAAAGTACTTCACAGCCCGATCTGTCAGGTAGCAATTATACGACAAAGAAATAAGACAAAAAACACTAGATTAATTGGTTCATCACTTAAACGTAGCAGTAGTAAAAAGTGCTTCGTTTTGCAGTAATTTAACAACAGCCCATTGATAAAGTAGGTCAAAGAAGGGCCCGACAATCATAGAAATAAAATATGACCAAAAAATAAATAAACATAGATGTATATAAGGCAGAGTAAGACATAAATGAACCTATAATGAAATTATAACCAGTGTTAATAATTCTTTTGTGTGGTTAGGAGACACTAGGTCAAAATTTGTTGAAACCTCTCGCAGGTGTTGGATTAATGGCTTCGTTTAACAACAGCCAGGACCAACTGTTTAACGTGCCAAATGAAAATGTTAACTAGAAGCATTCGTTTGGTCAGACGACGTCAATCCGTAAATAGACCGTTCTACGGACTGACGTCGTCTTGACCGCGTTGCCTCTGGCTATGAGTGTCTCAAATCAATATCCGGTATGGAAAGATGAAAGAAAGAAAGAAAGAAGATAGAAAGAAAATGCTTTTATTCCCCTCAAATGGGCACACAGTAAAGAAGAAATAGATTAATAATTATAGACATTACATATAAAATTTTCAACCTGTAGAAACAGTATTTTTGATAAATTACAAATATAAGATAAACAATAACAATTCTGATACACTTAGACCAGGACAAAACACAAATAGATAACTAGTTTAAAATTAAATATTTAAAACAGAAAATACTCTAATAAGTCTACGTCTACAAAATTGGAAGCTGGCAACTTTTTTGCAAGCGGCCAACTGCCAACCTAACAACAAAGGAAAAAAACAGGAAGGAAAATATACAGCAGAGAAATTAAAGTTTTAATGCTCTCAGCTCAGTTAATTATAAATTATTTATGATACTCAAGACTAATATTATAAATATAGGTGTGTCCCATTCAAGTGGGAAATGGTAAGCGCTCAGCATAATGCTGCAGATTCCCACAGAAACCTACAGCGCTGATTTTCAGCGCTAATCTTTGTGACGCAATGGCGCCTATCACAGGCAAAGGAAAAACAAAGTTAATAAAAATGAAACTAAAGACAACTGCCACAGTGGTGTGTATTTACTGTTTTATGTGTAATTGGTATATATATATGTATTATGGAAAGATTATGTGTAGTAGCTTTATTCTATGATAATATCCAGCTTATTTATCTAAAGCATCTACAAAAATAAATAAATGAGAATGAGACAGGTACGAATACGTAAAATATAAAATTGCGTCAAACACAACAACACAGACTGAAAATATTGAAAACACAGACTTTGATGACATATGTAAATGAGACCAACAAGCGTCATAGAAACTAGTAATCGATTTTCTTTTGGAAGTTTTATTATGAGCACAAAGGCTTGATGATAGGCATCTCAAGTATAGGATGGTACGCCATAAAATAAGCTTGGTAATCAAGCAATTACTGTTAATTCGAAGAAAGTAAAACACCTAATAATTAGCAATACTTACTCTTTTCTGATGCCAAATTTATCGGCTCTCAATATCACGTCCATGCCTAAATAAGTTTTACGTTTACATTTTGCACTGCAGTACCTAAAATGTTCCTGATCCTAAATCCAAAGCACTGTAATGCATATAGGTACTTTAATTACTTCTCTGTCTTTACACATTCACATAAGTTAACATCCGCACTTTGTACCGTTCGCGTTAATCAATCTGATCCGCATTTTTGATCATGGTGCGCTTCAATTAAACAGCTTCTGAACTAATGAAAGGTAGATGTATCTTACACAAGAACATTTCCCATAGAAATATCTGCCCCATTAAACAAAAGGCTGAATTGACTGTTAGTGATAATAAACCTTTGTTTATTGTTCCTACTATCTGGATGATTGCTTACAAAGTTTCTTAGAGCACTATTCTAGAATATGCGACTTAACGCGAAACTGAGTCTATGAAAGTGTGTGAAAAGCTTATTTAAATATTAAGTCGCCGATAACGGTGACGAGAACGTTAGCAGACGATCTATAGATTAAGATCGTTAGAAGGATCTTTATGGCTTACCTGCAATATACGAGGCATTTCTATAAATCTTCTACAAAATCTATTGTAAAGGCTTGGCATTATTTCGTATTATTTTCATTTACAAAGCGGCATGGCTTAGGTGGTATTGTATGAAGCTATTGAAGATTCCGCAGTGCATTCTGTAATTGATTGATAACCGTCGGGGTTCGTGAGAATATAGTTACTTTGCTGGGTTAAATGAGTGTAGACTAATAATATTTTGCCACTTTGACTAATAATGGTCAGTTGTTTATGGGCATTATATTTAGACTATGAGGCTAAGTAGAAATCAGACATTCGTGCAATTTAGATCGTCTACACACTTGTTTATCCAAAGTTTGTTACTAGTTCATTAATTTTCTTTCGCCACAGAATAACCCAGTGTAACTTAGCAATAACCACTGACCCTAAAAAATGATTGCCTGTCTAAGCTGGAAGACCAAACAATATTGGAAATTAAATGGAGCGTACAGAACGGCCTTACCCGAGCATTACACGGTTTGCGGTGTAGAATGATGAAGTGAATTTTTGATACAAATTCAGGCGACAGACGTGCATTGCTGTACCCAAAGTGAATTTCAACGCCTCCGATTGGATTACGGTACTAAGTGCCATATTTACAAACCACAGGGAAAATATTAGCGAATATTTTGTTCATGTAAATTAACACATGTATCTAGGGAGATATTTTAAAATGTATTTGTAACGAAATCTAAAGATTTTATTATTGTTGAAAAACATAAACTCCAGGTGCTCTTTATTTGTCCCGGGGTCGCAGATTCAAATCATGCTCACAAATTATTTTCCTTCCACAAAAATATTAACTTTTATGCATCACATACTTACCTAATTAGGTATCTACATTTAACCTAATGTTGCTGATCCAATACACGACGTACGAAGATTAATTAAGCTATTAAGTAGTATCTTAGTGCAATATATCTAAGTATCTGTAGATCTTGGTTACAAAATTGATTAGGTCCTATATTAATTAATTATTACTGTCTAGAAGTTTTTAGAATTTAGACTTCGTAAAGTATAATTAAGTGCTTTGAATTCAATTCTGAATGTGAAAAGACGTAGTGAAATTATTAATTTTTTAAAGTCTTAAAGAACTTTCCCATTGTTTTTGTTGTTGAAGATGTAAGTATCAATAATATATAATTATTGATATGCCCGCCGAACCAAGTTTCGTGGTAATATTTTATCTTATTAACCGATTTCATATTAATCTATTACTTAAGTAGTAGCATGTACAAAATATAAGCAAACAGCCATTTCAGTAACGGTGTTTAAAATGAACACCCCGGCAATAATTTATTTCCGTAATTACCTATTATGTAATTATCTTTACATAAATCGAAGATACTCCAAGGTATAAAAAAGAAAATTGAACAGGAACTACAGCGGCTGCATCTGCTGCGTTGTCCGTAGGGCGGAATGAACTAGGTGAACGGTGGCGGGTTCTCTTCAGCGGCAGCGCACGCGCAGTCCCGCTTGCATCGTCGTCGCGGCCGCACGCGCACGACGCGCCATGAATCGTTCGTTGATCGTAGTCTTTGCGCTCGCCGCCCTCGCAACTATCGTCGCCGCCGATGACCCACCGCGACCCCGCCTCATAGACTTTAACCCCTGGGCATGGCTACCCTCCAACCGAAACAAATCACCCTCAATAATGGACTATTTTTTCCCACCTTCCCGAACCCCCAAACAATCCAACCTCGATCCACCCGCCGACCGCAGACCACCTGAAACTACATCCCACACAGTTGAAAACACCCCAGCACCAACTACTTTAGAGGATCGCTCTACCACCTACGCGAAAAAAATATCCACTAAAACAAAATCAACCGCACCCGTGACAAACCCTTCCGCTACGACTCCGCCCAAAACAAAAAAATCCACCCGCAAACCGACCGCGGCTACAACGACCGAGATTAAAACTACGCAAACTAAAACCGAAGCTCCGCCGTCCACTACGAAAGACGCGACCGCGACAACATACAGGCCGCCGACGAAACATTACACGATTCGGCCGGTTGTGCGGACCACGGAGACGCCCACGGTTCAAGATACGGAAACGACGTTGAACAGCGACAGCACGGAGACTGTTTCTGATTTTGAAATTGTGGGAACAACGGCTGACGGCCCGAAAGACACAGCTCCGACGCTGAGCACGGCCGATGACTCTCGGTCCACGGATGCTGGTACCACAAGTACAGCTACCGTGGAGTCCACCACGCCGACGGACAGCACGGAGCCCGCCGACAGCCGGGAAGGATACCTTCCACTCCGCGACAAGCCTCAACAGACCCACGTTAAAATCAACGAGCAAACCAAGAAAGAGGTCAGTGATTTAATACTATTCTCTTTTTTTTCTAAATTGTTCACAGTCTAATAGCTACAACTTTCCTAGTTTCTGTCGCCGCTTGTTTTCTCGAAGAGATCGTAAATTTCTTTAGGCGAGGTAAAAGCGATCGATACATAAATATTCGTCGAGCTGACCACTCGATAGGTGTAAAATATGTGACACAAAAGCTCTTTCCGATATAGCCTGCGCGTTTGCCGGCGGAGGTGAGAGTACATAAATTCGAGCTAATGAGCCCTTAGAGAAACGTTACTGTGCATTCACCAGATCTAAGCATGTTCTCACATTAGCCGTGCAAATTGCTATGAATTATTTATTTCCTAGGAACCCGATGAAGTGCATTACGATTGTAAAAAAGATAGTAATAAGAACACATTGTGTTACGCCCTATGACCATATTTAAATTATTACAGGCTGTTAGTTGTAAGACAGTTTCTATTGCACAGTAATGGTCAATAATGAACGTTTATACCATCCCACTAATCATCGCTCGAATTAAATGCTAAGTAATACTACGAAGTAAAAAAAAACAATGTACGCATTGCAAGGAAGATAGCTACTTTTATTTGATTTTAATTACAGTAACTACAAAACGCATCACGAGGTACTAAATTAAGCATAAAGCAGTAATATTGTTTATAATGAACTTGAAAGCACGAGCTCAAAACCTACGCCAGTGTAATTTATTATATATACTTAAGCTGAAAAATGCTTCTTATACAGAAACTAGACATCCACCGTATTGCATTATGTTGTAACAAAGTGTGATTTTGATATATATTCAAACCTCCGTCACACTTTCTAAGTCATGTATGTAAAATAAGCTCTTCATTAAGCTTAAATCAACCAGAAGAAATACCGCTTTGGTAATGTTTTACAAGCAAAATTACGTTGAACACGATTATCAAATGTTCGCTATATCAATACCAAGTTAGTGGAAAATACTCGTTGAAACCATTGGATCTCATATTATTGCATAACAGACTTAAGTGAAATACACAACATGATCTACACGATAAGTGCCCAAACACACCCAATACTGAAAAAAGCATTTTGCATAAAATTCATCAAGTCATAATTACACAAAAAATAAAACAATGGATTCCATTATGTTAAAATGAAATAAAAAAATGAAGCAATTATTGTATAATTCAACTATTTTCAGTCGTTAGGTCATTTGCAACATCCAGAGATTCGACAAAAAATGCTAGCACTAGACATGAGAAATATTAAATTTCTGCATTAAGGGACACGATGATAAATTATAGTGACATTTTAAATATTCGATCAGTTTTTTGCAAACGGTCATAAAAAGAAAGATGCTGGAACGCATAATTAAGACTATTTTATTGTGGCAGCACCAAGAATAAGGTTAACTACTGACATGAACATTAGTGTGGCAGTATAGTGCAAATAGAAACTCACACGAAAAAAGTTTCTTATCGATATGGAAAATATGAAAAAAGTTAATAGAGAAAGCACTTAGATTTGGGAAGTTCGAAAAATCGCAGACAATACACAAAAAAGTGTCCAAAATTATATTGTGGTAGTACTTTCCTATCATTAGCGACTCTGTGGTCGATTCTAACTGTGGTGGAAGCCCGCAAATTCTTGGATCGAAACAAATTTACTTTGGACACAGCGGAGACACTTCACAATGTGAACTTTCACTGTTACACGGTCTGATCCATCATCGGTAGATAATGAATGACCATTTTCTAATGTATTCTGTTGATGAATTGGATGTAACTGCTAATCGCTTTTCAGATTCATTCGTTACCGCATAATACTCCTTCATTTCTCGGTTATAATATTACTATGGTCATTATGCTTCAAAACTTCATCATGAATTATGATTTCCAAGTGCATAACAAAAGCTATTCAGCACAGAAATTGCAGCGTTTAACTTGCGTTAATTTTGTTAACAATAGTGTTATTGGAAAGTAATATTATATGAATAATGTAGCGTTTGACTTTTGTAGAAATCATAAACTACTGATATTGAGGCTATACGCAAATTGAGAATTCGAGCTTCAAATGGATAGAAAGGCAGAATAATGATAGCTGCTCAATTGATATTAATATCCATATCCTACGATCCCAATCTGACATAACGTGTAGAGACATCATAAAAACTAAAATAAATACATTATTTTCCATGAAGGTATTAAAGGCTTCGTTTTAAATTCACCGTTGTTAGGCGCCACCGGGCAAATCTAACGGACTCGCGGATACGATGCGCCCGCGCCGCCTGACGTTCAACCATTTGCATTTTAGTGTCGTTTATCCATAATAAACGCGACTATCAGCCCGTGCTGCAACATCGTTAGATTTTTAATATCCTGGTGCCATAGTTACGGGAGTCATTTTAATGATGTTATGGAATTTACTTCATTAAAGGTCTAATTATAAAATTGAACAGTCCTAACAATAGTTTTATCAATTCTTTATTTTCGACACAACAAATATACCTTTTTTTTACAGTTACTTCGCCGCCACTTTACAGTCTATAATTTTCAATAGGTTTCTTAATTTCTTAACATAACATAGCATCACGCCTGTATTCCCCGAAGGGGTAGGCAGAGGTGTACACAATTGTACACCCACATTTCACCAATGCTGTTAATAAGTCCCATGTAATAGGTGGTGAGCCTATTGCCATCAACCGGGCCCAATTCCAAACTCTGGGCTGCTACTGAGAATTCCCTAACAGAAAAACTCAATAACACTTTGCCCGACCCGGGAATCGAACCCGAGACCTCCTACTCAGCAGTCCCGCTTGGGACCACTAGACCAACGAGGCAGTTGCTTAATTTCTTAACATTCGTTATCTGCCTATTTCTGTCTGAAATAAGCACCACCGATACCAGTTAAAATTGTTAGGTCTTCAAATCTACCGCGAAATTTTAACTTATCTGTATAATTAACTTAAGAAAGCAATTCGACACATAAATTGAATTTATTTAATTAACGTAAAGCAAACATTTCTACCATCAAATAGTGATTTCGCCGACTTCGCTACAAAGAAATACTTAGAATTAAGAACGGCGTAACTTAATCACTATGTACATAAGCCTATTGTGATGCAGATACACACGGTGAAAGAATTTAATGTTGGGAAAGGTCTTCGAAGCAGCTTTATTAAGGTCATTTAGAATTCCATGTAACAGTCGCTTTATTATATTTTATAGCCTGTGTTTGTAGAACTAGGAAGATTATCCGCGAAGATACGTAGGCCTCACGGAAAGTACCGAGATGCGGTGGCTCGTTTCTTTAAAATATATTAAACGTGTACCGCTAATGATAACATTGTGATGCTGAAATTACGTAGGTATTGTTCAATTCCATATTTGTGAGAACAAGACGTGCACAGATTTGACGCTTATATGATATGACCTAGTATAATGTAATAAATCAATGAACAATAGTTACTTTGTTCTTTATTTGATTTGATTTGATTTGACTCACCATGTGACAAACCATGCATTTTAAAAGGTCCATTCATACTAAAGATATTAAAAGAAAATCATATTTTTCGAAAGAAGATTTTAAATATCACAAAGACGATCGATCGTAGACGAAATTTAAATCAAAATAATACGTAACTAATACGCAAAATTACCTGCTTAAATCAAAAATCAAAGCAAGACGAGATGAAACCAAACAAATCTCACTTTCGCGAGTGAAATGATTCATTAAAAAGGGATCGATCGCTACTAATCGTGTCTAATTAATCAGTACGCATTACTTATAGAAAGTACAAACGGAACTGAAGAGAAAGGGGTACCAGTACCTAAGGAACAGTGAATAAGGAACTAGGTTGGAATACTCGTAAACATGAATTGCGCTAAGTCGGAGAGTGTTTCATGAGAGAAAACGTTTCGTTGAATACCATATAATCTTTTATGTTATGATGATGTTTAAATATCTTGTGTATTATAGTGTTTAGAAATAGCAATTGTATAGATAACTCAACTTAGGAGGTCTTAAATCATGATTCATTGCAAATATACAAATGAGAGATGACGAAAATAAGAAAACTTACTTAATTTTGTCTTTTTGGGCACAAACTTTGAAATAGAAACCTAAAAATCGATTTATTACATCTAATTTCTATCTATAATAGTGTTTGTTATGAAAGTATACAATATTTTAATGTAAATAAAATAAACTTAAACGCTAATACGGTTATTTATTTTTATTGGAACAATTTTAAGAGTTATTTTCTACTATTAACAAAATTTTAGTCTCGAAATTACGTAACTATGTCATTTAGACGGAATCGGATGCGCATGCATTCTTTTGTTACATTTTTGTATTCGAATCGATTATAAGAGATAGCATTAGACTTTCATGCTCGAGATTCTTACTATTAAATAATGTATTGCACAACATCCAATCGAATACTTTGAAATGGCGATTGTAAATTGAATTTGTGTAATGAAAATAAGAGAATCGTCTGCTAACAATAGCAATTATAATATAAAACACATACCTCGTATCAATTGGAAGTGAAATGGTAGAGTAGAAATAAACATAATAAATGTTTTATTTCAATAATAAAAAGCGCGGATGTAATAATTATGAAGAGAATTGCATTAAAGAGTGCGCGTGATACATTGCGCATTAATAGAGCGAGAGTGGACTTCAGAATATCGAGTGAGCCAGATCGATCCGATCCGATTACCGATATCATTACTGACCACATTATTGTATCAGCCTCTAGCTGCATCCGACTGGCTAATGATATCCTTTCCCAGTTTTTGTACATCATTATTTTCTCTGGCCATGATTGAAGCGTGTATATAAATATGCATGGGAGTGTATCGACGCGGAGTCACGACATCCTGCAAGGGTAGTTTAGATATCCCTATTGGTGAAAGATTAGGTTCTAAGCTGTCCATTGTGCTGTACGGTGAAATGGACTGTAAACTCATGATGGCAAAATAAATTGAGAATTAAGTCATTATGCCCATTTCTGGGAGCAATAAAACGTTCCCTTTACCACTTAAATGACAGCACTTATTCAGTGCTACCAAAGTGTTACTTTTAATTTAAGTCTGCTTCTAAATATGGTCGAGTCCATTATACAAGCATTAGAAAATTATAAAAAATATGCGTTATCATGAAAAATTACTTAAAAAATTCTAAAGATTATCAGCTAAATTTTAACTTCGAAACACACAGGGTTTATCAAAAATAACCCCGAACAGCTCTAAGAATAAGTGGCTGGCATCGTCGAAGCACGGCAAATTCTATGCCTATTTTTTGTGATTTTGGTCGGATTATAATAATAATATTAATAACATTTTTTTATTTGGTGTATATTCGTGTTCGTTATCAGCGGTATAGTCACCTTCTTAATATAGTACGGGTACAGATCAACAGCAGCTCAAATACGATAATTTTTTTCTTTCTTTCTTTACATAAAACGCATTTTTAAAGTAGAGCATATTATTATTAGACAAATCATAAATTAGAACAAAGAAGAGGGTGGCAAGAAAAGATGTCTTCATTTTAATTACAACAATATTATGTGATCCTGAGAAGATATAGTAAATACCGGTTTTGTTAGCGTGTCGTAAGTTGTGCTACGTTCGTAGCTTCATATGTGACCGACATTGACTTCGATCATTCGTTCAAGGCCATATGTTATTGCATAAAGTGTTCCACGTAACTGTACTATAAATTTATGATTCCCTGGTAGTTTAGGCGTGAAATATAGGACTAACTAACTAAATAACTCTAAGTTAATTGTGGTGTTTAGACATACAAGCCTCTACGTCAGTATAAAATTATGTTCAATTATTTACATGTCCAGGAAATTGCATTTATAGAGAAGGAATTCCACACTGTACGGGGTATCGTAGAAAGCTTGTTTATTTTATCAAATATTTGTTTAATACTGTACTTTGTAACTGTTACGTTGGTTTTACCATATTTGAATCTTGCTTGCAGGCAACATTACAATATTACGACAATTCATCCGTTACAAAGTTCTTAGTAAGAGCAGCGAGTGTCTGGTAAGTCAACCAAGTCCAACCAAGGACAATTGACTTTTCGTCATTATGTGCGTATTGTTAGAAATCAATTTTCACTTGCTTGGTGACGGAAACCAGCGTGAGGAAAACAGCAAACTTGGGAATTGACGTTATTGATTGTGTGAAGTCATATCATAGGCCTACGGGTGGTTTAAACTCTGACACTATGTTGTTCATCAACCATATGATACTAAGAAAAATGTTATTTATAATATATGATAGGTAGGTACACGTACAATATTAAACTTGATAATTAGAAAAAAATGACTAGAGCAATATGAATTTATGACTTTTTGCCTGAGATTTGAAGCAATTGTTACGGCTATCTCATTGCCATTTAAAAGGGCTATGACCGCTTTTGAATTTCTATAAAAATTATGTTTCGTTGAGGTGGGAGCGGGTTGCACGGGCCCGTAGTGCGTCCAATATGACAAAACCGATTCGTCGGAGCCAATTACAGGTGGCAGCTCGCGTCACGATTGATGGCGTAAAATGCGTTTAGCCGGTACACTTAACACGCGAATCCACACGCAAAACTCAGATAAACCGTATACGAATCGGACAGTTACGAACCAAACCGCGTTAAGTCCGTTGTATTAACCGTATTAGCCTTGCTTCGTTTATAAGTAGCTGCTGATTTGCCGACAGCTGAGATAGTACTGCAAATAAGTCTTAGTAAAGAGGTTAAATAGAAATGTTGTGCTTACACCTTCATTAAAAGCGTAGGCATTGAAGATACGATTTATAAAGCAGTAGAGGTCATAAAAATAGAACATAATAAACATAATGAAGATGTACAATAATGCTCGTAAAATAACTTGGTTATATAGCATAATGATCAGTAAATATAGGTTGTAAATATGGTTTACCTTACAATAAATAGTCTGTCGACTAATAATCTCAGCTTTTTCTTTGTTTTATGTGCAAAAACCAGTATGTGTTCGAAGACTACTGGGTCCTATTATAGCCATCACTTACCAAAACATCGCCGCCATCAGCAGTTATAAAACAAATAGTGGGCACTAAGAAAGCGAAACTAACAAGAAATTAATCGTAGAAAGTGTAGAAAATTGTTTTCTTGTATGTACTGTCGATAACAGTTCGATTGCAAACATGAACATGTGCCGGACTTATTTTCACTGATGGCCATATTGTATCAAGTTTTGTAACGAAAGATGAAATGAAAAACTAATGCGATTGTTCATGTTTCCGTAATCGTGAATGTTATGACGATTGTGAATTAGTTCGAGTTAATGTAATGAATTATTTATAGCACGCGTTTAACTTCAAGTCAACAATTTCATTACCGGTGACAGTGCAAACAAGTTTTGCAGGCTATATATCTATTGACCAAAGTAGCTTCAACGTTTAAGTATTTCATAAAAAGTTACAATAATACTTAACAAATGAAACGTGTGATAACTTTTTCACGGGTATTTGATCACAAAAAGTATTGTAATCATTTTGTATGTAGGTAATATTAGATGCATTGATAGTGAACAGAAATTTATTGAACTAGATTTCAAGGCCATTACAGCACATTGATTGATGATAGGTGATTAACCCACTATTTCTTAAGTGAAATTCTATTTCGTTGTCTATTTACATAGAAATTAGCGATGCGCTACTGTAACAAATTATATTCGACGCAAATGAGATCAGTTTCGCAATGTGCTCGAGAAAATAATAACTTTGCACTTATAAATTTTCCCACAGATCCGATACAATTATTATACTACTTCTAACATTAGAAAGCAGCAATAAGTGTGTTAAATGGATGGTCAGTGTTTGTAGAAATGATTTTCACTCTCGGTAAGCCGCGAATAATTACCAATGCATTTAGAGCACCAAGCGAATTGTCACAAACTCAAACACAATATGTAAAGTGTGAAGTAAACGAGACACTGTTTAAGTGTACCAGCAGACACATAGTTTGCTTTCTAACAAAAGAATAGTAATGCACAATAGAATTTTCAGTAAAAGCAATAAGTCAAATCAATTCGAGCTCTGTAATGATGATTTCGATGCTCCATATTTGACCTTAGTGTCAATCTAATTTTTCTATTCATGGAAATAATAGTCTATTGTATAGCAAAGATAGAAATGCCTCGGCGTTCACAGACACTATAGAGAAGTTTTAAGAATAATGATTTGCGAGAATAAAGTAGCATTTTGTGCTTTGTAATGCTCTGTTACTGATGGTAATGTAAATAGTTATGTTTGAAAGACAGATCTAAGTAGGTAGCTCTTAAGGCTTTGGCAAAATTTATCCTTCAATGCTCTCTATCGACTAAATATTTTGCAAGCTTCTATTTACAATGACATTGACTGAAGAGATACAGATCATATTGTATTTAAACTACTACTTTAAAAGTACAGCACTAATTTAATATATTTTTAGTTTGATGATTACCTAGTCGGGCATTCTTAGACGGTGAATAATCATGATAGAAAATTGCAAAATTAAATATAAAGACTTTTCCTTTTCGAATCGATTTACTTATAAAAGTGTTAATAAGTAAAAAGTAACAGTCTCTCTGTGACAGACTATTTGGAACATAACGTAACAAAAATAGTTAAACAAACATCACTAGATGATTGGTGCAATATTAATAATAATAAAAAAGAAAACTTACTTACAGACGGCACGACATTGTGATACATACCTAAAACAAAAGAAGTCATCAATAAAAAACGGAACAAGCCAATGATGATATAACATGACGAATTCTTAAACACATACATAACACGCTGGTATTATATTAGAAGCCTCGGGCGAAAGTTTAATAGCACTACTGACCTCTCTATTCATTAAAACATAATCGAAAGTGAAATAAAATCGAGATGAGATTAGTTTGACACATGTTACTTTTGTATGTTTCGGTCGTATCAGCCCTAAACCGTTGTTATTGCGAAGTTTCATGATATTTCGTTCGATACTTTGTTTGAAATTTAATAATTGTAAATCTGTTGTAGAATTTTTTGGTTAATTACCTGTTGTAGTATGAATAAAATGTAACAAAGAAGCATGACGAGTTGATTCAGTGCCGTTTTCAATGTAATTGAAATGTCATAATTACATTTTTTTAATCATAATTAAACGCAGTTTTGTTTCCACAAAAATTTACAACTTTAAAGTTCGCTATGCATGGATTTATCTGCTTTTCGAAGATTTATCTGTAAAAGTAGTTTTATTTTTATTTTGTTTTCTTTTACTAGTTCGAACCTTATTTCTGTTTTTACTGTTTTACCATTAATTAATAAACTGTGTAAGACTATAGTTATGTCATTTATGCCAATCTAGCGATGTTCCTTAACTTCAAATAACTGACATGAGATTACATGCACATTGTGTAACTTCCGAGTTCTATTTGTTCTCACCACAGTTTAACACATTCTTCGGTTCAACAATCCGCTATTTCATACAAAAATGTGAGAACTCCAGATTTCAGTATAGACGATTTCATACGGGTAATAGCTTGTAACATGTTACCAGCATAATCTATTTTATAACCACATCTAATGTCTGAAACGAATACTATTTATTGTCAAGATTTATTTTATTACAAGCCATATAACTATAATTATCTTCCTTGCAGTCTGTCATATAGAATGTGGAAATGTAATATATCTTCTCGTCTGTCGAAACAATCATATTATGAAATAGCAATTCATTTTGTCTATCTTATCTGGCAGTGAAGTAAGTAGTTCTGGGAAATGGGACTAGAACTGGAAAAAAAATTAATCTACTTTCAGCACGTTTGCTTTGTGGTAGAATTAGTATATTGTCATATAAGTTGAAACGCAATTCGGGTGAATCTACAGGTCCATCCAATGGCCTGTCAAGGATTGTCTGTTACCTCAGACACCCGTCTTGTATCGCTGTAGCCACAAACGAAATAATTATCATATTTTATGTTCTTGCTAAAACCTCATGCTAAACATGAGTTTAATAATGTTTAGATCACAAGAAACTCTCTTAAAGCTCCAACAAAATTATGAAATAATACATTAGTCTTCGCAACATGCTTTCATGACACAAATTGAAGTTAATGTTCTGATTCTATTACGCTAAGAACCCCGCTGAGAAAGTGACAAGATCTATTATGCATAGCTGGAACAACACAACACTTAGCAGAAGGATTATACACCATAACTTCACATGGTAGTTTAAACTTCGATCTCTCAACAGGCGACAGGAGATTACACTATATAGATCAGTAGCAACAGCTGATCAGATCATACTGAGGAAGTCGTGTTACGCAGCAGGCTACGATTTGGATGGAATACGGGTTGAGTTTACGAATCGTTAAATAGTTTAGAATGCAATGACCTATTGATATCGAACGCAATGCTTAGCTGGAAAGATGCGGGAGACCTAACTGTACGTCAAAGTACACTAAGCGACATTTACGAGTACTTCCTTGCAATAAAATTAAGTAGCAACAGCAATTAAACATGCGCATGCTATTAACGCTTAGAAATGATTAAAGTTATACTTTTCTATGACGGAAGTTAGTCACTAGATGAATTACTCGATATGATTGGCTTTGGTCAGGCTAGACCACGATCTGGTCGGGTCTGCCAGACTGGTGACGATAACAACCGGTCCAAGATCGTTATTTACCGTAATCCAACTAATGTTTGCGTAACATAACATAATAAATAAGTGTTACATAGTTGCGATTGCTTCCTTAATCCGGTTATAGGCTTGTATTAGTGATGTTACGCTAATGTTTAGAGTTTGTAGTAGCAAGTTGCTATTAAACGGAAGCTTCATTGATGACGTGCAGTCATTCAGATGATTTTGATTGATTTGAAACCGGCTTTAGTATTTATGGGCTATAATTTGCTTCGTAAAATAGAGAACATAATTATAGCAGTTAATTAAATTATTATAGTAATTGGTAGATTTTATCATGATTAACTTTATGAATAAAGAAAGAAAGAAAGAAAAAATATTTATTTCAGTCTCATAAGCAGGTAATATAGACAACGAAACAAATCATAAAATACTAAACATTAAAAATATAAAGAACCTGTACGAGACCGAAAAGGATAGATATATATATCTCTGTTTAGATACAGCACTTGTTGTGATATGTATAGACCGATTATTTTACTGCTTCATTAGTTTAATAGACGTTAGTGCGGTCACTCAGAGTGAGGCCTGGGTTCGATACCCGGGTCGGACACTGTTATTTTTGGATTTTCCGTTTATAAATCCTCAGTAGCAACCCGAAGGTAAGATCTGAATCCGGTAGGTGGCAATAGGCTCAACACCAAAATGGGACTTAATAACATCATCGGTGAAATCTGAGTGTACTATAATACACTTAACTCTAATCCTTCACAAAATACAAGCGTCCTAACCTACTATGTTTTATCTAAGTTGCGATTATGTTAAATAATATTTCAACATAACAATTTCTTGTAATTCTATGCAAAGTCTTGTATGAGTATTTAAATCAGTTTATCGATAGTTTTTATAAAACTCAGCCAAAAATTATGTTACTTTTCTCGACTCCGTAGATCTCGCATTTAAAATCAACAATTGAAAAATAACTCTTCTGTTATTAGTACCAACCAGCCAAGTAAAACAATGGCTAACTTATTTCATAAATAAATTGCTACTTTCCAAGACACGAGTTTCTAAATGTTTCAGTAGATTTTATGAGCTTTCCCGCAACGTGCATTTTGTATACAATAGTTTTCATATCAACAATCACGACGCCAAGTCAAGCTATGCCCTCCCGCGGTGAAATACTGTGGACAATGCAAATGTACACTTGCACATGCACATATGTCGCATGGAAACGGGAGCTTCAGTTTACTACCAGCGCCGGAAAGATAAGGGGAGTTAATATATTAAAGTTATAGGATAGCTAGTTTGGGGGCCAAAGTCCACGTAATATTGGACCCTGTTCCCGGTGGCCTGCTATTTTTTATATTTTTAAATTATATTCATCTTTTTTAAGATATATATTTATAAATGTTATTTATATGCATAAATGCAATAAATGAAGGAAATTGTAATAGTATAGATTTTTAATCTTTAGTAAATTTTTTTTAATAGAAATATTCATAAAAGCTTAGTGCTACTAGTACCCACTAGCAGCACTAAGCTTTTATGAATATTTTATTTGACCGCAGGTTTTGAACCAGGATTGATACCCATCAATCCTGGTTCAATACCTGCGGTCGTACTGTTCTATTCATGTTAAAAAAATTCTAGCGATATTAATAAATTCGTTGTTTATTTATTCTCTTTTCACAAGTAATATTTACTTAAAAACTCAATGCTTTTATAACTGTATCATGGTCACTGTTGTTTTTGTTTCCATCATAATTTATAAAATACGTTGTCAACGGTAATTAATTGTGTAGAGTCACTGTAACATGTTAATCAACATCACAATGTCATAGATGAAAATAGAAAATGCAGTTATTTTGTTGTACCGTGTGAATTTTTGTTTTGTTTCGAACGGTTCGAGAGGTAGGTACCCAAATAATTTTAATTTATTTCCTACGTGATAATGAAAAGACCACACCTCCATTAACATCTATAAAATCTAGTCAGTTTTTGAATTCTGTGAGAAAGCGATTACGATGACATAAAGTACGAACCACGTATTCTACTGTTTACATTTTAAAACAAATATTTGCACGTACCCCTGGTCCAATGTTACCCACTGCGAGGTTCCACAATCTCTTTGATAGATCGCTCATATAATGGGTAGGCACTGTACATAGTGGTTTAAACCTAATATGCTTGTAAGTACATGACTCAATTATAGTTGTAACCTCGAGGTTACTAGGTTTGTCATAATTGTAAGCTACCTGGAGAAATTGCATTTTCACAGTGGAATTTGATCAAGTAACGGCTGTTATATTATTACTACTTTGTACCCGACTGCCCCAGGAGGGTTTCGAATATTCTCTTTTTCTGTTCTTTTCTTGTTCTCTTTTTTCATCTTGTTTCCCTCTTTTCGGTGCATTTAATTGTTACTTTTGTATTTTTTTATAATTTGCTTTTTATTTCATTTTCTACGTATATCTTTATTGTGATGACGATAACGATCTTTAGTTTTAATTGCAGTCTCAATAATAGATTTTCGTTACTTAGTACCTTCGTTATTTGAGTCCATGCTAGATCTGAGTAAGTGACGATTACTGTTGATTATAATCATGTAATTACCAGATTTTATTTGCCACGGGTATCACATATTGATTTTATATGATTGTAATCAAACACCTTATAGTTCGACTGTCAAAAGATTATTGAATAAAAGGGAATGCCTTGCAGTAGGTAGAAAAAAGCTTGAACGATACAAAGTACAAATAGCTTTTGCACTTTCTTGCCACAAAGTATGTGTTGTCAGAACGTTTTGTATAATTATTGGGCTGGTTACAAGAAGAAGATCTAGTTGTTAGTTTGTCCAATACTTGTTGAAGTACGTAATTACAGCTCATACGAGATACAGTAATAACTTAACAGATATTCTTTCTGCATCTTCAGTTATACATAGACGTGTGATATCTTAAGTTAATACTAAATGTATTATTATTGGCATGCTTTGAACAGTGAAGTAATTGGCTAAGAACCTATCGATATACGATACCGACTTAAGAATAAAATCAAGCTTATGATTCCTAAGCCGCACTAGGCAGAATAATATTAATCGTATCGCATTAGCTCCGCTACCCAGCATAAAGATTCTTCGGCACTTCCAAAAAGGTAGGTTATGGCCATAAGAAAGCAGGTTTGTGACCACAAAGCCGGTCCTCCCGTAATGGTCACGCTACCGAACATCGATAGACGAAGTGTGACAATGCACAAAATAAACCTGACCTACATCGTTAACCACACGAAGCCATTGCTCCCTGACCTCCACAACCCAATTACTGTGTAAAATATCCTTAGATGAAAAGATAAGATGGTATAAAGTGTGTTACAAAATTAATAAAGTCCAAATATGTAGTTAGTTTGACGATTAAAGCTTAATTGGGTAAACACGAAGCTTCCCGATCTTATCTATCACGATTTATTCAAACAGATTCTCAGTAAGAGTCAATTTGTTTTTTATGATCACACTAAATGTGTAATATGGCCTTCATATGATACGGAGTAAGGTGTTAACTCAATTTATGATGTGTGTTCATTTGAATAAATTGTTTTCTGTATCGCTTCAAGTGAATAAATTTAAATTAATGCATTAATTAAGATGTATTTGAATTAGATGTTGTTGCATGTTTTGCGGGGAGGTAGGATCGTGTTTTGCTAAATTAACTAGGCCGGTCCACCTACCAGTTACACTTTCATTAGTCTGAAAGGAATACCTTTGCGTCGTCGTTCGGGTGAAAAATTACAGACTCTTAGAGCGAAACCTTCGGCAAATAGCGTAGAACATATGAACATAACGTTGCTTCTTTCCTAAAGACTTACGTATGGCAGTTAATTACTTTTCTCTGTCTTAAGCCAAGGACTTTAGTAAGAAATTAAACTTTCCTTCTAAAAAAACAACTTCTAGATTTTGATTAGATATAATCAAAAAAATTCACATCGTATCGTATCCTATCCTATTCTATCCCACTTCCTCCTAATATTATAAATGTACATGTTCAGATAATCCTGAGAAAATACGAAGTTCTTTTTGAAATAGATAATTCCGTAGCTGAAACTATATTTACGATACACTATTATAGATTGGTGCAGTCAATGCTTATTTTATACATAAACGCTTCGTCAAATATCTTGCAAATCTAATTTGGTTCAATTGTTTATTTGAATACACTTAACTGCGATCTATGTTTTTAAAATCTGGCTTGTAAGACACACAATAAGGTTATATTCTTTATCGTACACGACTAAGGTATATAAATTTTAACATACTTTTTACACTTTTTTATATAAATTGCTACACCATGCTGTGAAATTATTTGCAAGAAGTTAGCCTGCAATATAATTCCTATAATAATATGGCTTATTGATAAATTTAGAAGGCGTTGTTGCTCAATCTACCTATAATAAGGGTGTCCCCACACTAATCGCCTTTAAATCGACTATTCAGCGAAGAAATCCGAAATAACTTTACGCCAAAGTAACGAAGGGACGGCTTTATCTGGACAAGCTTTTCCTCTATTTACCAATTAAATAATAATTGAAAGACACTATTAAACATTATCTTATACGTAATTACGTAGTGATTAATTTTATTTGACGGAAGAGTTCGGTTAATCTCACAAGTCTCCGGTGATACATTTATTTATTTACTTGATTAAATAACGGTTGTGCGGCTGTTATGTAATTGTATTTAATTTCACACCGGTAGTTAGTTGTAATAATAATTTTAAGAGTGCTCGTTTACGGACAAATGTGCTTAGACACTAAGTAATACCGGTTAATTAAACAAATAAGCGGCGAATATTGTTGGCCTTAACAACAAATAAACATTTTCGGCAAATCTAAATTTAAAATAACCCTCGTTTGACCATTGCATCAATTATATTTAACAACAATGACGATTTCAAACTTAATTTAATTAACCAATTTATTACGGACAAACTCCATGGCGTCAGTGAAGACAAGCCATAACGAATACACCTACTGTGGACAAGTCAACAAGCGAATACCATTTAAATTAAATTTTCAAGGTAAGTTATAACTTCAAAGTCTGAGTTTACTGCAAAGGCTAATTGCAACTATTACGCAGTGCATATGCATAGGTTGTTGCAAAATTTAATGCGAACTGGCGTATTATTTGAGATTAACTATAGTACTTTTACTGCATAGCAAAATTACTGGTTATGTTCAATCATATTAATTCATAAACTACTTAAAACCTAACACAACATAGCATCGCACCTGTATTTACCGGGTAAGGCAAATTAAGGTACTGCTGTTCAGCCATATTGCACCGATACCGATATTGAGTATAAGATGGTGAGCTTATTGCCACCGGGCAATATTTTTCGAAAATATATGCGTACCTACTATAAAAAAGAGAAAAGTTTAAAAGATAACGTGGTGAGACACGAAAGATATCAACTGCTTCAACATTCTTATGGGAAAGATAACAGGCAAGAGACGCATCGGAAGACAACAAAAATCGTGGCTGAGGAATATTAATAATATACCTTTGCCAAGCGGTCGGTAGGTTTTGCAAAGCTAACAACCAACTTTTAGTCGGCAGTGGATTGGCACCAAAAGAAGAAGAAGAAGGGCACAATCATAAACTCTGAGCTGCTACTGCAAATTTTCCTAGACTAAAACCCAATATCACTTCACCTGATTTGGGAATCCTTGGGAATCCTCCGGCTTGCAACTAAGTATTCTACAGAGAGTCTAAAGTACTTCTTGTTTTTTTTTTCCTTTATTATATTTTGAGGGGCACATCTTACACACACTAATGATAAGTATGTAACAGTACTTATATTACCACAAAAATCTTGTTTTACAAAGTTGCTGTAACGAAGCGGTACATCGGTCACTTCGTGTAAAACCAGAAGAACGTCATACCATTACTGAACAGGTAGAATGCTTTGAATAAGTGCACGACCAGTCTCATTCTTAGCTAATGTATATAGCTAATAATTCCTAGCCTTAGATAGAAAACTGCTAACAAGAATAATCAGCTAACAAGTTACTAGATCATACACAAATAAATTAATGCAAATATAGCTACAAACCCAGATTGACACTTCATTTAACGCATTCGAATGAATCAATCATGCAAATCATTCGATAAAATATTCGGTATGAAACATTTCTTATCTTATAAACAGTTAAATTTTAAAAGAATGTGGCCTCCATATTCCAGTTTTATCACAATCACCTTCCATAAAAGAAAAAGAAAGTGCATTCACTTATATGCGAAAAGGTTCAAAGGGAAGTTGATAATAGTCGCCCACTATATTGAATCGGCACTTACGAGAAAATATTTGGGTTAAAATCTTTGTCCCACAAAATTCACCGTGACTAATCGAAAAGTAACATTATGTACTTGGAATGGAGTGATTTTAGGAATTCCAAACGTTCTACATTTGTTAACTACCTACATAAGAAAAACATGGGACTCAACCACGATCAATACTTGGTCGACAATTTGGTCGTTTTGTGGAATTGGTCTAAGTGACATACTACACGTTCGACCAAATAAAATGTCGTTTTGTTTGCAAATGGCACTTGCGGTATTGACACAATAAGTTTGTTCTGTTATTGAATTCACGGTGGAAATGTTACAACTATTTACTTTACCGCACAAATCTTGACGCAGTTAAAGAACATTACTTGACGTTTTCTACTTCCAGCCCAATTAACATGCTTTGCACTTTATAAGCGCATTCTATGCAAATTTACCTTCAGACTTAATGAAATGTTAATTAATTTAATAACTATGGTCATAAACCTTTATTAATTTTAATGAATGAACGGTTAATCTTAATTGACATATAGTTTCATCCAATGACTCTTAGTGCAACTGTATGAAATTGCTCGCATGATGGTGACTGATTTAATAATTACGCAGGCACTGTGATTATGTGTAACTTAGATTAACAGAAAATCGGGGTAAGGGTAGACGGAATAGAATTTATAAATAAGTATATAATAACATTAGCTTAAATTCTTGAATTTACTACTAAATACAAAATATACATTTACAATACTTTACTGAATATATCTACTAATTCACATTTTTGGAAACAAACAAATTGATTTCAAAATTGGTTAACTACAAAGTTTTATTTTTATAACATGGAGTTATGTTTACCCTGCAAACGGTAACCAGCTTGAATATACTGCATGCTAAAACTATCAAGTAAACACACAAGTGACAAACTGAACGACTTGACACTTGAACCGTGTCTAAACGAGTAGAGTGTACTCTGTACCCAGTGGATGCGCAAACGCAACTCTCCAACATTCATGAGTGGACAGGCACTAGTGTCGAGAATGAAGTGCAATTTTGTGATAAGTACTGGATGTTGTACCGTAGTATTATGTCTATGCAAGATATATGAACACTCTAGCAATAGGCACTCGTATTATATAGTATGTAAATAATAATATACATACGTAATTCAAAAATGTTGGTTGCCATAGCAACAGTTTTCATTGAAGGTATTGAGATTTGTCTATTGCAACAATTTACAGCAAGATATATGAGAAAGCTATCTTCTTTAAGAAAAAGATTGGAATACTCGCATTCGGTATGAAAACAGTGTATCACTATTTCAGTTGGCTGAGGATGGAGTTGCATTATTTATATATATGTAGGTAGTCGCATAAACTCGTAAGTAGGTTCTAAATCGCACACTGCTGTCTCTAGGCTATAAAGCAACAACCAATTAACTGTTATTGATTAGAAATTTACAAGAACAAATTACAAACAGTCAAATCGAAGTGCCAGCCTGAATCAATTTCTATTTTCTATTTAACAACCATTATTACAGTCAATTACATGTTACAAATACTTGGACTGGTTTAATAGGTAACCGATTAACGACAACCAATTGATCAATGTCTGATCCATACATTCCTGTCCATACGACTAAACATCGCAAAAAACAGTCGATTCACACATAAATAGTAAAAAGTGAAGGCAGTGGTTCAGTCAAGATTAATTACTTCAGTAGTAAATAGCAAGATTTATCTAAGAGACTAAGTTGGTGCTGAATTACGCAAAAACTTAATGTTTATCTACTACGAACTTGAGCAAGGCGTAATCATAAAAGTGATTGCAAGAAAGGTTATATATAGTAATCTGTTTGGTCAAATCAAAACTCAGTTTAATATTATAATATAACAACTTTAACCGCGTTTCGTTTAACACTTTGCAGCGTTCGTGGTCGCAGGAGAACTCCTGCGACCACGAACGCTGCAAAGTGTTCGAAACGGCAGGAAAAACAAAAAACCAATAATACACGCGATTAATCCGGTTAAAAGTTGTTTTATTATAATGTCAGTTTAATATGTTCGATGTACTTACATTAATAAAATAAATTTCTTAGGTTTCCTCGATAACTACACATTTTATAAAACAGCGTATCATTCGTGGTCATCGCAGGAGTAATCCTGCGACCACTAACGCTGCAGTGTTCTAAACATCAGGAAAAACCAAAGCCAATAATACCACGATTAATCCGGTCGAAAGTTGTTTAAAATAATTTAATATTGTTTTAATTATTAAATCTTTATTAACGATGTAAATATGGATCAAATATCCATTTTGATTACAAATGGATAATCCATATACATTAAACGTAGCTTGATATTGCAATGCTAAATATAACTATTTAATGACTTATGGTCCTAAGTGTCGCGTCGTCCTCTAGGTAGTATGTCCTGTTTAGGTTCACAGATTTTCACATCATTTTATGTTAAGAGAATACGCCAGGAATCACCACTCTTATCGTGTAAATGATGTATTTTATCGATAAAGGTATAGATGTTATCCTGAGGTTTGATTACAGATCATTTTTAATTAAAAGAGAATGTTGCCACTGGTCTTAACGAAGGTAACTTGACAGCCAACAGTAACACTGTGTTATCCGTTAGTAGAACTATAATAAACGCACGCTCATGAGGGTTATTCAAAAAAATACTTAATGGTTTCCCTTTAAACTTAATATTTTCTTCCAGTATTTATAGTTTATGCATCTCTTAAGACCCAAAAGACCAGGGTTTAACTACATGGTCCCCATAAACCTAATATGGTCATAGTTGCATTCTTAATATTATAGCAAAAACAAACGACATCCGTCTACTTCCATATGTTTCCTGTAATTTATTTCAAAGCTGTAAACGCATTCATACTCTTAACAGCTGGAAGCGACGTAGCGACGTAAGATTATGTCAACTATTAGCATTAATCTGTCCCGTTCACTCGTCGCCATCTACATCTCGGTAAGGCCTACCGTTGCGTACCAGCCAACGGAATTGTGTTCAATAAAGCACTGTGTCAGCTAGCGGTATGCACTTTTTTCTTTTCCCAGTCCAATCCACCTTGGTTGGACGAACAACAATGACGAACTGGACTTAATCTCAGCTTATACCCCAGTTTAGTTCTTATTTCAAATCTTATCGACACTCAAGATACTGGCCAGACTCCGTTATGAGTCAACACAAAAAATTGCAAAAACACTTCATTAATTTACGTACACGTAAATTTAGAAAGTAAAAGGCCCCAAAATCAAACAAAGGCGTTAAATAACAAGTTCACTTTTCGTTACGAGTGTTTAATGATAGCATCGGCGATAAATAGCAAGATCTACAGTAGTAAAAAGTGGATGGTGGATACAATGTACTTAAATGGAAACCTCTCACTAACGTCTGTAACTGTAACTTGTAATCTAGTATGGCGATATCACTTCTGACGGAATGGATCGGAACTGTTATACGAACTGGCTGTATTATCATTCGCACTTGCATTACTGTAACAGGCATGCATTTTGATTCAACTTACGGTTTTTAACTAAGTTAAAGAATTAATCAACAAACACAGTATAAACGATAGTCGATGCAAGAGAAAATGTCATTACCAGTATTTAGAGCAGGCGGACGTGGGAATCTGTCATTCGAGTAATTATAACATCCGAGTTGAGTGCGAAATCAGAATAAATTAACAATTATACAATGAGTCGGTTTCTTTCGCCGCACATTGTTAATACGGATCGGTATAAATGATCCGGCGGAGGCAGACATTGGTGGCGATCTCGGAAACGTGACCACTGCTCTTGTTTGGATTGCGGTTGGAATGACTGTAAGCGGACGAAAGTTTCAACCTACATTTGGTCAGGCACGTATGTATCAGTGGACAGAATTTCCCTGCTTTGACGCGGGTCAAGCTTTATTCATGCCAGTGTGTTGCATTGCGGAACGAATGCAAAGGTTGTTCGCGAATCACATTAACTCGCCAATTCAGAATGCGGCTCACGTTTACAAGCGAAATTCTCGTGCCATTGGCTCGTGCCGCCAAGTGAGCTGGACTACTGATGCGTTTGTTTACTTAAAACTCGGTCAAGTTCAAGAGCCAAAGAAACTGAGATTTGTGTACATCTGTTTGCTCCTGGAATTAAGCACTTCCTCTTTGGTGACGTCTGTTGAATACTTAATCGTACCTTCGTTTTCTTTAAGTATTTCACCGACAAAGCCTTTAAGGTATGTTGTTATTCATTGTATACACGATAGAACAGGTATGGTTATATCGGAACTACTATCTTGAGCAGCTGGGATAGACAAATGCGGAGACCATGGAAAGCCTTTCTCTGTACGCCGCTAACGCAGCGAGGTATCTACGCCCCTTCGATTAATCTAATCTAATGCAATCTCTTATCTGATCCATACAGCTTGCAAGTAGATATATGTAAATTTCTGAGCAAACAGTCACAGTCACCGTTTCGTGATATAGAGATGCGTGTAGAAAATCGGTGTAGCGGAATAATTTGAAGCGTTTTCCATATGTCGATAGGATGCGTTCAATTGCTTCCTGTCTCAAACGTTTATGTTCCAGGTAATGCAACGTTCGTATAACGAATACGTACGGCGGGGACGAGCTATAAAACATGTTACTTATAATAAATATAAGCACAATTTACATCAGTGTAATGGCCTACGATGTTACATTGTATCAGTAAAGACCTCTATATTCTCAACTAAATTCGATAACAACGAGCTTATATGGTCAATTGTGTCTGCCTCATGTCTCCGAACTAATAGGTCCCTTATAAGGTACTATTTCTTTAAATTGAGGTCAAACGCCCACCGGTCCAACGGTAACGATCGTGAGATACAAATGTATAACCTATTAAGTAAATATAACATTTTTGGCTTTGAATAAAGATGTTCAGTTAATTGCATTCGGATTACTTTCATAGAGCGTGGGCGAAATGGCGATAAGTGTTCGTCTTCGAGAGCCATATATCAAAAGCATGAAACTGTTCAAAATAAACATCACGGAGAAAATTGCAGCGAGTCAATTTATCTGAGGCATCACTTTAAGAAAGCTGCTACCTATGTTGATGTCAGTTGACGGACGATATCTTGGAGGTATTTATCGGCGTTGAAAATTGTGCAAAATGACACCATTCGCGACGAGTAATTTAAAATATATTAATTTCCCCGATTACATTTAAAAATGATGTGGTGGAAAGACTATTAATTCAGCTAACAAACTAAATCCTGTATGCGGAAGTTGTAGAATTTTTCACAGCTAACACTTTCGTGACTCATTACAAGATGTAGTAAGATTTACGAGGCAATAGCGAACATGCAAGTGTTCATGTTTTCGTATTTTCCTTTTAAATGTACGCAAAATTGGATGCCGTACACACAGCTTTGTCAATAGATGTTCTACGCTTCCTTTTAAATCGTCTGACCTAGAAGACAAAAAAACATCAGCCAGAAATCACGACGACCTGCAATTAACCCCAAGTTCAAACCATCCTCGCTAGAACCGTAGTGTCATTAAAACCTTACAAGGAGGGAGAAAGTTCAACAGGCGAACATTGGACTCCCTTATTACGGATGGAAGGATGATTTTTAAACCAATTAGTACAGCATTACGTAACAACTTATCGACAGCTCGACAACGTAAAGGCACATACAAAAGCCTACGTAATGGGTGAAAGCAATAGAATCTGAAGGCCTCATCATCCGGTCTGATAACCTTAGACGCTATTGTACACGGGCAACCTCTAACCGAACAACAATAAGGGAGAGTTGAGCTCATTGAAACGGGCTTTTTCATTTTCCTAAATGAGTTGCTGGTTGTAAAGTCACAGATGGGTTATTAGACGTCTTCGGTAGCATTGTGTAAGTCATCGATGTGGTTTGCCACAATGGTGGCTTTCTCGTGGCCTTTGTGCTCGCTTTTGAGCTGTCAATAAAGATATTCTCCTAACGTAGTAATGATTGTTCTGACGAGACGTTAATTATCGTTGACGATTCGAGTGATTACGAATTCGAGAGTGCAATCTGTCTGATACTTACCGTGTAAAATATGTTAATTGCACTTATCATTTGGGGTTACTGGGTGAGCGGGACCATAACATTGTTACGTTCATGAATCACTGGTGAGATAGGCAGATAGGCATTCAAGTAAAATCCTATCTGTCAGTTATAAGAGGGAATGCATTGTAATTATTAGTAATGACGTCATTTTAATTATATGTACACAATATTATGTTTTATTTATCTAATAAGGATTTTTGTTAAACACGAGCAGTAAACCCAAGACTTAGTTCCGACACTATGATTAATATAGCTACCGTTCGACTCATTTTAGGTCGTGCGCATTAATATGGGGTACCCACGTAGCAACATGAGAAACTATTCTCAATTTATGTCAATCACGTACACAAACCGTCACCGTAACATGTTTTATGCTTACCGGAGAACAGTTACAAATGTTCCCTTTTTAGAAAAGATATGCCGTAATAAAATAAGACAGTTTTATCCGAACCATCTAGGGTTAGAAAGCCATAACAGCCTAACTTCCTGGATAACAGACTTAACCTTTTGTGTCGATTTAAAGAAATTCGATATGGGTGGCTATTTCAAGGTGGACATCTGCAATTTAACCATCAGATGACGGCAAAGCGAAATGAACCTCACGCACATTTGTGTTACAATCGAATGCAAGATATCTCCCGTTAGATACAAATTCCATGGATGCGGTACAATAGACCCGTTGAGAGATCATTGATGGCAATTTGGGTACATATTGTATTATAGGCGAAGGGCCCCGAGGCAAGAAGAGGCGCTGCAACACGAATGACCGACGAACCGTAAACACGTCGTCGACTTAATTGAAATTTTGAAAAAAAAAATAAGCTCGCTGGAATTAGTCGGTGTCCCCTCGAATGCGGTGAAAAAAGTCTTGCGACACAACGAAAAAATTTTAGAGATTGTTCTAATACAATATCGAATGTACCGTTTATTCCAAAGATAAGTTTATTCCAAATTTATACTTTTGTTATAGTATTAAATGGAAAAAGAATACGGTCGTGAGCAGGATTCGATCCTGCGCCTCCCGGATAAATACATATGGACATTATAACTTTAGAGTTTGCTAAGCAGACTAATGATTTTCAAAGATTTATCTTAAATTATACTTTTGTCTTTAGAAAGGAAGAAGAAAAGAAAGAAAAAAGACAAGAAAATAGTTTATTCTGACCCACAAAACAACACCAATAGAGTAAAATGCTATAGACGAGAGGAAGATATTCTCATACTCTGTGCAATGCCTTCATGAAATTATGTCGTCACAGTAAGAAGCCAAGCAAGCTACAATCTGCTGACGTCATACTGAAAAGTGATATTTGGGAATGACCTTCCAAATAACGCCTCGAAAAGTCTCAATCATGCTCACAAGTCAAAACACTGTATAATCTTTTTACTCGCGTTCCAGGTCAACGTAAATGTCTAGTAAGACCCTTTTCTTAACTATGACATCACAATCATTTGTTGAAAAGAATACCTACAGTAAAATTATCGTTTGCTTTGTAATACCATTAATAATACAGTCAGCACATTTTAACTTAGAACAAACTGTTATTCAACCAAAAATGATCGTGTGACTGTGCCCTAAAGAATCTATTTATTGTGGTTCTTTTATGAAAACTTCATGGAACATTACGACTTTCATACAATAGAGCTTTCTATAGCGATTGGTCGGCTTTGTCTGTCTCACCGCAACCGAACTTAAATCTCACTGACTTATTGAAAATGAGTGATATCTCCAACGGTCAGGGTCGTACGTGAAAATAAATATTAAGTCGGAAGTTGCCCTTGTCACCATGAACGTTTATTGCAATATAAAAATCTATTTGAACTTGGGCTATTAAAGTATTAATCGGATTCCAATTTTAAGAACACCCATTTTGTACTGACAATAAACCGTGCTTATTTGGGTTTGACATTTAGGTGAGGTCCATTCAATTCACAACCAGGAACGGTAAACAAGCAATATGGGCATAAGGTGATACATCCAGAAGTATTAAACCCATAAATGGTCGGAAAATGATTTGCAAAGCAGCTCATTACTCCGTTGTCGCCGTCAGCGAATGAGGTCTACAGTGAAAAACGTTGAGAATTTGACGGGTCATTCGAGTTTGTAGGAAGTGCATTGCAAGCACAGTTACCGATGGTTGGCAGTAGGTTTTCAACCCAGAAAGGAGTCAATGGCGTGAGAAGCGCCGCGGGTCAGCACAGTGTTAATGCGCTAGTCACGAACCGCGAGCGTATGAGTGTCACTTAACTATTGTAGGAATGGTTGGCAATTAATACAAAATAGAACTGGATTTTGTGTTGAATTTTGGTTTTGTTCTATATTTACATATGGAGATACAACTTCCCCACTTCATTGTTAGTTTTCACATTGAGAAAGTAACAATTAGCTTTGTGATAGTAACGCTTACCTTCGATCCAAAGAGCGAGGAAAAACTTTTTGCCATAGATCGGACCAAAAGGATTTACTACTGAGAGTGTTGTGATAAATAATTATTGAATTCAAACGGGACCTAATCGCGCTAAAAGTATAATATTTATTTACCTCGACGTTTCGATGAAGTTGCATTGATCGTAGTCACGAGTAGTTAGCGGCGGCTTGGAACCCAGTCATTGGCAAATGTTCGCGAAAATCTTTTGCAAAGGAGTCGATGGATGTCGTGAGTGTTGTGTGTCGCGATTATAACATTAAAACGGATTTACAAGATTATGTGCGGGTAGATGCAAAAAGTATTCGCTCTTCCCGACGATGACACTCCCATTCTCCAGTCTACTCGTGACCACGATCAATGCATCTTGATCGAAACGTCGATGTAAATAAATATTATACTTTTAGCGCGATTAAGTCCCGTTTGAATTCAATAATTATGTGTATGAAACGCGAAAGTTTAAAAAGTACAATTATTGTGATAAAGTACAACAGTTTATGCCTAACGGTAAAACAAGAAATTAAACATAATACACTTTAAAATATGTGTCAAACACAATAATTTTGAATTTTAAAACTGTGTGACCAATAAATTAAACCATAAATATGTAGTGAAATTAAGCGTTCTTATAAAAAATCAAAGACATGTATGTTTGTCGGTTAACTGCGTAAGTTATCTTAAGTTTAACCGTATTATGGCGGGTAATTGAGAGCAGTATAATGACTAAGGCTTTATTAATGACTCAATCAACCTGACCTTAGAGACCTAGACCCAAGGGTTGCTACCATAAGTTATAAATATGGCAATTAAGTTGAGATTGCATCGGTCACGTGATTTTAAGTCAGTGTACTCGTTCTGGTAACGTTATGGTGGGAATCTCATAACATAAAATATTCTTCGAAGAGGTAGGCAGTGGTGTACGCAGTTGTAAAAGTACACCCATATTTTACATAAACCGTTATTTAGTACCGGACTCCAGAACCTCACGCTCAGGAGCCGCGCTTTCCGCCACTAGGTACACCAATGAGGCAATGACCCAGGTAATGACTTCTTGATTAGTAAAAAATTATATTATGCTTAGACAGACAACAAGACAAGTTACCGCCTACTGCCATGACGTGTGTCAACAGAATAATGGATTGACTCCATAATTTCAACATGTGTGACCATCATACTGACGTCAATTACTGAACTGAGTCTTCCACTGCTCGTTACAAGTACAGTCACAAAAGATACTAACATATTTACCAAGCATGCCGCTTTACCACATATTTCTGAAATAATACCTATATCTCAATTTACAAAACCCATAGACTATTAAAAGCGTCCTATTTTTTTTAGGAACCACACTTTGAACTGTCGTACTGAAGCCATTGAATTCAACCGCAACCTAACTACCTACTGCATTTACTGCCTTATACAAAAAGTGGGGCAATGTCGCCGTAACAATAATGTTTAATCGCCTTAGTAACATTTTAATCTAGACGTTACTAGCTTTTATAGTCACGAGGACTTAGACATGATCACGAAACCGGAGAATTATTCTAAGAAAACCTCTGTACAAACACGGAGAAACAATCAGGTTTATAACATTGATTTTATGTATAATGGCCCTTGTTCGTGGTCCTAGGCTAAGAATAGACCCTCGTATAAGTCATGGTCGACTTAACTGTTATATCAGATGAACATGACCATACATCTGTGTACTGATAAAATCATATTGCGAAAACCCAGTTACTCAGAAGGTTGTGCAGGTCAAACGGTAGTTGCTCAGGGTAGATAAAACACTAAACTTGCGTTTCTTGAGTTGCAGAACTGGTCTTTCTTTCACTAATCGGCACATATAGCCGGAAGAAAACAGTACCTTGCGAAGATTTGAACAAAAAATCTGAATATTAAAAAAATACGCCGCACTCTGATGAAACAAAGTCCGTTTACAGTTTCAAGAAAAGATTTTTAGCATTATTGTTGTATGAAACTAAAAATACAACAAATTCATTTAATGTAACCTATCGATAAATAAAATATTCTTATCATAATAACATCAAGTTCAAAGCGAAAGTCTTCGTTGAGGAAACTTGGAAAAGGTTAATATTGTTATGTGAACGTGACTGCAAAATAAAGTTCAGCAATCATTTCCCAGTCAGTCAGGTCAAACCGTCAAAGTCAGACCTTAGGGCACGTTAGATGAGCCAGTCTAGAATCAATTTGACGAAGTATCCGATGTAACTATGTCATGGGGTTATAGTAATCCGAGAGAGGAGTCCGTTAGACGAAGTTCACGTAGTAACGTCAAATTATACAAACCAATCATTGAGACTGGTGACTTTTCTCTCTCTCGACCTTAGACAGATAGGAAAATGATAGAAACTATATTATACTCAATAGTATTTACTGCCCATAAAACGAAAACGTGAATTACTGTTACATTTACTCATCGTATGGATTTAAGTACAAACCAATATTTATAGATTGATGTTTCGTGTCCCGCAGGGGACGCCCTTAGCGCTGTTGCTTAGTTTGTAGTATCTTAAAATATGCTCTGGCTGGAGGCATCAAACTGCCTCGCCTTAGATATTGTCCGGTTACGCAGACAAAACCCCTCTGGGTTTCTGCAAGAGGCCATTTCATTGATGCGCTTGATTTACACGTCAAGAAACAAATCGAATGATATAATATTTTACGAGAGACATTTACACAGGATTTATAAGGGTCATGGAAATCAATGACATGTCAAGCTATTAAATGGCAATGTTTTGTCTTTAGTGAGCACTTATCTATTTATTAGTCAAAAGATCTAATAGGGCTTTAACCTATCAAGTAATACGTACATAAAATAAAATTGTCACTCATATGTCATTGCATTTTAAGAATATATTAATATAAGCACACTGACAATAAAGTGCACATATTTGCCTATTCCATTCCACACTCTTTTTTATGATAAAACATGCGAACTTCACATAAAAACATGTCATTTCTAACATCTCTTAACAAAACATAACAAGCCATTCACTCCGCAATTCGCAAAGCTTTAAAATTCTCTTCAATGCATAACATTCACAATAAGTTGTGGCGAATTTCCAATCAGTTGCATCATAAATCCACGTCAATAGTCAAGACTTCAGAACGACATGGGCGGCTAATTCAACTCCATATAAATCCAGTCGTTATCCTAACAGGCGGAATGAGGAATATGTTAGCAACTAGACGGAACCAGTTGCTTTAAACTGCTCCGGTATATGTGCATTTATGGTATTTGTTATAAACGAGGGTACAATTTACAAAATGTGGGCGAGTTGTTGGGTTGGTACAATACGAGTGTGACGTTTCTGCGTAAGTTTAGGCTTTAAGTATTGTCTACGTATTTTAGTTTTAGTTATATTATACTTTAAGTTTTACTGTTTAGTCCGTTTTTCTTTAGATTTGTTTATGGGAATAAATATATCTATCTTTCTTTTTAAGGTAAATATATGTCGATAATAATGACACTTGATATTATGAAGTGTTATTAGTGTTGGCAGGTGCCCCGAATTGCGCGGGACGTCCGACGTTGATCGAGACGCCCAATGTCTCAATTTGAAGCAATCTCTAATTATCAAGAAAATCACTTTGAGTTGGTTAAGAAGTTCGAACATCTGACGCGCTTTTTGGCTGTCCCTATTTAAAAAGTATAATCCCGATATGTTTGACCTCCTGTCCCGAAATTTGGCATAAGGGCAACAGGATATATCTACAGCATTTTTAGTTAGGTAAAGTATCCAATATCTAATGTCAACATTTTATATTTGGAAATATGTGAAGAGAAAAATTTCTCAATGAATCTAATAGATCCCAGAAACAACATACTAAAACCAAAGTAGGTTATCCTTGGAAACATAATTATGTAAACGAGAATTACTCTAAGTGATTCAGAATAAACTTTACGGAAGACGCTTATTTTAAATTAAACGTTTCAAGAATAATTGTATTAGCTTTGAGAGCATAATTTATAATTTGATATAAATCATAAAATTGATGTGGCTGTAATTGCTATAGAAGCATTAGTAGATAATATTTATGTAATGCCATAAAAGAGGTTAATAACGATTGGTCTAGACTACCATTAGGTGAGTGTCATTTGAAGCAACCGGGAGATTATTTCAAGACAATGCCTAACTAATAAATTCAGACAACAAAACCATTCATTCATCCAAGAAACGCTGTAAATATGACATATAATCCAAGTTTATGCGAAGAAGACTTCGAAAGATTTTATTATAGGGCAGCAATATGTAAATTTTTATATAAAAATGACTATGATTATAGTAAGGAACAGTGGTGGGCATTGCATATACGCAATTAAACAATGCCTATCTCATAAGAACTGCCTTAATATAACCTAAATCACCGATTACTATATCTATATAAATTAATTGAACTAAATATTAAACCCAAAAACCTACACTACCTTTACTTGTTACTACATAAATAAAATGAATATATCATCATACTCATTTGCTGTGCAATACGACACCCCATACTATAGATATGGCGGCAAGCACTCGGATTTATGTGTGTGAAATTAATGCACACTTAAACAATACCTTTATAATCATACACGCATACACACCAGTAGTCCGATAAAAGAGAACTTACGTAACAATACTCCTTTGATTATATACCTGCAATACTCGTATTTGACATTCGCAATTTAGTTGCATATGGTAATTTTGCCCACCCCGAGGTGCAGACCCAAAACAGCAAATTTAGTGCATCGTGCAAAAAATAAAGAGACAGAAAGTGATGTAATCTGCGAGATGAGGGAAAGAGACTCAGTTTGTTAATGCTTCGTTTGTTATGATACGTATACATATTTTATATTAATCTGTGGTCTTGGTCTTGGTAATTCTTGTTTTTATGTATTGATTATTGTGATTTGTAAAGAGATTTAAAAATAAATTGTTGTTAATTGATCAGTGAAAACTGATAAATTACTGTGGTGTAGAGGTGTACAGTACAATACTGAAGTGAAGTCAAAATTTGTGTAGAGAAATTAACTGTAGAAAAATAAATCATTGTTTTCATTTGTTGACAAAACCAAAATATTTTCTTTTAATAGAAAATGAATAATCTTAGATATATCTACAATTTATACTCAAAAAAAGATCTGATTAGTTATGTGTATGGATTAGTACTTTATCGATATCTATAATTCTTTTTTGAGATAATAATGTTGTTAAACTAACGACATAATCCCGATGACAAATGTGGAAAAGAGGTGATGTTGGTAAGAAATGACTTTTTTCATTTGCAAATTCCTTAACAATAATCTTTGACCATAATCTGCTGGTTCCTTTTGCCTGCCTACCTTGTTCAAAAATCAATGCACGCCGCTGGTAACGTTAAAGTAAGGTGTCTAGAAATTTCACGCCTAACAACTACGTTTACTTAGAATTTGAATACAATGAGTGTTTTAAGCCTACTGAGTGTCCCTTTATGGAAAGCAAACACTAAACTTCGATTATAGCTTTAGGACGTTATGACATTGCCGCGTGCAAAATGCTTTTACGAAGCTGCGAAATAGCAATTCAAGTGTCTTTACTTATGTAGATATTGCTCAAATACGTCTACCGACCGTAATATTGCACCATAAAGTTATTCGTGAGGCTGTAACGGCATGCGACAGGTGAGGACTTCAACCAACCACGACGGGAACTCAGAGCTATTACGAAACGCGACTATAAAGACCCGTCGCCTCTCGACGATTTGCGGTTTGAGCCAGGAATACGGACACTAACTGCAAGCTCATTTCCACTTCGGATTTAAAGCAAACCACAGCCACTACGTACAAAGTCGCTTGCATGAACGGTGTAGCCAGGTGCCACTTTATGGACAGCTATTTCACAACTCGAGGAAAATAAGCAGCAAGGAATGACTGTCACAAATCTATCACTAAAGGGACTAAACGGGAATTTTATCTTATATAAGTATCCGTGTATGTTTCATTTCGATATCTTGCAAGATTCAGAAGATATGTCGTGGTTAATGCTGCTGCAAACCCGAGTCCCGACGTCTAAAAGGTTGGAATATGGCACCGGGTGGTTTTATGGTTCGGCACAGCGTCCATGATGGATTTTCCACACTCGTAACAAAAACTGTTCAGAATATATGAATATAAAAGAGGGGCTAGTGAGTAAGTAACAGTCGCACAGTTCGATCGATCGAGGTTAAGCTGCACTTGTCGCGGTCGGTCTGTGAATGGGTGACCATCATTTCATACCGAGACCCCTCCGTGCCTCGAAGAGCATGTTAAAATTTAAATTAAATTCTTTATTTAGACAACATATGGGGTCCACTGTGTTAGTAACAAATTACTTAGCCTATGTTAGTACTTAATGACTAGGACAGATCAAGTTCGCTTTATAAGCGACCATACAAGTGGGCTATCTGCCCGGCTGGCTATTGCATTCAGGATGATATTGGGACTGTCGCGCAGCCTACGAAGAAGCGAGGCAGATTTCTTACGCCATACTGCGTCAAAGCCGTCAGTGCGTGCCTCTGCAAACATCGCCGAAGCGCTACAAAAGCGCGGCAGTCGCAACAACACCCTAAACGCGTTATTGTATTGGATACGCAAAGCATTGCAAGCCTTCTGGGTATATCTGAACCACAGGGCCCCCGAGTACATTGATGTACAGTATGCCTTAAACAGGGTTATTTTAATTGCGACTGTACATCGAGAGAACCTGCGGGCAAGCATGTTCGCCCGGACTGACAATGCTCTGCGCTCCCTCTCCAAATCTCGATCATCTTTCATGTCATCTATTACCAGTTGGCCTAAGTATTTAAATGTACCCACTCTGCTTACAGGGCGGGATGTTAAGCCCTCGGTCCCGGTTGTCAAATTGAGATCTATGATAGCCGTAACGGGTAGTCAGAGGCCTAAAAGTCTGATAACCAGTCATAACACGAGATTTCGATTCATCTTATACATGAATATAAGTATTAATTGTCCAGGACCGTGATTGAAGTCGCGGGCACAGCTAGTTTATAATACAACAAGAGCAAATATTCAGTGTTGTGTTTAGAATTTATTAACGTCGGAAATGGAAGATGAATATTTACAAGAATCTAATTAGCGTTACATACTGATGCATCTCGTAGTTAATCACTGCTGCAACACATATTTGCGTCAGAATAAGTGGGGCTTTCGTCGTCAACCAACACGGAAGACATTGAAAAAAAGGAACGTTTCCGAGTTGAATATCGCACGGCATATCTGTCTCAATAGAGCAGTTCAGTTGTTTGTAACAATACAACTCGGTGGGATGCATGACAAAAAGTTTATAAACACAATAACTGAGTGGTTCCCGACCTTGCATTTCACTCAGAACTGGGCTGTGGTCGTGCCTGTAGATCCTACTTCGGTGAACAATTCAATTGCATCGCTAACTGTAATACCGTTTTGAGTACCGCTTAATCCGACGACGTAACTATTGCTACGAAAGAAAATGAACTCGATAAAGTGTATTAATAGTAGAACGTGAAAAAATCCCCTCTAAATTTGTCTAAAGATGTTACTGCTAGAAAAATGAAAACGGGAATTTATAGATTCAAAAAAGATCAGTACATATTCATTCAAAAGCAATATTTTACTTTCAGCCATAAAAAGCAGCTACAGGTAATGAAACTATAAGCTTGCAGATAAATTAAGACTGTATTTTTTCGTTTACCGTCCAATGGCTTTATCATTACTTGTAGTTAGTGTTGCCAGACGTCCGGAAGCCAGAAGTCGGAAATAGGTGGGCTTGGATGCGTATCCGAAATATCAAAACTAGGTGGTGGACGGCCTGTCCAGCCTCTGTAAGGCTTTTTTTATATTGTACCAGTGACGCGGTAGGGCATCATACGTTGCCTAAATTTACATACAATAACGTTTATCATTTTTAAATTTAGACACGAAATAAGTCGCTTTGTCTGGTTGGTTTTAAGACCTTGCAACCCAACCCTACTTGTAGATAGATGATTTCATGTATGTATGTTCACTTATCATCTCCTGAACAGTTATTGATTTTAAACTGTCGCGATTTGTACACATTTTAGAAATATATAAATCGGGTCTATGTCGCGATATTTTATATAAAAGGCTTTTACGACACCTTTCCTGAACAGTTATTTATCCAAAAAATATTTAACTTGATAAGAAACGACGGATGGTTTGGGATAAAAGACGTAATTGTGTGACGTAGTACAGTTAAATATACGCCAATTTTTTGGACCCACTTACCACACAAAAATACCAAAATAACGTAATATAGGTGTTATTTAAGAATACAATCTAGATAAGATAGTAATGGTCATGAAAAAAAAGAAAACTTACGACTATTAACGTTTATTAACACAATTTGAATAATAATTGTTTGTGTAAGAGCCTACCACGATAAACATTTTACAATTGAATAGTCAATAGGTCGTGGGAACACAATTTAGAATTAGCAGGATTCATAAATAAAATATATAAAGATAATTATGAACAAAAACAACTTTGCTGTAATACTTAATTAGCGTTAATGATTGTTCTAGTTACCAACCTTTTACACACGTTTGCAACGCTATTACACGTTTTGTGAACAATAAATCATCTAGATTAATGCAAACAAAATGCAAGTAAGAAAAAGAAAGTGCGATCATTTGATATATATTACAAACAAGAAATCGATAGCTTTCCCTATGGAAGAAGAAAACTTGAAGCCGAAACCAGGGGTTAGTCGACGGATGCTCTAGCGCATGTAGACCGTATCGGCAAGAGCAGCCGACAAAACGGTGCGTCACGCCCAACTAAGCCACGCAACGTTACAAACATAAGAAGAAATGGCAAAATGATGTGCGAAATTTGTAACCACTACAGTAATCCATAGTTTACGCGATAACAATGAGAGAAACAAAAAAACTAACGCTCATGAATAAAGAACTACATAATAGAAACACTTTCATTGGCTACTATAAAATTAAATTTACAAACAACAGCAATAAAATTAAACATTACAACACTAAAAGCGAAACTACTCTTACAAATGCACGATTGTTCCAAATATTACATGACCGAGATGACATTTTCGCTTCTCAGATAATTAAACATGAAGATGTTTGCGTTCAGGAACTAAATGTGACGTAGCCCGACGTTTGTTTGAACAGTGAAAACGAGTAACAAAAACTGACCTAGATATGCTAACAGGTGCCTGCGATGTGAAGCCCATGTCAAGTGAACCGTAAAAGTTTTTACCAATTGTATTTGTACAATATTCCGGTAAACATTCACGAGCATTGGAGGAGACGTCTCTTGTACAATAAAGAATAAGTTAAATTTACTCATGCACTCGTAACACCCAACCTTTACCCACATCGTGATAAACAATAACATTACCGCTATAACACGGTAAGGGTCAAAAAGGCAACATTTTTGAAGTGATTACCAGCGATAAGTATCGCGATGATCAGATTAAAGCTGAGCTAGAAGAAAGTAAATCGTTCAACCGATCATTTGATAGCGAATTGGATTGGCTTGCACGTAATGATTCAAAGCTTACTAAATGAGAAAACAATACTCGTAGATGCTTATCGAAGACGTGTAAACGTAGCTAAATCGCTTCAATGAATTGCGAAGGCACTGGCAGTTGAATGCAAGTAGGCTATTGAACAAATCATCTTTTGATATAGGCACGATCTGCTTGAATAACGCCTCTTGTTTTCGGAAGAAATTGCAGTGCAATATATAATGGGCAACAGAGCTGATAATTACAAGCTTTCCTTTTATTGTTTCTTCAATTGGTCTAGAAAGGTCTGAGAACGGAAATGTACAATTGGATTCGGTTCAGATTTTTCTACTATTGCATTGTTCAAAGTTTATAACAACTGCAAGTCTTCCTTTTTAAGTAAAACTTGAAGATCTGTGAGGTTAGGTAATATATTAATGATTCCGGAATGCGAGTTTCTCATAATATCTTTATAATCTAAATATGAGGAATTCATCTTACTGGAGCAACAATAAAAGTGCGTTAATTAAAATTGGAAATCCTTATCGAGAAAAATCTTTAATGTTATTTTACGAGTTATTTTTAATTGAGTTCATACCTATTCATTTTGCATTCCCATCACCAACTTATCGGATATGCGCAGATAACAGTTTAACAATATAATTATTCACATGCAAACTGTAATAAAAATAGCAGACTCAAGTTAAACCTATTGAATTTCGATAACTGAAAGTTCAAGAGAGAATTCTAAATAATTAGTTGTATACATCCTTGAACAAGAAATAATGATGATAACTTTAACTAGCAAGGTTAATAAATAATTCGCATCTGCATAAGACAACCGCAGGAAAGCGCAGCGCGTGCCGCGTTCCATTGACCTACAATGTGCTGCAACCTACATACTATGCTGGAAACAAGCAACCTACGATTAACCCGCGAATATGATGCATGGCACGTAGAAAATTGCTGGGTAACGACCAATGGATGAGAGCCGATGCTGATTTGATGACAGGATAGTTTTCGTACATTACTCGCAAGTAACATTTGTAGATAATAACGAAACAGCTATAAATATGTATGTGAGAACCTCAGCTAACTGACGTATGGTCGAATAAAAATTGAGATAGATTGAATTGCGAATGCAGGATTTTCCTCTTAAGATTGATTTCTACGTAAACTTTGCCAATTACGCATAATTTATGACTCTAATATAGTTTGATTTTGAATACACATTTTATTCAATGAAGCCGACGTTTCGACGTTTCATTTACTTGATTTACACAGGCGTCGTAATTTATGCAGACATGCATCTCACTTTACGAGTCGAGTCATTAAGCACGTTATAGATGTTCCAAAAGGTAACGTCAAAAGGAAGGCGTCTACATTTTTATACAAGAAGGTCTTACTTATCTTGTTCTCTTTTACGTGCCTACGTAGCCTACAGTATAATCAGTAAAAATAAACTTAGATTCTAGATGCAACAATAACCCTAAATAAAATAAGAAAGAATGCAAAAAAGGTGTTTGCGGTATCGAAGAAGCGTGGCAAGAAATAAAATAATGCTTAGATTAGCTGCCTTTTCTTGTAGGACATAATTTTCTAGGGCATTCATATTTCTTTTGTCTACGTTTTATTTTTGTGACAACACTTTGTGTTTTCAGTAGTTTTTTTTTATATAAAATATTTTTAGCTTATTTTTTGCAATTTTACTTTTATTATTTGCAATTTTTACTTTTATTATTATCAATTATTGTTTACAGGTACTACTCATATGCATATTTCGGGTTTGCCCGACCAGTTTTGAACTTGAACGAAATAATTATTATGAATATGTCTCACGAATTTTTATTATCATTCCCAATTGCACAAAAATTTTGGGGAAAATCTACGGTGCTATCATAATTTGCAATATTACTGACCAAAAATGAAAAGAAAAGTCAAATGTATAATGAAGGCTTACCCAAGTTTTTAGGCCTAGGCCTACTAGTCGGCAGATAACCTTAAAATACTTAAGATAAAAGTAACATAACATAACAACATAACATAGCATCACGCCTGTATTCCCCGAAGGGGTAGGCAGAGGTGTACACAGTTGTACACCCACATTTCACCAATGCTGTTATTAAGTCCCATGTAATAGGTGGTGAGCCTATTGCCATCTACCGGGCACAATTCCAAACTCCGAGCTGCTACTGAGAAATTTCTAACGGAAAAACTCAATAACACTTTGCCCGACCCGGGAATCGAACCCGAGACCTCATGCTCAGCAGTCGCGCTTGGGACCACTAGACCAACGAGGTAGTTTTAAAAGTAACCCGATGGACAATTAGAATCCGCGTGGTCGAACGTTACCTAGTGATAATTTACTAAGCGAGTAGCCGGAGCTAATGTACCGGGAAATTGGTAAGAGTACTGATTCTGTATGATTCTTTGAATCGATACTAAACAGATGAAAATGTTATTAGTTCCTATTAACGATTGTGAATCGAATTTCTTAACACATACCGCCTACCTACACTAGCTCTTTTAAATAACGTCAACGGCTTTTAAAACCTGATTACGCAATCTTTTGCAGCTTTAATTCAACAACGTTAATGAAATCCTATTAATAATGCACCTGCTAATTAAATGAGTCGATACAGAACGTATTGCATTGAAATCGGAGATTTGATAATTTGAGTAAGGCAAATTAAAAAGTATTGTTAATCGATCAAATCAATGAGCCGGTAACGCAAGAAATTTTGATTGTAAGCCGTCAAAATTGCGTACCGTGGCATTCTTTAATTGCTGCGAACATTGTCTTCAGATATTGTGAATTAAAAATTTAGATCAGATATGTACCGAGAATATAATATACAATTGGAAATAACTATGTTCATTACTTTAGATCTTTATTTTAGATAATACATTTGAAACAGAGCTCTTATTGTTTGTGCTAAACTTTACGGTTAGGGAACGAACATTGCTAAATCTATTGTATGACAAGTTTCTGTCAATACTCGGAAGCAATTGGAAACGATGCTTATCTGAAGAGAAATATTCATATTAATAAACTAAACACACGTATCTTCGACATAAATCGGTCAATTCTTATAAATGTATCTGAGATTTGAAATAACAGCCTTTCACTTAGATTGTGATCTATAATGTAGAATGTATTGCTTCCGAAGGGTAGCAGAGGTGAACAGTAAGATGATAGGTCAACTATCATTAACTTCAATAGAACACAGATAGTGATCTTATAAACATGAAACAGCTTAAGATCAAGAGTTCGACTTGCTTATTCATATCAACCAAATATATTTGTTTTATATAACAAAATAACTTACTTATCCAAGTGCAATGTAAGTAAAGTTGCTAATAAAACTCGATATACAGCGTCTGAGTCGTAAAACATGGAGTGTTGTAGTAAAATTAATAGAGACAAAAAGCAGTCACACAAGACTTGCGTAGAAAAACGGGTGCAAGGGTTCAGTGCACGGGGTAGCTCCTAACGAGTTCCCACAAGCTCCAGTGATGGTAATAACTCCACTCACAATGAGCAATCAGTTTCACTCTGTATATATAGAAAAAGGGATTACGACTATTACGCATTAGATACCTTCTCAGACACAAGTTATGAGAGATGAAATTAGAATAAATGAAACGTTGCTTTTAATTTATATTTTAAGCAAATAGAAAATGTAAGCTATTTTGACGATTCATACTCGTGAAGTGACAAAAGGTTCTACAAAAGACATTATTAGTTCATTATGCCATTATCGCAACTTTCTACCGTTCGGCAACACTATTCACAGTCAAATTATAAAATGACGAAATTACTGCGCAAATTGAATTACATTTAAACAACTCTTAAGGAGTGTGTAATTTAAATTAAGTTAACAAGTAGTAATTGTTAGAGGTGATCCAATATATGATGATAAATGTTATTACAACTGACTACATCACTAACAGATATCTTGACAATAAAATGAATGAGGAATCTTAAATTGAAACCCGGAAGCGTCACTATTATTCTAAAGTGTTTATCAACACGCTATCACCGATTAACTTTCTAACAAAGAGTTTCGATAGGAATCCATTACCATTTGTCTTAATAGACCTCCATTTCTGTACCGAGTTCGATTATTAATGTTTATTTCTCTGAGTGTGTGACGTAACACATTTTTTATTAGAAGTAATTATATTGATTAACACTATTTATCTCTGATCCCTAATTTGTATAATCGAGTTAGCGCATGGATATAAGATAACTAAAAGTAAAGTAAAAAGAGTATATTAGTCAGTTTACACACACTGATAATTCATCTCTCAATCATAGTTCTATAAAAAAGAAACATGAAACCGCACAAATCATCCTAAAGCGATCATCAATTAGCTATCATTATAAAGCAATTTGTCAGGTGCTGTCCGAATGCGCGGAAGAAAGTTCGGTTACCGTCGCGTGCGCACTTCTGTTCAAAAACGAACACGACGTTAGACACTCGCCAATTTTGGGTAATGAATCGTGTGTGAAATTGAAATGGATAATACCTTCTATAAAAGCTTAGTCCTAAACGTTCTTATAAACACATAGAAGAACAGTTTTAATGACAACGAATAGGCGAATAATGATCTAATTATTCGCCCATTAGGAAATGTAATTGAAAAAATAATGGCCCATAAGACACTTAAAGATTTACATATACAAAAGTGCCACTAGCATAGTAAAAAAATCTTAAACAGCTTTTTATTTTGAAATGAGTGTAATATTGTGTGTGAAATAAATTATATTAAATTTTACAATAAAGTACTATCTCGTACATTTTAAGAGCATTAATAAATTTAACAATCGTATTGTTCCGAACCAATGTTCCAAATAAAATCTTTACGAGAAAACAATATGAATGGAAGAATATAATGATGGGCCTACGATTGATTCAAGTCTATAATTTAGACACAAGATTATAGGTGAAATCGTATGAATACCCAGATTCCATCGACAATCTGTAACGTATTGTGGTAATGTAAAAGGTATTCAACCTTTTTGTTCGACCCTTTCTCTGTGGGCTTTCTACTTCTATGTTTTGAGGCTTCTTACTCGTTCGTACTGTTTATAACTAATCTATAATATAAAAATGAATCGCTGAATGTGTTGCTAAGCGCAAATCTCGAGAGCAGCTGAACCGATTTCGCAATTTTTTTTTTTTATAATATTCATTGAAGTACGAGTATAGTTCCGACGGAGAGATTATTTTTTAAAAATGCATGAAAAAAAAAGAATCGTCTATTAGGCGGTACGAAGGTCAGCTAGTTAAATATAAATCTTGATTTTTGTGGTCTATCAAATTGAATTATAATTAATGACGTTAGTATTAAATGGTTGGAATTTCTGGTTAGACTTTTTGTTGCACTATTTTATTAGCTGTTTACAGTAATGTATTGAGTCAACCAATACTTTTTACCATATTTTTGTTGATCTTAACCGTTAAGAACTTTTTGCAGACAAAGATAGCTTAACGCCTGCTTGGTGCCTTTAGAGCTAGTTTTAGAGTTTTATTTATCGGATTTTATTTATCTGAGTTAATGGACAGCCGATATTTATCAGGCCTAGTGCTAATTGGTATTTCCTCTGTAAAAGACATGTCACTACGATCCTTTATTTCTTTAAATCTTATATTACATAATTTAATATGAATAAAAATGGTTCAAATCGACGCATCATTAAATCAAGCCCATTACAGTAATTTATTTCTTTATTAACAACTGTGTCTATGACAGATGTTGCTCATGTCGTAATACAGTATGGTCAGTAGTCTAATTGACACATTCTTAGAATAAACAAGTTCTCTTCAGACATGCTGGGCTGTGCATTGTTACACGTCATTATCGCAAACTCACGTAAGCCCTTGTGATGAATGAACGCCTTCTCAAAGAGGCGGCTTGTCTTATCCTATCTTAACACTTCATCGCAAGAAAGTTGCGTTAAAACTTCTTTACGAGCCGTGCTTTTGCGGGTTTAATTTATAATGATAACGTATTATGTGCATTGTTGCCAGATTGTTACAAGTTTTAGTTGTTTAGATTCATGTTTTTAAATATGACGTCATCAAATTTAGAGCTTTAGTATTACCTTCTACATAAAATGTATATTACGTAGCATGGCCAAAGCTTGCGTGTGTAATTTCGTACGGTTTTACACTTCTGTCGTATTTTTTTTTTATGATTGTTGTGTTGAACACGGACGACGCACGCACGCGCACCTGCTGGCTCACTTTCAATTTCGGCGTTAACACTCATTGTAAGATTGCCTTTGTTGTCACCGCCAACCAAACAAAACTGTACATTTAAACGGAACTACCTATTCATTTAGCTGACGATTTACAAACAAAATTGAATAGAGCCGCTTCGTCCAACAATTTGTCCAGAAAAACGAGGAACGCCGAAGAGAAATTCACTATCTATTGACAAGAATTTATGTTTTAACCTCTCTTTAAACTGAATTTGTTTTAACCAGAGTGTTAAAACAGAGCATAAATTCTGAAATGAAAGCACAAGTAATAAGCTTACAAAGTTCTATATTATTTTTAAGTGGCTTGTTTTTGCCGCATTAATGATTCACACATTAGCGATCGTGATCAAACGATTTCTAGTTGCGAAACATTGGCATCAAAGTGCACAATCATGATATAGGACCGCTTACCTTGGCGCCTTTGATGGCAGGTTTTGCGCACAGGTAGTAGTGTTTTCGCACTCCGTAAGTACAGATGTAACACAGGCAGCACGCACGCCTTCAATGTAGAATCCAGATCTATGAAATACGAAAACAAGTCGGCCTACCCGTACTATCCATACTAATATTATAAATGCGAAAGTAACTCTGTTTGTTTGTTTGTTACCTTTTCACGACTAAACGGCTCAACAGATCGTACTGAAATTTGGCAAGGAGATAGATTAGACCTTGGAGAAAGACATAGGCTACCTTTTGTCACGCAGTCGAAGTCGCGGGCCCCAGCTAGTTAATAATAAGAACAGACCAAACATATCCTATTATACTTCAAACTATCGAAAAAAGCACCTCATGACAACGAACAGAATATATGAATGATTTTCAAAGTATAAATTAATTTAGTTTGAAACGTATACAAAATCAAGAAGTCACGACTGCGACCGTGTCCCAAACGATTACTTTTTTCTCGTCACGTCGCTGGTCGTTGAAGCCATGAACAGTTTTTCCGAAACTTCTTGTCATAGGAACACTGAAGGCCGCTTATTCAAATGTAGTTCAAAATTCCGATGCGTCATGATAACTATAGGCAAGTAGGCTATACGGGGGTCACAAACCGTTTTAAAGGTAAAACTTGTGGAAGTACAGCATTCGCTCTATAAGCTAAAAGCATTTCTTTAAAAGGGACAGAATGGAAAGCAACGGTAAAGGAATGTTCATAGTTGCGACTTTCTATTTAGCTATGCAAATAGCGTAAATTAAGTTGTAATCAACTATGAATTTTTTATCAATGTCCCTTCATTGAAATAAAAGATAAAGAGTCGCATCTTGGTAGTTCTAAATAAACCTCGTTGATGCGAATGTGGAACAAAATGTGGAACATTCATTATCTGCTCTCAGCACGTTACGATCTAACAGCGTGCCGCGCACAGACACGCAACTAACAAAAACATGACAACAATCTAGACAACATGCTGTTCCCAGAGAAATAGAATACGTAATAAGCGCTACTGCAACAGTAGACTCTAATTTAATATAGGTATTTGCTAATAATAGATAGGGCGAAAAACATACACCTCACGACTAAATCGCTAGACATTGTTAAAGTGAAGGTTCAACTGAGCTTAACTTCGAAGATAAGAATAGCAAAGATCCGGCGGGCGGCATTAAAGGCACCGCGGTTCACATAGCTTGTTAATAACAGTAGTGACTGCACGCAGCTATCAATTTTCTCAAAATAAATATTTCTCTTAGCCACCCGGAAGCCACTGCTGTGTTATTTGAACAGGCGGCGCCGCATTAGCCAGCCGCAATGATTGCCGGCGAAAGGGCAATTTCCAAGACTCTGTTAACTCTAAGCACGAGCTGCCCAGAAATTGTAAGGAAAAGCCGCACAACTCCAAAGTCGTGGTCTAAGGAAACGATGAAATAATAAATCACAATAATGACGGCAATATGATAGGATTTATTGAGCGTCCAGGGACGATCATGTTTTACATGAAACCGTACATCCACGAGCATGAACAACAAATCGTCGGCATGAGCTATTGCCTTCTTTAGATGAACAGCTTCCCTATTATCTCATCAGTATAAAGTGTAAATATTTGAACCTCACGCTTTGAGTCGACCGAGGTCAAGTTTGATTAATGGAACGGTATTTCTTTAACGTATCAGTGGTCATCTGTTGTTCAAGTGCGGCCTCTATTTTATAATTTATACAGCTTCGCGTAATGATGCCATTATTTAAAAAAGTATGTAACGCCGGGGAGGTTGCATCGCATTAATCATTTTCAATTCATATGCGAATGCTAATGTTAAAACCTCCAAACCTCGACATACGCTTAGAATACAAAAAACTAGTTCAGTAGTTTCCAACAATCAATGTACAGCTAAGCCCAGACCCATATCAGTAACAGTTTTATAATACATAATGACACCGTATGAAGACTGGTCATTGAAATACTAACTCGTAAAAACACCTGAGGTAATGCAGTAATTTTAAAGACTTATAGACCTAGTCTTAGCATTTAATGACACCTGTATTTCTCAGCCAATTGAAAACGTAGATTGGTTATTAAGCAGTGCAATGTGAACAGTCTTATGTCTCCTGATCGCAATTAAAAGACATAAAACAATATTGTTATTGTACTTAATATCTGATTCTGACTTTAATAGTGTTTCCTTTTCTAAAGTGCAGTGGTAATATGCACTTATTGTAGAGCAAAGCCGTGTAAATCACACCTCTCCCACATAATATCCATATGTATCGATTTTCGAACAACTTTGTAATTATATTATGTGGATACCCATAGCACAAACCCTAAGGGCAGCTGTAAAATAGCTTGGAATCCAAATAAATTCACGCAAGATTCGTTATGGATAAGAAGTTCCTTATCCATAACTTTTGAGCAAAGAAAATCTCATTTTCTGAATTCATTTTGATCGAAATTTAATTGATTGCCACTGTACGTAAGTCAAGATAAATAAATATTACATATGCACTTTTATAGTTGTATGACAGCGGCAAGAATACTACTAATTCAAAGAACGTGCTTAATCATATTTATCTTAGAAGTATTTTCTTAGCCGAGAACCAAAAGCAACGAGAATATTAGATTCGCAAAATAAAAGGGCAGATGATTAAGTGATGCTCGCCTTATTTTACTTTAATTCTAAGAAGACTATTATAAATATTATTATATTTAACGCAATCAATAAACGTCGCAATATCTGAGGTTTTTGTTGGCATATATCTATTGCTGATATGAAATACCACACCTAATACAGATAGCTATAAACATCCTACAAGTTACGACCGCTTACTCTATGGGAAACATAATCTAACATTAAATCAGCCAAAGCCAATCTGCTACTGGTTTTAATATTCCATTCAATGACTCCGGGGCAAGATAAGATACATTACCAGGAAACATCGAAGAAAACTGAACTGTAGCAGAGAATTATAATAAAACGTGATCGCTCTTAGGAATCATACGAACTAATAAAGGCAATGATACATTCGCGATTGTTAATAACAATTGTTTTATACAAAGCTTGCAAGCGATCTAATCAATTAATAAGTAGGGAATAGCGCGAGCTGTCACGATAGAAATTAAAGTCGGTTTCTTATTGCATCGAGGGATTGGCCTGTGAGCGCCGGGTCTAATCGTGATCAGACCGCTTCGCCAATTTAATATATTGACAGGACTGAACTTTCTACAAATAACGTCGTGGAAAACAAAACGAATCATTAATTTAGAAGTTTAGAACATTAAAGCCATTCAAATTACCATAACAGATATTGAAGTTTCTTATAAAAGTATTAATAAAAGATTGATAAATGTTTCGCCTACGATACGTGGATATATATATCAAACTTAACAATACATATTCGTATAAAAGCCGTAGCAGTGATTACTTTAGATTATATAAGAATAATTTGAACGAAAAAATGCAACAAATTTATAATTGAGAGCTTCACAATCAGTGTTATCAGCCGTGAAGCGTTGGCAGGTATCCGTGTTTCACTGTGCGAGTCTTCAATAGGTAATTTACTGCGTATGTGCGTGCGGGGTCCCGATACGCCCGATCGGCCATTACGCATGCGTCAGAACAAGTTTCGCACCATACTATCGCAGTTAGCGGAAGAATCAACTAATGACCGTTGTTTAAAACGACGGACGTACGAACACATCTGACAACAGCCATTGGCTATGTAAGAGTTACACAATAATATGTAATTTATCTCTGAGAAACTTCAGATGTAACAATACCCCTATTATATAGTAGAAAACTAAAGCTAGCTTACAACTTTACTAAGAAAGTGAAAGCCTAAATTTGTATGTTAGAAATATTTGAGTATTTATTTCAGATGTTTTCGATAATAGCGCAATTATTGTTCGAAAGCCATAAACGTCAAATTTATGCAGCACATAAATAATGCAAGTAATATAACGAGATATGTTCGAAACACTTTCTAACAATACGTGTGGTGATATACGATCATTATCGGATATGAGTGCGAGAAACTTTCGTTCGTTAAAGTACAAGAAGACGCCATTATATGAAAACAAAACTAAATGCTTCGGCGTACTCGTTGCTGCGATAAAAAGCAACCAAAAAAGCACAGGAGCACGAGCCATGACACCAGCAAAATACGAATATAACAGCCGTAATTCACTACACTATACCCCAGCATCATTTAACTATTAGAGCTTGGCGCCGCTTACGGAATAGTTGTTCAGAATTCAAACGGTAACCAAGACAAAATCCAATTACGACAATGATCGAACGCACTGCAAAAAATGTTTAGACTTCGTCACACGACGAGTTGCATCACGCTCACTGACACACGACTCACGAACGGCAGGTAAGAATAGATGAACAAGGAAGACAATGGATTAGAGTGAAAAAGAGATTAATTGAGCAGTGATCGCAACGTAGACTGATGCCGACTGCCATTACCGCAAGCTCTCTCGGAACGGGATCAGCTTTTGTGGGCATTTTCCCGGCCCCACAACAGATACATGGCATGGACAGCTAGATTGGATGGACACAAAAAATACGATAGTCCGAAGTAGTCTTGTTTATGGATATAATGGATTTCTTTAAAACTGCAATATATTGAAAACACAAAGAGATAACTGCAAACTTAGGCGGCGTTTATCAGGAAAGCTTCTAATGCCTAATAATCTAACAGATATTTCAGAATGTGGAATCGTGAGCATTGTTTCGGATGCAGCCGGAGAATTCTTACCATAGTCCGGTACCGTGCAAGCGCATTTATCCGCATAGGCAAATAGGACCGTTTACGAGATCTAGCAGGGGTGCAGTGGCCAATTACGTGTCGGTGAAGTATTCATTACATAGGGAGATGTTGAGTAAAATGTATAGGCGCTTGGCGCACCAACAGCGCTAGGATAAGCGTAATGTACGATCGGTACCGCCTTATCGGGATATCGGTTCCCTGTACACCGCGCGTGCCTTTGCATACATAGATGCGGCTGCGTCGATACTCGATATCGCATAGAATAGTGTCGTGTCTCCGCGTTCGTCCTGGAAGTCGCTGGGAACCCGCACACAATGAAGACCACTGCCTCTCGTTCAGATGTAAATCTTTACCCACTCGTTTTCAATGGTTGGCATTGTTCTATTTAACGATACAATTCAAGCAAATTTCTCTAACTTTCGTGAGCGCTTTATAAGGAAAGTAAGCGTTTGTAACGTCAGAGTGGGTAAATTTATCACGTTAGTAAACTTTATTAGGAAATATGGATTTTAAAGTTTTAGAGAGGAAGTCATTGTGTGGCGGTTTAATAGCCGGGATACTCGTGCGCTGGTAATATCGGCTAACAATCTACGGATAATCTATGTGCGTTTAGCGCAGGCCATATCTCAAGGGCATAATATGAGTGGACCACGCATGAACCAAGAGGTAATAGTAGATTTAATACGCGATAAATTCAATTTATCTTATTAGAGGTGGGTTATCTCGGCTGGTGAGGCGTGGTGGTTGTATCGCAGAGCAGCGTGGGTAGCGTTCCTATCGTACAAGTCAAATCTTTCGCTTCGCCAAAACGTCGTTTTCTCACTTATCTTGTCTCCTACGCGTTGAGTTGTAAACGTTTATTTAAATAAGGACAACATATTAAGTAAACAGGCACTAAATTGTACTTCCAGTTGGTTATTTGTCTTTCCTTTCACGTTATTAATATTCTCGTTGCAATTTATTGATAACAGGTAATCTGCAAATATTGCATTGCTATGGAAAGGAGTCTATAATTGTAGTAACCCATTTTAACGAAAACAATTTAATGTATATCTAACGAGCCGTTTCAAGACCATTTGTCTTAAATAAATTATTTCGCATGCACGACTCAACCTTTACGAATACAAAGTGGCCACACATTGTTATCTATTTCTCTGGAAGCGTAGGCCATTAATTTACCATTCGGCGGGCACACCTCGAAAATGTTATTTATTTACGTTTTCACACCTTGTTTGGTGCTTGTTAAAGTGATCCAGCTACTTGAGCTGGTCGTAACAAATTCTCTGGCAGACGGCAACACGGCAATCTGTAACTTGATCTGGGGACGTAGCTTAGGATCTCCGAACTGTTTATCTTGCTAGTTTCCTGAATGTCACGACATTGTAACTATGTTCGACGGCGACGTTCGACGTTCCGATACATCGATACATCACTCGCGTCGCCTTAGTTACGGCTGATCCTGAGCCGGTTAATGTCAAGTGATTGCGCGAGTTTCTAAGTAGTTTTGTTGGGTAAATAATGTTTAGTGTGTTTATTTATACTTAATTTTGACTATTTAAGATATATAAAATAAAATAGATGCTTTATTTTAGCCGACATTTAGGCACGGTTGCTGATTATTGAACGATGGCGGAAAACAAAGCATTCACTTTTTAAGTCATAGTATAGTCACGATTTAAGTCATAAATAAATAAAAAACATCTTATTCTTCTTCTTAGTACAGCTTCTAGTTAAAACCCTAACTCTCTTCTTCAACTAGCACCAATCAATAGGATAATAAACTAATAGTCGATTTAAGATAACCGTTAAAACGCTATTAGCTATGAAAATTTATAATCGAAGATAACTCTACCACAAGCTTAGGATAATCACATTATGCTAATTAAAACGATAAATATATTCATGACAATAATTTCGTACTTAACTGATGCTAATCGGTGTTCTTCTTAATGTACTAAAACCAGTTCTACCTTTATTAAGTACTGGTTGGCTAACTATTAAGACTTTATTTAATTATTGGTATTGGTAGAGTCAGGAAGTATAGTACCAATATAGCTAATGTTATGCGGTTGTTCATCATATATTTAAGCAATTGTTCATCATAAAATAATATCATAATATCTCTGTTACCAACGAATTGATAATCACATAGTAGTACATTGCGTCGTATGTTTTTAATATTGTTGCTCATCATAAGCCATAAATTCTACGATTATAGCCAATATATGCGATCAACGGTCTGGCCTCCGCAAACTTGGTACTTTTCAAATTGGTAATCACGGATTTTTGGGGCATTTCAGAAACTGTAAAACGCGGGATATAGCCATCGCGATTGGACGCAGAGTCACCAAAACGTGATGCAGTCGCTAATGATATATCCTTTGTGTCCAAACCCTAGCACGAGAAATTATCTTTATGCGGCCACTCCTACCGCTATCGAGGTGACAGCATTATAGTAAATATATTTGAACTATTGAAATGATAAAAAGAAGAGGTAGCAAATATACGGAGGCTCATATTTTTTTATTTTCTGAATGCAAATTTTATTGTAGGTACTTTGCAAATAAATCAGAAAGCAATTTTGGTACAAAAATTTACAATAAGTAAATTTTTGTACCAAAATTGCTTTCTTAACTTAAAGATGATTGTTTGATTCTATTTCTTTGCGTCAACGAATAATAAAATTAAAGCTTAATGTAAAAGGTTGGACCTTAATTAGTTTTAATGTCAAGAAGCTTAATATTCAGGATTATGTGACAAATGATATTGTATTTAAATAGCCTAGTTATTCAGTCTGAATTCTTTGTTCCATGCGTCCCTTTTCCTTAAAGAGATAATTAAAACTTTAAGGGCCGTCTATAAGATTGATTGTTAATCCATTTGTGGTCACACATTTGGTTACAATATTGACTCGGTTACTGCTTATAATAGATAACAAATATAATACAATGTAATGATATCAGTTACGACCGCCTCATTGGTCTAGTGGTCGCAAGTGTGGCTACTGCGTGTGGTCCTGGGTTGGACTGCCAGTTTGACCAGTTTTATTCGATTTTCTATGATGAAATTCTTACTATCAGCTCGGAGTTTAGAAATGTGCCAGATTGATGGTAATAAGCTCACCACATGGGGCTTATTATCTGCATCGGTGTAATTTCCAACGGTAGGTACACTTTTGGAACAGGACTGCCTCGTTGGTCTAGTGGTCCCAGCGCGACTTCTGACCATCAAGTCTTGGGTTAGATTCCCAGGTTGGGCAAAGTGTTATTGGAGTTTCTGTTAGGAAATTCTCAGTAGCAGCCCGGAGTTTGGAATTGTGCCCGGTAGATGGCAATAGGCTTACCACCACTTACATGGGACTTAATAACACTGTCTACCCCTTCGGGGAATACAGGCGTGATGCTATTTCTTTATAAATTGGAAAAGCAAGCATTCCAATCTTTCCTTAATATCTCTATACTTTAATAAGACATTCCGCTACTGGTGTTGGTAGAAGTTACATGTTTTTCTTTAGTAACCAAGCACTGGTAATAACGTGTCCAGTTACGGATATAATTTTATGATGATCACATCTGACGAACACAGGTTTACTTCTTATAGACATGCCACTAGCTCATAAGTGGGCAAATGACACACTTGATACGGGTACTGCGTGAACATGACTAAATTAGTATCTGTACTACACATATTTTTAATATTTTATTACATAGTGCTATCATGTATTGGAATTAAGCGTTGAATTTAGTCATTTAAATCTTATTCAGATATATTTAAAAGCGATAGCAAACGATATTGATAACATCTTATCGCGATTAAGTTACTGTACTCGTTACTTGTAACTTAATCCAGGAAACTTCTGCGAGAGAAACTGGACGTATAAAGGTTGTGTTTCTGGAAATAAATAATCACAAATCCAACATTTAAAAAACGGAGTAGTACAGTCTTTTTTGCAATCAAATCAAATTGTTGTTTTTTTGTGTATGGGATCTCGCTGGTCAACCTAGGAGGTTGTCGACTGCTTAACCGGGCTTTCTTGTGGTTGCCTTAATAATTTTAAGGCCCCCAGTCAGGGCATTCAAATTATAAACTAAGCGACAACACGCTAAGGGCACCCCCTGCGGGGTACGAGACTCGGTTTAGGGAGTCGCTGGTGGGAGGACAGCAAGGGACTGGCTGGATCGGATTCAAATTATTATTATTATTTAGGGACGAATTTAAAGCTACAGGCTCAGCGACTCGGGCTGGCACGAGCAAGGGTCTCGCGACGAAGAAGCCGAAAGCCGAAGCCGGCGGTCTGTTTTTGTGTATTGTGCTGGTACTGCTTTCTTGGAGGAGGGTTATAGCGTCGTTGAGATAAGAGAGTGAATGCCTAGGTCGGCGAATTCTACTGATCTGTGAGGGGGTATACCGGGTGGCTGCTACGACTAGAATATTGGGGTGCTTTTCAGCAGAGTCGAAATAACGCTTAGAGATGCGTTTAATGAACTGTTTGATGGTGGCGATTTAGAGGTCGAGGTGGAGGTTCTCGTTGCGAACAAAGAACGGGGCTCTCGTGGCCTTTCGTAGGAACGGTTCTGAAGGGTCTGTCTCCTAAGGAGACGGTATGATTTTGCGTGTTAGATCACGACGCAGGCACGTGGTGGCGTGGCATTATTTTCTTAAATATTAGTTTTTAAGTAAATATTTAAGAAAATAATTCTAACTATTTTCTCCGAAACTTTCTTCAGTAGGTACCTTTCCGGTCAAAGTAGTATTAATTCTAATAATTAATTATTTATAAAACTGAGAGCAAGAGAGAGAGCACATTTTTTTTTCAAAAAGGGTTAATTAGGTGTCAATTTTGCAAGCATAAGTGCGTTCAATGAAACTGTAGAGAGCATAATTAAATGGTGTACATACACATTAGTTGAACAGCATAAATTATAAAACAAGTTATACATGCATCGAGGTAGTGCATAAATTACCCATATTTAGGAGGCACCTTTCCTCAATGAAAACGGGTTTGCAATGAATATATACTAAAAAAAATCGTAAAACTGTACGAATTTCTTTCTTCACTATAGTTTAATATTAAGTCATTTATATTAAAAAAAGCGAAATGCAATTCATAGTTAGGCAAATAGTGTGCTTTACTTTTAGTTTTGTTACTAGAAATGATGCATACCAAAGAAAGTGATAGTTATTTTTGCCAAAAAGTACTAAGTCTAGAGTGTGTTATAATTCTCCTCAATACAACACGTGCCAACTGGAAATTTATTATATTATCCTATAGATATTGTTTCGTTTAGCCGACTTAGTTAGGTACCTAACTCAAAAAACTGTTGAAAATTACATTGTCTCTGCGTTCGTGATCAGAGATTGTCGTGGCCACAGCTGGAAGTACAAAAACTATAGTGTAATATAAACCATAGGATCAGAATCTGCACGGTTTGGATTTGTTTAATAAAATATAAAGAAGTTTAGCACATTGTCAAATCTAGTTGTTGTCAATCTTTAGATTTAGTTTATTTCAAACATTATTCGTGCTGTAGGTATGTTTGTGACTAAAACTAAAATAACGAGCCTACTAAAATTCTATAACCTATAAATAATTCATTGTCAATAAGCAAGAAACTGAATAAGCTCCATCGAGATATCACACGGCGAGATGTAGCATTCCACTTGTCATAGCCACATACGGCCGGTGTTTAGCCACCTAAAGCTCGTTTGACTTACTCCTCCGAAGCCGCCGTTTTCTGCCGACATTATATGTCAATCATAGGTTGAAGTTAGCTCGCAAGTATCTACATGTTCTTTTGACTTTTCTTCAAATATAAGCCATTGGCAATAGCTCTCATAGAAACTATCGCATCTTTGTTAAAACAGCCATATTTCTAAACATGCTGTGAATATAAAACTATAACAGTTATATAAATAACTAACAGAAAATAGAATCACGCTTATATTCCTCAAAGGGTTAGACAGAGGACACCTTTTGTGCACCCACATTTTACCGATGCCGTTATTTATTATATATATATATATATTAATATATATCGTTATATTAATTGTACTTAGCACAGTTCCAACCCCCGGGTTGCTAATGAGAACTTTTAAAAGAAAACCTTAATAAACCTTTGCTCGAACCGGAAATCAAACCAGTGAAGTTCACTCATGCTGCGAGCACTAGATTAATAAGTCAATTATATAGATATATAAAAAATGCTTAACAGCGCGAATCTCAAGGTATCTTATAAATGTTTCATTATAACTTATTGATCTACTTATAATGTGTGAACAGTCAAAGACCTATGCATAACTTAAGATAATCGTAAGTTCTAAGACATAATAAACGTATATTTAATTTAAAATTACATTAAAAGTGTCTACTCTCGATAGCTAGGGCTAATAAAGCTATTAAGCAGAAAATGATAACGTGTCTACATTATTAACTAAAATAACCGTTTCTCTTACACAAAATGACTTTAAAAGATTTTCTATACAGCATCTCGTAATGAGCGTAAAGATGAAGCTTGCCCTTGTACCTCTGTTGGCATCATTTATGGGACAAATCCAGAAATAAATCAGCGATTAAGGATGGTCTAAGATCATAAGGTCACGTAAAGACCCTTGGCCCTAACCTACAAAATGTCTTTTATGTTCTGTGATAACGAACACTTACCAGCGAGATAGGCTTTAAATTTGGAGAATGCTATAAATTAACGTGCTACGAGTATTCGAAGCAAACAAATTATAAAGATTATTATAGAAGACATGTTTATTTGCATAAAACATTTAGCCAGATGCCTGAAAGTCTGACTGACCTTAACACGAAATATCGTGTTACCTAGTTGGCGTGTATTGTAAATGACTGCCTCGTTGGTCTAGTGGTCGCAAGCTCGGCTGCTGAGCGTGAGGTTCGTTTCCCAGGTCGGGCAAAGAGTTATTGGGTTTTTCTGTTAGAGATTCTCAGTAGCAGCACGGAGTTAGGAAGTTAGTGGTGTGACACCCCCGTGCTTTGGAGAGCACGTAACGCCGTCCTGCACCTGATCTCTCACGGGTCGTGTCGGATTGCCGTCGCATCGAACTATTGTGCAATATAATATCTCCTGCGTACTTGGCTAATCTCCGTGGAGATAGGCCGCCGTGACCGTAATACGGTCGGTAGGAGTATATATGTATTGTAGACGTCAGATATTCAGTCGTTTTGTGTGCAGCACTGATATTACGCTGTTTCTCGTTAGAATGGAAATCAACCTCAACGTTGAGAAAAGGCTAAACGGAGAATATACCTACTATATTATAAATATTTTAGACAAAAAAAAAGTATTACCTATACGGGGTGTATTTTGATTTCTACCTTAAAAACGAATCCAGTATTAAGTATATTTCTGGACCTAATTTTATTATATCTCTACGGCATAACTCATAATTAAATATCAACTAGCGTATTTAAAACATTTATTATGACATAAACTGTATACGGAGTATGACTTCCGCAATAAAGTAATGTAGGTATAAGTGCTTCCAGTTCCAAGTTCTATAAACTTGATCATTCAGATCTAAACTTGGCGCCCATACCTATTTATATTTCCGTTATAGATTGCATACAAATCTGAAAACCTCGTAAGGAAATCCTCGTAGATAAATTAATTTCGTCATAAGTTGGTATTACACAATTTAAGACATTTTATATAACTAAGTCATAACATAGGATCAGGCCTGTAACACCGCAGCAGGCAGAGGTGGTACACTGTACACATTTGTGCACCCACATTTCACCAATGCTGTTATCAAGTTCCATGTAAAAGGTAGTGAGAATTGCCGTATAGAAAAACATTTTCATTAAAAAAAAAAAAAGTAAAACGTTTTTTTTGTTTTTGTCCCATACTAGGAGTTTCCTCTCTGTAGCGTGGGTGCGATTACAGGTATATAATCTCACAAGCAGACTATCTATAGATCGAACAAATATTTGCTCCGTGCAGAAATCGAACCTGCGACACGCAGCGCAGTAGTCGGTCTCTCGACCACTGCGCCAACCGCGCTGTCGAAAGTTACTAGGTATAAAATATTGCAATAAATTTATGGCATAAGCATAAAATTAAACATTAATTAGGTAGATATATTTTATAGCAATACATACCTACAACGTATTCCTATAGTACCGATTGCTTACAATAAAGACAATACCTAATCATCATCATATTATTATATTGATCATATAGGATTAGTTATCTAAGATGCCCATACCTTTCGGGCAACAGTATGCAAGTACATATCTACCCTACCTTTCGGGGATACATGGGTGATTGTATATTATGCAAGAAAATAATTGGCTTATAACTTTAAAAGCTTATACACCTAACCAAGCATAAACTAAACAACTAACTATTAATTTCGTATAACAGGTTCACAATTCCAGGCAGTTACGCATATTGTATACCTATTCAGTATCGTCCTACGCTCGTCCCGGTTATAACACACAATGTCATAAAAAGAAGCACATACATAATACTAGTTACGTCACTTACATAATTGTTACTTGTTATATTTAATCCAACACTATTTAAAAGGCGAACAAATATAAAACACTGCTAATTATATTGTCAACTGTCTACGTATGTATAGTCCTTAATGAGTACTAGTGTATCCAGTCCTTATAATGGGTTTTCTGTTATTAATAGAAACGACTTATTGGGTATTGAATGCTTTGTAAGTGATTAGGTGACTTACGTAGTGACAGGTTTTAGCTATTAATATATTGGTAATGAAAAAGTAATCCCTATACTTGATTCGTTATTTTTCATGTAATCATATTTTTGGTTATTTTATCTTAGTTGTAATGTAATCTTTCAATGAAACATTTGAATAATAAAGGCTTTTATTGTTTTGAAAGCAATCCACCGTAATTAAATAAAGAACTAAAAAAGGCAACACAGGAAACAGTTTGTTTCAAACATATTTCAAGATACTTGATTAGAAAACCGAACGTCAATTTATTCAGTCGACAAAATGTTTCATAAACTCTTTACTTCTAACGACCAATTACTGTCCACTATTAGTCTAACATGAAGGCCACTCGAAGCAGTCCATACTCCATAACGTAGTATTGAATAACTGTACCGCTATCCTGGATGGTCGTCTGCGTAAGAGTGGGCGCAACTGTACAATTGATAACTTCAAGTTTATGGTTGTAATAAAGGAAACTGTGCCTTTTCTTTATGATTAATTTTTATGAATCATGGATTTTTGCAGGGAAGTATTAGCTCCTGTAGCATGAAATAAGATTAATTTTTTACCAGTGTTTAAGATGTGATAAAAATATTGGCCAAATTATTTACTGCAAGAATAAGCCAAGAAGTATGTTCGTATATTATACGAGCTTGAATATTTATAAGACAGCCGAGAGTTACAGAGATATAAAAATTCATTCCGCGCCGACTCCAAATATAATAATTGGGATAAGAGGAGAATGATACTATATCATTCATAATTAATTATTAATAATTAATTAAGTATAATAAGTTTCAGAATGTACATTTACATAACGTCGGAGCTTCTATCATAGTCATTTTACCGTCCAGAAAGAGTAAGCCATTATATTTCTACCCGTGGGTGCCTTAAGAAGCGATCCAGATATGTTATCAGGTGGATGGGCAGCAACTTTCATTGATAGCATCTGCTGCGAGAACCCGGTTCGCCAAGGGCCGGCTTGGAGCTGACAACAATCCTGGCACTTAAAACTAGGCAGAATCATCCATCATGTACTACGAAATCATAAATCATATACATTTAGAAGCAGAAGATGGTCAAAGACAGTAAAACAACGAATCTTTAAGATAATAAATTGAATTGAATTAGAAAAGGAAATTTCTGGAATGAAGATCAAGTTGTCGAACATAGCTTGACTTCATCTCACGCAAGAAATAAGACGATAATGTGTGTATCATGTATTAGTATCTAAAAACAATGTAGACTCATAAAGAGACCGTACCATATTTAACGCAAAGGTGACGCGTGAGAACCAGTCTATAAACGAACTTTAATAATATTAGCTTAATGAAGTTTTTCCCTCTTCCTACATTGTATTACCATATTTACTATATCATTTCCCTGAGATTCATACACAGAAAAAAGGTTATTCATTATGCAGTTTTGTTTCGCACCATTGAAGGTCGTAAATAAAATTTTACATAATACGAGGCTATCGATTGAATTCTCATACATCGATTGCAATATGCAAATAAATCAGGATGAAGTCGGAAGTAATTACGCGTTGGTTATGTAACACAACCCTGAACCTGTATTGAGGTTGGTCGCGGCCAACGAACGCAGATTGCGTGCGACTAATGTGCGACCGTGCGCATTTGATCGTTTTAGATAGCTAGAGACGCACGTTATAAATTAATTTAAAATCGTAATAATCTATATTACTTTAATAGGTGTTTGTAATCTAATTTAGAGCTTAATTAAGATTTATTTTATTGATATTGCATACTTTTTAGGTAAAAAATAATATTTATTGATTTATTTTATTACAAAAGAATATACATAAAGCAGGACTAGCATAAAACACTTTATATAGCATAGGTATCTTTATTTGATATAAAAAGCTGTGAATTGTAATTTAATTACCATTAACTGACCAAAAATGTACAGCTGCGTGCGTTGTAATCATTTGACCACTTCTTAATTAGTAAAGCGTGGTAGTAAATATCAGAGACGCCTAGGCAATTATAATGCTATAAACCATTCCAACTATAATTTTATTATAAAATACACTAACCGTAATCTATTTATTGTGGTATTAATGTTTATGTGACAAATCACATCTGTATTACACCCATAAACGAATAACTAACTGGTTTTTGCGTCATGTCTATCAAGAATTATCTTTATTACAGAAAGCAACTTTATTGGCTTCTACATCTGAGAAAACGGAATAAAATGGCACATTTTTTATGAGCTTTACTAATAGCACGACTTGTTCTGCGATTCACCGGTCAATTAATATTTTCCTTGAAGTCTGCTTTTATATAATTATTCCATTTTAATTCCTTGATTTTTTACTACTTTAAATTAAGACGAGAAGTATCCTTCAAGAAGCAAAAAATATTTTTTGTAAAATAACAGCAACATAGCAAATAACTTCACAAAATACTAATATAACCTCAATTATGTCAAGAAGTTGTAATCGCGCTATAAATTTTATCTTACCTGATCTGTTATTGACGTTGGGTCATTCTTAGCGTGAATTAATTACAGGCATATGAAAAGGTAACTCTTGACCATGCATTTATATTGCATGTTTATTGGAATTTCACTGCAATTAATTGCTGGACTGTTAGAATGTGTGAATGAGTGTCAAAGGAATTCTAAGGCACTCCACCTATTATGGACTTAATTGAGTGTCTTTTTTTTTTTTTTTTTTGAAATGGCCTCTTGCAGAAACCCAGAGGGGTTTTGTCTGCGTAACCGGACAATATCTAAGGCGAGGCAGTTTGATGCCTCCAGCCAGAGCATATTTTTATAAACTACAAACTAAGCAACAGCGCTAAGGGCGTCCCCTGCGGGACACGAACCTCGGCTTAGGGTGTTGCTGGGGGGACAACTAGGGACTAGCTGGGTCATATCAGTTTCCTTATTATTAAGGGACGAATTTAAAGCTACTAGCTCGGCGCGGGCCGGCTCGAGCAAGGGTCGGGGTGGACATGATGAGACATTTCGCGACGGACGCGGACCTCGCCGGTGAGGTCTATAACGAGGCAGTCGAGCGCGTCGGAGTGTGCTTGTGTGTCTGTTAGACTCTTGAGCTACAGTGATCCTATCATCGGGACGGAGGAGAGCGTGACGTGGTCGGCGGATTTTGTTGATCTGGGACGGCCTGTAATCAGCGGAAGAGACAACTAAGGGATTCGGATGATTAGGGGCAGATTCGAAGTATCTCTTCGATGCCCTTTTCATGAATTGCCTAACGGTAGGCACTCTGAGGTCGAGGTGGAGTTGAAGGTTCCTAATGAACCATGGAGCACCTGTCGCTTTACGAAGGAATCGATTTTGCAGGGTTTGCATCCTATGGATTTTGTAGTACTTAACGTGTGCGAACACGACGCTAGCATACGTCATAATGGGTCTAATACACGTAGTATAGAGCCTTATCTTAAGGTTAAGTGACAATTTACTGCGCGCATTTGTCATGGGGAATAGACGGCCGACAGCGAAGGCCGCGCGGTTGCGTACCGTCTTAATGTGCGGACGGAAGGACAGTTTGTGATCTAGAATCACACCCAGGTATTTGGCTTGCAGTTCCCAAGGGATTGGCTTGCCGAACATTGTAATAGGTCGAAGCTGGGGAAGAAATTCCTCGGCGCCCGTTCTCGAAAAGAGAACGGCGGCGCTCTTATCTGGATTGACCTCAATCCTCCATTTCCTGAACCAAGCGCCTAAGGCGTTGGCAGAGGTCTGGAGATATCAGGTAATGCAGTCAAGACTCCTACCAGTGTAATAGATGGCCGTATCGTCGGCGAAAAGAGCTAACTTGGTTTTGCCACTTTTGGGAATATCGCTGGTGTACAGCGCGAAGAGAAGAGGTGATAACACAGATCCCTGAGGGACTCCGGCTTGGATCCGATGAGGGGACGATAGAACGCCTTCTACGCGATAGCGGAAGCTACGGTTCGATAGAAAATCTCGAATGATGAGTACGAGACGGTCAGGCACTTGGAATTGATACAGCTTATAGATTAAGCCGTTGTGCCAGACCTTGTCGAAAGCTTTAGCTACGTCGAAGAATAATACGCCCGTTTTCATCTTGCCCATGAAGCCTGCGCTTATGTGCTCAACGATACGGTGCAACTGATGGATGCATGAGTGTTTAGCTCGAAAGCCAAACTGCTCGTTAGGAAGAAGCTTATTGGATTCGGCATAATCCCTTAAACGAATATAAATTAGCCTTTCATAGATCTTTCCGAAGACGTTAAGAAGACTGATCGGGCGATAACTGGTCGGCTCGCACTTGAGCTTACCGGGCTTTGGAAAACCTATAACTGTTGCCTGTTTCCACGATTGTGGGAAGATATTGTTGCTCAGTGCCGCATTGAAGATGGCGGTCATGAGAACTATGAGAGGTGCGGGAAAGTATTTAATCACTTTGTTGGTGATGCCGTCTGAGCCTGGGGCCTTCCTGGCTTTTAGGTTCCTCACGATCGTTCTGACTTCGTCTACGTTGACGGGGGGCAAGGAATCGTCGGAGTCGTGTGGGGGCGGGAGTGCAGTTCTACGTTTGACTTCAGCATCGACCTTGGACAGGTGAGCGTTGTCTACTGGTAGAGTGCTAGGCGTACATTGGGCTTCTAAACTGTCGGCTAGTACTTCTGACTTTTCGTCGTCATCAAAAGCAGGTCGTTGATTAGGTCGATTGAGCGGGGGTATAGCGGCGCATTGATCGGATTTTAATTTCCGCTGCAATTGCCAGAAAGCTTGATGGGTGGGTTCTATATCATCGAGCATTTTGTCCCATTTAGCTTCCCGCATTTCCGATATGCTCTTCCTCACAGTACGCTGCAAGGTGCGCATATGGATACGATTAGCTTTATTGGGGAAACTGTCGTAGGCACGGATAGCTGCGTTTTTCTCTGTCAACAGTTCACGTACATCATCCGGCAGTTTCCAGCGGTGTTCATCCACCTCCGGGACTTGCCGTGAACATTCGTTCACTACGGATTGCACGTGACTAGTGAGGGAGTCGATCGCAGACATCGTGTCGGCAACAGACACTATATTATCGGGAATTGAGTCTAAGTGCACAGAAGAGGTCGACTTGAGGCGTTCCTCTAGTCTTCCCCAATCCGTGGTGGTTTTAGTGGGGACAGGTTGATTTGGGTCTGAGGGACCTGAGCGGGGGCCTAATTCTAGGATTACTGGTCTATGGTCAGAGTCAAGCTCTTGTAGCGTCCCTATAGAGCGTAAACCGAGGTTTACGTTCTTTAGAATCGCTATGTCGAGTATGTCAGGTCGGTGGTTTACATTGTCAGGGAAGTGGGTAGGGCTCATCGGGGCGATGATATCGAAGTTAAGTTCGATACCTAATCGTTCGAGGTGTCTGCCTCGTGTGGTCGTCGTATTGCAACACCAGGATTCATTTTTGGCGTTAAGGTCGCCAGCAATGATAATTGAGTCGCTCAGAGCAAATAAGGATTTAATGTCAGGAGCTAAGTTAACTTTAGATGTGACTTTAGGTGGAAGGTATGCCGAGACGATGGTAATCGGCTTGTGACCTGTCATGCCTAGCCTGCATATAGAAGCCTCTATGTGAGAAAGAGGCGGGAGGTCCATAGGGATGCAGTATAACGATTTTTTGTAAGAAATGAGTGTACCGCCCGCCTGGCAACGGGTTCTGTCGTTGCGCACTATTCTATAGTTTGCAATTCCAGGGTTCCTCTGGGCGGGTTTAAGAAAGGTCTCCTGTACTAGGAAAACGTCAATTTGATGGTCACGTAAGAAGGTCGCGATTTCGTCACGTTGGCCATTTATGCTATTTGCGTTAAAGTAACCTAACTTAAGGCATCGGGGCTTAAATTTACTATTTTCGGTAGCCATTAGTTACCGTTAAAGTTGATATTAGCTAGGGCGTCAGTGATGTCTTTATATTCGAGCATCACTTGTAGAATAGCAAAGCCGTTGCCTTGCATAGAGCGCAGAGTCTGAGCTAGTGCGCTGAACCTATCCGAGCTAATGAGCGAGAATACGCTCTGAACTACTTCTAGGTCCGATCCAATCGTTGGCTGACTGCTAGAGCGAGCGGGGCTTAGCCTAGGAACAAAGGCCTGTTTAGGGGGGGACGCGGGCGCGACCTGAACGAGTTGTATCGGGATAGGTGTAGGGGTGGGGATGGGGTTCGCCATGAGCGGTGGAATGACGGTGGGTTGAGAAGCCGGGGAGGGTTTTAGGGTCGGGAACGCTTGCTGGTGGTTCAGCGCGTTCCATGGTGAAGGCCGTTGCGGACTAAGTCGCTCGGGTAACTTTGAAGAAGGCTGCTCCCTGATGGTACGCTCGGCATTGCGTTTCGCGAGTTTCGTGTTGACGTTCGGTTTTTTCGGTGCCTTGGGGCACCCGCGATAATTAGCCGGATGTCCTGATTCGCCGCATAGGACGCAGCTGGGAGGGTCGGTGCAGAGGGACCTATCTTTAGGCCTTTCACAGGCGTTAGTGCTATGGTCACCGAGGCACTTGACGCATCTGGGTTTGGCAAAGCAATTACGCTGTGCATGGCCGTAAAGTTGGCAATTATGGCATTGCCCGATGTAGCCTGACTTGTGTGGGTTTTCTACTTTAATGCCTGAAAGATGGCACAAGGTTTTTAAATTATACAGTGCTTTAGAGCCCGGGCCCTGTTCGCACACGACTAGCACCATAATTGAGTGTCGGTCGCACACGGAGCTATGAATAGTCTTAACAAATTACTAGACAACCCGACGCTATCTTCCTTATTCAGAGGGGACTACATTAAATGAACTGTATACCTATTTAGTCCATTACTCTTCCTGGTATTGTATGGGTAACTTAGGGACGATAAAGAGATTTAAAAAGAGCTATTTGAATGTCTTGTCTGGAACGATACAAAATAAGTATTACTACTGGAGATGTTGGCAATGTTTAGCTATCTAAAGCTTTCATAACTGACGTTTTAATGCGAATTGGCGGCGTCTCTGTGTTTGAAGTTATGCAATTATTATTTTTCTTGTATATTCCCTTTTTTTTTGTACTGTAATAAAGCAAGTGTATGGTCTATTTAAATTCCTTTACCTACCTGTGCCTGAAGCATGTAATCATTAAGTTAAATTAAACTTCACGCAATAATGTGTGTGATATCAAACATGAAATTACTAATATGTCAGTCTTCATAACACGATTTGATTTAAATGCAACGTAAACGATATTTTACACCCTGAAGCATCATGATTTAAATAATGCTCCATCGTCCAAAATCAAAGTCAAGTTCAATCATTTTGGTATATAATATCGGTTTGACTAAAAGTATGAAAGACAATGTAACTGAGCATTCAGATAGTTTAACAACCTTCAGTTATCGCGATCAGTTACGTCACGATGTCGGGATCATGTCATGATCGCGAACTGGAGATTCGCTCTTATGGTAAACATGTCGTGTGAACACCACTGCCCTAGAGTTGACCTTTTAGCCCTACTTAACGGATTGGAATATTATTCTACTATTGCTTAACTTGGACAGGTTGACCTGAAATTGAAACGTTAACTTCAACTTCAAAGCATAGCAAAGCAAGATTGGTGAAAATACTTATTAAGAACTTTTAGTAACCAAAATAATAATACAACTGCAAAGTGGTAACGCTGAGTTTAGTAGATCTGTAAATGATTGCTAAATAAATAACGCCAGGCGTCTCTTTAAGACGAATACAAGGAAGCTTGAAATTCAATAGATTCGGACAACGACAAGGTAGCTTAGTTGATAGAGTGATGACACGGAATGTCAAGGGTCACGGGTTCAAGCCCCGTGTATATTATTTCTCAATGTTTTGTTTTTTAAATAGTAATAAACTAAAATAATCCTTCATCGAATTCCATCGCCCTGCGAATAATTTATCTTTCAATATCTTTAATAAGAATCAGAGTAAACCTTACAACTTTAAAAAATAAGAAATCACCAATATCAAACACAAAATACAAAATGCACGTTCAGATAATTTCGAAATATAAAAAAGCAAGCATAACAAGTAAAGCACATCCCAAAACCGTTGAAACAATTTAGATCATTCAACTTGGACGTGACGTCCGGCTCCATTTTCGTAGAAAAAATGCCAGTTCAAGGATCTAGCCTGGCTCGGTAGCCCTCTCCTGAGTCATCTCAACCGCGGTACCCTGTTATCGAACATAGAATCAGTACGGTACTGCCGGTCAAAAAGAGCAGTAACTTTATTAACGATAACATCCGACACAATGGGTTTCCGACTCAATTGTGCTTTGCGGCAAGTGTTGTGTTTAATCATGGTGAGCAATGAGCATTTACTAAAATTTATAAACAGTGAAATATTTAGTTACGCGTATTCCAAAGTGAAACCTTGGAGGAAAAGCGGATTCGCGCGCAGTCGCACAAACATTTATGTTCAGGAAATAATCGAATTTAAAAAGCAAGAGCTAATCACAACGCTCAGTCAATTTACAGAAAGAAGTGAAAGTTTATTACGATTAAATATAAAAACAAAAATTTGCAAGTCGTATCAGTAATAAAGCATTTCCATTATGAGCACAATCGTGAAGGTCAATTGGGGGCATGGACGGTATATTATTTAATGTTGCTAATACAATTAAGAGTGTTTTCGGACGAGACTATAAAAAAGAAAGCTATGAACAACGCAACGTATATTTCAAGAATTCTAACTTCTTTTGTAACTTTGTATTGAAATATTTTACTAAGTGAAAACCGTAGCTTAAAGATATGAGTTCATGATTACCTTTAATTGCGGCAAGTCATAATTATCAAATAGAAATGCAGATTCTCAAAGGAACAATAAGGCTTCTTCTGTTTCAGAAAGAAATATTCTTTTATACTCAGTATTAAGTCTGTATCATTAGAAGTAATAAAAGAGCTCATAAATATAAGTTGAAAAATTTGTAGAATTATAACATTCATAATTAGTTTTTTTTTTTATTATTTTGTAAGAATTATATTAAATACCGATAGAGCGTTAAAGTAGCAAGATAAAATAAAAACTGATTGGTTTACTTTTCGGGATTCTGAGGAAATGTAAAAAGATAGACGTTAAATCAATAAAAAAACCGTGAGAAAACGTATACAAGAAAATAAAACGTCCATGCATTGGTATACAACAATTTAAATAGTAATGCCTTCATGCATCAGATTATATCTACATACCTTCGCAATTTGTATGCGATTACATTTATATCCACGTCGAATACAAAACTGAGTTGAACGCTATAAAATAAAATCACTGATAACAGTTGTCTAGTTACTAAAATTGAACTGACGCCTATTATAGCACTACCTCTTTTGTTGAAGTAAAAGGAAATATTTTTGTTACAAACACGATCAGCGGTTGTGGACACAAAAAGGTCTTTGTTGTGAGTTGTTCGGATGTCAATATATACGGGTTAGTAGGCCAGATAAGTGAGTACGTCGACCGGCTTATGATGATAGCAATCCAAATTGGATCTACCAGCAGGTGGACATTGTAATCGTTCAAGGGATGGTGGCAACGCATAATCGCCTTGCGCTCTGACCACGATATGTTATAATACCGTAACATTTTAATCTCATTAACTATTATCAATTTATCACAAAGACAAAATCATCTTCACTATATTGCCCACAACACGATCTCTTTAAGTTTAAATGCATTAATTCCGTACCTAACAAGATTATGTCCAGAATTAAATTAAAGCCGCAAAAAGTAAAACGAAATGTTCTTTTGTGAAAAATGTTGTGAAGGATAATCGTCATTTAACAGGTTTATTAACCTGATCCAGCAACAAACGTGACGAAGTAATCGGCAAATCGCTGGGTACATGACCGTGAAGCATTGTTATGAGTAAGAATCATTGCGCACGAATCCCTGTTTTCAAACCAGCACTACATTTCAAAAACTTTACCTAGTTAATCTGACGTGTAGTAACTTAAAGTAGCAAAGATCAGAAAATAAGAAATTAGTAAGGTAATACGCAAGAGCGTTGACACAGAAACAGTCGCGGCGGCGAGACAAACGGGGATGAATGAGATTGTGGTTCGCGATCCGAGACTAAGCTCGAGCAATTTCCCATCATTGTTACGATAACTAATGACAACTCGGATAAATTGACGCACTTTCAACGGATACATAAATTGTTACACTACATTCCTATGTTACTTGCGAAAATAGCCTCATTGACAAATAGCATTCCGCATTGACGATTGTTCCATTTCTTATGATGTATGAAGATTCATAAATCAACCTTATTCTTTGATTTCAGACGGTGCCCCTTCCCGCCGGGTCGACATCAGTGTTGGCAAAGCCGACAAAGTATCACTACTATCCCCACAATCAGCACATCTATTTGTTGCCTGAATGCGCTATTCAACAGGTAATTGACGCTTTTGTTCTAAAGAAAGTACCGGAACTGAAACAAATGAAATGCTTAGAAGCACTGTGGCTAGTCGGCAGGCTAGCCGAGGTCAGAAAATGTGAGCTCTTTTAAGATCTTAGCGAATATAATAATAGTGGGTATAGATTTCCAAATCTCCCTGGTATTATGTACACTCCAGATACATGCAGAGCTAATGTACCCTTTGTGTTTTACACAAGACAACATCAGGTAATACTGACGTAAATAAAATATTTTGGTAATAACCTTAGCAATGTATAGGTTGTTCAACTTGATGCTAAAATATAAATAATGTAAACATCGAATAAAGAAGCGAAGATTTCCAAGAAAACTATAGTTTCTAGTAACGCCAGACTGTTAACCTACAATCTAAATGATCGACTGATAAGAGAACTTAATTATCTGCAAGTTAATTAGGCCAGTAAAGACTAGTCCACATCTATTACGAGATACCAAGTCTATGTAAGTCTAGTGATGAATGAATATCAATCCTAAAGAATCTTGTCCCACATATCCGGAACGAAGACTGTCCGCTATGCAGTATGTTGGTTCGTTAGCTTCATAAGGCGGTAATGTTACAGGTATGTAACGCTGTCTACGTGCGTCTGAACTACACACAGCCGCTGTGCGCGTGCCCTGCTCGGTACAGAGACCCATGCTCCGCTAGCCTCAACGCTGACGACCTGCATACAACACGCCTCACCACAGACTCGAAAAAAAAGGTAACACTATCATAATTGGATTTGGCCCGCTGAAATCATTCCTCGTAACCCTTAGCTAGTTTTTTGCCACTTTACACATTCTTACTGCAAAAGAAATTGATTTCACCGAGTCCACAAAGGTGTGTAGGGCACATTATTGTACGTTGCCGCGAACGCCAATGCCTTTCATTTTTACAGTTCAACAATATTCATTGCGTTGATCTTTTGGTCAAGGTCATCATTTAGACTACTCAATTAATCGGCTAGTTATTGCATGACTATTATATCATAAATTACAACGTATAACCACATTAGAATGAATAATTATCGTATAAGATGTTGGTGGTACCAATTCGAGCCAAGAAATAAAACTTCTTATTTAAAGACAGTTTTACGCAGGTGTGTTGTCAAATAGATGCTGCGTGCATCTACACCTACAAGGAATGGCGTGCTTGTTCTTATTGGAAAATTATATTTAGGTTTGTTATGTTACTGTTCTTTTCATGCTAGTTCTATTTACCTACTCTAAGCGTGGGTTTCAGCTAAAAATATCCCACAATAAGAGTCCTTCATTAAGACTCTTAAATTGGCGATTGTTATACACAAAGGTGGATGAATCTGCTCTGGTTTATTTCTCTCTATTGCCCTGACACGTTTTATGAAAATGTTTTTACATATAGCGTCAGCAGTATACAATGACATAAGGTTTACAATTATGATTTCTTACATAAGCACAATTTTATTTCAGTTCGCTAGCAAAGCCGTGACCCTGGTAAAGACTTGTGAGGCGGTGTCCGAGATGCGAGAATGTCGAGCACCTAGAGACTGGTCTTTATTGGCGCTTCAGAATATCAGAACTGGCAAGTCTCACTACTTAGTCATCTGCCGATGTCCCGAGGATCATATATTAGGTAAAGCATAAACATTTATCACATTCATAATACCAAAAATTACTTTTTTATTACTTATATAAGAATTGTTACTGTCTATTACGTTCAGTTACGATTTTATATTATATGGTACTGGTAAACCTACATATTTGCACCTACAGTATAAGGAATCTTGAATTCCATTTATGTTGACAGCAAATGCGGCATTGTATGTAGTACGTTACGGTATTGTAAGGAAATCATAGTATACCTTTTAAGTAAAATCGCGAAATAAATTAAGCGACACAAACTAGGTACAATTAGTTGAGTACTACCAGAAAGCTAAAATATTAACTTAGGAAATGACATCTTTCGTGTAATTAGGAGCCAAACAAATGTCAAAATTGTTTAAACCGCCCCTCGGCCTCTGACTTGGCTTACCAACTCCTAATAGTTAACAGCAACCGAGATCTCTGGAACACAGAGACGATCAGAAGAAAATTTTCCTAGCGGAAATCCATTCACAGACTGACAGTGCTAATGATAAAAATCAACTGAAATTTATTTTTTTAATTAAATTGATTGTATTGTATTACAGAAGGGCCGATGTCACACGACCAGCCGACATACGCGTCTGTACCGGGCATCAGGGTATACGGCATGATGTGTGTGCGACCCACCACCGCTTACCATTCAGGTTAGAATTGTTTTAACATTCATGAACTACGAGAGAGCTCCATACGACTAAGTTTTAAGTCCTTGGAAGCAGATGAAAGCCTAAATACCTTATTTAAATATAAAGTATTGATTATATTCATTTATGTGGAAATTATTTTATAGAATGATGCCCGCGGCTTCGCCCGCGTGGATGTCGGTTATCGCGACCAAAACTAATCATGAAATTTTGATCCCGTTCCCTCTTTATAATTGCCGATTTTTAAAGTATTAAAATGGATATAGTATGTTATCCTTTAGAGATAGACATATGCCACCGTGGACTTTTTTGTAGACCTAATAAGATACGCAATTCCACCACCTCAGAGGGCTTAGGCAGCGTTTTCGTTAAACTCATAGACGGCTTATTTTTTTCCGACGCCACCACCTCCACCACTTGACAAATTATGTATTAAAACCTTCCTCTGGAATCACTCTACCTATTAAAAACCGCAATAAAATCCTTTGCGTAGTTTTAAAGATCTAAGCATAAATAGGGACAGACAGCGGGAAACGACTTTGTTTTATACTATGTGGTGATTAGTAGTACAAGATCGTAGTAGCTAGGTAGCTACCATTGATGCATCAAGCCCCAAGTATATATTCTGCCTAATTTCTTTCGAGTAGTTTTCATAAATTTGTTATTTTCTCATTACAGCATACAACAACAAAAACAGATACACAGGGCTGACCGTCCAGAGCACTACAGGCGCCTACAAAGTAGACTATTCTCAGTCTCACACGTTCCCAGACAAGCCTGTCTACAATAGATATCACACACACAGTTATACCGAGCCTTATTATAATCGGAGGTCCCGAGTAGCGAGGACCAGGCGATCGACATCAGAATATCCCCCCTTCCCATGGTACAAAGTTATCGAATTAGCAAGGTCATTACATTGGATCAACTAGAATATAATCTTTTAAATTTAGAATAGAAAAAAGTTTGTTGGCTTCATGGAGGCTTTATATTAATCGATTCCGCCTCTTTGAATTCAACTTATACTTGAAACATATAATTTGAAAACGCTTTTCGCTTGTATATCCGATTTATTAGATACATACTTGCTTACTAACTTTCCCATTCTAAACGTGATTGTTTAGTGTGGTGAAATTTATTTTTGGACGCCTATGAAATACTCAGTACAACTGCATTTACTAGAATAATTAACAATAATTTTATTTATTGCAATATAATAGTGAAGCTGTTATGTATGAGAGTGAAAGAATTGCTAGCCGTTACATGAATTGAGTTTCTATTACTTTTTAAAATACATACTAAGAAAGCTGTAGCTATTCGAAAGCCTTCCACAATAAATCCCCTAAATCTTTAATCAACATGGGATTCCCAGGAATGGTTAAGATTATGATTAAGATAATTATGTGCCTTGCAAAAGGGAGCGTGTTTTGATATATTGTTTAGAAAGAAAGATCCACTAGACTGACATAAATAAAAAACCACAAAATAACATATCGCTAGTAAGAATGAGTAAACTCCAATGCAATTATTTCATATCAATTCTGTCTCGGAAGTAGATTATTTTGTATTATTTATTTTATTCCAAAATACGTCATTAATTCTCGGTATAATTTAAATTATCAAGTTTGCCAGAAATACATAGTAATAACCATGACTATTAGATATTAAGGTTTGGATTATTATAATTGCAAAATAAAATAATTACTTTCCCCACCAATCGATGGTGATTACATTATAATTAAAAGTTTTTTTTATTGTACACAAAAGATATGTGATAAGTTTACAATGTTTTTTTTGTGTAACATTTCAGTGCATTTATAGTTAAGATATATGTTTAATTTAATAATAATATATTTATTTAAGAACCATATTTATACTTAGCATAAAAAATGTAAATAGTAGATATAAAAATTACAATATTTGTAATTATGGAAAATAAATTTAACGGATTTTTATACTTTTTTAGTCTTTATGGTGCTTTAAAAACTTTCATACAAACCGTAAAAAAAATGTGTTGCTTGGCCAGAATCACTGACATTGAAATGAATCCTTTGACGTCCTGTAATAAAGTTTTAATTGACTTAACTTAATGCTGTATACTTAATATCACTTACCTAATACTTTCTGATCGACGACGATGTCGCAGGTGTACATCGCTGCCATCAGACGTTGAGGTTGCGCTTGGAACGCTTTCCGGCAGCCATCCTTCACTGCTGACATTATTTGACCTGAAAATCAAGCCATCCTGTATAATATTATCCACCTAAAGCAAGCACACATTTACTATCATGTAAAAAGATCTAACCTATGATGATACATTGGACTAAAGATTTTATTGCATACACAGAAACGCCGAATATGTCTATGGGTTTATGTCTAGTTCCTGATACCGAAAGGGGTGGGGATTCTCAATAAAGAATGAGATAGTATATTAAAACGGGCTGAGTAAGCGTTGCAGTCTTTGCTATTAGACTCTACAAAACTAATGAAGAAGGGACATAACTAGAACAAAATCACTAGTATTAATAGTTATTTCATAGTAGTCATATTGCCCTACCACCATATCCCAGTTAAATCAGCACATAAAAAATAAAGATTTTATACCTGATAATGGTCCAAAAGTATGTGACACATCATCTCCAGCAGGTTTATCTAAAGTCCATTCTTGAACACAGAATGCCACGCCCATCATTGGCTCGTCACATAATGGACCAGCTAGCGAAGCCAACTGAAACCCATTCACGAAACTACTTTCGTATTCAAAACGTGGATCTTCCTTAATTTCATCTTCATGATGGAGATATTTTGTTCTATAATCTTCAGTTTGATTGAGAAGCAAATTAGGACCACAATTCCTGGGCCCTACAGACCATATTTGTCCAACAATATCCTGCCATTCAGGGCTATGTTTTTCGCAAATAGTTTGGAGCTCGTCTTTAAAGGCTTGGATGAGTTTCAACATGCGGTCGGATAATTTATGTCTTGTGCCGTTTATTTGTAGTTCCTGTAATTTACTTTCTAATTTATCATTTTTATGAAGTCCTTGTAATGTTTTTATGTGTTGAGATATTGCTTTGAGTAAATCAGTTGATCTGTCTAGTAATGCTGTAATTTCACTTGGTATTGGTTTTGCTATTATAGTTATTTTACTTTGTTTGTTGTTTGTGTATACTGTTATAACTGGGTCTATATCTTTGTCTACTGTCTGATCAACAACATTCTGAGCGTCTATTTCTTCGTTCGCCATGTCTATTTTTGGTGGTTCTACTATTGTTTCTCTGAATGGAACTATTGGTTCGGATACTGTTATCGGGATTTTGGCGTAGTGATTTCTAGGAGAAATTAAGAATATTTATTAGTAGCAGTGGTTTAGGGTTTTTTGTTAAAAACTTTCAGTAGCAGTCCGGATTTCAAAATTATCCCCAGGTGATGGCAATAAGCTCATCACCTATTTATATAGGAGTTGATAACTGCATCGTGGAAATGTGGATTTATAACAATACTCTTCTGCCTCACCTTTCGGGGCGGCGCGGAGGCGTGATGCTATGTTATGTTTATTATTAAAGGAAACTTATATGCTTTGCAACTTTAGTGTATAACTAAAAAGCTACTTACTTCAAATCCTCTAGACATCTCTCCAAATGTATTTTACCAGCTGTAACTAAAACGTGTTCGCCCGTTTCTTGCAATAACACTTGCACGCATGAATCGGATTGGTTGAGCAGTTTCAAACCTATAAAATAAAATATGCTTTTTACTTATGTCGAAGACATTTTCTTTAATAATAGACAAGCATGCTTAAACAGCTTAATGCACTTAGATGAAGCGAAAGGGGTGTGACAGAATCGTAGCGAGTAGAAATAGATATTCTCCGTAATATGGGAAACAGGCGTGAGTTGCAGACAGCGGCGGATTTACACATTTGCCGCCAGGAGGCTATTCAAAATCAAAGTTAAACTTTTATTTGCTATCCACAATGGGATTCATAGATGGTAAGTATAATAATATATACATACATTTTTGCCGTCACTACTAACCACCTCTGCAATTAGTGTCAGTAGCTAGATTATTATTACAGCACATTCATTAGAGAAGATTACACAAGAAATAGTTTTTGGGTATATTTTTGAGCTAATAAAAGCTCAATCATGTACAACTTATAAGGGTGGTGGAATAAGCCAAAGAACAATGGCCAAATTTCTATAAGAGCTGGACTTGATTTTTATTTTTCATGTCCCAAAATTAAGTATAGTTAGATTGGTTTGTTTTTGTGTTGTAAACACCATCCCGTTTGAAAATCATATCTAAATAGCCACGATTTTTTATAATAACGTTAACAATACTTTTGAGGTTAGAATCAACAACTACCTTTTACAGGACTGCGGCGTAGCCTAAGCTTACTAAACTTTTAGTTTAGTTAGCGATAAGCGAGGAGGGTAATTAGCGATCTCTTTTCTATTTATTTCGATTTCTCTCAGAGAATTACCCAAAAAATAGGACATCTGTCAAAGCGTAAGCCCCATTGTCTTTCCATCAGATTTCTAGAATTTGATGTCAAAAAGGGCCGTCTGTCAAGCCGACTCGTGGAGTCTGGTCTGCTACGACGACATATTTTGACCGATGATTCAATGAAAATTACACCTATATTACTCTAACTTGCACAACGTGTAGTGTAGAAAACAAGGATGGCATAACATCACACTTGAAGTCTTTCTTGAAAGAGTTCAAGGCTTTTTTGTGGTTTGACCACTTCAATTCTGGTTGAAGAGAGTTAGTCATAACAACAAGTTTTATATTCTTTTGAGTGACAAGAATCAAATACATAATAAATCAGCATAGTAGTTGATTTGAGCCTATTTATTAATTGAATTGAATAACATTAAATCAACTATTCAGAAAAACGTGAATAATTATAGTGTTTGAATACCAAGTAATTTCATACGCGAAATTAATCGTCAATAGGTGCGTTCTGAAACTATTATTCTAAATAATTTCGAAAAAGTTACAAAAACAAAAATAAATAGTTTTTTTTGTGGCTACTAAAAGAGATGTTTCTTGTGTTTTTAAGACCTTATAAAGTAAGGGTAGTTTTCATATTTATGGTATATAGTGACGCCATCGTTTCGTCGTCTAGTACGATTTGACCATCCTTCTTTGCCGCCCCCTAAAATCTGCCGCCCTAGGCTCCAGCCTACTCAGCCTGCTGGTAAATCCGCCACTGGTTGCAGAGAAATAACTCTTATTTTTAGGAGCATAAGGTTTTTTTTGTATTTAAATATTTTTGGTTGGTTGATTAGGTTAATTCAATAGAAATCACCTTTTTACTACATATATGAATTAGGCAATACATTACCTTTGACTAACTGAGGTAGTTGTGACGGATATGTCGGTTCCAAAGCAACTCTTAATATTGGAACTACTGAGTATTGCATCTCACTAAATGCAGGACAAGCGATGGTACTGGATAACGTCGCTGTTCTTAACACATGGTCTTCTAAACCACCAATACCTGAAATATAAATAATAGATAGAATATATGTATCGTAAGTCTTGTTTAAATCGGTATTATTGGCGGTGGTCGAGAGATTGGTTTTTTCGCCATACTTCGCGAGTTCGATTCTCGCACGAAATTTGATCTACAATTAAAGACAAATCTTTTACAAGCATTAACGGATGCTTAGCGAACTCTAAAGTTATTATATTAAATAGAAAAAGAATACGGTCGCGAACAGGAAAAAAACAAAAATGTATCTTTAATTGTTAAGGTAATTGCATCTTTACGACATTGTTTTAACTGCAAAGTTAGTCGTGTCGGTTCGGTCACCTGTATAGGGACTGATAGATAGCAATGACGTCGCCAAAAGACGTGTTAAGATATGGATGAAGAATTCGCGGTGGTGAGCAGAGGTCGAGATGGCTTAGTTGTCAGAGCGCCTGGAGTATTTAAAAACTTAGGCGCAGGTTAGAATCCTGCTCGAGACCGTATTTTTTTTCTCATTTAATTTAAGAACTTTGATCTACAATTGACTGTTCTGGGTGTAGGTGTATGGTCCATGTTATAAATGTGTCTAAAAGCCCCATTTACACACTTGTCGTATTAAAACTGTGCACGTCTGAAGTTATACGTTAGAACGCTGCGCGGTACTCAATTTTACGATAAAATTAACAGGTCATATGCACCATCTGGTTGGAATGCAGTAACAGCGTGTTGTGTCACTCATTCCTTTACATTCCGTCAATACATTTCTCGCTCAGGGACTGAATACAGTCGGTGCCATAGATTTACGCAGTTATATTATGACAACTGTACGAGAAATTTCAAGTGTAGGGAACTCATGTGACAAAGTATACAATGCAAAATGGCCGCCAGGTTTTTGAATTCGACTGCTGATAAAACATACCACAATACAACAACAGTTTTAAAGCTGTTAGTATGTATCTGACGTCTAGCAATACGCCTCCAGAATGCATTACGAGTCCAAATAGTTTACTACTACACAATACGTAATCCTAGCGAGTCTTGTCGACTGACAAAGGCTGTAATCGAACACTTAATGCATTATGATGCAATATTTAATCGACGCAAGTATTTTATATGAATCTTTTTGTATTCAATTGTTTACCCCTTTTTATGACCAACTCATATTAATAAGGGGAAAGTATTATTACTACTTACCAATAATATTTCCCGCTATTGCTTCATCAATTATTTCTAACTCTCTCCCCATTAGAATATACAATGATTTAATCCTGAAAAAATGTTTTTTATTATTATTATATATAAGGTCCTAATTTATTAGGTAATTTCCTTTGAAATGGTTAATATGTAAGTCAAATACCTTCACTTAAGCTAAGAATTAAATGGATATAACATTTTTTTTGTAATTAACTTAGTACTAGCAAGACGAAAACTGCTCCTTGAACGGCGAACATTAAGAAAAAAATAAAATTGTCGTAAAAAATTAAATTATGGCTTAAATGAATTCTTACCACTTACACATTAACCCCTTAAAAGGAAATTACCTAATAAATTAGGACCTTATATACACTGTGTAAAACGAGACTTTATAGACATTTCTAGGTATTATGAATTTCTACAGTTACCAATGGAGTTCAACGAATAAGAAAATCAGATATTTTGGGAGATTTTAAGGACTATACACACCAGTACGAAACTGGTATAGTACTTATAATCGCCCAAAATATAAAATGTTCTTCTGATTATTTAAGATTGGTTTGGCCCTTGACCTTGATCTTGCCTGGTGGAAAACGATCTATTTGGAGGTTTTCGTGTTAAGTAGTATTTATTGATAAAAACAGATTCAAGTAAAACCTTAAGAAGAACTCTTAAGCCTGTAGTTATAGCAATATATTATACTTACTCTGCACAAGTTATATGCTCATCACTTTGCAAGTCCTTTAATTTCTTATTAGGATCTATTTGGTAGTCCTTACTAAGTACTTTGGAGGGATCATGTTTGGGGCCTAAAACATACACTTTATCGCCTTTCTTTATTTTTCCACTAAATATTCTAGCAAAAGCAATAAATACAGGCTGGTCTGTGTCTTCCTCAACTGCTTTTACTATTTCAGAGTCTTCTTTCTTCTCTTCTATAGGAGTACCTTCAATATTTGCATTGTTCTCTTTCATTTCACGCAGCTGTCTCGCTCTTTCCCGCCTTAAAGCCATTTCTTCAACCGTCAGAGCCTTAGGTTTGTTCTCAGGTAAAACACTCTTATCAACATTAAACATTTTCGATATAAAAATAATTATTGGTCTATCTTCGCTACTATCACAGGCTATAAAGTCTTCTTTAAGTTTCTGTGTTTCAGGGAAGAATGAATCAAAGTCACGTATTCTTGAGCACATTAGTTTTTCAACTTTTTCTGGTAGAATCTCTTTTGGGGAGGGAAGTTTTTCGCAAACCATGTTGAGTACTGTATTTGATAAAGGCAGCCACTGAACCATAAGTGATTGAAGTTGGACTCTGGAATCTGTGTGTCTTAAATCTCTTGTAGTTAATTTTATACCAAGCTTCTCACATATTAGTGGAACTTTTTCCTTTTCATTTCTCATAGCTATTGTTTCATATACATTCCACAGATTATCCAATATAACTTGAACGAAAAGAGGTTTCTTTGCCTTTTCCTGAGCTCCTTTCATGAAACGTTTTGTTTTCGTATTTAAATAGAAGTCACCCCAGAGTACTTTTCTCAATATTTCTTCTTTAACACCTGTAAATATATATTACACAGTTAATGTATACCTAGACGAAAAGTGCTATATTAAAAATATTTGTAGACACATTAAGGTAAGGTGACCTTATTATGTCTTATCTATCAATGACATTTTAAACTCAAATGCTTATATACCAAATTTTTCTTAATTTTATATTTCGATTTAAAGTCTGTCTTGAGTAATTGTTAGAACTACATTTGTATCTAATTTAAGACCTTTTCTACATGTGTATCACAAATAAAGAATTAGAATTCATCAAAAATTCATAATATTGAATTTTTTTATTGCATTTCTATGAGACAATATTTATGGATTGGTAAGAAAACATAGTAGTAAGTACTCTCAAATAATGTGTTTATTATGTAAACTATTCTAAACTTACCAAGTTTATCAGAGAACAATTTAGCAAAGGTATGAATAGTGAAACCCCATCCATCAGCAGCACTAGCAAACACCACATTTCCATGTTCAGGTGCGAAATATAGGTTGGAGTCATCAGCATCATCTAGAGCAGAAGTCCAGTCATAGAAGTTGTTATCTTCTTTGTTAAGCTGTTCTTTTGGTTGCTGGGAAAATATAATGGAAGAATTTGTGTATGAACTGACTGACTTAATAACAAGGTACTGTATATTAATCATTGTTTAACAGTTATTACTCACGCGCATTCTTTGGGATTGCCCGACTAGTTTCGAACTCAAACGGAGCCCTTATTCATGAGCTGAGCCCGCGGCAATATCGCAAGTCAAACTCACTTGAGTTAAACAATAATTATGTAATATGAATGTGTCTCACGAAAGTTATTATATAAAAAGGAGGTACTGTATAACATTTAAATACCTACAATTTGATGATTAATACATATTAATGATTATGCCCCATTTTGTCAAGCCAAACCATAGATTACTTACTAGTAACTATAACGAAACTGGCACTTTTTATAAACAAACACCAAATGACATAAATGCAATGCCATATCATGTACATATGTATATGTATATGTCATAGTGTGGATCACCAATCATCAATACAAATAAATGAAATTGAATTGTCTGTTTGTAATGTCCAAATATTTTTTTTTTAATTCATCATAAGTTCAATACTGTTATTTGCACGATATACTTATGCCTAAAAATCAGTTAAAAAAAATTTGTCTGCCTGTTTGTCCCAGCTAATCTTCGAAAAGGTTGGACTGATTCTGATAGGATTTTACTGGCAGGTAGCTGACTATAAAAGGAGTAACTTAGGCTAATTATTATATAATTATAGGCAGGTGAAACCGCAGGGCATGGCTAGTCTACAGTAAAGTTGACACTTCCTACAACAAAACACAAAAAACAATAGGCAAGTTTTGCCAGGTTTAATTTTCTTACCTGTTTCTCCATAGTTGATTCTTCATTCTCAAATACTTCAGTAGTAAATAGCTCTCCCATGACTGCATTAACTTGCTCCAATACTTGCATCAAGTGCACATAGGCATCCAATGGTGTCAGTTGCATTTCTAATATGAGCCTGTCAATCTTGTTGAGTACTAATACTGCACGGATGTTCTCTGAGTATGCTTGTTTAAGTACTAGTCTGGTTTGAGGACAAACTCCTTCAACAACATCAACCTGGAATGTGAGTGTGGTTTTACAGATATGGGTTAGGTTCTCCGTGAAATCCATATCATACACAATACAGCGGCTGATGTCTAGAATAGGTGAAACAGCCTTTTGAATGATCTATAGTTGCTATATTAAGTGTCCAACAATTTAAAAGTAAGTATGAGAAAAATATTGAGTAATTTATTTCAACCATAATATTATTTCATATAATCTTTATACTGACTTTCTATAATAACATAGGTTTTATTTTATCCATATATCTTTACCAAATACTGAGACATAAATAATAATTTTTCAAGGACATACCATAATTATTTTTTTGGTTTTACAAAGTTTTCTACAATCAATAAACAAACACTATATGCCAATCTAATTGAATACCAATAAATAAACAAATACTCACAACAACAATTGCCCCATCACAAAGTCTGACTGCAGTAGACACTTCACTGGAGAAATCAATATGACCCGGCGAGTCTATCAAGTTTACCAAGTATTCCTGCTGGTCCAGGCAGTGGTACAAGGATATGCTACTACTCTTCATGGTAATACCTCTCTCCTGCTCGTCAGGCCTACTGTCCATATAACGCAGCTTCCCTGACATTCTAGGCGATATTATACCATTGCTAGATATCAGAGAATCCGCCAAAGTAGTTTTCCCGTGGTCCACGTGCGCCACGATACAAATATTTCGAATATTTGTAGGTTTGTTTTGAAGTTCTAAAAGTTTAGATGAATCCACGAGCCGCATTTTGAAAGTTTTGATACTAGCTTCTGAAGTGGGCCTATAGAATTGTGTGAATCGACTTTACTGATAATGTTGAGTGAGAAAACTTGCAGATATTGCGAAAATTACTAGATAAATTGCACAACATGAGCTAAATTCTGTAACATCACAATATTGAAAATTGACAATAAGACACATGACATTGACATGACAGTAAAACTATGACACTGACATTTTAGTTCGTAAATTTTTTGTCGCCACTGGCATGTAATAGGGTATATGCATGTATTTTTTTTATATTTTTAATCGATTGTCTACGTTAGCACATTAACGTAAAAAAAATATCTCTTGAAAAATATCAATATTGACTCATAAATTATATAAATAAAACTGCCATTAATTTCGTGAAGTTTAAACGCTATCCATTTTGGCGCGCTTCTCCTATGACGTCAGTTTACATAACAACACACTTCTGACACTTCACCACAGAGTACATTATACTATAGGCTAGTCTCTCGTCTCTTCATTATAATCTGTTATTAATTTACTGTGTCACTGAAGCTGTAGTGACTGAACTGAAGGAAATTAAAATAAATGAAAGGCAACTACAATCTACATTCAGTTAGGATGAGAATGATAAGAGGGATGTGTGGTGTAACGCGGATGGATAGAATTTTATTAGAAATGAATACATAAGAGTGAATATATTCGCGTACTGTGGTATGAATAGTATCAATGCTATCAATAATAATTATCGCCACTAAAGTTTTCTGTATACTATCAATTGGTAACACTAGATTCATAAAATTGAAAATCATGACTTTTTGTGTTCAATACTAAACTCCATCGAAGACTCAGTAAAATTTCCACCGTTTTACTGGGGCAACCCGCGCAATAACTTACAATACTTCTGAAGGATGTAACTGAAGACGAGGCGGTATGGTCCAAGACCTTAGCCTGCCCGATAGGGCGAAAGAAAAAAAAAATTTGACGTTTGAGACATTTAGTAAGAGAAGGAAAAAAAGCGCGGGAAATTCGTAACGATAGGGCGCCGTTTTTTAAAACAAATTTTCAAATAATTATTTTATTTATTCTAAAGTTCATTTGCTTGCTCTTCTCAAGATGGGGAAGAAAGGGAATCCAAAGAAAAGAAAAAAAGAAGATAGTTCATCTTCTGCTCTACCATTGGTGTCCTCTGAAGATGACGGTGGAGCCTCAAGCTGTTCGGAGGAATCTGTCGCAGTAGTTGATAAGTATCGGGAATTCAGGATTCCTGACTACATTAGGTCATATCCTGAAAACGGAGGCAATTTTGAATATGTTGTATTTTTAGAAAGTATCGATTTACTCCCGATCGGTGATAGAGACATGATGTCCCTTTCAACCAGCATAAAAAAATACAATAAGGGCGTAAAACAATTATTACGCATGAATCGTTACAAAATTGGTGTTATTTTTGAACGCCCTGGTTTAGCCAATACAGCGTTAATGAATCGTAAATTTTTGGATAGTTATAAATTGAAAGCCAGTATTCCTGCAACAGCTACGGAAACTACAGGTGTTATTATGCATGTTCCAACTGACTTGAGCAACGAACACATTTATAACGCAATAACTAGCACAAAGAATATTATTTCTATCAGAAGATTTATGCGTCGCACTATTTCAGAAGGAGGGGGGGTGTCCTTTCAGCCTACGAAGACAGTGTCCATCACATTCTCGTGTGCAACAATACCCGATAGTGTAGACCTGAATAGCTGGCGATTTGAAGTACGTCCGTACATTCCGCCGGTGAAACAATGCCTGAAGTGTCTAAGGTATGGTCATATAGCCAAATTCTGTAAGAACTCCCAAAGATGTTCCATATGTACAAAGGACCATAATTATAAAGAATGTCAAATACCATCAACTGAGGCTACATGTTGTCACTGTCAAGGTAAGCATATAGCTATTTCGGCACAGTGCCCAGTCAAACAACAAAAAGTGGAAGAAAACAAAAACAAAATTAATAAAAAATCATATGTAGATTTATTCAATGAAAAGTCATTTCCATCTCTTTCAAAATCCAGTCCTGCTAAACAATTACAATCATTAATTGAAACAGAACCAATTTTAAATATTTTAATACAGACAATAGTAACATTAATTTCTCAAAATAAAAATAACGAAAAGAGTATTTCCACTCAAAGCATAAAAGATGTTCTATTATCAAAAATTCAGAATAATATAAATAAACCTTAATTTTATGGATCAGCTGAATATTGTACAGTGGAATGCTCAGAGCATCAATAGTAACAAACATGCTTTTTCGTATTTTTTACATGAGTATAATATACATGTAGCTTTATTGTGTGAGACTTGGCTCAAGCCTCACATGAGATTTAGTATTAAAGGATATAATATAGTAAGATTAGACTCAGGTAATACACACAATGGTGTAGCTATTTTAATACATAACCGTTTACAATTTAATAAAATAGATACTTTATATGATGATTCCATACAAAATATAGCGATTCGTTTAAAATATGGCAATAATAAAGAAATTTCATTAGTTAGTTTTTATAGTCCCGGAAATGCTTCATTTACTAAGTATCAGTTTGATAATTTAATTCGCAATATTCCTGGTCCTCTTTTGGTGGGTGGAGATTTCAATGCACATCATTCGGCTTGGGGATGTAACAGTGTGAACATCCGCGGCCGAGAGGTGCTTGAAATCATTAATGACTATAATTTGACTTTATTGAATGACGGAGAAATGACTACTGTAGGCTCTGATAGGTGGCAAAGAAATGCACTTGATTTAACTATAGTATCGCCTTCAATTTCATTGTCTTGTAACTGGTCTGTTCATGATGATCCTTTAGGTAGTTACCATTTACCTGTAATCACAAGGTTACTTATTAATAAAAATTATAATATCCCACATGATATGGAAACTTCAAATTTGCCAAAACATTTTAATTTTAACCTGGTTGACTGGGAAATATACAAGAAGAGTGTTGATAGTTTGTTAATGGACTTTAAAATTAATCACGATAACCCATTACAATCATATAATGAGTTGATAAAATTATTAAATTTAGCTGTTATTAAGTCATTACCATCAACTATAAGACCTGCTACATCTTTAGATACAACATCAGTAAATAATAATCGTAAAAAACGCATTCTATTACCATGGTGGAATTTAAATTGCACTAAAGCAGTAGAAGACTCTAGGAATGCCTATAAAGTATTCAAGCACAATCCCACATTGGAAAATTATATTGAGTTTAAAAAATTACAAGCTCTTAAAAAGTTAGTGTTAAAAAGAGAAAGATATTTAAGTTGGTTTTCTCTATGTGAATCATTTAATAGAACTACTCCATTATCTAGAGTTTGGCAAATTTCAAAGAGATTTAATAAAACATTTACACCTCCAAGTAATAATATTTCTCCTTGGGTATTTGATTTTCTTAAAAAATATACTCCAGATACAGTTGAGGGGCCATTTCAATCAATTCCTCATGAGGTAAAAACTTCAGGACATTATGAATATCTAATTTATCCATTTTCTCTTCAGGAATTAAAATCTGCAATATCTTCTAGACGTGATTCAGCTTTTGGCCTTGATGGAATACCTTATAAAATGTTGAAAAATGTAACAATTAGGGCACTTTCGGATATACTAAGCGTTTTTAATTTACTCTGGCAGGAAATGGTCATCCCAAATGAATGGAAAATAGATTGTCTTATCCCAGTACTTAAACCTAACAAAGTAAGACACAAAGCAGAATCATATAGGCCAGTAGCATTAACATCATGCATGGGAAAAACCTTTGAACAATTAATTAAACAAAGGCTAGAATTTTATATAGAAAGTAATAGTCTATTACCATCCAATCAATTTGGCTTTCGACGTGGTTTCTCCACTCGTGATAGCATTTCTCATTTGCAATTAGATATATACAATTCTAATAAAATGGGTAATCATTTTGTTGGTGTCTTCTTTGATGTAGTGGGTGCTTTCAATAACATCAATCTGCACATTTTATGTGGGGAACTTCGTGCCCTTGGAATTCCTGAAAAAATTATAATTTGGATCTTTAACTTTTTACATAGTAGAGAAGTATACGTGAAAGTGAATAAACGTTTAATAGGGCCACGTTTTTCATACAAAGGGGTATGTCAAGGTGGCATTCTCAGTCCATTGATTTATCTTCTTTATTTACACAGACTAAACATTGTACTTGGTCTTGAAGTGGCAAATTTGCAGTTTGCAGATGATTTGGTTATCTATACTTCAGGTTCAGATATAAGTTCTGTTGTAACTATTTTAAACACAGCTTTAACTCGGCTAAAGAACTATTTTCATTATCTAAACTTGGATATTAGTCCAGAAAAATCTAAAGTTATAGTGTTTGGAGAGTGTGAAACAGACCTACATATTTATTACAATAATAGTGTTCTTCCAATAGTGAATGAAGTAAAGTTTCTGGGTATAATTTTAACAAGCAACCTGTCATGGACTAAGTATGTTGATTATTTGTTAGGTAGAGCTAATAAAGCATTTAATTTTGTAAAGTCATTGTCAATTGCAGCTGATCCTAAAATTTTGCTTATGCTATATAAATCTTTAGTCCGTAGTCATTTTGAATATGGATTTTTATGCTTTGGGTCTGATCAGAGATTGGTTCACAAATTGGAGATTCTTCAAAATCATAATCTTAGATGTGTAACTGGTGCAATGAAGACAACTCCAATTAATTCACTTCAAATTGAGTGTAACACTCCTCCTATGAATATAAGATTTCAGTTTTTAAAATCCAAATACATTCTCAAGCTTTTATCTTTCGAAAATCATCCTTTATTAAAGAAAATATTATTTTATTATAGATTATACAGTCCCTCTAATTCCGTAAATGTCCCCTATATATTTCATGACTTTTGTAACCTAATCAGTATTGATGATCAATTTCAAATTGAGAAATGTAAAGGCAGATGGCCATGTTATTCTGGTAATTATATCAGCAAATTCTGGCCAATGGACATTCACATTAATCGTGACCTTCGGAGTAAAGAAGATGTCTATCAGTTAATTGCAGAGTTCCCTGGGTACAGGCATATATTTACCGATGGATCCAAAAACAATAGAAATGTTTCGCTAGCTATATACCTACCTCATCTTACTGTTGGACATGGAGTTCGGTTACCTGGAGCCATGTCTATATTTACAGCAGAATCTCTAGCCATTTTATCAGCTCTGCAGTACATAAATGAAAAGAATCTTGGGCACACAACTTGGCTTATAGCGACCGACTGCATGAGTGTTCTCATGTCCTTACAAAACCCGAAACTGGACGCTAATATCGGAAATATTTTATATGAGATTCGCACTTTATACGCTGATCTTTGTTCTAGAGGATTTACAATAAGTTTAATATGGACACCTTCCCACATAGGAGTAACAGGAAACGAAAACGCAGATTATCTTGCAAGAGTTATTGTTGACGTTGACATCTTAGAAACAAAAAATGTTGCCATACCAAGTTCTGATCTGCTCACTAAATTACACGAACAAAACACCTTTATTTGGCATGAGAACTGGCAAGAAACACTGAGAACTAAAGGAAATTGGTATGCGAAAATAAATCAAACCATTGGTTCTGCGCCCTGGTTCACCAGTTCTGTTCTTCCTAAGAGCAGAAAATTTTATATTACCTTAAATCGTCTTAGATTTGGACATGGAAGATTCAATGCACATTTATTCAGAATGAAAATTATAACATCGCCTGTTTGTACAAATTGTGACTTAGGAAGTGATCAGACCCTAGATCATATAATTTTTGAATGCCCTGCATATGGTTTACAAAGAATTCTTCTAACTGATAAATTATTAGAAATATATAAAATGCCAGCAAGCATCCCGCGCGACACTCAAGGTTTGCTGGAAAATTACACTACATATACAGCACTGTATAATTTTATTGACAGTACTGAATGGGCAATTTGACCGTTCGGGGGACTAATAGAAGGATATGACCCGGATATGACCTTACTTTACAACACGTTTATGACGAATACACGGATAAGACACCATATTATTATGATTTTGACTAACGAACACTGAAGAAGTGGCTGTGGCCTTATTAATTTTTGGACAAGAAAGATAAAACTGAAGACGTGGCTTCGGCCTTACTTACTTTAAACAAGAAGGATGTAACTGAAGACGAGGCTTTGGCCTTACTTTTATTCAAGAACACTGAAGACGAGGCGGTATGGTCCAAGACCTTAGCCTGCCCGATTAGGGCGAAGGGAAAAAAAAAAAAAAAAAAAAAACATTTAGTAAGATTTGTAGGTTAGGACAAGTTCTGAAAATATAAATACCTACAATAATTTATATACAATAGTGAATAAAAAGTGTAGAATATGGCATTAAATCGATTGTTTGCTAGTTTAGCTATAAGTCCAAATTTAATCACACGGAGATCTATTCACGTAGCTACTGTAAATTTTGGTAGCAAGCCTAATATTGAGAAACCTAAGCCTGGCTTCGGAAAGAGTTTTAGACGAATAGTGCATTTTCCTAAAGAATATACTGTTAAGCCTTTGGAAGTTACAAACCTCGCTGGTAGAGATCCTGTATCCGGTAAGAATGACTCTAATTTATATTTAAAGACATATTTTTATACTTAGTAATTTTGTTATATACGCGATCTTTGCAGTGCTGTTACTTTTTGAGGTATAGGGTTACGTAAAATGGATATTATAATATTGAAATTAACTATTAATTTTCATGAACAGGTCGAGTGATTGCAAAAGGTATTGGTGGTGGTATTAAGCACAAGTATCATTGGATAGATTGGTATAGAGATGGTCCAACTGAGGGGCCACCACAAGAAGAAAAAGTTATTCAGGTCAGTTGTCATCGAAAATAAGTTTAAATTAATTTGAGAAGCCATGTTTATCATCATCATTTAAATAAAAATTAATCGCCATAATGTTACACGCATAACTTCCGAACGACTGCACCAAATTGGATAATTAATAATTTTTTTCGTGTTCATTCGTTATTGTCATGACAAGGTTTGTATAAAAGAAAAAAAAAATATATATAAACAATAAAATATTGCGGTACGTAGTTCGCTGGGTCAGCTAGTTTAGTATAAAAATGTGTTGTTTGCATTATACAAAATTCAATAACAAGAAACTATGATTAATTAAATACTATAGTTATTTTATTTAAAGTGACTATCAAGGTGAAGGAATCCCTACAAATTGAATCTTATGTCTAAGGCAAAAGTCACATTATCCACCTTTGTGAGATAGAAAGTCATACATTTTAAATATTATTGTAGTGTCATAATGCGACTATCTGACATAACTTAAACCCTGTCAGTATTTAATTGGAATCAGTTTTAATATTATTCATATCACAAACTTCTTCCAAACTGTGTTGAGCTCAGCTTTAATAATTTTCATAATAACAAAAAAATGTAACCAACAGGTAATGGAAGATGGTTGCAGAACAGCAAATATAGCTTTGGTTGCTGTCGGTGACAAAGTCAAATATATTTTAGCCACAGAAAACATGAAAGCTGGAGATATAATTAAAAGTTCTCGTGAATTACCCAGAATACCAGGTAAATCTTGATTTATTGAAACATATTAGCAGCATGCTGGTGGTGTTTATTTTAAGATTACTCATAAAAACATATACTTTTTTATTTCCAAAAGTGGAAATATTCATTTTGTGTCAAACTGCTGTCAACTAAAACCACAGTGCGGTACTAAAATGTTTCATGATTTTTTATACATATGCTTGAGTTTGAGTCTTTTTTATATGGAGAAATACCTTCACATACCGCTCACTCGGGACAGAGAGGTTATGTGGGACTCGAACCCACTAAAACTCCACAGTGTACCTCCTCAGCTGCTTGAGGGCGGGGCGCAGGAACGCTCGCACACGACCGCGCAGCCGTCGTTGCCAGACTCCCTCTCCCTCTCTGACGGAGTTTGGTATTGCACCCCCTGCCACGACACACCAAACGCATGGCATGCCGCAACCACCTCGGAGACCATGTGCAATGGGTGCCAGACGACCCCGTGTCCGGACATCCAAGGTCCCATGCGACGGGTCAGGTCTGTGGCCCCGCCGCCTGCCACTACGGCCGCAGAGGATAGGGAGAGCGGCGCCTATACGACACCGTAGCCCAACTCTGTTGCGACACCCCCCATAAGGCCCGCAACCTACGCCGCTCCAACATGGGCTTAGAGGAAAAGCCCAAAGGAGCGGCCCTCCTCGGGTTCCTCTAGCTTCACCGTGGGTGACCAAGCGACGTCTACTAGAGCCCCCCCCCACCACGAACTCCTGGGGGGTTGAGCTTGAGTCCTGAGCATAGTGTAGAACTGACCATAAACCATATCAACTGCTAGTAGATTTAGAAAAATATATATTCTTCTTATGTATTTTATTTCTAGTCAGAGCAAATGAGGGTGATGCATATGTACTAGGAGCCCTGCCAACTGGTACCATTGTACACTGTATTGAAAAAGAGCCAGGTAAGAAATACCAATATGTTTATTTATTTATGTTCAATATCCACACCATACTAACAGGTTCTTTAGACACAATGCAATAACATTTTCATAAGTTACATCATTACATTTATCATATTATTTATATTTTATCTGTCATCAAAATCATCATGAGTCACATAAAACACATGTGTCTCTCTTAAAAGGTTAAAAACAAACTATGTAAATAAAAATATGTTTTCTCTAAAATGATATGAATTGAGCAAGTTTATAGATTTGAAAAAAAAATAGTATCGCTAATCCGCACAATGGACTAACATAATGATCAATGCCCATACATTCTCTGTACAAGAAGAGCCAATGTCTCTTACTCTGCAGTAAAACAGTTATGGACTGATAAGTGATTGTTGTAATTACTTTTACAGGTCAGGGCGGTCTGTACATACATGCAGCAGGAACATTTGGAACCATTTTGAGGAGGCAAGATGACCGCATCGTTGTACAAATGCCATCTAAGAGAATGTTCAGTTTCGATCAGCACTGTATGGCAGTTGTAGGTATGTATCAGAATCTCAATTTCTTTATGTAATAAATACCTTTGAACTCTTGTAATTTCAAAGTAATGCTGTATCTCAAATTCTTTTTCTGATACACCTTAAAATCTTCCAGTTTACAATATCAACCCTTACGTTCTTGAAAATGCTAAGCTATTAAATTACTACACTATATCCAAATAGAGTGAACACTAAAAATAAAAATGTATTACTAGCAAAAATATATTTCTTCGGGTTTTCAGGTCGTCTCTCGAACATAGACCATGGGAGCACACCAATAGGTTCCCCTCAGCGTAACAGGTGGCTTGGCAACAGGCCCCGGTCTGGTCTTTGGCAGAGGAAGACTGGTCGGCATGGAAGGAAGATAAAACCTCCAAAACCAGTGAAAGAAATCTCTGCTTCCATGAAAAAAGCCCTGCCAACCATCAAATTGACAATGCACTATTAATTATATTGTAGAAATAAAGATTATGTTAGATGTTTTTGATATTTATTTATTTTATTTGATACATTTATCTACAGACAAGTAATATCACAACACGTATAGCTGCATTTTTGTGCTACTCTAAGTCCAACCATAAAAAATATATATTAATGCATGTTCACTGATTTTCATGCACAGTATAATAAAACAACTTTTTAACCGGATTAATCGCGTGTATTATTGGTTTTTTGTTTGCAGCGTTCGTGGTCCTCCTGCGACCACGAACGCTGCAAAGTGTTCGAAACGTCAGGAAAAACAAAAAACCAATAATACACGCGATTAATCCGGTTAAAAAGTTGTTTTCTTATAATGTGTAGTGATCGCACAAACCTAAGATATTTTCATGCATAGGTTTATTACTTACAATAATATTATTAATGCATAAGAAAAGCCAGGCTTCAAAATGCTAGAAGTAGAAAAATAATTCACTCTTCATCTTCGTCAGAAAAAGTCAATATCTGAAAAAAAAAAGAGCGTAGATTACCTTTATAAAAGTATTCATCACAGAGGAATTACAAAAGTATTATATTTATATAAAGCTCGGAAGAAGGACTGTATATCCTTTATCTAAAGGTTCAAAGTACAAATCAAACTTACATCAGTCATCTCTGCCGCCAAATGCAGTTCATGAAGGCCAGTCACCTCTTCCAAATAGTTGCCACTGTTAAATACTTGTAGCAGAAACTCCAAATCCTCTTCCTTGTACTTATTTATCACAACGTCAGAGCATGCTATGCATTGTTTGAACTTTGCGCAGGTTGGTGCTACTGTCTGGTATGAATGAAGAAAGCCTCGTATTGAATGAGGTATGGGACCAAGCACTCCTTGGAACTCTGGTGGGATGTCCTCTGTGTCGCTGTTTAGATTGTAAACTGCTGGTGCGCGAACCCTAAAACCGTAATATGAATAAAGTCATCTTGGCTTTAAAAAAATATTTAGGTACACAGTGTCGGCCCCGGGGGTAGAGCCAGAGGTTAAGTCTCTCAGAAAATAATTTCGATATATTTACGAGCCTCTTCAGGAAGAACCTCGTAACCGCCAAAACAGGCAAAAGCATATTTAAACCGTAACTCCTACTACCTATTTTTTGACCGCTGGTTTGGTTACAATGTTCCTCCTGAAGACTCGATGAGTTGATTCTTGGAAAACTTGGATATAATTAAAACTACTGTTCAAAAATAAAATTTAAAAACAGTATGGATAGATAGTGTTGTCTGGTATGCCAACTTTCGGGACAGGAGGGTAAAAATTGCGGGATTTAGTTTTTAAAATCGGGACAGCAAAAAAGCGGGTTCGAACTATTTAACCAATTTAAAATTATTTTCTTTATAATTAGAGATTGCTTCAAAATCGGGACACTGGGCGTCTCGATCAAGGGTTAATCGGGACGCGTCCACAGACACTCGAAAATCGAAACACCTGGCAACACTAACTATATATATTAAGGACTTTTCATTAAGTTATATAGCATCAGTCGTGTATTTTTGGTCAGACTTGGCACAAAACAGGAAAGAATGGCGAACTTTGATGTCGGAGGCCAAGATCCACTTCGGGTCATTAAGCCAGCGAAGTAAGTAAGTCCCGTATTCTGCGAAGGGTTCGCGGGACAAGGGGGTCGAATAAAGTACTATTAGGTATTTACCTCAATGGATGTTGTAATAACCCGACTAGTATCTCAACAGCCAAAGCCCCCGCAATCGCTGCTACGCCTGGCCGCGTTACTGTACACTGTTGATCTAATGTGCGATCTTTTAGTGACTGAAATAATAATAAGAGAATTACAAAAAAACTATTGCCAATAAAATAATTAGAAAGTCACAAATACCAATTAAATAAACTGTTAAATTCTGTATGACTACAAATTATACCTGTCTATATCACTTGTATGTCTATATGGAACAAGATGAGAAGAGATATTTTAGTATCAAGCATTTTTATCACAACTACGATTCAAGTCATCGCGAGGTCTCTTCGAAAGTGTATTTTATTTAGGAATTAAATTAAGCAAATTTAACACTGACACTTCATATCACCTCATACTGGTTAAACCTAATGGATATTGATGAATGAAACAACTCTAAATACACCGTATGTATCACAATATAATGTTTATTTTCCAATGTTTTATTGTAAGGCGAGGTGGTGCGGTCGTCGGATGTTTCATAAAAGAAGTCGGCAGACGCAAGTTTAAAAAAAATACTACTACATAGATACTCACATTGCCTGGAGCAGTGACGTCATTACAGAAATAACACCCAAGGCTTCCACCAGGGATCCACGAAGTATTGACCGAAGTTGTTCCTTCCATCTCCGAGCCACCAATACCGTGCCGCATAACTAAGTAACTATCAAAACCTAAAGCTGCGTTGATCACTATCTGGTAAAAGAAGGTAACAATGTTTTAATGTATAGTTATGGTGGTGACCTAGATTTTGATCCAATATGTTTTTTTTATGACAGATTCGTTTTCTTTATTTTGCAATAAACATTTTAAAACACCTAAATCACTACATTAATTCTTCAATGGAGCTGTATTTTAGACCCAATTTTTTTTTATTTAATTTCATAGAGTCCAGCTTAGATTGCAGGTACTTATGAACTTAAAGCTAGCTGTGTGGTTCCAAAAGTCTTATCTTATGGAGAGTAAGAAACTCATAGACATCTGCTTCAGAATTTCACCATTTACTGCTGGATGCCTTCTGTGCTCTCTCGTAGAATAAAAGTAAAATAATGCTTGTCTGATCACACACTAAACTATGTAATAGATAAGTCCACTGAAAATTTTGGTAATAAAGTGTTCAAAAAATTACTTTTCCATATTGAGCAGCTATGAGCGTAGGTAGCCATCGCGCTTCCCTGGTGTCCAATAACAGGAATATGACGTCATGCTCAGCTATAGCCTCTGTGATCAGCTTTATGTTGGACATTGTTTCCTTCTTCAGTGATTCGCCCACTGGGTGTCCTGGCATCGGAATGTGAGCTACTATACCTTTGCTTACCTATGGGTTTATGGGAAATGTAATGTTAACATTTTTACTGGAAATACAAGGTTAAGGACATAAATATGGAAAAAAAAACTTATAATTAAATATAGCTATAAGAATTATGTCTAGAGTTCGCAAGCGCAGCTGAGCGTCAGGTCATATTGTAGTAACAGTTCCTAAGTTTGGAATTGAGCCCACCACTTAGTACATGAGAATTAATGAATGGGAATTAACGGTATTCATGAAATGTAGCTATACAACAGTACACCTGCCCTTCGGAGAATACAGGCGTGATGCTATATTATGTTACTATACTATATATGTACTTCTTAATAACTCCTTGATTCACGGCCACGCTTTACCCTCTAGGCCCTAGAAGAGACATCTATATATATAAAAATTAATCCTATTTCCCTTGGTCACACTATAACTTGAGAACGACTGCACCAACAAATTGTATAATTCTTTTTTTTTGTTGTGTTCGTCACAAGTTTTTTTTTTTAAATCGTACGGAAAAGTTTTTAACAGGGCGGGTGCAACCGCAGGCACAACTAGCTTTTTATAAAAATATAACTTACAACTGTAGGCAAAATATTTTTCAGGCTGTCTGCCGCCGCCTCAGCCTTCAACAGGCCTCCATTGAGGCAGTCTTGAAAATTAAATAACACCTGTCTCGTCGGATTGGAGTAGGACACGTTGCCACTATCTAAAAACGTTATATGACGAAAACCCCATGCCTGGAAAATAACATTGATTTAAGGTATTGCCCCCAAGTAGTCATTTATAAATGCGAAAAGCTTGTATCTTTTTTACTCATCCAAGCGTACAAGCTCATTAACGACATAACAGACTGGTTTGTAACATGGTGTAGTGGTTAAATCCACTTTTTATTTAAAAAGAAATTTAAAGCAGGTGACCGATACCGGCCGGTAGATGCAAAGTTGGTCGTGTCGGTTCGGTCACCTGTATAGGTACTGAATTGATTGCAATGACGTCGCCATAAGACGTGTTAAAATATGGAAGAAGAATTCGCGGTGGTGAGCAGAGGTCGAGATGGCTTAGTGGTCAGAGCGCCTGGAGTATTTATCCGGGAGGCGCAGGTTCGAATCCTGTTCGCAACCATATTCTTTTTCCATTTAATATTGTAACTTTAATTTGCGTATGTATTGGTACAAGGGATAAATTTCCGCCATTCCGAACTTGCGAGTGTTTTGCGTCAAGGGTGGTAATAGATTTATTTGATCCACCAGTGTTTGCGACACTTGATGAATTCTGTATAACACTTATACACAATTACCAATAAATCCCGAGCGACGTGACAGCCCAGAGTGCCAGCACCCAACAGCAAACATTTGGTTTTCTTCATCACATCCACATCTAAATCCGGCACTAGGCGCCATTTCATTAATTTTATATTTAAATCTGATGATGTGTCTGCCAATCTACAATTTGTAAAAGAAATGTAAGGTGAGGTGACATTAGCACAACATGCATTCTATGAGAAACTGCTGTGAAATTTTGAATTACCACAAATTTTTCTTTTGTTTCGTATATCAAAATTTCTTAAAATAAATATAATACATACATCACAGGATCCAAAGTGGCAGACATGTTGGCAAGTTTTGGTCCAAAGTTGCCTTTGTCATTCCTTTCCCATCCAACCCAACCTGCATCCTCGACTGCCTTGACATCCTAAAATATTTTAATTATATAAATGAAAGCACAAATTCAAAAAGTCTTGAAAATGAATTAAACAGTTTAAACAGCTGTTGAATGGCTAATTATTATGCATGCTATAATATTAATGAGAGGACATTGAAAAAAAATATCAAACCTGCCTTTGGCACTGTCACTGCAAAAAATTTACTATTCTCAATACCTCCAGTAGGATTGCATCTTAGACCTATAACTTTAATATCAGATCCAATTAAACTTGGACAGTGGTCCAACAAAACAGCTAAAAACAGCCTTAATGGCCATCCAGGATTGGCTCCGTCACTTGGATCATTAAAAACAAAATATGTATTAATTATGTTTATCTCCTTTTTGATATCTTCATTTAACTCTAATATGTCTGCTAATGTTATTACATTGATGGAATCATTGCATTTAGTGACAGCAAAGAAACATTTTTGTTCCAAGGCTAAAGTTTTAAAGCTCTGTGCAATATGATCCAGTTCTTTAGCGTTGAAATGTGTAGATATGCTAGTACTCTTTTCTTTTACATATACTGTAGGTTGGCTTGGTGCAGGAAACGCAAACCAGTAATAGTAATGGAATTTTTTGAGATCCTGAAAATAAAATTTAATATATCTATCATAATTATTGGGTCTAATGTATTAATTAAAAAACCACTTATAGAAAATACATTTCATGAGTATTGCTTGCTTGGTTTATCCGTCAAGTACAAGAATAAGGGATCATCCATAAAGTACGTCACACATTACGGAGGGGAGGGGGTCGACGAAGTGTGACATTATGTGACAAGGGGTGGGAGGGGTCCTAAGTTTCGTGACGTCACATTTCAAAATCTAATACATCTAAGTTTGATTTGATGTTGATTATATTAAAAAATATTTTTAATGGAAATAATACTAATTTCAAACACAAACACAATTTTTTTTTTCAAATAGGCCCTATTACAGGCACTTAAGAAAAGTCAAAGCTAGGTGCACGGTTCCAAGAAGTTGGTCTTATAGAGAAGAGACGGCAAGAAACTCATAGACACTCTTTTAAAATTATGTGTTCTTTACAATTAAAATTTATTAATGTGAGAATAATGCAGGTTAATGTTGAAGAAAAGGCAGAATTTTAATTAAATAGAAAGCCAAAATTATAACCAGAGCTATTACGAGCTGACCAGTCCCAACAGACAGCACCCGTTCACGAGTATGATGTGCGCATCAGCATCGCTAAACTCAACCATTTTGAAGGGACTCAACGACCCAATACACAACGTCACCATCAGCAAGACATTTTAGTGAGCATGACAAACTCATAATACCCGGTCATAGGCTGTTATATGAGAGTACTTGTTAAATGTAAAGATTAACGTCTACGTAATGCTCACATTTTACAGAACAGTAGTGAAGCTATAAGACATAATACAATATTTATTAAGAAAATTACATTAAGTAACTGTTATAAAAAAGAAACAGTTAAGTCAAATAACAATACAGCACACCAAATTTTTCGCTAATTTATACTAGTAGCAGAAGGTACTAGATTAGAATAATTGTCATGTGATTATGTAAGATTTACATAAATATCAAGAAGAAAATTAAATATATATAGGTATATAATATATATATATCTAGTTGTCAAAATAAGGTATAATAAAAACAGTAATTACAAAAGTAATTTGTACAGGTTACATCCATTCATGCAATAAATTAGATAGTGCCAGTGGGTCGCTGTGTGCAGGAGGGGATCGTGCGCCAAACATCCCTATCTTCAATGTAGTGTCTGTTACTATTTAGATAGTAGCGCTTTAGATATTAAAATGCGTTTGATTACTACCTGAAACTTATCATCTGGAAGATCTGTAATATTAGATGGGATCTTATTGTAGAACCGAATACTGTTACCCATGAATGATTTGCTGGTCTTTCTAAGCCTAAAACCGGGGACTATAAGCTTGTGCTTATTATGAGTGTTTGTCACTCTTCTTATTATAATCGGCAATATTTTTGTGAATGTACATGATATTACTGAATATGTACATCGATGGCAAAGTAAGTATATTTATTTCCTTAAACAATTCATGTAGTGACTCACGACAGCCAAGATTATAAATAGCTCAGACTGCTCTTTTTTGTAATATAAAGATAGTCTCAACGTCAGCAGCCGAACCCCACAGTAAGATGCCATAGGACATAATACTGTGGAAGTAAGCAAAATAAACTAGTCTAGCTGTTGCTACATCTGTCATCTGTCTTATTTTCCTAACAGCGAAAGCAGCAGAGCTGAGTTTGCCTGCAAGTGCCTCTATATGAGAACCCCATTGCAGTTTAGAGTCTACTGAAACGCCCAAGAAAACAGTTGAGGGAACCAAATCTAACTCTCTATCATCAAGTTTTATATTTGAATTTATATGGGGTACGCTGGAGAACCTAATACATTTGGTCTTATTCGAGTTAAGAAGAAGGTTATTAGCAGAGAACCATTTAGATACTTTATTAAGTGTATTGTTGAGTTCTATCTGATCCCTATCCTTTCTATTTACTTTGAATATAAGGGATGTATCATCAGCAAAGAGAACCATATTTGTCATGTTATCCTTGATAAGGTAGGGAAGATCATTAATATAAACTAGGAACAAAAATGGGCCCAGAATTGATCCTTGAGGCACCCCCATTTTGACAATTGCACCCATTGAAGTTACATTATCAATAGCCACCCTTTGATTCCGATTCAACAAGTATGAACTTAAAAAATCCATTGATCTGCCTCGAATTCCATAGTAATTTAATTTCATAATGAGCGTTTGGTGATCCACGCAGTCAAAACCTTTGAAAGGTCACAAAACACTCCTATAGCATCTTGTGCCTCCTCCCAAGCCCCCAGCACTGCTTGGATCACAGTGGAACCGGCATCCACTGTCGATCGTCCCCTAGTTTCAGACCTGATGTTTTAATTTAATAATTTCTAGGTGTAAAATTGCAAAATATGTGACGTCACAAGTGTGATCAACTGTGACAAGGACGGGGGAGGGGACAAAAAATCACGAAATTAGTGTGACGTATGTTATGGATGACCCCTAAGATTCATTTATATAATTCTGAGATCCCATCTCATTGGTTTAGGCATTATCCACCTAAATTTACAGTACAGTTAGGTATACAGATACATGAACTAACTTACAGCAAATGACAATAAGATGAAATTTAATAGAACACTAGGTTTTGTAATCCATATCTTTTCCTTTAGACTTGCCCATAGAGTCTTCCCAATAGAGTTCAATAAAGCAGCTTTATCAATATTTTTGAATTCTTCAATAGTGTTTTTATTCATTACTGTCCCACTGACATTAGCATATAACTGTTCAGCTTCAGGTGCTCTAAAACAATATTATAAATTTATATTTTTGTGCGAAAGTAAATTTTTATTGGGGATTCAAACCTGCATTATTTTTAGATTGTAATATTCTTTAATGCATGTATTCTTTAATAAACTTTGCCTGGGATTTATAGTCCCATATCCAAGACCTAAATTAAAAGTCATCCTACTTGTGCCACTCATTTATTGTTGAAATATTCTTTTTAAATACTTATTACAATTTTAAATACTTTTTCAGGCTTAAATATAATATTAGTATTGGAATTGAATGTATTGTGTTTTTTAAATTGAAAATAAAATCTATTCCATTCGGTTCATTAAATATTTTTACACACTGGGCAGCTGAAAATAATAATAATGAAGCTAAACTAGTAAAACAACTATAAGTACTTGTCTGACTGTAACCGGTTATATACTGAATCAATACATACTTGTTGAACGACGTGCCATCAACTTCGAAAACCGCTCCTATATCACTACGGTAAGAAAAACGCCCGCAAATCTGCTTTGTAGTCTCGTTCAATTTATCTACATCGATTTTCATCTCCGTCAGAGTATGCCAGAAGGATGGATGCACGAACGACATAAACGGTACATATTGAATTATTTCCTCTTTATTTTCTAATAGCGACATGATTTAATGATAGTTCTTAATCAATAAAATTTAAAACATAGGCTCAGGTAAGTGTCGTTACTTGCAAAGTTGCAAACAATACGAAAACTATTACAATTTTACAAAACACTGAGTGATGTAAATAATCGTTTTTTTTTTTTAATAATCAGTTATAATCGATTGTGAACATTTTAATCGTTGTACAGGAATTTTATTCGTATAAAAATACCTGTTATATAATTTATATTTACCTGCACAGTTTACTAAACATGTGATTAATATTTTTGGTGTTTAACTAATCTATCTCATAACGTATTATTTAAACCGCCAGTAGGTCTCTGACATGACTGCGGTATGCAATCGATAACATCTCTCGGATGTGCTGGTTTCCTCACGATGTTTTCTTTACAGATATATGTTAGTTTAGTTAAGCAAAATGGATTCAACCCTCAAAAATCGTTTTTGAACTTTTGTCGTATATGGTATCTACACATCAACTGTAGATTATGTAAAAAAAAAACAAATCTTCTAACAACTTTGTTGTAACCTTTGTTGTATTTACCATCGTTTAGACCAATTTAAAATAGGTTATTCATAATTTCAATAATAATTATTAAACGATTCATATTTATTACTCGTACTAGATTATAAAAAAAAACGATTATCAACATCTCTACAAAACAGGCACAGCGGCACAGGGAGATTTCTGTCAATAGTGTCAATGTCAATAATGTGAGTGTCATAAAAGCATGGTCAACATCACTCAGTGAGAACTCAGGGTGTACAATCTTCGAACAAGTGAGTAGGAAACTGGACAATTATAAATCGTCAAAATAAAGTAGCTCATTTAAATATCCCATTGTCGTTTGGCAATCATTCTTTTGCAATTTGGTAGGGTTATATCAATATTTTTTTGCTTTCGTAAATCAATAGATGGCGCTTAATGCTATTTTGCAACAGATATCTCAAATATGTAAAGAAGTATTTTGTAAAAGTGAACTTGTATTTATTAAATATCGGGAATATTCTGGTTGGAACTGGTTTTGCAGTCCCAGTTACTCATTCATAAAATGCACATCCGAATTACAAGACATTTATGATGACATATTAAAAACAAATATATCATTAATTAATTTAAAACAATTTATAAAAGTAATAATATTTGTACATATTAGTTTCATATTACTTCCTGCATTGCCAAATCCATAAAGAAAACTTGATAGATTTAAGATTAATTTGTCATCCCGATTTTCTATTCGCCACTATTGCAAAATTTAAATAAAATATTATGCGGAAAGAAGGACAGTGATGATGGTAAGGACAGCAATCAATTGAAGACAAAAAAATGTATTATGTGATTAAGATAAATCTTTGAAAAGCATTAATTTCATTTCATTATATTCTTCCAAATTATTTATAACATATGAGTAATAAAAAAATGAACAGAACAATATATTAGAATCGGTTGAATCACGATTTTATAATATAAATCTTTGTTGTTTGAACCCTAAGTAGATATATTTAACTACCATATCAATGCACCCGTTTTTATAAAAACATATGTATATGCATGTCGGGGTCCTATCGTTTACAGCAATAAAAGAGCGGACTGTATAAATATAGAGTTGTTATAATAAAAAACAAAGATAGATCAAACGGCCCGATTGTCCTACGTGACCGCGGCGGAAATCGTCGTAGAGAGAAGTTGCGCGCCAAAACGGGGAAAAGAGCCGCAGCGTCGCTTCGCACCCCCGCGTACCCTTCAGGCTGCGGGGGTAGTCAGCGTGGCCCGCGTTGTTCCGCGCCGTGGCATGATCCGAGCGTAGACAATGCAGTAGTGCATTCGTAAAACTATAGATGGCGTCTGTGTGCCCTGTTTCCTAAATTGAAAGCGAGAGAGGTCTCTATTTCCTATATTATAAAGTACTCTGTGGTGAGAACTGTCAGTATCAGAGGCGTTAATGTTCCGTTCCAACAAGCACGCGTAAATTTATTTATGACTAGCTGTACCCGTGGCCTTGCTCACGTCAAAGTAATCTTGACGCCAAACTAAGATTTCAATTAATCATACATACAAACTCAAACCTGATTCCCATTGAGGTAGGCAGAAACTATAGATTTTATCTTACATTTATGAAGAATGCATGCTCGATGGCTTAGTTTATTAAACTGCCTTTTTTGAGAAGGTCAGGTACGTTGGTTGATGTCAGACCCTCCACCCCTTCCTTTTTTGGTAATAATTTTTGCATTATTCTATTATTGTCTATCCTTTTTGACGCCACCCTCATACAGACAGCCGTGACTTTTCAGATACTTGACAGCTACCCAAGGGCAGTAGCAATCCAAACTCATACAGATAAATCTTCTAAAAGCATTAATGCATGCATAGCGAACTTTTAAGTTATAAATTTTAGTGGAAAAAAGTATACGGTCGTGAGCAGGATTAGAACCTGCGGCTCCCGGATAAATGCTCCAGGCGCTCTGACCACTATGCCATCTCGACCTCTGCTCACTACTGCGAATTCTTATTCCACATTTTAATATGTCTTTTGATGTCGTCATCGCTATCTATTCAGTCCCTATATAGGTGACCGAACCAACACGACTAACGTTGCAGTTAATACAATGTCGTACAGATTTTATGCGAATTCGTGGTTTACTACCGCAGAAGTCAGCTGAAAGCTAGATGCGACATAGATGATCTTACGTTATTTTCTGTTTCCCAATAGTATTACCAAAATTTGATAAGCCGCTGTTACCGATACATTCAGTCGGGAGTACTCCCGACTGAATGTTCCCGAATGACTGTACCGACGGCCTATCTCTATGGAGTGCACTTCCTCTTTCTTCACTCACGTATTCCGGTGGGACGGCAATCCGACACGTCCGGAGTGAGATCAGGCGGCATGACAATATGTGTTGGCCAAAATGATAATGTCATAAATTCACGTCTCTGGCCTAGGCTTCAGGTAGGCAGACACTATAGAACGCCACCTGCTAAGATCCTTACATACTCTTTTTGCTTCTATCACGTTCATAGGTCTGTTCACACACGCGTGCAGGTTGTGAGCACTACTTTTTTGACCTTTTAGTGAGTTTCAGTGAGTCAGTTTATATCCATTTAGGGATACAATATTAAATGGAAAAAGAATACGGTCGCGAACAGGATTAGAACCTGCGCCTCCCGGATAGATACTCCAGGCGCTCTGACCACTAAGCCATCTCGACCTCAGAGGTTCGAATCCTGTTCGCGACCGTATTTTTTTCTATTTAATATTGTAACTTTAGAGTGCGCTAAGCATGCGTTAATGCTTTTTCAAAGACATATCTTGGATCCATTTAGGGATCTTAGAATTTCCACTTACACCTGCCTCGTCTTTTCAACATAACTCTAAGCATACTATTTTCAGTTCCTGTCACTGCATCTTCATTTAAAAATGAAAATATTAATGGTCATCAATCTTGTGCAGTGTAAAGAGAATCTTAGAAAAACTGACTTATTAGTCTAGTAGTTGCAAGTGAGTATAAGCGTCGGTAAGTCTTGGGTTTGATCACCAGGTCGAAAAAAGTGTTGTTGAGTTCCATAATGGGGTTTTCAGTAGAGCTTGGGTCTGGCTTGTTGTTTATTTTTCCAACATGTAATACCCGATCTATAAAACGAATGCCCAAGATGCAGGTACTGATAGTCTGTTCCAATCTCCGCTTAGTAAACATTAGTTGAGGTTAAGCAATGTTTTACACGGTATTTTATTGGATAGGGTAATGATGACGCTAAATGCAGCATTTTCATTAAACCCTTTCGTGTATCAGATGGCCCATTAATTTTTCAGTCCCATTTGTTGATAATAGACATCGATCGACTTCAACTTTTGAAGGTTCTAGAACATCGTAAAAGAGAAATTTTTAATGCCAAGTATAGAACACGCCATGGCTCTTGTAGGACTTTTATTTTTGGTGAAGCTTCAGTTCAAAAGAAATTTTAGTACCATAATTGTTAGGGTGAGCACAACGTTCTTAGTTATTACCTTATTCTTAGTTATTATTAAAACTTTAAATTTTAATCGAATTCACAAAGGATGATAAAATAAATAATTCAAAATATCATCGAGAATGTACTCTCCAACCACCTCGATAGCTGGACAGCCTCTAACAAAATCGTCAGTAATGCTTATTTGATGTTTCGCTATTACCTACTTATGGATTGGATGGCAATTAAATTAATCCTAAGGCCAGGCTGAGGGAATGTGTAGTTTTGTTACTAAATAGGTATTGGGCGGTGAGTTGTCCGCGTCCGTAGGAGTGCACCCTTAAAATGGAATCCCTATACGTAGCCCCTGGGTGGTGCAAAACAGGCAACACAATTCTGGTTGGAGGCTTCGACCACGGCTGTTTACCATCCACCGGACGAAGCCGTTGTGGTAGTGGGCAGTTGCATCAACTCCCCAACTATCGTTCTCCCAAAATCTATCCACTCTACTTAAGAGTGAATAAGTAGATATATTCTGGATATACGTGCTCCATCCTCGGCCACACCGTCGCTTGCCATCAGGCGAGTTGGTGGCCAAACGTAGATCCATTTGATCATATTTTTTTTATATAATTTATGACAGAGTTTAAAAATTACTTTTCTATGGAAAGCAGTACCCGGATTAATGATGAGATCTGATTGTGTAACATGTTCACTGTGCTTCACCATATTGATATGAGACAGCAACAGAAACACATAAAAAGTGGGTTTATATTACAAAAGGACACGAAAAACTAAAATAACGTTGTTTTTCTGCGAAATAACAGATAAACCTTGTATTATCAAAATTAAAAATATGCAAAAATAATTTCCTGTACCGGGATTCGATCGTCATACTTAAACTGTGCCAGTCACCTATGTACGGTTTGCAACTAATTACTCAGTTGACATTGTCGCTAAAATAGGCATTCACAATCTACTAATCAAAATACAAAACCGGTAAATGCTTGGTCCCCATGTGATAAAGCGCAATGATACCTTTTGCAGTGCTTATCATTTTTGATAAGCTATACAACAGTGCCATTTTGATTGAAATTCGTCCTATTTAGATTCTGAGTGTCAGATGTTTAACATCACTGCTCAGCTCCCTTGAGGAAAGTCGCAATTTTGAATAGCCTATAAGTTGACCCGGCTTTTGACGATATTTTTTACAAATTTTCAGTTGTTTCTTTTTCTTGGTTTGGACGCCAACCTCGGACATACAAACAGACAAAAATACTCAAATTTTGAAAACAACAGATATGGCAGTAGAATCTATTGAATAACACATTACGAAAGAAAAAAAATCCAAAAAGCGAATTTGAAATTTTCGGGCTTTCGAGTTACGATTTTATTATAAGTAATATAGATTATATCCATATCCCGAAGACTATAATGACAAAAATTCATTCAACTCGCCTAGTGACTTTGAGTTGATGAACTATACAAGTACACAGGGAATAGTAGCATTATTAAATATATGTCGACGCAAAGTTATGATTATGAATATTATTAATATTTTTTATTTGTTTTAAAATACATATTAAATATAATTTTAAATACATATTAAAAAATGCAATATATATTTAAAAATATAAAAAACAGTATGCCACCGGTGTCGGGAACAGGGTCCAAGCCACCGGTGGTTAGGGCTCCATCGAGAGAAACCTCCTGACAATTCGTGCCGTGTCAAGGAGTACTGCTCTCTGCATCAAGCTCTTGACCCAGCTGCCTAACGAGAGCCTCCTAAGATGTTTGTCGAGGCTCTTGGGTGGACCCATTGGCTGAGACGACTATCGGCACAATGATTGCTGAGTCAACATCCCACATATCGACAACCTCGTGTGCTAAGTCAAGATATTTGAATTCTTTATCTTTCTCGGCTTTCACGAGGTTCTCGTCATGAGGGATAGTGATATCAATAATCATTGTGCGACGCTCTGATCGATCTATCACCACTATATCAGGCTTATTGGCAGCAATAGTTCTGTCAGTGATGATAGATCGATCCCAGTACAATGTGACACTACCATTTTCGAGAACTGGGTCGGGCACATATTTGTAGTACGGTACTTCTGATTCCACAAGTCTGTATTTCAGAGCAAGCTGCTGGTGTATAATCCTGGCTACAAGGTTATGCCTGTGCAAGTACTCGCCATTAGCAAGACGAGAACATACCGGAGATAATGTGTCGGATGGATTCCCCCGGACGGTGGCATGCCCGACACATGTCAACCGTACCATCCTTCACAATATACTTCCGGTAATTATTCGTCATGATAACTTCATCCATAATTGCACAAACAAAACCTTCGGTTTCCCCGAAAAGATCACCGAAACGTAGCCAGGCCACGGACGCAAGGGTATCTACATCGTGCCCATGAAGGGCCCGGTAAAAACGCCCGTGGAGTTCCTTGCTTTGCCATACATCTTTGCGGTCATTGGTACTGAGTGCTACAAGATTGTGCCAGTTCTCTTTCGCCAAGGAGAGCGGAGTGAGTCCTTTATCTACACTAACCACATCTCGATGCATACCCACCTCGGTGCGGAGGAAATAACCTCTGAGACTGTTCACCTCACAGTTATGTAGGGTCTTAGCATTTAAAAAACCACGACCCCCGCACTTCCGCGAGATGTACAGTCTCATCACCGATGATCGTGGGTGGTGCATTCGGTACGCGGTCAGCAGTGTCCGGACTCTTCTATCCAGGGCATCAAGTTCCGTCTGAGTCCACTTGAGTATGCCGAAGGAGTACATCAACACCGGCATGACCCAACCGTTAAAGGCACGCACCTTGTTTCCGCCCGACAAAATATCGCGAATATTAATGATTATTTCGGTTTAAGACTTGTGTATCGATTTTAGCTACTGTTTTCCGACTTATAATAACTTTACGATCTAGTATTTGATTAAAATGATATAAAAGATTTGGTTTCATATTGTCTTCTTTAATTTTAAAACAAGTAAAACTTTATTTTAAATTCATATTATTATTTGTAAACAATTAACAATAAAGTTTTTTTTTAAAATGTTGAAGACTTTCACCAGAGAGGAATGATTTAATAGTAGAAATAATTTCTAAAATAAGTTTAATAAATTTAAATGTTGAAATTTATAACAGAAAACAATTATGTTTTAAAAAAAGTGTAATTAAAAAGTGAATTGACTCCGGAACGCCTTTGTAGAAACTGGTTAGTTACCGCTTCTAACTAAATTTGCGCGAGCCAGGAATCGAACCTCGTATACTATATGGATTCTATGCGGGATATTAATAAATACTCGTAGTTCAACAGGGCAGATATTAATTATAATAACAATCTATATAAAAGTTTGTTCGCGACAATTATTCGGTACGATCGGGAGCACAAGTTAATCAATAGAAATTACACTAGCCTTTTTATACAAAAATAAACAAAAGAAACTTAAATAAGAAGAGGGGTCTAATGGGCGTACACAATATGTCCGCTTGAGTTAGAAAACAAAAGGATAATTAAGCGGCCATATTGTGACGCAGTGCTAAAACAAAAGCGCGCGCGCAGCCATCTTGCTTCACCGTGACGTATATTATGCGCAGGCGTGGTTTACGTGATGGGCGCGTCCACCGGACAATAGACTACGTCAGAGCGGTGTCCACCGCCATATTGATCACCTGATGTGTGGCGTGATTTCGTTGCGTGCCTTGATGCATAAGCGATAGCGGTTTGTGGTGGCGGGTAATGGTCGCTACACTACTCCCCCGCTGAGACCGTGACTACGGGCGATAGTAATCTGGGAACCTGACTGACCGCCCGCTCCTCGTCTTTTTAGTTGTTGGTTGGTCTTCTTCCATCTTTTGCGGTCTGGTGGGGTCCAACTCTCTGGCGATGTATGCGGGCTTAAGCCGGTCAATCGTGACTGTCTGTGTTTTGCCCTGCACCTCAATGTCAAAAGCTTTTGTACTCCGACGAAGAACTTTGTATGGTCCACGGTATACTGCTTCCAGAGGTTTGCGGACTGGACCCTGACGGACGAAGACATGAGTTGCCGTGTTAAGGTCCCGAGGCACGTAGAACGGCCGGCTTGCACCGGAGTGCCATGATGTTGGTTGTGGTGCTAGCTTGGAAACATGTGCCCGTAGTCTGCTGGCGAAGTTGCTTGGTTCTATTGTGTCATTTGTTGATGACGTGAAGAATTGTCCAGGCAACCGTAGGGGTTCGCCGTAGACTAACTCCGCTGCCGAAGCTTGCAAGTCTTCTTTCCAGGCGCTCCGGATGCCCAATAGCACCCAGGGGAGCGCCTCCGGCCAGTTCAGGGTCGCATGGCAGGCTATAGCAGCTTTCAGCTGCCGATGTAACCTCTCCACGAGACCGTTGGCCGCAGGGTGGTACGCGGTGGTGGTATGGTGAGCAGCGCCCACTAAGGCGGCCACCTCCTTGAATATGTGCGACTCAAATTGTCGCCCCCGATCAGTTGTGATGCGTTCGGGGCAGCCAAAACGCGCGATCCACCCAGATACAAGGGCGGACGCGCAGGTTTCGGCCGTGATGTCCGGCAGTGGGTACACCTCGGGCCACCGTGTGTAGCGGTCGACGACAGTGAGGCAATACCTGTAGCCAGAACAAATGGATAAAGGACCTATTAAGTCTAGGTGGATGTGTTGGAACCTAGCAGTGGGGGTTTCGAATGTTGCTAGTGGCGCCGACGTGTGCCTTGTGACCTTGCAGCGTTGACACTGCTGGCATTCCTTGGCCCATCGTCGACAGTCCTTTCTCACTCCTGGCCATACGAACCGTTCAGTGATTAGACGTACACTCGCCTTTGCTCCGGGGTGGCTTAAATTGTGTAAAACGTTAAATACCTGACGCCGAAATGGGAGTGTGATGAAAGGCCTTGGGGTTGCAGTTGACACGTCGCAGTATACCTCTATGTTTGCTTCTGGTGTTCTCACCTTCTTTAACACCAAACTTGAAACATTTGTCAGCAGATCCTGTAACTCGTCGTCTGTGTTCTGAGCGTGGGCCAAGGACTGGTAATCTAGGGGCATAGTAACAGCATTAATACGGGATAGAGTGTCCGCCACGACATTTTGCTTGCCTGGTATGAACCGGATATCTGTCGTAAATTGACTGATGTAATCCAGATACCTAAATTGACGTGGCGAACGGTTATCTCCGGGCTTCGTAAATGCGAAGGTTAATGGTTTATGGTCTGTCATGATCGCGAATGTCCTTGCTTCAACCATGTGCTTGAAATATTTAATTGCTTCATAAATAGCCAATAATTCGCGATCATACGGACAATACTTCCTTTGAGCTGGGGACAACTTTTTAGAAAAGAAAGCCAATGGTTCGAGCTGTCGATCTTTCCGCTGCTGTAGAACGGCTCCTATTGCTGTGTCTGAGGCGTCGGTCTGTACAAATAACTCCGCATCTGGGTCAGGATGTGCTAGCTGGGTGGCTTGGGTTAGGCTTTGCTTACACTTAGCGAATGCTTCACGAAGCTCAGGCGTCCACTCTACAGGCTGCGATCCTTTGGTCTTTGGACCTGCAAGTAATGAGTTGAGGTTAGCCTGACTCATAGCTGCTCTTGGGATAAAACGCCTATAAAAATTTATCATTCCCAGAAATCTCCTAAGTTCCTTTATGGTCCGTGGTTCTGGGAAGTTCTGGATAGCCTCAACTTTGGATTGTAGTGGTTGCACCCCTGTTGCGGAGACTTTGTATCCGAGGAAAGTAACCTCTGGTTGACCCAAATGACATTTCGAGAGGTTTACTAAGATGCCGTATTCAGTTAAGCGTTTGAAGAGGAGTTCCAGGTGTTCCAGGTGTTGGCTGCTACTTCTGCTGGATATTAAAATGTCATCTAAATAACAATAACAGAAGTCTAATCCACGTAACGCCTCATCCATGAACCTCTGAAAGGTCTGTGCGGCATTTCGCAGTCCAAAAGTCATGACCGGGAACTCAAATAGGCCAAATGGTGTTGTGATCGCTGTCTTCGGTATGTCCTCCTCCAACACAGGAATCTGATTGTACGCCTTTACCAGGTCTATGGTTGAGAATATTGTACTACCTGTCAGCTGGTGGGCGAAATCCTGGATATGTCGAATTGGATAGCGGTCGGGAATGGTACGAGCATTTAGTGCTCTGTAGTCACCACACGGACGCCAGCCGTCGTCTTTTTTCCGCGACAGGTGAAGTGGTGAAGCCCAGGCGCTCTGTGAACTGCGTGCTGTTCCATTCTGTAACATGGCTTCGAACTCCTGTTTAGCAATTTTTAATCTCGCGGGGTCCAGGCGGCGTGGACGACTAAAAACGGGTGGTCCAGGTGTTGTACGGATCTGATGCACCGTCTTGTGTTTGAGGATTCTAGGCTTACCGGCTGGACGCGTGATGTCAGGAAACTTCCGTAGTAGGCGAAGGTATTGCGTATCAGTTGTCGTTGCGCATGTTGTGCGTACAGACAAAATGCTATCCGCACGCTGTTGCTGTGGGGCAGATACGGTTAGAGATGTCACACCATCGATTATGCGCTGATTACGGCAGTCGACTAGTAGATTATAAAATCCTAAAAAATCAACGCCAATAATTGGTTTTGATACATCTGCTACTATGAATCGCCAAAGGAATGCACGGCGTAATCCTAAGTTGAGCGATAATTGTCTAAAACCATACGTAGCTATCGGAGTACCATTGGCTGCAAACAGCTGGTAGTTGGTTTTCGGACGCAACTCCCGTACAGCTGACCTTGGGAACACGCACAGGTCTGAACCCGTGTCCACCAAGTATTGGATCTTTGTGTCTTGGTCAGTAATGAACAGGCGGTTCGAAACATTAGGGCAGTCGTTTACCGCGATTATCGGCTGCCTTGGTAGTTTACCGACTTGTAATTGCAGGGTTGAGTGCATTTCCTTGCCTTTTCCTTAAACCGATAATGGTACCAGCAGTGTGGGTGATCTACCGGTCGCGGGCGGGATCGGGAGCGTGAGCGGTTTCTATGGGAAAATGTTGAATCACGCCTGGACTGCCTCTGTAATTCCGTGGACATCACCTCGATTTTTCTGGTAAGCTCCGCTACTTGTCTTCTTAAATCGCCGTCGCTTGTACTTTGGGCCATCGACTGCATAGTTGTTGATGTGCTAGCTACCTGAGAAGTGGTTGGTACAATGTCATTAATCCGGTCTGCCAGTTCTGCTGCAGCCTCGACGCTCATACCAGATTGCGATGCCAAGATAGTTTGTAAGTTGGTCGGAAGTCTGCTTGCCCAAATAGTCCGAATAAAGTCTGAAGGTACGGTGGGTCCCGCTAGCTGTTGGAGATGTCTGAGGAATTGGGACGGTTTTCTGTCACCTAGTTCCTCATGCATCAGGAGCTGCTTAGTTTTCCTCTCCTGTGATGCTGACAGTCTCTTGATAAGTTCCTCCTTGAGCTTATCATACCTGCCTGAGGTAGGCGGAGTGACGATTAGATCCCTTACTTCAGCGGAATATTGTGGTTCCAGCTGCGCCAGCACATAATAGAATTTTGTCTCGTCCCTCACAATATTAGAAAGGATAAACTGACCTTCTATTTGGGCGAACCATAATGTTGGATCGTCTGGGTTGAACGGAGGTACTCGTACACCAACTCTGAACAATTCTGCTGTCCCTTCCTTGGTCGACTCCGTCTCCATCTTGTCCTTGTTCGTTCGGGGTCACCACTGTAGAAACTGGTTAGTTACCGCTTCTAACTAAATTTGCGCGAGCCAGGAATCGAACCTCGTATACTATATGGATTCTATGCGGGATATTAATAAATACTCGTAGTTCAACAGGGCAGATATTAATTATAATAACAATCTATATAAAAGTTTGTTCGCGACAATTATTCGGTACGATCGGGAGCACAAGTTAATCAATAGAAATTACACTAGCCTTTTTATACAAAAATAAACAAAAGAAACTTAAATAAGAAGAGGGGTCTAATGGGCGTACACAATATGTCCGCTTGAGTTAGAAAACAAAAGGATAATTAAGCGGCCATATTGTGACGCAGTGCTAAAACAAAAGCGCGCGCGCAGCCATCTTGCTTCACCGTGACGTATATTATGCGCAGGCGTGGTTTACGTGATGGGCGCGTCCACCGGACAATAGACTACGTCAGAGCGGTGTCCACCGCCATATTGATCACCTGATGTGTGGCGTGATTTCGTTGCGTGCCTTGATGCATAAGCGATAGCGGTTTGTGGTGGCGGGTAATGGTCGCTACACCTTCTTAAATTAAAATGGGCATTGCGAGGCCATCTTGGCGCGTATCTCGGCGAAGGCTGGTTGTATCTTGTGAGTAACTATTATTAATTAAGCTATTTTGTCAAGTGTAGAAAATAAAAAGTGTGTTTGAATTATTTGCAATGAGTGAGCCTGGTGATGGTGATGGTGGCGTCAGTTCGCCTGACGTCACTATTTTAAAAGACTTGGTTGGACAAACTATGCCGTTATCAGAAGTGGGATTACTACCCACTTCTGCTCGACCATGTGGTTCAAACAATGAATCTCAGACAACCGCTTCTGTAAACGGGGTATCAACCGAGTTTTTCACACAGATGTTGCAAATGATGAAACACATGTCTGATCGTATCACGAAACAACCTGATTCCAAAGTAAAAATTAACAATGTGTATTTACCGTCATACGATCCGGACACGAATATAGGGGTACGAGAGTGGTGTCAATATGTGACCACTGCCATGGAAACCTATGATTTAAGCGATTATGAAATTAGAATGAAAGCTGGTAGTTTACTTAAAGGTCGAGCGAGATTGTGGGTTGATAACTGGCTCGTATCCACCACCACATGGCCGGAATTGCGCGATGTTTTGATAACAACTTTTGAACCTGAAAATAGATATTCACGTGATATTTTTCGCTTTAGAGAACATAACTATGATAATTCTAAGGACATCGCACAATTTTTGTCACAAGCTTGGGTGTTATGGCGACGTATCACTAAAGATAAATTATCGAATGATGATGCAGTTGAGGCAGTAGTTGGTTGTATTGGAGATGAGCGTTTGAGAATAGAATTATTAAATGCGAGGGCTACTTCAGTACCGGAACTGATTTCGGTTGCATCTTCAATACGAAGTGTAAAGCGTCCTCATTCTGGTACATCAGGTATGCAACAAGGCAACAATGCAAAGCGACCTCGATTCTCTGAGAAGTCCTCAATCTTTTGTCAAATCTGTAAAAGGTCAGGTCATGATTCGCGTGATTGTCGTTTTCGTGACAAAACTGACCAACCTCAACCGCGGCAGCAGGAGAATAAAATTATATCTCAAAATGCGGGTAAACCGACATGTACGTTCTATTCAAGGATAGGTCATACATATGAAACCTGTTACAAGCGAGAGCGTGCAGTAGTTTCTAACGTGAACTTTGTGGGTACACCTAAATTAAATTCAATGTCAGTTGTCATCGGGAATTTAAATTTACACGCGGTTTTCGATAGTGGAGCTGAATGTTCAGTAATACGCGAATCTACAGCGGAAATATTACCCGGAAAAAGAATAGTTAAAGTCAAATATTTGAAAGGATTAGGTCAATTTACGGTAGTTTCTCTGTCAACATTGACAACGATTTGTGTCATTGATAATTTGAGAGTAGAACTTCAGTTTGACGTAGTACCGGACTACGAAGTTTGTACAAATATTTTGATAGGCATGAATCTTGTTTCAAATACGAATTTAAGTGTGATAGTGAATTCTCGGGGTGCTACATTGGTGCATCAACCGGTGATCCAACACATGCGATCTGAAAGTGAAAAATTCGACAAATTAGACTGTGGCTTAACTAATGACGTTCAGTTAAATGTATTAAAAATTTTGTTGAACAGGTTCGAACATTTGTTTATCCACGGCTACCCTCACTCTCGTGTCAATACAGGTGAGCTTGAGATACGCCTAAAAGATGGAGACAAGTGTGTCGAGCGCAGACCATACCGATTGAGCCCTGTTGAGCGGGAAAAAGTGCGTGATATTATTACGGAGTTACTGGAGCATAATATAATACGCGAAAGTAAATCACCGTTTTCTAGTCCAATAATATTGGTCAAAAAGAAAAATGGAACAGATCGTATGTGCGTGGACTACCGCGAACTGAACAGAAACACTTTGAGAGATCATTATCCACTACCGATAATATCTGATCAAATAGATCAACTTGCCGGAGGTATTTTCTTCTCGACATTTGATATGGCGGCAGGCTTTCATCAGATACCTATATCAGAGGGCTCTATTGAGAAGACTGCCTTCGTCACACCAGACGGACTATACGAATATTTAGCCATGCCGTTTGGTCTTAGCAACGCAGTATCAGTATATCAGCGGTGCATAAATAGGGCTCTGGCTCCTCTGCTGACCTCAGCAGAACAAGTTTGTCAAGTCTACGTCGACGATGTACTTTCGAAATGTAGCGAATTTGGTGAGGGAATGTCCCACATTGAGCGGATACTGATCGCTCTACAGGAGGCCGGCTTTTCGATTAATGTTGACAAAACTGCCTTCTTTAAACGCTCTATCGAGTATTTGGGCAATATCATATCAGACGGACAAGTCAGACCAAGTCCAAGAAAGGTGGAGGCTTTAACGAAGGCACCAATTCCAAAAACCGTTAAACAAGTTAGACAGTTTAATGGTCTCGCCGGGTACTTCAGACGTTTCATTCCCAATTTCTCTCGTCTAATGGTACCACTTTATGAACTCACAAAAAATGATGTGAAATGGGAATGGAACGAGAGACATGACGAGGCTCGAAACCATATTATACGACACTTGTCTACTGCGCCTACCCTTACGCTTTTTCAGGAAGATGCCCCAATTGAGCTCTACACGGACGCAAGCTGCATCGGCTACGGAGCAGTGCTAATCCAGATCATCGGAAACCGCCAACATCCAGTCGCGTATATGAGCCAACGCACTACTGACACTGAGAGCCGTTACCACTCTTACGAGCTTGAAACCTTGGCGGTGGTTAGAGCGGTAAAACATTTTCGTCATTATCTCTACGGCCGAAAATTCAAGGTAATAACCGACTGTAACGCCTTGAAGGCATCCAAACACAAAAAGGATTTACTTCCTCGAATCCATAAGTGGTGGGCTTTCCTGCAGAATTACGATTTTGAGGTTGAGTATAGAAAAGGTGAGCGTCTGCAGCACGCAGACTTTTTCAGCAGAAATCCATCGACTGAGATGGCTGTGAACATCATGACTAAAGACTTCGAGTGGTTACAAATTGAGCAGCGACGCGATGATATTCTTCGACCGATAATAGACAGCATGTCCAGCGATTGCCCAGCTGCAGATTATGTCACGGAAGAGGGCGCACTGAAAAAGGTGCTCACGGATTCTATACTCGGTACGCATAAATCAATTGTAGTCCCTAGATCATTTCAGTGGAGTTTGATAAACTCTTTTCATACCGCACTACAGCATCCAGGATGGGAGAAAACTCTACAAAAGCTAAGAGAAACATACTGGTTTGATAGGATGAACACAACTGTCAGAAGGTTTGTTGATAACTGCGTACTTAACTTGATAACTGCGATTTACAAAGTACATACTATTAAGTTTCTCTAACGACAAGAGTCAAAGCAGCAGTCTTGCGGCACTCAAACGTGTCGTGCATTTGTTCGGAACCCCTGTGCAGGTTATAGTTGATGGAGGACGAGAATTTCTCGGTGAGTTTAAGCAATACTGTGACCGTTTTGCTATCAATATACATTCAATTGCGCCAGGAGTAAGACGAGCAAACGGGCAAGTCGAACGAGTCATGAGTACGTTGAAGAACGCATTAACCATGATCAAAAACTATGAAACTCAACATTGGCAAACGGCACTTGAAGCTTTGCAGCTCGCGTTCAATTGTACTCCACATAGAGTAACCGGAATAGTCAGCGGTCAGCATTGTGTGCCGCCGGATCTCCTTAGGTTGGTAGATATTGATAATGAGTCAATGGACTTTGAATTGCTTGAGCAACATGTGCAACAGAAAATGTCTGCTGCGGCTCAGTACGATAAACAGCGATTTGACAAAAATAAGGCAAAAATACGCCCGTTACAGAAAGGAGACTACGTCTTGATCAAGAATAATCCACGCAATCAAACATCACTGGACCTTAAGTACAGTGAGCCGTATGAGATATACAGAGTGTTGGATAACGACCGCTACATGGTGAAACGCGTAACTGGCAGAGGGCGTCCACGTAAAGTAAGCTCACGACCAGCTGCGTCGAGCACCGCAACCAGTAGCCTGGTTGCGGTGCTCGACGCAGCTGGCCAGGAATCCGTGTCGACGTGTCCTGAAGATGAAACTCGGCAACAATCGGCACCTCAACTCAATGAGGCTGCATCGGCTGAATTGGCTGGTCATACTCCAGCTACAACATCTGGGCCCTCCAATGCATCAAATGAACCGCAACCGTCCACATCCCAAGCTGCCCCATTGTTGGATTCGCAAACAAATCGGTTAGTTAATTCCTCTTTTAATCTTAACGTTAACTGTAAGGTCCCCATCTAAGCAACAAAGAAAAAATGACTACAAGGAGATAATTTGTAAGCTTTTACCTGTTTCGAAAGCTGTTAAAACCAACGATACACTGTACAAACCTTTTACATCCTTTCCTGAATAGGCAGAGGCTATGAAATTGGTGATAAATAAGAATTTATTTATCACCAATTTCATAGCCTCTGCGGACCACGGTTCCAATAATAAGACCTAGGCCACAGCATCATCCTACCCAAGTCCTTTAGAGCCCCTGCGGACCACGGCGTTCTGGACCGCTTAGAACCGCAGCACCAATTACCTGTGAGCTTTTATTATCAATTAGTTTTTTTTTTAGAGCCCCTGGGGACCACGGTCATATGAATAAGGCCTAGGCCTCGGCATCAACCTAGTTCCAAATCCCTTTAGAGCCCCTGTGGACCACGGCGTACAAGACCGCTCAGCACCACAGCATCGTTCTTATGAGACATATAGTCATGTGAATTGTGAATATGCGTGTAGACTAGCACTCTAAACAACTAAAAGGAGCTCACTTACCAACAGGAAACCGAATGAACCTTCTTACAACTTTTATTAAATTACATTGAATGTGATTTCAGATTTGTTTTGAATTATTATCACGATACAAATCATGATGGCTGATAACTTGGTTACTTAAATCGAACTTTTTGATTAAGTACACCTTATTAAGATATCCTGTTGTTTTCGAAACAACAGCAAAACAACCAAGTAAGCTAGTGTACCTGTGAATAGATACCTAGCTCAGAAAAGCTTTATGAAACTTTTCAGAATCGTGACTGGTGCAGAGCGCGCACCGTCCCGCAGAATGGCCGTGTCGACGCAAAGTTATGATTATGAATATTATTAATTATTATTTCGGTTTAAGACTTGTGTATCGATTTTAGCTACTGTTTTCCGACTTATAATAACTTTACGATCTAGTATTTGATTAAAATGATATAAAAGATTTGGTTTCATATTGTCTTCTTTAATTTTAAAACAAGTAAAACTTTATTTTAAATTCATATTATTATTTGTAAACAATTAACAATAGGTTTTGACATAGATTTTCAAGAAAAACAATATTAAATTGTTAATTTGAACACCAATTGTAAGAAATGATAGATTGGTTTCGTTTTTGATTTACTAAGTAATTTAACATTGATTTTGAAACAAGTAGAATTAAACATTTGCCATGTTTAATTCATATCCTGATTTGTGATTAATGAACAGTAGGCGTTGAGATAGATTTTTATGAAAACTTTACTGATTTGAACCATGTTTCGTAAGTTGTAAGTGACGTATTTATTTAAGTTTTTTTTTTAAATGTTGAAGACTTTCACCAGAGAGGAATGATTTAATAGTAGAAATAATTTCTAAAATAAGTTTAATAAATTTAAATGTTGAAATTTATAACAGAAAACAATTATGTTTTAAAAAAAGTGTAATTAAAAAGTGAATTGACTCCGGAACGCCTTCTTAAATTAAAATGGGCATTGCGAGGCCATCTTGGCGCGTATCTCGGCGAAGGCTGGTTGTATCTTGTGAGTAACTATTATTAATTAAGCTATTTTGTCAAGTGTAGAAAATAAAAAGTGTGTTTGAATTATTTGCAATGAGTGAGCCTGGTGATGGTGATGGTGGCGTCAGTTCGCCTGACGTCACTATTTTAAAAGACTTGGGTGGACAAACTATGCCGTTATATATAATGTGTAAGTATTTCTGATTATGAGGAAATAAAGTGTGTTGCAAAGAAAGATTTATTTTGTTTTAATTACTTAACTATCAATAAACTTCCAGTTTATCCTGTTACTTAAATTTACCTGCAAAGAAAGAAACGACATTTATGTCCTTTCCTCTCTCTTGTATTTTCCTTATAATAGATCTCGTTAAATTATCTTGATCGCACGCCTTTTCCAAATGAAAATTCTATTCTCATAATTTTACATGATTGACAGTTGAACTGTCACAATACGAATACAGATTATCAAGAGCGTGTGGTTTTCGAGGCTTGGACTTGACACGGTGCTTGTTTAACCTCAAATAATTTAATCGTTCAATAATTTTTAGTTTTGTAAATCACTGTTTTGTGTTGTTTGGTGGAGGTTTTTTACTTGTAAAGGTAAGGTTTACTAATTTTCTAGTTCTGGTCTACCAGGAAGATGAGTGAGGAGAAGCCCCCTGATGGGGGAGGAGGTTTACCTCCTGATATAGAAATGTTTGAATCCTTTCAGAATATTTCCGGTTCTATACCTGTGCACTCTAATTTAAAACGCCCTGCGGAAGCAGACTTTTTAGTTGATTCAAAAAAGAACAGGTCTCCAGCGGAGTCTATACAATCTGTTTATACTAAGCCTGGATATGAGTCTAATTATAAACTAATGTATAACCAACGCGACAGAGCACCTTTCACTGTTTTTGTCTCTAAAATTGATACAGACCCAGCATCATCAATAACATTGAAAGTTTTGAATTTTGCTCAATTCCTACATAAACACAATGTTATTGGAATCATTGAAGGTGGAGTTAAATCCCTTGGGCGGAATAAACTGTCCGTTGAATTTAAATCTGCTGATGCCGCAAATACTTTTGTCAAAAATGATATATTAAGTACCTTCAAATTTGTAGCTACCATACCGCGATTCCAGGTAACCCGTATGGGTGTGGTGAGGGACATCCCAACTGATTGGTCCTTGGATGACTTGATAGAGGGTATAACAACTCCACTTAATTGTGGGGAAGTTATTAAAGCCAGAAGGTTTAATTTCAAAAACAGAAAGGAAGATAAAGTATGTTGGTCACCTTCTTCTACAGTGGTGTTGACATTTTCAGGCCAAATGCTTCCTGAGAAAGTATTTTGCTACAATGCTTCTCTACCTGTATCTGTGTACCACCTCCCTACAATACAATGCAGAAATTGCCTACGGTTTGGACATGTGCAGAATCAATGTAGGTCTAGGCCACGCTGTTTCCGTTGTGCACAGCCACATACTGGAGACAACTGTAATACCCCAGATTGCGAAGCTACATGTTTACTATGCCGAGGTAACCATAAGGCTACCGATGACAAATGTCCCGAACATATGAGGCAAAAATCTATTAAAATTGTTATGTCCCAGGAGAATTTAAATTACACCGAAGCTTCTCTAAGATTTCCTCGGGCAAAACTTTCATTTGCAGATGCTACTGCCAAATTTTCACAATCCCAAATGTCTCATCCTTCCCTCACTCAAGCCTCCTTTCTTTCAGCTGCTCCTTTCCCTTCGCCTACCAGTTCTCCAATGTCTTCTCCTGTAAAAACTTCCTACAAGAAAACTGTTTTTCTTACTCCTCGGCCCAAGGCTGAGTTGGGTAAGTCATATGATAGGCATGCTCACAGTTCCATTGTGGGATCCCCAAAGTCTTTCCAGCCGAATGGCTGTGCGCTTGACAATACTTCCCCTGAAACCACTCCTCTACTCACTCCTAATGATAACCTTATAGAATTACTTACTTGCTCCCTAATTAACATTATTTCCAATTTCAGCGATGCCCTACCGAACAATGTCATTGTCCTTATCCAACAGCTCCTAAGCACCTTGATCCGCAAAAATGGCTCACAGGATCCTTCAGTGGAACTGTAGAAGCATTCGTCAAAAGAAGCACGATATCATATATCTTTTGAACAAATTTAATCCAGTTGTCTTCGCCATTTCGGAGACATGGCTTAGACCTGGCTCCCTTTTCAGAGTGCCTGAGTTTTCGTGTCTGCGAGATGACAGAGATGATGGTTGGGCTGGTTGTGCCCTATTGGTTAGCAGATCCATTACCTTTTCCCAAATTTCTATTCCACAGCACGACCCTGGTCTACATGTAGTAGCAATCAGAGCCTTAGGTGTTTCCTTTATTTCTGCTTACATTCCTCATCCTAATTCTAACCTTTTATCTGAATTTTCCTGTATTCTTTCTGTAATTTCTGGTCCACTGGTTGTGTTAGGTGATTTTAATTGCCGACACACCTTATGGGGTTCGCATTGCAACGACCCTTCATCCAGTTTCCTACTAGACCTTCTGGACGACTTAAACCTTTGTGTCCTTAATGATGGATCTGCTACCCGTAGGGTATCCCCTATCCAAAATATCAGTGTTCCAGATCTTTCTTTTGCTTCCCCTTCCCTAGTCTCTTCTCTCACTTGGTCTGTCCTTTCCAACTCATATGGCAGTGACCATTATCCTATCCTAGTTACCTATCATAATTCTCACTTTTCTATCCCTCCTCCCATTCAACCCCTTCAGAAATACCTTCTATCCCAGGCGGATTGGAATAAATTTTCCTCTCAGCTGGATTTAGAGGTAGAAGCCCTTCCCCTAATAAACTCCTCTAATTATCTTGATGTCTATGATGATTTTATTTCTTGTTTGATACATGCTGCAGATTCCTCAATTCCTCTAAAGAACTCTGCTCGCAAAATAATCCCCTCCCCGCCCTGGTGGGATTCTGAGTGTTCTGAGAGTGTTCGGAGACGTAAAGAGGCAGAAAGTAGATACGTATCCGCTCTTACCATGGCCAATTATTTAAATTTTAAGAAGGTTTCAGCGTTAACCTGCAGACTTTTGTCAAAAAAAAAGAGTATTGGTTGGCACAGATTCTGCGAGTCGCTGTCTCCGCGTTCCCCGATCTCACTTGTTTGGAAACGAATTAAAGCCTACCGTAGAGTTTGTGATGACTACACTCCAAATATCTTGTCAAATGACTCTGCTGCCTGGTTGGAAGACTTTTTTAACAAATTGGCCCCACCCTCTGTCCCCAATTTTGATTGTCTCCCTCTTTTAAACTCCCCTTCCTCTTTTGATCGTTTTGATGCTCCCTTTTCCTTTCCTGAACTTACCTGTGCTCTTGACCATCTACGGGATTCCGCCCCTGGTGTAGACGGTATTCCTTATTCCTTTATCTGTAATTCTTCTTCAAAGTGTAAACAACTATTCCTTCAATTAATTAATTCTTTCTTTGTTTCCGGCAGAGTTCCAGAGTCATGGAAATGCCAGATAATTATCCCGATTTTAAAGCCAGGTAAAGATCCTCAAGACTTTGCTTCCTACAGGCCTATTGCCCTTTCTTCTGTGCTGGCTAAGATAATGGAAAACCTCATGAAGAACCGACTTGAATGGATTCTGGAAAGCAAAGGCATTATATCAAATACCCAGTTCGGTTTTCGAAGAGGAATGGGAACGTTAGATAGCCTGAGTATTTTCATGTCTGATGTTCGAATTGCTTTTTCTAAAAATGAAAGTGTTCTTGGTGTCTTTCTGGATATTTCGTCAGCGTACGATAATGTCCAGCTTCCACTGCTCAGGCAAAAATTGCAACAGCTGAGTACTCCTGCGAGGCTGGTTAACATCATCTGTGCCCTCTTAATGTCCCGATCCATCTCCATTCGTCACCTGGGCTCTTACTCTTCCTCCCGCTTAGTCTGGAAAGGCCTTCCACAGGGCTCAGTTTTGAGTCCTATCCTGTATAACCTATACACCTACGATTTAGATTCATCTGTTAACTGCTTTTGTAAAATATTACAATACGCTGACGACATTGCCCTCTACTGTAGCTCCTCTTCTTTTGTAGATTCTACTTCGCGTATGAATTCTGCATTATATTATCTCAATCAGTGGCTGACTGATCATGGTTTATGTCTGTCAGTGTCTAAGTGTAGTGCAGTAATATTTTCTCGCAAACGCAATATTCCCGATATACATCTTCGTGTGGACGATGAACTCATTCCAGTCAGTGATAAGGCCAAATTTCTTGGTCTTGTCCTCGATTCTAAATTATCTGGAATTGATCATCTTAATTACATATTAAAAAAATGCGAGAAAAGTGTAAATGTAATGCGTGCCCTCTCTGGGGTGCGCTGGGGTTCTCACCCTTTTACACAAAAACTTTTATATAATGCCATAGTCCGCAGTCACTTTGACTATGGTAGTTTTCTTCTTGAACCATGTAATAAAATAGCATTATCCAAATTAGAAAAAATTCAGTCAAAATGTCTACGCATTATTACCGGAGCAATGAAATGTTCCCCTATAAACGCCCTTCAGGTGGAATGTTTAGATCCCCCCCTCCATCTACGTAGACAATTTCTTTCGGATCGTTTCTTCTTTCATGTGGTCCAAATCAAGTCTCATCCTCTCATTCCTATTCTTCACAATCTTTTCAACTTAATCTCCACTTCCTCTTATTGGTCTAATAAAAACCCTCCCCTTCTTGTAAACAGCTATAGTAAACTATACAATATGCATATTTCTATTGTCCAATCAAATACTAATCCTTTATTCGAAGTAAGTTTCGATTCATTAATTTTCCAACCCAAAATTTATTTTAGTTTTGGTATATCCAAACAGGATCCTGGAGCTAATACAAAATTTAATAATATTCTAGCTGAGGACTGGCATGACTGGCTTACTATTTTTACTGATGCCTCCAAACTATCGGAAGATAGCAATGTGGGAGCTGCAGTTTGGATCCCCAAGTTCAAAATTATATTAAATTTTTCTTGTCCGTCCTCCTGCTCTATTTACACTGGAGAAGCTATTGCTCTCTTGGAAGCTGTTTCTTATATCGAATCGCATAAGTTGAACAGATCGCTTATCCTCTCTGACTCCCTTAGCTGTTTACAGGATATCTCCAAACCCCCCTTCCGTTCCAGACACAATTTTTCCCTTATCCTTCAAATAAAGCAGGTCCTGTATAGGTGTCACTGCTCTGGTATTGAGGTGGCTTTAGCCTGGATTCCCAGTCATTCCGGGATTACGGGCAATGAGAATGTTGATACTATTGCTAGGACAGCAATTCAGATGGGATGTGTCACCTACCAATCAAGTTACCCGCGCGATCTGCGCTGTCTTGCTAAGCCTCATATGATGGTGGCTTGGAATCGTCTTTGGCAGCAAACCAGCAGATTAAAGGGATTTTTTTTCGCTTCAATTCAGCCTACAATTCCCCCCAAATGTTGGTTTGGTAACAGACATCTTTTTAATAAATTAGCCACCTCTGTCATTATAAGACTTAGGTTAGGTTTCACCTGTACCCCAGTTTTCTTGGCAAAAATCCGAGTGAGAGACCATTCTTTGTGTGAGTGTGGTCTCGAGGAAGGCACTCTGGAACACCTATTCTTCACCTGTCCAAAATTAATAACTCCCCTTTATGACCTTCTTCCTGTTGATATACCCCGACCTATTAACATCCCCTTTCTACTAACTCTAGTTTATTCTCCTCAAATAAAAGTCTTATATACTTTTATTAGATTAAACAATATTCGTATTTAAAACCTTGTAATTTATAGTATTTATTCCTTTTATTTATATCTTACACTTTCTTCCACTTTCGTACCTCCTCCTTGTATATAGTTTTGGAAGTATATGTTACTAACTACATGTGTTGTTTTGTAGTTTATGTGTTACTAACATTGTGATGTTTTGTATTGTTTCAGCAAGTTTCATTGATTGCATCACTACAAATACCGGTTTTAATAGTAGTGCCAGTCTTAAGAGCCGTCACCAGTGTCTTTTCAACCTCGACATTGGCAAAATCATCGACTAACGATGGAGCTATAAATTTTTTAAAAATTGAATTGAAAGAGCGTGTGAATGATGAATAATCTACATCAGATTAAGAAATAGTATGTATTTCTTTACAAATATATTCCTTACCCAGTGGCATTCTCGCATAACTCAAATTCAAATTGTTTATTCCTTTTCAAACTCACTCAGGATCTAGAAGGCGCATTTCCTTTCTGACCACCTCCGAGCAGAAACGCTGAAACACTCCTCATAAACATGCCATTCATAATTTGTTCCTATCTGGAACCTTTTGATTTCTCCTATTTTTTGGTGCGTTGATCTGAATAAACCTCAGAAGAAGGAATAAACTATTGATATGATTGGATATAAGAAAGCAAGGAGTAAAGACATACTGGCAGCACATAAATTCCAGCCAGTAACAAAAAAAAAATCATGTCTGATTTTTATGTTCGAAATTACAAAATGTCAATTACATGATAATGTCAATGGCTTATTTTATAATTTCTTTGATTGGCTTTTTGAAATAAATTTCATAACTATAAGTATAGTTCCATGTAGAGAGTGGTTACATTTTGGTCACTAGAATCGAAATTATTGTGAGGAAATCTGTAAGTACACTATAATAAAGCTGATTACTCATAACCGATCGTTTATCCACCGTTCATTTTGAGGGTGCCAGGATTTGAACCTCAAGTGGTTCCGTTCCTAGTCAGTCTAAAATTGCTGTTTTAGGTGACTGTAAGACACCTCGACGGCTCTCATATAGGTTTATTTAGCCATCAGATGGTATGTCTTCGAGACAGTAATAGACGAAGAGGCCATTGGTGGTGGTGGAAGACGTCTACCCTGTCAACGTCTACTGATAAATTATAGTTATATTTTATTTTATTGAATAAAGTTTTAATTAAGTCCTTTTCAATGATCTGTCTTGTTTCAGAATAGTAGATTTTGTTTACCTAACATCAATCTAAAATTAAGATTAGACTATGGCAATAACTACATTTGATATGTCTTCTGATAAAATTCCAACGAAATCGTCATGTTCCACACACAGTTCTAAGGGCGGCAATTCTTGTCGTTTACTAAAATTAAACATCGATGGCAGCTTAACAAGCGCTGCTAGTAAGCGCAGTAAATCGAAAAAATTGAATTCAAAATCACCCTATCTCACTGGCGATAGAGTGCAGTTACTTTCAAGAGTAACGGAGAAGCGAACGGTTCACAAGAAAACAACAGATTTTGTTTCATCTTTCCCATTGGCTGTAAATATTTACAAAGCTAATTCAGATGAATTTAAATCATCTAAAAAGGCCAACAGAAAGGTAAAAAAATCAGTACTAACCCTTCCGAATGACCCAGCTCCGGTACCTCAGGTTTGTACAGTAAGCGATATGAATGATTCGGAGTATTGCGAAAAAAATGAAGATCGCAAACAAAAAGTAATAAAGAAACGTACTCCAGTTCAAAATAATAGAAAAGCCCGAGTCAGAGAAAAAGATTTTGAGTTTTACGACAGAGATGCTCAGTATTGCTCGCAGTTAGACTTAGATTGCAGCTCTACGGATATGATGAAAAACTTCAATGGTGATGGTAAGAGGATATTTAACAAGAAGGAAACACTACCTGCTTTTAATAAGCCTCAAACAGCGAAAAACAACCTGAGTGATGTTTGGTCTGTGCTAAGAAATATAAATAGATTTCAGTTTAGGCCTTCACCTCCGATGTCTGAAGAAAGTATCATACCAATAAAAAAGAAAGTTCAAAAAAGACGAGCAAATCACAAAGACACACGGTAATTTTTAGTACTGTTTCTTGCCTTATTTTATGTTTTGTACCTTTTACAAATATCATTCTTTTTCCTCTTCATCAATCATTCGTCTTTCTAGTGTGATTGAAACTTGTCGACGAACCGAAGAGTTTGCGTATATATCAAGCTATGAAATGGAAAAGTCTCCACGTAGTTTTTCACCATCCTCCAGCATAGATCGCATAACGGTTATAGACAAACAAAATGAATTCAGCAAAATATGTGAAGAATTTGAAAAAAGACTCCTTAAAACACACGATTTCGTTAAAGATTCAAACAATACGAAAAGTAAAAATCAAAAAACTAAAATAATATCAAAAAACGCCAAAAATAATATTAAAGCTATTGGAACTATTGGAACTAAAGAAAATAAACAGTTAATACCATTAAAGAAGAAGAAAAAAAACAATTTAAAAGCTCCTGCTGATCAACAAAGTAAAAGTGAACCTACAAACAGTAGTGAAAATAGAGACTCTCTAGTCGACGATTACAATTTGCAAATTGTTGATAATTCCGACGTTATGTCTCATAATACAGCAAACGACAGCATGTATCCAGCAAAAGGAAGCTTTACTTATTTTGTTTACTCAGGATCGAGTAAAACTGGATTGACAAGTAAAACAAAGAACGAAGGTGTGAACACACCGGGTAAATATGGGAATCCTAAAATTAATAACTGTTAAATATGTTAAATTCCTTGGTCAACGTGAATTATTTATTATTTCAGATAAATATCCAGATGATTCTAGTTTACAATCAAAAGGGATATCGAGAGTTGTTTTGAGTAAAGAACAGGAGTTAACCGTCAATTCAGATATACCTAAGCGAATTGACCCTATAAAATGGAAACCCCGCTTGGTAACCACAATGCCCAGTTCGTGTATGATGGCAAAATTAACACAAACTGAAATAAAAAGGAGACTTGCTCATATCCGGTTTCCACTCGTTATTTTAGGCAAAGACCAGGTAAATTCTGGTACTGAGGTTTTGAATTACGATCCTCCACAGTTCAATGGTTTAGATGAACACATTTGGCCATATATGATTGAATGGTCTGAAAATAAAACTAAAGATTTAAAGCATCCCAGTAACATATTAAATAGAAAATGTAATTCTTATCTTTCGGATTATAATTCAGGCAAATCACATAAAGCCAGTCCTGAAGTAGGTGCAAACAAGATGGCGATCGTTAAGGAAAAGAAACAGGCAAATAACGATTCAACGAATTGTAAAAAGAAAACTGAAATTAAGCATCCTGCGCCTTGTTCTGAAATCACCGATAAAATACTTCAATCATCTAAGAAACAGAAATCAATAGTTCAGTTAAAAGACAAAATGTTGAACATTTTATATAAAAAATCTTCAAGTCGTAATGTTATTCATGATAATAAAAATGATGAAAGCGATGCCGAGAAGGCTATTACAATTGGAAATAAAATAGATGAAAATATTGAAACTCAAATAAAAACAATTGTAATGGTAAATGACGTGCCTAAAAAGAGAGCTTTGCGAAGTCCCATTCCGCCAATAGGCGCAAATAAAAGAGCGCTTAATTATTCATACCCGTGGTCCAGAGCAAAGTGGGCAAGTGATTTTATAGAAAACGTAATAAAGAACGTAAAGTGTGGAGTCTATTACAATCAAGATCACAGGGATATTCATAAATATCGAATTGGTAAGTCTTCGATAAAAAGTTCTTGGTCAAAACAAATGTTGAAGATATTTTTAATTCAATGTATTTTCGTTTTTCCCTAGATTTAAAGGAAGTTTCTGTACAGGCTGGATCATTATGTGATTCAACTGATTCAACTCAAACTTATGACAGTGATACAGATGTAGCACATGAAGTAAAAATAGCTACTAGCCAAAATAGTTATATAAGTATACCTGGTTTTAATAATACGCTACCGCTGCTTGAAATCAAAACTCTTAACATGAACCAAATTGCAGTAAAACATTGTGTGACAAACGTTATGGTTCAATTCGATGTAACAGTCCCAGCAAAGAGCGATCAAAGTGCAACGAATATAAATAAATCTTTGCCATTAATCCCAATCGAAACTACAGATAGTCACACGAAAATATACAAATGTAAAACAACGATTCTTAATGCTATGTTACCTGCGGAGCTGTGTAGTATTTTACCAAAAATGATGCGTAGTATAATTGATTCGAATGTTAGCTCGGATCGACTTCCTGCACTGTGCCCTGCAAAAACTGATTCATTTTTATCTACAATAACAGAATTAACCCGTTACGAAACTGGTGATTCTTTGAGTATCATAGCCTCAATACATCTATCACCCGAAATTAAGCAACTGCTTGAAGGAAGATTTTCAAATAAAATTAATCACTTCAAAAAGCAAACACAAAATAAAATAAATTTCATAGTTAATTACAATCATGACTTAATAACAGAATTGTTACCAGAGGTATCTTTGAAAGATTTGTCTCAATATGAAGTGAGCCCACTCTTGGTAGAACTTGATAATAATACAAGATACATTCGTGCACATATATCTCTAGAACAGTCGTACAAGCAATTTTCAGATGTAACTGATATTAAAAATCTTACAAGCACAGCAATGGATGTTTATACCGGTAGCAACAAAAGTTTGAGTTCACCCTTTAAACCTAATAACCTTGTAGGTATGATTGAAAGTATGCTACGAAATCATAACTTACAAATAAACCTTAATTTAACTTCGTATTTTGATATGCTCAAACTACAATACGATGGCAAAAACATCAAAATAAATATGTCGATCACAAATGATAAAGGTGTTCAGAAAAATATATCAGTAACCGTAAGCAACTTAAAGGTTGATTCTCTATACAAAGCTTTACCTAAAGTTAATAATAACAGAAATATTCTAAACACAAATAATACTCCTTTGAAATGCATAGAATATATTAACACTTCGTCTACATGTAAATCAGAGAATACGGAGGTAAACCAAGTCTCCGGTAACAAAATTAAAAGAAAAGGATTTTATAAGCTTTACAGAAAATGTAAATCGACTACTAATATACCTTCAGCGGAGAAATGTACCAATACTCCACTGAATAAGGTTACGAACTTGGATGAATTTTTCCAAATTCTTGGATCGAAAAAAATGCTGGGTAGTGTATTTGATGGGTACGCTGCGAAAAAGATTTTATCATCACTAGTTGAGGTAGGTACTTAATACTTAGTTTTTTGATAAATTTGCAAAAGGGAAAAAACGAGTCACAAATGACTACAAACATTTAACTTCTTGTAGATGAAAAATTGGATTACAGAAATAAATCCAAAACAAGCTCTGTTGATATTATTATTGACCAATAAAAAAGATACACCGAATCTAGTGAGATTCAGGCCGATACTCCTGCAAGGTATCGCAGTGAACCGAATCACTCGGGCTACAGAATTAGACATGGAGATTGAAGTGATTGAAAGAGAAAATTTAAATAAATTTTCGCAGGTAATTTCATCAATTCTTTACATGTGTAATAAATTGTATGAGCAACAATTCTAACTCATTCTTTTTCATGATTGCGTTAACCATGATTCATGTTTTTTTTCTAAGCAGTATGAAGGAATATCTTACTTGCCCGAATCAGTAACAAATTACGACAACCTTTTGGAGGAATTGTACTGGATCGCTAAAACTACTGTAAGACATATTTTTTTTGAGTTCTTTTTTTAAATTTAGTTATTTGCAATGATGGCTCTCGAAAAAATGGACTGACGAAAATAATTATTGTTAGTAATCGGAACTCAGTTGCCTTGCATATTCTGAAAATCCCTGAAGTAGGCTTATTAAATACAAACGGACATTAATGATGTGTTATATAACAGATAGTACATAACAGGTCGAAGGGAATATTTTCGAGATTAATATGGTATTTTTTGTAGGCTTCTGACTATCAACGACCTTTCGATGAATCTTCAGAAAGGCTTCTAAAGTCCCTTTTGGAAAAACGAAAGAAACTGAATCCTTCGTATCTTCGTGTTATGGCACGATACGTAGGCCTCGGACTGTTAAAGTCACCGACGAAAAACTAAATTATTTTGTATGCTGTGTAATAAAAGCCGAGTGATTGAAAATTGTATCGTGATTTTTAAATGATATTTATTTTATATTACTATTTATACAATTAAATGTTTTATTAATTTATTTGTTGTATTATTTAAATCAAATTATCTGGACCATATTACTATATACCTATAGGCAGATACCTACTAGAACTGGACCCAACACATACCTCTGCGGCAAGCCTAAGGAGAGTAATTATATATGACAGAGCACTTGGGTGTACCAAGTGCTCTGTCATCTATAAAAATTTACTTTATTAACTAAAGTAGAAAGTAGAGACCTTACTGAGGGGAACCACAAACCAAAACATCGCCTGTGTAATTTTTTTTTGTTTCTGTTAGTTTTTTCTTATATGCGTAATATCAATTCATAATTGGTGGAATAATCGCTTAACACTATAAAATATTTTAATGGACTAGGTACCTACAATTATAAATACCCTGGCAAAAAATTTGAAACAATAACCACAGCTTCATCCGGGCATTGTAACGCCTACCAAGTACTCAACAACTGGGTATACGGAACTCCAGACCAACAAATCACATCTCATATTATTTGAATGGCCGAAGCATGCGTAAAAAAGGTAAACTTGATGAGCATATGGGCATTCTACGCTCCATACCTAATACTATATATGTTAATCAGCTTACCGAAATGTGGATTATCAATGAAACTCAAGCTTTCCAACTACAATTATATAACTACTCACATAACTACAGAACTTATGGGGTGGTGGAGTCTCGGCATATGTCCTTCATGACTAACAATTACTATGGGTAATTGTACTTACTAAATAAGGGTATAAGTACCTAATTGTTAGCGCCCGCTTACTTGGACTTTGATAAGCTGTTTCAGGTCATTATGAACACATCGAACAGTCGACAAGAGAGATAAGTAACTACTTGAAGTAGAAGTAGTATACAACCTAGGTTATACGAACTTTTAAGATTTCCTCCAAGTTAACCAACTACAGCAAAAAAAGAGCTATAGTTTTTGGCGAATTTAACACCGATTTACAGGGTCGTAGCTAGGATTGTAATTTCGGTAGGGCAGCGGCGGTTACAAGTAGGGCGAAGTTAGAATTTCTGATCCGGTCAATTGATTTCCGTACTTGACCTGTGAGCGCGAGTCAGTTAAATAGTGTGCAGTTAACTAAACTAAAATTAGAGCATTGCTGCCTTTTACTAACAGTTACTTTATGAGCAGGACTACTCCGACTATCGGTACCTCGGGTCGCTCATTCAAGGGGATGGTGATATAAACCGAGCTGTTACGTCCCGGATCAACTAAGGTTGGATGAAATAGCGACACCAATGCCCTTAAAGTTGAAGGGCACAGTTTACAAAACTGTTACATAAGACCTGTCATCCTGTATGGATCGGAATGGAGAATACGGATGAAAGAAGATTGCATGCACAGAGTACTTTATAATATAGGAAATAGAGACCTCTCTCGCTTTCAATTTAGGAAACAGGGCACACAGACGCCATCTATAGTTTTACGAATGCACTACTGCATTGTCTACGCTCGGATCATGCCACGGCGCGGAACAACGCGGGCCACGCTGACTACCCCCGCAGCCTGAAGGGTACGCGGGGGTGCGAAGCGACGCTGCGGCTCTTTTCCCCGTTTTGGCGCGCAACTTCTCTCTACGACGATTTCCGCCGCGGTCACGTAGGACAATCGGGCCGTTTGATCTATCTTTGTTTTTTATTATAACAACTCTATATTTATACAGTCCGCTCTTTTATTGCTGTAAACGATAGGACCCCGACATGCATATACATATGTTTTTATAAAAACGGGTGCATTGATATGGTAGTTAAATATATCTACTTAGGGTTCAAACAACAAAGATTTATATTATAAAATCGTGATTCAACCGATTCTAATATATTGTTCTGTTCATTTTTTTATTACTCATATGTTATAAATAATTTGGAAGAATATAATGAAATGAAATTAATGCTTTTCAAAGATTTATCTTAATCACATAATACATTTTTTTGTCTTCAATTGATTGCTGTCCTTACCATCATCACTGTCCTTCTTTCCGCATAATATTTTATTTAAATTTTGCAATAGTGGCGAATAGAAAATCGGGATGACAAATTAATCTTAAATCTATCAAGTTTTCTTTATGGATTTGGCAATGCAGGAAGTAATATGAAACTAATATGTACAAATATTATTACTTTTATAAATTGTTTTAAATTAATTAATGATATATTTGTTTTTAATATGTCATCATAAATGTCTTGTAATTCGGATGTGCATTTTATGAATGAGTAACTGGGACTGCAAAACCAGTTCCAACCAGAATATTCCCGATATTTAATAAATACAAGTTCACTTTTACAAAATACTTCTTTACATATTTGAGATATCTGTTGCAAAATAGCATTAAGCGCCATCTATTGATTTACGAAAGCAAAAAAATATTGATATAACCCTACCAAATTGCAAAAGAATGATTGCCAAACGACAATGGGATATTTAAATGAGCTACTTTATTTTGACGATTTATAATTGTCCAGTTTCCTACTCACTTGTTCGAAGATTGTACACCCTGATTGCATGTAGCCGAGATAAGAATGTTGTGTCTGAAAGTACGTAAGTGACAGCAAAATTTAAAGGAAATTTCTTGTCTTGGTCATGGATATGTGATGAGGGGAGATGAAACATGTAGGTAAACTTTCGGCTCAGTAACGTACAGATCTGTACGTTGTAACAATAAAAATCTATTGTGTCTGCTAATGACTGAGGCAACAGCTTAAGAGAATAATGAATATTAATGTTGATGGATGGAAGGGGAGAAAAACATCTTACTCATTATACGAGGGGCGTTCAATGTATTCTCGGTATCGGTATGAAAAAAAACTTAATTCAAATAAAATTATTTTTATTTTTCAATATAATCCCCCATAACCTCAATGCATTTGTTACATCTCGAAATTAATTTTTCAATACCCAGTAAAAAATAACTTTCCTCCTTCTCTGAAAAATGCGCATTTATGGCCGCCTTAAGCTCTTCATCGTTGGAAAATCGTTTTCCCCGAAGATCTTTTTTCAAATTAGGGAACAAATAATAATCGCTAGGGGCTAAGTCTGGACTATAGGGTGGGTGGTTTATTTCTTCGAAACCACAATCTCGCACAGCAGCCTTGGCAACACGCGCCGTGTGAACTGGGGTGTTGTCGTGAAGAAGCAACACACCGGCGGTCAGTTTACCCCGTCTTTTTTCTTTAATTGCCTCCCGTTATTTTCTCAAAGTGGATGCGTAGGATGCTGCGTTTATGGTTTCATCTTTTTTTGTGTACTCAATCAACAAAATTCCCTTTGAGTCCCTAAACATCGTGGCCATGACTTTTCCGGCAGACGGAACGACTTTGAATTTCTTAGGGGGGGCACTACCCTTCTTGTGCCACTGCATGGACTCCTGCTTACTTTCAGGGTCATAATGGTGAACCCACGTTTCATCTCCAGTAACAATTCGATCGAAAATACTTGATGGGTCTTCACCAGAGAGCTCTAAAAACTCTCTACAGCACTCGATTCGCACTTGTTTTTGAGGCGCCGTGAGCATTCGCGGCACCCATCTTGCACTGACTTTTGAGAGGTTAAGGAGGTCATGAAGAAAAGTGTGTACGGTACCAACGGAGAGGTGGGTCATCTCTGCTATAATTTTGACCTTCATTCGGGCATCCTCCAGTTTTAACTTCTCAACTTTTTTCACGTTTTCTTCCGTAGAGGCAGTAACCGGGCCGCCCGAGCGTCATCTTCAATACTCTCTCTGCCCCTTTTAAATTCACTTGACCACTTTTGTACTGTCGATAACGAAGGTGCAGATTCTTGGTAAACAGCCACCATCTCTTCGTGAATAGTTTTTTTGACTTTTTCCTTGTTTGGTAAGGAATTTAATCAAAGCGCGGTGCTCGATTTTCTTCGACATTGTCACGTTAGCCATTCCAGTTGTCGTTGACTAAGAGTAACTAGCAACTAATGATCAGAACTATATGAAATTTCATATTTATACCCTCAGATAATGTCATTACTTAATTAATTAGTCAAATTACCCACATCATTATTAAATCACCCCCATACCGAGAATACATTAAACGCCCCTCGTATTATATTCGTCAAGTCATTATATTATTAAAATACAAAGAACTTCATTATAATCTACTGACTTTGTTCGTTTTTTTGCAAGGTCCAAAAAAACAATGCCTGCCATTATTTCGTGACTCATTGACAGCCTCAGAGCCCTATTAATGTAATTTTTGAACGAAGGGGAATTAAAAAGAAAGAATATAATAGGTTTTAATTTTTTTAATTGTGTAAAGTAATTTACTTCTGCGGCGCACTCTGGTTAGAGCTCTTTGAGTCGCGCATTGAAGCTGAACGCCTACGTTTCAGCTCTTCTTGGCGTCTTACCTGTAAAACGGAAAATATAATTAACTAACAAATTATCTTTGCTTGGTCTGGCCTACAAAGTCATACATGTTCAGTTTCTTGAATTTGTTTGTTTATGGTTCAAATAAGATACTGTTGCTGATTTAATACCTTGGTCTATATCAAGAATAGCCAAGGGGTAAGACACAGCCTTTCATCTTACAGCCCAGTATAATTTCCACAAATTACTTTGTGAATATATGATACCAGCTGTCCAGGACTTATAATTATTTGTTTAAGTTCCTTTGTATATTTCAGTATTGATAGAGAACTACTGAACTTAAGTCTTACCTTAGATTCCTTCTTTCTCTGTGCAAGCAGCTTGGCATACTCATTCTCGGAATTCTTGCGCTTAGCCAGACGCTTCTTCTTGAGAGCCAGACGATGGCGTCTGCGCTGTAGTACAACAGGGGTGACTAACCTCTGGATCCTAGGGGCCTACAGAAGAGATAAATAATTAATTGTTAAAAACTTGATAAGGCACAATTACTGCATCAAACTAGAAGAAATATGATACCACAGATATTGCATACATCTAAATTGGTTCAGGATTAAGAAGTTATGGTGGAATAAAGAAACTCACACAAACACAATTTTGTTTTGGGCTTTAGTGTAATAATGGCATTTTTAAATAAACAATGTACAGCACACTGTAAAAGTAGACAGACATAAATAGGTCTGAATCTTCTGCTCGGTGCCGATATAATATACCCCGATGCTGCTGTTTCCAAGCCAAGGTAGCTTAGAAACAATATTTATATCAGGGATAAATAAATTAACATACTTGAGTTGGTTTCAAATTCAAACAAGCTTTTAATTTTGAAGATTTAAATCATTGAATACAACATATTATCAGCACAGTAGGTAATTCCCAAATTGAGAATTAACAATAACTTTTTATTAAACTATGTTTAGATACTATATAATTTATTGTTAGTTCAATGAAATAACTATCACATAGTTGTATTCTTCTTATTGTATGATTGATGAAAAACAACAACCTAGATTCAAGAGTTCAAACTGCCTGTAGGCTTTATACACCATCAAGAACACCTCTCAGATGTGTTTGTCACCTTGGTTTATAGCAAATACTGTTTTTTTTTTATAATATGGCCATGACTAAAAAAGTCAATAGTGCATGGTCATACCACTAGGCTATCCTATCCACAACATGTCTAGCTTATGCGTGTTCTGGCAAGACCAAATCTTTATATATCTCTTGTTATTTTACCTTATATCTGGGTTTAGCATTCTCCTTGCCCTCCTTGGCAGGGAGCAGGCGTTTGACAACATAGCGACGGACATCATCTTCCTTCGACAGATTGAATAACTTGCGGATTTTGGATGCACGCTTGGGTCCAAGACGACGGGGAACATTTCCATCGGTAAGGCCAGGGATTTCCTGTTAAGATTATAATATTAGGAATTTAACATATTGAAAGAATAGGTAATAGACAGCGATCATGCTTCAACTTCTCATTTCATGCATTGCTTCTTTAACAAAAACTCCCTTGTAATGGTTTAATTACTACGGTAAATGCTGATATAAATTATTAACTTGCAGTAATTAAAATAACACCTGCCCAAAACTCTCTCTGTAAGACATAAACCTCTTGTCATACAGAGATTGTATAACTGTATGGTATTTGAAAAAAGACCTTTAAACAAAGAATAATTTAAAGGTTATGCCAAGTACCAATTGTTATCCCCTGTCGCATATAATTGCTAAGATTTGGAGATCTTAGAAACAGTAAGAACAGGGTTTCACAGAGCTTAGATCCAAATGATATTGGTAATAACACAAGTAACCTGCCAGTTTACAAAATTGATTATCTCATTCTAAATTAGGCTGGAGAGTATCACTTCACAGGGAGCTTACCATAAGTACACAATGGTTGCTTTGTAATGCATGGTACATGGGCACTTATCAAAAAATGCCCAATATATTAGTACATAAAATTTTCAGTTTACAAATGCAAGTATTCAACAACTAGTGAAAATGTAATCACCTGTTCACCCTTGCGGACAATGACGAGAGCCAACACAGAAAGATTAGCGTCAACAATGCAACCACGCACTGACTTGCGCTTCCTCTCTCCGTCACGACGCGGTCTGTAGCAAGAGTGGCCCTTGGACATCAACAAACGGACACGACCTGGAATGTAATGACTTTTTAGTACTTACGCATCCAGGAGTGTAGAAAACTAAAATTATCTTTTCTCTAACGAAAACATATATCAGAATCACAGATTTTGACGTGATTATAGGTTATGGGCTAAGAACTTAAAACCGATAAAAGATATGAATTCGGCTAGGTAGCAATAATGGCATTTTTAATACGTACTGTTGGTGAGGACTCCCTGTTTCATGGGGAATCCCTGCTTATCGTTACCGCCAGCGACGCGGAGGACGTAGCCCTTCCATTCATCTCCTAGCTGATCCGCCTCCACTTCCGCGCCCATGCGCTTCTCGTAGAAGATGCGGAGCTTGTGCTCATCGACTACTTCGAATAACTTCTGACATCCCGTTGCCGGGAAGGAGACGTTCAGCTACAGAAACAAAGTGAGGTTAGATCACACACAATCACACTTTCCATTATCTTATACAGAGTCTACTATCCCCAAACGCATAATAGAATACATATAAGAGAGGAGCTACTTTCAAGTCTGTTTACTAGACCACACGGCACCTATATTTTATACGTGATTATTTCACTTTCCAAAATACGGCACAATTTATCAAACATTTTCCAGAAAATCTTATCCCACTTTAAACAAAAAATACTATTGGGGTGTTCTTTGAGTATTAAAGTATCACATGTTAACTATATTTCACCTAATTTAAACCAATTTTATTAAAAAACATTTTCTGAACCTTCATGACTGCGGCTAGATTCCGTGAACGTCAGCCATGAAAAAGACCATAAACAATTATAGAACTACGTACAAGGGATTGAAGGGATGCAAAATCACTACCATAGAACAATAGAACATTATGCCAACAGATTATAACTCGACTATTTCGTTTTAAATATATGGTCCACACATGATATTTTTTTACAGTAAACTGCATTCTATTCCCAGTCCAGGCAAAGGACGGCGTCATAATATTATTAAAAATCTTTCATCTGTAGACCTATGCTCTTGGATCATAAGGCCCGTGATGGAATGCCATACAGAAAAAAAAATTGGATTGGTAGGGAATGGCTGGGAAATGCTCCGTACAAAAAGATGCCACGAATATTCAATAACTATTCGTGGTTGAATTTTGCGAACTATTCAGCTGAACACCGAACAGTAAACCACGAAAAAAAAGAATGCGTAATATTACTTACAAAGATTTATATTTTACCAATTACTTTAGCATACTTAAAATCTACCTGTGGCAAGTTATGATGAATGAAAATAATGTTTTCAGCATATGTTTATAGCAAACGATTGCCCTTTCCCTCATAAATTATACCTGCTTCGGATATATTCGGCGCTTCGGCCAAGAACCTCGCCGAATATTCATTATTCGGCCATATCGTGGCCTATCTTTAGTACAATTTTTTTTTCTTTGTGCGTAGAGTATGTAAATAAATAAATATCCTGAATGATATGATGATTGACAGTTATCGAGTTTGAATCCAGCAAACAATTTTTATGTATAAAACCTGTTCAATAATTCTTAAAAAAGAAATAAAAGAATTCGTTCGTGGTGTTCATAACAACATGACATCATTTATCCACATTCACACCAATGATTAGTAGTATATGTATCTGATTCACACAGACGCAGGCACGATCCAGCTAGTATGTATTTAAATTATGCAAAACAGTATTATGTTGCTATGAACTCATACTAAAGCAACCTCGAAACAGTAACAAAGTCCACACACACTAACTAAAAATATATTATAAACGCAGTATTGGCCCGAGGCCAGACTTAGGTTCGAGTGATATCAAATCTTGGTGGTTCTTACACCTTCACTTCTTACGGCTACCACTGCTGAAAGCGCCCCTTGACCCTTAGCGCCTGGAGCGGTGGCTCTGTTCGCCCTATGGCCGGTCCTGTATAAACGTATATGGGCGTGGAATGGGCAAACGGGTACGCTTGTTCTTACTACCTGTAGGTATTTCATTAGCATCAGCTTAAAGCATACCACTGCTGGGACCCCTCTCACCCCCTTTCCTTTGAGGGTTTGATTCACGGTCCAGCCAAAACTATTCAAGTATGTTAAAAACTAAATTGATGACATTATTTCTAGCTGCACATATAAACAGGTTAGAGCAAGCAGTGTTGGACTGCTGCTGCTGTCACAACATAATTTAACTAGGCCATGACTGACCATTTGCAGGGCGAAAGCCTCTTCTTATACAAAGAGCACGAGCATTGATCACCACACAAGCTCTGCACAGCGGGTTGGCGATTTCAGGCCTTCAGATGGTACAAATAACATTGAAAAAAATCATATTGGCCAGATTTTTAACCATGACCTGTCATTCTGTCTTGCTCTTGGTCATGTTCTACTAAAAATCTTTGCTAAGAATACTGGAGCACACTGTACTTGCAAAATGAAAGTGTCATTCAACAAGTTTCTTGTTTTCTAATATGTGACCGAATGCTAAAATATTAGTAATATTGGTTTTTGGTATACGCATGTCAATTCTTCCAGAATAAAATCGATTCCTGAATCGATTCGAATCTAAACTGTTTGAATCGATTCTTGATTTATAAATATCAATTCTCGATTAATCGATTCAATTTTAGAAAAACGAGCAGATTTTTCCTAGAGTCAGTACCTTCTTTATCCACGAGAATCGATCCTATTTTTTATACCTTTCCTAACTTTTCAATCTCCGTTAAATCAAAACCGTGAACAGTGACAGTTCCATCTCTAAATTGGTCGATTCTTCAACTGTATTATAATACAACATAAATCTTTGAAAAGCATTAACGCATGCTTAACGAACTCTAAAGTTACAATATTAATTATATTATAATAATATATACAAATATACTTTGCCCTCTTCAGAGCATTCACGCTAAATCTTTGAAAAGCATTAACGCATGCTTAACGAACTCTAAAGTTACAATATTAATTATATTATAATAATATATACAAATATACTTTGCCCTCTTCAGAGCATATACGTGTTAGCGTGATGAAATACGTTTCTTATGTTTCCCGGTCCACTAAGCTACGCTACAGTGAAAACCCCATCAAAATAGGTTAACTTGTTCACATGTTTACAAATTTCGGGGTTTCTAAATAGTATAGTATCTACACCCTCACTAAAATTTTGGAATAAAAATCAATGTCTGAAATACTTATTAACTCTACAGTTTATTATAGTATAATTTAAGCAACAAAAAGGTCGAAATATTTAAATTGTGGAAGTTTAGTAAGCTATTTTAGTGTCGAATACACTGTATGTTTTAGATATTTTGATCCAACCAGTGGCTTGATCTCCACAACCTGATACAATCCGATTCTCGATAAGCGATCTAGTGAATCGATCCACTATGTAAAATCGATCTAAAAAATCAAATTTCTGATCTCAAAAAATCGTTGTTTCGATAAATCGCTTAAGATCGACATGCATAATTTGGTATTAATCTGAGTGAACGAACGAATAATGAACGTCACTGGAACATAGAGAATGAGAAGAACGTTTTGCTTATTTTATATTTTAATTCATGTTCATGTATCATTGAAAGGGTTGCTTGACTGCTCGTGTCTTGCCTACAAGTGTCAGACAAGTCAAGTTTGTGAGTTTGAGTTTTCGTATCTCTAAATTATCGAGTGGACAAAAATAAATATGAAATAAAATTCGTAATTCTTATACATACGACAGTTTGAAATAGTTTCTAAACAACAAGTGTGTCGACATTTCTATTATCTTTTGGTTTGAGTGTATACTTTCATTTACCGAAATCAATTTCTGTTTGAATAAAAGCAAACTTAGTCCCTATCTACAAAAATGAATCACGAGGAGAATAAAATAATGGCTCACCGACAGCATGTGAAATATTTCATGAGATTTTTGAACATATTGCCTTCGTCGTTGTCATCTCATGATACTACCAGGTAATAATATCTGTTTTATTTAAAGGCCAGCTACAAGGACTGTTGACATTCACTTAATAACTTTCTCGGTCAGTGCAGTGCTTTGTTTGCCCAGTAACATTATCTTAAGTAGTTGACTTGTTCATTTACAACTTATAATAAACAGTACTGAGTACAGCTGCAAAACATAAAAAAAAAAAGGTGTTATGATAATAAGTAGGCTTGACTAATTACTACTACTAATAATACTTTTGTGTAGACATCAAATCTGTAGCCCAAAGTATAGCATAAGAAGTGCACAGTCATTTCTTTGAATAAATAATCATAATTACTGATTTGATGAAATAGTAGAAGTATTTTTTATTTTGTAACTAGCTGTGGGCCGCGATTTCACCTGTATATAATTATATTATAAGCTTAAGTTACTCCTTATATAGTCGGCTACCTGCCAGTAAAATCTTATCAGGATAGGTCCAGATGTTGACTGCTTTTTAGGCATAGGTATCTGCAAATAACCATTTGAGCTTTAAAAAACTATTATTTTTATATTACAAACGGACTCTTCAATTTAATTTCTTTTTATAGATTTCATAATCATAATAGGGTGTCTTGTTTCAGTTATGTATACTTTCCACCGGAAATTTCAAACTATGAACTGAATAGCATGAAATAGATTCAATTAAGCTTTTACCTATGGACTTATAAAGTTAAACACAAGAATCTATTTTGTCTCGTATTGGCGAGTCAAAAGGCTAATTATCTAGTACACAAAATTTATAAAATTGTGTCATTTGTTGAATACTACTTAGGAGGTACTAATGTATTTCAATTTCAATGCACTGATATATTTATTAACTAAGTAAATAAATCAGGTATTTTTCTTTTGTATGCATTGCTGTTATCTTTTAAATATATTAATAGAATATGGTTTCCATATAACTGATACCATTGACATGAATTAAGATTTAGAACCTAGTTCTGAAAAGTTTGAATGCTGATAGTTGATGTTGAGCTACGAAGTTTAATGACTCTCTCAAATATTTCGCCTTAAGAATGGGAAATTTTTAATTGCACATCGAAATGAATAATGCTAATGTAATGTCTCCATTATTTAAACTGCTATAACACCATGCATATGACCATGCTACATATAAAAAAATTGCCTATCAAAACTTATAGAACCAAATATGTAAATATCACAGTATTTACATATTTGGTTCTCTTCATTTGCTTGAGAGCTTGAGAGTATAAAAGGTGCTTAATTATAATTAATTTGATATTTCATTTTTGTTGTGTGTCAAACAATAATTTGGTATGCATTCAGATATAAGTTGGTCATTTCACATAATAGTTCTGCTTGATACATAAAATATGTGCCATGCAATTAGTATTATAGAAAATGAATATATTTTATTGAACAAAACAGGAATATTTTGGTGTATAGTTAAATCTACCCATTAACAATTAATATAATAGTTTCATTAAATTCTCTGGCTACTTCATGTATGTATGCTAAAATGTGCAATGCCTGAAATATTATGCAAAACAACAGTGAAATGTTATAAAAACTACATTAAAATGGGACGGCAAATCTGAGTAATTTTAAATTTTAAAATGATATTACTTTTAACATGTATAATAGCAGTAGTTATAAATTATAGGATAAGGCCCATTAACCTTTGTGTCTGTGTGTATTATTCTATTTTGGGTACCATCCAAATAAAACCGCCATAAAACAAATCTTACCAAAATGTATGTTACTTTGATGTCAGTAATAGTTCAATACTGTGTAACTATACTCATTACCGTGGGAGAGCCATGCTTCGGCACGAATGGGCCGGCTCGACCGGAGTGATACCACGGTCTCACAGAAAACCGGCGTGAAACAATGCTTGCGTTGTGTTTCGCCGATTGAGTGAGGGTACCGGAGGCCCGAACCCTTTAAAAGGCCGGCAATGCATTTGCGACACCTCTGGGATTCCTGGTGTCTATGGGTGGTGTTAATCGTTTACCATCAGGAGAACTGACTGCTCAGATGACCCTAAACATTAAAAAAAAACATGTAAATACCAGTAACTTGATTTAAAAAAAAAAAAAATCTGGTCAAATCGTGTGTATCGGTTCTTGTTTTTCTTGATGTTTCGAACACTTTGCATGTTGTATTGTCGTCGCGATTTAGTTTTAAAAATGTCTATGAGCTAAAAAAAATATGAATTTTATCAATAACTAGCTGTACTCGTGGCTTCGCCCGCGCGGATTTGCTGACTGAAATCTTATTATTATTAATATAAAATATAGCCTATGTTACTCGGTGATAATGCAGTTTTCTATTGCTGAAAGAATTTTTTAAATCGGTTGATTAGTTTTTGTATTCAATCCTTACAAACAAACGAAAAAATCAAATCTTTCCTCTTTATAATATTAGTATAGACTAGCTGTGCCCGCGACTTTGTTCGCGAGAATGTCGATCAATTAAAGTCGTTTCGTAGAAAAAACTGAATAGGAAGAGGGTAATGCCCTAGGCACTTATGAGTGTTCCTAATATACCCCCTAGGCTAATAAATTTTTTGTTTTATAAATTTTTTGAAATTAGTTTTATATGTTACCTACATAAAAAAGTTGTAAAAGTGTTAAAGGTTAGCTTCCCCCCTCCGATTACAAATTGCAAATAAACTTTTTATAACGCTTCCCTTTACAAGATGTCAGAAAAGCAACCAGTACTGAGATCTTCCCCTGCAACGGATAATGTCTGACCCTGGGCTTTATTAATAGTCATGGCGTAACATAGCCTATGTTACGCCATGACAGGAAACAGTACACGTTTATAACGAAATGGGAAATTATTAGGTATTAATTATGGCAGCGATACCTATACATGTGTTCGTTAGTACTATTTTTGGTCAAAAGATGTCATTGCGTGTCTCTACGCTCAAAAATCAGAATTGTACAACACAATCGTAATGAAAATTGTATCTTGAACTCTTATAATTTAAATATATCTGAATGAGCCAATTACGATGAAAAAAACTCGGAAAATGGTTTCAAATGTAGAACGCCATCTACCTGAGTTAAACTGTTCAGAGTGTTTAGTTTAACTATGCAAAATTATTGTTTTTTTTTACAAATAATGGTCATTTTTATACAATGTTTTTTTATAACAAATAGTAATTGATATTAAAAAATTTGTTACCATAAAATATAAAATTTTACAAATAAAAATTTAGTTTACATTATAATATAAAACAAACAAAATTTAATCCAGTTAAAAGTTGTTCCTCATATGTCATCACCCATAATATTCTTTTATTAACACTTGATATGTTTTTTTCAGAGTTACAATTGCCTATTTTTCTGTCTCTGGTCTGGACGTTCTTGGTGCAATATCATCGGTTTCATTAGACCTAAGGTCAAGAATAATAGAGTGGATTTACAGGCTACAAGTGCACCCTGATAAGAATAGTAAGTTTTTTATTTTTTATTTTTATACAAAATAAATGGCAAAAAAGCATACAATCCACCTGATGGTAAGAGGTTACCATAGCTTACGGTCGCTCGCAGCTTTTGGTGTATCAGTCCTGCCGGGATTGCGGTGACTGCGCTGAGAACCTTGGGACCTCGATTAGAGTAGGACTGTTTGTTTTTAGTTGGTAGGTAAAGGTGTAGAAAAAAAAAATTGTGGGGATCACAGGGGAATTGCTGCGGATGGGAGAAAAACGGTCCCATCTACTGCAAACAACCGTTCCTCACGGAGCACTGGCATCCATACTCATATTCATCTATTACCATTCCATTAGTTACACATGACTACGAGAGGCTTTGCGTCCGTTTTCTTTGAGGTGGTGGGCTAGTTGGGCAGCTTCAGTTTATTTGAACACTACCACTCTTGAATTGACTCACTGATGACGGCACAGAAATATATCGGGAGATGACGGGCTGATGAAAATCATGTTAATTTATTTTTAAATAAAAAAATAGTTTTTTTTTATAAATCGGTTTTAAGGGAAATTTAAGGGAAACACAGAAATCGGACTTTCCACGAAAATTCAAAACTTTAACCATTTGAGTTCTACCGCAGTATAGAAATATTTTAAGAATTCCTGACTTTGATTTTCAACGGATTCCCCGGATCTACCAACGTGTAGGTTAATAAATTTATAATTTTAGAGATCGCTATGCATGCGTTAATGCTTTTCGAAAATTTATCTGTATTTGTGAAGGCATATGTACGAGTCGACATTGTATTAACTGCAAAGTTAGTCGTGTCGGTTCGGTCATCTGTAAAGGGACTGAATAGATAGCAATGACGTCACCAAAAGACGTATTATAATGTGGAAGAAAAATGTGGAAGAAGAATTCGTGATAGTGAGCAGAGGTCGAGATGGCTTAGCGATCAGAATGCCTGGAGTATTTATCCGGGAGGCGCAAGTTCGCATCCTGCTCACAAACATATTCTTTTTCTTCAAAATTTATGACTTTAGAGTCCGCTATGCATGCGTTAATGCTTTTCGAAGATTTATCTGTGTAGGTTAACATTGCATGATAATTTATATCACGGGTAGTCCATAGACAGTTGTTTTTTGTTTTCGTTGCAGTGAAAAGCCAATTAATTTAAATCATCTGCACCCTGCTCACTGGGCTTCTTGTTCTGAGTTGATTGAGTTGCAATTGACTTTAGCAATTTAATTCATGTATGCATGACATATTTTCAACGGACTGCTTGACCTCTCAGTTTGCATGCATAAGCTTATACACTGTTATTATATGGATATAGCAATTGCGTATAATTTTGTAGCATTCTGTATGAAAATGTAATAGTTTGGTGTAAGTTGCAAGAACACACCACTTTTTTACATTTAACTGGTTATAAAACTTTTCGAATGCATAACTTATGCTAATTGGAAGATAATGCATGTTGTACAAGATCAACAAAACGTTTATTCTTGAAATTCGAGTTTTTAATCAATTCTTTACATCAAATTTTATTCGTAAACATTTATAATTATCTTAGGTACTAACTCTGTTCCCTCATAGCGATCCAAAAAGTATCATGCACTCCCATAGACAAAAGAGCCACTCATTTAGGTTTTTAACAGTTTCTCGCTAATCATAATGTTGTGTATCGTTTAGGGGTTTTATAATTTTCTGTAGGTCATCCCGTGGCAATACGGGTCGGCAATATTACGAAAATCGCAGGTCATCTACCTGGATACGATTGCAAAGGACCGAGGCAAGTGTTAGTTTAATAAAATCTTATAAAAGCCTAACAGGGGTTGGCTGTGGATGATTATATTGATGATATTTTTCCGAGGAATGCTAATAATAGTGTTAAACTCTCTACTCTCACTAGCTTCCAGGTAATGATTTGTCTTTGTTTGTGCCTCCGGGTGCCCGGGATATTTAAACATCATACCTTTTTATATTTTATTTTTAGGAGTTCACACCATTTCATTTATAAAATACCTAAACACACATTCATTTTTACAGGACTGCCCAAAAAAAGGAGTGCTATGTTTTTAGGGTTCATGTATGCTTGTTTGTAAGTTTTAATGTATGCAAGTATGTATGTTTGTGACTTTAGTCCACCATAACTTTTAAATGCCTGAACCGATTTCGATGTATGGGATATCGTTAGAATCCTTTCATTCTCCCGGGTAAAATAGGCTAATAAGATAAATAAGATTGATTTTTTTAATTAGTTTAATCGTGTATATTTTTTTAATATATTTAATATATATTGGCAACACTAAAAAACCTAGGGATCCGAGTTCGAAGAGCTTTGAAAAAAATATTTATACTAGAATACCAAATTATAGTTTTATCTCGCTTAAAATGTATATCATAATAAAATAGTAATTGTTATTGGTCAAATGTCCAAGGTTAACTACTGACTTACCTCTAAACGTTATACAAATCGTCAGAGGTCAAATTATGTTGCCCAGTTATATTTTCCAACATGTAGTTTGACTGGTTTTGCCCTCGATCGCTTGTTCTCGTAATCACGGTACCTACTGCGTCCCATTTAGATAAAGCCATAAAGTCCATAAAACGAATGGTTATCAGACTTATCAGTTCTAAGCTCATATAAGTTTTTTCTATGCAATATTTATTCTATACTAGCTGTGTCCCGCAAACGTTGTTCTGCCATATAAATTTTCTGGACTTTACGACGTATTCTCATACCTACCAAATATACATAAAAAAAAACATATAAATCGGTCGAGCGGTCTTGGAGGAGTTTGACCACAAACACAGTGACACGAGATTTTTATACATATATTAGAAGATTGGAAGATTTGATTTTTTGTGCGAGACAACATAACTTTGTGTATGAATTGCCATTTATTTAACGAGATTTTAATTTTATATTAAACACATAATAAGGTCGTACATGGTCTTTAAATTGGTGAACATGAATTATAAGTGACGATCACTTATTCCAATATATTTTTGGATTTCGCAAGACCGCACTTAATACAAAATCAAAAATCAAAAATCAAAATCAAAAATATCTTTATTCAAATTAGACCATTAGAAATTGTACTTTTTGAACGTCATACATAACAATAAGACAGTCCCCCAAAACGCCCACCCTTCACCGCTTCCTAGTGCTTCACTGGAGAGAAGAAGCGGCGCAACAAACTCCCCAGCTACACGTCTCTGTCTGTCAAGTTACAAATTAAACAACAAAAATATATTTAAATATACATTTCAGCTGGCACATCATAATACAGAAAAAATTAATTAACTACTATTTACCTCATTGAATTTTACTCAAGCAATATCTCAATTGTAATTTAGTTTAGGGCCTTCCGTTTAAATTTAATTAAATCGGTCGTTATATAAATAATGGTGTGCCCGCCTCCGTGTACAACCATGCGTTACGAATTAGAACCCCAGCCTGATGAATAAGACAAAAAAATAAATAAATTATAAGTTAAAAAAAAAGCAGACTATCACTGGTGAGCAGGACGACCAGTCACCACAAGCAGCACCCGTTCACGAGATTGACGCAAAGATCAGCCATCACCCTCCTCGGCATTTTTGAGGGAAGTGAGCGACCCGACCCCCGACGCCACCGCGAGCAATGACATCTAAGGGAGCATGACGACCCTGCCACCAAGAGAAAGACTGAGAAATAAAAACATAACATAATCTAGTCGCCGAGGTCACTAATTCGCTACAAGATTACAAATTTTGTACAAAGACCGCACTTAATATTTTTTATAAAACAGAAGAGACAGGCACGTCAAGAATAATACTTAGCGTTAAGGGTACTGATAAATTGTGGAGAATGTGGCTGTGTGTTCTGGTGAAACCTTTAATTGCCATTCCATTGGACTTGGTAGGTTGCGCTGCAATGGGTTTAAGGCTGGAAACGTCTGCTGGGCCCTACTATTTTCAAATACAAATAACCATCTGCAAATGTTCATTTTATTTCCCTATGCTCAACGACTAGTCAAATAAATAATTATGTTCAAACAGTTTCCATAGAGTTAGGTATGATAAACAGTGTGGATTAATTTATTAGCTTTTGAACTACATTCAGACGTGTTAAAACATAATTAACACAATGCAATAGTTATGTTATCTCGTTTATTTGAACATGTTTTTATTTAAGTAGCATTTTTATTGCACGGTTTATCAGCATATGAATTTACATTAAACAACCTTGTCTGACATGGGAAGAAGCTTTGGTGTTTTACATTTTAATGAGTTTTTGTTTAGTCAATTTGATAAATAAATACCTGTTATAATGACGAAAACCACTTTTTGAGGAAGCAATATTCTAGATAAAATTAATAGGATATTTAACGGATGAAAAGACGGGACACCAACCACTTATCTACCAATTTTCATCTAAATACCTATGCTAAAGCTTGATTAGAGTAACATTGGATGAAATGAAAAAGATAGGAAAATAAATACCTAAGTATATCATTATAAACGAAAACAATAACCAATAAACAAACGCAGATGTTTTCATTAAAATGCAATTTTTATAGTTATTTTTATTTGTTCTATTCTTAAGCCTAGACTTTGGTCGCCCTTACGCGTCCTTTATAATTCGCACTGTTGACGACGCCTGCTGTTTACGATTATGTATTTTGATATTACAATATTGTAAGTAATCGATTGAAGGGTAGGGACGCTGACAAACAAGTACCTATTTATATGGATCGATTTAGAAAAGGAGTTTGTCGCTCTTTACATTTGATAAAATAGCAACCGGTTAGTGAATGAGAATTTTACAAGCAAATTGACATGTTACTACCATTATCGTAGGTAACATGGTAAACGGTTTTCTCGTTTGGCCGAGAAAATTCAAATTCAAATGTTTTTAATTCAAATATACTAGATTACAAGTAGTTTCATAAGAAAAGTCAAAACTAGGTGCACGGTTCTAAGGCGTTGATCTTATTTATGGCGAAGAGCCGGTTAGATATTTCATGGACAGTTTTAAAATAATTTGTTATAACAATAACAATTAATTATATGTCTAGTCCTTTACAATAATTGCCTGTTCGCCAGTCCCGACATACAGCACACGTTCACAAGCGTAACGTGCACGTCATCCTCAATCATTTTGTAAGAATCTGGAGTGGCGAGGTAAAATATCTAAAATTGTTAGCTGCCAGACCAATCGTAGGGGCCAAATATCCCCCAGGTAGGTACATTAAAAAGAGCTATTAACAGTTTCAATAAAAACAATTACTTATAATTATATTTTTTATACATGTTAAAGCCATGTAATGTCTATATTAATTTAAAAAAATCGAAGGAAACATTGAAATTTGAAAAAAATACCGCGTTAACCCGTGACTCTTGACAGGCCAAACAACGACACGGTAGCTCAGTTGGGAGAGCGATGTCAAGGGTCGCGCCTTAACAGTCCGTGTCATCACTCTCTGAGCGGGGTCGCGGTTTCAAGCCGTATCTAAGCCGTATATAATTAGTATATAGTATATATAGTAGTGTCTATAATTCTTCAATGTTTTCCTATAATTAATTTTAAACAAAAAATAAAAACCGCCTTCAAAAATCCACTACACTAAAAAGTTTAAAATAATATCAAAATTTGCTTATAATAAAATAATTTTAAAATAACAATATATAATAATAATCTGTTAATTTTGGAGTCGGTGCCTGTACTGGGAGAGGGTTATTGTTTTCCTCTTGTTAGTCACTTATGTTCGTTGTGCTGTGGTTATGTTACCGGCCTTTGTATCTGGTTGTAAACCCACATACATCAGGCACCGACTCCAAAATTAACAGATTATTATTATATATTGTTATTTTAAAATTATTTTATTATAAGCAAATTTTGATATTATTTTAAACTTTTAAGTGTAGTGGATTTTTGAAGGCGGTTTTTATTTTTTGTTTAAAATTAATTTATTTTAGTCTTTTTGTTTTAAGTCTAATATATATATTGTATAGGTCATATATAAGTTTGTATACTTCATACATAAGTTAATTTAGTAATTTAATAATATGGGTAGGCCTTCGAAAGCCGCTAGGACTTAATAACTGCATCGGTGAAATGTTTGTGTACAACAGTGGACACTTCTGCCTACCCCATCGGGCAATACAGGCATGATGCTATGTATGTATTGAGTGGCATGAACTATACATGGATAAGCGATTACAGCAATTGCGAGTGATTTGCTGTGATTTATTGAAGAGTTCCATTGTCTAACTTCGAAGATCTTTATCAGATCTTCACTAAATTGAAATGGAAACATTTCTGGGGACTAGTCTTGCAAACAAATATATCGACGGACATACATACAAAACAAGGTAGCTACTGTAAAACGTTGAGGAGTTCCCTTGACTGTCCTCCGTCTTCATCATCAGACCCCTAATGACAGTCGCAACCCATCTAGGTGTAAAGTTCTCATCAATACAAATTAATCAAGCCCAAACACCAGGTAATTGCTGTAAATCGTTAAAGAGTTCTCTAGATTGTCTTTCGGCTCCATCATCAGATCGACTCCAGACCTTCATTAAATATTAGTGCTTTAAAATACTTAATGAAAAAATTAACAAACGCACTAGTCACCCCTACGATTTTCGAAGGTTTCCCTCGATTTTTTGGGGATGCCATCATCAGATTCTGGTTTCCTTATCATGGTACCACCGTTGAGATACCTTCTTTCCAACAAAAAAAGAATTATCAAAATCGGTTCATAAACGACGAAGTTATCCCCGAACACACATAAAAAAAAAAAAAAAAATACGTTCGAATTGAGTAACCTCCTTTTTTGGAAGTCGGTTAAAAATAGTAACAAACAATTACTTTTCACATTACAGATGGCGACATGTCAATGTGTGGCTTCCAAGGTTCCTCCACTATAAATATAGAATTAGATCCCCCTAACAATTACTATAAATGCGGTCACCTCGCTATGACGTACACGGGGCTTAGTATCCTGCTGGCGTTGGGCGATGACCTCTCCCGGTTGAATAGAAAAGCTTTGGTTGAAGGTAAGTGCGAGATATTATGGTTTGCGTATATATTGATTGCATGCCTTCTTCTATTTGGGGTACTTAAAAGTTTATGTTTAGTACTTAGATGCCTTGTTTCGGTCAGCTGTGAGATGCGGCGACATTTAAGTAGACATATGACGTGCAAATTTTTTTTTGTGTCTCATGAAGTTTTTGATGATATTAATGCAGCAGGTGAAATCGTGGTAATTTACTGGATTAATTAAATAAAGTAATTAAAAAAACGCTCTTTACAATTACAAAACTTTGCCATTACGAATTGATGAGATAATGACATAACTATTGGTTTACTACTTAATAGTTCTTTTGTTATATTTTTAGGTCATTCGGTATTAACAGGTATTTTTTAATTCAGCATTCTCTGTCTACTATTCTCGATGTAATATAATATAGTCAAAAATTTAGTAGCAAAACAACTCAGTTAACTTCGCTATAAATAGCGAAGTTAACTGATCTAAACCTAATCTTCCCGAAATATATTTCTAGTTATATAATTTTCATATAAATTAGTCCGAGTGCTCTAAAAAATTTAAAAACTGCTCTTATACCTATTTATAATGACCATAATTATAAGTTATGTTCATGATAACGATCTCTGATTCGGTCTAGCAATCCTGCAGTAATCGATATATATTTACATGAGTGAACCTCTAAACAAAAAATTATAATGTCAATAAATTTTTCGTTTCTTCTAGGTGTTAAAGCCCTTCAGACAGAGGAGGGTAATTTCGCAGCGACTTTGTCAGGTTGCGAGTCAGACATGCGTTTCGTGTATTGTGCTGCGTGCATCAGTTATATACTCAATGATTGGTCAGGGTTCAACATTGAAAGAGCCACTGATTATATCATCAAGTCTATAGTAAGTACATTTATCCCTGATCAAGGCGCCTAATGCCCTGATTTTAGAGCGATCTCTAATAAAAAACTTCAAACGTCACGAGTACTGTTTTGTGACTGAAAATAGCAGCTTTTATTCAACTAGATATGTTTTTCGGTATTGCCGATTTTGAAACAAAGATCCCGATTCTTAAGAATAGGTTACCTCCTGTCCCAAAATTCGGTATAGGCAACCTGGCAACACCAAAGCAAAAGTCTTTTCTCTTTTAACCCGACTAACTCAGAAAAGGGGTTATGTTTTTAAAAGCACTCCCCAACTCTAGAAAATAAAGCCAGAATTAATAACCCAATGTCGTTTGAGCGGTTGTTCCGAAGAGTCGATCTGATATGATTTAAGACGAGAAATTAAAAAGCAATCTATTTGCGTCATGTTAAATAGTAGTTAAGACGCTTGAAACGCAATTTGAAACGGGCGCAGGTTCTTGAATAGATTTATTAATACAGACCTATGTGACTGCGTCTACCGACAAAAATCGTATATATATAAACACATTTTTTTTTTATAATTATCCGTGTCGAAATCCTCATAGATGCCCTGCACCTGACAACGGGGGATATGTTGTACTCCTACTGACTAAACCACACGGCCATAAGGCACATAAAGAAAGGGGACCATTAACTCGAGTGGATCCAATTAGTGCCATACTCAAACACCTAAACCCAGAACAAGTACTTATCTGTAAGGCGTATCAACAATTGTTCGAAGTCGCAAACCGTTATTTAGTGTGCCTAAGTACTTTAAACTTAAAGTGTTGTCTATCATACAAATTGGACGCATTTCTAGTGCAAAGGACTCTACGGTCATTATCTTGTTTGCTACGCGTAAAGATAACGAGCATTATAACACGCGTAGATACATGAGATGTTGAATGACGTCATTTCTTTTGATCTCTTTTTCAATTCTATAGTGAGTGAGCAGGAGGTGAATAGAAAGGACGCTATTTTGAGTCCCAATCTTTATCCACGCGGTTTGTATATTTACTTCCATTCAGGCAAGTCCATTACTTTAGGGGAGTCAATTCGAATTCTGAAAAAGAACAAATTAAAGCGATATAATTAATATGTTAGCTAGGTTGGGGTATCTGTATCTGATTGTTACATATCAAAATGAGTATTGAATGCTAATGTCTCGAAAGCAATAAAAAATGTGTTAATTACCTTCTATCGCGTGCCTATATTTACGACGTAAATTACTAGATAAATTTTTATGTCACACACAATTTGCTATTTTTAAATGATGTGAAATGCTTTTCACCGTTTTAAAATAACTCATTGTTCTGATAATAGCGTATTAATGTCAATCTTGCCTGTTTTTACACAACTGCCAAAAAAGGAGTGCTTTGTCTTTAGGGTTCATGTATGTAGGTACATATGTTTATATGTTTGGGAGTTTCTTTATTCATCATAACTTCTAAAGATCTGAACCGATTTACATGGGGTATCGATAGAATCCTTATATTATCCCGGGTAACATAGCGAAGATTTAAAAAAAAAAAGTTGCTATGGTCCACATAAAGATGACAAATAAAAAAATATAAAATCGCCACATAGAAGGCGTGCTTTTTTTTATTAGAGTTAACTTCATCTTGTCACGGTATAAAATCTGCATCAGAATTGTATAAATTCTGGTATATACAATACAATGCCAAATTCACTTAGTTCTTCGGTCCGCTCGCTCTTAATTCGACTTTTAGAAATATATACAAAAACAGGCATAAAACATTATTAGTTTTCTACTCAAGCAATTTCCTACTAATATGTTACTTCATATTACAGGGTTACGATTACGGCATCGCCCAGTGTCCAGAACTTGAATCTCATGGAGGGACAACCTTCTGTGCCCTCGCGACACTAAGCCTCACAAACCAACTGGACAAGCTTACAGAACAACAAGTGGAAGGGCTGAAGAGATGGCTTCTATTCAGACAAGTCGACGGCTTCCAGGGCAGACCCAACAAACCTGTCGATACATGCTACAGTTTCTGGGTAGGAGCATCCCTTAAAATACTAGACATGTTACAATACTCCAACTACGGTAGCAACAGAAGATACGTCTACGAAACTCAAGATACTGTTGTAGGAGGCTTCTCCAAGTGGCCCGATACTTGTACAGACCCCATGCACACATATTTAGGGTTAGCAGGCCTCAGTTTAATAGGCGAAAGTGGCTTACTAGAAATAGAACCAACTTTAAATATCACAAAAAGAGCGTATGAACATCTCAAAGCGTTACACGAAACGTGGGCAAGTGAGTCATAGCTCTGTGTTTAATACCTCTACGATATGGAATATCATGAGGAACTTATTTTCTAATTGTGAATGACGCGAAATAGTGTTAACTTTTAATTGATAATGTGCTTGTTTGAATAATTGACGTCCGGTTTTAGCGTTCCTAGATATCACAGTTTTTAGACAGGATACCTATCAATATTGTAGTGAAATTATTACTGCACGGGATAAAGGAAAAAGTTTAATTGTTAATTAGAAAAACAAAAACGAACAAATTGTAATATAATAACGCGTACCTTAAGTGATTTGCGTTTCTTGCCTTATAATAATAATAATTCATAATTAGAAAATAGTTCCCAGCAAGTCTCGTTTGTCCTAAGAGTTATTTTAGAATTCTAAGTTACCTACCGAAATTATTGTATTTTTTAAGTTTATAATAACGTTCACTATGCTAAAGTATTATTACTGTTGCATAATTCTTTTGTATAATATTGATTTGTTAGTACTTAAAATAATGTTTATGAATACTAGGTGCTAATATTTGTGTAGGTATCGGGTACCTAATGGTATCATTGAATGGACAACGAGTAAAAACTTAGCGATATAGTACAATATGAGAATTTCTCGCGACGTGCCATGAGCAGTTGAGTAGTTAGGCGTTTATCAAATTATTGCACAAAATGTAATTTTAAGCTGTTTTTGATTATAAAATTGTTATTGGGACGCAGTTACAATATGAGCACTACGATCTATAAATCTGTTGCTCTAAGCAAATGAACGATTTCGTCCTCTAATAAATATTTTTAGTGTAACGGGGGGATACATAATAAATCAACTACTTATTACGTTACCTTAGCCAATTATTTGGTGCTTACGTCATATTCTATCTGCGTCCTGATTCGCGTAAGGTCAGCAATTAGTAACGACCAATATTTTATTCGAATTTAATGTGCGCTCATTATTTTACTGGAGGATAGGAAATCTAGTGTGCATAAGACCTAGCGGTTTCAACTTGAGCTTTTTATAAATATATATTATTGTGACGGTTCAATATACATAGTTCGCAAACTTCTAAATAATTAACCTAGGTCCCGAACTGCTTTGTTTAACTCGGGACAAGATTAAGTCTAGTGCTCAAGTGTTTGGTTTTAGATATTGTAGTATTTTTAATTATATTTATATGTGTACGCGTTCATATGTGTCAAAAGATATGGAGTATGTAACTGATATGACTGTCGTATTCCATATGGCAAAAAAAGTTGAAACCGCCTAGTGGTCCAGGACCCTATTAATAAAGTCGATAATGTAATAGTACTAGAATAGTTTTCAAAATCGTTGAACAGTCGTAGCAAATCTGGTCAAGACGATCTATAGGAGAAGTTCGTCTCAAAGCCTATATTTTGTTAATTTGTTATAAGTTTATTATTCTACTTTATCTGGGCGTATCTTATTATTTTCGAATGTATTAATGAACTCAATGAACTGATGAAGTTGTGAAAATATTTTATAATATATTAATGAACTTTTCGTCTCAGGTTGTTTTTTTTAAATAGTCATAATTTTATTATATTGCTGGCGACCTTGACACAAATTCTTAAATTACTTGTTGAGCCAGTATTGTAAAAATATTCAAAATAGATTTTTATATGATGTTTTTAAATAAAAATATTTAGCGAATTTAACATTTACAATTATTCGTTGTCTTATGTCGAATGCATTTTATAATGTCAATTGAAGATTTTTTACCGCAAGTAGTCATTAAAATTAAGTTAAATATTTTGTGTTCAGAAGGATATGGAGCACACGTTTCTGTGTAAACGTTACTAACACTTCTGATACCCAATAAAAAAATTAAGTTTCACGAGGTAGCTGCACAAGGAGTTCTTGCTCTGGGCCAGTCTGATCCTGATTTATAGTTGGTAATGGCTGTCGGTGGTTGGTGGTAATGGCAGTCGCGTTTTGTCACGCGATGTCGGTCCTTAGCCTAAGTTGTAAAGACGATTTACTACTAAAGCATTATATCTATTGTATATGAATGGATTTAAAGGGTCCAGTTATATTTTGTCGGTCTAAAGCTGCCTCGTGAGCCCGCTTTTACCCGCATTTAATATTTTTTTACAAAATGCTCTCAAATGATTGTTTATGGTAATAACTTTGTGTAATATTTTTCTGAACATCAACATCTCGACTGTTTTTATTTAGAACTTTGGTTATAACAGTGTTACGGAATATTAAGGTTACCTTTATATTATTTATGTGGCGGTTACGATATTTCTTACATATAAATGAGTCGCAGTTTTAAAAATTTGCTTTGTATTGATTTTCTTGGTTTGAGTACGCAAGTTGGAATGCTGATTTAGATAACATAGCATTAAGCCTGTGTTCCCAGAAGGGGTAGGCAGAGGTGTACATTGTACACCTACATTTCACCAATGCTGTTATTAAGTTCCATGTAATAGGTAGTGAGCCTATTGCCATCTACCGGGCACAATTCCAAATTCCGAGCTACTATCTAGAATTTCCTAATAGATAAAAAAAAACAATATCACTGCCCGACCCGGGAATCGAACCCAGGAACCTCATGCTCAGCAATCGCGGTTGGGACCACTTGACCAACGAGGCATTTGTAATGCTGATTTACTTAATATGAATATGTGATCAGCCATCAAAACAACGAGGCTTGAAAATGTTTTGTGAAATATTTTGCAGTCATTTGTAATGACAAACCTTTACTAGTGCCAGGTTTTTGTCTTTATGTGAGATCAGTAAACCCCTTCAGCATAATGAGATGGAACCCCAAAACTTTTTGAGTATTATATTCAAATAATCGGTTCTGTGTGATACACACATGGGACTCGATTCTAGTTTTTATAATTTGACAAAGAGAAAATTATATTGCTATTTTTACTAACAGCTACTATAAGAGCAAGACGGATTAAAAACGTCAAAAATTTAAAGACGTCGAACTAAATTTTCCATTGAATTTTAGTCTGGCGTTTCTAATTTTAGTGTCCACGCTAAAGTTTGCCGACAAATAATGATCGGAAATTGTAGTTTGACGAGTTGATCTTTATATAATTCGTTCCGTCTTTCTCTTATTTAGTTAATAACATAAATATTAGTATTGTCGCTAATAGAATAAGGTCAGGTATAGAATGTAACCCAATTTGTAGATTGTGATACAGGTTATTGGCACTGACGCTAAGTATTTTTTTTTATAAACCTTTTGGCTCGCTAATTGCCAGACACAACCGATTTTTATTGTTATGAAGTATAATTTTATACAACCAATCGAAGAGTTAAGTTTTCTCAAGGCCTCCGTTTCCATCTTCCACTTTTCTGTCTAGTGTAAGTGTTGGCCAATCCTTTAAGTAGGAACTTTTCAAGCGCCTCTCCTTTCATCCGACTATATGAGGCGTAATTTGTATCTATAGCTGCCGAATTCTTTACCGCATGTTTAACTTCAGTGTACAAATTGGTCTACATTTTATTAACCTTTCCTTAAACTGATGACCTATAATGACCTTTAAAAATGAATTCGCAATACTTTTGATTTAGTATTATATGAACCTGTTTCTAATGAAATAAGAACAAAATACATTACCTACATATCTACTTGGAAATATTTATAGATATCTCTTTAGATGAGACTTAATCAGCAGTACCTACGAAATATGTAGGTACAAAGGTAGAAAGTATACTAGAAATATCACAATATTTTGTTACTAATTAACATTGGTAAAGGTTTGTCATCGTTAAAAGAGAAACATGTTATGAATTTGTGTTTATCTAAATTATACCTATGTGTAAATTATTATGTAACGTTATAGTATTAGTTTTATTGGAAACAAGTAATTGGAACATGTAATTATGTCTATTTTGAGCATTTATTTCGATTTGTTTAAAAGAAATATTGAAATATAATGAAAGTTAAAATGAAATTTGTATCATTTACATTTTTCCCATCATCCAACATAACGCATCAGTGGTAGCACTCATTATTTTCCTTTATTATCATGGTGGGATTCCCACATTAATTTTATGCACCTACCAAAACAATGGCTCCAATAACTATTCCTGGGGTTCCTGGAGTCACGGCTGTATTTTCCGAAACACCAGCAGGTCAAAGTTTGCCAGAAGTGGCGAACTGCTAACGTAGTAACGTTTTACAAATAATGTCTGCACTGCAGTACTGTCAGAGAGACGCCACGTCGGGCCGGTTCAGCGGTCATTGGTAGGCTGAACTACACAAGCCCGTCACCCTCTTTTCAATTGTTCAGGTTCATCATCATTATACGCCCTTCGTTGCTGATGCGACAGGGATGACGCTAGAATGGATGGAGATGAAGTGGAGGCACTTCATAAATTCAATTTTATGTTAGCAGACATGAGCAAATTGTTGTAAGCATCCGCATAAGCAGTGGTCAGAACATCTTAGCTATCAGTTTTCAATATTTTGTAAGCTGTCAGTGTGTAAGTATATTTATATTTGCGAATATTTCGTTCAATAGTTCATATTTAAAGTAGTGGTCAAGATTATCTTGACAATTAAATGTTAACGTTGATACCTGCAATTAGAGTATATTCTTGAGTAAAATGTTTTATTCTTTTATATTTTGCTTTTCCTTTTAGTATCCATCCCTTTAATTTTTTGCATGACGTCATTGACGTGTCTTTAGTTTGTCTTGGTTAGAGATATATTTAAGGCTCGGTTGCACCAACATAGCTTTAACCATAATCGACGTTCTTTATTACTTTGACAGCTTTTCTCTAAAAAACTTAGGCTGGTGACACAAGCACGTACTCCTACTGTTAAAAACTTGATTTTGAACCGGCAGCACATGAAGGCGGACAGAACGGTCAAAAGACCAAATCTGAAGGTGCAATACATACAATAGGTACATAGACTTGATATTTTGTGCTTTGTAAATATAGGCAGCCATGTAGGTACGCCCGCTTTTCACCGATAAGCGTGTGTGTATTTTAAATGCAAGCTAATCAGATGACAGACATGCTGAAATGTACCTAGTTGTTTGTATATTATTTCATTCATTACAGAATCTGTTCACTGAAGAATCGACCGTGCTGTATGTACTTCAAAACAGGATCTTATAAACCTGGGTTACCTAATATTATCTGTAGGCCTTATCTTCCTGAAAGCTATATTTTATACTTACCTATACCTACTTACTTACGAAAATATTGTTTAATGTAATTCATTACTAGATGAGTGCGCAACAAATGCTGGTATCGTAGTCCCATCATCAAAAGGTCTCTACTAACTAAAAACTTTTCAACCCCAGTAAATATAATTATTAATAATTGAAGTCGAATTAAGGTTGAAGGGGAATTAAGGTGATTAACGAGATGTCAGTAATTACAGCAAGTGACGCGCAATTCCGGTGAAGCATCGAGTCAGGCGACTTGGGGAATTAACATGAGAGTAACTCCTCCACGGTGATCTGTCACATTTGAGCGTGAAATTGCTTGCATTCACGTCGCTTAGACGTCACTCTGTGTAGATAATTAGGTAACGGCTTAGGTTCTATTGATTAAAGATGAAGTTCGTAAAGTGGTTCACTTTTGGTGTTCGTGGTAAGTAATTAGTAAAGTCCAATTAGCCGTCGTAGCCCAGGAGCTCAAGTTCGTTGACACCGTTTCTGAAAGTAGATGTTGTTACTACGCTATATTTAGTAGATAGCAATTAATTGGCACCGACTTTATTAATCTGTTGACTCGCGAATCACCAGACAATAGAAATATTATTGTTATCAAGTACAATTTTGTACTTTACCGAGCAGATTGTCTTGGGAATCAATGACGTTTAAAATATAGGTGGGAAAACTTAGGAAAACTAGCTGGGAAAAAATTGTTAAGTAGTAGGTAGGAAGTAAACTAAAACTCAGATGTAAACGAGATATAAACCTGACGAAATATTCAGCAAAAGCGAACGCTAAACAAAACCAATCCGAAAACGGAGGTGCTACAAACGTAGTACAAAACAATTAGGTGCTTGGTACACCATTGTACACAAACGGTTCATTCGGGTGAGCCGTTACGAGACTGCTTCATTACGTTGCTAGTGCGGTTCGCAGATACGTACCTTCGAAGCGAAGCTTGCTTAGCAGCCGGTAAACTAGACTTACTGAAGTATTAGTGAGCGCAGCACTATCTCGCCCGCACAGTCTACAGGCATCCAGCGTTTAAGCGCCGACGAAGGAACGCAGAATAGAGTTGCCGTATTAACAGCTAATGCTTCGGATTTCACGGTATTGTGTGTGACTCCAACTTCAACATGTTATATTCATGGGTTGAGAGTATTTTGATAGTGGGGGACGTCGTTTGAAATTGGAGGACCTAGAGAAGAGCTTGGCTCGCTTTGTTTCGTAAAGGCAAACCAAAAGCTTTGTAGAATAGTAATCACATGTATAAAATACCTGTGTATCCTGTTAAATATTGAGCATGTATAATATCGTGCTGTATTCATTTAATTTTCTTTCGCAGAACTGACCATAGTATTCAATATGTAGTACCTAACAATATTTTATTGTTTAATTTGATCAACACATTTATTTAAATTGCGCACCAATGACAAGTACAGACACATAACAATTACTAGCGGGTTCGGCGGAATTCGAAATGAAATACAAATTAATACAATTAATATAGTATTAAAAAGAGATTACAGTTATTGTAACAATCAGCTGTTTGTATTTGCAATATAGTAACAGACTGTTACTTAATTGAGTGGCTCGGCAGTAACAATTCCATGGACAATTATAATCTAATTAATCACTCAAAGCTTTGAAACAAACCCAGCTAAAAACGACTGCGGTATATTTTATCAGAGATTTTCGCCGGTCGCAAATACGTAGGTAGGTACCTCGCACAAATAAGCAATTTACAATTCCGATCCGCAGAGTGAGCCTACCTATTCATCATTTAGATTTATAGTCCTTTATCTAGCCGATCTGTTCTTCTTGTTTAATTAATGGAAGGAAGAAAATTTCGTCGCACAAATTCCTAAACATTGCCTCAGATTCCGCTCCCCTGACGTTTTGGTGACAGTTCTTGGACCCTCGTTGCTTTTCTGACCCTCAACTTAAAATAAATTAGGATATTTTATAATCCATTTCTGAGTAACTATTCTCTTCATTATTATTTAAAGTTATTTTTCTAGGTAACTATACGTAATTAACTAATTGTTTATGCACTAGATATTGGATAATTTGACTATTGGTATTCCTTAAAGATTACCTAGAAGTCTAGACAGTATTGGTTTAATCTATACAGGAGACATGCTTCAAATACATTTGAATTGATAGGCGAGTGTTAATAGGTAGGTAGGTACACCAATAAGACACATGTTAAACATATAAAGTTTAATTTACCTACTAACATTTGAATATATTTGAATATCTACTACATGTACCTACATGTTGAGATGGACTATCTAATTACGTGTAGTAGAAGGATTTATTAACGAAATGTCGATTTGGGTTAAAAAATCTACCGGAATTATTTATCTAATTTTTTTGTTATTTAGTTAGTGTAGTAATTAGTCATAAAGAACCTGCCATATACACTCGAATCACAATACATACAGTTACCTAAATATACTTATGTATTAGTTAAAGTATTTTTCACTGTAAACCTACTTAGTGAAGCAATTATGTTAGAATATATATACTGAAAAAAATTTAATAAAGTTTAGCAACTTTATTAAAAAACATTTTTCGAGCTAGCGCTTACCAGGATACTGAATTATACATACCTGCATTCACTATCTTATTGCCGGGCAAATGCTTCCCTCTCTCCTTCCACTTATTTCCATTGAAATTTGTGGCCAGTCTTCTAAGTAAGTGTCGAATTCGTGCCCACATTTTCATCTGGGCCTGCCGCGTTGTCGTTTGCTGGAATCTGGAATACACTGTGTAATTGTTTTCGACCGTAGCTACTCTACTCCGGCAATGCGATACACTTGCCCGACCACTTTTATTTAAGATTTCCAGCTTAAATAAATAATTTGCGTTTTGTGTTTACGTAACGCTAAAACGCAGTGTCGAGTTTCTTACAAATAATAATTTCATATAAATTTTAAAGAGCAACTGATATAGAAAACCTTTAATGTTAATGACAAAATTATGATGTTCATAGGACTGAATAGATAGCAATGTCGTCGCCAAAAGACGTGTTAAAATATGGATGAAGAATTCGCGTTGGTAAGCAGAGGTAGAGGCTTAGTGGTCAGAGCGCCTGGAGTATTTCTTTTTCTGGGAGGCGCAGGTTCGAATCCTATTCGCGACCGTATTCTTTTTCCATTTAATATAATAACTTTAGAGTTCGCGAAGCATGCGTTAATGCTTTTCAAATATTTATTTTTAATTATGATGTCCATTTACTGCGAATTAAAATTTATACAAAAGCCTGCCTGTGACGTGTTCGAAAACAATTACAATAAGCGAGAAAATAAATATTAAATAATTAATACTTTAATTTTAAAATTACTGAATCAACATTTTGTTTTAATCTGAATCAATAGTAGGTAATAGGTGTAAAAGGAGTTTAGGTACCTATTGATCATCATACAACTTCTAGTTATTACCCAACAAATAAATAAAGAAACAGATAATTAAAAAAGAACCATCGGATCGCATTACAACGTAAGGAGAAACTAATTTGATTCGAAAGTCAAATTACTATGTAATACTACGAAAACAGTAGAGTTCATAAAAATACTTATTTGAAAAAGAATTCTACACTTAAAATATTTTCAAACATTTTCTTTTTATAAAATTATGGAGAACGAATTTCGCAAACATAATTTACAACACGATACAAAGGGAAAACTTTTAAATTTTTTCGTCATGAAAGCTTTGCAAGGCTTAACTTTCGGTCCCTGTGAACTTCTCGTAAGTAAAACTGACGGGTTGATGGCACGGCGTCGTAAACTGTTTGTTAACTTAACCTACAACAATATTAGAATGCAATCACAAGTTGTATTAATTTCGCTGCGTTCGCCAGGTGGACTTTACTTGAGGGGAGGTATTATTCCGGGTACCTATGTAGTTGGAATTTCCTGTACTCTACAGAGGTAACGGCTAAACTTACTTTGCCAGTTAAGCCTTATTATTATTGGGCATAACTATGAGTATGTTTAATCAGCTGGGTTGGTAATAGTCCATTTGCAGATGCATTCATGATTAGTTTTGGAAGTAAATAGTTGAAACTTTTAACTACAGATATATCCATAGGTGAAATTTACAAAGGCAATTAATTACATATAAATTATGGAAATGTAGTACATATCAGGTACCTATGAGTAAATCTAACCAAGAGTTAGTATAGTGCATAGATTTTGGGAGAACGATAGTTGGGGTGTTGATGCAACTACCCGTCTCCCAAATAAAGGTTCTACAAGACATTATCCAGGTAATTCTTGATAAATGAGATTATATCGTGCTTAAAACTAAACTTTTGAAAAATTTTGGACATGAACCTGAGTCTTATGCGGAGTGGTGTCTACGAAAATGTTCAGATGAAATTATAGGTACGCGTTATAACACGAAAACTCTTCACATTTTGAAATACAAAGCAAATATTCCCGTACCTACAGTTGCCAATTAGCTTAACGAGTTTCTACGGTAATTAAAAGTATATTTTTTTGTTTTAAAATAAAAGTTCTCGCATAAAAAAATATTAATCATCCCAAAAATTAATACCAACACTGTATGTAGTTTAAAAAGTAGAATTACTTACTATACGTAAGTAAATGTAGAGTTTTTCGTTCAAACTAGTTTTATTCAAAGAAAATAAATATAAGTTTTGGTTTATTTACCTGTCTACCTTTTAGGGTTCTGTATTCAAAGATCCTATATTATTAAGCTTACATATACATCTGTCCATTTCGCAAAATACGTTTGATTCTAGAGCAAATACGTCTGCGCAATTAGTAATTAAGAATTATGTAAGAATCAACGTACCTAATTGTTGACTTCTGCTAGATTAATAGAACAACATTTTTTTAGTTTACATGTTCTGTTAGAGATACTCTCTCCTTATATCGTTAGTATTAGTAAATTAAACAGGGTAGGCAGAGGTGTATACACAGTTCTACTCGTACATTTCACCAATGCTGTTATTAAGTCCAATGTAGGTGGTAAGTCTATTGCCATCAACTGGGTAAAGTCAAAGTCAAAGTCTAATAATTTATTTCAATTAGTCCCTTTATAGGCACTTTTGAATTGTCAGAAGCTAGTTGCCACGTTCCAAAGTGTAGATATATGGAGAAGAACGGGCAAGAAACTCCATGGTTACTCTTTTTATAAAATAGGTTTTCACAATAGCAGGTATTGGTTACATGGTCACTGATTCTGTTGCAAAAAAAAGAATTTAAATATGTGAGAACAATGTAAGATGATAATAAAAGAGTGTGGTTTAACAATTCAAATTTCCTGTCATGACAGTCTAGAGATGACCAGTCCCAACTGACGGCGCCCGTTCACACCATGTTGTAGGGAATCGAATGACCCAACACACACGCCACCATCAGCGAGACATTTTAGTGAGCATGACATACTCCCAACTGCCACAAACTGGTACAATTCCAACCTCCGGGCTGCTACTGAGAATTTCTTCACACGAAAACCCAATAACTGTTTGCTCAACCCGGGAACTGAATACGGGATCTCACGCTCAGCAGCTGCGCTTGCGCCCATTAGAATAATGAGGCAGTTACCGAGTAGAAATCTAATAATAATATAATATAATAATAATAATAATATTTTACAACTATCACACAACGCCGTCTAGTCTCAAGCTAAGCAGAGCTTGTGTTATGAGTACTAGACAACTGATAAACATACTTATATATTTCTAAATGCATACATATTATAGATAAATTACACCCAGACACAGAACAAATGATCGTGCTCATCACACAAACATTTGTCCTGGGTGGGAATCGAACCCACGACCTCCGGCATAGCAGTCAGGGCTACTAACCACTAGACCAACAGGACAGTCAAGTAATCATCAATACAAATAAATAAAATTTAAGTGTCTGTTTCTAATGTCAAAATACTTAGTCTCTTTTAAGCTTATAGGTACAGTTATTTGCACGATACCTATGCCTAAAAATTATAATTATTTATATATAAGGTCCTAACTTATTAGGTAATTTCCTTTTAAGGGGTCAATGTGTAAGTGATAAGGATTCATTTAAGCCATAATTTAAACTTTTACAACAATTTTGTTTTTCTTAATGTTCGCTGTTCAAGGAGCAGTTTTCGTCTTGTAGTACTATGTTAATTACAAATAATTTGTAATATCCATTTAATTCTTAGCTAAAGTGAATGTATTTGACTTACATATTAACCCTTTCAAAGGAAATTACCTAATAAATGAGGACCTTCTATATATCGCAGATGGATTGTAAAATCCGCTGTTTTACAAAACAGATCCGTTTTATAAAACAGCTGAACGACGTTCAGCTGGATTGCCCTTGCGATACATTTAACAAAACTGCTACTCAAGATTAGACGTAATGCGGAATGATATATCTACAGTCGGAAAGGTTTTTTTATTGTATAGGTATATTAAAAGGACAGTCACCGCTCAAGTAAAATATACTGTATACTGAATTGTCTTTCCGTCGCTGGATCGACGGAGCCGCTGAGCGGGGCTCCTATTTTTGTGTCTGTAAGGTCGCAAAAAGCCTTAACACGAAGGGGATCCCCTGCGAACCTAATAATTATATTCATGCATTCTTCTCACAATAGTTCATACAGTCCAAATTTCTAACAGTTTACAACGATACATGTATAAGTCACGGAAAGGTTGACCAATCGGTGCAGCTGTCCGGAATCCTTTGATACTTCAAGGATTGGTAATCACAGTGTTCTTACACATCATCCTATCTCTTTAATGTGATTAAAGGATTTTCTCTTTAAATAAGAATTTACAACTTGAGAAGTTCTATTACAATAATATGACACAGTCAGTTAGTTTGTCAGACACGTCAAAAATCTACTAAGTCGAAATAGGTGATTGGTGGCATTTATTTATTTAAATAAGTACTTAGGTATGAAAATACCTAACGTTCTTACGAGGAACTGACCTGTTGATTATAAAGATAAGTGGATACTTGATTTTATTACTCAATATATTTTATCAAATGTCCATCTCAATTTACATTTTGACAGGTTGTTTTGGTACTGTGGTATGTCGTCAAATCAAAGCCTGCTCCCAGCCGCCATTTTGAAAGGCGTTTACATACAACACACACAGACCATCGGCTTTAGCTGCAAACATCAAATGCAGTGAACGATATTACGCTGTTTGCAAGTGACGTCTGGAGTTATATGCAGATTTATATGCAAGCGTTTCTGCTTTATTTAGGTACTGCTAAACTCAAATCAAGCTCACAAGGGATTAAAATATATTCATTACTGTTTATTTACTTTTTAATATATTTATATATAAACTGCCTCGTTGGTCAGTGGTCCCAAGCGGGACTGCAGAGCAGGAGGTCTCGGGTTCGATCCCCGGTTTGGGCAGTGTTATTGAGTTTTTCTGTTAAAAAAATCTCAGTAGCAGCCCGGAGTTTGGTATTGTGCCCGGTTGATGGCAATAGGCTCACTACTTATTACATGGGACTTAATAATAGCATTGGTGAAATGTGGGTGTACAACTGTGTACACCTCTGCCTACCCCATTGCGGAATACAGGCATGATGCTATGTATATGTTGTTGCAATATCTTTATAATTATATCCACGCATTTTTCTAAGGAAGCAATAATTGCTCTTTATTTAAATTCTAATTTAACTTTTTTAATTCTATAATAATATATGCTGTCGACTATAATAAAAAAAGACATAAGTATGTTCTTAACATGTTTTATTAATAAAGCATGATTATGATACAAACGGTAACAAACAAAATAGAAATTGGGCAGTAGGCAAACGCAGAAACGATTGCTTTGCAACCTATATTAGTTTTCGTGAAATATATTTGTACAAATTGAAACCGAAATACGAGTTGGTTTAGCTGGAGTGAAAACGCCCAACTGGAAACTAGAGGAGTATTAGGTAGGTAGTAGGTACACCATGTATATTTAAAACCAACTAGGTTTTGCGAGATGGTGTATTATTTGTTTTTCCGCTTTGTTTGTTTAAGGCGGAGTAATATTTCCAGGCAACTGAATGTCCTAAAAGCATGTAGCATATTTCTACCCTCTTTTGTTTGGAAATCCTTCATGGATTTCGTCTGGTTAATAGTAGGGTCCTTTTAGATCGATGGGTAGCTCAGTATAAAAATTAAGTTATTTATATGATGCAGGATCCTACTCCAGGAGTATTTATCCAGGAGGCGCAGGTTCGAACCCTGCTCACGATCGTTCGTTCGTATTTTTTTTCCATTTAATATAATAACTTTAAGAGTTCGCATGCGTTAATGCTTTTCAAAGATTTATCTTTAATACTATTAAAATAAAATTTCATCAGTCCTATTCTCAGTACAATCACTGCGTTCCTTTGAATATTTTTATTTTGCAATCTCATCTCTTTTACCAACAAGCTAGAGACAACAAGGAAGTCTCAGCAAATTTTAAAATGCACCTGAAGTAACAAGCTCCAACAATGGTTCATAAAACGAAGGAGAAAAGGTGTCGTCGTTCCTGGACAGTAACACGTACGTAATTCGTGACTAACTCTCCAAGTTTGGACTAAAACTGTGCAAAGCCCAGAAAGCACTTGAGTGTCATCACTGCCTCGCGTTTCTTTGTCCATTTAGTAGTCGGCCCTGAGAAATGGACGTTTTAGCCAGTGATAAAAGGCAACTTTTATTTAAAAGGACTTGAATGTGCTCCGAGCCAACTTTGTTGAGTATTTTTGCCTTCAGAGTAGGCATTTCCTTAGAATGTTTCCTTTTATTTACGTAAGCACGCAGAGGAAATGGGGAGTTTCATTACGTTTGCCCATAACTCTGAATTTCTTTTGTTCTTAGTGATCCTGATACGGGCTAGTAAATATCCTCACTTAAATATTGTTTACTGCGCGACTACCGGTAAATAGGAGTGATTGATGAGTTTCCAGAATAGACTGGTTGTCATTGACGGGACAACCAGTCCATTCTGACTGAAATGGGAAATAACTTTGGATGCGTAAGGTGTTGTTTGCAATTTAGTGAAACAGATATTTTTGAAATTCTGTTAATCAACTGCAGCAACTAAATTAATGAAGTATTGGCAAGGTGGCAATATTCTACCCTATCTTGTACGCACCACATGTCTTCACGGTCAACCACACGTCAGTCGTAACACTTGACCTAAGAAAACAGTTTTTTTTTTTTTTTTCTCCTTATGGCGTTTGTCGTCTTCCAAAACAGTTCTTACTGCTACGACGTAACGGTGCTGTCAATGTCAAATGGTTGACGTGTGATATGACATTGACATTTTAGGAAAAGTTATAGAATCACTTTTAACATTTTCTTATCCATAACCAAAATGACGTATGCAACTTTCTAGGTCGATGAAGAAGTATCAACGTTATGACTTCTAGTGAAGGAAAACTTTGGAAGAAAACCCTGGTCTGAAAGTTCTGAAATCGCCAGCATGCATGCTGCGAGACAATTACCATATCTTTAAATGGTATTATTATTATAATGAATACAGAATCTTCTAGAAGAGCCCAGCATGTTTCATAGCGGAAGCAATTTTGACGACATTTGAATTCAAGATGCAGTGTGTGTTCTAAATGTAAATTCGGAAACATAAAGCGGCACTTTTGGAAAGCGATTGCGTTGAGTGCATTTTGATATAACTGTTTGACATTTTGACACCGCGGTTGGCGCAGTAGTCGAGAGACCGACTGCTGCGCTGCGTGTCGCAAGTTCGATTCCTGCACGGAGCAAATATTTGTACGATCTATAGATAATTGCTCCGGGTCTGGGTGTGTTTGTGCTTGTGAGATTATATGTCTGTAAACGCACCCACGATACAGGAAGTAATTCCTAGTGTGGGGCAAAGTTTAAAAAAAAAAAAAACAATTTTAAAATTAAACTAGAGTAGTAGATAGAGGCACTTAATGCTCCTGCACACTGTGGTCGGTAAACGATCGTTGAAGTTAAGCAACGCTTGGCGCGGATAATCAGAAGACGGGTGACCGCTACGGACATTTTCATCTGAGCGTCTCCAGATTTCGGAGGGCACGTTAAACTGTCGATAAATTTCTTGAGTGTTGCAATGTTATCAAGCTTTTTAACAGAGCAAAGAGCAAGGTACAAATTAGGATGTTATTGCAATTTTATGTATGAGTGTTGGACGTATTTTTAGGCCATGAATTGTACACGGTTAAAGTCATGTGACTAATTTTAGTAGAGATAAGCTTCAAGTGCGTTTTATCTAAATAAAAATAATTGCATCGTAACTCTATCCTTCACAGGCGTTTATTTTTATAAGTGTTGTGATTATTCAAGATATTGAGTAAACCACTTTTGAGAGCACAGTATTAAAATCATAGAAGAGTGAATGGTGATCTCATAGGCGTTTCATTACGATAGGAGAAATATTACAAATAGTGTTATATTAATGAGTATAAGTTATGTACACTAGGTTTTCGGCTTTATTGTATTTTGTTAAAGGTGTCTCAGGTAAAAGAAAGTCTCGCCAGAAATAGGTCGTTATGGTTGGTTGCGAACACACGAACAATAAGAATGTAAACCCTACATTTACCTTGAGTCGTGACGTAAGTAGATATTATTTGTCTGTATTATGTTTTCCGAAACTTTTTCAATCACTAGATTGGATATTGTGATTGCACAGAACATAAATTCATATTCACGTTTGTATTTTCAGGCGAAAGCATTAATCTGCTAGAATGGATGGATGGCAGTATATTTCACTCTAATCTAATTGGGATACTCTATGTTACAATATTGTGCAGAAACTTGTTTATCTGTAGGCTCCTTAATTACCAGATATAATAGATTTTCATTGTTATGAAGTACAATTTTCTACATCTCCGATTCGAAGATTATTAAAAAGTTTGAGTAGATTATCGAGATTTTAAAATTTGCCTTAGTTATTTAATAAGATTGTTTTTTAGAAGTCATTTGAGGGAGTCGCATGAGTAGGTCATATAAGTTAACTAACAGAAAATAAAATAAAACCGTTAGTAAATACTATGACACTTGATCTTAAAACGGCCAACTTCAATTTTATATATAACTGTTTAGTTAATTCATTGGCCTATTAAAACGACCTCAAACACTGAAATAAAAAAAATCCTTCCCCTACAAAAACCTTTACAGGAGGTAAAAAAATAATTATAGAAAGTTAACATGTTCTTCATTTGTCTGGTCATTTTACTTACGAAACATTGTTCAGTTTCATTTAAGTTCCAATAGAATTCATCTCTACACTGGATTTAGATTAATCCTCGATTAATAACTGCTCTCCATTCAACAGGCCTGTATGTCATCCGCCCGTTTAAAAAGCCAGAGAGGAGAACGCTCCGGCACTTTTTCAAGACACGAAAAATGCATTTGTGATTCTGTCATAAACGTTTCTTGGCGGGCATCAAAGTGTAGAGGTATACTGTACGTGGTGGTAGCTTTGTGATGGCCTGTCATAGTTATATAAAGCTTTGTCTGTTTTTTTATGGATGATGGTTTTGTAAAGCCGCGGGGTTATGGGTTTGCCTTTTGACTCCCTTAAGTGGTATGCACTAATGTGACTTTTCAATTGTGCTTTCTAAACTGACAGGATAAGGGAAACACTGTGAAAAACTTGTACTTAATAATGGGAATAAACTAGCGAGGTGATCATTGCCCGCACCTTCTCTGTGTCAGAAGAGGCCTTTGCTTACGAGTGGGAAAGTTATAGACTGGTTATGATTTTGTTAAGGTGCAAAACGTTTTATGTTTGATTGTATTTATTGGTGGTCTATTTAGACAAGATTTTCCAATTACTTATAGAGTGGAAAGGCTTTCAGTGGAAAAAACTGACAAACGACGCGCGTCATTATTATTATGCTCTAAACTACAATAATTCCACGTATTATCAATGAATGTTATAGGGATATAAAATTACGTTTGTGCATGCTATTAGCCAAATTAGAAAATGTTGTGTTAGAAAAGTTGAATTTTTTTAATAACTTTTTTTAACGGAACACATTCATTGCATTTTTTATCATTTGATATCGGCAGATAATTTTGGTACGAAGAATTCGAGCTTACCTTAGGCAGATATAAAATCCACACAAGTTTATTTTGAGTACCAAGGGACCTATCCATCCATTTAGAACCTAGCAAATGTCTTCGGTGACGCAAAGCTTCTTTCTAGGTTTCAGTTCTTATTCTATTGAGACCTAAGACTATCTGTAGTATGTATCAAAAAGGTCGAATTAATGTATAGGTAAAGGTACTTGATGAATGAGGCATTTATGTATTGTCTATCTAGTTGTGTGTCACGTGTCCCAGGTTCGATTCTCGGGTCGGTCAGAGTTGATCGTTTTTTTTTGTTAGAAAATTCTTCTAGTCTGGAGTGTGGATTTGTGTGTTGGCTATAGGTAATGGCTCAAAACCTCACCCATGTACTAACATGGCACTCAAAAAACCGGTGCCATGTGAACGTTCAATATTACACCTCTGCTTACCCTCCAGGAAATACAGGCGTGATGATATAATTATTTTGAAATCCGAAAGAAATCTTGTGTCTTGAAATTGTATCTGATGGTTGTTAATACATATATTTGAAGTTCTGGGATCGCATTTCAAGTCGGCCTTAAGTGTGTTTTTCGGTTTGCAAAAGCGTAACTTTTAGAGGTTTCGAATACGCGATAAATTTTGATGGATAATCCCGATAGACATGCAAAATATTGTTGCAGGAAAACTGTTGTATATGGGATTATACGAAGTGAGACTGTCTATCGTACGAGAGGCAATAATAGTTTATTATTAGAAGTAAATTATGATATCCTAGTTACAGACTGCGCATCCAGTAAATTTGTTTTTCTCGAGACAGATTCAAAGATTAAAAGATATTTATTATGCCAAATAAGTGTACATAATGGTGTAACATAATATAAATAGTACTAACAAACTTAGTACTTTCCAGGAGTTGTAAAAACTAACACATATCCAATTAAATAAATGTCTTCTGAAGTAGAAACTATCATTAGTTGACTCTGAAAATTATCTTAACAACAGAAACTACTCAACAATATTTATGTGGCACATTTGCGCATCTTTATGCGAAACCTAAACTTATATGAAAGCGGTATAAAGTATTCAGCTTGTATATTTTGACCTCAATAAATTTGCACGACTTATTGGTATTAACAGTAGTGGAGATTAGTTTTCGAGACGGCCGGTGACCCTGTATCTTAAAGGCCTGGGTTAATGGGACCAAACCGGAACAAACGAGGGCCATTCGTCTTGGTAACCGAGCAGCTATTAGGTATTTCACTAGGTACTAATGTTTTTGTCCAAAGCCCTTTGTAATGGTATGTTTAGGATGAATTTAGTGAGACGTTTTTGCGATGTCCTTTCTAGTCGGTAATTAGGATTGTAACATTCTGGAGCTGGTGTGTGCATAGGCAAAGCTAGTAAAAATAAAGAATCGCTTCGCTTCGGTTTTGTGAAATATATGACAGCAAATAACTTTTACTGAAGAATTAATTTAATAAGAACGAGAAAACGTCATGGTGGACGAGTGGTTATGGGCAACAAGAATAACCCCCGGCTACGGCTTCTTTCACGGCCTGCGCCCTCACTGGGTCTCATATCGCAATTAACCACATTTTTTGTTACAACCTAGTTTGGTACATTCTACTACGTTGTTGGGTCGTCTTTTTCAATGCTTACGTTTATATTTGGGTTTGATATAAGATGGCAACTGTATGTGGTGGAATTAATACATGTAAAATAACAAGTAAGATGATAAACATATTTTTATTTCAAATTAAGTATGGTCACAAAAGATTTTCAAGGGCTTCTGGGAAGACTAAGTTCGCAGAATTCGCAGAACAAGAATATATAAATCATTCTCAAGTCATATATATTAATACAAAAGAATATTTGCTGGGTATAACTTCTATTATATAGAACTAAATTAATATTTTCTGAGAACCAGGCTGGCTTTGTGTAATGTTTGATGTATTTCATTAACAAAATAAAGGTACGAACAATCGAGGAATAAATAAACCAAATTGACTAAGACCGTAGGAGGTTCTTATAATAAAGGGCGTCACAGTGGAGATTCATTTATGTCAGTATGCAGTTTCGCCAGCGGAATTCACCCAATTTTCTGAGCATAATAAATATCCCATGTTCTATTCCAGAATTTAAGGAACTATTGTACCATGTCTTATTCATTCATCTCGCTGGTTATTAGTTGTTAGGCCATTTTATCTATCACAAAATCCATAAAACTTTTGTGACAGGCGAAACTTTCAAATTTCATCTTCTATACTCATTTCGAATTCTATCCATCAGCGTCACACCACACATCTATCGGAACATTTTCATCTCAACTGCATGACAAGACACACTGGTGTCTTTCATTCATCCATTTTGCGGGTCAACAATCCGAACCTTACTATTATCATCGAGTTTGTGAGTTTGTGAATTGGGATGTTTGTTATTTAATCACGCAAAAGCTACTTACTGAACGGATTTGCATGACATTTAGTAAAGGTGTTGTGTTAAACCATAGGACAATTTGCATCCCGGGAAAATGAAAACTTTCTGCAGGAAAATCGGAATTAAACGGGTGAAATTGCAGTAGTAGCTAGTAATTTATAATTTATGTTGAATTTGTTGTTAATTTAGTGCATGTTGTGGTCTGCTATAATTAAAAGAGTATTTTTTATTATTCTTTATTGTACACACGATACACAATACAAATAATGAAAATGAAAAAGGATGTACAAAGGCGAGCTTAACCCATTAATGAGTTTTCTGACAGCAAACCTTTGAGTGATAGAGAGAAGAGAAGCAAATATGAGGACAGAGTCAAGTGTACAACACGAATAAAAGACTAGAAATAGTGCAGAATTATAAACCATACATAAATACCCTATTAAATATATACCTACATATATGATATGATACACACTACATATATATATATAAATATATACATATATATATATATATATACAAATATACCTATTATTCATGCTGAAAGGAAATGCTCCCTGACTCTTCTCTTAAAGACATCCAAAGAAGGGCTGTCACGAAGAGAATGTGGAAGAGAATTCCAGAGGCGCACTGCACGTATAGTGAATGATCCATCATAACGACTTGAAGTGTGACGAGTAGTCCGGAGAAGAAGAGAAGACACTAAGCGACATGGTTTTCCTCTGGGGACAAGATACTCAAAGCGTTCTTTGAGATAATTCGGGAAATTGGGGTTGTGAAGAACAGAATAGAGAAAAGAAAGAATGTGACTATCTCGACGCTGCCGAATAGTCAGCCACTTCAATCGAGTCCGGAATTCTGACACATGATCAAATTTCCGAAGGCCGAATATGAAGCGGATGCACAAATTCTGCAGACGTTCGAGTTTGTTGACAAGTTCTTCTGTTGCGTCAAGAAAACAGACATCAGCATAATCTAAAAGTGGTAGAAGAAGAGATTGGGCAAGTGTTATTTTAGTTTGAATCGGCAGGAACTTCTGAAGACGTTTTAGCGAGTGAAATGAGCAATAGACCCTCCGGCTTACTGCTGCGATGTGCACACTCCATGACAAGTTACAATCTATGATAACTCCCAGGTCTTTAGCGCTTTTGGAGTATGGTATAGGAACAGAATCGTATATAACTGGCGGGAGAGACAGGTGATCCAAGTGATTGAACAAGTACACTTAATTGTTATTTTATAGGTACTTAATTTGTGAATTTATGTGTATATCTTTTGTTGGAGACCTTAAATAAATATCATGTTAACAGTATGCGGCTGATATGAAAAGGTTTAGAAGGATGACAGAATTAGAAATTAGTATATAAGAGGGAGCCTAAAAGTGGCACCGGTGGCTGAGAAGTTGTGTGGAAATCGTTAGTCATGATATGGGTATGTGATGCGGAGGGATAAGCATCATGTGACGAGAAGAGGTTATGAGTAGAGGAAGACCGAGGAAACGATGGATGAATTGTGATAAAGATGATATAGGCGTGACTACCGATATGTCGGCTGATAGAGAGGTATGGAAGAAGAGTACATGCCGCGCCGACCCCCTATAAATTGGGATAAGGTCAGGGGGATGATGATGAATCAAAATAACAGTTAAAGTACATGGTATTGGTATTGTCTGTCAACTATAGGAAGATTTCACGACACCCATGTTGTCGATATCAAATTATATTGTGCACAGTTTATTCTCTCCTACGCCCCTACTCCTTCATCAATTTGTCATCCAAATTTTAGACAAGGTTAGTTACTGCAATAAATTCATATACTTGTAATCTGGCATAATTAACTAGCCTACAATGCTAAGGCAGTACTTACCTAGATAAACTAGTTCAGCATCTGTTCCTACAGATAACATTATATGATCATAAATTGCATGACGTCACTGCATTGGATTATTAACAATATTAATTTGAAACATAACAAAGCTAATTATGTGATATTCATAGAATTTACACAGTGCGGTGATTAGGCTCTGTCCACATTGCTCATTATTCATAGGGTTGCCCGAAATTTGCATGAAATGCTTCACAAATTGAAAGCTTGTGTTTCTGTAATGGTCTTTCAATATTAGTTTTTTTTACAAAGTAGGCAGACGTGTATAAACAAACTATTGTAGGTATTAACGCCCATGTGATAGTTGGTGAGCCTATTGTTGTCTACCGGCACAATAGCAAATTCCTAAGAAGGCTATTGCTAAGAATTTTCTGACCGAAAAACCCAATCATATTGCCTGACCGGGAATCAAACCCAGAACCTTACGCCCAATTTTATATAATAAAGAATGTATGAGAATAGGCACAGTGTAACTTGCTTTCCGAGGCATTGAGGGGTTTCTACTAAATACTTATTTGCGAACTGACCGTTGATCACAAGTTAAAAAAGTCACCCCAACCAAGTTGATCATATAGGTCAAACGATCCGTTCGGTTTGTATCTAGCCACGAGCCCACCAGTACCAAATGAACGCAAATAACCCAGTATACATTTTATCTCTATACATAGTATCCAATTCCGTTGAGTCGTCTAAATAATATTCATCTCGGGCCGATACGTATTGACTTATGTGTTCATGAAGTGGGATTTTGTTAGACAAAATTGGATGACGAACACGGAGAATTCCTATATGATACTTGTAATAGAAAAGAGATTTTCTAAAGCCAGTCGAAAAGTAAGGGATAGGGACCAAATATTCTTCTGTTTATCTTGTTTTTAGGTTATAATAAAATTGTTTAGTCATGAACGAAAATGCCCAACCTCTCAATGAAGTCACCTAAATCACCTTTCGTAGATGTTATAAAGCCAATGGTTCAGTTTTTATTAGAAGTGTAATCGATATTAACTTTGCGAATTGAATACTTTTCTTCTAATTCTGAATTTTCATGAAAAGCCTGTGATGCTGAAATGATAAGCTTCGGGTCATATTAGGATTTAACGCTTGCAATTTATCATTGTTTTTACAAAGATACATGGTTATTTTCACATAACGTAACATATTGGTATTATTTCGAAGGGGTTCTATTCTGTCTAGGGTAAGGGGTGCCATATTTTGTCGTAGACCAATTGTGTTATGACTGAATTAGTTAGCATTCTAACGATGATTGTTAGCATCCCTAGTCATTTGTAATTATGTGTATTGAATGTAAATCTTACGCTCCCATTCACGAATACCTTCATTCATGTAAACAAATCAAACAAGCAGATACAATTTCACATTAAAATTACAAAACCTTACATATCTCAACAAAATCTTAGACTACATGTACCTAGAAACTTTCCTAGTTCATCAAACGTGTCCCAAGGCGTCGGCAGCCCTAATTAAATTCTGCACGGTTGTAAATCACGGGTAAGATAACGTTCACACGGCACACGATAGAGCTGACGCACACAGTATACGTGACAGTTTACACCTTTGTGGAGTAATCCCTGTTTACCATGTACGCTTATCATTTAATTATGTTATAGTTCTTTAGGTTATACTTGTTTAGGTTTGGGTATCGTGTGGTGGGGCACGTATGTTTGTTGGTTTTGCATTGAATTTGGAGTTTGGTTTCCTTGGAATTGATGTTCGTGGTTGATGGCAGGCAGTTGGCGCAGAATCGGAACGCATGATGTCTGGTCTACAGATTATTGTTTAGGGTCTGGGTGTGCATACATGTCAGATTTGTACCTGCTAATGAACCCTCATACAGGACAAAGCCCTAGAATGGGGCAGTGTTAAAAAAAAGTACTACTCTTTGTTAAACACGGGTTGATAATGGAAATTACTTAACTATGATCCCAAAAACAATAAAAATAGTTTATGATTTTTATAGAAACGCAGAATTCTTTGCAAGAATTATAATGGTACTTTGTAGGCAAGAGTTGTACATTGTTTAAGGGAAAGCGAGCGGATTCTGTTTGACTATGAACCCAAATCGATAAAAAGAGGATATTATCCTCAATATTTTAGCTAAGAAGGTTTATCTGGGATTCGATTCCATATTATTCTCTTGTACTTATTATTTGTAAAAGTAAATTCTATCCATGTCTGTGACATTGTAGCTAGTTTTAATTCATCGTGGGCATGGCGTGGCTGGGCAAGGTTTTGAAGATATATACCTAATTAAAGACATTGTTTCGCAAATTACAGAAGCAACAAACTACTACTTCGCTAGCGTAAACCTAGAAAATATTTCTTGCAAAACGGAATACCATTTTCAATTTCCGTTGTCAGTTCGCTGCGGGCAAAAGGTGGTTCGCAATAAATCATGCAAGAAAAATGAACAAGTTTCACTGAACTTTATGCTGAATAAGTATATTGACTGGGCTACCCTTGAAGAGTACATTCTCTTTAAGACGATCCGATTTTATCAAAAGGTCTTTTCAAGTATTTTTATTTAAAGCAGCAAGGTTGACAATATTTCTAGTGTTTTTATTTGAAATTGCTATTTGGGTGCGTTTGCACTGAAGCAGAAACGAGCGGAGAGGAAAAGAGACGTGCAGGAATAGACGGATCACATTATTTAAAATTCACGTCTCGGCATTCATTGGAAAGTGGTAGCGAGGGCAAGTTTTTTCAAATTATATGTTGAGCTATATTGTGTATTTTGTAGAATGAGGTGTGCTGTGAAGGAAGGAACGGGTTATAGTGCAGCGGAGCGGATCGTAGTGGACTGAAGGCACTAGAGCCGAGCTGTCACCAGCCGCCACAATGTATGCCACCACTAACCAACAGTCTTTCCGCTCTGTATTCTTAGAGACGAAAGTTGATCTCCTCCTCTTTTAATTGCTCTGCTACACTGATATCCGCTCGTTTCTCTGGAAACCGCACCCTTAAACTTTAATGTAGGTATTGTTTGAATCAGTTTTTTTTTCAATCACATTTTTCATTTGTATTTTTTCCTAGAAACATAGTAATATCTTAGGTTTGCGCGATCACTACACATTACAATAAAACAACTTTTAACCGGATTAATCGCGTGTATTATTGGTTTTTTGTTTTTCCTGACGTTTCGAACACTTTGCAGCGTTCGTGGTCGCAGGAGGACTAAGGTGTCAGGTGTCTCAACAGTTTATTTAAAATTATTTCAGTCTACCGTACATATAATTGATAAATTCATAAAATTATTTTTGTCTCTGATACATGTTTAAAACTAAATCGCGACGGTATTTCCTAAGACTATCCCTGAGAAGAAATACCAAAACAAACTCAGGGGTCACAGTCGTTTTAAATTTAGAGATACAATTTTACAATTTTATCGAATTATAAACTAAAAGGTGTTCCGATGCACGCAGTAATCGCTCACAGTATCTTGATTTTTCTTGTGACTTGACTTTGTTTGGGACTTGATTATTTTCAGTACAGGGTTCCAAACAGGTGGTAATTGCCAACCATCTTCTCTATTGAAATTTGGGTGTTTTTTAATTTCAATAGCCTCGCGGAGCATTCTCGGTATATATCGGTTTTCTTTCGCGAGGATTTGGGGTTGGTCAAAACGTAGAAAATGGTTGGGTTTGTCTGTTGTATGTTCACAGACTGCAGATTTTGTTGAGCGTCTATTCTTGACGTCAGCTATGTGTTCTTTCAACCTGGTGCCAATGCTACGCTTTGTTTGCCCTATGTATGATAGCTCCACATGTGGGGAGCTCGTAAGTTATTATGTTTGAGAACTTGCCGTCGCAGAAGCCGCCCAAAGCCCACCACAGTTGAACGCAGACCTGCTGTCCTACCTTTCATCAAAGGGGTCACCGATAGAATTGGTCACATCTTGAAGCGTGCTTCTATCAAAACCTACTTCAAGCCACATAGAAAGATCAGCCAACTTCTCAGACCGGTGAAGTGCCACATTCCCTTACAAGATGCAGGGGTCTACAAGATTGATTGCGATTGTGGGCTATCATACATAGGGCAAACAAAGCGTAGCATTGGCACGTACGCAAGACTTCATGGGGAAATTGTTATTACTTTCCGTGTGATGAGTGGTTCCGGTGGTGAGCCTATTACTTTCAAGCGGACACAATTTAAAGGTCGGAGGCACTACTGAGAATTTCCGAACAGAAAAACTCAATAACACTTTGCCCGACCCGAGAATCGAACCTATGGGGTCCTAGCACAGCATTGCAGTCGCCTTTGCGACTACGGGACCAATGATGCAAGAATTCGAATTATTAATATTAATTATACGATTTTCACTCGAATTAATTATAGTTCTGCGGTTAAGTAACGAGGTTTTAATACATTATTGGCGTTATTTCATTTAGGATTTCGGTTACAGTGGTGAAACGGTAATCTGATAGAATAATAATTAATAATCTGTAAAATAGAGTCGACGATTAAAAATAATTTATTACAATCGAATAAAAATGTGGAAATTCTTTGACTGTATTTAATATTACGTTTTGCGTTTGTGTCAATGTCCTGTACAAAAACTTAAGTAACATAGCATCACGCCTGTATTCCCCGAAGGGGTAGGCAGAGGTGTACACAGTTGTACACCCACATTTCACCAATGCTGTTATTAAGTCCCATGTAATAGGTGGTGAGCCTATTGCCATCTACCGGGCACAATTCCAAACTCCGAGCTGCTACTGAGAAATTTCTAACGGAATAACTCAATAACACTTTGCCCGACCCGGGAATCGAACCCGAGACCTCATGCTCAGCAGTCGCGCTTGGGACCACTAGACCAACGAGAAAACTTAAGTAACTTAATAATAAAAAAAATATAACTATCAGGAACGGAAGACCTTGACAAAGATTCATAAAATGTTGAAAAAGAATACGGTTGTCTGCAGGATTCGAACCTGCGCGTCCCGGATAATTACTCCAGGCGCTGTCACCGCTAAGCCATTTCGACCGTTGCTCACTACCGCGAATTCTTCTTCCACATTTTTTATTACGTTTTTTGGTGACGTCGTTGACATTTATCTGGGAGGCGCAGGTTCGAATCCTGCTTACGACCGTATTCTTTTCCACAAAGATTTACGCGTTTGTTATCCTTGGCTGGCACCGACTCCAAAAATAATAATAATTGTATATTATTGTCCTAATAAAGCGATTTTATTCTGAATTGTCTAATTTTTTAAATATTTGTAAGTAAATTATTTTTATTGATCTGCAAAAAGCTTTTGATACTATTAGTCATGATTTACTTCTTCAAAAGTTGTATAGCATAGGAATCAAAGACACTGCGCTCGAAGTTTTTCGGTCATATCTCGCTAATAGATACCAAGTAGTTAGAATTGGTGAGGTGCAGAGTGAACTCGAGCCTATAACTTTCGGCGTACCACAGGGGTCAATTCTTGGCCCTTTGATGTTCCTTATTTATATAAATGATATTGACAGTTTGGGGTTAAAAGGCGAAATCACATTGTATGCAGACGACACAAGTTTATTTTATTTCGGCAGCAAAATTGAAAATATGATCAACCAAGCACAGGAAGATTTGATTAACGATTAATATAACTAAAACGAATTATATTGTCTTTAGTGCAATAAACAAAAAAATACAAAACTATCAAGCCTTAAGTATAAATAATAATCCCTTGACTAAAGTTAACTCAGACAGGTATCTAGGACTATACCTGGATAACCGTCTTTCCTGGGAGCCCCACCTAGATAAGCTGCGTACTAAACTTTCAACCGTTGTGGGTAGGCTCCGAGGTATTGTTCGCTGTTTCCCAAAGTCTATCAGATACCTTATATATAATTCTATGGTAAAACCTCATCTCGAATACCTGATAGAAGTATGGAGAAGTGCTGCTAAGACCAACCTCAAACCTTTACAGACGGTACAGAATAAAATTATAAAGCTACTCTTCCACTACAATTATCGCACACCGACAGAAAAAGTGTACAAAGAAACAAACCTAATGACCCTATCGCAACTGTTTAAGTATAATACGTGTACATTAGTGCGAAAAATCCTAGACAAGGACATTCACTCAAAATTGTCTTTCACAAAAGTAGGACAATTGCAAAAACGTGTATGTAGACGAAAAAACCACATCTGCCTGGCACATCCACGAACTAATTATGGTAAAAGAAATATACTATACGAAGGAGCACAAATTTATAATAAACTACCCAATAATATTAAAGAAATACAATCCCGCCGTTTATACAAAAACACACTTAAGTATCACATCCTAAATGAATTCTCTAATTATTAAAACTAACTAACTCAATTAATGCATTATTGTAACCCTAAATATAGTCGTAACTTTTTATTTGCTATTATTATACATAACCAATTATTCTACAGCTGTAACGATATTTTGTTATTGTATTTATCTTGTAAGTAGTTATAGCAATCAATGTGGCTAATTGCTATTGAGTGCTATCAGCATAATTATGTAATATGGCATCTTGTTTTTTCTGTTACCCGCAATTTTATTTTATGCTAAAAACTAGGTTATATCAATGTACCGCCCGCATGGTCAATTTTATTTTATACTTATTAATAAGTTTATCGTGTTTTCTCAATGTCAAGTGAATTGTATTCTTTTTGAGAAATAAATTCTTAAACCAGAACCAGAAATTGAAGTAAGTAAAGAACTGAATTATTTTTTGCATTTCACACAGCAGAAAGATTTTTGGAGTCGGTTCTTTTTTTGTTAATAATTATTTTATCTCCGTAACGCGTGGCGGGTATCAAATTGAAATTAATACTTAGGTCAGTTGTAAATAATTTAAGCTTCTAAGTTGTTTTATTAAAAAAAAAATGGTTTTAAAAAGGTTGCAAAAAGTTTTTTGCAGTTTGTGTCAAAATATTACCTATAAAACATAACATGATGGCATCACGCCTGTATTCCCCCAAGGGGTAGGCAGAGGTGAACATTGTTGTGCACCCACATTTGACCAATACTGTTATTAAGTCCCATGTAATAGGTGGTGAGCCAATTGCCATTTATCGGGCACAATTCCAAACATCGGGCTGCTATCGAGAATTTCCCAATGGAAAAAGCCACCCAACCCGGGGATCGATCCCAGGACCTCATGCTCAGCAGTCCCACTTGGGACCACTAGACCAACGAGGCAGTTTATCATATTGATATAAATACATAACGCTCCTTCTGGGGCAGTCGGGTAATAAAAAAGACACACAGCATATTTTTCTCAAATCGAAACCTATTAGGTTTTTCCCGTTGACGTAGAATCATATTCGGCAAGAAGCATTAGGTCCCAAAGCACAATTATAGGAAAAAATACGAAAACCGTCAATATAACGCTACAGTGGTAGATAAAAAGTATATTTTATACGTAACACTATGGGCGCGAGTCCTACTCACACATGGCCATATAATTAGTTTATTGTATTACATACATAGGTACATAAAATCACGCCTGTTTCTCATTGACGTGGGCAGAAACTAAAAATTTCCATTTGTTACGACTTTGTCACAACTCTTTCGCTTAATCTATGTTCATTAACCTTTTCATGCATGCACGTCGGTTTAGGTTGCTCTCGACCTTTTTTGAAAACGTCCACAATTTAATCCGGTTCGTTCCTTGAGTTAAGCTTGCCCCTTTTCTACTTTACATAATTTTTGTAACATAAAAAATTATTCAATATGTACAAAATAGGAAAAAAAATCTTCCTTTCATATAATTCCAATGAAGAAGGAAGTGGGAGTCACATTGTGTCAGGAAATCAGAAAGAAGGCAGAGGATAAAAGTGTTGACGATTGTTTTACCGAAAAAGCCGTGCCCTTGAATTAAAGCAAACAAAGAATGAACGGAAAGGGGGTTACGCTTACTCTAGTTCCCTCTACTTTACCTGCGACAGTGTCCGTAAACAAACATTTAAAACAGAATGCACTTAAGTGGAGTGGCGAATAATAGTTTTAACCGCCGTAAGCGGTTTACAAACTACAATATAAACACTCGTATTACACAGTTCCACAGAATTCATAAAGCAATTCAGTAAAACAAAAGTGAATTTAGTAAAATATACAAAGGCTATGCTGAAAGGCCGTGTTTAAAGTTGCAGGGAACGTGAACTCGACGATTGTGGGACCGCACGTAGGGGCCCGGGCCCGCCTGTGGCAAATTGCCGAGCACAACGCCTGTTTTCAACTGATAATTATCAAAATAAGCGTGTTTGTTTAACGTTTATTGTATTGTAAATTATATTTGTACTTGACCAATGAAAATGTTGTGCTGAATATTTACGGGTGGCTGAGTGGTTAGTGATTATGGCTTGAGCAACGGCAGTGCGCCCTGCGTTGACGTGCTTAACTCTAGATTGTGTGTGCAGGCCATCTTAAGCCGGTCTGCACAAGTGACGGACTCGTCGATGCCATTGAAAAGCAGTTACCTGCTGGTGTTGCGGTGAATGTAGCTACGATTCCAGAACCCCGGTCAAGATTAGGGCAAAAATTTGATTGGGGTCGTGTGTATAATAACTTTCGTGAGACATATTCATATTAATTAAAGTTCACCGGTTACTACTCACGTGCCACGAGACATTGTCGCGGAATCAGCTCATGACTAAGGGCTCCGTTCGAGCTCGAAACTAGTTGGGCAAACCCGAAGAATGTACGTGAGGAGTAACCGGTGAACAATAATTAATAGGGCCGTGTGGTTTTTAATTGGCAGGAGTCCAGCACAGCACCATGATAGTTATTCAACACTTGGCAAAAAAAAGGTGGGTTCAAGCCCGGCATGTATCAAAGGGACGGAAGTGTGGAAAAGCAGTACATCGTGAGAAACCTGGACTTAATGGTCTGGAATCGCCAACCCACAGTGAGCTAGCGTGGTGGTCAATGCTCGTGCCTTCTCGGTATGAGAAGAGGCCCTTGCCCTGCAGTGGGACAGTTGCGGGCTAGGTTATGTTTATGAATGTGTTTTAACCAACGAACTAATACCAAGGTAGATTTTCGTATTTTCCACTAAAAATTATAACTTTACATTTTGTTTTTGTTTAATTTGGGTTGTTGCATGAAGTTTTGTATACTGTTTCAGTTTCTCAGTACTTCTTATTGGATACTAAAAAGGTTGTAAATAAACAATTTAAGCTGAAATTCTATAGACGTTGCGTGTTAAAAAAAATGATTTTATTAGTATGCCCGTGTAATAAAATTCTGTAATGCACTCACACATTTCTTTATAACGGGGTTGTAAACAACGAAATAATTATTAATCGCATTATACTATTCGCATTGCTCTTTGTTATATTTGGTTATAATATTTATTCTGTCAGGCGAATAAGATAAAATATTTTTGGACAATTTGAAAATACGCGAAGAAAGACTGTAGAAACATTATTAATGCCTTTATAAACGTAATATATCTTCACGCCTGTATCCCCGATGAGTTAGGCTGAGAAGCGTACTGTTGTAGATACACCCAAATTTCACATTTCACATGTAATGATGGTGAGTCTATTGCCATCAACCGGGCACAATTCCAAACTCCAGGCTGAAAGTTCTACCAGAAAACCCCACAAACACTCCCTGACCCGGGAATCGAACCCCTTCCCTCACGCTCGGTAGCCGCGCTTGCGACCACTAGACTAATGAGGCAGGCAAAAATTCTCCCATGGTAATTAAAATATTGTGGTTGGCGAGTGGTTACATTTTTACTATCTTTTGTATATGAGATATACTTACTACATTTGAGGGGCTCGTGGCTAAGTAACAGCCGCACAGATCGATCGATCGAGGTTAAGCTGCGCTTGCCGCGGTCGGTCTGTAGATGGGTGACCATAATTTCATACCGAGACCCCTCCGTGCCTCGGAGAGCACGTTAAGCCGTCGGTCCCGGTTGTCAAATTAAGATCTATGACAACCGTTACGGGTAGTCAGAAGCCTGAAAGTCAGACAACCAGTCATACCACGAGATATCGTGTTACCCAGTAACTGGGTTGTGGAGGTCAGATAGGCAGTCGCTCCATGTAAAACACTGGTATTAAGCTGCATCCGGTGTGACTGGAAGCCGACCCCAATGTAATTGGGAAAAAGGCTAGGCAGATATATACTTACTATATTTATTTTTATTATGTTTTTCTTGTACATAATTAATTAGTCTTTATTTTTATCCATTTTATTTGTGTATATAACATTAATATATTATTAATAAACTAATATTTTTATTTTACTACAAAAATTACTCCAACGACAATACAATTTGGCCTCAAATATAACGCGCCGCTTATTCCATTCAAACTTAAATAAGAAAACAACTTTTTCAGTTTTCCTACTTTGAGAACGTGTCATCGAACCCGCGGCAAGCATTTCCTTTACCTGACATCCTAACCATTAAGCGGAGGCGGTGAAGTGTCGGCAACAGTAATATTTTACGTCGAAAACCTTTTAAATCGTAAACATCAACGCCTTGTTGGAAGAAAAACCAACTTGTGGGCGAAGCGAGTAATGAAGTTTTAAGATTTATGTTTTTTACCAAGTGCTGCTTCGTAAATTGAGCCGTAGACTGTCGTACCGTACCGTACCGTGCCTTAGCCCGGCTCGAGATAAATGTATACCCAGACTTTGCGAGGACGGGAATTATGGAATATTCACGTCACTGTCGAGCGAAACTTGTTATTATATTTTTTGCAGGTGAGATTAAAAATATAGAATGAATACTGAGATAAATAATGAAAGTGCACGCTTAGCATAGGGTTAAGCAGTAGCGTATATGTAGGTTTTTCTATAAAAAAAATATGACCGCGATCAATGTTCAATTCTGCATGCCCGGTACGGTAGGCTGCTCGTCAGTGGTAACAATACCAATATATATTAGCCTCGTATACTAATGAAACTACCTAATACGACAGGTCAGCTCAAGGTCGAATGTGTTACCATGGTCGTGTAGCTTAGTGTACCGATCGTATACATAGAGCTCTTTCAACTAGGGTTTGAATTTTTAGTATTATACTTATAGTTGGTTAAGGTAGAACACATGGGAGAACACGGAGTAGATACGATCCCTGGTGGCGCTAGTATTTTTCTTTCATGATTATTAGGTTAACTCCCTCATTGGTATAAAGGTTGCACAGAGCGGCTGCTAAGGGTCTTTAATTCAATTCCCTGGTTTTTCTGCCTGGTTTTCTACATCTCTGTATACCCGTTTTGGGAATAAAGGCGAATGCCATGTTGTTAAGTTCTTTTAATATTTTCATTAAAGTTCATCCAGTAAAAAATCTAAATATATGAAAGCCAACATTTTATGGTCTGGCAACTAATTCCTTTGAGATGGAAAGCTAACATGTTTACACCAGTATATCCGAGGCTTAACATTATTAACGTGTAGATGTAGTCGGCGGTCGAATCTTCCAATGAAATTACTCCATCGCAATCACACACACACACACACACACACACACAAACACACAATATTATATTACGTTAGAACACTGGCAAAGTATGGGCGTGCTATAACAGAGATTTTTTATAACATAGACAGAGTATATTCACCTATATTACCTTCATTTAAATTAATAATATAAATGTGAATCTCTGTCTGTTTGTTTGGTACCTATGTTTTTGCGCCTAAACCGCTGCACCAGTTTTGATAAATTTTCGAATAGGGATAGATTGTACCTTGAACAAGGACATATGATACCTTTTGTCGCGCGAACTGCCTCGTTGGTCTAGTGGTCCCAAGCGCGACTGCTGAGCAGGAGGTCTCGGGTTCGATTCCCGGGTCGAGCAAAGTGTTATTGAGTTTTTCGGTTAGGGAATTCTCAGTAGCAGCCCGGAGTTTAGAATTGTGCCCGGTTGATGGCAATAGGCTCACCACCTATTACATGGGACTTAATAACAGCATTGGTGAAATGTGGGTGTACAATTGTGTACACCTCTGCTTACGCCTGTATTTCCCGAAGGGGTAGGCCCCTTCGGGAAATACAGGCGTGATGCTATGCTATGTTTATGTCGCGCAGAAAAAGTCGTAGGCACTAGCTATGGCTCTTTTCTCAAAATTCGAGCTGTTACTGAGACTTTCCTATCAGTAAAACTCAACAGCACTTTGTCCGACTGAGGAATTGAGCTCAGGACCTTACGCTCCACAGCCGAGTTTGCGACAACTAGACCCCAACTTGGAAGTAATGCACACATACTCGTAGAGTGCATAATACCACCCTCTGAAGCCCCGGAATCTAACCCCTATAAAATAATGCCTCCTTTGGGATGCTTGCATATGCAATACAAACATTATAAACCGAATTAAGATGCCGTTACTTGAATTAGGCAGCTTTTGAGTAACATACAGTTATGAATAAAATGGCTTCGAACCTCATCAGAATAAGTAATTAGATATGTCTTTGAAAAAGCATTAACGCATGCTTAGCGAACACTAAAGTTACAATATTAAATGGAAAAAGAATACGGTCGCGAACAGGATTCGAACCTGCGCCTCCCGGATAGATACTCCAGGCGCTCTGACCAACTAAGCCATCTCGACCTCTGCTCACCACCGCGAATTCTTCTTCCATATTTTAACACGTCTTATGGCGACGTCATTGCAATCAATTCAGTACTTACAAGTGACCGAACCGACACGACTAACTTTGCAGTTAATACAATGTCGTAAAGAATGCAATTACCTTAATAATTCAAGATATGTCTTTGAAAAAGCATTAACGCATGCTCAGCGAACTCTAAAGTTACAATATTAAATGGAAAAAGAATACGGTCGCGAACAGGATTCGAACCTGCGCCTCCCGGATAGATACTCCAGGCGCTCTGACCAACTAAGCCATCTCGACCTCTGCTCACCACCATTAATATTGTAACTTTAGAGTTCGCTAAGCATGCGTTAATGCTTTTTCAAAGACATATCTTGAATTATTAAGGTAATTGCATTCTTTACGACATTGTATTAACTGCAAAGTTAGTCGTGTCGGTTCGGTCACTTGTAAGTACTGAATTGATTGCAATGACGTCGCCATAAGACGTGTTAAAATATGGAAGAAGAATTCGCGGTGGTGAGCAGAGGTCGAGATGGCTTAGTTGGTCAGAGCGCCTGGAGTATCTATCCGGGAGGTGCAGGTTCGAATCCTGTTCGCGACCGTATTCTTTTTCCATTTAATATTGTAACTTTAAGTAATTAGAATTAAGCGCAATCTGTCAAAATACAAACTTTAATAACTTTTTTTCGCTGTATTTAGCATTCATGTTATTTTTTCTTTACAAATTCCGGGTTTCATTTTTACTTTATAAATTTGCTCAAGAAAATTTCGGATCGGTGATTTGGGTCCTCAATCTTAATATTCACGGTTTTCAGGTCTTCGTGTCTTAGTTTCTAGTAAACATTATCAAACAAAACAAGATGTTTACCTTCATTTATTGCCAGCAATAGTTGTAAACGGAAAAATTGTGTAGTGTGCGCAATGTTACTACCTCGATAGTGCTTTAGGAAGGTCTAAACGTGTATCCGTCAGTTTGTCTGGGTAATTTGTTGTTAGAATTTTCGTAATACTAAAAGTATTAACTTTTTTTAGCGTTCTTAAGAATAAATTACATTTTACTTTTAAAACTGAATTCAGATGCACCATGTTTTTTTCAAAATGTTATGAGGGCAAAATATTGGGAAGTGAAAAACTATGACCACTTTAATAAAATAATAACATAAGGTACACGACACCGAAGTCAACACAAATTTTAATTACAAAAATAAAATACGGCCTTTTCCAAAAAAAACACACGACGATGTCATGGCGTAGTCAATTTTTGATGCATATGAAGCAATAAAATTATTCACGAGAGGGAGTACGAGGTAACCGGGGCTTACGAGCACAAACATTGTTACCTGCATCCAATTAGCTCGTCGGAGCTAAATTGCAAATCTGTGTGACATAAATATCGCACGAGGGTTTTATATTTCACGTTATAATATTTGATGTCGACGACTCGAGTCGACTCGCTCAGATATGAATGATCTTAATTATATTAGGAACTTGAAATGGTAACAAAATTTTTAATTAGGCTCTTGATTAGAAGATTGTAAATATACTTGTGAGTTTAGGCTCTCAATTTCTTTTGTTGCCTTTGTCAAAGTATTTTCGACTACCTCGATGGTCTAGTAGTTGCAAGCGCGGCTACTGCGCTGGTCCTGGGTTCGATTCTTGGGTTGGGAAAGTGTTATGGGGTTCTTCTGTTAGAAAATGCCCGGTTGATGGCAACGGGCTCACCACCCGACTCATGGGATTTAATAACAGCTTTGGTCAAATGTGGGTGTAAAACTGTATACCTTTGCCTACCTACTCGGGGAATACAGACGTGATGTTATGTTTTGTTAAAATTTCTTTGGTACTGAAAGTTTTCGTTCGTGGAGTTTCCCATCCTTTCCAAGCAGGCACGAGCATAGGGTATGACGTATGACTGTAAATAGAATTCGGTTTGTTTTTGTGAGAATAAGAACAGTTTCTTTAATAGCTACATTACATACGCAGATTTCGGATCGCAGGGTTGGTTCCTCAATCCTAATGTAGGTACATCTTGTATAACATACTAGTCTTCTGTAACAATGATCTAAATAAGTTAGTATTATTCACTGTAGACCTTCAAATCTGATAGATACTAGAGGTATCCTGCTCATCTTGACGGAGTAAATACATTTTCTGTCCAAAATTATTTCCCCCCTAAAATATAGTAATAACAAAAAGTAAGTTAAATATACAGTAAATATACTCAGACACGAAAATGTGAGAGCAAAATAAATAAACGGTATTCGCCTCCAATTTTTGTCAAATTATTATGTTAATATTATCTTTAATGTTGGTTGAATTTCCATTTTTTGGCTAAAGCGGATGCGGTAAATTATTCAAAACATGTTAATCAATTTATTGGTTTAGTGGTCGCTAGAACGGTACCCAAGTGCTTTTTACTAAGTGTAGATTTTTATTGTTATAATGTACGTATTTGTACGTGGATGAGCCAAAGGGTGGATTATCGTCGAAATGTAGGTGTGCAACATGACATCTCTACCTAAACCTCGGGGAATACAGCGAATGCTTATGTTTGATGGTAATGCTACTACAAAGAATGAACAGCGCTATCTCTTTCTGACAATTAAATAATTATAGCTCTAGGACTTCAGACGTACATGCAATTACGCCTGTTTCCCATTGCGTTAGGAAGAGACTACCAATTTCCATTAGCTACGATTCTGACACACCTCTTTCGCTTCATCTATGTTCATTAACCTTTTCATGCATGCTGCTATTTAGGGTGCTCTTGACCTGCCTTCTTGAATACATAAGAGTATCTACGTATCATTTATTTTGCAAAGCAATATTCTTTGTTTGTTTAATAACTTTGGTGAGGCATATTCATATTAATTATTGTTCACCGGTTACTAGAAACTAGTCGGGCAAACTCGAAGAATGCACGTGAGTACAAGAATTAATATCAATATTCTTTGCTTTAAAAAGGGTAATTTAAGGCATATCGTATGTATAGATCAACTAATGTCATTGAGCTGTGGGTGTGCCAAACCTCAGACTATCCCCTAAGAGGGACAAAGGCGTTACAGCTATCTATGTACAGGGAGACTCTAGAGGTCAAACTATTCCGCAATCGGCTTTACAGTGACGGCTACATCGATTACGTCACTTCACTGTATCTGTCCCACAGAGGACATTAGCCGTTAGGATGTTAACCACCAAATAGAAAAGGCAAGAAGCTTAACTAAGTATAAGACACATAAAAGTCATCATTCGATTCTCGCACTCTTTTACCAATTTAATTGCGGTTGGCACGGCACGTTTTTTGTCCATACACAACACGTTATTTGTTTTATATTTCACATCTCTTGTTTGGGCCACTAGATTGTCTCTGATTGCACAGCATTCCACTCTCTGAAACGTCTCATTCACTTTCACCCATATTGTAGACCCATTAGGCTCTCTTTCGGGTCTCAGAAAGATATTTCGTTATAATATCCAAACCCAATGCCTGATGAACTGAGGATTATCATTTAACCTTTGTGAACATATGCTCTGTGATCATCAACTAACTTAGCAATCGAGGTTATTAAGGCAAGTACAAAAAATGTTATAAATTATTGTGGAAAAATAATACGGTCGTGAGCAGGATTCGAACCTGCGCCTCCCGGATAAATACTACAGTCGCTCTGATTCCTTTTCCATAAAAATTAATAACATTAGAGGTCTCTAACCGTGCGTTAATGCTTTTCAAAAAATTATCTGTGCATGCGAAAAAATCAGTCCTTCAAAAATTTTACTATACATATTTCGCTTATAAGATAATCTTCTTGTTGTAAAGTAGCATTATAGTAACACTAGGTTACAAATAAGTTTTACGTTCTGTGACTAGTTTAACTTCTGTTCATTTTTATTCTATACGTTAGCCAAGCAATGTTCAATATGAGTACCATGGGACCTAAGTTCAGCTTTACAAGCACAAGACGACTTATTAATGTACGATTACTTGAGATCCAAGAATCCCTTCGGTAATACCATTATTTGAACGACTGAGGAGTGATTGGCTCAATTAGGATTTATTTGGATCGGTTTAGCTTTATGCCAGAGTGTATTTAGTTTAAGTTTATATATTTGTTTTTTTTTAGAAGTCTTTTCTGTTCCACACACTTGCTTAAGCATTTAGATTCTAACCTGGTTTCAGAGTTAATCAAGCCACTGAGTTCTTTTTGTTTTCTGGTTGATGAAAAACCTAGTGTCGGAGCTGAGAGCATATCTCAGGATTACCTTCTCCGTTAAGCAAGTTTAAAATAAACCCCAATATGTAGGTATTACGAAAGGCAATGGTGGGTTCGAAACTGCGACCTATGATGTGATAGTCCAAGGTCATGACTTTCTTTTGTCTTTATTTTAATTTTAAAAGCTTGATTGGTATGACGAAAAGAAACAAAAAATTATATATAACTTAATCGTCTCATTATGTTGTTAACACATGAATTTAAAAACAAACAAGTGCTAATGTAATGCTATCAGGTAGGAACATATTACTTGTGTTTGGACCCAAATGCAACCATATCAGTCAATAAAATATTGATGGTATTTGGATAAGAAAATACACTATTGCATCTTCTTCTTAGCGTGTTGATGACAATTTAAATTGAGTCAGCCCAAAATTTGACACTTTCAGTAGCATCTATCAGCTCCTGTGATGTGCAAGTAACAGAACAGGCAGGACACGATATTATGTGTCCTATTGTTTGTGGGGCGACACCACATTTGCACTCGAAAGTCGAACCTCCACCTCAACAGGTTTTCCTTGCTTCGGCCAACCTGTGTCCGGAGTCTATTCAAAGACTTCCAGGCAACTCGTGTCCAGGTGGGAGATTTTCAGCAGGTGGCACAAATGGTTTGGGTGGGGACACTTTCTCGCAACACATTGAGTCTTTCTGTAGAGCGTTCGCCAGTGAGCGGCGACATACACTTTAAAAAACTGTTGCGGCTTTTCAGCCTTTGCGGCACTAAAATGTTGGTATAAAGGGTGTATTGCGTCGGAAACCATTTTAGCGCTTTCACTATAGCTTGCCATCGCTCTTCAAACTTCTGGTGGCGCTAAGCCTGCCCGTGGATACAGCGTCTGTACCGGGTTTTGAGGCAACCAGTGATGATCCGGCACGTTTCATTCTGGGCTGTATGCCCTAACTTTGTATGGGCTGAGCGACTCGAGTGTGCAATAGTATTCTCTGCAGGTGAAAATTCACCTGCAGAGAATACTATGCTCCTATATATGGTCTGTATGGTCAAATAACTTATTTCTCAGTGCCTCATTCCGAGCACAATCCATAAAAATGTGATAGTCATCTTCAGTCTTATCGCAAATATTACAGTTCGTCGAATCCGATTTACGCAACGATTCTAACATCTATACGTATTCACATTCACTTCATCTATGTTTATTAACTTCTTTATGCCTGCGCGTCGGTTAAGGGTTCATAATAATATTATTAAATAATTTCCAGCTTCGCATCAAATTACCGAAGCAGAGAGAAATTTATTAAAAAAATAGAAATCTTGTTTAATGGAATGTGCCCGGAACGTAAACGCATTATTAGTACAATATTTTGTTTGCAAAGAGAATTTTCATGATCACAAATTGCAACCAGCTCCCGCTTATACCGAATGATATAAGATTCTTGTATGATAAGATTCTTGTATGATAAGATTCTTCAAAGAATCCCGGTAAAAATAGCCTTTTGTAAAAGGTAAGTAAGAGTTCTTGTCATGAAGATGAGCAGAAGTATCCTCTTTATACTCGTACGTTATTTAGGTACGCACGAATGCCACGCAATGTAGGTATTCAGTAAAAACATTTTAGAATAATCCATTTACATATTAGTTTAACCTGGCTTACCGAATTGTCTCTACATTTATATTCGTGTTTGTAAATGTAGGTATATCACATGGTATTCTTAAATATATCCTGTTCGTTCTGTGTGTTTTAAACTGTGGTTATTTTTCAATGCGCGTTGCAATTTGATCCTGTTAAAAGTTTCACTGAACTAAACGGTAGTGTCGGCTTAGTGGAAGGATTAAATGTTTAGTATAGTTGACCACAGTAGTCTACCGCAGTGAAATTTAAGTCCCATATTTGGGACTATATGGACGATTTTGAATGAATATTTTAGTTTGTGATAAATCTTCGTTTAGTTTCCGATAAAGGACAAGGACGCATTCTCGTCGTATCGGAATTGCTAAAAGCGCCTAAGTCATGTGTTCAGCACTTTTACGTCTGAATGTGTAATGTAGGTAGGTATGTGGTTATGACATTTTTCCTTTTGAATGTTCATTGTAAAATACATTGGATGTTTGATTCGGATGTTATCTGGTTTGTATTTATAATAAATGTTCGTATTATGCTACCTGTTTACATGGAATGGATACTAGAAGCTGGCAGGTTAACGTAATTCGTGAAGATGAGGTGCTTATGTATAGAGAAGTCACTCAAGTCAAATACGAGCAACTTAGTAGCTACTACTAAATAAGTACATATTATCGTACAAAAATTCATATCATATGTTTTCGATAGTACAATTTATTGGCTTTGAATGTTTCTAAAAGCATATTGCTGTCAAGATATTGACTAAACTTAAGCTTGATAAAGTGTCTTTTATGCTTAAAGTTTGTACATAAAACATGGTGATTTAGTGACCTGTGTTATTTGAGTTTGCGGCCTGGGCTGTTGAGGTCAACGCCCGATCAGCTCGTGACATATAACGATCAGTTATACTTGTAAACCACGGGAATGTTTGCACTGCGTGATAAATGTCTTGGTCTGGTGTGTAGGTGGCTAGTGTTTGGTGCTTGAGCTTATACGGTATTTTATGGCTTGTTTTACAACTTATTGTATTTTTTAGGGTATAGTGAGCGAATAGGCTTGCGTGTCGCCTGATGGTAAGCAATCAACGCTGCCCATGAGCATCCGCAACCGCTGAGATCTTTTAGAAAGACGTAAGCTCATTTCTTTAAGGCTCCCATATCATATCTATTTGGAAAGGCCGCTGACGGAAGTTAGTTCCACAATTTGATGGTACGAGGCACATAATGCCGTAATTTAATTTAAATCTATAGTCATGTTCTGCCAAGTACGTTATTGTTTAGTTATTTAGTAAAACACCTTGTGTTGTGACATTAACTTTTTATCATTTAAAATAACATCAGTTTTTACCGTGAAAGATCTTACCTTTACCATATGTAAATGTAATCTTTATTGTTTTTGATTCAGTTGTTAGTAGTTAGGTAGATTAGTCCCTTATAATGTTAGAGACATCAATCAAGCCGTTTTGGGCATACAATACTTTTTTAAACTATAACTAGACATGGTTTACTGATGATTGATATAATAAATAGGATAACTACACATAATTTTGACACTGAAATACGGTGTAACACTATGGAGAAGACATTAACTGTATGTGAACGCTTATATACAAACACAGTCATTTCTGTTTTACGTGGCATGTAATATTTTTATAAAAGGTATTTGTAAATGAACAATATTTATTCCCTTTTGATAATTTAACCTAGCCACAATAAACACTGCGCGAACAATAAACAACTACTAGCGGTCTACTCTACAATATAATTATTAATACGAAAATTCACAAAGCCAAGCAATAATTGAAAATAGCGGTTGTAATTTATCCTCAAATCTTATTCCCGAGCGGTCCACAAGATGCAGTACGGAGTTAACTTACGGAAATGCTAACGAACCGTCTCCGTCCTGGCCATGGAGTACATAATGAGAATGGAGATTTAATATAAATGTTTCAAAATTAAAAACAATGCAATAAGATAGTTCATCTGACACACAATCATAGGAACCATATGGAGGAACGAGGTTTTTCTCCATTGTAAAGGGAGGAACCTCCAACCAGGCGGGTGATATTGCCTGGCGGGCCACGGCCCAGCCGTTAATGTCGGATATCGTATATATGCAGATTTGTCGTAAAGTTTTGCTAGCGCGATGTAGCGTGTTATGCGCGTAGTATCCGTGTAGCAAGATAGATGTGGCTACATCACTCCCCTCCGAGACCGGAGGTCGATCGTGGTGATGAGTCAGCGATCAGTGCGTCTGAAGAGCTTGCCAGTGCCAGTGAGGTCCCAGTTAGTCGGAACCGGATGCCGCGTAGTTCACGGTGAGTTGGAACTGAGTGCGGTGATGCTGCGTAGTCCTCAGTGAGTCGAGGGGATGCAGTGGTGCGTCGTGGCTGGCTGCTGCCTCGACCAGGAGAGAAAGGCTCTGCTTGTTGACCTGCCGAAGGTACAGTGTGCTGTGCCGAAGTCACTGTTGTGGCTGAGGGTGATGACCTGGTCTGCGCGTCTGCTACAGGGTAGTGGTCAGGGTACCCGTTGAAACCGAGTATGCTGGCTGGCTGTGTGACTCGCTGCTTACTGCTCGATCTGTTGCTGAGGGAGAAAAGATGACGACAATGATGCTGCTGATCCTCTTCTGCGAAGGCTGCGCTGATGTTCACGTCACCTTGGGTCACCTGTATGGAGGAACGAGGTGTTCCAACCAGGCGAGTGATATGCCTGGCGGGCCACGGCCCAACGGTTAATGTCGGGCGGTTGTATATATGCAGATTTGTCGTCAAACTTTGCTAGCGCGATGTGACGTGTTATGTGCGTAGTATCCATGTTAGTAGCGAGATAGATGTCGCTACAAAGAATAAAATTTTATTTGTAGCAAATTTTTGTAGCTTTTTGGTGGTAGTTTTGTTAGCCTGTGCGGTGCTAGACAAGGCTCCAACCTCAGTTATGTGCAGGAGTATGAAAAAGCTACAGCGCTGATTTTAAGATAAGGGCACAGTTAACAAATTACAATATTAATTACTTGAAACCCAAACGGTTTTGCGGAACATAACCATAAAAAGAACCAAATTCACTGTGCAGGCGGTGCCACACGGTACGTATGCCAAAATGTGATACTACCTGAAGTCACATCCAGGTCATAAATGCCTTTAAGTAGCCTTTGGGAAGTCTGACAAAAAACTTAAATCCTAAAGATGAAGTTGGTTGCTAACGATCCCGATAATCGGCAATCGGTAACTCGATCAATTCACCGCACATTACCACTCCATGTTTTCTTACTCCTTGGTCAGAGTTAGGTAGTGGACCTACATTATGTTTTACATTCAACCATGCAGGTATAATGTTAACAAGGAACGGCTGGCTGAATACATGTGTACATAGCATTAAGGGCATGAGTAGACGATTGATTAAACCGTTTTGTCGGAGCCTTTGTTAATAGAGTGTTGAAATTGCTACTAAATACAGGTGAATGGAAATGTTAGCGCGGCTCATTTTCTACTGCTAGGATTTATGAAAATGTTTGGTTTATGTGAATGGCCCATGGGTATGTGCGCTCCCCACTGCATACATTCGCATAACGCATGTGTCCACCGAGGGAGTAGGCAGACTTTCACCGTTGTAGGTACTCCCACATTTCACTGATGCAGATCTTACATCACATAAACGTAAGCTTATTGCCATCGACCGGGCACAATTCCGAACTCCGGGCTACTATTGAGAATTACCTAACAGAAAAACTAGATACACTACCCGGCTCGGGAATCTAACTCAGGACCTTACGCTCAGCAGTTCCGCCAGTGAACAGTAAATCAAGGAGCCACGAGGCATTTAATAGACAACGAGTCGAATCAGCTAATAGGCATTATTATATTAATTTATTTCACGTGCTTGATCCAACAATAAGTTGGTTTATAAATTAATGGTCATTACAAAGATTAAAGGCTGTTAGTCATAATGATCCCACTTGCGTGCTCAATGACCATCCGCTCGGTACAGGGTTCTGTTTGAAATTAATTAAAACCATTCTAAACGCGTTTATTTATTTACCAAAGCGACGACTGGTAAATACACCAGTCAGGGACACTTCGCGTTTGGTAATTTGATGTGTAAACTACTGATAATATTTATCGTGTTCGTTTATTTGCGTGTGTTTTCCGATTTGATATTATAATTGAACATTTACGGCGATTATCGAACGGTGAGCGAGGTAACAATCCACCAATAGAATTTCATTAAATCTCCGCTGTCCACTGCAGCGGAGCGAGGCAGCGGAGCGGAGCGAGGGAGTAATGCGGAGCGGAGTTGCGGACTGTGTCTGGCCATAGACGCGGAGCTAGGTAGCGGAGCTGAGCAAGAAAGTAATGCGGAGCAGAGTTACGAACTGTGTTTTTCCATACGTGGAGCTAGGCCGCGAGCACGCGACGAGTCATTTGAGCTGCCGGTGGCGGCGGGCGATTGGTTTAGTTGGCGCTGTATTATTTTTTAAACTAGTTCGCAACTCCTTGTCCACTGAAGAGTAGTGGAGATTTAATGCAATTCTGTTGGTGGATTTTTACCTCACTCACCGTTCCGCTCCGGTGGACAGGCAGCCTTAAAATGACAATATCATTAAATAAAATAATAATAAGCCCTTTTATTCTGAATTCAAAATAACGTAAGTCTTATGGCAATAATATTCTCGTATTTCTCATGGCAAAGGCCTTCTCTAGCTGCTTCCACGGAGTTCTATCACGAGCCATTTTTCTCCAGTTAGGGACCGCGGTGAGTTTCAATGCATTCTCAATATCCTTTGTTGTTTTCCCCTGCTCTGTTTGCTGTTTCTAGGATAGGAGTCCGTTATTATTTTGTACTATTTATTTCCTGGTTTGCTCTCATCTTTTAAAGTACCCTCCGAAGCATGGAGATGCTCAAACGACTTGATACTAGCGGTCACCCATCTATAGACTGATCGTGCCAAGCGTTGCTTAACGATGATTTACTGACCACTGTTTGCAGAGGGCTATGAGAGCCTGAAACAATGACTAGAAAAACATATTTCGATAAAATAAAAAAATTGGAAACACATATATAACGTTTGTATAATAACTTTCGTGAGGCGTATTGATATATTGTTCACCGGTAACTATTCACGTTAATTTTTCGGGTTTGCCCGACTAGCTTCCAGCTCGAACGGAGCCTTTGGTCATGAGCTGAGTCCGCGGCAATGTCGACCCGCGACTTTGAGAAAAATGCACATGAGTAGTAACAGGTGAACAAAAATTAACATGTGTAAAGTTTTATTATTACTAACTTAAGAGCCGTTTATGAATATTTTAATATTTATTTTTACTAAAAACAAGAAGTAACTGGTTCATAGCATAGTATTTTTAATTATTTTATCATAGACATTGTTACTAATACACGGAAATAGATACTATTATAACGAGAACCTATAACTGAAAGGCATTCTAGTACATTAAACCGATACTCCCATCCAATTAAGGATTAAAGATCTCAGCACAAAGAAATGGAAACGACTTCTTGCTACGATAGTGAGGGTAACAAGGTTTTATTTGTACCAACTGCACCTTTAGCATCAACGGAGGAGTGGGCATCAACCCGCCGCCCTATGTTACCAACAAATGCGATGCGATACGACGCGATGTGGAGTATCAGGAAATGTAGTGACGCAATCGAAAGTAACACAAAAATAACATAACGCAATAACTAAGGTTCATACGCCCTGAGGGTGTAGTACACAATATTCCCAAAAAATTTTGTGCATTAATCAATTTTTGAACTACTTGACGCTATAGATATTAATAATAATAGTCGCCTAGCCATTTTGCGATAGTAACTACGTTACAGATAAATAAATAAATTATCGCATTATGTCGAAACGCAAAAGAACGTGGTTGTCTATTGTAATCACATTTTACTGCACATACATAAAGTTTTTACATACTGTATCTACATAAAATAGGCAGGTAGACACTACTAGCCAAGTAGACACTTTTTGATATTCGCTTTACATCGCGCCAAGTCGCATTGTAGCTTATGTAGGACAATATCTTCTAAAGCCAGGTTGCAATTCAAGCTTCTCAAGTATCTAAATCCCTTTTACTCAGTTAAGTATAGTGAAATGTTATATTCAGTTTGTTTGACAATACTTTTTCAGAGGTAAATTGAAAGGAATTGCAAGCGACGGTTCTGTGGTCTGAATTTAATTATTGCTGTCTCAAGTTTTAAATTGTATGCTGTGATGGGAGACCGTCTGTTACCGACAAATCTTGTTAGCTTTTAAACAAACCGGTAATTTTAAGGAAACGTATTTATAATTTATTTTATTGACTTTGTATTATAATTATAATATCTGGGGGCATGGTAGTGTCTCCGTCAAGGCGGGCCGGAGGGAGCGGGGCATCCTTTTCTGGAATCGCTTCGCCGTATTTTCGGACCGTCATAGCGTCGGTCTGGATAATGCTAGAAAGCTGAAGGTTTTACGATAAGATGTCTTCAGTATTTAGACTTATCAAACACACGATCAATTATCTTGTTTTAATGGTTTCAGATTTATTGACATCTGAAATACGTTGATTTTGTGACTCACTAACTTACTGACTCACTGACTGATGATTTTCCAAACCTCTAGGTACATAATTTGCAGAACTAGTAAAGTGTGCTATGTAAATGTGTTAACATTTTCATTCTGAGGCAAACATAATTGGGTAATTAAATAATTTTACAGACGTCAGACTTCAAAGGGGCGTGTGGTTCTTTAACGAAGAAATTATTCAGAGATAAATATTAATTAAACGCAAATGTTACGTAAATAGAGGGGTGTACACAGAAATAGGTCATACGTATAGCAAATACTATGTTCTGTAAACACTATACACTCTTCGCATTCAATATATGATTTTTATAAGTCGAAGGAGTAAAGTACATTGTTTTGTGATATTAACTAACAATCGTGAGCAGAGTTTGATACCTTCACCTCATGGATCGGTGCTCCAAGTGGTTGCTTCACATGTGTTAAAGAAATTTATTAAAAATTTATTATAATAACCAGTAGACCAATTATAAGCAGTGAGAACCTAGTGGTATGACCGTTGGACTGACAAGTCAAAAGATGCAAATTCGATAAGGCACGCACCACTGTCTTTTCCAAATCATGTGCGTATTATAAATTAATTATTACTTGCTTAAAACGGTGAAGGAAAACATCGTGAGGAAACCAGCGAGATGCTCTCTATGGTATGTAAAGCTACGTCATACTGGTGATTTAAGCTCTGACACTAGGTTGTTCATCAACCACAAGATAAGAAGAAGACAAATTAGGTACGTTTACACAACAATATCAATTTATTTATATTATATTGCTCTAAGGTCAGGTAAATAATATTGAAGAGGTCATTTCGGTCTATTTTATCCTAATAACCTTGAGTAATGTGATTGTCTACCAGGTTTTGTGCCTAAACAAAATTGCTATTCATACCCTCGGTTTCTCCGCCCCAACCTGGAAGCTTATCAGAGACAAGTATTTGTTTTCATATTAATGTGAGCGTGGGGTACTCTTTTCGATCCCAAGGTTATATTTTTTTCTTCAAGGGTAGTCAGTGGTAGCCCGGATCTTAGAATAGTGTCTGGTAGACGATATATAGTCTTATCATTTATTTCTATTATTTATTATAAATTATTGGGCATTGGCAAACTACGGCTGTTCACCAGTTTATCTCTGCATTACCCCTTTGAAGTACAGGCGTGATGGTATATTACACTATTACTTCATATCCGACAAAATTGGAAGATCCATAATGTGCTACGAAAGGCTACATGTTTTTATAAAGCTTTCCGAATAAATTGTAAAGTTTGAATTATTTCTTGAACTAAGAATTGGCTCAGTTTTAACGAAGTTGAGAAGGTATTTAAAATGTGTGATAATTTTGAAAACTTTTGTAAACCTAGTGACTTATATGAGATTTTGTTCAAGTTACTCGAATTGTTTAATTTTATCTCATACATAATATTTGCGAGCAAAGTTTAATAATTTCTGCTGCGTGAATACTGCATAGCTGTCGTAGCAGTGTCGTCACCTACGTCGTAGCCACAGCGTAGTCTTTTGTGCTACGGAACTTTGTAATTTCTAATAGTTTTTCTTTTTCTGTGTTTTGTGCGTGTTGGTGATCTCTACAAGTTAATAATTAACTAGTTTATGGGGTAACTTTAACAATCAGTACAGTTAAAAAATTCTTGATCATCATTACTATATTTGTCAAAAGTTTGTTCTCTATATAATATTGTTTCTTTTTAATAATTCATTGTGTTGTGCGGCATATTTTTTAACACAATTAACAAGTAAGGAGAGTGTTATTGATTACACCGCTGCTGGCGCTGAAGCCAAATTAGTTTCACGCGGCCATATTTTGTTGGTATAAAAATAATATTTTATCGCAATAATTTTTATCACTTCGACGGTGATTTATTACGCTGTACAATAGTTTATTAAAAAGAGAGGCTCGGAAAAACTAGAACTGGCTGACTGGGAAAGTACCTTGCATAAAATAGTAGAGAAATGGTAGTGCTATTTGTAAAGTTGTCTTCTTAACCTTGTCACTATTACTCTTTGGCAGCAAGGGCGATATCCTTGGTGTAGTAAGGGTCCACAAGCTATGGTAACCGCTTACCATCTGAATGGTCGTGCACTTGTTTGTCAGATTAGTAATATAAAAAAGAGTCAAAATAATATCTAATGTTAGTAATATCTTAGGTTTAAGCGATCACTATTGGTTTTTTGTTTTTCCTGACGTTTCGAACACTTTGCAGCGTTCGTGGTCCTCCTGCGAACCACGAACGCTGCAGTGTTCGAAACGACAGTAGAAAAAAAAAACCCAATAATTAATCCGGTTAAAAGTTGTTTTATTATAATATCTACTGTTTCTTTAGTCTAGCGACTACGAAGATCTCAAACGCGGCTGCAAGCGTGAGATCCTGGGTTCGATATTTAGGTCGGGTAATGTTATTAGACTTTTCTTTTTAGAGAATTCTCAATAGCAGCCCAGAGATTGGAATTGATCCCGTTTGATGGTAATGGGCTTTATAACTTCATCGGTGAAATGTACCCACATTTATTATTAACATTATATTTATACTAACTCCTCTACCTAACCCTCCCGAGATAAAGACGTAATGAATGTAAAAAAAAAAATTGAGCATGTACCGAGCGATTTTATAACTCCGACGATTCCCAACAAAGGAACAAATTATATTAGGTTAAGCAAAGCAAAGTTTAATTTCTGTGTTTTCTTGTTGAAGACACTGTGTTATGAGTAGACCACAGAATATATTTATCACTTGTATGTATATATTTATTTTGTTAACACATTATAAAACGATCAGGCATATAAGAGGTAGAATATAGGCATTACATGGCCATAAAAGTGTAAAAAAAAAAACAAAAAACGATAAGGTATATTTCCATTCACATGATCAAAGTGACAATTATTACCACCCACCGAACGAAGCCATGCCGTCAAGCGACCTAGTCGTGTTTCGGGATGTAGTCCGGTGCAACCGTTGTAGGAGACGGGTCTGAGCAGTTGCATCTACTCCCCAACTATCGTTCTCCCCAAAGCTATCCACTCTACTTGGAGTGAATAAATTTCTCCTGGATCTACACGCGAGTACCATCAGGCGAGTTGGTGGACAAAAGTAGATCCATTATTCATAAAAAAGAACACTCCATAATTTAAGTTATTCAAAAACAGTTCTTCTTGTCGTATGGTTCATAAAAAACCTAGTGTCCGAGTTGAAACTGCTCATAGGCCTCTAACATAGCTTTACACATTCAGAATATCCCTCAGGTGTGATGGTTTCCACGACGTTATCCTTCACCGTTTTAAGCAAGTGATTAACAACTTCAAATACGTACACGACTTCGAAAATTCAGTTCTGCGTGAAGTGCTTGTGTTTGAACATAAGACCTTTGTCTAACGGCCATACCACTAGACTATGACTGCTTATGAATGTAAAAAATGGTAAAGCAATTTCATGGTCAATACCTATAAAGATTTCGGATTAACAAATATGTGAACAGATTCCCTTTAAGGCTCTAAGATAAAAGGCTTTCAAACAAGTCATTGTTTACTGATAATTTCTTGCAAGTATCTCTCGACATGGCAGAAATATCCTGTTTCCCGATCCGTAAGACAAATAAAATGTTATGGGTTGTTCAATCCTTTGTAGCCCATATGAGAGTTGTAACGTTCATAGGGTATGTTTGTTTTAGAAGGGTACTTTACCCCAAATGAAAGCTTAAGGCAGTGTTTTGTGTATTCTTCATACTAAATAATGTTTCTCAAAATCGTTGTACGAACACGTTTTTCTATATTTTTATGTATTTTCACGCAAATATGTATGTTGTGGCTTTGATTTATATCTTGTAAACGAGATGATATAAAATTAAAATATATTAAAGACGAAGTAAATTTTAATTACAAACCAATTAGACTTAATTAGACACTAGCTTATGAATATTTACTACTTATATTACTAGACGAATATTTTATTTTATAGATGGCACAAGCCATCTATAAAATAAAATGTTCGTCTTCAAATGATTTGCATTAACTATTAATGATTTGGTTTGGATTTTGTTACTTCATCATGGCTTTATGATTTTAAGATTTATCTACTCTCATTATCTTATTAACTTAGCTTAAAGTGATTACCCATCGATTTTAAGCGTGGGTGAGGGAATACCCCATTTTTCCTCGCGAGGTTCTCACGAGGTGCGGGGTCATTTGAGGTGAGGAATAGTTCAACGGCGTTTTTTTTAAATATGATCTTTATGTTCTAAGACATAACAAAAGTTATATAGTAGCAATCCATTAGTTTATTTGCCACTCTAAAATTCGTGAGCTATTGTTCACCTCAATATAGGTCACCTCGTGGGGACCTCGCTCGGTTAAGTTGGTTCGTTCGCTTACTGAGCTCACTCCACTCACCACACGATATCAACAATTGTATTTTTTTTAAATGAGATCATTAGCGAGTGATGTGGTTCAGTGTTGAAATACGAGTAACTCTTTCAAATTGCGCTCACAAGGACCTCAAACAAGATAACTCATGAGTGAGGGGCAAATCACTATTAGCTTATATAGTTAGATAATAATTTGTACCAAAAATTAGTCCGAATAATTATAGAAATTAGATATGCCTATGTAGATATTTATAGTGAAGTTATGTAGCGAGAATTTAGAAATATTAATTGTGAATTTAGGGGTAATTATTTTGTATGGAAAGGAAATGATTCGCATGTTTCAAAATAAACAAGTAGCCAATATATCGGACCGAATTTAATATTTCAAGAATGAGGTCACAAAGTTAGAATCGAAAATCACAAAGTTTGGTTGTGAAGGACTCAAAGTTTGTATGTTTCGTGTTTCTAAAATACATAGTTGTATGTTAAGCTAACCTGTACATGTACGAGTATATACTGTAAGGGTGGATCTTGCAGCCAATATCATCAGGCTTAGCAGCCACGCTTTTGCTACCATTAGATCAACGAGGCACTCATTAATTATTTATACAACCTTATTCTTTGAACTAAACTTGAAAAAAGTTTGTTCAGTATCAGTAACAGAATCGATTATAATAATTTTTGCGCCATGTTATATTTTGTACAAATAATATTGTCTTCCAGATGCGCATACGTGTAATTTTGTAAGTTTTCATTAGACAATTTACTAATTTTATATGAAGGTTCTTTATTCGAGGGGCTCTTAGCTAAGTAGCAGTCGCACAGATCGATCGATCGAGGTTAAGCTACACTTGCCGCGGTCGGTCTGTGGATGGGTGACCATCTCTTCCATCGAGACCCCTCCATGGCTCGGAGAGCACGTTTAGCTGTCGTCCCGGTTGTCAAATTAAGATCTATGACAGCCGTTACGGGAAGTCAGAGGCCTGATAGTCTGACAACCAGTCATACCATGAGATATCGTGTTACCCAGTTACTGGGTTGTGGAGGTCAGATAGGCAGTCGCTCCATGTAAAATACTGGTATTAAGTTGCATCCGGTTTGCAAGCCAACTCCAATCTAATTGGGAAAAGGCTAGACAGATTCATATATAGGTTCTTTATATGAAAGTATCTAACCCGTGTTTTGAGTTTGGTATAAATTAAAAATAATGTTTTATACCCGTATTTGAAAAGAGCATACTTACACGGTTTTATTATGTTGAAAGGATGAATGAAAGTTGATTAACAAAACATCTCTACAAGGCGTAAGGTGAAAGTGACAATGCCGGAAGGGGACGCTCAAGAACGATATACACTGACTTTATTGGTGATGTTGCCGAGACGTTCAGGCACGTATTACTCACAACCGGCGTTCGTGTATGGCCAGATGTATGAAGATGGACGAATTAAAAGAAGTATGTAAGGATAGTAGCAGGTCACGTTCTACAGTTTCTGCCTACCCCTATGGGAAAAAAGCGTGAGTTTATGTATGTAAGTTATACTATGTGTAACAGAAGTGATACTTTGAGAGGTCAATGTAAAAAGTGCGAACAACTTTTGTTTTAGAAACAAAGTCGAAAGCACCAAGAAAAATTTGAGGTACGCCATATATTTTGGTCGAATAGGTATGAACATGGCCCGGTTAGTAGAGTGTGAAAGTAGGGTATTAGCTAAAGTTACAATATTAAATGGAAAAAGAATACGGTCGCGAACAGGATTCGAACCTGCGCCTCCCGGATGAATACTCCAGGCGCTCTGACCACTAACCATCTCGACCTCTGCTCACCACCGCGAATTCTTCTTCCATATTTTAACACGTCTTATGGCGACGTTATTGCAATCAATTCAGTACCTATACAGGAGACTGAACCGACACGACCAACTTTGCAGCTAATACAATGTCGTAAAGAATGCAATTACCTTAATAATTCAAGATAAATCTTTGAAAAGCATTAACGCATGCTAAGCGAACTCTAAAGTTACAATCCTACATATACAACCTAATATTAGTATTTAATCCTGTTCGCGACCGTATTCTTTTTCCATTTAATATTGTAACTTTAGAGTTCGCTAAGCATGCGTTAATGCTTTTCAAAGATTTATCTTGAATTAGGGTATTAGCTTTTTATCTAATCGCAAACCGGACATTACTTGAAAAATTAATGCGTTGGGTGGGTCGTGTTTCGGGTAATTCTGATTAGTTTGTGACGGATGTTGTCGAACCTAATATTAGTATTTAATTAAGTAACAACGATTGTTCTCAAGTAAGCAACTAGTTATGTTTTTATTGAGAACTAGCTGTGCCAGCGACTCCGTCCGCATGGATGTCGTAAATTAACACCATGTCGTGTATGAACACAAATTCATAATTAACAAATGTTCGACGTGATTCTTTAAATTAGCATAACTTTTTGATTTATGAACCGATTGACATGAAACAAACACTAAATGTTAAGTGAAGCTTACCACAATATATTAGTGAAAACCACATCTAAATCGGATAAGCCGTTTCTGAGATTAGCGTGCACAAACGCACAGACAAACAGATAGACAAACAGACACAAAATCCAATCAAAATTCTAAATCTAATAAAATAAAAATCATTGTTTTGGGTGCTATTTGTGTTGATAAAGGTCCCAATAATATTTTTTCTCATATATCTTCCATGTACAGACAGCGATCCGTTACATTTTTATTATATGTATTGATGATAAAGTTTCTTTAAACCTATTTATGAGTATCCAGACGACCACAGACTTTTGATAGACGTTCTACATTTAATCAAGTAACAAACTCAACATTGTTTGCTATACGACATTATGTTCTCAGTAGACATTGGTTGGTAACTATGTCACGAGGGTTATTAATAATGTGATTCTGATTGAGATGGAATTTAGCCTTTTGTATTCCAATAACATGGAAACTGTCTAGAAATGTCCTATGAATCCTGATTGTATATCGATTACAGACAATAGAAAGGATTTATCAATATATCTAGATAATATAAACTCTGTATGACGACCTCTCGACCTAGAGTTACTATTACATTGAAACATAATTTATTTTCATGAGTCGTCGATTGGTACATATTTAACACAAATAGGTTAGTAATATCTTAGGTTTGCGCGTCCACTACACATTATAATAAAACAACTTTTAACCGGATTAATCGTGTGCATTTATGTTTTTTTTTTGGTTTTTCCTGACGTTTCGAACACTTTGCAGCGTTCGTGGTCGCAGGAGGACACTTGCACTTTGCTTTACTTTTGTTACAAATAGGTTATTTTAAAGTAAAAGTAATATTTTATTTTATGGTCAATTCTTCGTTGAGGTTTCTTCCTTTCCGTAAGGTACCTACATAAGGTACATTTATTTTATCGAAGGATTGGCTCAGCCAATCAGCACGGTGGTATCGAGACATCGGTCGGTTTCTGCAACGCTTGTCGCGGATGCACTTCCTACACGAATTAATTATTTGTATGGTAGAACAAAACAACTCAAGTTCTGAATTATAATGGAGGCCTTAACGTGCTAAGCTAGCGAAAATGTTGGCACACTATTCTTTAATAATTCAAATAGTCAACTGTACAAGAATATCACCTTTTCGCTTGTACGTTATTTCATTTACGTACAATCTATAACTTCTACGAATCACAAAAACCTTCCCCTAATAAAATCTCCAACATAATAATTATCAAAACCGACGATTTCAAACAGTTTATTTATTTATTTAAATTTAAACCAAAAAGACCTTCAAATTGAGTAGAACAATCGCTCATCAAAAAAGGGACTCACAATTTGGTAGAGATTAACAGTTCGCGTTGATCCATCCATACCGGTCGTTCTGAATCCAATCTGTGCAAATTGTACCGATCCGTTCCCCGCGACAGAGTTACACAACAAACCCCAATCGATTGAGGGTTGATTGTTCCACGCGATCAGATTATAATGGTATCACCAAAGCACATTACCATCTAATCATTTCGATATTATCCCATGTTTATGTCAATCATTTGATTTGATTTCTATTTATACCATCGTATCGAAATTGTTTCACACAACGTATGTATAGTGTAATGTAGGTATGTGTGTAGTATTGTTTCACCAAATTCTATAGCAAACAGGCCAAACAAAGAGTGCTTTACAAATATCCATTACGCCAATGAACTATGATTTGCTCACGTGTACAAAATGTTATTTAATATTTCACATGGACGGGCACGTCGACAATAAAATTGGAAGTCTAAAGAATTTCACAACACTCGAACTGGAACGTCCATAAAATTTAAATTTCAAACGAAACTTCGCTTTCATGCCCTGCCGAACTAAAGTGTAGGATGTAGTGTGTACGGGCAGGTGGTCCAGTGTCTTTATGTACTCCGTAAGTTGTTTGTTGAGCTGTATCCAACTCCCCATCGACATCAACCTGATACTCTCCTCTCACATAAGAAGTCGACGGATTTGGCTTTTTAACTCCCCCGTCGTGGAATGTTTTATGTTTGCTTGTAACCTTATTTCTCCTTGTCGTAAATCCTACAGGATATCGATGTTGATATTTTTGGATTGCACAGGCGTTGTTTACGTGAACATTCAATTTTATTGTACACATTTGGACTGAATTTATTGCAATGAGATAATGGATTTCGATGTCGTGTCTCTATAAAACTGTAAATTTCAATTGAAATATACAAATGGTAGTGGTACCAACGTGCAGCTTCATAAGTAGGTATCCAGTTAAAACTTTCGTTGTTATGAAATGAAAACATGAACATTATTTGGATTTACAAGACAATGCAGTGGGACACTGACATTGTTCACGGAATTATAAAGTTTAAGCCCTTTATGTATGTGACAAATAATGGTTCTGTTGTTCGTTGTTGACCTTACACGGTCGGAATATGTACACTGTACATTCTAGCATTATTAAAAGTTTATGTAACTATACACATCGGAATATTGAATAAACATTTTATTAAACGATCTATTACATTTTATATTTATACAAAACAAGCTCGCATCTCAAAGGAATCATTCAAATCGTTTAGTGGTTTCAGAGATTAACCCTTGTAGAATCACTGTGAACATGTTCTTAGAAGTTAGAAGAAGATGTAAATAAAATATGAAATAGATGAAATGAAAATATCAAAAACTTCGCTATTTTAAGTCGGTTAAAATACGGACATAGTGAGTGTAGTGAGTAGCGGCCTTTATAACAATAGGGAAAACATGGAGGTAGATGAAGATAAATCTACCGCACCCATGACGGAGTAAACTCTCTGCATCAGCGACGTCAAGCGATTCAAAGGTATTTACTGCGCGTTAATTCCTGTTAGTTATACATATAATAATATCATGCAACGCGATAGTTTAAAAGTTAGTATGAAATAGATGTTATATAATGTTACAGTTCGAGTTTCGATGCAAGGGGTGCAAATTTAAAGCGAGCAGAAGCTCACCGTCCTATTTTTCTATACAGAATTTTTTTAACATATTCATAGTATTGTAATACTATAAAGCCGCAATTTATAACTTCACAATTCCCTCTCGTCTTTTTAGATCGATCATATCAAAGTTAGCGCCGGTAATAAATTGATAAAGTTCGATAATGCCAACTTAGCCTAATATCCGGATTGCTGACAGAAATCGCTATTAATTATACAAGTTAGGGTGTGGTTCGATAATATAATGGCAACTTTTACGTACACTCGACACCGCTCATCGATGGTAACAATTTGACAATGACGGCGTCTTTATGTCGAAGTAGTAAGGATTGTTTTCCTAGTTCAAGTGTTACCTACTGACGTGTGGTTAACCCGGCCTCTGAAGAGGCAAGTTCTATGCTTTTGTACTATACCAATGCTGTATTTCTATGACTAGCTGTACACGTGGCTTTGCTCACGTCAAAGTACTCCTGACGCCAACCTAAATTATTTTTTTATTTGAAAGGATTTACTTTCAGATTGGGTTTTTTTTTATTTTTTTTATTTAAATTTTATGAAAATTGGTTTGGTAGTTTGGTATTTAAATCAAAATAACTGAAAAATAATACGTCGTCCAAGTAAACGAAATGGTGTATTTTGCTTTTTTGTGACTTTCCGGTGGTGTTTACGGTCTCTAGAATAGTTCTAATGAACTGCCTATTTTCCAGCTTCATCATCAGATGATGATGATGATGATGATGATGATGATGAAACCGGAAGATAAGCACCGGAAATTCGTCATATATTTTTTTGCTATTTAATACTTTTAGTGTAAGCCCGCATTCTCAAACATCTCTTTTTACACGAGTGCCCAAAAAACGGAGTGTATCTAAGTATGTATGTAAGTATGTATGTGAGTTTCTTTACCTATTCCACCATAATTTCTAAATACCTGAACTCATTTCGATATATGGGGTATCGTTAGAATCCTTACACTGTCCCGTGAGTAACATACGCTAGTCACATTTTAATTTAATTTTTTAATGATTTCATCTTGTTTTACGCAGTTCATTACTCTCTTTTGAAATAGCCTCAGATCTAGATTTCCTACTTTGATATAGGCGTTTATCCCCTTTGCTCGTCTCAATTAAATGGCCCCTACCCACATGGACAGCGCGTTGAGTAGGTCTACCCATATTCACTTCCGATAGATCATTAATGGAACGCAAGATTCACTAAAAAGTAATTATTTAAGATGTATATTAATTATTATTTTAGATTATTTTTGGAGTCGGTGCCAGCCAAACTTTAAAAATATTTAGGAAGTTTCCTAAAATTTGCAAAGTATATAAGTTATTATTACGATAATGGATTATACCTAATTGAACCTATTTACAAATGAACACAACAACTGCCTAAAGCGAACGTAATACGCTACTTCATGAATGTACTTACACGTTTATTATCCTTTACTGGCACCGACTCCAAAAATAATAATAATTGTATATTATTGTCCTAATAAATTGATTTTATTCAGAATCATCTAAAATTTAAATAATATTTTTATATAAATTGTAGTAAGTAAATAATGCTATTATTTTATTACTTTTTAGTGCATTTTTACTTAACAGAAAGATTTTTGGAGTCGGTTCTTTTTTTTGTTAAAAATTATTGTATTTCTATGATGAGAAATATATATGAATGTAGGGTTTAACCATTGTCACATAACACGAGTCAAATATGATCCAAGGCGATTGTTTAATTATTAGGTATGTCTACTCTATGGACGGGGCAGGTGCTCTATTTTTTGAGGTTTCGTATTGTTTCTCATAGTCACGGTGGCCGAGTGGTTAAGGGCCGCCTTTTGAGCTACAGGTTCTCAAGCTCTTGGGTTCAAATTTGGCATGTACCAATGCGACTTTTTCAATGTCATAATTATGTACTTTTTTAGTTAATCTAATCTAAGAAGAGCTAGCGTGATGATCAATGCTCGTGGCTTCTCTGTACGAGAAGAGGCCCTTGCCCTGCAGTGGGACAATCATGGACTGGTTATGTTATGTTATGTATTTTCTCGCTATGTGTATATTTTGTGGTCGTGGCGGTATGTCTGCGAGTAAATTCCGTGGCCTAGGAAGAGGAACATCGTGTGGGTTAAATCGATAAGTGTCTGTAACCCTTCACATTCTACAAGCTAACAAGGGATCTATTAAGACTTCTGCACGGAACAAAAGGTAGCTAACAATGTCACTCGGCACAAATTTTCTAGTAAAAAATGCGGACTCGTGTTAGTAGTTTATTCAGCTATCTGCAAAAAACAAGGGTATTCAGAATTTGTATTTTGTGTTGTAAATCGGATTCCATCGCAAAAAATGTGGTGCGGTAGTTGTGACAGGAAGTTTTATTCAAAACTAAAGTTCACAGATAACCTGTAACTTTATCGTGTTCTATATCGTGTGCAAGGTAAAACAATACTGGCTGGTGGATCCTAATTAAATGAAACCGAAACAAAGCGCAGACCATAGACAAAAGGCACAGATAATAAGTGTCGCGGTAAACAATCCCGACTAAGATTTCTCGGCGAGGAGACAATTCGGCCAGATGGCTCGGTTCTCATGGAAGCGCTACTTCTTTCTTGTATTTTATTTCTTGCTCAGAACATATTTTTTCGAAAGCATGATATAGTTTTTGTAGAGGAAGGGGGAAAATATCTACACAAAATTATGACATAAAAATATAATAAAACAGTATACTGGCAAATTAAATTGATAAATAATAATTTTCTTAATTATAAATAAGGATTTTTTTAAGCATGTATGTCGCGTTATGATTACGAAACATTAGTAATATTTGTATAAACAATAGGTGTTTAAATAATCTAGATCATCTTTATTACATAAATTCTTAGTGATATTAAGATGCGAAGTTAGACTAAACACTTAAAGCAGAATGGCCCCTTCAAACGTTAGTTTGGGACTGATGTACTTTAATGATCATTTCTTATAGAGCAGACTAGTGAAATACTACTTAAGAGCAAGTATTAGCTAACTTCAAACATAGTTCAACTTCAGTCCCTCACTTCTGTCGAGCACCAAGAAGCTTGACCAACTCGAAAAGTTCTCTGATTAATTCATAGCACTCGACAGCTGAGCTGAAGTTCGTCTCATGCCCTATCAGACTAACTTTGAATTTGAAATTATTAACGCAAGGTTCGTATGAGCTACCGCCAAACTAATTAGGTTGGGATAAGGGACATTTATCACCCAGGAGCCGAGCCAGGGACCAAATTAGTCGTATCGTGTTAATTGAAATGGGACAACTTGCACGGTGTGGGCGCGCCCATTTTGCGAGGGAAGCCGATGACACGCCTATATTATGTTACGTTATAACACAATTAATTTTCAGTGTGCTACCGGCGGTTAATGAGCCACGTGTTTTTAGGGGCCATTCGTTTCGAACGTTAAGCTTGTTCACACTGCCACTGCCACCGCCACCGCGCTGTTCGCTGACAACACGTGGTCGACGCGTAAAATACTGTGAACACTGAACATTACGCGGTATACGACTCGCGTTATATGTTACCGCTGAGATGCGTGTCATCATATATAATTTTGCACGGATTTTACCCTTGTTTATATTCAGAATATTAATAAACTTTTACACAGTTTTGTCTTCCTTTGCGTTTGTTTTGTAGGCTGTATTATTTTCCAGGTAGGCCGGTAAATAGTTTCCAGGCACGTAATATCGGAATTTTATTTAGTAAAAAAAATGTTCACGTCGCTGTTTTCGGTCTAATAAAAAAATATTTGTTGGTTTTAGCGGTATGTGCGTTTCTGTAACCGAGCGGTAAGCGGCGGTGATATTGACATGAAATCTGAACCGAAACAAAGTTTTATCAGCAAGCTTATAATATTATTTATACATACTTAGGAGTAATTTGGTAAGCAATCTGTCAGTTTCATGTAAGCTTCGGTCTTGTTCAGAATATCATGGCGACAGAATGACGTAATAAATTAATTATACGTAGCATCACATAGATATCGCGTCACGCCCGTATTCCCTGATGGGGTAGGCAGAGGTGTACACAATGGTATACCCACATTTCACGAATGCTGTTATTAAGTCCCATGTAATAGACGGTGAGCTTATTTCCATCTAGCGGACACGATTCCAAACTCCGAGCTGCTACTGAGGAAGTACAACCCAATATCACTTAGCTCGACCTGGGAATCGAACCCAAGACCTCATGCTCAGCAGTCGCGCTTGGGATTACTAGACCAACAAGGCATTACGAGAATTAATTATAATTTGATATAATTACTTTGATGTTTGAATACACGTTCTAGATTGGGCCAAATATCCTTCAACTAATGAACTACGATCTTTCACCACGTTACATCATTTGTAGAAAGAATTTCTACCCAGAATAATTATAAAACAGCAATATCCGAGTTTCCTTGCGAATGGGAGATAAAATTTCAAATTTTTGATAAATTTTATTGAATGCAAGTCGGGGTGTAATAAATGTAACAAGAATTTGATATTAAATCGATTATTACAAAGCATTTTTCATACCAAAAACCACGTACGAAACGTAGGAAATGTTCTCAAAGATATAAGGGATGGTGTAGACTCGCGAGTACTGCTCGCGTCACGCCCTACTTGTGCATCGCCCCTAAAATGCTGTTGGCGCGCCATTGTGGGTTTTATTTTATTTCTACCTCCGCCTGGGAAATTCTAGTTTCGCTGACAGATATTGAGTTACCAGCCGAGTTTTGTCAAATAAAACCATCGTGTTTTTCTGTAGCCGCGACGGGTAGCTACGTCACCTAATGCCGTTTCACTTGTGTGCGTATATTTTTCTGTCTTTTGGGAACGTTATCCGCGCGTATCGTATCACACTGGTTGGAATTTTATGTTTATACCTGTGTTTCTTGATCTTCGAGTTACTTTTAGTTTTAATAAGATTAATATGAACGGATATTAATATTAAGACTACTTAAACAATAAATTAACTCGTGAGGAGGGCTAACTAACAGCCGCATAGATCGATCGATTGAGGTTAAGCTGCGATTGCCGGGGTCGGTCTGTGGATGGTTGACCATCATTTCATACCGAGACCCCGTTAGCCGTCAGTCCCGGTTGTCAATATAAGATCTATGACAGCCCTTATGGGTAGTCAGAGAACCAGTCATACCACGAGATATCGTGTTACCCAATAATTGGGTTGTGGAAGTCAGATAGCCAGTCGCTCCATGTAAAATACTGGTATTAAGCTGCATCCGGTGTGACTGGAAGCCGACCCCAATGTAATTGGGAAAAGGTTAGGCAGACATATACAATTAATGAACTGTTTAAGGCAGGGTCTTAATATAAACATTGATGAAACATTTAGCTGTAAATTAAATATTGAAAGCGTATGTAACATAAACGATTTGATTTTGAATATAAAATACACATACGTACAATACAGGCTATGAAAACACATTATTTCAAATTTATATCTAACTAGCTGATGTCCGCGGCTTCGCCCGCGAGGATGTCGGTTATCGCGACCAAAAGTAATCATGGAATTTTGATCCCGTTCCCGCTTTCCAATTAACGCTTTATAATTGCCCATTTTTTTAAGTATTAAAATGGATATAGTAAGTTATCTTTAAGAGAAAGACATATACCATTGCGGATTTTTCTGTAGACTTATATAAGATACACAATTCCACCATACATTATTTTGTTATATCTCAAAGGGTATAGGCAGCGTTTTCGTTGAAAGCTCCCAGACATCTCTGACAAATATCATTATATTTTAGCCAATGTATAGAAAAACTTGACAAATTATATATTAAAACCTTCCTCGAGAACCACTCTATCCATTGGTGAAAACAGCATGAAAATAAGTGCAGTCATTTTTGAGTTTATCGCGAACAGACAGACAGACGCGGCGAAGGACTGTTTTATAATGTGTAGTGCTCTTCGTTCACACTGACTGCTCCTCACATTATCCCACTAAGGTATCATCCATAAAAATTCAAAAGAATAATTAATCTCTTAAAATGACAGCTCAAAGATATCTTGAGTATGAATGGTTACTACACAGCGTGTAATATGTATTACAAATATGAAATATTATTTGTATTTGCTACGTGTTCCAGTTAGGTTATGCGAGCAAGATTAATATGGCAAGATAAACGTACATGACTAATACTTCAGACATCACATAAAGGGTATATATCAAGTGTTTACTAAAACAATCTCATTGATTGACACAAGGCGAGCATTTGGTCTCTTAATGTAAGGTTATTCTATAGTCCTGCATAGAGTGACGGCATTCACGAATCCCTTGATGGACGAAGACGGGGCCGTACTTGCACTTTTTTACATTTATTTACATGGAGCCGAATCTCAAAATGAGCTACAAAAAACATACAGTCCAAGCTTACTAAAAGTCAAACGATACAAAATTAAATTAACTAAAAATTTTAAAAGCTCTCCTACCATTTATGTGAATTATACTTTTTTATTTCACACCTTTTTGTGTACCATAGCCAATATATTTTATTCGTTTAGGTTTTCCATAATGTTTCTACGGACACTTGACCGAATCCGTCACTGTTATGTAATTTTAATGAACAGTTTGGCGTTCCGTGAAATAAATTGTTTTTCCAATATGCGGAAGCGTTCAGTAATGGAATAGGTTCTATTTGCTTCGTTTGTTTAATCAAGCCGAGCTCTACATTTTGTGGGGTATTAATTTCCATAAAGTAAAGGCCTGTTGGTTGACATAATTGCGAGTTATTTTCATAATTGCTTGTTCATTATATTGGCTGGACAACGTTCGGTTTTATACTCGGTTATTTGTTTATAATAGGTTCTAGCTGGTGCTCGCGACTTTTTCCGCGCCACTAAAGGTAGCCTATGTCCTTCCCCAATATTTATTTATTCTATCTCCTTGCCAAATTTCATTACGATCCGTTATGCCGTTTTGTCGTGAAAAGGTAATTTATAATATTATATATAGTATGAATAGTATGGATATATATATATATTGATGGACGTTATAGGATGGTATGTTATAGGACAAGAGTCAAATTCAAAAATATTGAAATGTTATCCAAAGACTAACTTTTTAGTGAGTGTATGTTTTTGTGTTAAAGGACTGATTTTTCAAACAAGAGAAAAAAAAAACCGAGCAAACATGAAAAATTTGACAGGTTTTATTTAATTAAGCTGTCAATATTGAAAATTCCTCTGTTAATTTAATGAGTGATAAGTCTAAGTCTATTTATTTTCTAAATCTTTAAAGTGCCATAACAATAAATTGATAAATAAAAACACTAATGGGTTTTAAATGCGCTTTGTTTGTTCTTTTAAAATAAATTATTTTGTCTATAAATAATAGTGCACTTCGTAAAGTCCCACAAACGAATGCCCGGATAACTATGTTACGACATATCAGAATCGCGTCAGAGTCCGATTGAATGATAGTCGGATACACGGAAACTACTTACCTTCAGCCTCAACATAACTATATTAAATGGGAAAAGAATACGGTCGTGTGCAGGATTCGAACTTGCGCCTCCCGGATAAATACTCCAGGCGCTCTGACCACTAAGCCATCTCGACCTCTGCTCACCACCGCGAATTCTTCATCCATATTTTAACACGTCTTTAGGCGACGTCATTGCTATCTATTCAGTCCCTATGCAGGTGACCGAACCACCGACACGAATAACTTTGCAGTTAACACAAGGTCTTTTCAAAGATTTATCTTGAACTCAACATGACACCCATGAATCCAGCACGTTTGAGAGATTTTTTCGAAGGTGTGTAGTAAATGTGAACAGCTATATGGCTGGCTTACAATCAGGTTATTCATCAACCAAAGGACAAGGAAAGGCAATTATTGTTCAACGGTTACTACTCACGTGACTGAGTTTGACTTGCGACATAGCTGCGGGCCCCGTTCATGAAGGGCTCCGCTTGAGTTCGCAACTAGTCGGGCAATACCGAAAAATGCACGTGAGTAGTAACCGATGCATAATAATTAAGAAAAATCAATTTCCAACTTTTCTATATAATTTTGCGAAACATAGTTATTAACTAAATTACAGTACAAGTCACCTGCAGTAAATTGTGTAACTATTCAACTAGTTTCAGAAACTCTTGTTTGTATCATAGCCTAAGTAAGCACATACAGGTACGACAGATAATGTAAAAGGTTGTGTACATACAAATTAGCTGTTTGTTCAGTGACTTGAATTTTCATACCAGCTTAATGTTTGCAGGCGCAAGTTTGCATATTTTATCGGATGTTTACTCGTGCATATCTGCACGCTTGTTTTGCTTACGAAATTAACGAATATAATTGTAAGTATTAAAAAATCATTTCTAAATATCTGTAAGTGTGAAGTACGTAGTTCAATGTATGTATAAAAGTATTTTAAAATGATCCAAGTAAATTAATCTTAGTTTGTGATAATGTCTTTTAAACGTTTGTTAAAGAAAGTAAGAAATTTTCCTATCAGATACATACGTATGGTTCCATATTTAATTAATAACTGATTCATTTTTTATGTTTCTGATCACTTAAATGGGTATAGGTCTTATAATTAAATAATAGTGTCAATTCTAATGAAGCAAACTAAATTAAATTTAGATTATAGCTGTCGTTTACTAACTTTTACTATAAGAGTGGGATACGTCAAATTCAAATTTAATCATGTCAACCTAAATTTTCATACAATTTTAGTTTGACGTCTCTAATTTTGGTGGCCACCAGTGCCCCACCCTCGGTTATAATTAAGTAGGTACAATCTTTATTATACCAGACTAGAAGAGGTGAAAATAAAAGAAAGGAATAAGTTAATTTAAAAAAAAAGTATTTCAAAAATTTAAGCAGCATCAACTGTGAAACAACCGTGTGTTTATTGTGTTATGAGTCTAATTATGGATAAGTGTATATGAATGGAAGTTAGTGAATGTAAGAGTGTAATGATGGATGCGAGTATGATGCGATGGAACGGTTGTGAATAAAGAGATAAAGGGATATTTTATTAGTTTTATGAGAGGATTGATAAAAGATTATTATTAAATATGTTTTTAATGTTGTGTGCATTACCAACCAAGAGAAGCGTTTAACACGATAACTCCCATTGTTACAGAAAGCTCACAAAACAAACGCCCTATCATTTCGTCCACGTTCAGCTCGGCCAATGATTTGCCAAATACCGAACGTCTAATCTAATTAATGATTGTTTTGTCACCATGGTCGAATTACGATCCCACTGTTGATCTACCACGAGCCATCACCGCAAAAGCATACTCTAAAATATAAGGCGTAAAGATTGTTTTCGTTTGTCGCGTTATTTGCGTGGCTAGGTAGGCGTGACGTATACAAATGGTACGCAGATGGACACAGGGTTAGATCGCGAACGACATAATTGATGGGCCGATGTGGTCGAAGCCTTCCGCAATATTGGCAGTGACACTGTTCTGTATATATAAAGACCGATGAATATTCATCAACGGAAAGGAAAATCTTTTATCGATATAATTTATTATGGGCAGAAAAATATGTGATCTAATATTTTTGGCGGAATTGTTTTGTATTGCTACGAGTATTACGACATTATAAGGCGTTAGCTACACTATGTTTCAAATTGTATGTATAATATTTATGTAGGTATGTTGGGTCAAAGGTCACTGCTCAGGTAGTTACATTGGGTGGTAATTAAAGAATTTAGGCACTAACGCCAACGTGGCAAACTGGTTATTATTATAATTTTACTTCTTTTCGTGTCATTGTCTCAATATTTAGACCAATATAATAGTAGTAGTAGCACTATTGAATTATGTTGTTGAACGTTCTGACGAATTTTTATATAAATAAGTTTACAAATATTAATGGACGAAATTGGAATATTGCGCATTATAACTATAATGCGCTATATTACAATTTCGTCCACAATAATATAAAAATATAAATAATGGACGAAATTGGAATACCTATAGCGCATTATAACTATAATGTGCTATATTTCAATTTCGTTCCATTATTATTTGTATATATACAATATATTAATATACTATTTGTATAACTATAGAGGAGCTATTTCATTAAATTACTAAGTTTGACTAACGGGTCAGTGAATGCAGCATTCAACTAGAAAAATCCTATTCGCCACATACCTGAAATGACAGAGTCAATATATCAGCTATCGTGGTCTAATGTTGTTATTTTTATTGAATGCACGAATAATTTTCAGTTCACAAGCTCGCAAATATTCAAAATGCAAACACGGCAAAGCAGGCTGGCTCGACGTGTCGACCCCTGGCTTCCCCGTATTACTTAAACCTCTATAAATCATAATTTGCTTCATCTTGATCGCACCTCGGATAAAATCCTTCGAACAGGTATTAGCTATTAAAGCGAAGAGATTCTGTGTTACGTGATGAGTATATATTACCTTCCTACGGCCCGGAAAAATGTTTACCTTTTCTGCTATTTTCATATGTCTGTTTATTGGCAATTAGTTCTATTAACGACGAAAATTCTGTAGAGGTGTGTATTGTTCTTCGCGGCTGATTGCATCTACAATATAGTTAAGGTTTTTTATATAGCTATATCACATTCTCGCATCAACGCTCGCCGCGCACGGACGTGTTACTCTGCGTAACTCGCTCGTGTTGTGTCAGTGATCGTTGTCGCTACGCTCTGCCGTAGCATTCTCCGTAGGTGCTCGCTAGCTACGCCACTACAACTCAAAAGTTGCCTCTTTCGAGGCGGCGGCTGATATCTGTCTTTTTCAAAGTACAGTCAAAACGTGTGTTGTGTAAATTCCCCTTCTGGGAAAATCCACAGTTTCGTGGTTCTCGGTGGAAACCTCACGGTGTCAACGAAACCGAGAGGGTGTGGACCCGATACACCCAGCTGAAGCCCCTTCAGGGTTAAGCTACAAATCGGACGGGAGCTAGAACAACCGGCCTTGGGGGATCTCCTAGTCGACTCTAGCTCTGGTTTCCCTTACAGCAACACACCTAGTGTCGGTCGGGTGTGTCTACACCCTTCGCACTAGACTGGTTCAGGGCCCCGTACGCACATTAAGACTGGCGACGGGTAAAAAGCAAACTTAGGGCTCACCAATAGGTCACTCACCTCCCTGCCTATACCCGGCGGGGAGGGTTACGCATCCCCGGGCTATCCTCCCGGGGAGTTAGGCCTGTTAGGCAAATATTATAAAATAGGTAATTAATTTCTTTTTAATATGGACGCGCTTCTCGCGTTCGTTAAAATCTTAGTCAGGGACCCCGACATTCAACGTCGGTACGGTACCCAAATAGCCGACCTGCAGCATGTCAACCCCGCAATAAATTGCGTAGATAGCCCTCTCTCTCCGACGCCCGCTGAAAAAGGTATACCATGCCTCGTATCCTTGCCCACCATCGACCCTCTCGTAGAGGCTCCCTCTACTTCGGCCATCGCGCCTCCTACGACCGCCGTCACTGTCTCGGAAGACATGGACGTGTGCGTCAACCCCTCTCCCTGTCTCTCGGATGCCACTGCCTCCGACTCCGAGACTAGCTCGTCCTCTCCCTCCTCCTCCTCCTCCGAAGACGACTACATCCAGGTCGGCAAAGGAGGCAAGAGGAAGAATGGAAAAACTTCCGCCCCGGCCAGCAAGGCCAAAAAACCTGTAGCGCCCCTCGCCCCCTCCCCCGCCCCCGCGACTACCGCCACCCCCGCCCCCCCTCCCCCGCGACTATCGCACCCCTCTCCCCCGCCCCCTCTCAGACCAACCCCCCCTCAGTCCTTCCGGCGCCACCTCGAGCTCTAAGAAGCTTAAATCCCCTCCCCCGCTCTACATTCATGACAAGTCCAAATGGACTGCCATCTCAAAGATGTGTGTTGATCGCAGGATCAACTACACCAGTGCCTGTGCTACTCAGCAAGGCATTAAAGTCAAAGTCCCCTCCACAACCGATTATAGGGAACTCACCAAGGCCCTTAAGGCCAGGGACGTGTCGTTTCACACGTACTCTCTCCCCGAGGAGAAATCTACCAGGGTCGTCATAAGACGCATCCCGAAGGAAATCCCCACAGAGGACATCCTCAGCGACCTTCAGTCGCAGAGAGTCCCAGTATCCCAGGTGCACCGGATGCACCGACCCAGAGGTGGGGCCGCCTACGACATGGTGCTAGTCGTATGCGATCCTACCGAAGGACACCACCCGATCTTCCAGGTCAAAGCGATCTGTAGCCTCTCCGGCATCATTATAGAGAAGCCTTATAAAACAGGCGTAATAGGGCAATGTCACCGTTGCCAATTATACGGTCACGCTCAGACCAACTGTTTCACCACACCTAGATGCGTCAAGTGTCTAGGTGACCACGGCACTGTAGACTGTCCCCGACCAAAAGATCGCGCACTCTGCACCGACCCTCCCAGTTGTGTGCTCTGCGGCGAAGCCGGTCACCCCGCTAACTATCGCGGCTGCCCTAAGGCACCGAAATCAACCTCGCCCAAGCTCGTTAAGCGGGCCAACGCTCGTCAACAAAGGGAAAGCCCTTCGGTGGCGATCCCCTCTTCTCAACTCCCCGCCCGTCTCAGCCCTCAGAGACCCAGTCCGTGGGCTCCCCTGAACAACCTCCAGCAACAACGAGCTTTCCCAGCTCTCAAATCTAACTCGACGCCCATGATCGCAGCCCTAATGGCCTCGCCCATAGCTCCGCCCCCCTCTCTATCGCCTCCGACTAACGCGTCCTTACCGGCTAACGCCGCCGCCTCTCTACCGGTCGTAAACGACGACCTCGCGTTTGACCCCGCGGTCGTCATTCTCAGCACATTCAGCGTATTCTCTTCTGATAACGCTCACGCTATGGCCAGGGACATCATCGCCTGCAAAGGCGACCCTATGAAGCTACTCATGGTGTACAACACCTTTCCCAAGATTACGCAAGCCCTGCGCAATCTAGCTCATAATAAATAAAATATAAAATCTTTAATGGATAATAAGAACCTATGTAGAACCAAACCGCGCTCCCTAAAAATAGGTTTCTTCAACGCTAACTGCATCACCAAACAACGCAACGAAATAACTACGTTCCTCCGCGACCACCAATTAGACGTTCTCCTCGTACAGGAAACGTTCTTAAAACCTCACCGTCGGGACCCGAATATCGCCAACTACCGTATAGTTAGGAACGATAGAACTAGATGTCACATGGGCGGCACCCTTATTTATTACCGCAAAACGCTCCACTGCATCCCGTTAGACCAGGGGTTCCCAACCATTTTTTGTCTACTGCCCACTTTAAGAATAAATTATTTTTTAACGCCCCCCTTTTTAAACATACTTAAAAACCGCTAAGTACTTATAACTGATTATTGAAACGCAAATTTATAGTATTCGGACAGAGTATCTTTTATTGAAAATAAAACAAACATAATCAATTCTTATATAAAAACTAATGTGAAGGTTGAATCTGATGCTGTTCAATAAGTTTGTTGATATCAGGTTCCAATTTACTCAAAAACAGCCGCAAGTCGCCACGTTCGGTAACACGCAAACGATTTCTCTTTTTAGTAAGCAGCGTTGCCACAGCACTAAATCCACGTTCACACAAATATGACGATGGGAATGCTATCAAAAATCGTTGAACAATTGACCACAATCCAGGGTACAATTGCGGGATCGGTTTTTGTAGCCAAAATTCTTGATATCCATTTTTGAACTTGATTTTTATTTCTTCGTTTGTTGTCAATTCTATAGTTCTTTTTCCAGCTGAGGTGACATCGCTGTGGTGACATTGCTGTGTTGACATTTGAAAACGGATCCAACACCCAGTCTGGTATTTCCAAGTTTAAAATGTCCTGGTATCGTTCGGTGAAGTCAATGTGGAGGTTTTCCAAATGTTGGCAGTAGGCAAACAAGTCGTCGTTACTGCAGTATACTGCTAAATTCGGAAAATTGTGAAACTCACGTCTGCCCATATTCTTTTTGTGCAGAAGCAGTTTGGCTGCGAAAGCAGCAACGTCATTTTTTGTTTTAATTAAATTTAGTTCATCGCCTTGCAGTTGGAGGTTCATGTCGTTGAACATTTTATACAGGTCTGTCATGTAAGCTATATCATTCTTTGATGTTATGAGCTTGTTGCGCAGTTCTGTATCTTTAGTTTCCAAGAACTCTATCATAGAGTCAAACAGGTTGTAAAATCGAATCAGACAATTGCCTCTTGACAGCCAACGAACTTCAGTATGAAGCAACAAACGGTTGAAATCTTCGTCATTAGTAACACAAAGCTGATGAAATAATCTATCATTCAAAGAGCTGCTACGGATTTTATTGACTGCTTTGATGACATATTGCAGTGATTGAAATAGTCGTTCACTTAAGTTTCTAGCAACCAAATGTTGTCTATGAATAACGCAATGTATAGCAAGGACATCTGGAATTTTATTATTTAAGTATGCTATGAAGCCTTTATGGCGCCCTGTCATAGCCGGAGCGCCATCCGTAGCAACTGATATAATATTTTTCAAAGGAATCTCTTTCTCTTCACAAAACTTTTCCAATGTATTGAATATGGTTTCGCCTTTTGTATCTGTCTCCAAATTTCTGGCAAACAATAGTTCTTCACGTATTTTCTCATCTTTAATAAACCTCACGTAAGATAGCAACAACGCTTCATTAGTTGGTAAAGTGGACTCATCGAGCTGAATTGAGAATTGACTAGTCCTCAGATGATTGCACAATGATTCTTCAATGTTTTCAGCCATTTCATCAATTCGTCTTTGCACAGAATTATTACTCAAAGAAATTTTTCGGATAATATCTGCGGCCGGTTTATGAAGCACAGTAGTTATTACTTCCTTTATTGCTGGCAAAATTAACTCTTCTCCGATGTTGTCTGGTTTGCCTTTTTGAGCAATTAACAAAGAGATATTGTACGAAGCTCGAAGTCCGTCGTCATCTTGCTTAGCAGCCACCGAAAATAGTTTTGATACACTTGGCTGAGTATTATGCTTCTTCTCTAGGTCTTGAAAATATGCTACATTCTTTTCTGTCTTATCTGGATGCATTTTATTCAAATGATCTTGCAGTCTTGAAGGCTTCATTGCTTCGTTCGAAAATGTTTTTAGACATAGAAGACACAAAAGTGACGACGGGTTTGTGGGATTTTCAATAAATCCGAATTTAATATATTCCGCAGAGTATTGCCGTCTCTTCTTTTTTACTTCCGACATTGTTTTGTTTTAAGAAATACGTAAGTGTTGAAATCAAGTACTGCTTATCTATTATGCGCGAAACCGCAAATGAAAATAAAATAAATTTACGTCGTTTATATAGGATTGCATAAGCAGCACGCACCAACAGGAATAAGACAAACGTGCATAAACTCGTTTATCTCATTCGACGTCCAATCGTACTCGACAAGCAAGAACAAGTATTATAGAACTAGCCGATTGGTATAGGAATGTACAATTCGGATTATTTAACAAAAACTTGTTAAAACATGATTGCCCGCGGTCTTTTATATCGAACCGAGTTTGAGCTATATCTTAATTAATATTAGTTGATGTTCACAAGATGTAGTCGAGAGTCGAGAGCTCAGTCGGTGTCTAAGAGTCTTCCTAGCTAGGTAGATGAAATTATAAATCGACCCCAAAGCCCTACACAATGCCCCCTTTTTTTTCTGGGTCTCTTACCGCCCCCCTTTAGGCCTGCAGCGCCCACAAGGGGGCGTTATCGCCCACGTTGGGAAAGACTGCGTTAGACCCACCTCCTCTCTCACTTTTCGAGGTATCGATCTGTCGGCTAGCCATGACCGGTCACCAACCCATCACTATCGTCTCTTCCTACATCCCTCCCGCCGCCACCGATGTGGGGGAAAAACGCGAAATCCTATCCCACGACCTTACTGCCCTCCTCGGCTTGAGTGACTCCGTTATCATAGCGGGCGATCTCAATGCCAAACATCCCGCTTGGAACAGTAATACGACGACCGCGAGAGGCAGGCAACTGTTCGGCCTGTGTGCCACTCTCAACTTCGACATTATTGCTCCGATGCATCCCACCCACTATCCGCACAACACCGCGCACCTTCCCGATATTCTCGATGTGGCGCTTCTAAAGAACGTAAACCTTCGTTTACAGTCTATAGAGACGCTACACGAGCTCAACTCCGACCATCGTCCCGTGATCATGGCACTGGCACCTCGCTCGGGGCCCTCTGATCCTTCCCGACCCCCTCCCACCCAAACGATCACGGACTGGAAGAGAGTAAGCGAAAGCCTACAATCGACCAGCTCCCCGCACTTAGACTCTATTCCCGACGTCATCGCCTCGGTCACTGACACTACGAATGCGATCGATTCGTTCACCGGACTCGTACAATCCGTTTTGAACAGTTGTTCACGGGAAGTTCCATTGATGGACAACCATCACTGGAAACTACCGGCGGACGTACGCGAACTGGTAACGGAAAAGAACGCATCCGTACGTGCCTACAGCGCGTTTCCCTGCGACGCGAACAAAGCTCACATGCGCTATTTACAGCGTGCTGTAAAGAAACGCATCGATGAGCAGCGTAACGCGCACTGGGATAAGACGCTGAGCGACTTAGAGCCCACTCACCAAGCATTCTGGCAGCTTCAAAGGAGACTCCAATCCGATGGAGTGGCCACCATGCCCCCTCTCATCCGCCCCGATAAGAGCATAGCCTTCGACGACATCGAAAAGGCCGAGTGCCTGGCCGACAGTCTAGAAGCGCAATGCACTCCTAGCACCCAACCGGTCGACCGAGCGCACCTCCTCAAGGTAGACGCAGAAGTAGAACGCAGAGCCTCACTCCCGCCGTTCGAAGACCCCGATGACCCCCTGCCCCCCGTCACTCCCGACGAGGTGCAAGAGGTCATTAAAAATCTCAAACCCCGCAAAGCCCCCGGCATAGACGGCATCACTAATAAAGTCATGAAACTTCTCCCCGCCCCTTTCATTATACTCATGACCGCCATCTTCAATGGCGCCATGAGTCACAACGTCTTCCCTCAATCGTGGAAAGAAGCCACCGTCATAGGTATCCCTAAGCCGGGTAAACCCGCGAACGAACCCACCAGCTACCGACCGATCAGCCTCCTCAACGTACTCTGTAAAATCTACGAGAAACTTATTTATAAGCGACTCAAGGACTTTGCCGATGCGAAGAGCCTCATCCCCAACGAACAGTTCGGTTTTCGTATCCAACACTCGTGCGTACAACAGGTCCACCGCATCGTCGAGCACATAAGCGCCGGTTTTCAGCGCGGCACGATAACAGGCGCGCTCTTTTTCGACATAGCGAAGGCTTTCGACAAAGTCTGGCACAACGGCTTATTATACAAGCTGTACCAACTCGGCGTGCCCGACCGTCTCGTGCTCATCCTACGGGACTTTCTCTCGAATCGCACTTTCCGCTATCGCATAGAGGGCGCACTATCCGCCCCCCACTCTATCCGCGCCGGTGTCCCCCAGGGCTCCGTGCTCTCGCCCCTCCTGTTCACGCTCTTCACTAGCGACATCCCCAAAAATAGACAGGCAAAGTTAGCTCTCTTCGCAGACGACACTGCCATTTTTTACTCCGGTATCGTGCGCGACCGTATAGCTAGCACTCTCCAAACTTCCGCCAACGTACTAGGCGCTTGGTTCAGGAAATGGAGAATAGAAGTCAACCCCGATAAGAGTCAAGCCGTACTCTTCGCGAAAAAGCGTAGGATCAGACCCCCCGACCCCAAACCGATAACCATGTTCGGCAAGCCGATCCCTTGGGAGAAGCAAGCCAAGTACTTAGGAGTCATCCTCGATAGACACTTGACCTTCGGTGAGCACATAAGGACGGTGCGCTCGCGCGCCGCCTTCGTTCTGGGTAGGCTTCACTTTATTATGAACGCACGCAGCAGATTGTCCCTTAAGTGCAAACTGCGCATTTACACCACGTGCATACGCCCCATCATGACCTACGCCTGCGTAGTGTTCCCTCACACGAAATCGTACCGCCTCCATAAGATGCAGACCCTCCAAAACCGTGCCTTACGTAAGGTCACGGGAGCCCCCCTCTACGTTAGAAACGAAAACCTCCATCTCGACCTCAAGATTCCCACTATCCAACAGTTTATAAAACGCATTTGCAAGCGTTATTTCGAGTCTGCTGAAAAGCACCCCAACCCTCTTATCGCGGCTGCCGCCCGATACACCCCCTCCCAGATAAGTAGAATTCGCCGTCCTAGGCATTCACTATTGTACCCCGATGACGCTATAACCCTGCTCCAAGAGAGCCGTAGGGCCACCAGCACAGTACACAAACACAGACCGCCGTCATTTAGGCCTCGCCGCCGAGGCCCGTCGCGACGTCCCCGTAATGCACCTAATGCATCACCTCCCCGACCCTTGCTCGTGCCAGCCCGCGTAGCCGCTGAGCCTGTAGCTTTAAATTCCCCTAATAATAATAATTATGATAATCCTTGTTCGATCCAGCCAGTCCCTTGCTGTCCTCCCTCAAGCGACGCCCTAAGCCGAGGCTCGTACCCCGCAGGGGGTGCCCTTAGCGTGGTCGCTTTAGATTTAATTTAGTTCGTATGCCCCTGGCTGGAGGCCTTAATAATAATTTATTATTAGGGCATCCACAGGAAAGTCCGGTTAAGCAGCCGACAACCTCCTAGGTTGACCTGCGAGATGCCACTACCAAAAAAAAAAAAAAAAAAATAGCTATATCACTGATCCAATATTTTTTTGATAACTAAGTTAATCTTAAGAATTGGAATTTGGATTTGCCTACACGACATTCATCAAACGGTTTGAGAAGATAATGGTAATTAGATTGATCTTTATAATCTATGAAGAACATAAGGAAGGCCAACTAAACTTCTGCATATTTCTTCTATAATCACTATAATTATTGTATATAATTGAAGGTTCATTAGGCTTTTTTGGTAAATCCGTAGATTAATTGATTTCGTTAAATTGACCGATTCGAAACAGCCACTTCACTTAGCTTGAAGCTCCCGAAGATGCTCCACTGTATTGCTCCAGTGATATGGTATATCTTGTCGATCGGCTCAGATAGGTTCTCTTACCACGGGTGCTTCGGGAAATAGATATATGTGTCGCATAGGCCGGAAGCCGACACCAAGGTGCCACTACTGCAGTAACTGCCCCGAGGAGACGGCGCAGCACACGCTGGAGGTGTGCCAAGCCAGGGCCGAGCAGCGCCACGGTCTCATCGGGGCAGTAGAGGCGGGCAATCTCTCGCTTCCGGTCGTGATAAGGTACATGGTAGAGAGCGAGAGTGCTTGGTGTGCCGTCGCCACCTTTTGCGAGGAGGTGAAGGACGCGGCGATCGCATGCCGGCCACGCAGTACGGTTCAGCGCGTGCACCACACTGAAATATTTGTGCAGGCTAAGAGTGTCTGTTGACACCCTTCAATGGACCGTAATCTGCCGAGATCACGATGATTGCTGCAACGAACCCGGGACCTCGGTAAAGGTGAGAGTAGGACTGGTGGGTTTTAATCGGTAGGAGTCCGACACAGAGTCCGTGATGTATTTGCCATACTCAAAAAGAAAAAGATATGTTCTCTTGTCAGTGATTTTCATTCTTTCAATGTGGAGAACCAGCGGATTCGTTTTTTTCCACGATAACGTCTGGATCAGCCACACTCACCAATGCTTTTCAATTTTGTTCTAGAATATGTTGCTTGTTTGATAGCTTAGACTTTGACAGTCAGACATTTAATGCTTCTGATATTATTTCGAAGGAAACTTTTTTTTTATGGTATGTAAAATATACATACATACTCGTACATAGCATCACGCCTGTATTCCCCGAAGGGGTAGGCAGAGGTGTACACAGTTGTACACCCACATTTCACCAATGCTGTTATTAAGTCCCATGTAATAGGTGGTGAGCCTATTGCCATTTACCGGGCACAATTCCAAATTTCGGGCTGCTACTGGGAATTTCCTAACAGAAAAACTCAATAACAATTTGCCCGACCCGGGAATCGAACCCGAGCTCAGCAGTCGCGCTTGGGACCACTAGACCAACGAGGCAGCAAAATATACATAGTATTATTATTATACATACTATTAGTAGTATGTACTTATCCGGGAGGCGCAGGTTCATATTCTGCCAACGACCTTATGTTTCTTTTCACAAAAAAAATATAAACCTTAGAGTTCGCTACGGATGTGATAATACGTTTGAAAGATTTAACATATAAGTTGATATTATGGTGCAAACTTTTATTCATAGTCAACTTTTCCGACACTTACTTGGCACTAGCTAAAACCCACAGAATCCCTCATCCTTTTCCAAGAACTTTATTCAGAATCGGTAAACAGCGTAAACAAGATATAAAGGCAGGTCATGCGTGGTACAGCGGGTGAGATTCCTACGTGACTCTTTTGTGATGCTTGCCAAGCTAGCGAGTCACTGGGTTCAGTTCCTATTGCGGACACAATATTGGTTTTTTAGGGGACAGTAGTGACGAAATTGTTTGTCATAGGCGTGTTACGGCGTGTGTAACTGATATATGAGTAATAATTATTAATGAAATTATTCTTTATAGTATCTTACAATTATAACAAAATTTAAATTGAATTTGAACCTTCACTCTAGCCTTAACTTTCGTGTCTTTTTTATCATCGAAAGCTTACAGTAATTGTATGCCCAAAGGTGGATTGACATATCATTAAACGATGACGTTTGAACGTTTTGGCTGACCCTATCATGAAACTCAACTATTTTCCATTTTTGGCCACATCATGGATTGATCAATTCTAAGATCTGGCCACGACATATGCATAGTTGAAATCTTAGTTTAGCGTCAAGAGTACTTTAGACTTAGAAAAGTCACGGGTACAGCTAGTAAATCATAAAAATACTGATGTATAATATTAAATATAAATAAATATCTCACGATGCAGCTCCACAAAACTAAATTATTCTATATTAATAGAAAATTTTCATGTCACAAACTTTGAAAGGATATGTTTGTATTCATCTCAGATTTCATCGGTTTAACTATCGAGTAAATTTTCCTTTGAAGAATTAAAAAATAATTATAATTTTTCAATTACAATATGGCAGACGCATATTCATTTGGGCGTCCCGTAGTTCATTTTTGCATGACTTGCAGTGTTTTCAATCACGGGCATTTCTTTATTATATCATACGTATGTTTATTCGGGCGGATCAACAATCAAAATGGCTCAATGAAAAACAGTTTTTTATGTATTAATGTTTAGTTATTTATTTTAAAAGTTAAGTTTATTGTTTTTATTACAGTAATATGCAATAATCAGTCCAACTGCCTATATTTTTTGGTTTTGATCATCTATGGTCGATAAATAAAATGGTAATTGAAAGCTTACGTTTAGTAGTGAAAATTTGCAAACTGAATTGAAAATAACCATAATACAGTTTAAAAGTCTAAATTAATTATGTATCTAATCATAATGTGTGTGCGAGATTTCTTGGATATGACGGAAGTATGGAATAACTGGCCTTAGACCGGTGAGAGGTCACGCAAGTACAGGTTTCATTTGTCTGTTATAACACCCATAAAAACTTAAGGAGCTAGTTCGTATGAATATCGCAAACAACGAAATCTACTTTATGGTTGGATTGTTCTAAAAAGTTTTCATTAATTCATCCCGTATATTATCATGATTCACGACGTTAATAGCTTATCATTAAATAAACCATACATATCGTAGTGATCATTGCTGGTGTCTCAACTTAAAAAAGGTCGCTTTGTTATTTAGGGTACACAAAAGGTTCAAGTATATACACAGTAAGGACATACTGTGTATAAAGACAATTTCATATGGTGTACATAAATGTAACCACAATATAGGTATTAATTTAAAGTCATGGTGTCCCTTTATTAATTAACGTATACCGGTACTTTCGGGATGCGGTAATTCCCGGATTACCTGAGTTTCAATTTACACGTTACAGCTAATTTACTCTCGCTTCACTCAACTAGGAGAATATTGTGCGTTGAAAGGCTCTCGCTACGGTAACGCTATAAATTAAAAGTTAGCTGGATTAAGTGTCATTATTTAGTGCCGCTGAGAGCCTTGTGTTGTCAGCATTATATTGAGTTTATAATTTATAACTTAGGTCGTATGGATATTGAGTAGGTTGGTGATAATTATATAATATGTCATTAAGTGAAATATTTGTACTCACAAAAGATATTGTTTTGTGTATGTCGATTTATAATGCCGTTTTTTTAAAAACAGCACACATTTCACTCTAATAAATAAAGATCAATGTAAATTAACCAAAATATCACTATGTATTTCTGTGTTCGTAGTTCGTAGATCCTGTTATTCCTATTTCTAGTTTTAACGCTAGTCACTGAAGAACTTTTTTGATATGCATCGGTCTGCCTGTCAGCGTCCACCTGTCTGTTCACCCGCTAGACGTCACGAGTCTATTGGCAGCCGTTGTGAACATAATTGGATTCCTGATATTCATACCCACATGTGGTTCTCGCAAGCTGAAGATGAGTGGGACGCAGTTTTATTTCTTGTTGTGGCAATTTCGCTATGCATCATGATAGATCTTTGGATGGCCATTTGGTGCCAAATCACGGAAAAAGATACAGTAAAACTGTACAGTGTTATAGTTTCAGCGCCAAAATAGGGCATTCTTTTTTATCTGGTATAAAAGATTAAAATGACTAAATTATCATACTAGGTGGCGCTGATTTCAATTTGGTACGTTAAGTATGCCTTTCTTATATTGTCACGTTAAATTGGAAAGACGAATTAGAATGACAAATAGTAGTAAAACACTACACCCAACTAGTCGGGCAAACCAGAAGAATACATGAGAGTAGTAACAGGTGAACAATAATTAAGTAGTAAAATCGTCGACAGATAAAAAATATATAATTTTTAGGGTTGTTTTGAGAGACGAGATGTTACTATTAAAAGTCTTTTCTCGTGTTGGCAAATATTAAAGAACAGGAGAATGAAGGCAAGGTTGATTATGCAGCTGCCTACCTAAATTAACCCGGCGATATTTATCTTTTTGACTGTAGGTGGAGGTTATTATCATGATAATTCATTTATTTGACAGCGCGGTTGGCGCAGTGGTCGACAGACCGACTGCTGCGCTGTGTGTCGCAGGTTCGATTCCTGCACGGAACAAATATTTACACGATATATAGATTATTGCTCCGGGTCTGGGTGTTTGTGTGCTTGTGAGATTATATGTCTGTAAACGCACCCACGATATAGGAAGAAATTCCTAGTGTGGGGCAATATTTAAAAAAAAAAAACTCTTCATACTAACAAGAACATTAATGCTAAATTACATGCAAATAATTAAATTGAGATACTGGCGCCTGAGATAGGTATAATGATACCTGTGATATACATGATACCTATTTGTTTTTGGAATGGTCACTGGTATTTAAGTTATGGATATCGTTGTTGTTTGTAAACTATAAGAACAGAGAAGGAATTCCCAATTCTCGTAGGATTACAGAAAATTTAATTTCCGTTGGTTATACAGACAAAACTTAGCGGGGTCCATGGGGAATTACCAATTTAAGGGCCTACTTTCATTCATTAGCTTCCGAACGTACTACAAGAATTTTGGATAAGAAAGGCTGGCGCACATACTGTTTATTTTTTACAATATATGGCAATGTGACCATTTCTATGGTTCATTTTATATGTGTTTTTCATATAGTCTCAAGTTATATCGTAAGTCTAAATTGTCAGGAGTACGTAATTATGCAATCCGAACCAAAATTTGAAATGTACAGTTCTGCGTAGCTTTAATCCAATCATAATATCATTAATACATATCGCTTACGATAATTAGGCACAAAGTAATGTTGTTGAACATTTTTGAACACAACCAGATTGTTCATTAATGCAAGCAGGTCTCAGTTTCTAGCTTGGATTGCGATATTAGGCTATTAGTATAGTCATATCTGATTTATGAATGCTCGTCTATTCCATCAATATAGTGTATTTAGTATGTGTAACATTGGCGACAAAATCACTTAATTATAAATTTGAGTTAAATGGTCTCATTTGATGTGAAATTATCAGTTACTTTACTAGCCAATAAGATAACTGTATGTGTGTGTAGAATTGTACACCTCTGCCTAACCCATCGGGTATATAGGCGTGATGCTATATATTAAATACAGGATGAATTTTTCAAATGGGCGTTGAAGTCCAAATCCCCGATTTCGTATAAATTTTTCAAAAATCGAATTATGTTCTTTTAGTTTCATCAAAATTGGGCCCGAGACTCTTTTGGCTCAGCCACGTACAAATACGTACTTCATAGCATTAGAAATCTATTGTGACTGCTAATTAGCGAGCCAACAGATTAAAGGTTCGGATTTGGCTATCCAGCCCCACTTGAAAAATTTATCCTGTATATAAGACAGCACTAATAGTTCAAATAAAATTTGCGAACAATTTCTCAACAAAACAATGGCTCAACCACAGCCTATGGCAATCGAGTTCCAAACTTCAACATATAAATCTTTGCAAACTCCCTTTAAAGTGTCTGTCAGAAACACATCTCAATAGTTTAAAACGCATTAGAATCTGTCTATCATTGTCTAAGTGATAGATCCTTGCATAATATCCCTTTCAAAGTGACATTCATTACAGCTCGCGCGAACGCCGAGACCGACCGAGTGGATACGACATTTGTCTACGGTGGGTATCTAGTAAACTCGAAGTAATCTACCATTTGTAACCGTCTGGGAGCTTCCTTCTCTGCTGCAAGACAAATTGTTCGACCGAGGGTGGCTGGTTGACCTCAGACTTGTGCCAATGCGATGTATAGATATATGTATGTATATGTTTAAGTAGATAAATCTGTTTTAACGACTTCGTTACACATGCAAATAGCATTCAAAGAAAGTACACATTTTTGGTGTAAGACAGACTTATTTGAACATTTATTTTTACCGATACGTTAAAAGGATTTGAATATTTAATGAAGCACGTACCTATTTCGATGTAAGCTTCCAATTATATTGGAGTACTTTGAGGCTTTGTCGTTTCTTGTCTAGAAATTTAATGGTGAAACTTGTGATTGATTTCCAGTCAATAATGTTTAAATAGCTGTGACAAAGGATTCGTTTACTTTGAAGTTATGTAGAATTGTAGATATAATTTATTATTTAGATTTAAATTGGTCCTAACTATCTTTTCTTTGATACAGATACAATGAAATAGTTTTGTATGTTTGACAGCTTCATTGGTCTAGTGGTCCCAAGCGCGACTGCTGAGCATGAGGTCCTGGGATCGATAGCCGGGTCAGGCAAACTATAATAGGTTTTTCAATTTGAAAATTCGCGACTGCCATCCACAGTTTGGAATTGTGCCGGGTAGATGTCAATCGGCTCATCACGTATTACATGGGACTTAATAAATATTTCAATTAATTTCAATTTTTACTACGGGTTGGCTCATTACTATGCAATAAAGATTGTCATTGTAGCGACATTTACCACGCTACCTAAATACTATATGGAGACAGTGCTACGTGCATCAGATGACGTCAAGAATCGTGCATCGCGCAATTAGAATTTGGCGACAAACTTGCATATACGAACGTCCGACTCTAACCGTTGGGCCGTGAACGCCACGTTATATCATCCTCCTGGTTGGAGGATCCTCCCTTTTCAATAGAGGAGCAATACACCTCATTCCTCCATATCATATTTGAACGATATATCCTCTTTTCATATAGAGAAAGCATTGATCACCACGCTCACTGCGGGTTGGCAATTTCAGACCATTGAATCCAGATTTTCTCACGATTTTTTACTTCGCCGTATGTCTCTCCGTATGTCTTAGAATAACTAAGAAATTTCATATGAGTTGAAAAAGTCACATTGGTACATGCCAGATTTTCACCCTGTGTGGCTCACGAGGCAAGCCTAAACTATAAACTAGTTAGTTTTCGAAGAAATTCGCTGAATAGAATAAAATCATCGGGTTTATGGCAACTGAATGTTCTTGATATTGCAACCATAAATAATATATTTCGTTAAAAGGATCGCTTTATTGGCACCCTTTCGTTTCATTTGACGATTATGTCATTTTTTATGAGCACTAAGACGTTATTTGCCAAACAAATAGTATTATTACATTTGTAAAATAAAATATATTATTTAGTAGTCGCGAGAAATTTTCTATGAAACCACACTTGTTTTACTGCAGATCGAAATTCTAGCATAGAGAATTTTACAAGAAATAATAATCAATCTCTACGGTTTCTTACTACGTTAGGACCTTCAATAAAAAAAAGATAAAAGATAAAAAATCCTATACCTTAAATACACCAAAAAAATAAAATACGAAAGCAATAATAAAAGGCGTACAAGACTAAAAGTTTCGTTTCATACGGCTATGATATAACTATGCGATACGAAAATACTTCGAAGCAGTGTGTAGAATCGTATGCAACATGATATAAAATGTATAAGAAATAAATATCGCAAAATATCGTCATAATGTCCCATTGCACCTGTGTCAAAGATCTTAAATACTGTAACAAACGTAGGATCTCCTATGTTCACAATATATTTTACTGGTAAGTGATGCTCACAGTTCACCAGGCTGATAATTATGATGACGGTGCGTAGGTAATGTAGCAAAATATTACTGAAACTGAAACACATTAGTAACTAAATGGTATTTTCAGTTTACAATATGTGTCCAAATATCATATAAAACAACAAATATTTGATTTTCCACTCAATTTAAAATACAACGAAAGTATTAAAAATAGAGTCACGCACAAGATACGTACACTCGTCAGTGATATTTATTTTTAAGACGATAGCTGAACGATAGAGAAACTATAATATCTAAACTAATAAAATATATTATCCTTCGTAATAATTGTAAACAGAATTATGTTTACAAGACCTAAATTCCTTAATATTTCGTTACCGTAAAAATTATTAAGGGCTTCTACAGAAGCTCGGTTCGACGCTTTTACGTGCCCTTCAAAGCATGGTGTTGCTCTGATGAAAATGCTCTTAGCGGTAATCTATCTATGGACTGACCGCGTTAAACGTTGCTAACTTCAACGATAATTCACCGAAAACCTTTTAAATTTTTTTTTAGGTATGTTAGGATTTCAATATCCTAAATATGGATTAACAATATAATGATTCCATAGTAATATAAAATCAAAACCGCATCTGTTTAAACTGAAGCTTACCTTGAAAACTTCTAGAATAATACAAATACTTTTCAAATTCAAATTAAACGCAAACCGATATAATCTAATACTTTAAAAGTACAAAGCAATTCAAATAGACGCGAAATAAATAAACTTTGTGGTGGATGGGAGGGGGGCTAAGTTTGGCCAGCTCGGTAAATATTTGTGCCAAGTTTACGATTTGTTGCGCGACACACCATCAATCTACGTCACCATGGACACAGACATCAACAAACAACCCAGCTATAAGTTAAATACGGAACGTCAATTTGGTTGAATTAATTTATTACATTGTATGAAATATATTTATTTTGTTGAAAGAAATCTATGAACACGAGCGGGTATCGAACCCTTCTTCTTATTATCGTGGGGTTGATGAACAACCTAGTGTCAGAGTTTAAACCACCCGTATACTCCACACCATCGACAATATCTCTCAGTTGTGCTGGTTTCCTTACGATATTTTTCCTTCACAATTTAAGCAAGTGATAATTAATTTATAATACGGACATCATTTCAAAAAGTCTGGTGCCTTGAATTCACACTTGCGACCTTTGACTTGTCAGCCCAACGCAACGGTCATACCGTCATACCACTATGCTATCACTGCTGACCTTCTAGTTCAATACACCAGTTACTCTAACACATTCGCTGTCCTCAAAGCAGACACAATAACAGAAAAATCGCCGTGTACCCAATACGGTACACTGGTCAATATTATGCTACGGCGTAATTCGATCGCTATGTCGAATTTTTCTTTTTTTTTTTTATCAAATAGTATACCTATACAGATAATTGTGCTGGGTCAGGGTGGTGCGAGCTTGTGACATTATGTGTCTGTAAATGTACCAACGATACACGAAGAAATCTTAGGGTTTTTCCAAAAAAAAAAAAAAATTACATCTTAAATAAATAAAGTACATTAACGAATTCAGCCCTTCATTAAAAAAAACTGAAATATATATACAATTCTAAAATTAACTACCTACTCGTAGATGATTACAGATATTAATCTAATAACAAATAAGATGAAGAGGTGATACCAGTGCTTTAACACGAAATAAAATTGCATGTTCGCCAAAGCAGCTTGTTAGATATTAAACTAATATATGTCAGTGATCGTAAAGAAGAGAAATAAAATATAAATACAGATCTTGTCAGCAGCTTATCCTTTCAGGGAAACCGTTTGAGACTGTATAGGAAAATCGGATAGTGGTGTTCACAAAAGAGCTTGGAAACTATTACTGTTTTGTCATTGAAGTAATAGACACTGCATATTGCTGAATAATATTGTTACCTTCCAATTCAAGGGAATTTCTGTAAACTGAAATATGTCTTGACAGTTTTTATTTTCAAGGCATGCTTGTCTCGGATCGATAAGTGTCACGTGTTGAAATCCCGCCTGAATCCGTCTTTGTTTCAATGATTTTAGTAACATAAAAAAAACACTTTCAGTTATAATATTTGATAGCGATCGACTCATTATAGATCTTCAAATGTCGAATCTCGAATCCTACATTATATTTAGTGTCGTGGTGGCCAAGTGGCTCAAATCTAGCATAAATATGTTACTTTTTCAATGTCTTATGTACTTTCTTAGTTATTTTAAGACACCACAGACAGGTGAAGGAAAACATCGTGAGGAAATCTGGACACCTGAGAGATTTTCTTGATGGTGTGTAAAGCCATGTCAGAGGCCTACGGGCGGTTTAAACTCTGACATTAGGTTGTTCACCAACCACACGATAAGGAGAAGAAGAATACTCCAATTTATCAGCATTCTTATTCCAGTTTAATTCGTCTTACGATTACGTTATTTTTTTTTCCTTATATTTTCCATATAATTAAATTTATTAGTGAATCCTGCAGTTTCATTACCTGTTATACTAAACCCAAATAACTGAGTTATACCTGGAATTGTCGGTATTTGTCGACGGTAATACGGTGTACCTAATCTTGATTTCATTGTGCGTTATAGACAATCTGTGAGCTTATGTTGGTACATAGTGACAAAGAAATTGTTCTAAATAGCTCAGTCATAATTACAATTTTCAAGTCGGACTTGAAATCAAACCTTTTAAAAGAACAATATAAAGTAAATAGTTTAAACAGTATAGATCTAAAGCACCTACTTTTATATTAAACAAATTTTGGCAGGCAATATTTAATATATAACAAAAATACTTTTAAATGAAGAAATATATTTGAATATAAAAAAGGGGTAAATATAAAACTTGAAGAGAGCGCGTGAAAGCATTTCCAGATTAATTGTGAACATTAGTTTTACTGCTTTCCTGTACACCTTCCATTCCACTGCGTTTTATTAGCAACAATAAAACGTCACTCCGTTATGATAATCCTTAAAGCTTTACGCGTACATCACTAAAAGGATTGTTGAAGAACGTTATAGAAATATATAAGTCCTATAGAAACTTGAATATAAAAAGGCTATTGAAGGTATTTATTGCACGCAATATCGTTTAAGAACTCTGAGCAACTTTCCGAACGTTACAAATACTGGCAATTGATATGCATTATGATTTTTCCATACCCATTTTAAATCTATCTTTATGTCAATCAGAGAAAACATGAAGAATGATGATAAGATTTTTTTTGTCTATTAATAAGAAAAAAATCTTTAAAACCATTCACACACAAATACACTTTACTAAAATGAACATTTTACTTTTACCTATAATATTTTGTACATTATTGTACAGCAAAACTCTCAACAAAACGCAAGCAAAAACGCCGTGGTAGAACATATGTACTTTGCGACTGTTGTTTGAAACCAATAAAATGTTAGTAACAATATTGGTGGCAAAACATGTTGCAGTAATATGTTTTTGTACTAACTTTGTTGTGAAACCAATGTTCACATAACGTATGGCACTAAGCTTTTTCTACGTACAATATCATGAAACATTTTACTGAACTGGATTTCTCTGTTTCTAATTATTCAAATTAATGTACTCGAAGTATTAGCATTACATAACATAGCATTACGCATGTATTCCCCGAAGGGGTAGGCAGAGGTGTACACAGTTGTACACCCACACCAATGATGTTATTAAGTCCCATGTAATAGGTGGTGAGGCACAATTCCAAACTCTACTGTGAATTTTCTAACAGAAAAATTCAATAACACTTTGCCCGACTTGGGAATCGAACCCGAGACCTCATGCTCAGCAGTCGCGCTTGGGACCACTAGACCAACGAGGCAGTCATTATCATTACAGTCATTATTAGCATTACAGTTGTACGAAAATATCGTGAGCAAACCAGCACACCTTAGAGATGATCTGGATTGTGTGTAAAACCATGTCAGAGGTCTACGGGCGGTTTAAGCTCTGACCGGTTTTTCATCAACCACACGATGAGAGAAAGAGCGAGTCGTACTTTTTGCGGTACAAACAATTTACCATAACCGGCTTTTTAATCCAATTTGTATAAAATAAAACAGAAAAATTGGTAAAGGTCGCCTTTACCTATTTACAAGCATAAATAAAAATGCACTAAATACTTTAGTACATTACTTTTATTTCACTGAAATCCCGTTTACAGTCAAAACCATAAAAAAACGGTGGGTAAATTTTTTATTTATTTAAAATAATCGTTTATAATATTACGGAGTTCATTTGACACACTGTTTGTGAGGCAAGGTATTCCATTACAAACCAATTTATACAATTTAATCCAGCATGTGGATATGGAAAAACATCAAAATCCCGCAAAGCTTTTCTGATTTGCAATGGGTGCAGTATTACCGGAGGCAGTGTCAGACTAAAATGTTATAGGATACAGTTAAAACGAACATATTCCGTTTAATATGTTCGTTTTAAACGTGTTTTATCTACATCATAACAGAATTAAAATGAGTTTTGTTCCGGTTCAGTTTAGTTGGAAATATAATTTATCACTATTAAACATACAAATATAACCAAAGTGTCACGGCTATATTCCCCGAAGGGGTAGGCTGAGGTGTACATAGTTGTACACCTACATTTCACCAATGCAATTACCAATTCAAATTATATATCTGCCTAGCCTTTTCCCAATTACATTGAGGTCGGCTTCCAGTCAAACCGGATGCAGCTTAATACCAGTATTTTACATGGAGTGACTGCCTATCTGACCTCCACAACCCAGTAACTGGGTAACACGATATCTCGTGGTACCTACGACTGGTTGTCAGACTTTCAGGCCTCTGACTACCCGTAACGTCTGTCATAGATATTAATTTGACAACCGGGACCGACGGCTTAAAGTGCTCTCCGAGACACGGAGGGGTCTCGGTATGAAATTATGGTCCATCCACAGACCGACCATGGCAAGCGCAGCTTAACCTGCATCGATCGATCTGTGCGGCTGTTACTTAGCTCCTCAATCAAATTCAAATCAGTTATTCTGTAAATAGGATTTTGGAACTCTTTTACATGTCAAATTAAAATGTTTGTCGCTTTTAAAGTTCAGACATGAGTATATCGTCGCTGCGTGTGTAAAAACAGCTATGTAATTATTTTTTGAAATCTGTTTTGATGCTATTTTATACTATATCTCAAGACACATGCGAACCGTTAATTTATTTAGTTATGAAGATAGTAAAATAAATTACTGTGAAAACACGTTTTCTAATAATTTATTTGGTTATGAAGATAGTCAAATAAATTATTAGAAAACGGGTTTGAGATAAAATATAAAAAAGGATCAAAATCAGATTACAAAAAATAAATACATAGCAGTTTTTACACGCGCAGCGACGATATAAGGCTATTTAAACGTAATCATGTAGGGCGTCTGGAATGGCCTTCTGAAGCCAATTGAACCATATTAGTTTCAAGTTAACCCCGTCCTAACTGACGGCACGTATGCATCAGTCATTGTGTAGCTCGACCACGACCCGTCGCAAGACAATACCAGATCGGCAGGATATTTGCGTAGGCCACCAGACAGTTGTGAATTAAGTTATAACATTACGTATCCTATATTATTGTAAGTGAAGAATCTTGCAGTTTATGCCCATCATAAAATTCCTCATTCGTAGGTATCCCAAATTAGGAAGGTACAGTGGAGATGGTATTTACCTGGTTGGACGTGGTCGCAGCGAGCGTGAGGGTTAAGGTTTGATTTCCAGGTCGGGTAAAATCTATTAGATTAGGTATTTCTGTTAGAAAATTCTCAGTAGCAGAACGGAGATTAGAATTGTGCCCGGTTGGTGGCAACAGGCTCACGAATGCAGTTATAAAGTCCCATTTAATAGACAAATATGGGTGTGCAACTGTGTACACATTGACACCCTTCGGGGTATACAGGCGTTATATATGTAAGAGTGGTACTTCATGTAGCAATGCGGTAATTGTAATCCGTATGATAAAACTAGAAATAAAATCTGTCTGTCAGTCCATCTTCATAACCTGGGTCTCTCAAAATATGATACAATATATCACGCATCAATAAATTTCCACCAGCTACGTTTCAGACACAATTCTTTCGCTTCATCTATGTTCATTAATATAAATAATTATGATCTTATTTAATGATAAGGCTTCATTCATAAAACATTCCCAAATGCCGGAACACCTGTTAAACTTATTAACAGCGTCCACTATGATTACAAAAACATTTTCATTACAATTCAGGCCTTAGGCATTCGTACTATAAACAGACAATTTAATTAACCTTTGTTCCTTTTGAATTTAAGGGTGCGTCGTAGAAAACGTTTGTTTATTATTATTTCCTTCCCTTTCTTGATAGACGGACTGTACTTGTTTGAAGGTCATATTCGAAAAGTATCTTTAATTAATTAAGCGTTTATTTTATATAATACTGGCTGATGCCCGGCGTGTGCTACTACGTTTTTATTTATTGCCTCGTGCATCGGTTGGATGGTTTCAAAGTCTATAACAGATATATGTAAACAATTTTTGTGTTTTATATATTAGGACTATATAAATATTAGGATTACAACCTGCAATGATCATAATGTATAAATGGCTTAATGTCATAAACAGTTAAGACAGTACAATATTGAAAATTATACTACAATATCGTACAAATACCAATCCTCAGGAAAATAGAATAAAAGCGCCCCGCCATGAAATACAAAGATATACTTACTAGCCTCCCATAATGTATGGTTCAAGTTAATGGGCTTATTGAGAACGCCGAGTCCGTTTTTAAATGTATGTGCGACATTAATTGCAATTCATGTTATTCACTCTACCAAAGTAAGAATTTCAATAGAGAGCCATGAAAAGGCCAAACCAACAAAACATTTGGCAATTTGTTGAAAAACACGAGTAACTTTGTATTTACCGCATTCAGAATCACGATAAAAGCAGACGTAGAGAATTTAGGAAAAAGGATATTTCTACACAAAGCGCTTGTTGAAACAAAATTGTGTTTGATTTGTGAAACTCTTTGCGTTCACAGCGACGCTGCTACATCGGTACCCACTCGATCTCTTTATGGTGAGCCATCTCGCTTTCATTCCAGTATAAACACATTTTTATTCCGATCTCATGCTAATAAAATGTAAATTGGGCCCTTTCGGCTTAGGGTTTAGCAATTTCCAACAAATGGTTCCTATTGAATTTTATTTGATTTCCTTAATTGCTGACCGTTGTTGGTACCTATCTGTAATACTTATTGGACCATGGCCATTTTAATTTCGCTGTCCGACACATGTTTGCATCAATTAATCCCGCGAAAAACCAAATATGAATAAAATGTTCCATTCATTAGTGATGTGAATAACTACGGAATGAATTTTGGGAATTGTTAAAATAACGTAACAGACTTATTGTGCGGAATTTTTTGTTAAAATTTATTGATAAATTGCAAAAGTTATAGACTACGTTTCATATTTGAAATGGTTTGGCCGTGTGAATTTAAGAATTGTAACGAGAAACTTTTCATTTACTTTGGACACAGCTAGTGAGAGATCGGCTGCTTCCACACTTAACAAATATTTTTATTTCTTCAACATTATGATTATTGTTCAACAGTTATTACTTACGTGTATTCATCCGGATTGCTCGACTAGTTTTAAACTCGTACGGAGCCCTTAGTCATTAGCTGAGCCCGCGGCGATCTTGCGAGTTAACCCAGTTTGAGCAGAACCCAGTTTGAGAGAACACTGAACAATAATTATATCAATATGTCTCACGAATGTTATTACACAAATATTTTTATGGTCGACAGAGTGTTAATGTTTCGGGTCTAGGTGATAATTGTGATTGTAAATGTACTAACGATAAAGGAAAAGGGACAAATAACTACTTTTTATTTGTTAAGATGTTTAGGCAGGATATATATGCACAGTGTTATGAAATTGGATAAGTATATGTCCAGTAGTGTTCTATTTATAATGATGATAATTATGTTTTGTGTAAAAATCCTCTTTCAGATACCGGTTGCGACGTTAGATCGATCGGTTAAGGATCGAAAAGTATCTTATATAAATAATAATAAATGATTTAATCATCAGAGTATACTTTATCATATCAATCTAATTGACGTGCACTTTTGATTGAATTACTCTATGTTAATTAATATTTCTGATCAATTTTATAAATGTCCCGATAAGTTTGGCCACTTAGAATACCACTTACCTAACTATATTTTTTTGATGCTGACTTTTGATATGCCAGGGCTTTCGCTTTCTAGTTTAGGTATGTATAGTATACATTATCGAAACATTCGTAACTAGTACAGGGTTGGAATATATTTTCCTCAATCTCGACCGACGTTGTACAAATGTATAAATGGATTTACACTTAAATCATAAATGCAAGTTTCATTTCTTCTTTTTCTTTTTATCGTATCTATGGTTGATGAACAACCTGGTGTCAGAGTTTAAACCACCCGCAGGTCTCTGACATGGCGTTATACACCATCAAAAAAATCTCTTTCGTATGTTGGATTTCTCATGACGTTTTATTTCACCATTTTAACCTTTCGGCTCAGTAACGTACAGATCTGTACGTTGTAACAATAAAAATCTATTGTGTCTGCTAATGACTGACGCAACAGCTTAAGCAAGTGATCATTAACTTATAATACTTACGCACGTGACTTCGAAAAGTCATAACCAAGTCCCACAAAACCGTTTACAGTTAAGTCGTCATCATCATCCGGAGCCTGACTTCACCCACTGTTAAGTATAGGCCACAGTTTTCTTGAGCCTTTCTCCTTGGTCTTCTGACAACCTCATCTGGGTGTGGCCTACGACGCGATGACATCGGTATAAGCTTACAACAAATTAAAGAAATTATTTCGTTTTCAAAGAAACAAAAGACTCGGCTAGGTGGGGAGCAATCTTCCTAAATGTTTGATGTTGCAGGCCTTATATTCAAATGGCAAGAACAACAAATCTCGAGGAGTGAAGTGAACACCTGATCCATCAACCGGTTGTCACCGTCAACAGGGTAACAGATTACTATCGTGGTCGCTTTCGATGAGCCAACAATTTGTCTCTACGGAGCTATGTAGAGTATACCCAGGTATTTATTGGCGTTTTCTGACATGGAACCAAATTCAGGCAGTATCTTAAGAGGTTAAGGAACAATTAAAATTGATGGCGCGATTGGCGCAGTTCTCGAGAGGTCGGGTGCTGCGCCGTGCCGCAGGTTCGATTTATGCACGAAACAAATATTTGTATGATCTACAGATAATTTATCTGGGTGTATGTGCATGTGAAATTACGTGTTTTTAAACGCACCTACAATATAGGAAAAAAATCCTGAACATGCATTTATTAATACATATATGAAGTGAAAGAGGTGTGTCAGAATCGTAGCAGGAGAATATCGATAGTCTGCGCACCCTGATAGGAAACAGGCGTAATTATTACATATAATTCTTGTGTACCCCGAAAGGGTAGGCATAACTCTACACTGTACAACGTTGTGAGGTAATTATAGCATAATAGGTGGTGAGACTGATGAGGCTATTGCTCCCGCCGGCTATTGAAAGTGTACTAACAAAAAAATCCTTATAACACCTTGCTCCACCCCGGAATCAAACCCGGGAGCTCACACTCAGCAGCCGCGCTTGCGACTACTGGACTTAAGGAATAGAGCGGATACTTGGTAAGTAGGTATCATATTGACTTACGAGCAGAGGTAAGAGCAAATGTAACAGCTTAAAATTACGCGATTTTATTTAGAATTATATTTTTATGTAGGTACTAAATGGGTTGAGAAATTATCGTATATGACTATTGACATGTATATCAGATTAGGGTACCCGCAGATCGCCCCACGTTGTTAATTAAAGTGTCTTTGATTTCTGTCAAAAAAAAACTTATTCTATTTACTAAATTATTTAACGTAATATCTACCATCTCAAATTCAACGTTGAAACCAAACAATCAAAGTCAATTCATCCATCTAGATTCCAATTCAGAATCCAGACTTAGCCACACAGTCACACGTTGGTTCCACAGATAACGTAGAACGCCCGTCGCCAACAAATTATACTCAAGACGTACGTTATCCGACATTTTCTGTTTCATAAATCTCCATTTGGAAGCACAGCGCCCCTGAATAGGCTCGTTAGTCATAAATAACCGAACTCTGGTCGTTATCTCTCATTCAAGCGACCATAAGGTGTGCACGTTCGTTTCTCGCATTTTTTTCTGTACAAACTTTAAATTTCTGTTTACTTTTCTTTTTTCGTAGCTATTTATTTTTTGACGCGCATTTTGGGTTTTGCCTTGATGTATTACTTTTGCTGTAAACTTGTTAACGCCTACGTGTTAGAACTTGGAATCAACAAAGTAAGATTAGGTACTTAATGTATGTAATTCTCTACGGAAACGTTTATTCCAAAGGGTGTTCTTGAAATGTGTTAAAAATATCTTCAGTAGCTATGAACTGTTAAACATACGTAAAAAATAAACATAACCTCCACCCAACCTTTAAAACTATGTATTTTTACTATCTATAAAGTTAGTTGAGTTTCTTTTAGTTTTAGTTATCGAGAGAACACATTTCTCATAAAATATTTTAAAGAAATAAATCACAGAATAAAACGGGTGTCATAACAAAAATTTCTATAGACCCCAAGGGACTGATACGAAGTATGAAAAACAGACATATTTCATACAAAAACATAACATTGTAGGTACGAAACGTTGCGTTTGCACACAATATTTACGCGCTAAAAGCTTTTGGGTGTAAAACGTTAATGTCTATGTTTCCTTTTTGTTGTGCCTCTCAGCATCGACGGCAAGATCTCGATCGTTACGTAGATGCAATAAATTACTTTTACCTTTTATTTATGAGTAAAACAGGTGTCTGTCAATATCAATATACCTTTGTTGAGTAAGGGATGAAGAGCTAAGTGTATCTTTTTATTATTTGTTAGTTTACTGAGGATTTATTTTTATTTATTTCGTTGATAGCTAGTCCCAGCAAAGCTTGGCGCGATCAATCCGTAAATGGATGACTACTAGGAGTATTTCAGATGAAGGAATTCGGTAGTTCGTTGCCCAACCAGCAACAGGCCGGAGACGGCACTGCACAAATCTCTGGGGTGTCTGTTCAAGCCATCTGATGCTTCGCTACTTTCGATGGACCATAAGCTTGCAGGTTACAAGCGGGTTGCAGTGAATGCATTTGAATTTCCAAGATCCCGGTAAAGATTAGAGGAAGTACGTGTGGTTTTTAGTCGTTCTCGGTATTTGTACCAAAACTGTTAGTACTAATGAGATATTCTGTCTGAGCATTCTATACAGTACAACTTTATAATGATTGTAGATTCTTTTGTAGAAATCGGATAACATAACATATCTGCAATAACTTTTTGTATTTATATCTATTATAATGACAAGATTAAAACATCTTCTACTTTAGTCAGTTATGTGAATAGTTTTAGAGCTCAGAGATTAAAATTTCATTGTGTTCAGTTACTTGTATTACAGCGACGCGTACACCATATCACTTCTTATGCTTCTCTGTGCAAATGTTCAAACGCTCCTACGACAAGCATTCTATTTAGACTTCAAAAAAGGAGGTTCTGTATTCGACCAGTATGAATGTTTGTAAGTACGCGATTTTATCAAATATTTCGATCCGATTTAGATGGGGTTTTCGTATATTAAATTCTTATTTTTCAGGTAATATTTTAGTAAATATATAATATATTAGGATGTGATGAAGATATTATGAGATAGACAATGGAACTTTTCAATAACTAACAGAAAATGACCCGCGATTGCTGCGATGGTATGTATAAGTATTGTTTTCACCATTACATTGAAGGCAGTTCTTGTTACACTAAAACCCGTTCAAATCGCGCGCAATAATGCCGTGAGAAACCGAAGTTCAGTCGAGAATCAGTCTAAACTCCCCTTTACAAGCTACTATAGCTCACACGACCCGCTTAAAACTTATCCTGAAGTTTGATGTCCATAATTAGCTTTACGAAATTCGGTAATTTCGTTAATGCCACTCCCCTTAAATTAGACTCGTGCTGTCCAATTAGTCGAGAATTTTTAATCGAATCATCGTATAAACCATACGTGTATGGATAACCGTAACAGTTAACTCTATAACTCAATTTTGCAAATTGAACAATAAACAGATAGGTATGGCGAATAAACAAAAATGTTTTAAATTTTATTGTTGGAATTGGATAGGTTTTAGTTGAGTAAACTGTCAGTGTTTATTTGTTGTGTGTATAAATTTGTTATTTTTGATAACAAACGCGGTTAAAGCGATAGTTGAAGCGTCAAACAACACGTTGAATAATCTGATACCTACGGTAGTTTAGGCGTAGGTTTTTCGTGTTTGCTCGAATAACGAGATTTTGTTCACCTGAATCATTGGTCAAGTGGTCGCAAGCGCGGTTGCGGAGGGTGACTTCATAGGTTCGATTTCCGGGTCAGGCAGTGGAATTTGGCAAGTATGAATTTTCCAGTTTTGGAAATAAACGCACCGCAGACTTTGAGAAAAATGGTTTATATGGTAAAAATACTCAGTAGCAGCCCAGAGTTTGGTTTTTGTCCGGTAAATGGAAATAGGCTTACAATTTGGTACTTAATACCGACATAACAATATTAACCCTTTTCAGTGTCAGTACAAAGAAAAAAGATTTACTTAAGGAGTTATCGAACTTTATTACTTTTACGTGCTGACATGGGTATCTTAAAGCGACAATGGTATCAATTACCATTCATCCAAATACCTTTTACAGGAGGTACAAGAATTATATATTTTATTTTATCTGAAGGCCGGAAAAGCGATACCCTGTCCGAAACTCCGCTGTAATGGGGGTAAAAACTACTACGGTCATTAATTCTCATACACGAACTAATGGGTGAGAAGAAGACATTGTTTCCGGCTGTTTACCTTTAAATTGCTATATAAAAGTGCCTCACGCCTATATTTTTGAAGAGCTAGGCAGAGGTGTACACAATTGTGCAGTGTACACCCATATATTATCATTGCCGAAGTCATCTACCGTGCACAATTCCAAATTCCAGGGTAGCCCGGAGTTTGAAATTGTGCACGGTGACTAAATGACCTAATAGGAAAACCCAATAATACTGCCCGACTAGGGTATCGAATCCAAGACTTCGCGCTCAGTAGCCGCGGTTACGACTACTAGAGTCATACAAGTTACTACATCAGGAGGTTTATATCATTTACAAACACTGCCACTGAACATTTTACGTAATAAAAATTTCTGAGCTCATAATAATTATCCCAGAAAATAAATTATCCACACATACTTCTTTAAAACGGTGCTTCTTATTTCAAATGCTCTACAACCTAACTGAAGGCACCGAACACCAAAATAAAAACCAGTTACACATAAATTACCATCAAATCAATGCAATAGCAACTCTACGCTAGTCATTGTGGAGCTAAATTAGCGTAACCCAACTGTTAGGTTAGTTAGTGATAAGTAAACAATAATAGCGGAATCTATTAAAACCGTGCGGCGGCCGCGCGGTGGCTGGGTGTCATGAAAATCAACTCATTCGGGGAGCACTGGCAAACACGGTCCACATCCAATTAGGCCCCACGAACGGGAATGGAAATTCGAGTCGTGCTGTATTAACCTTATTTACTTGCCAAACCTGATCCGGCTGTGTCCGGTTGCGGCTAACTATTGTTCCATTGCGAGCACCCCCTAACTATATGCGGCGACAATCCAATTATAAGGTGTAAAGAAATCACGTACGCAGGCTGCTGCGGAGTTCTGGTTTTTAGAATGTGCTGCTGTTCGATGTTTTTGCAATATTATTGCAGCGTTTTGTAAAAGAGGCATTTATTTTTTTACAAAAATGGATTGGATTTTTTCCGGTTAAATGTAATACAGTCCCTTTGGGTTAACATTTTTGTAATTGTGTATCCTAAACGTTGCTGAATATTCGTCAACGATGATATTCTACTACAGGCACTCTTCTAACATTCAGTTTACACGATTATTAGCAGTTAAAACGTGGAATGGTGATTGGATTTATCAGGAAGAGTTAGTGAATTTGACTACAATAGATCGATTAAGGGATGGTATAGTTATTCATATAAATGTAAATTGGCGTTGATATTAATTGAAAGGTAAGAATTATTGATAAAATATTATTGGTCTATATTTGTTTTATCTAGATAATTATATCTTCAGAAAATCCATATTTATTCGCTTTCTGTTCTACTCAATTTTCTGGTACTGTTGCTGTTTTAAACTCAGTTTACTGTAAGAGTTACAAGCCGCCCTGGGTAGGCATAAACGGAGGACCGTGTGGTTTTTAATCGGTATGCGGACGTTCTCAAAAAAGGACAGGTCAGGAGCCACCTAAATCGGCGAGCATGTATAATGAGGTTAATGAACATAGATAAAGCGAAAAAGGTGTGTCAGAATCGTAGCAAATGGACATCGATAGTCTCTGCCTACCCCAATGGGAAACAGACGTGATTGTATGTATGTAGAAGTCCAGCATAGTACCCATGACGGATGCGTCACAGATAAAAAAAAGTTAACCATCTGATGCAGTATGAACATTGGCCCTTTATCATAAACGACTCAGACAGTATGACATGCAGCTGTTCCCACCCTGAACTTCAAATTTGTCTTTATTACATTACAAGAAACTTGTGTCCCCATCAAATATTTCTTCAGATAGTTTTTAGAATCGATGGATCACAGTCCATTGGTCGATGCGTCTTCTCTCAACTTTTATAAGTATTTGTATGGTAACCCGTTATTTTGGCAGACAATCTATCACTGTCCGATGCAGAAGCTTAACAAAAATTGAGGAAGATATATTTTGGCTGCTCTAAATAAATATGTCAATATAGTTTCGCGGATACGTAATAAATATATTGTTGTTATTGACATGTATTTTATTATGATGTTTTGATATAATTATTGTGTTAGTATGGATCATGATTATGTGATTTATTCACTGTAGTCAACTGTTATGTGTAACGGTAAAGAAATAGTGATGTTATGATTCGTTTTACTTTCGTCTGTAACATTGTTTGTCACCAGGGAGGAATCGATTTTTCTATGAAAGTGTACGTCTCTATCGTTTTGCCATGAAATTATAATCCTTGGAATGAGTCTGATCTATATAAATTATGTAGGTACTTACTTATTTAATGAACTAATACGCATTTGAATACATGGCAGGGATTTTTCTTCTATTCATCTAACTAAGAAGGAAATAAATAAATTTAAGTATTTTATTCTCGTAACTGCCTCATTGGTCTGGTGATCGTAAGTAGGTAACAACCCGGAGTTTGGATCTGTGCCCCCTCCGCTGTGGCAATAGGCTCGCCATCTATTATAACTGTACAACAGTGTACACCTCTACCCCTTCGGGGAATACAGGCGTGATGCTATGTTATGTTTTGTTTTATTTTACTCTCGTACAATAGTAATTAAAGACATGTAAAATAACAGAAGTTATGAGAGAGTAACGGATTTTAGCTGAGCATTTTTTATGGCTAATTCTAGTATAAGCTTCTATAAACAAATTGAAAGTTGAAGTAAAATTACTTGAATTCAAATGAACCATATCTAAAAACATTTTGATGTCTGAATCTTACAAATAGACGCAAACGTAAGCAATAACCTGAGAAACATAATGACGTTACAGTCATATCAACTAATTCAGACAACATAGTAATTGGCTTGATCTAATTAACGAGAATACCCGGAAAACTGAGCGAGCTAATTGGAATAACATAATTTAACCTTAGTTTCAAATTTCAGATGTGCAGATATATCTGTGTTACTTAGTATAATGTTGCAGGGATATTGTCAAATCAGTGATATCGTAACCTCGGTATAGTGACATTAAAAAATGTATGGATTTGTTAATGCTCTCGGTTAGGTTAGAATTGTGCCAGTAATCGGCAAGCCCTGAATCGGCCAAATATAAAATATTTAAAAGATGTCCAGTATAATTATTACTTATATTTCACCTATGAAACGAGTTTATAATATACATAATTTTGCTTAAAAATTATATCTACCAAACTTAAATGTACCTAGAATAAATTTAAGAAACATTTGTATGTTCTATTTAAATGGTGGAATGTGTCTTCGCGTAAATGTTAGTTTTTCAAAATCAACGGGTTTGATTCTTGGCTAGAAATATTGATTTATAAAATATCGAATAATGCAATTTTAGATTCCATTGTATCGGGTCCGAGACTCCTTTAAGTATTTTTCGCTACTCCAGTTAGTTAGTATTTAGTGGGCGAGGATAGTCAAATCTGAAACTATAAAGTCCCGGATTTGACCATCCACGCCCACTTGAAAAAATTGATCCTATTTTTAAGTGTGGTACATTAAAAATATTGTACATAATACAATTGCGCTAAGATACATTTCGCCATGTTACGCAAATAAAATACAAATTTTATGGATGGAGATAATATAATGATCCCTGTACATAACAAGTTACCAGTGAAATTATAATATCTCTAGTTTGACAATATCTTGTAAGATATACATAGCTTCATTAGATATATATATATTATGGAATACTAATTGAATTAACTCCTGGTTTCTGATATATACAGTTGGTATTTGAGTGTTTGTAGAAATCGTGAAGTTAGATTTATGAGATTTTGAATGCCAACAATGCAATTCAAGCAAAAACTACGTACAAAGCGTATTTTGTCACATTGTAGTACATTCAACCTTAGAACCGCGATCACCACATATAATAAATATTACATTCTTACTATATACATAAATTTTTTTAGGTACCTTGGGAAGCGCTGTGCTAATGATAAAATTATGTATATTTGAGAAACATTCATCCTCAACTTGGGGTGAATAATCACAACGGTCGTAAGGTACATTCCACACTTCAGGTAATCAAAGCTGCTAGTGAACATTGTGATTATCTTCACACGACCTGTTACCGGAATCATAAAAGTCCGTCGCTCTTCATAAGAGCGCAATGTGGAACTGTTTAATTTAATTTTATTGTCAAATGCACCGACACCACCCGAGTCCCGCAGTGCGGCGATTTGTGTCAAAAGTAATTGCGTTTCGCAAGTCCGGACATGCATTAGTGTTTATTAGCTTTAGATATGTGTTTTGTTTAATGGGATTCGGATATGAAGAGGTGAGTTGGATCAAGGTTGACCTTAACTAAGTTAAGCTTACCGCGGCTGGTCTTTGGATCTTCTTCTTATTATGTGGTTGGTGAACAACATAGTGTTACAGTTTAAGCCACTTGTGCCTTTGACTTTTCTTAACACACTATCGAGAACATCTCTGAGGTGAGTTGATCCGTATATGGATGAACACAAACACTTCATATCGATACCCCTTCGTGAATCACATGCTTTTGCGAAGACAGATTTTACGGTACAGGTACTGTCTAAACCCTATGTTCGTTCGGATATGACATGCATAATTATCAAGGTTACGATAGTGTTGATTCGCTCTTCAATCTCTTCTTGGGAGTACCAAACCAGATCTCTTGAGGAAGCACCTTTGATCCGACCCATGACGTGAGAAAAATATTATGTCGTGATCTGAAAGTAGATAGCGCAGTTGTCTATTCAATAACGTGCTCTGGGGTGGAGCGCAGGGCGAGGTAGACATTTGGGGTTGCGGTGAGTACAGTTGCGATCCCGGAATTCCGGTAAAAGGTTCCTGGAGGACCGTCTGGCTTTTAGCCTATATGAGCCTGGCACAGAGTGTATTACACATGAGAAAAAAAGGCGAGGAAGACAATGATGAGGGCGTATCAGCAGCGGCTACTAATTATATACACTTGCGATCGGGTGCTAGTTTAAAATTAATATTTACATCGTCCACGAGTTTAAAATTTCTCCATGTGGGATCTTGAAAACTAATAATGATAAACCAGTGTCATTTAGAAGTACCGGCCTTTTCAAAATTGCACTTACTCTGATAGTATCATATATTTCAGCATCTCAAGTAATATCAGCTTGACATTAAGGAAGAACCTACTTATTTGACTGGTTTAATAATACGAGCCTTGGGAATATGTTGCAAGTCATAAGTTTTACAAAATAAACCCTGCCAAGGTCAGCGTAGACCTTATACATTTAGAAATTTTAAATGAGTTTGTTAGGTATATTAATATTAGAGTAATGTTTAGTAGACTAAATAATCTTGATTTCCCTGAAGAAATCAAGATCTTAAAGGCTTTCAGAGTATACAATTTCAGTTGCTCTTGTATGATCGATGTGTGTGTGGCGGAAGATTAGTTTAGATTAGCTTATTTAGAAATAGGACGTTATAGACTAAAATTTAAGACATTTTCACATTTATACCACAAGTCCCAGGTAATTTTGAAAAAGATTTAATTCAACTGGAATCGTCATCGGGAGAGAATAGAGTTGAACACTTCACCACCACTTATAGTGATATGTTTGGACGCCACTTCACTATATACTCGTAGTATAGTGCTGTCACGATTACAGTTTCCTTGTACTCTATGGTAAATTACAATTAGTATTATTGTTACCATCTTGAGTAAAACTCGTGCCAGAGGTAAAGTCACCTGAAGGCCCTTAAAACAGCTTTACACACAAGCAAGACAGCTCTCAGGTGTGCTGGTTTCTTCACGATGTTTTCCTTCCCCATCGTGAGGAAGCGATAATTCAATTATAGTATGGAAAATCAATTTATGCCATTGGTGCGAACCTGCGTTCTTTGAATTGCCAGTTGTTCCAACGTTTATGCTACTAGGCTATCATTGTACATCTATTTCATCTCGTTTCTATTTTATTTAAAATTATTGTCTTGGAAAAGTGGCTCAGAGCCGAAGCTCGAGCTTTTCAAACAATACACGGCCTTCCTTGTTTTATTTTAGTGCAAGGAAAAAGCAGAAGAGCCAATTTGTTTTCCCTTCCCTCATCGGTATGAAAATAATAAACATGAGAAATAATTAAAAAGGACAAAAGACTCTCTCGAGGTAAAATAACGATTTAATACCAGGTAGAAATAAACTACTTGGAAGGAAAAATTACTTAACCTGCATTGTTCTTTTAAACAATATTGAGGGTGATTCTGGCGATCACTGCAGTGGTATTTTAACGTACTGTATGAATTACACTGTATTTATGAGATATAAATATGAGGTGCTTTGAAGAAGTGTCTACTTTAAAAATACTAATCCATGTCTGTTAACTCGGTTACCATAGAATCGATGGTCACTGCATCATATGTTACAATTTGTTAACTAAGATAAGCAGTAAAATCTTTTTCATAAAAGATAGAACCATCGAAAAAGGAACCTGAGAAGTGAAAAATAACGGAGTATAACTAATTTTGAGTCTTGTTTTAAATATTTGAACATGGTTTTGCAAGGAACCGTTTTATTAAATTTCTTTATACTAATACTAATAATACTCCTCCCGACCGTATTTCGGTCACGGCGGCCTATCTCAACGGAGATAAGCCAAGTATGCAGGAGATATTATAGTGCACAAGTTTATGCGCAAACACAGGTGCACTACCTTTTCCTTCACTTTCATACTCCGATGGGACGGCAATCCGACACGACCGGAGAGAGATCAGGCGCAGGACCGACGCCTTTACGTACTCTCCGAAGCATGGGGATGTCATACCACCGACTTCCTGACTCCGGGCTGCTACTGAGAATTTTGCCCGACCTGGGAATTGAACCCAGGACCTCACGCTCAGCAGCCGCGCTAGCGACCACTAGATCAAAGAGGCAGTCCTTTTTACTAACCAGACACTGAAGATGCAAGTGCACTTTTAGTGATCTGCAACTATAAAACATTTACCTACATACAAGTACATGCCACAATTGAATATTCGATGTTCAGAACCAGCAGGAACTTAAAAAACCTTTTGTATATTATTCAACAGAAACATACAACTGCGCAACATAAAGCACATGTAAGTATTCTTAGCATTTCTTGGAAACATTCCTTGGTTCGCTCTGGTAGAAGTTTGCAGATGTATTTCCACATCAAATACACTGAGTACTTGAGTACTTACAGAGATGCTGGCACATGCATCGTGAACATTGGATCGCTGAATTTGGAGTAAATACATTTACCAAGTTGTAGTGAATATTTTGGACAGGTTTTAGAATGCAAATATTATTAAACTAGCTAATTCTTCTCATAACGAAAAGTTTCATTACGCGTGGTATGCAGTGAGATACAAAATAAAATTGTTTTTATCTGCACATGCAATCATAATATAGCTTCACGCCCGTAGCCCCGAAGTGTCAAGTAGAGCTGTACTGCTCATCCACATTTCTCCGATACCGTTATTAAGTCCCTTATGATTAAAACCAACCACTGGACACACAATTCCAAACTACGGTTTGTTACTGAGAAATTCCAACCAGAAACACTCATAAACTCATTGCATGAACCGGGAATCGAAGTCATGCTTTCAAGTAGGTACTGCAGTCGCGTTGCTAACACGAAGATACGCAATCATAACATCTAATACAATCAATATAAATAACTATCTGACCCAGCGAACTTCGTACCGCAATTTTTATCTGTTCGGTTTTTTTTAATCAAACCTTGTCTTGACAATAACGAACACAAAAAAAAAGAATTATCCAATTTGGTGCAGTCGTTCGGAAGTTATGCGCGTACAAACATTTCGGCGATTCATTTTTATTTATATAAATAGATTACATTTCACAAAAGACATTATCATATTACGTTACATGAAAGTATTAGTAATCTAATTTAAATCACCATCTTTTAGCGTTGTAATTACATAAAATAATTATAATCATATTCCCATCATAATTTAATCCAGTTATTTTTCTTCGCACCCAACTAAACAATTTTCCATGAATTTATAACTAACTACAACTAACACAAAAGAAACAACTTGTTCTCGCATTATAAAACATCAAAATATTTGATAGTAATCATATTATTTGTAACAATAAAAACAGCTTGGGGAATATTCTACACGTATTTGCTCTACAAATGGAAACAGTATATTTCCAACAGTAATTGTGTTTACGGTGGAGGGGCTGCAATGTATGTAATCTTACATGTTATTTAATATATTAATATTCTACTTGAGGGAATGTGAGTAGAACATATAGTGATGAACTGCAGTGGAAGTAGGCGGTGGGCACAAAAATTAAAGGAAGGGCTTTTAATTTTTGTGACGACCGGCCGCTTGTACACAAAACAACACTTTTGCCTCTACGACGTATTGCTTGAATCATGATGCGTTGTTACATCATAGTTTGACAGCGCGATTGACATAACAGTCGGGCACGAGTCGACGGTTGTGCCATGGATTAGATTTTTCTATTTCGCACGAATATTTGTATGATAATACAATACAATACAAATTCAACAAATAAATTCCGATGGTGGGACAATGTTTCAAAAAGTCTATTTATTCTTAAACCTTCAATTGACACATTTTGATTTCGTTGATACCTTCCTTGCAATACCTGAAATATTTTTATCAGTGATCGTCTGTAAATATAACGTCGACAGAATATCGGACTTCAATCAACAACTTTTTGCGATGTTGCATATATTGTAGTCGGATTCTAATTTGGACACCACACATTCGTATATTGAAATTGTGGCGAATCACGGGCAGCCCGTGGATTGCCGGAGGGCGCTAAATGATCTCTGGCTACCGTGAGTCGTGGCCTGCGGGCGGCGGACATGGGAGGATTGCCACCCAACCAGCGCGAGGCGAAAGCTCCACGATGCGCTACACTGAGTAAATGTGCAGGCTAACTGTGCCCAGCCTGTACAGACCCTGGAGTACTCGATGTTCAACGGGCCCGTTGCATTCCGGCGATTGCTGAAACGACCCCGGGACCTTGGCAAAGGTAAAAGTAGGACCGTGTGGTTTTTAGTCGGTAGGAGTCCGGCACAATGTCCATGAGGGAATTTCTTCACGCCAAAATGAATAAATTTAAAAATTTAAAAACAGGCCTGCCACTTTGAATATCTTACTAACTTATGTTACTCGAGACACTGTAAGGATTCTAACGATACCCCATACATCGATATCAGTTCAGGCATTTAGAAGTTATGGTGGAATAAAGAATTAGAGTTTTTTTATTATTAGATATATACATACATAAACCCTAAAAACATAACACTCCTTTTTTGGCAGTCGTGTAAAAGAGGCAACCTGTGGATGGCGTAAAATAAAAATGGCGTAAGGAGATCAAGTCAAGAAGACAGATTAATCATTCCTGCCATAAAATAAAACTACTATTACCAATCCATTGTCCAACCGTTGATAGTTGTCTATCTACACACAATCGCATTTAGGCATAATACTACTCCACTATTAATTACAAAGCTATTATTGGGAAACTCATGTTCATTGGATGCCGTCTAGCTGATATGTAATGAAACTAAAGTGTAACATCAGAATTAAGATTGTGTTTTAATGGTGTAATTCATTTTCACTTTCTGTTTTATTCAAAACGAGTAATGTTAATGAGTTAATGCTTTTTATGTCGATACACACGCCCCACTTTTAAACTTTATCGAGTTACCAGGATCGCAGCTGCATTTACCCCAGCACATTGTGATCCATTGAATGCATCAACTGATTCCGCAATTTGAGCAGGCCAGCCACATTTGGCCATAGACACTCAAGACCTTGGTGTGTGTTATCTGTACAGATGTCCTTGTTATTTTATTTTTCTTTTGTTTAATTTATGTTTTCTTTCATTTATTTCATAAACAAAAAATCGTATTACGTCCCTTTTACGGACATATTACATTCTGTCACCGAACCAATTTCTCATTTCATTCTCAATATACGTTATTGTATGAACTAAAAGGCGAACTAACATCAATTTCGCTGAAATCTTTATAAAGTTTTCTAACTTTACGTCGTCGGAACTATCACGTAGCTAAAACTATACAATACCGATATATTTCGAGTCATACGTGCTGAAGTGTACCCACGAATGGATTTAATCATTTTGGTTGAAATAATTCTTCGATGTGATGAGTTTGTTTTGTACAAGGTGAAATCAAATTAAATCGTCAAATTTTAAAGATGGATTCTGCAAATGCATCTAAAAGACTTTCCATAAGACACATGGGTTGTCAGACAAAAAACTAGTATTGTTTACATTTTATTCGATTTTAGTAAGCATATAGGTATATGTGGCATATTGTTCATGTTTCGATGGAAGAAATTAATTTATTGGGGATTTTTAAAGACAAATTGATAACATACATAACAAAGTAGGTTTATTATGTTAAAAATATAAGAGACCAATCGAAATAGATTATTTATAGTTCAGCATGATGCTAAATAGGTATCGATTTTCAGCTACAACACACGAGTAGGTTACGAACCTACAATTCATATATTTATTAACTTACGAAAATTTAGTACACTGTTAGGTAATCTTTATAATTTAAATTCGTACCTATTTGTTGACTAGGATTTTATAACATTTTGTTAGTAAGTATATTATTTTTATTGTATAATATCTTTCGTGATACAGATACGATATGAATGTGTCTGTTGTGTAGTAATAATTCGGTGAACAATTATTAATATGTATGTTTTGTTTACTAATAGATTTTCGGAAATTATAACACACTAGCTGGTGCCAGCGACTTCGTCTGAGTGCATTCGTTTAGTCGTGAAAAGGTAACAAACCAACAAACAGATTTACTTTCGCATTATAATATTAGTTTGGTTAAAATAACCGATTCGCCCAAGATGTAAGAGCTATGAAGTAACAAATAAATGTTCTAAGGTTCCAACATAACAGAACAAATACACTCTAAGGGGATATGAACGCACCTTGTAGCGACGTGCGAGACCATAATGCCTTCAGTAATGGCGATGTGTTAGCTTGCCTTCTAAAGAGGAGTTTAGACTTTGGTCAGATCACACGTTGTAAACGCGGGTTTATTGCGAGAGCTCAAGTTGAATAGTTTTTTTTTTTTTGAATAAATAATTCTTATCAGAAATAACAAACAAATGGCAGCCTAAGACAGACTTCGAAAAGAATATAGGGTAGTCTAGTTATTGTGTTCCTTATTACATAAATAGTTGTACCTCGCAGTTTTACCCGCGGAGTTTTTTTACCCGGAGTTTTTTCCCCGTTCTTTTTTCGTGACTGATTAGTTTTTTTTACCCGGAGTTTTTTTCCCCGTTCTTTTTTCGTGACTGATTAAAAGACATCTATGAGAAAATAGTAAAATACAGATTTTAGTGCCTAGTTATTTTAGGAAGATTCTAATAACCAAGCGAATATTTTCACTACGGAAATAACGAAGAGAATAGAGAAATAACAAGTTAATACCAGTTGCGTGATGCTATGAAACGTGACGGGTAGAGTTAGAGCCTTACGCCACAGATTACTAAATATTCTAGCTTCTAAAACGTGTTCGCGTCTAAAACGCCTCATCTAGACAAGGTCTTAGTAACTTGATGCTGGAACAAAGGAGTCTAGAAAATGTACGTACAATATTGTGTCGAAACTCTAGCAGAATATAAAAGATATTGAATATATTTTTTAGTCTGAGTAACTTTATCAATATCAAATCTTTCTTTTCTTAGTTCAGTTTGAATCCGATAAAGTTGGGTTTTGTAGTCTTAAATAAATTGTTTTTCTAAGACAAACTGTTTACTCTAACATCTTCTATGATATTTACTTAGACAATCTGAAATTTTACTTAGTGTAGAAAATATGGTTTTCTCTTACGAATAAGGTTATCATTGCTTCCCAGGAGAGTTGTAAAATAAAACGATGGCTTTATATAGCGTTACCAACTGTGTGTACATTAATAAGATGAGATTGTAGTCATAGGTTGTGTTCTTATGTCCACAAAACAAATATTTTTGCTTACCTAGTATATTTAGTTTATTCAGTATATTTTATACCAAATAGGTGTATCAATTAAGGTGCACTTTTCGGGATTGCCCAACTAGTCTCGAACTCGAATGGAGCCCTTAGTTATTTGAGGTGATATTATTATAGGTGTCTTTAGATTTTTATGCTTGGATATGAGAAAAATTTTTTATGCTTGTACTGTGTGAGCATCTACTTTAATAAGATTAGCTATATGACAGTCTTTATTCTACTTATCAATACATTATTGTATGATCTCATCCAAATATATTATATGACATCTTTATTTTTAATCCATATATTATTTTACAGATAATTGTACAGGGTTGTGTGCTAGACATATACGATATTGACTAAATTGCTAAGTTTTTCCAAAACTATAATAATGTAGGAATTGACCATAATTCTGTCTCTATTTTATTCCCACTATAAACGAATTCTGAGAATACCTTTTGCAGAAAGATATTATATCCTTAAGATTGTTGGAGCTCAAACAACATGTTTTCGTGATTAGACTAGTTTTTGCTTGTGGCCAATGATCTTGTGGCCTGACAACATAATTAGGTAGCTTATTAGTAAGGCTGACAACAGGAAAATTCCATTACTATGTCCATCTGGAAATACGTTTAATAATGTACTCCCGACCGAATTTTCGGTCACAGCCGCCTATCTCCACGGCGATTAGCCAAGTACGCAGGAGATAATATAGTGCAAAAGTGTATACGCAAACATAGGTGTACTTTATGACGGTGCGGATGGCGCAGTGGTTGAGAGACCCGCTGCTGCGGTGCGTATCGTGGGTTTGATTCCCGCACGGAGATAATATTTATATGATCTATAGATAATAGTGCCAGGTCTGGGTGTGTGTGTATGTGAGATTAAATGTCTGTAAACGCACCCATGATACAGGAAGAAATTTCTAGAGTGGGGCAAGGTTTAATAAAAATAAAAGTTATTACATTTAACATAACATATCATCACGACTATATTTACCAAAGGGTTAGGCAGAGGTGTACTGCAGTACAGCACAGTTCACCGATGAAGTTATTAAGCCTCATGTAATAGGCGGTGAGCTTTAAACGACAAATTTTAATATTAAAACAGAACTGTATTTGCAGCCAGACTGAAATATAAAGAATAACATACTAAGCATCACGCCTGAGTTCCCCGAAGGGGTAGGCAGAAGTTTTTGGGGGCTGAGTAGCCCGTGTCCTTAGGAGTGTACGCTTAAAATGGAATCCCTACACGTGGCCACTAAGTGATGCAAAAGAGGCATCACAACTCTGGTGGGACACTTCGGCCGCGGCTGGTTACCACCCAATGGACGAAGCCATGCCGTGAAACGACCTTGTCGTGTTTCGGGATGTAGTCCGGTGCAACCGTTGTGGGAGATGAGTCTGGGCAGTTTCATTAATTCCCCAACTGTCGTTCTCGCCAAATCTATCCACTATACTTAGAGTGAATAGATTTCTTCTGGATATACGTACTCCATCTTCAGCCACACCGTCGCACTATGGGGAAGCACTGAAGAAAGCCATGCCATAAATACATTTTTCGAAAATCTGCTTATGTACATGTATTATAGCTCAAATTGTAGCTAAGAAGTGACTCTATTATATTAAGTATGAATTATTCATCTGATTTCTTCTAGTTTAGGACAAAGAGCATCGAAACATATTGATTGGAAAATTGTTACAAAGAAATCTCAATTTTGTTATTTTTCAGTATACATATTCAGTGACTTAGCAGTGTAAACTATGCAAGTATTATACTATTTCAGAATGCTTAAAATACATATTTTCTTATGGTGTACATAAATATTCAATATATTTGTAAATATATTCACTAAAGATATATATCTCATAACAAGTTGTTTTTGGGTACCTCAAATTTTCAATTAAAGTTATAACTGTAGCCTAAATTTGCCGAAGGTGTGTAAATAGTGTCATTTGATGGGGAATTTAATATTATTACACGGGAAGAAAAAATAAGTTGCGACTTCCGTGCACTACATATGTTAATTTAGTAAAACAATTTGTTCTGAGAAGGTACGTAAATTACCGACATGTAATTATGCTGTTGCGTCAGTCATTAGCAGACACAATAGATTTTTATTGTTACAACGTACAGATCTGTACGTTACTGAGCCGAAAGGTTAAAAGTGATTAGTTGACTCATATAGTGTGGTATTTAACTTATTGCAGGTTTTATTTAGGTAATGTATGGACTATTTCTCAACATACATTAGTTCCAATACATGATATATTATTTAAAAAAATCGGGAACCACATAACCGCATAATTCTAGTTTTCTTTCTTATGTGATTTTTGGAACAAATTTTACATTTATCACCATTTAGGTTTCGAAAAATGGGCTGCTAAAACAACAGAATTCTTATGTACAAAGGACGTTCAGAGAAGAACTTGGTTTAATTATAGATAAATCTAAGCAAGGTACAGGCAACACTAATGACGGCAATACAGCTACCCGTTCTTTTTCAAAATTATCATTGCACAGCATAAATCACTGATATAGATGAGGAATTAAATAAATGATGCTTATAAAGATGTTCTACATACACTTTTCTACACCTCGGACCCTTACATAACAAGTCTAAGAAAACTTTATAGTAAAAAATCTATGGACCTTTTAGATGAAGCTTTGGAACTACATAGTATTATTATTATTATTTTAAGTTTTATTATATTAATTATTTATTTTAAAATACATATTAAATATAATTTTAAATACATATTAAAAAATGCAATATATATTTAAAAATATAAAAAACAGTATGCCACCGGTGTCGGGAACAGGGTCCAAGCCACCGGTAGTTAGGGCTCCATCGAGAGAAACCTCCTGACAATTCGTGCCGTGTCAAGGAGTACTGCTCTCTGCATCAAGCTCTTGACCCAGCTGCCTAACGAGAGCCTCCTAAGATGTTTGTCGAGGCTCTTGGGTATTAACCCATTGGCTGAGACGACTATCGGCACAATGATTGCTGAGTCAACATCCCACATATCGACAACCTGGTGTGCTAAGTCAAGATATTTGAATTCTTTATCTTTCTCGGCTTTCACGAGGTTCTCGTCATGAGGGATAGTGATATCAATAATCATTGTGCGACGCTCTGATCGATCTATCACCACTATATCAGGCTTATTGGCAACAATAGTTCTGTCAGTGATGATAGATCGATCCCAGTACAATGTGACACTACCATTTTCGAGAACTGGGTCGGGCACATATTTGTAGTACGGTACTTCTGATTCCACAAGTCTGTATTTCAGAGCAAGCTGCTGGTGTATAATCCTGGCTACAAGGTTATGCCTGTGCAAGTACTCGCCATTAGCAAGACGAGAACAACCGGAGATAATGTGTCGGATGGATTCCCCCGGACGGTGGCATGCCCGACACATGTCAACCGTACCATCCTTCACAATATACTTCCGGTAATTATTCGTCATGATATAAGTTTTATTATTATTATTTACTTAATAGTAATAACTTTTAGAATTTAGTTTTATAATTTCTTATATTTTTTGTTTTCTTATTTTAGGATAGATTTAAGCTTATATTATTTAATTTTTCAATATTTTATGAATTTAATTTTTTTATCACTATAAAAATAATCGTATACTTATCAAAACGTATATTATTTGAAAGTACACTAATCCATGACTATCAGAAAAAAGAACACCTAAATATCTATAGAAACATGGAAGTTACAGATTTATGACATGAAAACGACTCAATTTCCCTATAGTGCGACGCTTAACATCAGGCGAGTTGGTGGCCAAACCAACATCGACCGATGTTTGACATAAAAAAAGTGTATACACCCACGTTTCACCAATGCTGTTATTAAGTCCCATGTAACAGTTAAGAGTATTAGGTTGAAAATTTTATAATAATACTCTCAAAGTACGGTACTTATTTCTGAAGAAATAGTTCGTTATATGCTCCAAGCTATTGCCAAGAGACTTACCTACTGAGGAAGTGTGTTCAATTGCGGGGTGTTAGTGGAATAGGATTAAGGAGACTGGCCGAGATAGAGATGAATCGCTTACATTCATCTCAGACGAGTTCACACGAAGATTGGTTGATGCAAATAGTTTGCAGTTTGCCTCTGGATGCAAAAAAACAGAATTTATACAATATGAACCTAACCAAGTGGTAGTAAAATATAGTGTAAATGTTTTAATTATAACTAGCAGTGATGCAAATTTCAGGCTGAAATCTAATTATTACTGAAATGTGATAAAGCCTTTGTTTAATTATTGTTCAACTGTTATCACTCATGTGCATTCTACGCGATTGCCTAACTAGTTTCCCTTAGTCATGAGCTGAGCCCGCGGCGATGTCGCGAGTCAAACAGAAAGGTTGTTACTCAGTGATAACATAGCTTTCTACTGGTGAAAGAATTTATAATATTTAAAAACAAAAAAATATAGCAGCATGCCTGTAGTCACCGTAGGGGTAGGCAGAGGAGTACCTAGATACACAGTTGTCCACATTTCACCAATGCAGCTTAAAAGTCCCATGATAGGTGGTGAGCATATTGCTATCTATTATTATATATTTTAATAGTGTTTATAGCATCAAAGATCCAAACAACGCATTTAAAGAATTTCATAACTTATTCAAATTATTTTACGATCTGTGTTTCCCTTTAAAGAAAATAAAAAAAGTAACTACTAAACCACAGAAATGGATCACAAAAGGCATTAAACTGTGCTCTAAACGTAAACGAGAGATGCTATGGACATTCAGGCGGCATCCAAATGTAGTCAATAAACAAAGATATAATTCTTATTCCAAACGTTTAAAAACAATTATCAAATTGACCCAAAATTCGCAAAATACCCATTTTATCAATAACGCTGTAAATAAAACTAAAGCAACCTGGAGGGTTATAAACTCATCAAAAAATAACATTCCTAGGAACAGTCCTTATAAACTCCTTATTGATAATAAATACGTAACAAATCCAACTGACATTGTAGAATTATTTAATAATCATTTTATTGACCAAATAAAGCCAACAAACAATTCTAACCATAAAATAACAATAACAACCTCAAACATGACTTCATTATTCCTATCACTCACAGCACCAATTGACATTTATAAAATAATTACGACTCTGAAAAATACGAATAGTTCTGGCTTTGACGACATTGAGACTAAGATAATAAAAAGCTGTTGAAATTTCACCAGTTTTTAGCTTTATTACTAACCTATGTATAGAACATGGTATTTTTCCCGAAGACTTAAAACTGTCCCTAATAAAACCACTACATAAAAAGGATGATCCTCAAAATATACAAAACTACAGACCCATTGCTCTTCTTTCAATATTTTCCAAAATAATTGAAAAGGTTATTTATAACAGTATATACATGTTTCTTGAAAAAAATGGCATTTTAACTAAAGAGCAGTATGGTTTTAGAAAGTGCAAAAACATAAACATGGCCATCTATGAATTGATCAATGAAATAGTTACAAATATGGACCAAAAAATACCTGTAACAGCCTTATTTATGGATATGACTAAGGCTTTCGATTTTGTTGACCATGAAATCCTTCTAAATAAGCTTATAAATATGGCATTAGGGGCAAGGTTTTAAAGTTAATAAAGTCATACCTTACTGGCAGAAAACAGGTAACTAGTATTTCAGCAGTCGATGTCCAAACTAAATTTGAAATTAATTACCAATCGAGAAAGAGACAAATTTATTATGGTGTGCTTCAGGGAAGTGTGCTTGGCCCTTTATTATTTTTATGCTATATAAATGACCTTCCGAAAACCATACCTCATCCTATGACCCTATTTGCTGATGACTGTACTATATTGTTTTCTGGTAAAAATAGTGACTCATATGAAAATGACATAAACAGTAACTTAATTCTAATAATTAAATGGCTAAATAATAAAAATTTACATGTAATAGGCGGTGAGCTTTAAACGACAAATTTTAATATTAAAACAGAACTGTATTTGCAGCCAGACTGAAATATAAAGAATAACATACTAAGCATCACGCCTGAGTTCCCCGAAGGGGTAGGCAGAAGTTTTTGGGGGCTGAGTAGCCCGTGTCCTTAGGAGTGTACGCTTAAAATGGAATCCCTACACGTGGCCACTAAGTGATGCAAAAGAGGCATCACAACTCTGGTGGGACACTTCGGCCGCGGCTGGTTACCACCCAATGGACGAAGCCATGCCGTGAAACGACCTTGTCGTGTTTCGGGATGTAGTCCGGTGCAACCGTTGTGGGAGATGAGTCTGGGCAGTTTCATTAATTCCCCAACTGTCGTTCTCGCCAAATCTATCCACTATACTTAGAGTGAATAGATTTCTTCTGGATATACGTACTCCATCTTCAGCCACACCGTCGCACTATGGGGAAGCACTGAAGAAAGCCATGCCATAAATACATTTTTCGAAAATCTGCTTATGTACATGTATTATAGCTCAAATTGTAGCTAAGAAGTGACTCTATTATATTAAGTATGAATTATTCATCTGATTTCTTCTAGTTTAGGACAAAGAGCATCGAAACATATTGATTGGAAAATTGTTACAAAGAAATCTCAATTTTGTTATTTTTCAGTATACATATTCAGTGACTTAGCAGTGTAAACTATGCAAGTATTATACTATTTCAGAATGCTTAAAATACATATTTTCTTATGGTGTACATAAATATTCAATATATTTGTAAATATATTCACTAAAGATATATATCTCATAACAAGTTGTTTTTGGGTACCTCAAATTTTCAATTAAAGTTATAACTGTAGCCTAAATTTGCCGAAGGTGTGTAAATAGTGTCATTTGATGGGGAATTTAATATTATTACACGGGAAGAAAAAATAAGTTGCGACTTCCGTGCACTACATATGTTAATTTAGTAAAACAATTTGTTCTGAGAAGGTACGTAAATTACCGACATGTAATTAAAAGTGATTAGTTGACTCATATAGTGTGGTATTTAACTTATTGCAGGTTTTATTTAGGTAATGTATGGACTATTTCTCAACATACATTAGTTCCAATACACGATATATTATTTAAAAAAATCGGGAACCGCATAACCGCATAATTCTAGTTTTCTTTCTTATGTGATTTTTGGAACAAATTTTACATTTATCTTACCATTTAGGTTTCGAGAAATGGGCTGCTAAAACAACAGAATTCTTATGTACAAAGGACGTTCAGAGAAGAACTTGGTTTAATTATAGATAAATCTAAGCAAGGTACAGGCAACACTAATGACGGCAATACAGCTACCCGTTCTTTTTCAAAATTATCATTGCACAGCATAAATCACTGATATAGATGAGTTTATAAAGATGTTCTACATACACTTTTCTACACCTCGGATCCTTACATAACAAGTCTAAGAAAACTTTATAGTAAAAAATCTATGGACCTTTTAGATGAAGCTTTGGAACTACATAGTATTATTATTATTATTTTAAGTTTTATTATTATTATTTAATTAATAGTAATAACTTTTAGAATTTAGTTTTATAATTTCTTATATCTTTTGTTTTCTTATTTTACGATAGTTTTAAGCTTAAGTTTATTTAATTTTTCAATATTTTATGAATTTAATTTTTTTATCACTATAAAAATAATCGTATACTTATCAAAACGTATATTATTTGAAAGTATACTAATCCATGACTATCAGAAAAAAGAACACCTAAATATCTATAGAAACATGGAAGTTACAGATTTATGACATGAAAACGACTCAATTTCCCCATAGTGCGTCGCTTAACATCAGGCGAGTTGGTGGCCAAACCAACATCGACCGATGTTTGACATAAAAAAAGTGTAAACACCCACATTTCACCAATGCTGTTATTAAGTCCCATGTAACAGTTAAGAGTATTAGGTTGAAAATTTTATAATAATACTCTCAAAGTACGGTACTTATTTCTGAAGAAATAGTTCGTTATATGCTTCAAGCTATTGCCAAGAGACGTACCTACTGAGGAAGTGTGTTCAATTGCGGGGTGTTAGTGGAATAGGATTAAGGAGACTGGCCGAGATAGAGATGAATCGCTTACATTCATCTCAGACGAGTTCACACGAAGATTGGTTGATGCAAATAGTTTGCAGTTTGCCTCTGGATGCAAAAAAACAGAATTTATACAATATGAACCTAACCAAGTAAATAAGTAAAATATAGTGTAAATGTTTTAATTATAACTAGCAGTGATGCAAATTTCAGGCTGAAATCTAATTATTACTGAAATGTGATAAAGCCTTTGTTTAATTATTGTTCAACTGTTATCACTCATGTGCATTCTACGCGATTGCCTAACTAGTTTCCCTTAGTCATGAGCTGAGCCCGCGGCGGTGTCGCGAGTCAAACAAAAAGGCTTTAAAATAACCTACGTTACTCAGTGATAACATAGCTTTCTACTGGTGAAAGAATTTATAATAATTAAAAACAAAAAAATATATAGCAGCATGCCTGTAGTCACCGTAGGGGTAGGCAGAGGAGTACCTAGATACACAGTTGTCCACATTTCACCAATGCAGCTTAGAACTCCCATGATAGGTGGTGAGCATATTGCTATCAACCAGGCACAATTCTAAACTCCGGGCTGCTACTGAGAATTTCCTAACAGGATATCCCAATAAAACTTTGCCCAACCTGGGAATCGAACCCGGGACCTGGTGCTCAGCAATCGCGCTCGGGAATACTATTATTCGGGATTAATATTTCCTCTTTAATATATTTGCGTAGATAGTGTTGATTAATATCTGATATTTCGGTTGAAAATACACCCAAATATTTGACAAAGGCTTTCAAATTGCCATAGGAAACAACTATTAACAACGGCACACCAACATTTTGACGTTTCTTAAGTGCCTATAAACGAAAGAATTGATTTGTCCGTCGACAATTTGTAAGTATCTAATAATTTGCAAAATAAAAACTGTTAACTTAGACTTAAAAAAATCCACACCACTCTAAACTATTTTTGTTTATTCAAACAGCACGGTTTTTTTTTATCTACACATTTGTCGATTGTCGATTTTAAATGTCAAATCTATTTTAAGTTGTTGGTAAATTTGAATACATTTATACTTTTATCGCCTCGACACGTTTGACTTCAAAGATCAGTGCTCGGACGCCAGTTATGATAGATATAATATGAAGTAAATACAGACATAAGACGTAAGATTGAAGTTAAAAAAATACAAATAAAGAATATAAAAAGAGAAATAGAAGATGCCTGCGACAATTTCACGTACACGATCTTATAACGTTCTATGTTGGTTCAAAGTTAACCATTTCAGCACTTCTCTTTTAATTCACCACTATCAGTCAGGCAAATTATTTCCCTCTATGGTAAATAAAATAAAGTCAAATTCGTTCACTGATGCACGGCCACCAGTGGTTGCTAGAACTATTTCAGAGTATGGCCTACAACCGCACGCCACGGCCTTTCAATTTGTAATCAATGATAAAGCTCGCTCGTAATGGCCATGTTATTTTGATACGATCAATAACCAATTATTCAAGAATATATATGTAGGTTTATATACAAATAATTACGCAAGGAGCTCGTGGCAATGATGAAGGGCTGACAACCAGTTTTACTGGGAGATATCATGTTACCCAGTAACTGGGTCATGGAAGTTAGTTAAGCAGTCATTCCATGTAATTATTAAGGTAAAGGTATTAAGCTGCGTTCGGTTAGCCTGGAAGCCGACCCCAAAGTAGTTGGGAAAAGGCTAGGCAGATTAATACAAACGATTACGTTTGTTTCTAAGGTAGACATAATGCATCATGCTTGTATCCCCAAGGGGTTAGACAGAAGTGTACTGTTGTAAGTACACTCACATTCCATCGATACAGTTATACGTCGCATGTAATAGGGGGAGAGTCTATTGTCATCGACTGGGCATAATTACGAACTCAGGGCTGCTAATTAGGTATTCTCCTGACAAAAACACTCAATAAACCTTTGTCCGACCCGATAATTGGACCCAGGACCTCTCAGTAGCCGACCAATAGGCGAATTACGACCAATAGCTTAAAGAAGCAGTTAAATCTGAAGTATATTCTGTATATAATTAGAAATCAAAAGCGATAAAAATCGTCACGGAGGTCACCTCCTTTTCTCGAATAACGGTGGTCACCTGGTATCAGAGATTAAGTCTGTCGGTCCCTGTGATGGCTTTACACATGATCAAGAATATCTCTCTGGTGTATCGGTTTCACCTTTTGTGAAGAGGTGATACATGCGAAGGAGGTGGCGGAAAGGGAGAGAGAGATAAACATCTTTCACCGCTGCCGCAGAAGACATCCCAGGTGCCACTCAATGATCCTCGGCCACCGTGAACCTGTAGTCTGGGGGCGACGGACTTGGGCAGTTCGTCGCCCAGCCAGTGACAGGCCCGAGACGGACTTCGTCACTATATTTCCATTTCACGTCGGTCAAGATATATTTTGTAACATTAATCTATACTTATATGTAAAAGATAGTATATATATATAAAATTGTATCTGATAAAGTATTTATGGGACAATACCCCAACCCCTGTGCCGTTGACCACAGGGTCAGCCGAACCGACGCGGGTTCAAATCCAGCCCGTTTGAACTATTGTGGTAATTAATATAATGTACGGCCATTTGCAACGCAGAAGGACAATGAAATACTCGTTTTTGTTCCCATTGAAATGTAGAGTGTTAGTATAATTGTACGAGAATATAGCATGTTGATTTAAATATATAAGCCATCTTATACTGAGTAAGTAATAGAAACCATGTCTTACGAGTATAGTATACATGTGTTATATACCATTGAGTAATGATTGTGGACTAAAGTTATCGTCAATACATATAATAAAAATGTATTCGATCGCTGTCTGTACATGGAAGATATATGAGAAAATTATTATTGGGACCTTTATCAACACAAATAGCACCCAAAACAATAACATAACATAACATAGCATCACGCCTGTATTCCCCGAAGGGGTAGGCAGAGGTGTACACAATTGTACACCCACATTTCACCAATGCTGTTATTAAGTCCCATGTAATAGGTGCCATCAACCGGGCACATTTCCAAACTCCGGGCTGCTACTGAGAATTTCCTAACAGAAAAACTCAATAACACTTTGCCCGACCCGGGAATCGAACCCGAGACCTCCTGCTCAGCAGTCGCGCTACGGACCACTAAACCAACGAGGCAGCCCAAAACAATGATTGTTATAATTGTTGTCTGTTTGTCTGTTTATCTGTGCATTTCTGCACACTTAGCTCAAACGTCTTATCCGATTTAGATGTCGTTTTCATTAATATATTTTGGTAAGCTTCACTTAACATTTAGTGTTTGTTTCATGTCAATCGGTTCATAAATAAAAAAGTTATGCCAATTTAAAGAATCACGTCGAACATTTGTTAATTATGAATTTGTGTTCATACACGACATGGTGTTAATTTACGACATCCACCCGGACGGAGTAACTGGCACAGGTAGTATTAAATAAATGAATTGAATTATAGATAAATATCGACAATAATTGTACTTTTGTGTGGTTCTTGACAAACAATTAAGCAACCTATCCTACCCAGACGTGTTTCATTTATCATGTTGGTTGTTGAAGCCACCTGGCTTAACACTGTTAGTTTAGACTGACAGTCCAAAACACGGTGATGTTCTCATGAAAACGCTCTTAGTGATCACCCATCTACAGATTAACCGCGCATAGCGTTGCTTAACCTGAACAATCATTGCAAACTGTATTTACTAAATACAGCTATGAACATTTCAAATCAGTAGTTATGAAAAAGTTAACAAGACTGAAGATTCAGCAGTATTCATACATGTGTTCATGGCATTCTACCGGCTTTGGTTTAACTGAGAGCTTAGCCGTTCTAAGCGGTTAGGCACCTGCCTGCTTTGTAGAGGATATTATGCATTTATAGATGGTCTAATTATTGGCATTCTTTATCACGACGGTTTTTTTTACAGTTTTATACAAAGTTACAAAGGAATGAAACCATAAATAATATTCTGGCGAGTCACAAACAAAAAAGGATTGACAATAAATTGGTACCCCTCATTTATACGTTTATTGAATGCCCGCAAGGCGATTCGTAATAAAAAGAGTATTCGAAAATATTGAATTTGTCTTTTTAAAATAATTCGGTGAAACATTTTGTTTGGTGATGCTGATGAGGGTTAAAATTGGAAAGTTTTTTATTCAGATTTATTCAATTGAGAAATGCAATGAAATGAAGAAGAAATTAATGGTTTTGTAAGGACAAAAGGCAGTATAAAAATTATGAGTTTACCAATATTCTGGTCTATATTTAACGTTACGTCCCGTGCCCAAATGTATACTTAAATGTTTATTAAGTCAAATACTTTGAAAGTCTTTAATATTTTTGTTAAGACGAAGATCCGGTACTTTCTAAGAGCCATCAAATTAAAACAAAACAAGAATAAACTTGCGTGGGTGCTCTATTTTTCGCGCCTTGTCACATTCTGTCAGCTTTAATGTTTTTAAGTATTTCTTCATTACCAGAAGTTGTTCTAAAATTAAGTACAAGGAGACACGAATAAAGTGTCGGGAACAAAACTAAACACGCTTTTCTTATATAATACTTAGTGATACTCAAGAAAAATATGTGCATATTTGTCACCAGTTATTCGATAGATGTTAAACACAATACGGCAGAACTTATTGTTTTTAGTACTGTTTCAAATAATGTGCGATATGTTTGCTAATGTATTGACATGTCACCAGAAATTGAACAATTCGCAACAGTGTGCGGTCGAATACAATTTATGAACGGTGAAAATATATTCAGTTATTGGCTCGTTTGGTATTTCGAATGACAGTACATACTATGTATAATTTTACTGTACGTGTATTGAAAATGTTTCCTTTGTCTGTGTTAGTTATTTGTGATATTTCATAATTATAACATAATTTTCCATCCTTTATAAATTAAAATGTGAAAGGGATTTCAACAAGGTGACCTGGTTGCCAACAAAACTGTTTTGAATTGTAAGGACAAATGTGTGAATCTTCAAATCACTAGGAAAAATAATACTTTCATTTTATATATAAGTATATAATATGTATTCCCCGTAGGCAATGTACTGTTCACACTCATATTTCACCAATGTCGTTATGTATCGTGCACAGATAGACGGTCAAACTGACGTAATCACGCGTCAGATTAAAATGATCTCTGCTAATCTAACGCAATGAAAGTAGTTGCCAGTTGTATAAAAATTAAAAATACTTTTATTAGGCACAAAATACAAATTGTATAATTACTGTCCGTTGCATGTCCAGAATCTGTTGCGAACAATATATTGTACAAAAGCTTTTATTTTATGTAACGATTACTGTGTTAAAACAAAAACAGATTCCATTGGACAAGAATTTAAATTTATTAATGGTGTTGTATTACCATCACACGATTTTCCTTTTTGTTTACGTATCATGAACTATATATCGGTATAGGAGGGGAACGAAAATGTATTAAGAAAAACATAAAAGTTAAAATGAAAATATGCTCTTTTTTGGGAAGTTTTAGCGAACAAACGTTTTCCCGTATTTAGTTTGAATAAAAAAATGCCTTCCAACCAGGCACAAAAAAGTTGCATGCTTAAATATCCAGGATATATGAAGAACTGAACCCCTAACAAAACGATTGACTAGTTTTCTTACACGACAAGACAAACGTAATAATCCTTATCTTTTATTACTTCTCAAAACAAGAACAAGTACAAAGAAATATTTATACTTACTTGGCCATTCAAAAATGGCACTCACAGTCGACAGGGGATTACCGACTCACACGACAAAGTTTACCGAGACGCGATTACAATCCGCGCGGCGGTTCGCCAAATATCGTCTAATGCCGTCTCCACAGAGAGTATTTATTAAAACTAAAGCAATACAAGGCAATATAAAACTTTCGAGTTTCGCGAGCTGTAATATTTGCGGCGATATAAAAATATATTTTCTTATAAAGGCTGTGCTATACAGGCAGCGGAGCGGGTTTCGCCCAAAAAACTTCATAATGCAAGCGTATCGTAACCCACTTCGCTTTCAACTCTCTTTCTATGTAGTAAATCTTAACACTCCACTCAAATAGGTTCTTTCATTGTGTCGGCAGCTGTGATTATTTATTGTGTGTGGCTTTATGTAATAAATATTGGATTTTCTTTAGACAACGTCAACTAATGGTGTTTACTCACTAATTTTGTGAGTGGATAATTGTGTTTTGAGTAATATTTTAATATAATATTTGAATTGTTTGAATATGAGAGATTGAGTCCAACCCTTTACACTTGAGCTTTTTATTTATTATAAGTTATCATTTATTTCAAGGGTGAAAGTGGTATTTATTTTATTATTGCAATCTCTATACATAATAAAGGTACTCTATATAATAAAGGTCTATACAGTATACCGTTATGTTTGCCCTGAATAGAAAGATAAGGGAAAATGGTAATTAGTATCTATTAATATTAATTATAATTCTGCTTGCATTTCACGAGAGTTAAACCTTTCCCCCGCCCATAATCTCACTAGGTTACTACCGGTATGAATATTTAGTGGATGTATTCAAAATCGCAGCTTATCCGATAAGAGTGAATGAAGATTTGATACGTATGTACTTTTATAATATCAGATTTTTTGCGAACTCCTATACGATAAAAGAGATTATATATATTGTTTGTATTAAAGATAAATCTTTGAAAAGCATTAACGCATGCTTCGCAAACTCTAAAGTTATTATATTAAATGGAAAAAAGAATACGGTCGTGAGCAGAATTCGAACCTGCGCCTCCCGGATAAATATCCGGGATCCGGATTTATATATAATATAAATAATATAAGTTATAATAATAATAACTTTATCGTTTGTATTGTTGTTATATTAAGTTTGAACTATTTTTATGCCAGATTTTGGCATCTAAGCTTTCCGATTAATCAAAATAGCGACGAGAAGACAATAAAAATAGTGATATTAGTGAGGTAAGTGATACAATAGTGTTGTTTATAAAGGACAAATTAATATATAATATATATTTTCTTCTACCTAGTGCGAAGTGTAGATGAATACTTCATGAAAGGTTTTCTCCTTTTAGCTACTTTTTTGCTGTAAAACTCGTTACGTAAAACAAATCTTTGGCCGCGAAGCAACCAATTCCATTACGGGCGGTGTTCAAGTGTCGCAGACAACGGATTAGGATAAACCAGCAATGTACGTTAATTGCAATTCGTACTCAGGTACAAAGGAATACTTTGCAAGTGTAATGAAAAAACTTTAAAACTCTTAATTCGCTTTATAAGCTGGACGTCTTAAATGTGGCTCTTTGGAGCTTTACTTTGTTTTGTTATGTTAAACTGGAAGATTTTTTTTTTGTTTGTGTTTCTACTTTTTGTGGTTTAAAACAATCTGTGAAGTGTTGCCTTTTTTGTAGACTGTTATTTCTCGAGGGGTCCGTGTTTATTTAGTTGATATCAGTTTAAATAATATTAATATAAGACAGCCCTCTGCACCTTCCTAACTTTTGTATCTTTTTTAAATTAACCTGTGTGGTGCAGTACACACTGTATATTGTGTGCGTTGAATTTTTTGCGTTTAGTTTTTATTTATTTTTCCTGGTCGGTTGGTCACCTATTTCAAACATAATAACTTGTTTGAAACATCGCTTTTTCGCATCAAACATTAATGTGACCTTCTATTTGTTCATAGTATCAAATTTTATTTCAAATTGAATAAGCTAATGGAAAATTTTATTGTATAATGGACCTTGAAAATCACTTTAAGTACAATTACCTTTAGTTGGAATTTATCATTGTTTTGCTTTTTCTGTTAAGAATGAGTAAAAGCCCGTTTCACAACTGTGTCCCGTTGATGGCAATAGACTTAATAATAGCTTAGGTGAAATGGGGGTGTAATTTAATGAGTTATATCGATGATGACTAACTGTAGTATCACTTACAAACCTTAGTGGTTTACGAATGCTATGTTTTCTAACTTTCTACGTTATTTAAAAATAATGATAAAAAATTAGTATACCTATGTCCAACCCTTGAGGGAATACAAGCGTGATGCTGTATTATGTTTATGTTTATTTTGCCAGTTTCTATCTACACTGCCCTGCAAAATTAAGCACTTATTTTCACTAAACTTATTTTTCTCTTTAAAGATTTTTTTAGTCATTTCTTAAAGAAGGTTCTAGATTATGAAGTTTTTATATACAAAATTAAACTATTTTCGAGTCCTTTTTATTTCGAAAGTATATCTTGTGTACTTAAAAACTTATTCCTATTTTAAAAGTGTGATACTTTATTTGCAGGGCAGTGTAGTTCATGCCTATCATGTTTCTAGATTATGAAGTTTTTATATACAAAATTAAACTATTTTCGAGTCCTTTTTATTTCGAAAGTATATCTTGTGTACTTAAAAACTTATTCCTATTTTAAAAGTGTGATACTTTATTTGCAGGGCAGTGTAGTTCATGCCTATCATGTGTCATCATTCACATATGCCCACTGGCCCAGTGGATTTCAGTCATAAATATGTCTTTCCGTCATATTCTGTGCCATAAAAAGTGACTAAGCGATTGATTTAATAGGCCGGATTGGGATTGGATGAAATAGCAACATAACTGCATACCGAGTAATTTATTCCAATATTCTTATACAGAAAGAAAAAAAAAAATTATTGTCTCTCAACAGGTTGGCTTAATACAATGAAAAAGAAAAGAAATCTTACTGACGAAAACTAAAAACATTATATTTATAACGGATTTATCGTTTCGAGCATATATTGTACAAATTTGCACCAAATCTTTTAAAAATTTAGGTTTCATTATTGGGGAAACCAGGGACTTCAAACACATAGCACCTGTTAAGTCGCTATATAATGCACTAGTTAAGTCTAGGCTAGAAACTAGTGCTATCATCTGGAGCCCCCATGAAGCTAAATAATGCTTCATGGTGGAAAAGCTTCAGAACAAGTTTACCAGATACCTATACATGAAACAATATGGAGTGTACCCTTTTTACCCACTTATATATCCAACCCTTTTTGTTATAGGGATGGTTGGTTATTATAAGCTCGAAGTAAGGCGAAACTTGGCTCTAGCCAAATACGTATTTCAGGTGTTCCGTGGGAAATTAAACAACCCAGACGTATTGACGTCAATTAAATTGCTCGTCCCTAATACCAGACTACGCCAAGGGCCAAGAGATAAGTTGTTTGAGGTCCCAGTATCTCGTACTAACATATTAAAGTATGCACCGGTGGTTAAAGCAACAGATATACTTAACACTGTCGCGCGGGAATTGGATATTTTTAGTTGTACATTGGCGGAATTTCAGAGGGTGACACTTCACCATTTATCTCAACCGTGATTACATTGTCGTATTGGGTTAGCCTGTAAGGACAATTGTAATTGGTAAATAAATAAAATAAAAAAAAACATTTATAAACTACATGGCGCTGGCGATCCTAGCTGACTATCTTTAAGAAGATCATAGCCGCATATACCCCATCGAAATGTTTTAAAGTTACACATATAATAGTATGAGCAGTAGCAAGTAAGCTTTATGTGAACCCGAAAGTGGCAAACCGCCACTTTCGGGTTCACATGTATTTAGAAAATGTAATATTGAGTCAATGACGTCAATTCTGTTGTGATCCACCTAAACTAAAATAAAAGCATTGCTGTCTTTTATGATTGCCTCGTTGGTTTAGTACCCAACTGTGACTGCTGAGCATGCGGTCCTGGGTTCAATTCCCAGCTCTGGCAAAGTGTTATTGAGTTTTTCTGTTAGGAAATCTATTTCTGTAAATAGATCTTTGCCAGACACTTTTACGAGTCACTTTTTATAAGACAAGATGGCGCCGGCATTGCCTATTTGACTATCTCAGAGAAGACAGACTCAGATGTCAAGATTTCTTTTTGTAGTTCAGACATTATTACATAATTATGTGAGTATAACCATGCAGCTTTGAGGTGACCTGACTTATCTGACAGCACGTATGCATCAATCATCGTGTAGCTCAACCTTTTCTAAAAGAGCTCAACGACCCGTCACATAACACAAAGTTAGTGGTTCCCTGCATGTGTGTGTAATATTCGTAAGCTAATGCAGTAATCGGATGTTATCTATCAATTACACATACATTCATACATAAACTATTAAAATAAAATTAACGTTCATGATTCAATAATTGTTGGAAACACTAATTAGGTTCTAGTATTTGCTTTTACGTTAAATTGGTATTACGAGCCGCCAATGACGGTTTTAATTACAGCTAACATAGTTAAAAGTTACCGTGTTAGCTAACAGTTAGTGACCATTTCGTTAATTTTGATGTAATTCAGTATACAGAGTTAATTAGGTGTATTTTAGTTATTGATTAGAGTGTTGTGTAGGGCTGGTACATATATTAACTTCTAAAATACCAGTTGTGATTTCAACGTTGCCGGCGTGGCAGTAGGGTTTGAAAACCGATTCCATTTTTCGGATCGATTCTCACAAAGGTTCCACTTATTTGTCCGGTTTTGGTTCCGGTTCCAGTTTCTGATCGGGTTTAAAGTACCGGTTACAAATACAGGTACCATAATATCTATATTATATCAACTAAATTTATGCATTCGGCACGTTCCTGGCGTACATTTTCTTTCAGATTGCTTTATATATATATAAACACCCAGACCCGAAACAAATATTGTATAGGTATAAGGTTTTTTTCCTGCATCGTGGGCATCCACGGCCATGTACCGGGCCTATGCTCTAAAAGCCTAATGTCTTTAAAACATAAAAAATTGTTTTATTTAAATTATTTGTTCAGAATAGCCGAGAAAACTGATCGTAATAATTAGTTTTCTATATCAAAGAGGTTTTTACACCTGCTGTTGATTATTATTTATTGAGCATTACATGATTGTGCTCGTATGACTTTAAACTCTATATTAATAGATATATTTAGTATTTCATAAAAGTAGCCCATAGCGCCAGATAATCTTATTGTAATATATTAACTTTGCAATCAAAGTTAAAGGTCAAACATTCAAATGTCCTATCCAAACAATTACACCGACGTAGTAATTGTTTCTAGAACAAAGCAATCGAATTCACATGACTAGACCAACTGTTGTTTATATAATATATAATTATATATCAACATTCCATTAACAATCCCTTATCTTTACCTATAGTGACAAAACAAAGATAATATAGCCTGGTAATTGATCATTACACCCGCATTATTACCGCTTATAAGAACTCACCTCCGCCTAACAAAGACCAAGAAAACTCGCAGAACAGTTATATAAAGTGAATAGAATAGTGTGTAATAAAAAAGTATAGTTATTACCTTTCTGTGTGGGGTCGCACAGAGAATACTAATCGACTCTAACGCCCAGGAAACGGCTTAGAGGGGCTAATACCCTGTGCAATCAAAAAGTCAACAGCTCACGGTTATGGCAATTCACTTTACATTCATGACAGAAAACCATTTTGAATTCAATTTATATGCATCTTCAAGAACATATTAGCTACTATATAAGAGATTGAGATTCTTTAGATACACATGTATCTTTAAGATAACCTAACCTATCAATTTTAGTTATTAGGACTTCAAATGCTAAATCATAATTATGAAACTTATTTTATGTATCGGAATCAATTCAAAATAAACTATGACTTATTTATGTATACAAAGTAAATGTGGTTCTGGAGCTTAAGTAAGGAAAATTAGTGTTAAATTCCACTTCATACGTGTTCAATATCACTTCAGAGACACGTGGTTTTGGTAACATGCCACTGACGATTACCTCGTGTCGTATTCGCATCAAAGTAAGGGTGCAGGCAGTTAACCAGTATCCGGCTCAAATTCCGTTGAACAGTTGTGGTTAACCACTCCAAACACAGGCTTATTCAACCTGGCCGGACATAGGTGGCCTTTGGTATGCAAAAAGCGACCGTGCCGCTTAGGTGCATGACTGACGGTGACGACCGATGATACACACATTGTACAGACAACGTTAAAAAGACGTAAACTACGAATAGGAACGATAATTATTGTAGTGATTTGAAGTTATGCACAGAAATTGTAAGGTCTCTGTTGTAGATTTTTCATGCATAACTTTGTTAAAGTTCTAATATCAATTCAAAAAGAAAATGATTAATTTATATAGCAATATTTTTTTCTTGCTAACTGTGCAAATACATAGAAAAAATGGTGTTTCTGATGACTAAAAGTATTTATTACAAGATTACCGAGAGATAGCTTTACTTTAACGCTTAAGAATAATTGAAAAAAAAAATTACAATTTTTTAACAACGATACTGAGAAACTACTAAGCTTTAATGATACACAAGACAATACAGTATAAAGAAAAAAGCAACACCTTCACGGATTTCTACATCTATAGACGTCATAATAATAAAACTATTATTATATCTTGTCATGTGACCCTCAAACTGTTAACTGTACAACTTAGAAAAAAAAACTAGAAAGTAAAATACGGTTGTGAGCAGGATTCGAACTTGCGCCTCCCTGATAAATAGTCCGGGTGCTCTGAACATTAAGGTATCTCGACCTCTACTTACTTCCCCGAATTTCTTCCACAAAAATGTATAACTTTAGAAATCGCTACTCATACGTTAATGCGTTTGAATAAATTATGTGTAATTGTTAAGTGTATTTTCATAACATCTAAATCATCATTATGGAACACCAGAATTTTTGTGTTTGATTTAATATGTACAATAGCCTCAAAGTGGATCTTGGCCTGCGATAACAATGAAAGATTCGCGTTTCATATTTGAAACGTATTTAGATTACCATATGAAGTTAGAAAAAAAAAATTTTTTTTGTATAATAACTTTCGTAAGACACATTCATATTAGTTATAGTTTAACGGTTATTACTCACGCGCATACTTCGGGATTGCCCGACTAGTTTCGAACTCGAACGGAGCTCTTATTCATGAGCTGAGCCCGCGGCGATGTCGCGAGTCAAACTAGCGCTGCACCGCATCGCATAGCGCTGCGCGCGGGCCGATGATGTACTCGGTGCCGGCGTCGGGAGTGTTCGTGTGTTCCCGTCATTCGTCGTGTCCGTGTTGTCCATTGTGCATACCGCGCTAACTGTGTCGCACTCCAGACTTGACTCACTTCTGTATGATGTAGACTTCAGAGCTGGCTTCCAGGCAGGCGGCAATGTCCAACCACAGTCTCTGTTGAAGTTCGGGCGTCGGCTTATTTCGATAGCTTCACGTACTTTTCGCGGAACGAAATATTTTTCTCTCGCCAGTACGGATGCCTTATCGAACCGTATGAAATGAGCCGCGCCCTTGCTGCATGCGTGTTCCGCGACTGCCGACCTGTCAATGTCCATACTCTTCATATTACGTATGTGTTCACCAAGTCTGGTTGCGATGTTGCGACGAGTTTCACCAATATAACTTAGGCCACAGTCTTCAACCCCACCATTACCACATAGAAGCATGGACAACTATGTAGCTAAACATATATTATATAAGTAACCCAAAAAAGGAGACTACGGAAGCACTGGCAACAAACCAGAGACCCTGTTGCGAAAAAACAACTCAATCACGTCAGCAGACAGCTGAAACACATTCTAGACAAAGATCGCAATAACGGATTTCATAATTATCTCACTGGCTTGGATGCTACTGCTTCCTCAGATTATTCTTTGTGGCCACCAGGAGATTAAAACGGCCCGTTATTGTTTCTCCTCCTCTAAGAAATCAGACGGTACCTGGTCACGGACAGACCAAGAGAAAGCCGGAATCTTCTCAGAAGATCTCTCAAACGTCTTTATTCCTCATCCATATGAAGAATACCCATTAAATGCAGCAGAAGTTACTAACAATTTAAACACATCTAAAAATACAGAGGAAATGCCTTTTAAATTTACCAAGTCAGAAGTTGCCCGAATTATAAAGAAATCGGATCAAAAAAAGTCACCTGGATACGACCTTATAACGAACTATATATACTATACGTACGTATACTACAGGAACTACCTGAATCCGGCATAACTTTCCTAACGTTCACGTTAACGCAGTTCTTTCCCCTGGAATGAAAGGTCGCACAAATTGTTATGTTACTGAAACCAGATAAACAACCTGAAGAAGCAAAATCATATAGACCTATAAGTTTACTACCTATCCCATCCAAAATATACGAATCTCTACTGCTGCAATGTATCCCACCTAAACTCAAAGAAAAAGAATTGATTCCTGATCATCAATTTGGGTTCCGCAATAAACATGCCACTATCGGCCAAGTGCACAGACTAAAAATAAAGATCATGGAGTCACTGGAGGCAAAGTCTTTCTGTGCCAGATTCTTGGACATATCACAAGCGTTTGATCGTGAGTGGCATGAAGGATTGCTTTTTAAATTAAAAAATGCTCTACCACATCGCCTGTACGGAATACTAAAATCATTTCTACAGCAGCGCCATTTCATAGTACGAAGTGGGGAAGCACTGTCTGACATTTGTCCCATAAAAGCAGGAGTTCCACAGGGTAGCGTACTAGGCCCCATACTCTACTTGCTGTTCACTGCAGATTTGCCGACATCTGAATACTTAACTATTGGAACCTTTGCCGATGATACTATCTGCACATAGTGACCCAAAAAGACTAAATGACATATCCCACTGGCTCAAAAAGTTGCAGATAAAAGCAAATGAAACAAAATCAGTCAATGTTACGTTCACCTTAAGAAGAGGATCTTGTCCTCCAGTCACATTAAACAATATTGAAGTTCCACAGGCAGATCATATGAAATATCTTGGATTGCACTAAGATAAAAGACTTACTTGGCAAAAACATATCTTCACTAAGAGGAAGCAACTTGGTATCCAAACACGAAAACTTTACTGGCTCATTGGGCGAAAGTCGCAACTATCTCTTGAGAACAAAATACTTTTGTACAAGGCAATACTGAAGCCCGTCTGGACGTATGGGATCCAATTATGGGGCACCGCATCTCACTCAAACATAGAAATCATACAAAGATTTCAAAATAAAGCACTGCGTATGATAACTACCGCTCCGTGGTTTGTACCTAACGAACTGTTACACCGTGACCTACGAATACCCACAGTGAAGCAGGAAATCGTACGCCATATTAAATCCTAAAAAGAACGCATCGAACAACACCCTAATGCTCTCGCTCGGCCATTAATGGAAAACCACAACAAAGCGCGACGATTAAAGCGTAAAATACCTCAAGACTTAATCCGATTACAGTAAACATAACTACTGTCTAAACAAGCAGGATGTGACACAGGTCACATGCTGAGCGCGCCACAGTTAGCACCAACCCACCTACTGCTGAATGTCCCATGAAGGAGACAGATTGTAGTAAACAAAGACACAAAAAAAAATTACCATACGAGAAGAAGAAGCCTTACATGCCTTCTCTGCATGAGAAGAAGTCAAACAAGGTAAGAATAATGAAGGTTCGCGATTCCTGACTATTAAGTCCAGGTTTGATCACGACGTTTTCCTTCACCGTGTGTCAGTATTATCTTAGATTGACTAAGAGAGTACATATGACATTCAAAAAATCACATTGGTACATGCTGTACTGTAGTAAGCTTTATTTACACTGTCTTTTTCTCATCTACCTACTTAAATATTCTTTTTCAGTTAGACTAACCATAAAACAATCTAGCAAAGTCTTTAGTCGATACTAACAGCTTTACTGAACTGTTGTAGGTAATTGGAAAACTCCACAGTATCCCGGAAAATACTAGCGGTGACTGGTTTTAATATGAACGAAAGTAAATAATGTTAAATCAAATACCTGGGCCGTCCATTATTAAATTGTTAGTTTATTTCGTGAGTTTGTTGGTTTCCCATTTAAGTTTATCCAGATAACCAAAAAAAGATTAAGACATCACATAAATATAATAACTTATAATTTTAAATTGAAAAAGAATACGGTTGTGAGCAGGATTCGAACCTGCACCTCTCGGATGAATATTCCATAAACTTCTTATCTTTTCGATTTTATTTGTATAAATATAATATTTAAATATATTATATTTATATAACTATCAGCAAGTAACTGTTTCACTGTACGGCACGGGCCTCTTATCATACAGAGAAGGTAAGACCACTAGCTCACTGCGGGTAGACAAGAGACTATTTAATCCCAGTTTCCTTTTGATGTAATGCAACATAAAAAATACACACTGGTTAAAAAAGTTTTTAAATCACAGCTCACGTTTAATTAAATATAAAATATAATTCGTTTTAAAACATACTATGAAAATCAACTACTATAAAATAAGCCCAAAATGATCTAATAAACTGTCGAAAAGTACACACACACACACAAACACAATAAAACCTGAACTTAGGCCGGGTTTAACACACAAAGCGTTATCCGTATATATATTCAGACAAAATATCATTTTGAAGGCATAAAGGATTTTCTGGTTACGTATTCTGCGAGAGGCTTTCGTGCGTCGCCAGTCACCGCCCTTTGTCCTGCATTGGCGTACCGTTTTTATTATGAAAATCACGGCACTTGCTTACGCCGCGGTAAATACGGGCTTGTGTCATGCGTAATGTCACCTGCTTAGCAACTGTATTGTTTTTCTGATGAGAGTTGAAAGCTTTTTGTTTGTGGTCTAATAACTCAGTGATTTTATTCGTAACTGGTATAAATGTATTTTTATAGTAGAAGAGTATGAGTATTTTAATGTAACATAGAGATTTGTTTGTTTCAGTTACGTGGTTTCTCAAAATTTTGATAGGTGAATAATAATATTGTGCAAGAGGACTACGCCATTGCTACGACGTAGGCTCATTGCTACGTTTACTACGTCGTAGTATGTTGGCAGTAGACTATCTCCGTGAGTTATAAAATTGCCACCGTCCTTAGTGCATTTGACGTACTGTTATTATAATAATAAAAAATCACGGCTTAAGCGTGTGTCATTCGTAATATCACCCACTTAGCAGCTCCACTGTTTTTCTGACCAGTGTTTACTGCTTTTTGTGTCGTTATTCTTTTTTTTCTCCCACACCTCTCATATGTCCAAACCTACGACTACTACTGCTACGACCTCAGTCTACGACGTAATGTGAAACTATTCAAATTTAACTATGACTAGGTGATGTAGCTACGGCTACTACGCGTTAACAACTGGCGGCATAATTAGCCTCCAATAAACTGCAATAAAGTATCATGTTGATATTTTATGTCAATTTGTAATCACAAGTTGTTTTGGCATTATCCAAGTATCAAGATTGTATGACTCGGTATTGCGTGTTGTATGAATTTTATTATTCAACATTACCTACCTAAGAGTATATCGTTAAATCTAAAGAATTAAAAAATTACCTTAATTTACAGATAAATCTTTGAAAAGCATTAACGCATGCTTAGCGAAACTTAAAGTTATAAATTTTGTGGAAAAAGAATACGGTTGCCAGCAGGACTCGAATCTGTGCCTCCCGGATAAATACTCCAGGCGCTCTGACCACTATGCCATCTCGACGAGGGATCTAGAGATTTTTTTCCACAAAAATTTATTACTTTACCATAATATTTTTACAGTATAGGCAATCAAGATGTATCGCAATATGTAAAGTGATGGCAAATCTTTCACTTATAAAAAGGCTAATCTGAATAAAGGTCACAATTTCAATTTGTTTCTTATCATTCAGATTTTCCTCTTGCGACATCTTCCGGATGAACTTTTAAAATACAAGCTCATTTGTGTGACTACATTCAAATGGAAAGCAATGGCAAGTTCATGGTAAAGTAGGTATTTTTATTCAAAAACTTCCCTTTCAACTTTACTGAGGGGAAAAAATGGTTCGTTGATTTTGTTTTCCAATGATCTCGCAGTGGGTACTTTTTGTTGGACCAAAGTTTTTTTGAATGTTTTATAATTGTGAAGAGGAGTGCGATGAAGTTTGATCTAAAAAGATTGTTTGAAAAATGAACTTCGTGGTATGACTTATTTTATGTGGAGAATTTTTTAAGCACTGAACTACATAGAATGGTATATAATTATATTTTTTAATACATGTTGAGGCCATGTAATGCCTATATTAATTACTATTTTTCAAAGAAACATTGAAAAAATAATGGACAAGAACGGGGTTTGAACCCGCGACCTTTGACGTTCCGGGTCATCACTTTTTTTTCAATGTTTCAAACCCCGTTCTTGTCCATTATTTTTTCAATGTTTCTTTGAAAAACAGTAATTTACATAGAATGGCATGAAATACTTTGTATTTTAAACATAGACTTTAAATGTTTAAAAGGTCTATAGTAAATTATTCCTGATCTGTGGCTTCGCGTCATTTATAGAAATATATCGTAAGAATTTATATATCGCTCGGAACAATTATCTGTAGGCCATACAAATATTTATTTATGCAATGCCGATTTTTTACCCACTATGCTAGTCGTACTATTTATACACAATAAATTAAGAAACCTTTTAAACATAGATCTAGATTTAAATAATTATTTGTTTATATAAAGCAAAAGAAAATATTTAATTGATGTAACTATATTTCCTCGGATTGTTTGACGCAAACAAGGGGAGAGCGAGAATTCTCTTAGCTTCATAAAATAAGCTCGGAAACAGTTATGAAATTAGCTTTCTTTTGCAAACATTTGCTTCATTTTTAATTGTATTATTTCTTCTTGGATGAAAAAGGGTTCATAATACTTATTTAGTTGTTAAAGAAAATATTTAGATATTTACACTTATTACTCAATCGCTCCTGACTGGTTCAGAATTAGATAAATACTAGTAAATAATATGAGTTGTTAGTTCATGTCCTAAGGCTACTTTATAAATTCCCAATTATTTGAAATTGTACGTTAATTGTGAAAATCAGCTACTTTGAATATAAAAGAAAATATATTAAGACATTTTTCAATGTTCATACTTTTGGTAATGGAAGTTTTTCAAAAGTATTATAATAATTTACCTATACACGAAGACACGTAGAGATTAAACAGTAGATTTCAATGTGTTTAATATGCCTGCTTTAGACATTCTAGTTTAAGCCCATTGTGTTACAATAGTTAGGAAATTCTCAGTAGCAGCCCGGAGTTTGGAATTGTGCCCGGTAGATGGCAGTAGGCTCACCACCTATTACATGGGACTTAATAACAGCATTGGTGGAATGTGGGTATACAATTGTGTACACCTCTGCCTACCCTTTCGAGGAATACAGACGTGATGCTATATTAAATTTTAAAGAGAGTCATTCTCTCTGGTTATTAAATCTTAAAACGAAAATTTCACTAACAAAATTACTCTGCGTTGAGTAAATTTCTACAACATATTTAATATGTAGTCCTGCTAGCATAGTGGACGACAAGTGTCCTGCTTAAATGCGCCACCGACCGTGGCCGGCGTGATTTCTTCAGTAAACTACTCACGTAAAACTCTGCCCAACACCTGCACACAAATGCTTTGGTGCAAAGCATGAGCGGAGGCTGGTAGAGTTAAATTTTAATTAATTGTTTCTTTTTTATATCAGATTATGTTAATGATCCATTTTATTAAGTTGAGTTTGTAATCCTATCCTGGTTCAATTTTCAAGATTTTGGACCCCTGCCCTTTAATATACCGTCTTATTGTAGACGGTATTTATTATAAAAGTATATAATTCCTTGGTAATTATCACATTTTAGAAAAAAAACCTTTAACACTTTAAGACGATATGGTTTCCGGTACCGAGATTAACGTATTGTCTGCGTCCTGTTTAGCCACTGATTTTATGTTTTGCTGTTAAATATACAAAGTTAAGCAATCACCAAAGATTCAGAATTAATTTGGCCACAAAAAAATAAATTGCGTAAACATAAAAATCAAATTCTCGTAACTTACACCAATCAGTATTGTAGTACCTGTGTTACATTTTATGTTTACGATTGTGTCCGGGCGCGGCCGTCCAAAGATGCATAGTTATGTTCTACTATCTGAACGCTCCAAGGAAAATCCTGAAAGTTTCGCTGCAAAATACCTTTTTTATTTCAGAACTAAATGTATATACTTCCGGAGTTGTAGGAAAAATTTCTGATACATCGAAATTCGTTGCGGCTTGGTTCATATTGGCGTGCAAATGGTTTTTGGAGGTTTTTCGTAGAATATTTCTATGTCAGCATAGCCCCTGGTGGGTCGCTTGTAAAAAAGGTTTTCAAAACAGAATATACTATACGAGACTACTTTCAGTGAGTTTTGTATATAGGGACAGATAAAAAATTTGTCAATGATATGGATATTAAAAAAAAGTGTGTTAAAGAAGAAGAAGTCGTTTGCCCTACAGAAGATATATATAATGTTATTGTTGCTACTTTATATTATATTTCCACAAGCGGTGATAGTTTATCAATATGTAAATAATCGTTGAACTGGCAATTCAAGGGTAGGGTCGAACCCAAGACACGCATCACTGACTTTTTGTAATCATGTGTGTATTATAAATCACCTTTCACTTGCTTAAACCGGTACAGAAAAGCACTGGTTTATAAGGAAACCAGCACTCCTGACAGGTGTTCCCAATGGCGTGTGAGAGATGAGATGTTAAATACCTATGGTTGGTTTGAACTCTGACACTGGGTTGTTTATCAATCATACGATAAAAAATAAAACCGTATAATTACAAACAGATATTAGACAATAAATTGACCACCCCACTGAAACGGTATCTCATTCTGACATACAATATCTCCCGACACAAATAGGTGCCATAACTCGTAGTTTCACTAATTAATTCACATATCTTTCGGCTGGTTCACACCACTGCCACAATTAACACCACATAGTGACAGCGCCATGACAGTAATTTATCTCTCGCGTCTATTAATTAATTATCAACGTAGGAACGTAAGAGAAACTATTTTCATATTGTACCCTAAATAAATATTCTGGGGAAATCTAATTTGTTAAGTTTTGTAAGTATTAAATTGTTTATGTTCGTGTATAGTGATTTAGCACTTAGGGATGAGAGGCTTGTTTATTTATATATTAAAATGGTAAGAACTTGAACATTCAGGCCCTTAAAAGATTCGAAAATAATTAAGGTGAAAGTCTTAGATTAGCTATGGGATGAAACAATCAATATTAAAAATAAAATATAGGTATCGATATTAAATGACTTAGCAAAGCTACAAAAAGAAGTCGCCCACTAATTAAAATAACATAAACTGCCCATTACTGTCCCACTGCAAAGGGCGCGGGGTTCTTCTCATACAGAGAATGCACGAGTATCGATCATCACGCTAGCTTACTGCGGGTTGGCAATTTAAGAAATTTATTATAATTATATAAAAACGAGTGTATACATATTTAACCGTTCGGCTCAGGAACGTACAGAATTATACGTTGTAACAATAAAATATTGTGTCTGCTAATGAGCGAGGCAACAGCTTAAATATATTGCGGAACAAGATTAAGGCGGAATAAGGTAATATGTCGTAAAAAACTTCTCGTCTCTCAGTGGGCTGCTAAACACTGTTAACATTTAATTTGTTATTACAAATGTCGACAAAATAAATTGAATAAACATAAAATAAAAATTACCTTACAGATACAATTGCATAATCTAAACAAAACAAACATGTATTACATGAGACTGGAGGCACTTTTTAATAAAACAGAAAAAGCTAGGCAATCGATTTTTTTAGTTTAATTTACGCATGAATTATCTGGAACAGAAATACTCATTGTGAAGTGCACACAAATATCCAATAATTTGTTGGTACCTACGGAGTTTGCAACAAATTGGAGAGTACTCAGTATGTGTCAAGTAGCGAAGCCGCTGTTCACAGTCATTCGAGATTTTTCCGCTCAACATTATCTTAATGATGTCCTTTAATTTTCCGCCCTACTTATTTTTATTTAGTCCGTGACAAATGTTTTTTTGTTTCCAGTTCTCCTGATTTTTACATTAATTGGGTAATTTTCGGGAAAAAAGGAAATGTTTGTATATATAGTGATTATTGAAAATAATTGGTTTTTATTTTCCAAACTAAAAGACAACATTTAGGCGCTCCAATTTGATTATTGAATAGAAGCGTTAAAGACGTAATAACGGATTTCCAGGAAAACTCGTAAAAATTAGAAATCTTTGTTTTGATCTTCGGCAATTGAGACTACCTCTCTATTTATACTCTTGTGATTGAATTTCCAAGAAATAGTAAATTCAGAAACCAAATTTAATATACTGTTATAAAAGTTATATGGGAGAGTTGAGCTGAGGGGGTAGGCAGAGGTTTACACAGTTGTACACTCTCATTTCTCTAATGTTTTTATTGCCCATGTAATAAGTGACAAAGAAGTCTATTGCCATCAACTGGGCACAATTCCAAACACCGGGTTGCTACAGAGAGAAAACACAACTAACATTCCCACCCCACCCGGTAATCGAACCCAAGCCTCACGCTTAGCAGTCACCTTCAAAACCACTAGACCAATGAAGCAGTCATTAAATTTATTAAATACGTATAGAACCATTATTGTATATAGAACTTAAATATTCGTAATAAAAGCGTAAACGGTGTATTCAAATTTGAGAAACTTTTTGTATTTCTGTCTTGATTATATTACATTTTCTTGCCAGTGTATTTGGAGTACTTTCTCTAATACCACAGATTCCTGTGGGGAGGCAAGCCCTAAGCTCCTTTGATTACGCTCATACATATTAGGACATTCGCAGTGATTGCCGACTCTTCGAGCGAAATTGAGCCGTATGAATAAATTTTTATGTGAGGACGTAAAAATTCGTTTTAATAATGTCGTATTTTTGCTTGAATGTACCAACTTTGCGATGGTATTGAGATATATAATGGTTTATTTCTTGATAACGGCTAAATTGAAAATGTATGGAGAATCTATATCTGCTCAACCTTTCCCAACTACGTCGGCTCACAGTCTAAACAAATGCAGTTTAATAAGAGTATTTTTACATGGAGTGAATGCCTCTGACCGCCATAAATCTTAACTTATTTTTTATGTGTGCAATATCCTAAAATGGACACTGTGCCTCCTGCCGGTCAACATCCACGCGGTCCCTAACTAATACTTGGTAACATGACATCTCATGGTAAGACCGGTGGTTAGATTTTCACGTATTTGTCAATGTATGGAAAATTATTACTTTTTGTTATATGTATAATTCAGTTTGTGTAAAGTCACATTTGTTGACAACAATAATTAAAAATTCCCAAAATAACACATTGAACTATTAATGCCAAATATGTTACTGTATGATTGTGTAAATTAATTTTGATAACATTAATTGAATTACAGCCATAACTAATGGCAGGAAGTGCATACATAAACCCTTATTTGTATTATTGGAGTTGCACAATGGCTTTTGAATAGTGTATTGCACACATTTCATTATTTATTGTTGCATTAGATGCTAATAAAATTACTCAAATGAAAGCTCAATAGAACTTCTGCAAAAGTATTAAAAACTGAACCTAGCAGGTAAAATACACAAATCTGCATACACAACGAATCGAATCACAATACTGGACGCTATAAAAATAATTGTTAGTCACTGGGAGCAGTTATTGTCTATAGGGCGTCCAGTTACTTAATCGTGCGTTCACACACATATTTTGATACTAATTTATATTTAGGCGTGTGATGTCCGAGTATAATCACAAATGTTTGAAATACTTGATGGATAAAAGAAGAATAAAACTCTTAATATTATAAAAGATACTTAAATACAATTTTGGGGTACATACATTGTCATATTATTTAACATGACAAAGAGGTTAAAGAAATCCATCTCATCGCTGTCTTCTGTTAAAGAGCCCAGAAGACTAGTTACATTGGCCTTTTGATCTGAAGGCCAATGTAGTTAAGTCGACCAATCTCCCTTCACTCTAGCGTTCGACCCCAAATGACTCAAACTCGTGGAGGTATATTGTTGTATACATTTTTTTTATTGTGAAAAATCCATCATGGACGCTGTGCCGGACTCCTACCGACTAAAAACCACACGGTCCTGCCTTTACCGAGGTCCCGGGTTCGTTGCAGCAATCACCGTGACCCCGGCAGGTTATGGTCCACTCCGGGATTTGTGCAGGCTGGCCACAGTTAGCCTGCTCGAACACCTTCCTATGCTGCATGTGCGTGGCCGTCTCGGGCTGCACTGCTGATCAGGCGACGAACCACCCATGCCCGCCGCCTTCAGTCCACGGCTCACGGTGGCCGGAGATCGTTGAGCGCCCTCCGGCGCCTGGCTTGCTTTGTGCGGCAGGGGTGAGCGGGGCTTGCCTCTCTCTCCCTTTCCGCCGCCTCCTTCGCGAGCATCACCTCCTTGCAGAAGTCGGCAAAAGCTCCCCATGCGCTCTCACTCCCGACCATGTGTCTAATCACGGACGGAAGCGAGAGATCGCACGCCCTCATTGCCCCGATGAGGTCGTGCCGTGTCCTCAGGGCAGTTACCGCAGTGGTGGCACCTTGCTATCGGCTCCCGACCTATGCGGACACAGATACTTACCGAAGTACCCGTGGTCCGAGATCATCTGCGTCATCCGGAAGCCGAGGGCGCCATGTCGCCTCTCCAGCCACTCTTCCATTACGGGTCTTACCGCCGCTATTGCAGCGTGGCCTATATTGTTGTATACATACATTTCACCGTGCTGTTATTAAATCATATGTATTAAGTGGTGAGCTTATTATTATCTTCCGGACACAATTCCAATATAGCCAAAATTCCAGGGCAAGTAAAGAGTGTGTATGGAAGAAGAATACATGCTGCGCCGACCCCAATTATTTTGGGATAAAGGCAGGGGGATGATGATGCTGATGACACAATTCCAATATCTGGACTGTTATATGTGGGCTTCTTGCACCCGTAATTGATATATTTTAGTTATATACTAGTTTTAGTGCAAAAATTACGTATTCTATTTCTTTTACTAATACTGCGGCGGTACAAAGATTTTGCAAAAGTTTTAATAAAATTTTATTATTATTGTTACTGAGAATTTTCTAACATAAAAATGAAAGATAATGAATTAGGAAATTATATTTAAATCCAAGATAAGTCTTTGAAAAGCATTAACGCACGCTTAGCAAACTCTAAAGTTACAATATTAAATGGAAAAAGAATACGGTCGCGAATAGGATCCGAACCTGCACCTCCCGGATAAATACTCCAGGCGCTGTGACCACTAAGCCATCTCGACCTAAGCTCACCACCGCGAATTCTTCAATCATATTTTTAATACGTCATTTTGGCGTAATATTTCTTAATTAGCCTATTCCCCATATCTAAGTATTGTCAGCATGGCTGGGAACAGCAGATATATAACAGCCACAATTAACAATATTTAGTAATATTTTATTCAAGTTGGCATTTCAACCTGCAGTCTTAAGTTTGATTTAACATAGAAACGATATGAAATTGAGCTCGTTTCGTGAAAATGGCTGAATTTCGTGCAAAGTTAGATCACGTGTGACACGTAATGTAGACGCCACTCTCTACCTAACTCCATCGAGATTGGATTGGTATTGAGTGTCGGTCCTAATAACCTGCGTGCCGCAAAGCAAGTGTGTTTTGTTTTTATACGTCTGGTCTCTCGCTTTGGCAATTTTAAGCTTCGGCGGTTGTGTAATTATTGGACGATAATTTTAAGTCTGCTGTTGTGTTTATGCTCTGTTCTATTATGAATGACGCTTATTTATTTTTTAATTTAGGAGTTAATTCATTATGTCAATGAAGCTGTGTATGATTTTTTAAATATCATTGTATAAACCTGAGTTTAGTTGTATAAAACATAATGTGGAAAAATATTCTAAGCTAAAAATGTTCAATTTTATGACAAAATTTTATTTTTAACTCTTTATCTGTCCAGTAACCTTAGTATAATGGATGCAATTGTTCAACTATTGTGTTATTGTGTCTGCTTAGTGTTAAAATATAATGTAGAGTTTCGTGTAGACACTGTTTTATAGTGTAACCTGTCCTTTATATCCGAAGGAATTCGATGAAGAATGATGCCACTAGTTCGTAAAAAAGACATTATGTTGAAATAATGCATCGGTCCTATGGAAATCTGCAAAAGTAATACCTAACGTATATCACGAAAAACAGAATAACATGATGTGATAACAATGTCTGTGTTAAATATTCCTCGAAATGAAGTAATGGAAAATTATTAATAACGGTCCCTTTTCTTTATATCCCCAAATAAATATTATTGTATGTAACGAGAAAATATACATTTTCCTCTGAAGGAAAATTAATTTTATTTAACATATTTCCAGGAAATGTTAATTCTTGTTTACTCGTGGATTGAACAGTAAATGGATTTTTTTTATTTGAAAATCTTTGTTTTTTAAGCCGTTTTCCCACAATTTTGTACATATATGGAAAAACATTTTGTAAATATACAAACTAGCTAACTAAGGTATATTATGATCAAGTATGGGATATGAACAGAATGAGATATTTATCAAATTAACTATTACTAGCTACTACTAGGACTAGCTGTGCCCCGCAGTTTCACCCGCATATAATTATATTATAATTAGCCTATGTTACTCCTTATATAGTCAGCTATCTGCCAGTAAAATCTTATCAGAATCAGTACAGCCGTTTCGAAGATTAGCCAGAACAAACAGACAGACAGATAAAAGTTAAAAACTGATTTTCAGGCATATGTATTGTGCAAATAATGATATAATAATATAACATAGCTTAGAAAAAACTATTATTATGGCATTAGAAACAGACACTTCAATTTTACTTATTTGTATTGATTATTTGCAGGCACTGGTGATTTATTCTGATTGGAATATTTTAATTTTTTCCACGTTGTTTTTGTGTTCATAAGCGCGGCTGCTGAATGTTAGACTGCACGTGCATAGACTTATTGAATTATACTGCTAGGAAAACTTTAGTAGAAGCCCTGTATTTAGAATATTGTGCCCGGTAGATGGCTATAGGCTCACCACCTTTAACGCGGATGTGAATAACTGCAACTGCTTAAACCACTCGTGGGTCTTTGTCATGGCTTTACACTTTTTCGTCACGATGCTTTCCTTCACCGTTTTAAGCAAGTGTTATTTATAATACGCATATGACTTCGAAAAGTCAGTGGTGCGTACCTTGAAATTCCGACATTTAACTTGCTAATCTAACATTCATATCATTAGGCTGACACTGTACTAGGCTATCACTGCTACTGCATTGGTGAAATGTACAATAACTGTCAAACCCTTCGGGGTTACAGGCGTGATGATATATTAGATCTCTGTAGGCTCACTAATTACCAGACACAAAAGATTTTTATTGTTATGAAGTGCAATTTTATACTTCAACAAAGTTTTTTTAAACAAATTTCTGAAAAATTTATGCAATGTATAACAACAAGATTCATAACCCTATAACGCGATATAGCTAGGACACGTCTCAACAAGTCAGCACCGGTCGACATGTCGCCGTCGTCCCGCCCTGGTACGTCCCCCAGAAATTGAGTTAGCACTGTCAATTTAAATGCTATACCTAATTCCGCACCCCTCCGATAGATGCGTGCATCGGGTGTGGAGGTTTGGTAACGTTATAGATAGGTAAGTCTGGCAAGGTATATATAAGTCTGGTAGATCTGGCAAGTTCGTTAGTTTGTTTTGACTGGATTGAATTCAAAATGTGTGTAATATTAAATAGTGACAGCGCGGTTGGCGCAGTGGTCGGGGAAACCGTCGCAGCGTCGTCTATTGTGGGTTTGATACCCGCACAGAATATGTGTTTGTAAGATCTAGAGATAAATGTTAGGATGTGGAATGTGTGTGTTTAAGAGATTTGTGTCTGTCAACGTACCCGAGATACAGCACAAATTCCTAATGACAGGAAACAAAAAAAAATCGTGGTAAGAGAAATACGATCGTAAGCAGGATTCGAACCTGTGCCTCTCGACAAGTCAACCTCTGCTTACTACTCCTTAGTATTCTTCCACAAAAATGTACAAATGTTGCTATACATACGTTAATGCGTCTCAAAATATGATGTACACACATACAATTCATAATATTATCCTATCTACATATGTTATACATAACCCTCATCTTTCGTAAAGTCCCTCCAATTTAAACTGATAGTTTTGAACTGCACCAATTTAAATTGGAGGGCTCAGACAATTTGATTTCCAGCCCAAAGCGTCTCCGGCCCCTCCGCCATTTGTCGGCGGTATTTATTTAAATGGACGCTAATAAAATGTATTTCATTGCGTTTGTATTACTGAGTCGACCTTTTGTACCTTTAGTGATGTTAGTAATAGATGTACAATTGAATAGAGGACGTTTTAAATAATGTTACTTTTTGATTATTATTAATGTTATATTATATATATATTAAAGAGTATTTCACTACAAAACATCTGTTGTTGCAAAAAGTTTCTGTGGTCTAGGGAATCTTTGTAACAGCTAATATATAAGTTTTTATTTCCTACATTTTAATTTTAGAACTGGGTTTTCAGCTAAATCATTAGTTTTGAGGTATACTGACTGTCTTAAGGAGTCGCATAATATTTGTAATTGGTATTTGTGTTTGGTTCATGTTAGTTTCTGTTAGAAGAAATTAATGGGAGGCAAAATTAACTGTAAGAAAACTGATTAATGGGTTAAGCTCGCCTTTGTACATCCTTTTCCATTTTCGTAATTTGCATTGTGTATAGGGTGAACAATAAGAAAAAAAACAAACGACAGTGTACAATCTGACATTTATTCCGTTTTAGAAACAAAAACATATGTGTAGGTATATTGGCAAAATTCCAGTGTGTATACAATATTTATACCATCTCGACCATTGACGAAACCCTATGATTTATCAAAGCAAATTGTATAAAAACCAGTTCGTTTGATCTATACGTTGTTTATAAATCAAAGGAGGAAACGTTGCGTATTTTCATGTCGCCGTCGCACCCCTGAACGGGTCGCCGGCGTAAAATATGATCGGTTAAATCTGACAGAAGGAATATATACGATTTCTCCGGACGAACAATAAAACAAAATATTTCTATTCATAGCCCATTTCTGGGAACTTCTATCTTATATTATCTAAAGAGCTTTCTGTAATACACTACTGAAGGATGTGTTTACTCAAAGTAGATACACATTATGAGATTTGAGACGGATTTTACTTTTGTGGACTTTCAATTTTGTATTCAAAAACTCTTCTTAATATTGTGTCTTAGAATATTTAGGCTTAAAAATGTGCTATTTATACGTTCAGTAAATATCTATGAGACAAGGTGCTTTGTGTTGAATCTTGAGGTTAACGCCAGAAATGATATATATACTTTTATATATTATCATAAAAAGCTAAAAGGCACCAGACACATCACCCTCCACTGATGATCTATGTCAGAAATGCACTGTTATGAAATATGCATACAGGGTTGGTTAAAAGGAAATTTAATGATTCTAACACTATTGTATTATTCCAGTAACCTGGTAAAAAAATGTATCTAATTAATATTTATTTTGTAAATGTTCCAATACATTTTACACATAAATATTTCTTTTCAGAACTCTTAAGTTATAATGTCGATCCTGCGCCTCCCGTTTATATACTCCAAGCGCTTTGAATACCAAGCCATCTCGGCTTCTGCTCACTACTCCGAGAAGTTATTGGTGACGTCGTCACTATCTATTCAGTCCCTATACAAGTGATTAAACCGACACGACTAACTTTGCAGTTAATACAATGTCGTACAGATGCGATTATTTATTTGTATTTGTTATGGAGTTTAGCGATGCAGCTGAATTCGCCACGTTTGTAAAAATTTTAGGCTAGTTGCGCTTGTTATTAACTCTAAAATCGTAGATACACAAGTTTCTATCTTACTAAATCATCAATGAATCACTTATATTCAAGAAATATCAGCGAATGTTGTATAAAAAGCATCTCAGATCTAGGTTAAAAATCAATCATCAACAGTAACATATACATGACGATGAAAGTAACTTATTTTCAAAATGAAAGATCAAGTGAGCGTATGATTATCTATTTCATATGGCGTGGGAGATGAAAAAAATTGTTCAATATCTACCTAAACTATCGAAACGCCAATGATGGATTCCGATAAATAAATAAACCAACGTGATTGGCATAAGCTACTTTCGAATGGTTTGTGCTATTGCTTAGGGTGCTGTAGAATATTCAAGCAGCAACAATTTACTAAACATTCCATTTGAAATAGTATCCACAGCTAAAACTGTGACTAATGCTTTTACTAAACGTGACGTAGTTTAAGGTCTCGTTTATTTGCGAAGCATTAATCAAGTTAAAATTATTTATGAATCTTTAATATCAAAGCATTATTTTTTTCATATAAAAGTGTATAGCTGTGGCCTTCGCTACGCAAGCGATAATGCATTTGAAAGATTTATCACCTTCTTTAATATCAAACGGGTAATTGATAATAAAAAAATGCGCGTGGACAAAGAATCATTCTTTAACATTCTTAGAATATCTTAAAAAGTAATAAATATTACTATTGCATTGCGTTTGATCGGTAAAACATGGAAATCTGACAACCTATTTGGATTTACGAAAAAGTTGCTTCTATGGCCAATGGTGTAGCCAAAGTTACACAATTGCACATAAAAGCCATAAACATAACGATTATATGTAATACAAAAAACAAAACTTCAACTAAAATTCTCAAACACGTCCACTCCTTTAACCATGTTAATCAGATTTCAGATAATAAATTTACAGTATTCAGTGCACAAAACCAGACAGTGTTTGCCAAGACAACGCTGGCAAAGGAAGCCAAGAGCTTCGCCACACATAGCGACAAACCTCCAATTAAAAGTACGTCACGTTCCAATGCCGGTGGAGTTGCCAAGTGCACCAGGATTTGTTCCCAAAGGCTTATTGTGAAATGTTATGACGGAAAACTTGGGAATTGGTAGGTAATTGTTTTATGAAGCCGGTGTCAAGAAATACAGGGATTAAGTTAGGTGTTTTTTTATAAAATACAGATTCTTATGAAATACAGAAGTTAGGAAGTAGGGAATTTTAATCAGTATACCGGATAAGTCGCAAATAACGGTCTCAACTTAGGCAGGCTTCAATGAGTGCCAAAACTCATTTAAAGTATTTTTAAAACGCATACAAAATGCACACAAAAGAATAAAAACGGGCATAGAAAAATACGAATGCGGGGTTTGAATCCTTGGAGTACCGACTCTCGGAGTGTCGGAAGACAGTGCAGTTTAACTCGAGACATCGCTGCAGGCTCAGCTAAGGACTAAGGGCTCCGTTCGAGTTCGAAACTAGTCGGGCAATCCCGAAGAATGCAAGTGAGTAGTATAACAGTTGAACAATAATGAATATGAACGTGTCTTACAAAAGTAATTACACAAAAATTGTGTCGGAAGACTTTTTGAATCCCTCAAAGTATTTGCATCATTGTCATATCAACTAAAGATGAGAACGTTTTAAACCTATAAAGTCACCATACAGACATACAGGAACAGGAGTGGAGAGGGAGACAGACAGTAGAGCTACTGCGTTTTTCTGAGCACGGAAGAGGAGTTCACGATCTACAGGAAGAAAATTCTCTTTCTTCCTTCGTGTGCTTAGACAAGAACGTAGTGATATAGAGAGTTATATAATTTTAACTATCATTTATAGACCACAGCTTGCAACGAGGCCATGAACGGGAAGGAACAAGGATGGCAAGTTCCAAAATATTCAAAAGGTTAGTTATAAAAATTGTATTCATATTATTAATTGATTGTCATGAGATATTTAGGATAGTCAAGTCAAATCATTTATTTCAATTAGACCCTTTACAGGCACTTTTGAATTGTCAGAAGCTAGTTGCCACGTTCCAAAGTGTAGATTCCTATGGAGAAGAACGGGCAAGAAACTCCATGGTTAATCTTTTTATAAAATAGGTTTTTGCAATAGCAGGTATTGGTTACACTGATTCTGTTGCAAAAAAAGAATTTAAATATGTGAGAACAATGTAAGATGATACTAAAAGAGTTTAGTTTAACAATTCAAATTTCCTGTCATGACAGTTAAGAGATGACCAGCCCCAACGGCGCCCGTTCACGAATATGACGCATGCGTCAGCATCACCCAACTCAACCGATATAACCGACGATAATTTTTCTTATACAAATAATATAGCATCACGCCTGTACTCCCCGAGCGGGAAGGCAGAGGTGTACACAGTTGCACACCCACATTGTTATTACGTCTTATGTGGTGAGAATCAACCGGGCAGAATTCCAAGCTTTGGGCTGCTACTGAGAATAAAAAAAAGGAAACAGGTAACATTTTGCTTGACCCGGGAATTGTATCCAAGAATAAGACCAATGAGGGAGTTAGTCCTAAAGAAAGTCTAATAAAATTAAAAAACTTTGATAAAACTACAAACAAAACAAGTGACCTATCAGAATTAATACTAGATGGACGCTTTTAAAATGCTAATAGAGTTTAAACAATGCATTTTGCCTCGGTAATGGCGGAAACGGGATGCGAATGAATAAAAAAGTTCTTTGTATTGATTTCTTAAGCGCACAAGAGAATTTGTCGTAAGTACTTCGTGAAATAGGTCACTACAGTTTCTCTTTGACAAAATAGTGGAGTTTGTGAAGAATGGGTTTTAAATTGGCGTATTGTCTTAGTGGTTACAGGTGCGGCTACTGACCGTGGGAACCTGGGGTCGATTACCAAATCGGGCTGATTATAAGTAGCAGCGCGCGTTGGAACTGTGCCTCAAACTTCTACGTACTGTGTATCAAAATAACATCAAAATCAAATGTAATTTTTTCAAATTAATTAGGCTAAGTTTTTAATCCTTTTTGAACGTGAAAAATATTTGAAGAAGAAGAAGACTGCTTCATACTGCTTAGCTGGGAAGAAGGAGATGGTAATAGGCTACCTATTGTGAGTAAGTCCGATTTATTTTTGCTTTCTAAGAGGTGACAGGCACAAATTACTAAAGCCGATGCGGCTCCCTATATTTTTACGTGCATGTCTAGTCAGATAGTTTTGGTATATGATCTACAGATATTTGTTCTGGGTCTGGGTGTGTGTGTATATATTATATGATATGTGTTTGCAAAATCATCCATGATGACCGGAGAAATTCTTAAAGCAAAATTTATAAAAATGTTAGTACCTTTCTATTGTCCCTCAACAAGGTCTTACTTCACTCAATAAGAAAAGATCATTGAAGGCTTACTTACTTAGGGATAGGGTTCACTCACACTATAGAAGTTTGAAACGAAAAACAACTGTTTAATTCTAAAACGAATAATTATATAAACAGATGTGTATGTCTTAAACGTCTGTTATTTATATGTTGGTGAATTTGGGCTTTTGTGTTCGGTCACCTTTATAGGGACTGAATAGATACGTGCAATGACGTCACCAAAAGACGTGTTAAAATGTGGAAGAAAAATTCACGGTAGTGAGCAGAGGTCGAGATGGCTTAGTGGTCAGAGCGCCTGGAGTATTTATCCGGGAGGCGCAGGTTCAAATCCTGCTCGCGACCGTGTTCTTTTTCCATTTAAAATTGTAACTTTTGTGTTACTATTTAGTTTGGGTTTCCTATGTTTTTCCCGTCCGTAACTCAGTGGTTTTAAGTAGGGATCTGTTTCTCAAAGCGACTATTGAAGTTCAAAGGCAGTGTTTGATTCAGTCAGACGTACATAATTTGAATTTTGTGAACCCAAACGTGAATTTTACTTAATTAAGGTCTAGAATAAATGAATAAAATATAAATAAAGCACCAAATACACGCACAACAATACTTATTTTGCTAATAAAATACTCGCTTTTTTCTCTTTTTTAATTTAAATACAGACAGATGGGTGTTGTTTTTTCGTAACAAAATTAGATTATCTAAACTGAAAAAGACGCTCTCGAGATAAAATAAGAAAATCTTTAGAACTTTAACAGAAGTAGGTTCTAGAGTCTGCTATTCTATACCGGTTGTTGAAGAATAAAAGGTTGTTGGAACAGATAAAGTAACCACTGAAACCAATATCGAGTTCACTTTTTCCGTAATCGGGGTTCAGTAGTCGCGAGTGAATGTCACCGGAAAAAGAATAAGAGGAGTATGGTTTTAAATATTCATAGTTTGTAATGATATATAGCTTTATTGTCACTATAAATATTCCCTTAATTGTCAACACATTTTTAAGGAGCGTCCGTTCATCCATTTCCCAACTTAACATGCCCTTTTGACAGTGTGAACAATTCATAATTTATATTATTTATTGTTTATCGGTTATTAGTTATTGCTCATGAGCATTCTTCTCTATTTGAATCGCGACATTGGCGCGGGCTCAGCTCATGAATAAGGGCTCCGCTCGAGTTCGAAACTAGTCGGAAAAATGCGCGTGAGTAATAACCGTTTAACAATAATTAGTATGAATGTATCTTACGAAAGTTATTATACAAAAATTCACAATTTAAGCTGAACCTTAACCAATGAAGCCCTGAGTAACCGATGAAATTCATGTTAAGACTTAAAACATACTTGAAATTTGGGTAAGTCTGAACTTCCAAAGATAAGGGTAAATTATTCAGTATATATCTGCCTAACCTTTTCCCAATTACACTGGGGTCGGCTTCCAGTCAAACCGGATGCAGCTTAATACCAGTATTTTATATGGAGCGACTGCCTATCTGACCTCCATAACCCATTTATTAGGTGACACGATATCTCGTGGTATGACTGGTTTTCAGACTTTCAGACCTCCGACTACGCGTAACGGCTGTCATTGATCTTAATTTAACTACCGGGACCGACGGCTTAACGTGCTCTCCGAGGCACGGAGGGGTTTCGGTATGAAATGGTGGTCACCCATCCACAGACCGACTGCGGCAAGCACAGCTTAACCTCGTTCGATCGATCTATGCGGCTGTTATTTAGCCACGAGCCCCTCTTAGGGGTAAATTACTCAGTATATGTATAATATTTCACCGTGGTTGGTGGAGTAGCACGGAGACCGGCTGCTGGGCCACGTGACGTGGTTTTGATTCCTGCACAGAGTAAATATTTTTTATGTTATAAAGATGAATATATGTAAGTATAAGTGTGAATATAAGTGAAGCAAAGGAGGTGTCTAAGTATCAGTAGCAGATGGAAATCGACAATCTCTGCCTACCCCAATGAGAAACAGGTGTGGTTATATGTATGTACAAGGTGATTGGTTGAAATACAAATTTCAGTGCTAAACTCAAATTTGTACAGTGTATTCGTATGTGCAGTAAACACGCCATACTAACTTATGATTGGTTTCGTCTATCAATGTTACATTTTGTATTAGCTATGTTTCGAATAATATATATCCCGATTTCTGTACAATATGGCTTAATTGTGTAAAATTAATTATGTTGGTTTTTATTCTTTGCTTTAGTTAGGATTCCGACATCATTTTAATGATTCATTAACATGATATCTTTGTGTAAACTGATATTATTTTAGATCAATTCCGATCAAAAAAGGTCATCCCTTTGAATTAAGAACGTCACCGTCATTTTTGAACACGCTTTTTCTTTGTTAATACTAAAATGCGTGATTTTACCTTTAAATAAATTACATTGAAAATTCTATTTTAACTGATACGAAAACCTTATATTTTATCCTCTTGTTTTTAAAAATAAGTACTTTACCGAAAAAAAATTGGTGCTCATTTGTTTTTCGTATTTAAAGAGTATTTACCTCCACAATTTTAAAATGTTATGTAACGCGGCCATAACAGAAACAAAATGGTAGTAGTAACGGGTGCGCCAAATTGAATTCAGCGTCATTTTTTACCACCACTGCACAGAACAGCGTGCTAATGTGTTGTAGGTGGACGACAAATAACAAATGCGGAGCGACGTGAATCAATGTGACGTGATTCATGCATCACGTCGGTATAGTCTTAAAGCAGAGAGTGGAGAATATTGTAAACTTTTATTTTTGAATTGGCTAAATTATGTCGGTACAGAAAGGCTGAGATAACAATATTTATTACGACGTTAGTTTTATTGTTTCACACTGTCTCTTTTTCGAATAACTTTATTCTAAAAATTTATAGTATTAAATCTTCGTTGGAGACTTCAGATTATGAGGTAATCATTTAGCGTATTCTTTTATCGTAAAATGAAGTCTGGACTTTAAAAGAGACAACAACCTCTGAGTTTGTTTCGGCATTTTTACTCAGAGCTAGTCGGATAGGAAATGCCGATGCCATCTAGCTTAACAAAAAAGATGACTTATAAAGGTGTCTATAACAGATGTATTTACAGAAATAAATATAATTTATCATTTATCATTGTCATTGCATATAACAGCTTGCTAACATGTTGTAGGTGGACGACAAATAATAAATGCGGAGCGACGTGAATCTATGCGACGTGATTCATGCATACGTATACACTTATGGCAGGGGAAGTCAAAGTCAAAGTCAAAGCATTTATTTCAATTAGACCGTTTACAGGCACTTTTTAATTGTCAAAAAAATAAACTAGTTACCACGTTCCAAAGTGTAGATTCCTGTGGAGAAGAACGGGCAAGAAACTCCACGGTTACTCTTTTTCATCAAACAATTACAATATTTTGGTTACATTGTATTTATAATATAGAAATCATATGTGAGAACAATGTAATATGAAGTCTATAGAGTCTAGTTACAATTCAAAACTTTGCCATGACAGTTTAGAGATGACCAGCCCCAACCAACGGCGCCCGTTCACGAACATGACGCCAGCGTCAGCATCACTAAACTCGACCATATGGGAGAAAATATTACGGTAGTACGTAAAGTAAGGTCATATTTTTAAATTGCCTTGTTTATGTCGAAGCTGAGACTGAGATGGTATAAATAAGTATTATAAGCTAATTGTTCATAATAAAATGATATATAAAGACGTACTAAGTTTATAAATGACACTAGCTATGAAGTTGTAATGTAATTAACAATATAATTGTGTATATCTTTTATGGCAAAAAATAAATTTCTAAATAAAAAAATGAGACTGAGATAGTGATGAAGTTTTTGTAAAAACAAGGTAAGAAGTCTGTTCTGTCACGCCGTTTCTTTATCGTATAGATTATATATATAGCTTATGTGTAAATGATTCAGCGTTTTTTTTTCGCGTGCTAATGTATTGAAGGTAGACGATGACGACAAATACGAAGCGGTGTGAACCGATGCGACGTGATTTTAAAGAATATTATATCACGCATGGACTTATGAGCAGGTAACAGTGAGAGAAGTAAATGTTAGGATATAATGTATTTGTTATATTTTAAAGATACACAATGTGGATAGAACTCTGTCTCTTTTTAAGCATTTTACGTTTAAGTGTCAGTAAATATGTGAAATAATACACTTATAGTAAACTTGTAAGAGAAAAACTGTGGTATTTTACCTTCAAAGGTGAACAAAACATATAGTTAATAAAGCTTATACCTAATAATGCTTACGTTTTACGAGCTAGTAACAAACGTGATATGTAGTAAGCCTTAGTACCTTTGCAGGCAAGGTTACTATAGCCACTGTAGTATTGGCTAACGAATTAGGTCTAAGTTCTGTTTCGACACAAGATTTCCATCTGAGTTGTGCGGTAATAATCTATCAATGGATACTATACAAGTGTGACGCTATACCGGACCAAAATGTGTACGCCATGTTTCCTATTCCAGACTGAGTTCCTCAGATGCACACTCTGAACCGTTTCCAACAACTGTGTATTCACAATACACAATTTAGTTTTTAGTCGGATTGCATTATTTTACCATCAACAAATACTTGTACGATCAGCGACAAAAGTGACATCACACGTTCAAATTTTAAAAACGTGGTGTTCTAATACAATAAATTTCACTATTAAGTAAAAATAAATAAAATCTTGATACCATTTAGATAAAAAATAAATGGCCGAGTGCGAGTAATACTCGCGCCTTGAGGGTACTTAATTCTTTAAAAATAAAAATCATTCTTTCCATTTTTTGTGCTATGAGACCCTGCTTCTTGCCAAATGTCATGATTCTCGTGAGTATGCCCGTATTTTTTGTGAATTAGCACTAAAATGAGTATAGTTTTGGGTATTAATGGAATTCAAAATTTAAGTATTTTTAATATTATTTTCAACATGATCACGTATTCTTGAGAAAAAGGTCTTGACAGATAGAAGGATGACGAAGTCTTGTGATGGTTCCATCTTTCATTTAAGGAAGAGAACCCTAAAAATATCAAAGAAAATAAATCAGTTCACATTAATCACCACTAAAATCAGTGAAGTTTTAGTGGGTGCTAATGGAATTCTGTCGCTAACTGTACAGACGAATTTTCACTGTCACAAATTTATTTGGTAAAGTATTGAGCGTCATAAATATTGAATCGCTCCGATTCTATATCATGGCTAGATTGGCAATGTCAAAGAGTACAAATCAATGATAGTTTGTTTATGGCAACGTGAATGGAAACTGGCATTTTGGACCATGCAGTTACATTGATTGGTTGTAGATTATAACTTTTGGACTAGTAAAATTTTACAGTCAAATTCAAATTCAAATATTTTTATTCAAATTCAAATATTTTTATTTCATATAGGCCATATTACAAGCACTTATGAAAAGTCAAAGCTAGGTGCACGGTTCCAAGGCGTTGATCTTATGGAGAAGAGCCGGCAAGAAACTCCATAGAAACTCTTTTAAAATAAATTGGTATAACAATAAATAAGGTAATGTGAGAATAATGCAGGTTAATGAGCAAAATAATAAAGGACAATATACAGTAAACTGTATATTGTCTATTTTGGTACATTGGAAAATATATGCAACTAAAATTGGATTGATTTGGATATGATATTGAAACATTTATAGGAGCCAGATTAATAGCAGGTTTAATTTACACATCGCTATTAGAAAATTGGATATAATTACTAATAAAATCTTTTGCTTAAAAATTGACCTATTTTGTTTCGTTGGTCTAGCTTTCGTTCGCGAAGCTGCTGAGCGTGAGGTCCTGGGGTTCGATTACCGGCTCGGGCAAAAGGTTAATGGATTTTTCAGTTAGAAAATTCTCAGTTACAGCTCGGAGTTTGGAATTGTGTCTGGTTGATGGCAATACGCTGACCACCTTTTTCATGGGACTCAAAAATTGCATCGGTAAAATGTGTGTGTACAACAGTTCATCTCTGCCTAACCCTTCGTGGATGCCTAACCAAGGCATGCACCGCTGACTTTTAGAAGTCATGTGCGTATTAGAAATTAATGATCACCGTCTCAAAACGGTGGAGGAAACATCGTTTGAATGTGCACACCTAAGAGATGTTGTCGTTGGCGTGTAAAGCCATGTCAGAGGCCTAAGGGTTGTTTGAACTCTGACACTAGGTTGTTCAGCAACCACACTATAAGAAGAAGATGATTTAGTTTTATGTGATGCCTGTTACACATCCCTGAACAATATTTTCCCCAACGAATATTTCAAATAGAGTACTTATTCCTCTATTTTCTTGTTCAATGGTTTACTTAGCTTGAGACCAGACATTTTTGTGTTTGAATAGTGAAGTGATAAGAACTCGGAAATTATGTTAGTTTAGGACTTCTACCATTAGGCGCAAAACTTCTAGAATATTTTTACTTTTATGTAAATATGATTTTAGCTTTGATTTCTAAAATAACATTATCATTCAATGTGATAGACAAAAAAAACAGACAGTTCTAAATCAAATGTAATTATTATCATCTTTAGTCTGTTTGGCAAGTACTTTATAACAATAAAAATCTATTGTGTCTGCTAATTAGCGAGCCAACAGATTAAAGTTGTTTGTTGTAATTCAGTTGAGGTGGCGTGATTACGGTGTTACGTGTGCGAATAGGATGTTTATATGCATGTGTGTAACAATATGCCTAGTGTAGTACGCCCGACGGGATTAATTACACCAACATTAATGCTCTCGTCTTCTGAAAGCATATTTACTTGTGGGTTAGTGGTTAGTAGTAAGTTACTTTACATTACAGTAACATTGTAAGTACAACCATATCACAAAAACAGGACAAGCTGTCAGCTGTCAGCGTGAGCGGTCCGTCCACTACGGTGGCTTGTAACAGGAAGGCTTTTCTCTTGCCTTGCCGTCCAACTTAACCAGTGTTATAGATTTTTGTAGAAAATTAATATATATTTATAACTTTAGAGCTAAGTATGCGTTAATGCTTTTCAAAGATTTATTTGTATTATCCAGTGTTACTACACCAAAATCGTCAATCTCCGTCATATAAATGAATAGTATTAAATGGAAAAAGAATACGGTCGCGAACAGGATTCGAACCTGCGCCTCCCGGATAGATACTCCAGGCGCTCTGACCAACTAAGCCATCTCGACCTCTGCTCACCACCGCGAATTCTTCTTCCATATTTTAACACGTCTTATGGCGATGTCATTGCAATCAATTCAGTACTTACAAGTGACCGAACCGACACGACTAACTTTGCAGTTAATACAATGTCGTAAAGAATGCAATTACCTTAATAATTCAAGATATGTCTTTGAAAAAGCATTAACGCATGCTTAGGGAACTCTAAAGTTACAATATTAAATGGAAAAAGAATACGGTCGCGAACAGGATTCGAACCTGCGCCTCCCGGATAGATACTCCAGGCGCTCTGACCAACTAAGCCATCTCGACCTCTGCTCACCACCGCGAATTCTTCTTCCATATTTTAACACGTCTTATGGCGACGTCATTGCAATCAATTCAGTACTTACAAGTGACCGAACCGACACGACTAACTTTGCAGTTAATACAATGTCGTAAAGAATGCAATTACCTTAATAATTCAAGATATGTCTTTGAAAAAGCATTAACGCATGCTTAGCGAACTCTAAAGTTACAATATTAAATGGAAAAAGAATACGGTCGCGAACAGGATTCGAACCTTCACTTTACATTTCGAAAATGACGTCGCCATAAGACGTGTTAAAATATGGAAGAAGAATTCGCGGTGGTGAGCAGAGGTCGAGATGGCTTAGTTGGTCAGAGCGCCTGGAGTATCTATCCGGGAGGCGCAGGTTCGAATCCTGTTCGCGACCGTATTCTTTTTCCATTTAATATTGTAACTTTAGAGTTCGCTAAGCATGCGTTAATGCTTTTTCAAAGACATATCTTGAATTATTAAGGTAATTGCATTCTTTACGACATTGTATTAACTGCAAAGTTAGTCGTGTCGGTTCGGTCACTTGTAAGTACTGAATTGATTGCAATGACGTCGCCATAAGACGTGTTAAAATATGGAAGAAGAATTCGCGGTGGTGAGCAGAGGTCGAGATGGCTTAGTTGGTCAGAGCGCCTGGAGTATCTATCCGGGAGGCGCAGGTTCGAATCCTGTTCGCGACCGTATTCTTTTTCCATTTAATATTGTAACTTTAGAGTTCGCTAAGCATGCGTTAATGCTTTTTCAAAGACATATCTTGAATTATTAAGGTAATTGCATTCTTTACGACATTGTATTAACTGCAAAGTTAGTCGTGTCGGTTCGGTCACTTGTAAGTACTGAATTGATTGCAATGACGTCGCCATAAGACGTGTTAAAATATGGAAGAAGAATTCGCGGTGGTGAGCAGAGGTCGAGATGGCTTAGTTGGTCAGAGCGCCTGGAGTATCTATCCGGGAGGCGCAGGTTCGAATCCTGTTCGCGACCGTATTCTTTTTCCATTTAATATTGTAACTTTAGAGTTCGCTAAGCATGCGTTAATGCTTTTCAAAGATTTATCTTGAATTACTATTGCATGCTTTGTCACTGGAAATTTAACTACTTGTAAAATTTTATCCATCTAAGTGAACTTTGTATGTTCTTATGAGAATAGTTTCTTTAAACCGTTATGCTATGAACTACTAGAACCCCGACAGACAGATATTAGCTTTCACTAAAAAGTGTCCTTAAAGGTAATGTACTTAGGATTTAGAACGTCTAGTTGTAGACTAGAATGCTGGCTAAAGATTTCTAAGTCATGTTCACAATCATGTTTTCCCGTTAATATTGTCAAAATTACCTTTGTTGCCACAATGCCCCATTTTCCTCCCAGCCCATCAGAAATACAATACAAGACAAACATGGAAGTTTGATATCTTAACAGGCGAATCCAATTACACTTTGACCAGCTTGGGAATTGAACCCAGATTGGAGAGCCGAAGAATTGAAAATAAAATTATTAGTACTCCTGGAAGTTATTTAAGATTTAACATTACATTCTCAGGTAAATAGTGATCGTTAAATGCGTCTTCTCACATAGGGAAGGAAAGAGCGTTGATTACCACATTAGCTTGGGTACCCCAATTTGGCAATTTTTGACTATTAAGTAAGAAGGGAAGTTCTTCCTGCGTTGTAGGTGATAAAAGAATCAGAAACTATAGTGGGAGAATATGCAATCACCACCTGCCCAGCGTGATGATAAGTGCCATTTTCTACATCACCGTTCATTTGAACGGTCATTCGTTCAGTAGTCAAACATAAAAGAGACACACACAACATAAAAGAGAAGCAATGAACTTTAATGACCTGGTATTATGATCGATATGTGATGTCTTCAATAATTATAATGTCCAACTCAGCACTATTAACACTACCATGCTCATTTCAATAATCTGAATCAATTAATTGTAAACCATTGTTTGCTATGTATGTTTATGACATTTTCCTAATGAGAGTCTTCGCTTGCATGTTCGGAAATGCTGGTTCCAATCCTGGCAGAAACGTGAGTAAAACTGCATAGACTCAAAATCGATGCAAAGTTACAAAGAGATAAAATTTATCAATACTCGCTTGATGTTAAGGGTTTTTTAGTTTTTAGCTATGTAGGTTTAGGCTAGATTATGCCGAGGTAAGAATCTAAGACGTCAGGTATTTTAGACTGGTAATAGAAAAGCTACAGGTTATATATTTAAATTCGTCCCAGAGATAATGTTACTACAAATTAAAATTACAAATCTAGTCTCAGTTCAAGAAAGGCTAGCTAGTCGAGAAGAAATATAGGCATAGGTATATATTAGAGTTTAGTATCGGGTATTTTGTTCCTAGGTTCGATTCCCAGATCTAGCAGTGTTAATGGGTTTTTCTGTCAGACATTTATTATTTAAAGGAGTTTGGAATTGCGCCCAGCAGATAGCAAAAGGTTTACATCGGCCGTAATAACGGCATCGACGAAATTACATATGGGTACAGAGGGTAACAGGCGTGGTTAATACACTCAAACTCAAACTCAAAACATTTATTCGCAAGCCAAGTGTACATAATAGGTCTTATTTATATATTGTGAACTTAAAACTTAGCGGCCTTTTACAGGCGTTGCAAATTTGAGGGCTAAAGTATTTACTTACTAATATCTAAACATGTGTGGTTAAATACAATAAATAGTATTGAAATAAAATAGTTTCAAGTTTTGGTCTAGATTAAATTAATGTGCATAAATATTTAGTAACATATTCTTAGATCGCCGTATTAATTAATTATTTTTTTAACTCAGGTTTTATGTATCGATGTTTGTATGTGTAAATGTATGGTTATATGTATGTATTTTATATATCGTTTGTAGATTGGTTTAGGAATTCATCAATGGAATAGAAACATTTTAGTTTAAAAAAATTGGGAAAATTAATCCTAACATAAGTTTAGTGATGTAACGTCGTTAAATACCTATGTGTCGAAACACGAGCCAATGGTGTCATCGTATAGGCGGTCTGCAAAGACTTGGTAGCTAAAACTAAATGCATTTTTCATGTAGTGAGACCAACTTCTGCAAAGTTGCGACGTACTCTTGCGAATACTGTACACTGCTCTCTTTAGAGATTTATTCCGCATACATATATATATGATATCATATTTGGATTTTTGAGGGGACAAGTAGTTTTACAATATTTATTCCTGACGTTTATAATGATTATCAATACTATTATTATAAAGTTTTTTTGTTTGTTTGTTTAAACGCTCTAATCTCTGGAACTACAAGTTGGAATTGAAAAAATATTGTTGTATATGATAGCCAGGTTCGTGAGGAATAGTATAGGCTAGTATTAGGCTACACCTCTCAACTAGCCTTAAATATTGATTTTTCTTAAGTAAGTTAGAAGAAAAAGTGCTTAAGATCTGCTTTATCCGCGTGCGCTGGCGTAATGGTTAGTGATTTATAAATACAATGTTCTACAAAAATATTGGTCCTTAGCACATCTAAAAACAAGTTTGCGATGACATATGCCTATCTCTTATACATAAGCCACAATAAGGTATTTTATGCAGTGCCAATTATGAAAATTTTTAAGTGATTTATGAGCGTTATTGTTAGGAATTGCATATTAATAATTAGGAACGAAAGTTACTTACTATTTCTATATTCAATATATATTCAATACTTACTATTTGTTGGTTAGTACGAAGTAGGTAATTAAAATCGTGATGTACAGCTAGTAGGTACTAACGACGCACAGGTAATAGTAGAGAAATAAAAGTTTACTGTTTTTATAAAGTATAATCACTCGTAATTAATGCGTATGTGGTTGGTGGTGGTCCCAATCTAAATCAGCGAAGAAGTGGTATCGAATAAGATGCTGGGACCCACGTGCAAGTCCGTCACCGCCCCCGTCTCTGATGAGATGATATTCTCGACAAGATATTTACAAATAAATTGTATTAAATGTACAAAAATGCATTACCTTTGCATCTGTTATAGGCAATTCATGACATAGTGTCTTAGAGACAATGTTTTTAGTTGCTAAGCAAATCTAAAAACATTAACACTACTTATAAGGGGAACACATTGTGCAATGGTCGAGAGATCGACTTCTGCGCTGCAGGTCCCGGGTTCTATTTCAGCACGGAACAACAATTTATATGGCTTAGAAATAAATGTTCCAGGTCTGGGTGCAGGTGCGATTTGCCTCCATAAATGCGGGGTGCGTAGCAGGAGAAAGTGTTTTCCTTTAAGAAAAATCCTTTTATTTATTGTTTAAGCAAATAAATTTAACTTATATACTGAGTATAAAAAGAGCGCAATATACACATAAAAATTAAAATTTAAAATATAAAATGGTAATGACGTATTCGGGGGTTAGCACTAATGCTTCTGTTTCCCTACATGAGAAAATGCTTTTACCCTGTAATTAATTAAACTTATAAGTTCCAATCAGTAAATAAACTGCATAGATCCAGTTTAGTGTACATGCTCTATTAAATAAAGCGTATGTGCTCGAACTAAAATAAGTTTTAAGTCGTACTTGTTTCGCGAACTTTTTGAACGAAAGGGTTTTCTGAAGTCACTTCGCGACTGCATCATAGTCGTGATACTGTGATGTTAGTTCGTTGTTGAAGCTTGTTTGTTACTAACAACTGGAGTTTATAAGCCGATGGAAGTTTGTTTTGTTAATATGTTTTAAACTCGCTTCAAGTTTGTTTAATGATGTTTTTTATACAATGTCTCGTGGTGCGTGGACCGTTTTTAGGTTACAACATTTTCATGTTCCGTAACTACTTGATGTTAATGAAAATTGTGGGCTTATTTTATATTTTAACATTGTTTCTGACTTTGATTAATAATTCTGTTTCTAGTAAAATAACGTTATTGTTCTGATTTGGTGGATAAAGGCAAAAAGTGTTGTAAATAGATGGTCTATACTTTTGAAGATATTAGATGCATCCGTCCAAACGTAACAAATTTCTTAATTATCATGTTTTTGGCACCAATACATTAACAGTACAGTAAAAGTTAAGTATAATTACGTGTATGATTGTCATAGCTATTTTTAGAGAATTATAAATTTATTGAGAATCAAATAAGGTGAGAATTTTGACCAACTTATGCCAAAGTTATATTAAATAGAAAAATCGCTACGCATACGTTAATGCTTTTCAAAGATTTATCTTGAAACAACTTATACCATCTAATAATATTTAAGATGAAGTGAAACAGGTGTGTCAGAATCGTAAGCAGATAGAAATCGATAGTCTCTGCCTCTCCCAATGGGAAGTATGAAAGCATCTAACCAATACTGTGCCTCTAGAGGCTTTTGAGGAATTTATTGTAGGATCTCAAGCCTACAACGCAAGCAATCGTCCACGCATCAGTGATCAGGTTCAAATTGTTGCCCTACAACAAACATTTGGATGCATTTCACACACTCCAGTGCTTACTATAGGCGTGCATATACGTAGATATATATATGTAATCGGCAAGGAACCATTGCACCCAAGTTCCGCACAGTCAGCGCTAGATCGACGTCAAACTCAGCAAGTAAACGGAGGCCTCAAAGATGGCGGGAAAGGAAAGAACATTCCATGTATTAGATATTATGAATTATTCGTTATAGAATAAGTATTCACTTAAAGGTATAATTGCCTCGTTGCTCTCGTGGTTCCAAGCGCGGTCAGGCAAAGTGTTATAGAATTTTTCTGTTAGCAATAGGCTCACCACCACATACATAGCATCACGCCTGTATTCTCCGAAGGGGTAGGCAGAGGTTTACACAGTCGTACACCCACATTTAACCAATGCTGTTATTAAGTCCCATTTAATAGCCTATTGCCATCTACCAGGTACAATTCCAAACTCCGGGCTGCTACTGAGAATGTTCTAACAGAAAAACTCAATAACACTGCCCGACCCGGGAATCGAACCCGAGACCTCATGCTCAGCAGTGGCGTTTGGGACCATTAGACCAACGAGGCAGGTGCATTTATGGCGCTGGTGAATAATATTTTTTGTAGGTTTTTTCCTCAAATTAACGCGGGTGAAACCGCGGGGCACAGCTAGTGTAAAATAATTTGTTACCTTGCACTGTATTTGAGACAAACAGATAATCTGTTGCTTAAGTTTAAAATTTAACAAAATATCTTTGCGTAGTAAGTAATTTGCTTAGTAAAGTACATTAAGTATCTGTTAAGTATACGCGCAATACCTAACAGTTTTATAGTAGTGCTGATAGCTTAGTGGTATGACCGTTGGAGTCAAAGGTCGCAGGGTACCGAACTTTATGTAATAGTGTGCGTATTATAAATTAATGATCACTTGCTCGAAACGGGGAAAAAAATTCTAAAACATGTTCTCGATGGTATTTAGAGTCATTTCAGAGGACTATATAATACGAGACGTAGAAGTAACTCATTTTTGAGTTACTTTCAGAAGGAGGCTGCAGCTCAAGTATAACTTACTAAACTAACTAGGCAGAAGCAGAGATGAAGATCTAATTGTTGTGGCGATACGTTTAGAAATATGCTATGCAGCTCATTGAAAGACTGAATTTCCTTGATTAATTCAATGAACTGACGAATCATGTGTTCAAGCGCTCATGGCTCATTCCAAGCTGTGTTTAGTGTCTCATGGGTCATTCCAAGCTGTGTTTAGTGTCTCATGGGTCATTCCAAGCTGTGTTCAGGGGCTTATGCCGCATTCCAAGCCATCTTCAGGGGCGCATGGCTCATTTAAAGCTGTGTTCAGGGGCTCATGGCTCATTCCAAGCCATGTTCAGGGGCCCATGGCTCATTGAAAGATGTATTCAGGCGCTCATGGCTCATTCCAAGCTGAGTTTAGTCTCATTATAATGAAATAAATAAATTTCAAGGTGTGTTTAGTCTCTTATGGCTCATTCCAAGCTGTGTTCAGGCGCTCATGGCTCATTCCAAGCTGTCGTTAGTCTCTAGATAGGTAACTGCTATTTTTATCTGAGCGTCTCCGTGCTTTGGAGTACGTGGTAAACTGTCACGGCTTTTGTTAATTACTAAAATACTCGGACTACCAACATTTAAAATAAAGATTAGATCATTATTATGTCCAAAATTCTAATTTAGACTATTTGCATTCTTAGATTTATTGTTGGTGTAGGATCATCAACTACAGATTTGTTAATTTGAAGCCCTGAGCCACTTCTGTTTAACTGTCTTACTGAGAACACATGTTTAGGAGTTCAGAACGTAACTTAATCATTATAAATATGTAACGACTGTATCTATTCTGTTTTGTGTTAGGCACAGTTATTAAATAAATACTAGTTTGATTCCTAGCTGCATTGAAAAATAAAGAGTATAATTTGAACGAATACGATTAAAATATTAACATGTTTTGGATTGCTTCGTTGGTCTAGTGGTCCCAATTGCGACTGCTGAGCACGAGGTCTTGGGTTCGATTCCCTGCTCGGTAAAAGTGATATTGAGATATTATACTAGAAAATTTTCAGTATCAGCCCGGAGTTTACAATTGTGCCCGGTTGATGGCAATAAATAGGCTCACCACGTGAGACTTAATAACAGCATTGGTGAGATGTGGGTGTACAACTGTGTACGAGTACACCTCTGCCTACCCCCTTCAGGGACTACATTCCCTGCGTGATGCTTTGCTATGTTAAAATATTTTCGTTTTATCCGCTGACTTGCTAGCCTTTCGTTCTCACCGCCGTCGCTGTCTTCACAGCCTCTGCCTCACATCGATCTAATTCCGTCACACACAGTCACGTATTACATTCGTACACATTTCTGAACGAAATGGTGTCGAAAAATATCTTTATACCCTCCCCTATATCAACACTGGGGGAAAATTGTTTTTATAGATTCGATATGCCTCAATTTCAATTGGACTTGGATCTTTCCATATTCGGCTCCGCAAGGAATCAATTTGCGTTTGAATGAGGCAAACGAACCTACGCCCGTGGTTTTTTTTAATGCCCCTTTATGGACGTAGATGTACGCGAAATTATTGACTATTACTGTAATTGTGGAGGTAGTAATAAGGACAATTGATTGAGTATAGGTTAGACTAAAAGGTTAGGGATGAACGACCGCGGAATAGAATATATTTTATGTATTCCGTGTGTACGACTGCTTTTAAGATTGACTTGTTTTTAACGTTCTTTTCATGTGATTTTTGAGTAACTTAATACATAGGTACATAAATACAAACACTTAATTCCATTTCGAGTAGAAAGATATCTACTATCGATATGATTTGGACACACGTCTTTGGCTTCATCAAAGTTCATTAACCTCAGTATGTGAACCTGTAAAATTTTGTAACAGAGCTTAAACTGCCTGTGCTCTGATTATGGTACCGTCACAAACACAAACATGTATACATTTGCACTTTTTAAACTCCATATAAATAGTTATCAAAATCAAATATAATATAGTAGTATTGGTGTATGTCTATATATAGAAAGAATGGTTCATCTATCTGTGTTACTTAGTTAATTATCTTAGTCATACACGCTAGAGATATTGTGGTGAGTTTGATAAAGTTTTCTGATCGTGACTGTACATACTGAAATGATTTTTGATAAAATTCGATTAATATCGAAGTGGCCGGAATAATGAAAAAGTTATTTACACTACTGCGGATTAAATAACTGGCTACACGAGTATACCCAAGTTTATAGGAATAAGGAAATGTATACCTTGATAAAAAAAGGGTTTATTGATTGATATTACATAGAAACAAGACAAATAACAATGACTTTGACTCGCGACACTCATCGCCGCGGACGCATGACTAAGGGCTCCGTTCGAGTTCGAAACTAGTCAGGCGTACCCGAAAAATGTACGTGAGTAGTAACCGGTGAACAATAATTTATATATATAACAATAAAAGTAAAATGCCGGTTATATGGTAGGCAAGAAAAAGCCTCGCCTTTAATAATAATAGTGTTTTTTTTTCATTTATTGAAAAATTTAAATATGGTATCGAAAGGAAAACCATAGTGTTTTGGCATTCAAAATATTCAAAATAATCCGAACATTGGATATAAAAATATCTTATGATATATTTTTAATTAATAGACGTATCTCGGTTTCTTTAAAGATTGATATAAAATTTTGTTAATATTTACTAAATGCTTAGATTATTCATTTTGAACCTGTGTGCAGACTGTACAAATAGATTGTTGTTGTATATATAGTTCTAGTTAAAAAATCGTGATTTTTTTATAGAAATGAAAGAACGAGCGTCAGAAAGAATAAGATGTTTCTAAAAAACTATTGAATCACATCTAAACTATGGAATAACGTGTTTTTTTTTTTTTACTAGTTTGTATTAAAAAGTTCATTCGCACAAGTAATAAAAAACGTCACTTGAACTGAAAAACAATACTACTCTGAACACAAACAAGGGTATAGGGTAGGTTTTATATAAAACTCTCTTACGAGAGAGTTCTTTTATTTTGAAGTTTATTATGAACAACATAACATAGTATCACGCCTGTATTTCCCAAAGAGGTAGACAGAGGCGCACATTTTACCAACAATGCTGTCATAAATAGGTAGTGAGCCTATTGCCATCTATCGGGTACAATTTTAAACTCTGATCTGCTACTGAGAATCCAGGACCTCGCGTTCAGCAGCCGCGCTTGGGACCACTAGACCAACGAGACAGTCCTAGTTGTTTTATTTAAAACACAAATACGCTTCGTCCATAGCACACATACCCAACTAATTTGTCAAACTAGCCTGTTAAACACGAAACAGTCACCCTACAATAATAGTAACACTACTATAATACTCAGCCACATAGCATTAGGATAGGATGACATCACATCTAACCCGGGGACAAGTCGGGGGATAACTTCCGACAAGTTTCCCGACTAAATTGTCCATTTATTTGCTAAATTAGTACGAACTTCGTCCTGCCACCCACTGACTACCGCTCCCAGGGGAATTACGGCTGTCCTAACTATTTTATAATTATGTCTTTGGGTCATAAAGTCTATAATATATGAGTCAGTAAAACTAAGGTGAGAGTGAAATTCATTCAATTAATATGCCGTTCCCTATCGTGTTTTAATTTATCTATGCACTTTGTAAGCCCTTAATAAGGACGAATATTTAATGAATCAGTTTTGCTGAGAAAAATAATATGTTGCTTTTTATAAATTTAATAAGTTTGAGGTTTTTATTACAAATTATCAGGCAGGCAGTCGAGATAATTGTTAACTGTTTAATTACTTATTTCTGAAAAGTGGCTGGCTGGTCATGGGGTTTATCAGTGCCAACTCTTATGGGTGAGGCGGCAGAAGAAACAGGAAAGTAGAATCAATGCAGTAGAGATGAAAGCTTTGAGAAGTATGTGTACTTTGAAAGATAGACTGAGGAACAGCGTGATAAGGGAACGTTGTGGAGTGAAAGAGGATGTAGGGACGAGGGTTGAGAAATGTATGCTAAGATGGTTTGGGCATGTAGAAGGAATGGATGAAAGTATAGTACATGAAGCGAGAGTAGATGGAAGGTCGTCTTAGATGAACGTACCGTAATAAAATTGTCGACTTTCCCATAAACGGACAGATCAGGAGCCATCTAAATCAACGAGCATGCATGAAAAGTTTAATGAACATAGATGAAGTGAAAGAGGTGTGTCAGAATTGTAGCTGAATCGTAGCTAATGGAAATCGATTTAAACAGGCGTGTATGTGTAGGTATACGGAAGTCTCTCATAGTTTGAGATATTGTTTTTTTATTGTCTTTTAAGTTATCTTGTATTTTATTTTATTTACACTATATATCGTTAGTTGCTACTTAAACATGATATAATTATATGATGTAACACACATCTAAATTCTAGTAGAAACCCAAAATAATTATTGTTATGTAGTACCAAAATTTAACATGAAACGTACAACTTCACACATTTGTGAAGTTTACGCAGTAATGTGTGTAATCAGCCTAAATACATAAAGGATCAATATCATGCCTTCGTCAAAGGGTTTTACACAAACGACATTAATTGCCATCAAGTCGTATTCGTGAACGCTAATCACATATAATTGGATACGAGACCTTATAACGAAACGATATCCTATTTATTGAACTGTTTAAAATTCAAACGTAACATTTGATTGATGTTAAAATACGAGTATATTAACATCGACATTTTATTTCACGAGCTAAAGCGTTTTTTTTTAATGCTTTCCACAAATGTAAACATCAATTAAAAACAAAAATTCATGGTTTTTTTTGACAAATTCGAATGAATCATTCAATTCATTACTTACTTCAAACAAATTGATAAAAAAGGTTGCTATTTGCGTTTACAGGATTCACAAAGTATACCTACACATAATACATTAATTCGATATGGGGCTCGTGGCTACTGATCAATCAAGTCAAGCTGCGCTTGCCATGGTTTTTCTTGTCTTTCAATGACCCCTCCATGCCTCGAAAAGCATGTCGTTCTTTGGTCCCGGATGTCAAACGAAAATCTTTGACAGTTGTAACGGGTAACCAGATGTCTGAAGGTCTTAAAACCAACTAAAAGATATAGTGTTATCCGGTATCTGAGTTGTAGAGTGCTGTAGGCAGTTGCTTCATATAAATTACTGTTATTAAGATTCATATAGTTAAACTGAAAGCCAACTCCAGAATAATTGGGAAAAGGCTGAGTAGATAGATTTAACGTTATTTGTATTAATTGTAAAAAAAATAGGCTTTTTTAATGCCCTTAAATCAAGGCCGGGTCTTACTTATTAAAACATGAACATAAAATATGAATAGACGATAAACAGTGTATATTATGCAAGGAAAATGAACAGCTAATTAATTCTCCATCTATAGGGAGCTAATTAGGCGCTAATATTTCCTGTTTTGCTTCGAAGAGTTTCACAAGTAAATTGGAAAGCAATTAATAACGTATTTAGTAATTTCACAGGATAATGCTTGCGTTGCCTCCGAAGCGGCAAAATATTAATAATGATATGAATTATAAAGTATCTTTTTGATGAGATTCATTGATGTTATTCTGATATGGTATATTTTTTTGACATTATTAGCCACCGGCGCACTTGTATGACCAGATGTACGAACGTGGACGAAACAAAAGGAATATGAAAGGTTCGTAGCAGGTGGCATTCTGTAGTTTGTCTACGCTCATGGTAAAAAGGGGTGAATTTATGTATGTAAGTATATATATATATATTATTACTGTTTTCAGTTGGAAATTGGAACCACTTATATTTACAATGTGTAAACCTAAAAATTCGTTTAAAGAATCAGAAGCACGCCTGCCCTTTTAAAATTTTACTAGCATTTGTTACCCGGGTACAACGATACCCCATAAATCGAAATCGGTTCAGGCATTTAGAAGTGATGGTGGAATAAAGAAACAAACATGCATACATACTTACTTACAAACATGAACCCTAAAAACATAACACTCCTTTTTTTGGGCAGTCGTGTAAAAAATCAGGACGATACTGTAAGTGTGCAGATACCTCGGCCTATGTACGAGTATATATCTGCCTAGCTTTTCCCAATTACATTGGGGCCGGCTTCCAGTCAAACCGGATGCAGCTTAATACCAGTATTTTACATGGAGCGACTGCCTATGAGCGACTGACGATATCTCGTGGTATGACTGGTTGTCAGACTTTCAGGCCTCCTACTACCCGTAACGGCTGTCATAGATCTTAATTTGACAACCGGAACCGACGGCTTAACGTGCTCTCCGAGGCACGAAGGGGTCTCGGTATGAAATGATGGTCACCCATCCACAGACAGACCGCGGCAAGCGCAGCTTAACCTCGATCGATCCATCTGTGCGGCTGTTACTTAGGCAGTAGCCCCTCTATGTTCGAGTATACACACCTAAAATTATAACTATTACTTTCAACAATTATCTCGACCAAGAAAAAATAACACATTGCTTCAGGCTTAAAACAAATGACACACCAAATAAACACACACACTCAACCAAAATCTCCCCACGTCGCCGTTCGTATAACTTACAACTTCAACTATCAAGCTGGATTACAAACAAGTTGTTAATTGTGGCGAATTACGACGCCCGTTCTGGTTTTACTAATGAGTTCGCTGGTTTCTTGGCAAGCACATATCTTTAGCTTAAACTGCGCAAAGTAAAACAGAACACATCGGTACCAAATGCACCCTAGGAGCTTATTTGTTGTAAGGTAATGGCGCCTGCAGATAACATTTGTTAAGAGTTAGATAGTTTGAATGTGTGTTTGAATCTTTAATTGCATGATACGCGAACACACAAAGGTGCCTACCGTGCGTAATGTTTAAGAAGATTTGTGATACCTTTCCTTTAGTATTGGTGCTAATATGATGCCGATTGTATCGTAATAAATATCTACTACTAATTATAGACCTCTTTACGAAGTGAATATTTGCAGTGTAAAGTTATTTAGGTACTGAAAATTGTGGTGCTCCTTCTAGAGTTGTTTGTATTGTAACGCATTCAGATGCTTGTCAAATATAGCTGATTTGTCTCACGTATCCAACGCGTTCAATGTATACTTCGTACTTATTACTCCATTGGCTCAGTGACCCAAACCCAGTCTTGTCCTTGGATACGAGAGAATGCCAATGTGTACTAGCTGTACGTTTTTATGAATGCTAATGATAAGATTGCCTATACATCCAGCATATTATTATAATTCTTATTCACTCTTCATTATAAAGAGAGAGCTAGATAGTTATCGGCTACATGAAAGCTCAATGTATACCAAAATTGCAGCAGTCGGAAACGGACATCGGCGCATGTAGGCTTTAAACTCGAAGCACTTCTACGGGTTACTCATCCATCGAACTAAGCAAGAACTAAATGAAATTAAAATAAAGTTTAAATGCCTCATAATTGAATCAGCTTGCGCTTTGCTGCCGGCAGCTGCGATCTCAGTGTGTCACCTTAAGAACTCATGGTGTTCATTTTAACTATTGATTTCATGCAGTTAGAGCCTATGAAAAGATGCTATTTGGAGTTGTTGCTATGAGGATGAGCAGAAGCTTCCTCCTGTGGGCTACTGTCAAAAATTTTATAATTCTTTGACAGTTGTCTTTTTGGAAGCTTTACGAAGGCGCATCATCGATAGCCTTGTAATAGATAACACTATGCCGGGCTATGAGTGCTGCCTACATTGTTACATAGCAAGCTAAGTCATATCGACATGGCGAATTAGGCATCGGACCTTAAAGGATTTGTTCACTCGTCCTCTGTGAAGGATTTAGGTGAAACCCGTATAAATCCCAACCGGTATTAAGTTCACATCGTAGTTCTGCAGGGTTCAGGATTAACAGTTATTCTATCGATATGTTTTCTTAGTTTTAGGAGGATTTATCTAACAATACGTTTTTAAATGTGTTAATTTTGTTTTCAAATGGCTATTAATTTTGCTGTGGTTCAGAGCAATGAAGAGGTTTCCCTTTTTTTTCCATTGTTAAAACCTGGAACAATGAACTGTATGGAGTTTCATGCCGGTTCTTCTCCATAGGAAACGATTTTTGGAACCTTGCACCTAAATTCTGACTTTTCATAAGTGCCTTTGTATGGTTTATGTTAAATAAAAACCTAAATAACCTAATAAAAACCAGACTTTTACTTTGACTTTGACTTTGTAGACCATAACAATATTTGTTCCGTGATGGAGTTGAACTCGCGACACGCGGCGCTCTAGCCAATTTGATGATTACTGCCTCAACCACGTCGTCTTTAATTATTTGATATAACAAAGTTATAGATTAACAAATACGAGTTCAGTTAAATAATTATGGGCAAAGAAATCTAATTCGCTCTTAAAATAAGCTAGTTTTTCTATAAAAATATCAGAATAACATAAAATGTTTATACAGCCAAAAGCTGACATGATAATTGACTATGGTTGCAATAATTCATGCTAGTTAAGCAAACGTAACACTCGTCAACAGGGTGTGTGTAGTGTTCGTTTGGTAAATATCCTATATGCGACCGTCTTATTTTTCCACATAAAATTAATAAAAAAAGAGTTCGCTATGCATGCGTTTAACTTTTGGAAGATTTATCTGTTATTGTGTAAAATTGATTTAAAAATTCTTCTATGATTATTTCATAGCCAAATTTTCACTTCGAAACAATAGCGTAATTTTCAGAATATACCCTTAACGGCTATTAGAATAAGTTGTTGGCATTTTAAAAGGACGGCAAATTTCTATGCCTAATTTTAGTTGTTTTATGCGACTTGGTTTTATAAGTTATACATTTTTGTAGAAAGAAAAATACGGTTACCTGTATAGGGACTGAATAGATAGCAATGACGTGACCAAAAGACGTATTAAGACGTGGAAGAAGAATTCGCAGGAGTGAGCTGAGGGCGAGATGGCGTAGCGATCAGAGCGCTTGGAGTATTTATCGGGGCGGTGTAGGTTCGAATCCTGCTCAAGACCGGATTTTCTCTACACAAAAATTTTCAATTTTACTTTAACAGGAATATTTTTAAAGCTTTAAAAAATTTGCCGGTACTTGAATAAAAGCTGGTGTTAATGCTCTTATAAAAACACACAAACAACACGATAGTTGGTTGTCAAAGTATTTAACAATTTTGTCAACGTTCAATTTATCAGTTACGAGTAAAAATTACGTTTGAAATACACATCTCGCCTGAGTGGTTATTTATGGGTTAATCGTATTAAATCACGTTTGCATCAATCACTGAATGTTCTGAATGATTGCAATTGATAACAATGTCGGTTTCCATATGTATTATTATAATTATGTTAAAATTTATAGAATATTTGACCAATGGTAAAAGTGGCGTTATAAGCTGATGTTTTAATTGCATCTTTTTTATTATACTGAAGTTTTAACTAAATTTCATAACTATGATTAATCGTCATTAAAATAACATGCGGTAATAGCAGAATAGTAATGCGTCAAATTAACAAAAGATCGTTCTATGCACTTATTATACGTAATTCAAATCATTTATTCTGTAAATAGGTATTTTTGGAACTCTTTTACATGTCAAACTAAAAGCTAGAAGGCATTTCCTATCTGACTACCTCTGAGAAGAAAAGCCGAAACAAACTCAGAGGTCACAGTCTCTTTTAAAGTCCAGACATCAGTATATAAGGTTATGTGAGCGTAATCATGTAGAGCGTTTGGAGTGGCCTTTTGAAGAAAGAGCCATAGCAGTTTCAAGTTGACCTGTGCTTACTGACGGCACGTATGCATCAGTCATCGTGTAGCTCGACCATAATTAAGGGAACTCAACGACCCGTCGCAAGACGATACCAAATCGGCAGGACATTTGCGTAGGCCAGCTAAAATACTCAAAACCACCAGACAGTTACGAATCATGATATAAAAGTACTTATCCTATATGATGCTCACATTTACACTGAATATTCACAAAATGTCAAATAGAATGTCAGAAATATTCTTAATCATTTACAAAATGTCATTAGGATGTCAATATAATGCATTAAATATGTATTTTCCATGTCAAGATTTTTTTGCACTGTGCTCTCAGTCCCATGCATTTTTGTCGTTTTGGTAATCTGAGATTGTGTAATTAAATTAAAATTAAATTAAATTAAATAAACCTTTATTTCGGATAACAGGATCCATATTTTTGCAAACATATCAACTTATAGCTATTAATTTATGAGTGAACTCACAAAATTACTTAAACTTGTAGTATTATTATGGCTGCCTTACTAACACCTTAATAAAATTGTGTAAGATAGGGGAGTCATGCTTTTCTATTAACACTTTCAGAATACCATTGGTACTTGCTCGCGTTCTTGTTAACAGTGATGCTGTTTTATTCCTGATCATGGCGTGAAAGTCATCAGTATGAACGTCGGCAAACATACCAGATGCACTACAAAAACGTGGCAACCAATATCCATTTTTTTTCTTTTTTTTTATTGTATAATAAGTGCAATATTTGTATTCCTATCTATATTATAAGGTATTGAAAGGTGGAAGAAAGATATGGCATCGCGCACAGTAACGGCAATAGCTTAGTTGACAGAGCATTTGGATCACCTGTAGAGGTGGTTCCAAATATAATATAATCGTTTGTTTATCATATTAGTACTATTTTTTTAAATCCTTAATATGTTACTGGTGTAGCTTTCACGGTAATACTATTATTTTTCAACAATTTAGTCCAAAACTAAACACGTTCCTAGAACAAGCTTAGCTCCTATTACCGTGATATTATCGTAAAAAACCAAAAACTTTTTCGCATACCACAATTTTTCCATGGCACAGAAATTGATTTCCTCTTCACCATAAAAGTGGCGAAAAGGGAAAACTTCGTGTTATGGACGATTTGGCTAGGCCATTTGGCAAACATTGACATTCAAGTTAAAAAGAGGAGTGACTTGTAACGTGGTAACGGGCACTTAGTATGCGCCAAACTTCGGCAGTTTCGTGGTAAGGGGCACTAATGGTAAATTGCGATTACATATGTTGTTAATGTACGGGTTTGTTAACAGCATTTGACTTTATACGTTATTGTTATCGGTATCGTACAGGTGAATAAACCATTTCGGTGTTGTGTGAGAGATAATGTATGTAAATATTGTTGTAGATAACCAACCTGTGGATAGTAATTCAAACACTTTTGTTTTCTCCATCAAATGTCTAAGAATGTATCATTATTTACAAATCTAAAGCAATAAAAATAATATAAGAAGCCCATAATGTGCCACTACAGGCTGCAAGGGCCTTTTTTCATACATTTTACAGAGAAAGCTTAAGCGGTGATATGCTGTAGCACAATTAAAAAACAAGATTATTTCTGCATTTTACTAACGGTTTATATATGAGTGGAATGGGGTAAACGAAAAGACTAATTTTTAAATACATAATTTTTTGTGGAAATGTCGTAGGTTGTGACCAGGATTTGAACCTGCGCCTCTGGGATAAATACTCAAGGCGCTCTACCAATTAAGCCATACCGACCTCTGCTCGCTGTTCCGAATTCTACTTCCAGATTTTTATACGTCTTATGGTCACGTTATTGCTATCTAGTCCCAGGTTACTAATAATTTTCACAATAAAAAAACTTTAAATATTTATCTCTATTCTTTATTCATATTAACCAAAAATGAAATTCTTAGTTTGCTCTTTAAGGCATATTGTCAAAGCTTTTATACGGGAAATCTGTAGGTCAATCACACCAAAAGATCGCTGGTCTTGCGCGTCCAGTATAACAACATCTTCAGGATGATGTTGGGGCTGCCTCGCTTTTATAGTGCGTCGGAGTGTTTGTGCTGTATCGCACTGATGGCTTTCATGCCGTCATCCGCAAGAAAACCGTATCCCTGATATGCAGAATGCGTGGCAGCTGCAACGGAATTCTGAAGACTGTAGCAGATACGATCTCTTCTCCACTATGGAGATCCTTTATTAAGCGGGGAATTAGTTTTTTTTTTTTTAATTTTATATTATTTTAAATTTGGAATGTATAATAATAATATTCCACAACTATCACACAACGCCGTCTAGTCTCAAGCTAAGCAGAGCTTGTGTTATGAGTACTAGACAACTGATAAACATACTTATATATTTCTAAATGCATACATATTATAGATAAATTACACCCAGACACAGAACAAATGATCGTGCTCATCACACAAACATTTGTCCTGAGTGGAAATCGAACCCACGACCTCCGGCATAGCAGTCAGGGCTACTAACCACTAGACCAACAGGACAGTCAAATGTATGGATTAAGTTATCTGAAATAAATGTTTTTTTTTTTAATTTAGTTTGAACCAATTTATAGGGAATTAATTTTAGTTTGACGTCCATATATAACGGTTTTCGTAGCTAGTTATTATTTGAGAAAATGCGAAATTGGCACCAATTTAGATCTCACCTCTTTTGTCGGCAATACCGTCAAGCGTGGGCTCGTTTGTAAGTACCGAACTTGGCCCTTTTTTCACTATTACGTTTTGATGGGATTCTTAGTTAAAAGTAATGCAGTTAGTTTCACGTCCGACTAAAATAATGATGATTCCAAAAAGCTATTATTCGTCGCAAATTGAAATTAGACGATTCATCCAATCCCACTCATATAGCAATTAATAGTAAAAGACAGCAACGTACTTCTAATTTTAGTTTAGTTGGAGTATATTAGAAATGACGTCATTATCTTAACAGAAGCTAGTTAGCGATCATTAAATATTTCTATCAATCCTTAAGACCTCGCAAGCAAACCCTGGACTCAAAGTTTTCGCTATTTTCGAGCTCAAAACTCTCGAAAATTTACTCATTCGTAAGCCAAATCTTCGAGCTTAAAAAAAATTTCTTATTTCTATCAATTAGCAATTACTAAATAAAAACAGAACAATGAAGCAACGGATATAAACGTTCAGTTCAATTCCTTGTGATAAATGAACTTGTGAAATTAAATAAGTTTCGACTTCCCTTTCAAACAATCGAGTTTCCAATTTAGATAAATAACGCGGAATAAACTTGTATAATTAATCATAATTAGTTGATTGTTATAAATATATTTGGAATGGTTATAAATTATTACAATCATTATTATTATAGCATCAGAATCGTAACTTAAACATAACATAGCATTAAGCCCGTTGTTCCTGAAGAAGGTTAAGCAGAAGTGTGAAGTTATACACGTACACTTCACCGAGGCTTGTCTCTACTAAATCCAGTGTAAAACGTGGAGTGCATAAGCACTCCTAAAATTCAAAGTCTTCGATTTTTTCCGGTAAGTAGCATTATTGCTACAAATTAAAAAACCAAGACTTAGAATTTGTTATCAGAATAATCCAATAGGTTAGCCCCAATTTTTCGAACCCCCAAGGTTACTTTTGAATGCGTTTGGGTCGTTGGACTCGGGAATCGAACCCAGGACCTCACGGTCTGCAGTGGCCACGAGCAGGTTTTGAATCTACGCCTTCCAGAAATACATAAGAACACCCCAGCCGCTCTGCCAACTAACCCATCAAAACTTCTGCTAACCTTTATCGAATTCTTTTTCTACATTGTAACATTATACGGTGTTCGTTGTACAGTCCCTTTACAGGACTGAACCGACACAACTAACTTTGCAGTTAATACAATATCGTACAGATGCAATTACCTGATAAATCTTTGAAACGCATTAAATCTTAAAATAATATATATATAAATAAAATATAACTTGACCATAATGTAGTTAGGAAAAGGCTTTGCAGTGCTTAACCTTCCTTACAAATTCTCACTGATGTCTACTCTATATGAATCAATTAAATACGTTCAATTGATAGTTCCGCTAACATTTAGTTTGAAGTGCAATCCACATACAGAAGTGCAAACTAATAACTTTCAACGTATGGTTAGTGGGGAAACACTATTTCAAACTGGTATTAATGTTCGTTCCACAAATTTATTGCTCCACTAGATCCCATTAAAGGCGCAGGGTTAGTTTTGAACGCCTTTGGGTTTTGTAGTAATAGGATTTTGTGAAATTGATTTATGTATGTGGTTATGATAGTGGGAAAGATATTAATGTATTCTAAATAGCCATGGTATTAAATGGACGATAGTTTTATTTGATTATGCATTGTATAATCAAAGCATTATCATGCAGCAATTGTTTACGGGAGCTTTGAAACTAACTATTTGACGCATAATTTTTTTGGGTATTATGTTTTGCTACGGCGTAGCGAAGTGCTACGGGATCGCCAACTGCTACGGCATAGCCAAGTGCTACAGCGTAATGATGCAACATATACAGCCACAGATTTGATTTTTTGGATAAAATCAATTTTGTTTTAAACTGAACAATGGAGAAAGATCTCCATAAAACTTATCAAAAAATTACTTTTGGAAGAGTAACGTAGGTACGGGTACTATGACCGTCCTCCACTCAGTCAGTAACATAGTCTACTTTTATAACTTCAGTAAAACAGTTTGTTTATGCCGCTCATCCACTCTGCATATGGGGATAAAATATCCAGAATTTAATAAGGGATCTTTTGTGATAAGTAACTGGTAGACCGTGAACGTATTACGTATTAAAAATATTAACAAAGAGTTTTATTACTGAACCTCGGTTCTTCATTTTTACGACGGTATTGAAGTAAACTGTTTATAGCGGTACCAACGGGAGTAAGATGGAATTTTATTAACCTTTTTTTGTCGGAACTCCTTTAAGTTTTAGTGTTCATGCCTCATTGGTGGGCAAATGAACATTTTGTGGATTCGGTTTAGTATTCTGAGTTTTTAAATTTGGTTATGATAATATTGTGGCTCATTTCATATTTATTTTATATAAAAATCTTTTATAGGGAATTTCTCTTATTTAGTCAGCACCGAAAGAAGTATTCGTTAAATATTAATATAATTATGGGAGTGCCCTTTAACTTACGTACTTATTAAAAATCAACTGTTTTTTTAACAAAGACAAAACACGTTATAATTATAAAAAAAAGAAGAAAATCACTAATAAAAAAATTCGACTAAAACTAAAAATACAGTTTCTTAAGTTGCGGACAATTTAGTAATATTATTAAACGGGTGAATAATAAAAAAAAAACTCTTATTGATATACTTTAATACTGAGCCAAGATACGAAATAAAATATTTTCGAAAAATTTACTTAAATGGTGATAATGAATGAATCACAAGAAAAAAGTAAAATGAGCTGCTCAAAGACAGAAATAGTTAATCTAAACTAACATAAAATTTCAGGTGATCGAATTAAATACGAGAGCAGGCGAAAAAATACTGAGTGGGCGACTTTAACACCATGTAAGCAACTATAAGATAAGATAAGATAAAATTTATTCAATATTCAAAATGAGCTGCTCAAAGTCAGAAATAGTTAATCTAAACTAACATAAAATTTCAGGTGATCGAATTAAATACGAGAGCAGGCGAAAAAAATACTGAGTGGGCGACTTTAACACCATGTAAGCAACTATAAGATAAGATAAGATAAAATTTATTCAATACTTCAGTACATGCCTTAATATTAAAACTTAACAAGAATCAATGTATTGACATATCGTAGTACACATTGTAAAATGGACGGGGACCCCTAAACTAGGCGTGAGCCTGTATCTTAGGGGGCAAATTTGTGATACAATTTTGAATATTCATGGTGTCTTGGAATTAATCATATCGATAAAAACAGAAATAATTTTAATATAAGACAGAAAACATAACAAAATTGGTGTTGTTTCTAGATGTTTAAGATTTATGTTTAGTTATGGTGTGTGTGTGTGTGTGTGTGTGTGTGTGTATGTAACCGGTTTTTTTTTAATACATAAATTGTGTCAAGAAAAAAACAGATGTTTTTATGATTGCGGTAATAAGATTGTTAGGTACAGTTAAACTACCTGAGGTTTCTGTCTTTCTATTGTAGTTTTTTTTTTGAAAACACCGTTTGATATTAGTTTGGCTCGTACAAATATAGGGGGCCGGGGCGGCGAGACGACTGCCGATTTGTTTTAAGTTTTAATGAAAACAGAATAGTACCATGTCTTATTTTCTCTTTTATTTATTATATTAAACTGTAGTCAATAAAGCTGAAGAACTATAGGAGGTATATTTGAAAGTGTGTTTTATTAAATAACTTTATATAAATTAAACCCATTCTATACTAAGGTGCCTAAAGTACAACGTTTTATGTTCCAAAATAAATATACACTCATCAGAATAGTACATTTTGTAATTATATTCTCTTTGCTCACCAAATATTGTTTTACACACGGACAGGTAAGGGTCGAAGAGGATGACGGTAAGCGAGCGCAGAGAGTGAACTGCCCCCGTCATCCCCTGTCGTCCTCTTCGTGTTTAGGTTTTTTGTGAAGTTGTTTGTTTTTTGAATCAATACTTCATTGTGATCTTTAAATCACCTTTAGAATATAACGCAGCATCGTTGAAGTAAAATATATGGAAAATTTTAAATATAATGTGATTTGTAAAATTTTCAATAACATTATATACCTATTGATCGCATAAGAATTATTATACTGATCGCTTTGAATAACTAGTTACTGAAATTTGTATTTTAAAATCACCGTTTTTAATATTTGTAGTTGCCTACAGTCTGTTACCAGCCAGTAAAGTGCTGACGCTCACTGAATCAACCTAAATATGCTTTCCCTTTACACATAAACATAAATCTACCACAAATAAAATGTTCCATGGGGATTCCAATTAGATTAAGAATGTAATTATCTAGTTTGCGTAGTTAGTTAGCTAGAGTTACCAGGTGAAGCACTTTATATTGGCTCTAGTTACCAAGGGTTAGTATTTCAGTAGTCAGTATTCGGTTTTATGACGCCTTTAATTTGGCTTTGAATTTGCTCTTTTAAATACGGTCGTATTAGTAATTTATGCCATTTTACATAGTGGATGTTGCGTGGTGATCAATACTCGTGTCTTCTCTATATGAGAAGAGCCCCTTACCTCGTAGTGGGACAGTTATAGATTGGTTATATTAACTTTTTAGTAATATTTTTTATAATAATATCACATTAATCAGATCGTAGAAACTAATGTATCAACAAAACTTCCGCCTTCGTGACAAAGGGTGCACGGACAGATAAATCTTTGAAAAAAAAAATTTAACCAAAAATATATTCAGCAAAAAAGGATTTATGTGACCAAAAAATACTTTTTCGAGGGATTCTCTCTTATTGAGTGACCAAGCTTTTGTTGTGGGGTCTTTTGTGTCCAAAAATATAAAGATTTTATGGCGACCTCGAATATGGGCCACTGTCCTTGTTACGGCGCGTGTTAAAAGCCTTTTGTAATTATGTTGTTTATTATGAATAGATTTTAATTTTTGTACAGTAAACTTAAGTACCTCTTGTACTTAAATTGGTTACGTTGGGATATTTTAATAACGATGTTTGAAATAAAATAAACAGAATATACAAAAAGGTTTCTTACGTATTCATAAGTAACAATTGTAAGTAGAATCTATAAACCTCTTTACCATAATAGTTACAAGCGTGGATGCCTAGTGGTCCACGTTTCGATTCCTGGGTATACAGGTAGCATTGCCTAAATGCTATTAAAAAAGGATTTTATGTTAGTTAATTCTCGTGCCAGGAAAGATGACTAAAGGACTTAATAACGCAATTAGTGTTTTTTTTTTTAAGTTGGCCTCTTGCAGAATCCCAGAGGAGTTTTGTCTGCGTAACCAGACAATATCTAAGGCGAGGCATTTGATGCCTCCAGCCAGAGCAAATTTTAAAATACTACAAACTAAGCAACAGCGTTAAGGGCGTCCCCTGCGGAACACGAGCCTCGGCTTAGGGCGTTGCTGGGGGGACAACTAGGGACTAGCTGGATCATATCAGTTTCCTTATTATTAAGGGACGAATTTAAAGCTACTGATTCAGCTTGGGCCGGCTCGAGAAAGGGTCGGGGCGGAGATGATAAGACATTTCGCGACGGACGCGGACTTCGCCGGTGAGGTCTATAACGAGGCGGTCGAGCGCGTCGGATTGTGGTTGTGAATTTGTCGGATTCTTGAGCTACAGTGATCCTATCATCAGGTCAGAGGAGAGCGTGTCGTGGTCTGCGGATTTTGTTAATTTGGGACGACCTGTAATTGGCGGAAGAAACAACTAAGGGTTTCCGATGGTGAGGGGCAGATTCGAAGTATCTCTTCGATGCCCGTTTCATGAATTGCCTAATGGTGGGCACTCTGTGGTCGAGGTGGATTTGAAGATTCCTAATGAACCATGGGGCGCCTGTCGCTTTACGAAGGAATCGAATTTGCAGGGTTTGCATCCTATAGATTTTGTAATACTTAACGTGTGAACACGACGCTAGCATACGTCATTAGAGAAATTTTTGAGTACCTGTATATGCCTCTGTCTATCTCTTTGGGGCGTCGTGCTGCAATGAAAATCAGAAAAAATTAATAATAAGTTTTTTTTTTTAATAATATGAATAAAGTCATACATCATCTCATCTATCTACTTATTTCAGCTCCATTCACCCTGAAAGATTTACGAAATATGAATCGCAAAGAGCAAAAGCCTTTTGAACAAGTTCTTTCATTTGAGCTTTTTCATAGCCTCAACAAGGCACTGAATTACAGCACTATTTAGTAGAAAATGAATTGGCCAATCTGCGCGCTACGGGTTAAGGGCTATGCACATTTATCTGAACAGTTACGTGTGCTAACGTGCGGTTGTACATCGGTTAGTAATGACGTCATCTGTATGAAGGCCCTCATTAGATATGTGGTTGAATTTGAATGACTTCATTTTGTCAATAGTTCAGTAAATGTGACAGGTGATTTTTGAGATAAGTTTTTTGTTTCGAATAATTATATTTTGAAATACCCAATAAACACACTTATCCCAAATATAAGCAAAAGTATTATTTTTACACATATTAAATATAAAAAAAATACAGAAAATATCTGCAACTTTGAATATAAAATGAATTATCCAATGTACACGATACGGGTTAAAGGCTATGCACATCCATCGGTACGATTACGCGCGCTAATGTGCGGTTGTACAGTGATCAGTAATTACCACTTCTGTATATGTTACTGTGGGTCTAATCTTGATCTTTGGTTATTTAGGTATTTCTTATACTCACAAAACTACAAACGGAATAAAGTTATATCTATATTTGCCTAGTCTTTTCCTAGCTAGTTCGGGTCGGCTTCCAGTCTAACCGGATGCAGCGTAATACCAGTACTTTACACGGAGTGACTGCCTATCAGACCTCCACAACCCAGTTACTGGGTAACGCGATATTTCGCGGTAAGACTAGTTGTTAGACTTTCAGGCTTCTGACTACCCGTAAGGGCTGTCATAGATTTAATTTGAAACTACAAACGGAATAAAGTTATATCTATATTTGCCTAGTCTTTTCCTAGCTAGTTCGGGTCGGCTTCCAGTCTAACCGGATGCAGCGTAATACCAGTACTTTACACGGAGTGACTGCCTATCAGACCTCCACAACCCAGTTACTGGGTAACGCGATATTTCGCGGTAAGACTAGTTGTTAGACTTTCAGGCTTCTGACTACCCGTAAGGGCTGTCATAGATTTAATTTGAATTCAATCGATCGATCTGTGCAGCTTATTTTGGAAATTTAAATAAAAATGAACACAACTTTACATCAACCTCGATTGAATCTACGCACTCCTTAAGTAAGCAGTAAGCGCGCTGGAGGCATTGAAAAATGACAAAACAACCCAACAGAGCTTTAAAGCAATGAAAAAGCGCTACAAGATGCACTCTAAGGTCTGGTACTGAACTGTTTACAGACCTGCGCTGCAGCTTATATTACGCTGGTGACACCACTTCCCATATCCGTTCTATTTTCACCATTTTAGCCAAACTACGTTCCACAATGCCAATATTGAAAAGCGAAGCGAATATTTGGCAAGGGAAAGCTTTGAACACCCGAGGAGTTTTAGCATATGAGACACACGATTGTTCGGCTCGAATCGGTGTTATTTAATATTTTCGGTTCAGGTTTGTATTTTTTTCAGGCTGTGCAGTTTTTTTTGTTTTGTTTTTTTAAGTTAAAAATAAAACAGGAGACATTAATCAGTTTTATGCTGCGGATATTACTGTTACGCCTTGGTACCTCTGGTGTGCTGGTGTCTGAAAGCGATACACACACTCTGCCGGGCGAGTTAGCTGCACCACGCCAGGTTTTTTTTTTTACTTTTATAAGTTTTTATAATTAATTTTAGAACTACGGAGAAAACGTGACCGCACCGTTCGCAGATCCTGAGCTAAAAGAGAAAGAGGAAGTGGAAGGTGTTGGCACTTAATTGTTACATTAACATAATGTTGCAAGTCATATAAAGAAATACTTTTTATGTTGTTGCCAACACACTCTTCTAATTCTTACTGATATATTCTCTTTTATTGAGGATAGTTACTCACACTTACATAACTTAAAACTACATACCGTAAATTCGTATTCAGAATGTAAAATAACCTTGATCAATCACGTTCAAAATCTTCAACTACACACGTCTATAATGATGAACTAATAACTCTTTAACATCTGCCAGCTTGTAGTCGCACGCCAAGAACATTAACTTACCTAATGATTTAACATAACAGTTTTAGACAGAAAATCGATATAGTTTGTAAGTGAACGTTGTTTCAACTGTCCGCAATCTCACCCATGAATAGTTATGGTAAGTTGGACGCACAGCATTTACTTATTAGTTCCGACAAGCCAAGTTAGTCTGGGTGATGTAAGTTGTTCAACTCCTCGCAAGATTCGGTGCACGGCAATGAGTACTAAACTGGTTTTATTAGCTTTATATCGGGTAGACAAACAAGGTACAGTAAGTACAGTTTATGCGGAAGCGAAGCTTGGATTGTAACACCTGGGCAAGCAAAGTGAAGAGACTTATCTGTGTCGAAATGGCGGTAATAGTTAGTTTTGTTCAAAACGCTTGTTGTGAAAGTCAATTAAGTATTTAAACAATAAATAAATCAATAATCTCCTTCTTTTTCAGTCAACAAAATGATAAATAGTTTAAAAAATAAAAATCTAAATATTTTTGTGTTCTGGTTACCTATAGAAATGCAAGTTTCCGCCTTCCTTTTTTCCCATTTCCATGAATTCAGATGCATTGCGGACTAGTTATCGATTAAGTCTTCAGGCAATGGTGATTTTTCACAAGGTCCATCAGTGAGCTGTCAACTTGTTTGTGTTATTATATATTACGTATTAGTGTAACTCATCTATTCTTATACTTCTATAGTCTATAGTAGCCATTTTTTTTTTTTTTTATAAATTTTAGTAAACGTCCTTCTGGATAAGGTCTGTTTTAATTCTCTCTAAGTGTTTCACAAACTGTACATTACCTGAGTAAGTGAAGTTCAATAGCTTCCTATAAATTGAATTTACAGCACCAGTGGGTGCTGTTTATAACTAGATGAAATTAATTAAAAAAAAAAATACAAGTCCGCCTGCCATGGTTGTTTTGTTTTACCATGGCGATTATATTACTATTTTTAAATCTTACTTTACCCGGTAAAATGTAAGGATGTTAGGTTCAGGCATTTAGAAGTTATGGTGGAATAAAGAAAATATACAAACATACATACTTACATACATGAATGCTATAAACATAATACTCCTTTTTTTGGGCGTTCGTGCCCTAAAACTATTCTTGAGCTTACGATAACGAAAGAAATACATGTTTGAAAATTGTAGGTTTTCTGATATTTCCTTGTATTGTGTTTTATTAACTAACATTAGACGGTACGGGCACATAAACTGCGACTCTTTTTACGGCACCGTGAGAATTAACGTGGCCACGTAAAGTTGAGTTATTAAACTCAAATATAGCTACACATTTTGTTGAAGTTTGGTTTAACTCGGTAAACCTCAAGCTCTTAGTATACGCTAACAAAGAAAACTCTTCCTTTGTTCATTTATATTGCGTAATTTACTTTAGTCACTATATTTTATTAACATGTTTTTGTAAGTAATTCTTCGCTTTTGTAGTTGTAAAAATTTGTTGTATTTTTTTTATTTTTTTTATGTAACTATGTTATTTTTTGTGTAAACAAACAGATTCACCTCATATGCTGCGCCCGACAAACCCGTGCAAAACCACCAAAAAGATTGACGTCGAAATACACCGTTCTTTCACAATTCCAGAAACCAAACAGTTGTTCTTAGAGCTGTTCAGTAATATTTTGAAATTTGGCCAATAAATACTGTCGATTTTTAAACGCATTAAGTAAGCGCCACGCATACGTTACATTGCGTGGCGTTTGCTTAATGCGTTTGAAAATTTATCTGTACAGATAAATCTTTCAGAAGCATTAACGCATGCTTAGCGAACACAAAAGTTTTTTGTTTTTGTGTCGTAAGAATAATATGGGCGTGAGCAGGATTCGAACCTGCGTCTCCCGGATAAATACTCCAGGCGCTCTGACCGCTAAGCCCTCTCCACCTCTGCTCACTACCACGAATTCTTATGCCACATTTTAATACGTCTTTTGGTGACGTCATTGCTATCTATTCAGCATTCCCCATACAGGAAACTGAAATATTTTTTTCCACAAAAATTTTTAACTTCAGGGTTATCTGTATTTGTTATGGTAATTGCATTTGTACGACATTGTATTAACTGCAAACTAAAGTTAATCGTGTCGGTTCGGTCACTTGTCTGGGTCTGAATAGATAGCAATAACTTCACCAAAAGATGTATTAAAATGAGGAAGAAGAATTCGTGGTAGTGAGCAGAGGTCGAGATGGCTTAGTAGTCAGAGCGCCTGGAGTATTTATCCGGGAGGCGCAGGTTCGAATAAACCGTATTTTTCTTCCCACCAAAAAAGTGCCTATAGCTTTAGGTAGGTGCAGATCAATAGCGTGAGTGACGTGGTTTGTGAGCCCCAAAAATACCTAAAAGGTATGATTTTTGTGCTCACTGTATCGCATTTTTGTCATAAAAGAAAAAAAAAAAAAAAACATTTGCAAAGTCGGTACGTGGTCAGAAGCGTTATACTATGTTGTAATAGTGATGTGTAATCGTGTTTCAGGTACAAAACGGGTTCCCAAAACCAATGTTTTACGATAATGTTGAGAACGGTTAGCGTTACCATAAACACTATTACCGCCATAACTCTGCTAGAATATCTCTGACTAAAATTTTCTTTGTCATTTTGCAGATGGAAATGATAAATAATTCATCATTCGAGCCTTACTTAGACTAAGTACACCATATTTCATATCGGGCCCTTCTGTGGATGCGACATAAAATACAGTCTTGGTAATCCTATCCATCCATGATTTATATGAAAGAAGGGTCAATGTGGAAATTTCATAAGCGATATATCATCTTTTCCTATGCAGAACTATTAAGATACGGAGTCTTATAGGAGTGGTATAATCGCCGCGGCTGGCGATTGATGACGCAATCATAAACACGCGGCGAACAGCGTGCGAAGTAAATATGGAATCGCTTTCCATAATAATTTGTTTCAGGAATGTAAGGGTTATTTGGGTGCTATATATGTATTAGTTTTTTTTTTATCGTTTGTGGTCTTTGTGGTTTCTAAAGATTATAGCGCAAATTATTATTTATGAAAAAAACATTTATTCATAAAAAATATTAACAAAATAAATGTTCAAGAAATGCTGCAAGAAAATTAAATCTCTACAAAATGGTTGACAGGAAAGTTAGTCATTTTGTTTAGTAATTATATTTATTGTACATAGTTGAAAACCAATCAGGGTAAAATTTTTTTTTTAAGTATATCAATTTGAATTTTCTTATCCTACGCGTATCTAATAATTTTGCTATACTAGTATTTACTATTATAATAAAACAACTTTTAACCGGATTAATCGCGTGTATTATTGGTTTTTGTTTGTAATTAATCCGGTTAAAAGTTGTTTTATTATAATGTGTAGTGATCGCGAAAACCTAAGATATTACTAGTATTTACTAGTACACGAAAAAAAAATGTGATCAATAAGTAAGAGTTGTTCAGAATTAACCGAAGCTTAAATTTATGAAAATGGCCAGAATATTCGCGATAGACGAATCATAGATAAAATAGGCTAATTGGTTCACGAATTTGATCAAATAGAGCATTATGCTTCATCTAAAAGCAAGCATTTCGAATAAACGAGGGCGAATTAAATTAATTTGTAGAATACTAAGCTTCTCGTTACTTTCAATCAAAAACACTTTATTTACGTTCTCTTCAAAGGAAAATAACGAAATTGAAAATACCTTCCTTTGTAATTAAGGAGTGGGTACCGCGCCGTTGTTTCAGGGGTGAGTAGGTAGAGAGGAAATTTCAATTTTATCATAGCTGTTATTTTATGAAATTTGCCTACGTTGTAAGCAAAGTTTGCCTTAAGATTTTTCATAGTTTTAAACAAACTTCCAAATAGAGGAGATTCTCTATGGAACAATCTTGTTTAGCTTTCTGATTTTACAATATTTTCGTGGTATCAAAATGCAATGACAATTCTGTTCTGTCATCAGGTAGTACAACTGCGTTCCACATATTTTAATTAAATTTAGGAATTGTCATGTCATTCATTATATTTCAATGATTAAATGTAACATCCAATGGCTTCGTGGTGACGGCAATCAATTCCCCAAAATTGGTCTTTCAAAAAACACTTACACAAGCTCATTGTATCTCATCCCCGAAACGAAACGTTCACTTAAGATAAGAAAATATCGTCCTTAAATAAAAGATATTTCTCTCCTCTTCACATTACATCCTTCCGAATGTCGTAACGCGTTTAGGCGTCCTCGGCGTTCACCTCCAGCCCTATAAGATTTAACATAATATCATAAGATATTCCAGGAAGCAGGCACCCTCTTCACCTAACCGTCGAAAAGTTGTTTACGCAACTTTTGATTGCCTTCTTTACTCCGTTTGTTTACTTTTTTACTTAGAGCGGGAAATATTATGAAACTTTTTTCGTTAAAGGCTCGAAGATACATAAATGGGTTTAGAACTCGTTCTTCTAACTAAAATTTGTTTGCCTATGCGCTACTTTTTGTTGGTCTTTTGGCTCTCGTCTGAAAGGTTTTGCTAATGGAAGTAGATGAGAAGAATGTCGTTTAAACGTGTTTTGTTTCTAAAAACAAATGGCCTGCTTTTATTGAGCGAAAGGTTGTTTGGTATATTTGTTCAATTGGTTTAAGTTTACTTTAGAGATAAGATTTTTTTTGGATTGGTTTTTTAATTTACTTCACTCCGCCCACTCATAAATGCCATCATCCAAAATTATTATGATCAACTTTAATATAATCCTAATTTAACTACCACCAAAAAGTTGCGTGAAATTAACGATCTTACTTAATTCTTAATCAATGTCAATTACCTCATGGCCAGAGCAAAACAAGTTGCGTAATTACAAATTCGTAATTAAATCTAAAACATGGGCCGTTTGCCGCTGACTTCCTAACTTAATTTGGTGCGGGGAACAATTCCTGACACCGGTGCATGGGTGGTTAAAAGTCGGCCTGAATTGAGTGCGTTTTTGCGTGTACTTTGTGGTTGTTTATTCCCCAACCAATTACCGTGCCGTACTTTAATTACACTCTTGTAGCGAATAAGTTTCGGTTGAAATTAGATTTAAGGTAATTTATTGCTTAATCCAGACTTTATAAATTACTTTTGTAATTAAGATCTCAATTAAAAGTTGTGCCCGGACACGTGTTAACAAATGAGTTGGCATAGTTTCACGATAGAGTTATATGAATGCGTTCCCAAAGTATTAGGTCAAATATAAATCATGTGTGTATTTAAACTTTGTGATTTAGGTAAAAAGTTGGAAGCAATTATGTGTGCTGAGGTCGGGTTAGTAATTATATGACTTTAAAGACACATAAGTAACATATTGATTGAAGGCTACGTACTTTTACATAATGCTTTTATAACTTTTATGTGAATTATATTTAACTGCCTCATTCGTTTTGTGATCGCATCAACATCTCAGTAGGGTACCGCAATTGCGCTCGATAGATGGCACTGGTAGTGGTAGAGACCGTTAATAACACTGCCCGACCCGGGAATCGAACCTAGCACATCACGCTCAGCCGGTCGCTTGTGACCACACAAGCTTTCGAGTATTGTATAGATACTTATGGCGTATCAATGCAATTAATCAAAGAAGCAAAAAAACAAAAGAATATAAAAATATAAAAGAACTATGGGACCACGCCAACAATGGACTACATGGTCGCAATCAACTCCATACTGGCTGGTTGTAATATAACTCTTTTCTAGATCGAACTTCTATAATTCGTGACAGACATTAAACTCAAGTATGGAAGAGAAGTTTTTGCAAATACATTTAAATTATAATTAATCGTGTTTATATCTTCATTATCTAATATCTGACTCCCACAGAACTATATATCTACAAAAAACTTCCCAAATCATTCTATAAAAGAGGTGCATTCTGCACAGTGGTGGTGTAATGTAGGTGTATAACAGTACACTTCTGACTGACCCTTCGGAGACACAGGCGTGATGGTATGTTATGTTACATGTACGGCCAACCTCATGTCACACGTGGTAACTAACACTAGAACTACAAAAACCGTCCTTACTACAAAGACATAAAGGCAAATTGTTACCATGGACGTGCCATGGTTGACTGCATATTACCGGTGTTTCTGGATTAGCTTTAACATAACAAATCATCACGTTTGTATCCCCGATGAGTAGACAGGGATGTACATAATTTTATGAACACCCATATTTCACTAATGCTGTGATTAAGTTCCATGTGCTGAGTGTTGCTATTAACCGGGCACAATTCCAAAGTCCAGGCTCAGGCGTGACTGCTGAGCTGTCTTGGATTCAATTCCCTGGTCGGGCAAAGTGTTATTAGGTTTTTCTGTGAGGAAATTCTCTGTAGCAGCCTAGAATTTCTTCACAAAAAAACCCAATAACTCTTTGCCCGCGCTTGGTACCTCTAGACTTTAGACCAACGAAACAGAGGATTAGCTAGATCATATTATAATACTTAGGGTCTCAACCGACGACGATTGAGACCCTCGCGTATGGAATGAAACATCACTAGGTAAGTTCGTTTGATTCTTAATTACTCACTAGCTGAAGCCCGCGATTTAGTCTGCACAATAAAAGGTAGCCTATGACATAAGACATACATGTACACATACACGACATGTGCACACATACATCTCACGTGCACATACGACGCAGCAGGTCCTTCTCCAAGATTCAATCTATAGCTACATGAAATTTATCCAAATCCAGTTGGCTGTTTCTGCATGATCAGTAACATACATTCAAACATCTAAACTTTCAAATTTACAGTATTTTAGTATGATTTATTTGCATGCACACTCTTGTTTATTTTCTGACCTTTGGAAAGTCCACGTGTAAAAACCATCGCTTATTCTGACCGCCGGAGATTAACCTTTGTCCTCAACAAAATGTCCTATTAATCTATTTCTAAACCAAAATGAAACTAGAGTTGGAACGTGAAAATTCATTAAATGCATGCAGTTTCAAAGCGCTTCCTTGATTAGCTTAGTGTCACAGCCCGTGTTACGCAAAGGATATGACATAACGGATTATGAAGCCGACTTTCGTACAATGGATATTCTAAATTTTGAAATTTTTTGTTGTCTTCTCTGATTCTGACTGATAGAAGTAATATGACGTGAAGATTGGGTACTGTGTTTAATCTTTGATAAGTTTAGATGGTACCTATAATAACTTTCATGATTGTTTAGTAACATTGATACAAGCCCATTTTTTTAAATAGGGTCGCGACTTCACGATTTTCTTACGGAAAAACGTCAAAAATCGGCTGTACGGTTATTATCCAAAGATTTGAATGGTAAAAAAACACAATTAAATATTTTTTTACCAACTACCATGTTAAGTAAGTATGCCTTGAAATAAGGGGTAGAACTCTTGCTGTTATTGAGTACTAAATTAAGCTTAGATTAATTATTAATTGAAAAATAAATCTAGTTCCTTTTATAACTCCACTAATGAATAATTGAATGATATCATGTTGAAGAAATGTTTATGCTGACCCTACGAAAATGGTGACATTTTGTAGATGTTTTTTTTTTTTTACTTTAGATTCTTAGCTGATAAGAGCATTACACACTTGCTTGTTATGCTATTAATTGTGATGAAAATTAACTCTGAATGTATGAATATACTTAACTGGCACTGGTTACTTACTTGGCAGTTAATTTCCTACAATATAAACAAAAACAAAGTTAAGGTTTAAGGTTACTATAGAGGGCCTGTGTTATTGGTCTAGAAAAATAATAAGACGTCAGAATTTATGGTCGAAACATATATATTATTCGATTGATCGGATATGTTTTACAACGAACATAACGTCCACTTGAAATTTAAAGCAAAAAGCTTTAAAAGTTGTTTAAGTACATTGAATATTGATGTGTTGATTGCCCTTCCAACGAGAACCGTATTAACTCAATTATCAAAGCTCAGATACTGACGGGAAAGTAAACAGCTGACGTCCAAACTTGAATTTTTATTGTATTTTCGATGCAAAAGACAATTCTTGGTTGTTAATTCAATTTAATATCTTTGGATGGACTATGTACTACATGAATAAGGGCTCCGTTTGAGTTCGTAACTAGTCGGGCAATCCCGAAGAATGCGCGTGAGTAATAATAATAATAATAATAATATAATAATAAAATTTATTTCAGACCATAAGTCCATAAAACAAAACACACATTACAATTTTATATACACAAAACATACATACACATACACACAAAAAATACACTAAAACAACTTATTTTAAATATTTGAATGACGCACGATGACTGGTCATCCATTGCCACATCATTGGACTATCCATCCTGTCGGCTACTATAGCCACCAAGCTGTTGCAGCTGTCGCGCACTCGCCGCATCAGGGATGCTATTCGTGTCCGCATCAGTGCGTAAAAATCTGGCACGCCATTCTCCGCGAACATCCCCGATGCACTGCAAAAGCGCGGCAGCCCCAACATAACTCTGAAGGCATTATTGTATTGGACTCGCAGAGCATTGTACGAGCTTTTTGTATAGCTGACCCATAGGGCACACGTGTACATAGATTGGCAATACGCTCTAAAGAGTGTAATTTTCACCTCCCCAGTACAACGTGCAAACCTACGAGCCAGCATGTTACATCGAACTGCCAATGCTCTGCGTTCCCTCTCCACGTCCACATCGTCAGACAGACTATCGGTGACCCAATGCCCCAGGTACTTGAACTTCGTGACCCTGGACAGCTGAGCGCCCCCCAAGGTGACTGGTGGGATAGTATCGTAACATTTGTTACCCGCTTTGAAAACCAGTAGCTCGCTCTTGGTCGCATTGTACTTAAGGCCGTGAGACACCGCATAATCCTCACAGATGCGAAGAAGCCTCCTAAGTGCACTGATCGATGGGCTCAGCAATACCATATCATCTGCGTAGCTGATGTTATTGACGCAGTGCCCGTCAATGGAGCACCCGATATTGGTATTGCTGAGGTCACAGATCAGCTCGTTTACATACAGGTTGAATAGCTTGGGTGAGCTGATTCCCCCCTGCCTCACCCCGCACTCCAACCCGTATGCATCCGACAGGACACCCGCCCACTTAACATAATTGTATTGGTTTTTATACCAATACTTTAGCATCCCAATGATATCGCTTGGGAGGTTTTTGACATTTGACAGTTTCCTCCATAGGCAGTCATAAGATACGAGGTCGAAAGCCCTGGAGAGGTCCAGAAAACATGCATATACAGGTGTTTTCCTACTTGTATAGTATTGAACAGTCTGTTTGAGGCATAGTATAGCTGTTTCCGTTGATAGATTTGGCTTAAAACCAAACTGGGCGTCGTTGAGTGTTAAGTGCTTATCCAGCTGCTGATCAATCAGACTGTCCAACACCTTCGCAATGATGGTAGCCAGGGATATAGGCCTGTAGTTGCTCTTGTCACTCGCATCTCCAGTTTTACTCTTAATAATGGGCACAACAATAGTTTTAAGTAAATCAGCTGGAAGATATGAGTGACTCAGGCACAAGCTAAAAAACATTGCTAGCACTCGCGGTAAGTGCTTACCAGCATGCAGCAAATGCTCTATACTTAGACTGTCATGACCCGGCGACTTGCCTCTCTTTAAGTTGCGTATGACAGTAGCTACCTCCCTGGTCGCGAACCTAATAGGCATGTCTCCGGACCCCCCCACCACCTCCGGCCCACCAGACGACGTACCCAGGGGAGACCCAACCCTAAAGGCTCTACTAAATAGGTTGGCGATATCACTAGGATCACTAAGGCCCTCAACACTCACAGGCAGACCCGACCTGGGATTCAACCTGTTCGTGGCTTTCCAAAAACTACAAAAATTCTTTGCGTCATGGTGACTTGCAATGATGTCCATTTTTATTTGGTCCTTATTATTTTGACACCATTTTAATTTACTTTTAAAAACCCTTCTACTTTCCACCATTTTTTCATACAAATCACCATTTTTCGGCCTACCAAACAACGTCCAGGTTTGAAAATCAAGCCGAGCCTGTCCGTGTGCGTCCTTCACATGCTTATTCCAGCCCGTTATGTAACACTTTTTATGCTGTATTCTGTTCTTACAGTTACTAGCGATTGCACCTTCACAAAGTGTACGCACAATTTCCGTATACATATTGTCTAAAATGGTTTCATGTTCCTTAATTCTACATCTACCTTTACTACATTCAGTAAATTCTAAGGGAAAGTCTAAATGTTTCAAGAGATCATTACAATAATTACTATATAACTCAGTCTGCTGCAAATCTCTGTCACCCCATGTTACTTTGTTACATTTAGGTAGTGCAGCAGGTGCAACTCTTGGCCTTAATAAATTAAGATCACACATTACAATTAGAGGTAAATGGTCCGACCAAGACACGTCGTAAAGCACACTAGCGTCTCTAATAGTGTTCCACGCCGCTTCTGTCACTACGCAGTGGTCTAACCAACTAGTAGAACCATGTGCATCACTTACGTAGGTATACGTGTCCGACTCACTACCGAGCAGGCAAACGTCAGCGCACCGCCACTGTACTTCAGCCGAGAAACTCAATAGTTCTTTGCCGAATAAACTGTTTGGTTGAGCATTAAAATCCCCCAGAATATAGACCGCGTCTACACCACTACCTTCTATCACTGCGTGAATCTCACTTAAACACTCGACAAATTCACCAAGATTATCCATCGACTCTGTCGGCATGTAAACCGAGAACACTAAGAGAGCTTTACCGCCTACCGTTATTTTGATAGCCACAAGACGCACACTGTTACACTGCACGAAAGATACATTTTCATAGGCACTCTTGCGCCACAGGATAGCGACTCCGCCATAAGGTCGCCCTCGTAGAATGCCCGACGACGTATCCACCGCCGATTTTCCCACGAAGTCGAACTGAGGGTCTATGCTGCTCAGAAAAGGAATGTCGTGTGGCAGTAACCAGGTTTCTTGTAATGCGATTATATCAGATGTTTGACATAATAGTCTGACATAATCCACAGATCTAGTAATAGATTTACAATTAAAACTCACAAATGTACTTGTTTTTGACTTAATATCGTTATTGTCGCAATCCATTGTTGATATTTTTGTGAGATCCTTCGGCTCGTTCTTTAAAATCTATGTATCTACGAAAATAAATTCCTTCTGGCCATAAATTGTCGTCTAAAAATAAATACAGTTTATGCCTTTGTACAAAAATTTTATAAGCATCATAGTTTTTCTGTTTTCTCATATTTATTTTTACAATTTGCACATTCGTTTTTGTTTTTTCCATTATGTACGTATGTATGTCATTAACAGACGCATTCTGATCAACGTTATTGATGAACAACGGTATTTTAATGTCAGCTGCTTTAAATTTTGCAGTATTATCTATGTTCGCACGCCCTTGATTTCCTATAAACCTGTCCCTCAGCCTCTTTTTCTTTTGCGCTAAGATCCACCCTTCATTTCGTTCATGATCCTTCTTTGTTTCTAAATTAGTTGTTGTCTTTATTTTTCGTGGTGTTGATTTTGCTAGCCGCACCGCGGCGGCATAAGAAGTAGGTAATACCCGTTCAACAATAATTAAATGTTAATGTTACCAGCTTTTGCGTGTGATTTACAATATTTATTTATAATCACATTTTGCCAAGTATTTCTTAAGATGTAAGAACGAAAAACAGAGGGCTGATATAAATTTAATTACGTGTGTATCTGTGTATCAGTCTGTAGTATCGCAACTCCCCAAAAAATTTACAAATTATGATTTAGTTTCTTTTTGTTTGCAAGGTGACTAGATCATGACTGTTCTTAGCTATAATTCAAAAAAACTAGTTCAGCAGTTTGGAGATCATCAACCCTTTACTAGTTGATTAAGGCGCTGTGAGCAACTTCCACAGGTCTTGTAGATGCAAGATTTGGTATACTGTTACTTCAATAATATTGTAATATCATTGTAACCTTGACTTGTACCCAAATTCTCACCAACTTACAGCATAGGCACAATGAGTGGTTATAGATATAGGGACTCAACAGCATGTTTTTTTTTGTTATTATGAAATACAGTTTAGTAAGATATGCCAATATTCGTTATTCAAATAGTGACAGCCTTGCGGTATAACTGGCAAATCAAGGATCACATGTTCAAATGTAAGGTACGCACCACTGTCTTTTCGAAATTATAAATTATTATAAATCCATATTCCCTCGTTGGTCTAGTGGTCCCAAGCGCGACTGCTGAGCAGGAGGTCTCGGGTTCGATTCCCGGGTCGGGCAAAGTTTTATTGAGTTTTTCTGTTAGGAAATCCCCAGTAAGAGCCTGGAGTTTGAATATATCTATTACATGGGATTTCATAATAGCATTGGTGAAATGTGGGTGTACAATTGTGTACACCTCTGCTTACCCCTTCGGGGAATACAGGCTTGATGCTATGTTATGTTAAGTTATAAATACATGATACTTGCCTGAAACTGTAAAGGAAAACATCATGAAGACATCATTTTTGGTTGTTCTCGATGGTGTGTAAAGCCATGTCACACACAGTCCTACGGATGGTTTAAATCTGACAATATATTGGGCAAGAACCAGCCAATAAGAAGAAGAATCCACATCGTAGATAGACATAGCATGTAGGTACTATTTAGATAGCAAGACACACTTCACAAAAAAGACAGCGTGTAAAAAATACCAGGTGCTTACAAGAGTAATGATGTTTAAACACCCCTCGTTGATATTTACGCACATTTTCTGTCATAATTTCGTCCCGCGGGCTGAGAGCAACAATCTGGCAAAATGCAAGATTCAATTTACTCCTGATAGCTAATTTATTTCTCCCTCGCGGCGCCCGCGCCCGCGTCGTGTACACTCAACCACATTAACTTATAACAATGTTAACCAACAAAAATCTTTGCAAAATTTTGAATTTTAATTTTCTTCAAGTATTTGAGTGGTTTAGTTTTACTTTTTGACTGTTTCGTTAACAATGTTGTTTAGTTAATTATTGAAATTATGTATGTTAAGTGGTTTATATACATATAATTGACATAAATAGCATAACAACATTTTATAGTATTGATCAGAAGATAACATTTATATAAAAAAAAAACAGATATGACAAAAATATTCAGCGGCTACTCCTAATCGCTATCTTGGTGGCTCCATATTCTAAAAAAAAATGATCTGTTGACACGAAACGAAAAATACAAATATTAAAAAAAAAACCTGCTACCTCGAGGCCATGTTGTTTTTTTTTGTGTAGGGAATTCCTTCTTCGGCGTCGTGCATGCTTACTCAAACCACTTTTAACTAGCCTTTACCGGAATTCCGGAATCGCAGCTGCCTTCATCGCAATACCTTAGGCCTGTTAATCAGGTTCTATCGCAAAACATAAGACAACAAGACACCTAAAGATAGTCCGGAAACAATAAAATCAAACGATTCAGTAAAAAGATTATCTAAAATTAAATCTAGACAAAAACAAGCAATTAAAAAAGGCAAATCCTTCAACAAACCATACTCTCACAGGTAATCTAAAATAAATGACCACCAGATTGTCTTTGAGGCGACGACGCAGCTCGTTAAAATGTTTCAGCGATTTCTAAAGTGCCGTATAAAGAGGAAGGCACGGAATAAAAACGAACAGCGTTTTTGTCATTCGCCTGTATCTCAGTCACACATAAAGTTCACAAATTGACCCATTTCAAGTGGAACATAAAAATAAAGGCCCCGACACACATTACTTGCTGCCAAGGACGATACTTTACCACTTACGGACCAATAAAAACGCGCGCACAACATAATTGTGGTAATAACATTATGAACGTTAACTTCGTAGGAACTAGTTTTTGTTTAGTTTCCTCCATGGAAACATTTCCTGACCGACAATGAAATAATGAGTGAATTAATTGGCAAGGCGAAATGTTGAGAGGTTTGTTTTATATCGTCTTCTCTGCTTACACAACGTGTTGCAATTATGCGTATATTAGCGGTTCATTGTGACGCTGTGTGCACTAGTGATGTTGTGTTTATTTGAGAATATAAAGAACTGGCTAAGTTATCTAAGTTATTCCAACCTCTGTTCATTACTCCGATTTTTTCTTGTACATTTTAATACGTTTTTTGGTGACGTCGTCGCTATCTATTCAGTACTTATGCAATAATGCGTTTGAAAAATTTATCTGTACCTATCAGTTTTATAGATAATTACTGAATTATAAAATAAAACAGATACTTCATGCTAAGAGTGTCAATTCGAAAACTAATATCCTCAATTCTTTAGTGCGATCAATGAGGTGTCTCATGTTCAGCAGTGTCTCCAGACTGCTCCAGACTGATACGTATGCTAACTGAATTCAATATGATGCTACTCGCAATTCACGTTGTTGAATTATTAATATAAAAGCTTCATGAACGTATTGCTGAAGTCTACCTAGTTTTACACGAGACAGAATGAATTCGTAATGCGTGCACCTTTTCATCGCTTTATTAATATTGTATACCTGTGGCCGAATGTTTACAGATCGGCTCCTTGAGGAAAAGGCTGTGCGTTCAAGCTGGCATGGACCAATATGACTTGCTTGATGTCATATACCAACCTTTTTAGTAAACGGTGCAGGAAGACATCTTGAGGAAATCTAGACTTAGTTTTGAAATCGCCATCTCACAGTAATTTAGCGTGGTCATCAATGCTTGTTATGTTGCTGTAAGTATGAGAAGAGGCCCTTGGGACAATTACATACTTGTTTAGTGTTGTTTTTGTTCAGAAAATACTATGATTTATGTAATATGCTTGGCTTTATTGCCATAGAATACGGAATTTTGGGGTCCTTAAAGTGGAGGACCTAAAAGTATGTCATAGAAAAACACAATTTGTTGATTTAGGACGTACTCCTAAGTGATCTTTTTTATTTTCTGTTGAATTTTAATGAACTGCCAAAGTTTCCATAAGTCAATACGTCAGAAAAGTTAGTCCATTTAAATGGGGGTGAGCATGTAGCCATTGTATTCTACTAAAAACTTTCATTCATACACATTCCAAAAGAATTTTGTTCGGCAATAGCGTAGTGAAGGTCATCAGCACCCAGGATAAATGCAGTATTTTATGGCTCTGTATAAATGACACTCGGGACATGGGCTCCTGGTACCTGGTCTTGTGGTTAGTCCCTCGCTACGGCCCTGTACTCTGGCTTGTGAATTAAACAAACATCATTCTGGCTATATGTCTTTTCATACTCGTGATCCATTAGTCCTCTCCTTTACAATGAATAAAAAAAGCATTTTCCTGTTCCATCACAATCATTGACGTATATTTCTAGGAAAAAATACCTTCAACCCCGTATACTCAATCTCGTAAAACATTAATGATACATTTTAATGAGTCTTGAAACATTTGTGCAATTAGCGATGAAATAAAAATGAAAGAAATATCGATGTTAAAGGATTTACGATATTATTATTTTAACGAATCGAGTGTGTTCTATAGGTGATTGTAATAAATAATAAGAGAAGTTATTTACACCATCATAATAATAATACATACTGAGGGATGTATCATAAACTACCTTATAGCCCTGCTAGCTGTTCCTTAAATACAAATTAGATATTATAACTTAGTAGGTCGGAGTTGTAATTAAGGACGGTACTGTTCATTGCTATGATAATATAATAGAAGCTATTTTTATTAAGAAATGCAATAATAAATAGCAATGATAGCCTAGTGGTATGACCGTTGGACTGACAAGTCAAAGATCGGAAGTTCGAATCCAAGGCTGAACCACTGACTTTTTGTAGTCATGTGCGTATTATAAATTAAATATAACTTGATTGAAACGGTCAAGGAAAACACAGTGAGGAAACCAGCACAACTGAGAGATAGTTTTGATGGTGTGTAAAGCCATGTCAGAGACGTACGGGTAGTTTAGACTCTGACACTAGGTTGTTCATCAACCATAAGATAAGCAGAACATTAAGAAAGATAGCTTAAATATAATTTTAACGGGTCAAAACACAAAAAAACAGGCAGGTATTATAAGCGCTGTCACTTGGATTACTTTAACTATGACAAATGTCATCAGTCTACTTAAGGCACAGATTAAATAATAATGAGTTAGAAGGCAAAGTGATGACATAAAATCCCGCGGGAAAATTGCTGAAGACACTCGTCCTTAGTCTCAAGTTTGCATAATGAAATACTATATAACTTGAGAAGGAGTCGAGTTAAGCAGGCAATTTGTATTTTGCTAACTTTTCATTTAGTTATAATAGTACAGATAACTTTGTTATGAGGCTGTGACGTCATTATTGTGTCTGCAGCATTTCTTATGGACGTAATTCAAAATGGCAGCGCTGCTACTCTATGTAAATTCCAAGAAAGATATTGAAGACAATAAATAATATTCTTTTAATAACCAGGAGCTGAAATATTCTAAATGTTGGTACTAATAAATACGATTTATTTTTCAAAGAATGAATTTATTCGAAAGTTTATTGAAATTAATTTAAATCTGTATTTAAAAGTAGAGTTTCTTTTTATCAGAAATAGCTGTGGGTGATATTGTTGACGAACAAAAATACAGGTTGTAACAAAATAATCAATCCACTGCATTGCATAATACGAATACGATATAGCTCTTTTATATTAGGGCATATGATAGTCCACTGTTTTTTATACAGTGCGTTTATTTGCGAGTTCGTGAGCTTTTTGTACGAAAGTGTTTCTCCTACTCCTACACTATACTCCTCCGACCGTATTTCGGTCACGGCAACCTATCTCCATGGAGATTAGCCAAGTATGCAGGAGATATTATAGTGCACATAATGTATGTGCAAACACAGGTGCACTCTCTCTCCCTTCACTCTCATAGTCCAATTTGTTCTATTAATTGTCATGATAGGCTATAATAACACATATTCTGTCAATATAAAATGGTTACCTATTACATATTAGTTATTGTTCACCGGTTACTACTCACGTACATTCTTCGGGTTTGCCCGACTAGTTTCGAACTCGAACGGAGCCCTTAGTCATGAGCTGAGTCCGCGGCTATGTCGCGAGTCTGACTCGCGAGTATGTATATGCCTCACGAAAGCTACCTATTACGGTTAAAAATATATAAGAACAAAACACAGGCAGGTACAAACCTGCCACAATGCCACTTTGTACCATTAAAAACGTTTCCCCGTGTTTATTTGAGAAAAACTGTCAGATTTCACATTTTGCCGTAACACAGGGTTGGATTTCACGGTTTCCTCAGCATGGGCATGTAATCCCCGGCGTCGGTGCGGCCGGGTGCCTCGCCCGTGTCTCCCATGTCACCCAGGCGATTATAGTGATTTACAATGCGGCCGCTGGCCCAAGAATTAAGAAGTTTATTTAAGTTCTTTAAGTTAGAATTTATTAGATTATTTTTGTATAAAAACTTTCGTGAGACATATTCATATCAATTAATGTTCACCGGTTACTACTCACGTGCATTTTTCGGGATTGCCCGACGAGTCAAACAGTTTGACTCGCGACATCGCCGCGGGTTCAGCTCATGACTAAGGGCTCCGTTCGAGTTCGAAACTAGTCGGGCAATCCCGAAAAATGCACGTGAGTAGTAACCGGTGAACATTAATTGTTATTAGATTATATTAAAAAATATTGTTTGGACAAGTAATACTATTTATTTTATGCACTAAATGTTTCTAAGGGGTGTAGTTATAAAACGTTTACTGTTATAATTCGGTCAACCGGACGGTAGGGTAAACGCTAGAGCGCAGTTGAGACACCAGCTCCTGCATCGGCGTGTCACGGATTTTCAGTAATTAATAATATATGATGGATATACAGATAATTATTCCGGGCCTGGGTGTCTGGAATTATGTATCGGTAAATGCACCCACGAATTAACATGTTTCTTAAAAACAAATAATATATGGGTATGAAACTAATGTGATAAACTATTTTCATACATACGTATTTCACGCCTTTTGGTGGTAGGCAGAAACTATTTCTCGAAAGCAAAACAGTAAGAAATTATTTATTTTAGAGGCAGTAAGTTAGGACATACATAGAATTTTCCCCTTCAAAACCAGTCAGTTACTACAATAATAAATTATTTTTATTTTAATTATTACTCAGAAATGTAGAGGGGCTCGTGGCTAAGTGACAGCCGCACAGATCAATCAATTGAAGTTAAGCTGCCCTTGCCGCGGTGACAATCTCTTTACACCGAAACCCCTCCGTGCCTCGGAGAGCGCGTTAAGCCGTCGGTCCCGGTTGTCAAATTAAGATCTATTACAGCCGTTACAGGTAGTCAGAGGCCTGAAAATCTGACATCCAGTCATACCATGAAATATCATATTACCCAGTAACTGGGTTGTGGAGGTCAGATAGGCAGTCGCTCTATTTAAAATACTGGTATTAAGCTGCATACGGTTTGACTGGAAGCCGACCCCAATGTAATTGGGATTATGATAACTCAGAAATGTAGACATTACGGAGCCCCTCAATACATAGTGTATTTAGTGAAAGAATTAAAGTGGAGAAAATTACAGTTATGTACGTCAATACATGAGTTAATCATCAATTATATAATTAGCGTTGTGTTCCCACTACAAGTACGTTAGTAGGATGTACACTTGAATCACACAGGTATATCAGTTTCACGCTACTGCGTATATATATATAGTATGACATGAGTATGAGTGATTTATTAAGTGGGTACTGACCCACTCAATAAAACACTCATATTCATACTTACCTACAGACAAATCTGGAACTATTACGATTAGGGATTTTTCTAACTTCATCTCTTGTTGTTTTTTAATCATGTCGTCAATTTTAGCGAAAGAAGTCCTGGGTGGGATTACGAACAAAGTTATGGTAAAAAAAGGATTATAGCATGTTTACGGGGTTTTGATAAATTATGAAAAACTTAATCAGAAATCAAATATCCCTGCTTCAAATTGTTTCAGATTTGTCCATACTGACCTAACTGGATGGATTGTAGAATAAGCTGTTTTACAAAACTGCTAGTTGATTTACAAAAAAGTACTGTACGGACAGGTTAGGTTCGCAAAACACACAAAAATAGTCGACCCAGTCACGGAAAGTCAAATCAGAATATAGTATCGTTTTTTTACTTGAATGGTGACAATCCTTTTAATATACCTATACAATAAACAAACCTGTCTCACTGTAGATATGTCATTCTGCATTACGTCTAAAGGTGGGTAGCAGACCATCCATCTGCGACACATATAAACCTACCTACTATTCATATCTAAAGCGTCCAACTCATAACCAAAATCAAAATTTATTTATTAAATTTAGGCTAAAAATTTGCTTTTTGAACGTCTAATATTAAGACAGCCCCCAAAAAAGCCCAACTTACACCGCTTCCTACTATTTAGTATATTCAATACTAAAATACTTTCCTAGGTAAGAAGGTTGAAAAATGTAGTAATGTTTTTTTTTATAATGATGCAATAGACAACACTGTAGACTCAATGACGCTAAGCTAATAATGTGAATCTACTGCTGAACATACATAGGTTGGATGTGAATAAATCGTATCGTTAACTGAATAGTTATTTTCTAAAGAAACCATTGTATCGACTTTAATGACTTTTGGGGGCTGATAATCAGTAATTAATGTTTTTTTTGTCATAAGGACTGTATGTTGATACGTTTTATTTTTATCATTCAAAATGCATTAAGCTTTACATAGCAAAGAGACAATTGCTCATTAAAAACACTTAAAAATAATTAAATACGTTAGGCACATAATTGAGTTCAAGCTCGCCCCTTATTGAAGAAACAAGATCCTTAGCCCCTGAACAAGGTTCAGTAAGAAAATACTGAATTTCCATCGTACTAATAATAAGTAAAAATCAAAAGAATTTAACAAGTGTTGTTTCGTGGCGTCGAGGGCCGGCGATGACAAATGCTCCCCGGGGCCCGCTCCACTGAAACTTGGACAGAAAATCCTACAATGTTCACCAACTTATTTCTACTCATCTGTTATGTTTCATTTGGGTCGAGCTTAATGGAAATGATAAAAATATTCAAGCGTACCGCGCCTTATTGTTATGCGTTATTGTTGTCCTTTGTTTGATATTTACCTACTGAGTTCACTCGATATGAAGAAAACACGAAAGTCTAATTATTGTTTTACACTTTACTAGAATTTCGTTCGTTTTCAATTATTACCCGTTTAATTTCCCTGTACGTTGTATTAGACGAAATGAGGTCTTTTATTCAATTTATTAGAAAGTAAATTACCATCGTATTGCTCTGAGTGCTCCAATTTCACATGTTTGAATTCATGCTGTCATGTAATCACAAGGCTGTGAAGTGTTTACACGTGTGTCGGCTCTACTATTGCTTATCATCCTTCACGACTATAAACGAACTCAAACATCGTCAGAAACAAAGATGTTATTCTCATCAAATAAATGCAGGAGTATCAAAGAGAAAATAAGATAAAAAAACTTTCCGTTCCAACCACAAAATCCATTTCCAAGTTAAACAGATCTTTTTACGTTTTTTTTGCTCATTGAATCTGAGAGTTTTTGTTCCATATTTTTAAAGATTATCGCTGAAGTTCATTTGGAAGTTTACCTTAATGAGAAACGTAAGACAGATATCCAAAGGGTTAGGTGTAAATTAAAAAGGGGCGGAAGACGCTTTTCGGACGGAAGTTTTAATTACAATGAGTGACCTCCATTAGCATTAGTTAATTAAGTATGATTGAAAATGTTATTCGTTTCATGGAGTTTGTAATTTGAAGTGTTAATTACATCATCAATTAAATTAAGTACCTACATCAGGGTGTATATGAAAACGCGTATCTGATGTTACTCAATATCAGGTTAGATTGTGGTCAAACGACCACTAATCCAGCTGATAGTAAGTGACAATGCGGTCACTGATAAAATACATTTCACTGGATGACACTTAGGACTGGATTCACTGGATTACACTCACATCATGATTAAGTAACAAAATAGTCATGATGTGAAAAACCTAAAACGTACTTAAATAAAATCGGGTCGACTATGTATTTTAACAAACTTAATTTGAACTTACCTTTTAACATAATTTATGCTTGAAGCTTGGATTTTTATGAATATGTATGTTATATAAAAGACAAGTGTCCAAAGTAAAGGATTATTAACTAGCTTTCGGTCCTAAATTCCGAGATTATAACCAGAGGCTTAAAAGGGTAGGCTGTAAGGGGCTAGAAATTTCGCAAATCTTAGTACATGACTAAGGGATTTCACAGCTTTCGAAAGCCTTGGGCCTCAATGGACATGTCAAAATTTAAAGGGTAGAACTTGAGAGCATTTTTAACAATTAATATATAGGATTATTAATTTAGAGATTTTGTATTTTGGTTTCTTAACTTTTTGATTTGTTGCATAGTAAAATAGATTTTCATTGTGTAAGCAATCCATTTAATATTGTAACTTTAGAGTTCGCTAAGCATGCGTTAATGCTTTTTCAAAAACATATCTTGAAGCAATTTCTTGTTATTTGTAATTTTTTTTTTTTTTTTTTTTTTTTCGCTTATCTTTGTTACTAACATAACATAACATAACATAGCATCACGCCTGTATTCCCCGAAGGGGTAGGCAGAGAAGTACACCCCCAGGGGTTCCACCTTGTCGTGGTGGGGGGGCTTTAGTAGCCGTGGTTTGGTCACCCACGGTGAAGCTAACGGAACCCGAGGAGGGCCGCTCCTCTGGGCTTTGCCTTCAAGCCTATGTTGGAGCGGTGCAGGTGTAGGTTGCGGGCCTTATGGGGGGTGTCGCAACTGAGGTGGGCTGCGGTGTCGTATGGGCGGCACCGCAGCTGAAGGGTGGGGGCCGCGGCGGGAGAGGAGTGCCGGTATGTCGATGCGCCGCTCTCCCTACCTTCCGCGGCCTTGACGGGGCCGCCACCGTTAGATGGCGGACGCGGTGGGGCCGCAGGGGAGGAGGAGTGCCGGTATTGCGAGGCGCCGCTCTCCCTATCCTCTGCGGCCGTAGTGGCAGGCGGCGGGGCCACAGACCTGACCCGTCGCAGGGGACCTAGGGCGTCCAGACACGGGGTCGTCTGGCGCCCATTGCACATGGTCTCCGAGGTGGTTGCGGCATGCCATGTGTCTGGTGTGCCGAAGCGGGGGTGGGTGTAATACCCGACCCCGTGAGGGAGTCCGGCAGCGGACGGCTGCGGGCGGGTTCGCGGTTGTGTGCGAAAGCGTTCCCGCGTCCCGCCCTCAAGCAGCTGAGGAGGTATACTGTGGAGTTTTAGTGGGTTCGAGTCCCACATAACCGCTCTGTCTCCCCGTATCAGAGCGGTATGCGAGGGCATTTCTCCACATAAAAAAAAAAAAAAAAGGCAGAGAAGTACACATTCGTACATCCACATTTCACCAATGCTGTTATTAAGTCCCATGTAATAGGTGGTGAGCCTATTGCCATCTACCGGGCACAATTCCAAACTCCGGGCTGCTACCGAGAATTTTCTAACAGAAAAACTCAATAACACTTTGCCCGACCCGGGAATCGAACCCGAGACCTCATGCTCAGCAGTCGCGCTTGGGACCACTAGACCAACGAGGCAGTCACTAGTAATCACTTTGTTACTAGTACTTGCTTTATTCAAACAACAGTTTTGTACTTCAATTCATTCGTTTCAAACTCGTTAAGAATAAAAGATGTAATGTTTAAAATATGTCTGTTGTTTTTTATTTTATTTAGGAAATCTATTTATCTACAAAGCGAACATAGTAAAATAGACAACTAGCACATAAATCCACAAACAAAAGCAAACACAACGTATCCGCCATAAAAAGCAAACACAGTTATCTTAGGAGGTCAACAAGGGGAGGGTCCCGAATGTGCACAACTGAAGGATGACGACACGTCACTATTACGACAGAGGGCCATTTGGCAATTTAGTTGGGCAAGTTCCACGAAAATGTTGAAACGCGCGATACGGGCCTGCTTTAGCGAGTTTTTTTTTTATGTTTTTCAGTGCATATGCACATTCGAAGATGACAAAAAATCTCACTTGAGTTGACAAAACTCGTAAAGAAACCTGACTTAATAATCGTGAATAAAAAATAACGATGACACCATAAGACGTAACAAAAATTTGAGGAAAACTTTAGCTTAGCGAGCGGTGGTCTAGCTTAGTTGGCAGAGAATGGGTTCAAACTTCGCTCGCGGACGTATCTTTTATCCATAAAATTATAACTCGTGGAATCATCAACACGCAGAGCTTGTTCTGTCGATGAAGATTGAAAACCAAATAATTATCTGCTGCAATTCTGCATAAAATACGACCCATAAGACGTTTGATAGTAGAATCTAGCAAAGGTAATTAATGAAAAAGGTTGACTTATATCCCTAACGACCCCGTCAATATTATTTCAGAGAATTTTTTGTGTTCCTTTTTCACAGCATTAAAAGGTGGAAGTTTATCGGAAGATTCTTTTTATTATTTTAGTATTCCAAGAAAAGCCACTTACTCGCTCATTTTAATAATTAAATGATTTTATTTATGACCTATGCACAATGAAATTAGTTTATTTATTTATGTATAAATTTATTTTAATAAAATAAATGATTTTATTTATGACCTGTGCACAATGAAATTAGTTTATTTATTTATGAATAAACTTATTTTAATAAAATAAATGATTTTATTTATGACCTGTACTCAATGAAATTAGTTTATTTATTTATGAATAAACTTCCCCAATCAGTTACAAAAACACCCCTGCAGTTAATAAATAAATAAAGTTTACTTCAAAATGGAACCCAAGTTTAATTTAACGTAATTAAAATTGAGTATAATTGTGGCACGAATGGAAGGATGCGGAAGGGACCACTTGTGTTATATCTGCCTACGTGCTTCCAAACTAATTACAAATATTATAATTTATTGCCAAAATGTATAGGGAATATCTGGCGAGTTTATTACCTGATAATATTAATGCAAAATATTGTGCTGAGTGTGGTTTTGGAATGGGTTAATCTCGTAGTTCTGGTTAATATTTCCCATTAGTTTGATTAATAACGTGGTTCATTGATGATTTTAAGCATCTAGTAGCTCAAAGAAAGACAAGTTTATGCGTAATTAGAGGTTAAAAATACGGCCAAATGAGAATCACAAACCTGAGGGTTCGGAACAAAAAAATATGTTATTTTATCAATATTCTGATTTTTCCGTTACTTGTACTGGGATACCTAAATTATTACATTTTGATTCTAGGTCAATGGATCCTATAAGTTTTGTAGAATGAATTAAAATCTTTTGATTGCATTAACTTAGAGGCTTGAATATTTTACAATTCCATGAGACATAATACTTTGTTAAATTAAACTTGAGAAGGCCAGTATAACTGAGGGCTAATACACGATTAATTTAAACTTGACAAATATTCCCGAGAAAAAGGGTCTTGACAGACGGACAAACCAAAAAAAGTTAACAGCAACTCCTACAAAGTTTCAGGCCAGTACAAAAATCAGAATTACTAGGTATTTTTATTTATACACAAAATGTTTCTGCTTTTATTATGTTCTTGCTGATAATACAATCATACTTTACGTCATTTTTTGAGAGAGCTTATGTTAATGTGCGCCAAAAAAATCTTGGCCCTTAATATAATCCAGATTAATCCGGAAATGGAAAAATGGCCGACTGACAGGACATTGGATGTTGGCAGTGGAATATTGGATGTTAAATATTCAAGAAATATTGTTTTCATTACTCATACTGATACAGTAGCAGAATGAAAAATGGCATAACAAAAACATAACATAACATCACGCCTGTATTCCCCGAAGGGATAGGCAGAAGTGTACACAGTTGTACACCCAAATTTCACCAATGCTGTTATTAAGTCCCATGTAATAGGAGGTGAGCCTATTGCCATCACCGGGCACAATTTCAAACGCCGGGCAGCTATTGAGAATTTCCTATCAGAAAAACTAACAACAGAAAAACAAACTAAACATTAACAATTTGCCTGACCCGGGAATCGAACCCGAGACCTCAGCAGTCGCGCTTGGGACCACTGGACCAAAGAAGCAGTCCAAAAAAATAGTTTACATAGTATTTAACCAATTAATCTTTCAAATGCATTAACGTATGTTACTGTGTATAACATGAAGACGAATAATTATGGTCGTGAGCAGGAATTGAACCTGTGTCTCCCGGATAAATACCTGCGCCAGGCGCTCTGTCAACTTGGCTTAGTTGACAGAGCGCCTGGCCACTATTCCGAATTCTGACTGACTGATGGTGATTCATCGCTATTAGGTCCTCTGTTAATTTGCAAAAAAAAGAATGAGTTCGTTGCGCATGCATTAATGAATTTGAAAGATTAATCTGTATTCTTTTTTTTATATCAAAAATGCATCTAAATTTGGCCACCAGAGTTGGTGCCCGATGGTATGACGGTGTGGCTGAGGATGGAGCACGTAGATCTAGAATAAATCTATTCACTCTAATTAGAGGGGATAAATTTAAGGAGAACGATAATAGGAGTTGATGCAACTTCCCAGACCCGTCTCGCATAGCGGTTGCACTGGACTAAATCCCGAAACACGATTAGGTCGCTTCAGGGCATGGTTTCGTCCGGTGGGTGGTAACCAGCGGCAGCCGAAACCTCCCGCCAGAGTTGTGTTTCCTGTTTTGCACCACCTAGGGGCCACGTGTAGGGATTCCAGTTTAAGGGTGCACTCCTACGGACGCTGGCAACTCAGTCCCCAGATTCTTCTGAGAATTCGGTCGTTGGGTTGTCTTAGGGGTGGAGGATCAGAAAAAAAACCTGTGCTCGACCTGTGAATCGAACCCTGGATCTCACGATCAGCAGCCGTATTTGATACCATTATATATATACAGCGAAACTTTTAAAGTGACCAATGAAACTGAACAAAATGTTTCTCAGGAAAAGCTTTCAGTTTCACATATTTTTTTTCGCAATGGATAAAAATGCACCTGTATATTTATAAAGGCTTAACTTGAAGGATTTGTAGTCAAACATATTCTGTAGTCCTATTTAGACTGACACGTGACTCAACTAATTTCAGAAGCGTCTTATACACGTCATAGAAGTGATGTAGTTAATACCGCAGGTTTTACCGCACTTAAGTGAATATATCTTGGAAATTTATGTATTGAAATTTTCTTACGGAAAATGTAACAGTATTTCTCAGACAGTTTTTTACAACGAGTAACAAATGACTCCAAAAACTATATATTTCGCGGCTTTATCATATTTTCAGCTGCGTCTTCAATATTGAAAGAGAAGACAAGACGCGAACAAGATTTATACTTGAAATATCTTTTTTTTTCGGGCCTACCGCCACCCAATTACCAGTGAGAATATCCTTTTTTTTTTTCAAACTTGTCACAAGCAGATATTTTAATAACTCGCTAACTTCGTAAAAACCAATTAATGTTTGTAAGAAATGCTATTTATTTTTCTTAGCTACGAAAACATCATTTATTTATATAATTTCACTTAAATAGGCGACCTCACCAAAGAGGAAATTCATATTTTTCTCGTATCAAATGCTTTTGATTAATAATCCTAGCGCTGCGAGACAGCCGTATTTTTCTCACCATAAGTTACGATTCACTCGTATATATTAATGTGGACCTTATTCGTTGATAGAATATTATTTTTGTTCTCCTATTTATTATCTGATGAAAATACATGAAATTTTACAAACAAAATGTTTTACTTTTTGTTGAAAATGGGCGAATAAGAGCAGGCAGTTTTGGTAGTAACGAAACATGACTAAACAAATACAAATACAAGACTATACATAAATAAATACTTTTAAACAAAAATCACTAGTGTTATATTTTTTTTTTTATAAAGAGAGAAAGAAACAACTTTTTTTGCTTTAGGTACGGACGATTTTACTAAACCGAATTCCGTACTATGGGACAATATTTTAGTTCACCTTATTTTTATTTTTAACAATACCTAGAGTATACACTACGATCGGAACCAATTTACCGGTTTGTATATATTTCGGTTTTTAAAATAGAGCAGGAACAAAAAAGTTTGAGGTTTCGGTTGAGTATAATGGCAAATCTCGGGTTTTGAGATTTTATTTATTTCATTATTTACTATTGTAGAGGCTATAATAACATAGAATCTGTTATAATAAAAGAATTCGCTACCTAATAAATTATAAAAGATACAACCCTGTGACGGACAGGCTGACAGCGTAGGCTTAGTAATATATAAAACTCAAATTAATTTATTTGTTAAAATGTGGTTAATGTACAAAGTTAAGTCTAACACATTTACCATTTCCGATCTATTGCAAATAAATTATTAAATTTAAGTAATAAAACTTTTAAGAGACTAGAGAATTTAATCTAGGTCAACCATGTTAATAGAAAGGTATTTAGACAGTTTCATTTGAAATTCACTTAAAATAATAATTAGGGAGACACTCACATATAATAATAAAATAGCGAGACACTCACATATAATAACAAAATAACAGATACGCAAATAATAATAAAATACGGACCCTATTTTATTATTATGTGTTAGAACCCTTACATCCCTTAAAAATTAACTCTAGAGAGTCGGTTAACCCATTCATCATCATCATTGGCGTCTATTACAGACAAATAATTCATACCGTAGTGTCAACGACAAAGTTAAGCTATTATGCCCTAAGACAATACAACCTTTGAAGAGTAAGTTTTCTAATGCATGTATAATAACGTCACTTAAATGTTGAAATACCCAAATTTAATTATCTCAATACCTCAAACACCTGAACAAATTTTTATTTGAATATATTTATCTTGCAATTCATGGACCATTAATTACTGTGGAATAGAAGATATATAATTATTAATATTATTATACTGAAGGAGATATTAGGATAAATAAAATGTATTTACAAGACAGGTACATAAGTGGACACTGACCATAGATTTATATACCATTCAAGATGTTTTTTATAAGATAACATAACATAAAATCGTCTTAAATTCTTAATTTGACTTTTCCAACGTGGTCGAAGAGGCAGTACATTTATAAAATCACAAGAAAAATCTTCTATTGTAATAAAAAACAAATAAAAAATACCTTTCATCTATAACCTTTCTTTCTTTATTACCATTTAAATAGGAGCAATGTAAAGCAAAATGGTGTACTATACGAGTACTTTTTCTTCTAATTTACAAAAGGCGTGGCTTCGCTAACCTTTTGTGTATTTGAGTGAAATTCTCGCCTTTGTTTAACTTAAGTAATTGAGTGTTACGTGCAAGTGAAAATAATTACAAAGCGAAATGTTTAGACAAAGTAGATATTATATAACATTATTTAATGTTTCTCATTTGAGTTACGTAATTAAGCTTAAGGCCACACTAAGAAGTTTTATGAAAGTCAATGACCCATTATCCTACGATTACTTATAGGTGGCTAAAGGACATTAAGTTTAGGATGGGATTTTTCAAGTTTCATGTATAAGAGTGTACGATTAGGATTATGTATGGCTGTACTTGGGTTTGTTTTATTGCTAGTTCCCAATAAGTTTCAAACCCAACCAAGTTGTTGACGCGGTGCGCTCGCTAATCAAATCAGACGGCTACCTCCCAAGTTGCAATTGAGCACAGCTGTATTTAAACAACTGAGAAAATGATAATTTAGCTTTAATTTTGTTCTTGCGCTAAACTGTTCTCTATCGTGTTGGCGCTAGAAGTTCACCTAATATTTTCTGTTACCATAAAAGTTTTGTACTAGCAAACTAATTTATTTTATCCCTCCAGCAAAGAGGTTTTACTTCGTATCTTGCTTCTAAAAATATCCCAGAAACCTATTAAATAAATTACAGATCCCCGTTATGTCTCGCGGACGACATTGCCGCACCGTGCATTTGTTCACCAGTAATGAAGGAAGGCGCTATCAAAATAGATTGTAACAGTTTTTTCTCGCTCTAGATATTCCACTTCCATCTAGCTTTCTTACAAGATATCTTTACCACAACAGCCTTTACAAATGCTATAATTAAAGGAAACTTCTTTCCTTACTTTTTACGGAAAATGTTTTGACGTTAAAAACGTTTTTATTACGAACGTTAATAAAACGCTTACAAACGATGTGTTTCAAATGGCGGATTAAGAACCAATTACTGGATGGTGTTTTTTATTTACTTTGTAATGTTGTAGTAGAGTACAAAAAGTTAATCTAGAAAATAAAAGCTTAAATTATGAGCGGAAATATAGTGATATGGGTAATGGACTAGTAATAAATTGTTATATGGATTGTATTCCGTTGAAGTTAATGCTATTAACGTAACAGTTCCGGATTTTAAACAATTTTTTTTTTCAGCTCCATTTTAATTTATGTGATTCCTAATAGGTTTATAAGCTCATATTTAATTTCAGATGTATATATTTTTTTGCAACTTTATATTGAAAGAATGAGCATCGCTTTGAAACTCATTGTGTTGTTATTTTATTAAATATCCAAAAAACGTGTAAATACCGATATTTTTCGCATAGCCATGGGACAAAAATAAATAAAAAGGCAATATTAAATTCTCCGTTCAATATAAAACAATAGAAACATATTTTTTTAGGTGGCATAAAAATCTTCCCCATATTTTGTGGGATTACGTAAATTGTATTGCAAATCATATTAATGGTACAAGTAGGACATTATTGGAGTTTTCAATTCATTTTACATCACTGGCTACAAAATTACACAATAACTGGGCAAACAATAAAACAATGCAAGATTGCTAGTGTTGGCCGTGGTAAATCATTTGAATATGGGAAATGTATCTAGGTAACATTTTCGTACCTCGTTTCACTGTTGTTTTAAATGTGTGTTATGTATGTTTTGGGATGGCATCTTTAATGTTGTTGGAAATTTCTTTCTGGATGTCTTGTGATGATTGTTTATCTTCCGCACTATCTATTATGAATAATGACTACTGTTAGCGCATCCTATAATTAGGACAGCTACAAACTTCCTGCGCATTATCATGACAAATGAGATTTCACTTTACAGGACGATCGCGACGCGTGCAGCAAGCATTAGCATAATATGTGCTAATTTATGACGTCACTAATAGACATCGATCTAACGAACGGTTCAGTTTTGTACGTGAATGTTACACATTCATTAGCACTGCGAACTAAATTATGATTGCTTTAAGTTTTGATATTTAACTCTACATGCATAAAACAAAGTTATGTGCAATATATACATAATAAGATATATTGCCTATATTAGTAATTATTTTCTAAGGAAACATTGAAAGTATTAGACATGAATAGGATTTAAACTCGAAACATTTGACAGTCCGTGGCCAAGTGCCACACATCTATTAAATTTCATCTATTAAATTTCAAGTTCCCTTCTTTTCGATTTAAGGAGATGCATAGCGATATATATTATAAATAATTTAGTTTCTGAATAATAACTTTCGTGAGACACATTCATATTAAATGAACGTGTCTCACGACACATTCATTTCATGACTGTTGACTCCCGACATCGCCGCGGCCTCAGCTCATGACTAAGGGCTCCGTTCGAGTTCGAAACTAATCGGGCAATCCCGAAGAATACAAGTGAGTAATAACCGTTGAACAATTATTAATTTAGTTTCTTATGTGGATAGTAAAATACGGTCGTGAGTAGGATTGTAACTGTGAACAGTATGCTTATGCTCTTGAAAATAAAACCGCTCAATTGACATTGGAAATATGTCAGTTCATACTTTGAAATGCAAAAATGTCTTAAAAATAATTAAAGAATCGGGATATTAATAAAGCGACATGCTTTAAAATTAAAATAACTATGATGTAGGTAAATTTATTTTAAATTTAAAAGTTGTTTTATATTTCAAGATATGTCTTTGAAAAAGCATTAACGCATGCTTAGCGAACTCTAAAGTTACAATATTAAATGGAAAAAGAGGTCAATACAATATTAAATGGAAAAAGAGCTCGAGATGGCTTAGTAGTCAGAGCGCCTGGAGTATCTATCCGGGAGGCGCAGGTTCGAATCCTGTTCGCGACCGTATTCTTTTTCCATTTAATATTGTTTTATATTACTGATTTAATATTGGAATTGGTATTAACTTCAAGAGTTACACACAGTTACAACCGGGGGGGTTACCCCCAGGTTGTAACTGTGAACTTCGTATCGATATAATAACAGTTTTCTTGAACTGTGTGTTCTGCTGTGTACACCTCTGCTTAATCCCGGGTAATAGTGGCGTGATGCTATATTGACGCGATAAAAAACCGTAACAAATTTGAAATAAGTCTTCCTACTTTCTAAACAAGAACGGTATTCAAAGTTTTTATCGCTCAAAACCAGTCGTAAGAGCCGACATATATAATGTTATGTCTTGCAATCGTTAAACTTGTTCGTATTCCGTGTGTACGAATACTGGTCTGAAACTTCGATTACACTCAAAAGGAGGCTTTGAGACCTATCGCAAAATCGACCTGTATTTATACTCGTTTATTTTTAAATGTTTTTTGAACTGCCTCGTTGGTCTAGTGGTTGGAAATGCGGCTGCTGCATGTGAGATTCTGGTTTCGACTTCCGGATCGAGTAAATGTTATTTAGTTTTTTCTGTAAATAAATTCTTGATAGCGGTTTCGGATTTCGGAATTGTGCGCGGTTGATGGAAATAGGCTCCCCACTATTATTACACGGAACTTAATAAATGCATCGGTGAAATGTGGTTGTACCACAGTACATCTGCCTGACCCTTCGTGGATAAAAGCGTGATGCTATGTATGTATTTTACTTTGATGTTTCTCTTAATTAATTTATTCAACAAAAGCCTTGATTAGTTTAACTTCTTGGTAATTGTTGTGTATTAATTAGTAAATTAATTGATCATTCGCTTTCCAGTAAAAGACGGAACAAACGTTGTTTCTGTTTATAATTCAATGTTCTAAACGTAAACTTTCGTACAACGTAAATCTTTTTGAAAATGACAAAGAAATTGGAAATAATGTAGTATTTTGTTAATTATACTTTTACGCTACAAATGATTTAATTTTGATATTAATCATGAAAAGTATGTAGATGTTTGCGATAAAAAAATCAAAATAATCGCAATTGATAAGAATTAATTTCATGAGTAAGTATTGCGGCGCGCCTCTAATTAGGGATGAAGCACTACGAAGGCTACGCCGTAGCTGGCGTAGCACCTTAAGGTTTATCACGATCAAATTAGAACATTCTAAGGAAAAAATAATAATAAAATCAATTCCATTTACATGTACACGCAAAATATTTACTTGTATAGAGGAGAAATCGTCAAATATTTCCGCTGAAAAACTTTCCAGTACTTTGTTTTATAATATACTAGCTTCTGCCCGCGAATTCGTCTGCGTGGACTTCAGAATTGGGTCCAGCCGGGATAACAGTACGTATGCTATGTGCTAATCCAGATTATAATCTATACGAGTATGTGTGTAAAATTTTCATCCTCACAAACTTACGCATTTATAATATTAGTAGGATAGCATAGCATCACGCCTGTATTCCCCGAAGGTGTAGGCGTGATGCTATATGATACGTAGGTTTACATACACAGTTGTACACCCACATTTCACCAATGCTGTTACTAAGTCCCATGTAATAAGTGGTGAGCCTATTGCCATCAACCGGGCACAGTTCCAAACTCCGGGCTAAGAATTAGAATAAATAGAACCGGCTACTAAGAATTTTCTAACAGAAAAACTCAATAACACTTTGCCCGACCCGGGAATCCAACCCGAGACACTCCTGCTCAGCAGTCGCGCATGGGACCACTAGACCAACATGGCAGTCAAAAAGAAATCAGAAAATTTTAAGTAGGATAGGATAGAATATTATATCCACTGGTACGTGTATACAATATACATATCTGAACCACCCTTCAAGGATAAAGTATGGCGGTTATGTTATATTATGTGACTGTAACAAGTTTAATTCTCGGATTAGTACCGTTTAATGGGAGTTGCGGGTTAGTTTGCCAAAGTTTTTATGACTTTTTTGTCCTTTTCCGGGTACCAATGTAATGCAAAGTTTCTGGCTATTCGATGAAAAAAGTACGAATTTTCTTTTTATGAACTAGTAGACTGAAAAATTTGGCAAGCATAAGATAATTTCGATATGAGCCTTTGTTTAACATTCAAAGTTAAATAAGTTAATGTAAAAGAATACCTACAAATATAGTGCAAGTACCAAACATAAAAAGAAGAAGAAGAAGGTTTAATTTATTTCTGAGTATATGGTACATAAGGATCTTAATATTAAACAGTTTCACATACACTACCATTGCCGGTGTAGAAATATTATCATTAACTTACAAAGTCAAAGTGACCAAGTTCTAGGCTACAACAATATAATTATAGTACTTAGTCTGTCATCGAAACGCTAAGAAGAAGATATATCACCAGTAATATAATCAATAAAAATAAATAAATTAATTCAATATAAATCTTTGAAAAGCATTTCCATTTAATATAATAACTTTAGAGTTCGCTAAGCATGCGTTAATGCTTTTCAAAGATTTATCTTGAATTATTAAGGTAATTGCATTCTTTACGACATTGTATTAACTGCAAAGTTAGTCGTGTCGGTTCGGTCACCCATTTAGGGACTGAATTGATAGCAATAACATCGCCATAAGACGTGTTAAAATATGGAAGAAGAATTCGCGGTGGTGAGCAGAGGTCGAGATTGCTTAGTTGTCAGAGCGCCTGGAGTATTCATCCGGGAGGCGCAGGTTCGAATCCTGTTCGCGACCGTATTCTTTTTCCATTTAATATAATAACTTTAATTAAATTAAGACGAAAATAGGTATTTTTTATATATTTTTTTTTTAATAATATTCCTTTATTATAATATAAGTATTGATAAAATGTAATGTCAAAATTTATAATTAAAAAATTCATTAATTGAATAAAAACAGTTGTCTAAAAGCCAAGCAAATATTGTTCTCCTGAATTTATTAGTGGGCAATACTCTGATGCGTGGGGGTAAATTGTTAAAGATTTTGATTGCCATACAATTGGAATTCCTGCTATACAAATTATGCTAGGTGGTAGCAATTTATTTGGGCTTCTGTTTATTATTCTTTTAGAAATGTGTTCATACAATGGGAACATGTGCGAATACCTTTTTATAAACACATAGATTTCAAAAATATATAGGCACGGAAGTGGAAGAATTTTTAGTGCTTTAAATAATGGCTTACAATGCTCTAAATATTCTGCTCCATACACAGCATTTTTTTTGTGCAATGAAAGCTCTGTTCACATCTACTGAATTTCCCCATATCACGAGGCCGTAGCGCAGCACTGATGCAACATAGCCGTGATAAGCATTGAGCGCTATTTCTTTACCGTCTATTCGTCTCAGTTTTCGAAGAGCAAACACAAATTTGTCAAGTCGAGTGCATACTTTTTTTACATGTTCTTTCCAATTTAAATTTTCGTCAATAACTATTCCTAAGAATAAGGTTGAAAGTAATACGAAATTGATATTCCATAACAACACACCGAAGACCAATATTCTTCAACGAAAAAAGATATAATAAATTAACAACTTTATCTACATTATCCTCTACAAAATTGATAACTACCAAATTATTTTCCAGTGCTACGGCAAAATTGAAAAGTTCCGTCGACGCGACACGTTTTTTTTTTGTAAAAATAAGATATTCCGCGAGTGACGTGAGGCCGGTATAAAATTCCCCCAACTGAATAGTTCGTTCGAAAGCGGTAAATAAATTCCCCGGGTGTGACTTTTTATTCGTGCAACGTGTAGTCCCGGATATGTTTGTTATTGAAACATAATCTCATTTCCCTTTTGAGTGCAAAATAAATTTTAGTGTTGGCCGATACGGCTGCGGATGAACCTTGAATACAAAGCGTGGTTGGAACTGATTTTTAATACGACCGTTTTATATAATACCATCATAAACTAGTTGTTTATCGCGGTTCGCGGCCGTTTGCCCTTCCAATGGATAGGAAAAGCCATCTTTTGACGTCGTTTTTGTTGTTTTTTATTAACTCGGCACATGGATACTGGAAATTGTTTCTTTATTCAAATGATTTACGATACTTTTTATGATATTTCGTGATTCTTGTTGTAAAGTTATTTATTTAAAGTTACCAAATTCATATATTAGGTAGGTAACATTTTTTTTTGTTGTAATAGTATGCTATTTCTATTTTAAAAAATGTGTTATGTCGCGCATTACTACTTCATAGTTCTTGGTAAAACTTCTCTCTTGAGAACTTCTATGAGAAGACGCGGTAAGCTTATTATTAGGGCCCGGATAAATATGTAAATACATAAATTCAATTTCAACGATTTCCGTCCTGTAATGTTGTTTTCTACGTAAATCATGTTATTTGGATGTAGAAAATATAATGTTTATTTTACTAATGTTTCTTATCCCAAAGTGGAGGGCATATTTTGTTAAAAAAAAAAACGCCTATATGCTTTATAGTTCTTAATAAAAAATAAAAAATAAATGGTAAAAACACTACATATATGTTAGGTGAGTATATGTAGGCAATTCGTCGTCCGAACAGTAATAGGCCCGAGAGCATGCGCATGCGCGCAGCACTTACGAGAATTCCTTATTGCAGTGTCTGTGCAGGCCAACTGTGGCCGGCTTGCTCAAATGATGAGGTATCATTTGCCAGGAATATAAGCTGCCGGGGCTACAGCAAATGCTGCTGCGATCCCTCCGGGATGCATGTTAAGGTGTTGTTTTAGTTGGTTGGTAAGATTTCCGCACATAAAAAATGTATAAAGGTACTAAAGACATTCAAATGTAATATTTACCCATTAAAGCTCTTTGATAAGTAGGTTCGCGAGTCGCTTAGCTATTGTTCCTCGCCACCCGCGCAACCACGTCCACGTACTTTTTTTTTTGCCGACGTAAAAATCTTCATGAATGTTCTGCACCTTAGGGTACGCTGGAGGGTCTGTCCGACACTTACCGACTAAAACCATCCCTGTGCACACACTTACGTCCGAGGCTCCCAGAATGAATGCGTCTTCAGTAGTCCCCGACTGGTGCTAACACGTCTTATCCGTTATTTTTAACTCCAGGTTTTTCCATATTTTAGCTTGTTTTTGACCTTTTTATATGTAAGTATTTTGTAATTTTTAATATATATTAACCGGGCCCTACTTACGAGTGTTATTTGCCAGAAACACATGATATTTATTTAAAAGTCGATTTTTTGAATTTGCACATAGTAAACATTAATTTAGGTGTATACACGTTTTTAATGTATAAAAACGTTTTCTGTTGCTAATAATAACATAACATAACACCTATATTCCCCGAAGGAGTAGGCATAGGTGTATACAATTTTACACCCACATTTCACCAATGCTGTTATTAATTCCCAGTACCTGGATGACCGAGCTTTGCTCGTTTTCTTATTTTTTTGGTCAAACGACGTTTTCTAAAAATGAAACCTAGCTAGATCGATTTATCGACCCCGAAAGCATGCAGGCCCCCATACTAACTTGCATGAAAATCGTTGAAGCCGTTTCCGAGATTACAGTAGTAGTATATTTTGTAGATTATATATATACAAGTTTTGCTTGTTTAAAGGTATTAGATGTAATAGGTGGTGAGCCTACCTAGTCCCATAGAATAGGCAGTGCCCGACCCGGGAATCGAACCCGAGACCCGATGCTCAGCAGTCGCGCTTGGGATCACTAAACCAACGAGGCAGGCTAATAATAATCGTGGTAGGTATCTGAGTTTACACACGCTGTAAATTAAAGTGACTCCAGTTAAATGCATCTAGAAGTTACAAGAAAGTGTCAAATTCCGTCTGACTATCAAATCCCTCTTAAGCTAAGTCTACATGAATTTCGAGACGCGAGTTTATCCCGACACAAATGTTTGTACTACTCATACTTGAATTAATGAGCGAGACAGAGGATGTCGGACACACAGACGTTGACACACACTCACATGCGCCTAAGGTATCTATGTACATATGTGTTGGGACTGTTGCAACGTAAACTTCCTTTGTTTAGTGTTGTTTAACTACTTAGTACTTAAAAGTATAATATATATATTTTGTAGGGATTCAAGAAACGGGGCGTAAAACAATTATAAGGCGATTTTCATAACTACTTAGGTATGTGAAAGGTCAAGTTAAGTTTATGGGATTTATTTAAGATTAAATCGGAAACAAGAAGTTTAACATTGATTTATTTATGTATGTGGTCGCAAGCACGGCTGTTGAGTGTGGGTTCGATTGCCGGGTTGGGCTCAGTGTAATTGTGATTTTCTGAGAGAAATATATATGAGATACATCACGGAGTTCTCACCACATCTGTCTAATCCCTCGGAGCTACATGTGTGATGTGTATTTATTTATATATAATAATGTGCGAAAATGTCATCATGCGCCATTATTTAGGTACTCAACCAAAAACATATTTAAGGACAAGAATTTGAGATAGAATATTTGTATTCACAATATTCAATGCTAATAACAGCGTTTAACATCTATCGTCTACCAATTAATAGGGTGACACAATATTTTAATACATTACCATGTAAATGCGACAAACTAATCTTATTAAGTCAAACTTGATTGAGTAGAAGATCTAAAGGAATAAAATATGTATCGATTATTTTAATCTTTACTGTCAAATGAGCTGTAAATTGGATGCGAAAAGTTATTTGAGATAGCTGTTTTACGAATTATCCCAGTTTTTTTATGGCCACTCCAAATTTTATGTGTCGCCTAAGGTAATTGCTTTGTAGATTGAAATAAAGAGATCCCAGTTATTAAACAAGAGCTTCAAACTTTTTCATTGTACCCTAAATATCGAAAAATCATTTCTACTTCTACTTGTAAAGAAACTGAATGTTCGTGCTGCCCCTCTGAAGGGAATAAGCAGATATAATTTAAAGACAAAAGTTGGGTCATTTTCCTCACTTGAGTACTTTTTATACCCGAGGGGGTGGAACAATAGTTGTTCCCAAAAAAAGAATAATAAATCTATTTCCGAGTTGTAAATCTCTGTGACAAAGTGGTCCGTTGGTTCGTGTTTCACGTAAATGTTTTTACCTGTGACCAAATGAGACTGTCGTTCGTAAAGGTTGGGTGAAATTGGATTCATCATTGATTCAAAGAGGTCAACCTACCGAAATCGCGTGTATTTGTGGATCGCACCGTTTATGTGCAAATACGAGTTTTTATTCAATACGGGATCAGATTGTGGGATCAGCGCAGTATGCTAAATTTAGAATGGTACGGATGTCCGCAAATGGCAGCCGTGTTGCACGTTTAGGGTTATGCTCTTGAATAAAATGTAACTGACGCTTTAAAATAAAAAGGGCTGCCAATAAGGGTAAATATTTTGAAAATACATATATAGACTTTAACATCAAATACTCAAGAACAAAAATGCTTCGTGCATAATACGCTACATTCTTAGTCTCTTTCTAAGTAGAGCAAATTTCTAATTACAATCAGAGTAAGTACTTTTTTTTAAGGTATTCCATGCAGAAACAAAGAAAAAGAGAATCCTTGAATAATTTTACACACGTAACTGTGAACTAGACTGTAAAATTATTCCTGTTCTGAAAAATGAGAAAAGAATTCTAGTATGCAAGGAATTACTTACATAGACCAAATAAATAATATTTCCCTGAAGATAACTTTGCTTCTATGTAAAGCAGTTATTACTCACTTGAAATGTCGTTTTATTAGGTTCAATAAACGTAGACAAAAATATTATATTAACGATCGTAGTAGGTGGCGTATTGTAGTCTCTGCTTACCTCCTTGGGAGTGCCGAAAAAGAAAGAAAGGCTGGGCCGATTTAGCTGATTTTGATTTTGAAATGTTTGTCGTAGTCAAGGGAAGGTTTAAACGGTGAGAAAGATATGCCAGGAAGATAGTAAAAACAACAATTTTATTTGCCCATATAAACTGTTCTATTTACTTTCCTGTCAAACATTTGACGTTCGAGGTGATACGAAGTACACCGGGTCGTCTAGTTATATATAATTACGAGTATTTTTAATTTGGAACACATTTTTGTCTTGCTGGTACTATGGTAATTACAAATAACTTTAAAAAAATCTAAGGATACATTAAAAAAACTATAGACACAAATCGACGACTTTGGTCAGTCCGTGACATCGCTCTCCCAACTGAAATATTCTAAATTTCATGTTCCTTTCTTTTCGAATTATGGAGACGCCTGGCGATGTCTAGTAATTTTTATACGTAATAACTTTTTATTTCCATTAAATTCTTAGCTTAAGTAGGTATTTGACATATATATTAACCCTTTCAAAGGAAGTTACATAATAAGCTGGGACCTTATATATAGTGGCAGGATGTTTGTAAGAAGAGTAAAAAAAAAAAAAACAAATAGTAATACAAATCAAATGGTTTGGATATTATTGGAGTTTTATTTTGTCAATTTGAAGATCTATAGTAAAAAAATCATTACGATTTGGATACTTGCCGATGTTAAAACTCAGATACATCTATTTATATAGGCAAAAGGTAAATACGATTTAATTCAAAATATGTGTGATGATGATACCAAATCATGATGCTGTTCTGTAGCCGATTTTAGCCACCGAGACTATATTCAATGGCTTCACATGCTTCTCTCTCGTCCGTCTATCTCATTGGTAGCTAGAGTTCGCAAGCACGGGTGCTGAGCGTGAGGTTTTTCCGTCATGAAATTCTCAGTAGCAGCCCGGAGTTAGGAAGTTGTTATATTTGTTTGACTACGTTATAAATGTGCTATTAAAATAAATAAGAACTAACCGTAGGAGAGTAACCTTAGCACCCATTACCGCAACCCTCAACCCTAGTTAGGTGACCTCATATTTTAAACACCAACCAGATTGACCATAGAAGAAATAGAAAGTGATATAACAGTAAAATAAAACGATACAGTTCTCATATTGCGCAACCGAGTCCATTGGCTTTTATGTGAGGCCGGACGTTAATGTGATCACGAACATATAGTACCTTTAATACGTAGCTGTAAGTACAGTCGACAACGCAGGATCGTGACAGTTTTTAAAATTTTCTTTATGAAAGCCTAGGATTCCGTTTTAGTTGGTAAGAGTCCGGCTCTTACCAACTAAAACGGTCGCCGCTCGTTCGTCTGTTCGCTCAAAGCTCTCGCTGAAATCTGTGTAAACGATTGCTGAGGTAAAACAACGCTAAACGCGATCAATCTGTACCTAGATACATGACCGCTTCGACCATTTTCATCTTGCGTCTCCTTTGTTTTCGGTCCAGACTTTCAAAACACTCAGCCAAGTCAGAAAGCTACGGGTGGTTTGAACAAATAGGTTGGTTCCCAAGCATACGACAAAGGAGAGGACCGACTTAAACCATACTGTCCCACCAAATACCTGATTCCATAATCGCAACTCTGGCAAGTGTTTCGACAAAGGTCATAGTTATTATAGCCTCTCGGTTGACTTACATTAATTAAACCGGTAGTGAGACTCATCGTCTTTTGAAATTATAATCAGATAATTTTGACTTTGAAGTATTAGATTACCTCCCCAGAAATGAGAGTTTAGGTGGGTCATGATTCCAGTTTCTCAACTGTATATATAGGGATGCACAGTTGCCGAAATCACAGCGGACCACCACCTTTTTTTCGGACTTAATAGAAGTCTGCATACGTGAATGTTTTTCGTAATCCTTTTTTGATATGTGAGTCTGCAATTTGGGAGTAATTCAAGTCGAGCTTTTGTTTTGTTAGCAATTTAGACACAGTCTGATGAAACTAGTTTTTAATCAAACTTTGTGAGTCATGTTTTCTACGTGGATGTTATGAGTCGGTAATGAGGCGAACATAGTTGTGCATTGCATACATGGGTATATATTTTACTTAAAATACCGGTTTGATTTTTACGACAATACTTTTTTTATCTACATAAATAAACCTGCGTACCCCAGTCTTCTAATAAAATAGCTAAATTATGTAACGTTTATTATTAATTCCTTTGAAGAAGGAAAGAAATAGCATTGTTTTTATTTTGAAATATTCGCAACAGTTTTATAAACTAAATTGAAACTGAAATTCAATTTCGAAGACTGAGATAGTATCAGTATTGTATAACTGAAGTAAACAATATGGTGTACGGCTTATTGATTCTTAGTTTTCTTTTTAAGATATACTATTAGAATGCCTCCGGCAATACTAAGTGCACTTGGCTAATGTAAGATGAACTTCCAGTCGTCCCTCTAAGACGTTGAACTTAGGTGCTGGTGGGGATAAATAAGGGTAGAAACGGGGGTCTATATTATTGGTCGGTGTTGTCTGATCGCATTGCGTCTGTTGGGTCGATAGGATCGCTTTGTTTGCAGCTCTATCTTCACCGTCTTTCAAACAATGATGTATCGTTGCGCCTTTAAATATGTAGCCACTCGCAGTTGAAAGATGTTCGCTACTCATATTTGAAAATGCTTTTCATGTTATGAAATAGCTGGTGAATTTAATGGATATTTCCTTCGTTCGTAAAAGGAATGTGAATAATCGTGTGCATCTTTTATCTTGATATTAGTTTGGCAGAAAAATTTAAGTTAAAGCGAATTTTTTTAGAGTAACGTTATTGTTGCATTTATTTTATTAGATTTGTTTGCCAACGGCGAGAATTCCGTATGAATGAAGAGTATAATTATTATTTTAATTGAATATTTCGCGATTTGTACACCTTCTAGAAATATTTTGTCGTTTTGTCCGATATGCACCAGCCGTAGTCACACGCAGCCGTCGAGAAAGAAAAAGGTACCGTAGAAGCCTTTTTATACTAGGTAATATAACGCGATTCAGACCCGATTTAATATATTTCTAAAATATATATTGTTATTACAAGCTTAAATTTGCCAAAATTACCTATTTCTTAATAATAACTCAATTCTTCCATATCATTAATAACGATAGTCATCTAATTAAAATTAATTGCCTGCTATTTAACTAAATGCTAAGCATTTTCTCAACTACCGCAATATAAGTTTTCTTGGGTAACGAGTCTATTCACAACAAAAAATTGCGTTAAATTGGAAAATCTCTGAGCAGCAACGTCTGAGAAAATTACATTTCTTTCATACAGTAACTCCGTGGGTAGCTTCTGAGCGATTTTGTGTTATTATATACAGAGCAATATGAAAATAAATAATAACTCGTTATGAGGGTACTGAGTCCCCTATTTTAGGGTAAATTGTGACAGTGTATGGGAGTGAACGTTGACGGTTTCGAATGTTATGAATTACCTTGATATAAAGGGGTATTGTTTACAAGTGCTGTGTTATTATGCAGAAGAATATTGATATTCGATTGCTACTTATGGCGAGTAATTGGGAACATTATTATTAGGTTATCTTGTATGGTTGTAATGGCCCGTCTAATATCTATTAACTTTTAATTTTTTTCTACTAAATCAACCGAATCTGCTTCATAATCACTTATTTTTTCAAAATATATTGACAGCTATCGTTTTAACATATTTGAATAAATAAAGAAAAAGGAAAGGATTTTAGGAAATACAATTAATTAAAAAAAAATGTTTGAATTTCAGAATATGAAGTTGTTTCTATTTTATGGGTAGTAATTAGGTTGTTTATAAGGTAAGACACAAGGAAAAATAAATTACGGAACATGAAGTCAACATTATCAAATACTTATTCAGTCCCGATAGACAGCAATTTATCGTTATTTGTTGGACCTCCCTAATCTTAGTTGCACTCAGTCATGAATATATAAATTGTTGGAAATAGAATCTTGGATGTAGGTACATTAAGTATCAATTTGTTTGTATCCGAGTAGCTCCCGCACAACGACCTTTACACCGTACACAGCTAGTAGGTAATTGAATTGAAATTGACTTGACTGACTAAATATTCCTTGATCAACTATATTATACTTATTAGGCATACTCAGTTGCAATCCCTAGTTGGTAAAGTTGGTAAACGCTCGTTATTAAAAGTAATTAGGAAATATTTTTGGATTAAATTGTTCCTATACCATATCCTATATCCAAACGTAGCCTGTAGATGCATTTAGGAAAAATATTATTGTTCACAAAACTATACAATGTTGTATTCATACAATATTGTTAGAGTCAAACCATATTCATACCTCCGATTTCCTTCAACCACATAAACACAGTTATAGTAGTCTATCTTCCAAAGTAATATCAACCGTAATCCAATTATGCTAAAACTGTATCTTTGTAATCTTAAGGTTTTATATTGTGTGTATTAATAAATAAATAAAAATAAAAAAATAAGTAAGGGTTTATTATTGTCTGCAAGGTGGATTAAATTTAACTTAATAACGGCTGCTTTAAATTCAATAAGCTAAAACTTAATAATTCTAGATGCAGTTGTCAGTAGGGAGTAATATCGGAAATGATTTGAAACAAAAAAAAATCTAGAGTCGGTGCCTGATGTGTATTGGGTTTACAACCAGATACAAAGGCCGGTAACATAACCACAGCGCAACGAACATAAGTGACTAACAAAAGGACAACAATAACCCTCTCCCAGTACAGGCACCGACTCCAAAATTAACAGATTATTATTATATATTGTTCTTTTACAATTATTATTTTACAAGCATATTTTGATATTATTTGAACATTTTAGTGTAGTAGATTTTTGAAGGCGGTTTTTATTTTTTGTTAAATATGATTAATAATAAGGTTTTAGGTGTTCTAGCGACTGCTGTTTATAGATTGCTCCTTTTGAATGTCAAATAGAGAGAAAATTTTATTTAATTTATTTGTCCACCTCTTCATGGTATAAATGGTAAAAAGTCTATAAAAACTTTGGGTTCAGTTTTTAGTTCTTCAAAAATTAAAGTAATACACTTACAACCAATATTCCACCAATCTCAATTAATCAAAATGCATATTTTAAGTAGTATATAACGGTATCAAAATAAATGTAAAAAATATTATATTTCTAATTATTGTATAAAAGTCATAATTAATTACATACAGTCCTTGTTTATTAGCAGCTCAAAGGTTTCAGCACTCCAATATTTACTTCACCATGTCAACGTAACTCGAGAGCGCTCATCTCTCGACTTCAAAATATTCGCATTACTAGGCGCGTTGTTTCGGCAAGCGTGTTAATTCTCGGCGCGCAGTAATCAAGTTAGCAAAACTTCTCGACTTATTCCCGGCTGGCTAATGAACAAACTCGTTGCAAGTGCAAGAGACTTAGGACGTGTCTCAAATTACATATTCAAGTCGTTGATGAGCTGGATTAGTATGTATTGTTTCAATCCTTAGTCCGTATGTTTTATGTTTTATGTCTTTAATTGTGATTTATTTTGAACTAGCAGTATCCCGTAGTTTCACTCGCGGAATTAACCTTTTCCCACAGAAAACCTGCATTTTATTAGGACAAAAATATCCTGTATTATTCCAGTGTTCATAATTCTTCTCCTCTTAAAATATTTTCTTTTTTTATTTGGCTCGGCTTAGCCGTGTCAAGATCCAGGAATTGTTTTTTTTAAATTTCCAAACCATTATTCTTATTTCTTACAAATAAAAAAAAACATTTATAATTTGTGGCTAGACAACGTCTACCTACATGATGTTTAGTATAATATAAAATAAGACAGATTTTAAAGGTTTAAAAATACATAGTTTACTGTGTATGATATTTCGTTTCGAAAGCCAAGGCTCACATTAGGTTATTAGCCAGTGCAGTGGGTCTGCCTTTTAGAAGATCAAACAGAACCTACTTAAAAAAAAAATTCATTGTTTTACTGAACACAACAAATATTGTAGAAATTGAATAAAACTTACCAGATTGTATATGTATGTCGGAGATGGCAGCACCGAGCGCTACGGGCGGTCGGCGACTACGGCGAGTGGAGGGAGGACAGCAGTTGAGCAGTCTCTTGCGAGCCGCCGTGGCAAACGGACCTCTAAACCCCGACTTATCTAGCCTACCTCTGATTTTATGATATTTGAATACCTACATTGTACATTGTAATATGAAGTGTCTCACTACTAATAACTAACCCAAAGTAAACGTGCTCTCAGTGGCGGAGAGCATTAATATTGGTTTTATTGACGATTACCTTTGAAATCCTGACAGACATAGAGACCCCCGATCCTATTATTCAAACCTTTCTCCTACATGTATATATATGTAGTAATATCTTAGGTTTGCGCGATCACTACACATTATTATAAAACAACTTTTAACCGGATTAATCGCATGTATTATTGTTTTTTTGTTTTTCCTGACGTTTCGAACGCTACAGGAAAAACAAAAAACCAATAATACACGCGATTAATGCGGTTAAAAGTTGTTTTATTATAATGTATATATATGTGTTAACAATAAGCACTCCAAAATAAATCGTTGTTCGAGATTTTTAAGATGCACGAAAAATCGTTTGTACAGAAGCTGAATGTATTATTATTTATTCCAATAGGTTCAAATGTAGATTAGTGGTTTATAGAGTAATGGTAGGCTTGACATCCACTCTATTTCCATTTTGATGGCCATATAGATTTTTTATTTGTATCTACCTATAAGTAAATGTTAAGCTGCAAACCTGTATTAATGCAAATATGGATTACTAGTACTTAGGTAGGCAATTAAAAATATTTTAAACATATTCGATGGGTGGCCGATCTAATTACTTAATAAAAACCTTTTAACCAAATTTTTTTCTGTCGATATAGAAACTGAAACAAATTATATTAAAAAGGTCTACAGCAAATTAATTATCTACTTACATTATGTAGTTTAGGAACTGATTTATTAAGACTAAAAATGTAAATGTAATATTCTCATCAAGATGAATGCAAATATCCCCATTTGTTTTTTGGGCGTGGCCTCTTGCAGTTAACCCATAGGGATTTGATCTGCGTAACCGAACAATTGCTATGGCGGTACAATTTGATGTCTTTAGCCAGAATTTATTTTATATTACTACAAACTAAGCAACGCTGCACTAAGGGCGTCCCCTGCGGGTTGCTGGGGGGACTACTAGCACTGCACGGTCTAACAGCTCCTGATGATGCCCCGTGGAGGGGCGAAACACGTGTAGAGTAGTTGGTGGTAGTCGGAATTTTCACCGCTTGCGTATGTGCATATATTTGCGGGCGGGTGGGCGGTGCACAGGTAATGCATGACTACCCTCAATTTTGTGGAAGTAGCTAGATATTGTATTTATTTGCATCTGATCTTAAGGTTAAGAGAATGGTTACTGCATGCATTTCTCATGGGAAAAAGACGCCGACAGCGAAGGACGCGCGGTCGCGGACTATCTTAATGTGAGGACGGAAGGACAGATTGTGATCTAAGGTCACACCCAGATATTTGGCTTGCAGCTCCCAAGGGATTGGCTTGCCGAACATGGTAATAGGTCGAAGCTTGGGAAGAAATACCCCGGCGTCCGTTCTCGAAAAAAGAACGGCGGTGCTCTTGTCTAGATTGACCTCGATCCTCCATTTCCTGAACCAAGCGCCTAAGGCATTGGCCGCGGTCTGAAGTGATTGGGTATGCAAAAATCCCTAATACGGGTTAGCTGCTTTAAACCGTTGAGAAGTTTTTTTTATGTTATGGAGTGGCAAACAATCTGACGGCCCACCTGATGGTAAGTAGTCATCGCCGCCTATGATCATCTGCAATACCAAAGGCATCTCAGATGTTGCCTACCCTTATCAAAGAGTTTCTTTGTTTTTTTTTTTAAGCCGTCCATGTCGTACCGTAATTCCCTCGAATGTCTTCCATCTACATCATCAGATTAACTCTAGGTCTCCATTATATCATCAGAACTACATAATAATGATTTGTGCAAAGTTTTAACAGAATCCGTTCACAGGTAAATAATATATCAAAATAAATAAACTAAAATCTATTTTTCTACCCTTGAGGGTGGCTTTTTTATTTTACATGAGACCAAGGATCGAGGTTTATTCTTTCTAATAATAAAAAATCTTATTGAAAGAGTAACTATCTATCAACTAGGTATAAACTACATTCTGCTCTCAAAAAGTCTTATTTTGACAGATGCAAGGCTACACTTTATAGGAAACAAAACTGCTCTGGCAGCCGTTTCACTCAGTGGTTCGTGTTTCTTATGTGTGAGGCCTAGTCCGTGAAGCGTCGAGTGCGCAACCTCTGATGGTAGCGTACATACAGGTGTTATAATTACCATCTGAAAAAACGATATTACAATTACGAAAGACGAAGAAATAAATTTAATTCAGTTAAATAAACAGAAAGGTCAAAAATTATAGCTATAAAAAATAGCATGTTTTTTGCTGGAACCTGCTGGGCTTAACTATTTGCAGAAAAAGGAGGAGCTGTGCCTGTGTATACCTATTTGGATTGGACATATTCTGCTCTATACTCATGTAAACTTTTCTTAAAGTTTATAAGAAAGCATTAACAAGTTAACAATTTCACATACGCGTCTTCCGAAGGGTTTGTTGAAGAAACGTAGGCAGCAGCTCTCCAATACTCCCGAGTAATTAAAGTAAAGGTAAGTATGATTCTTCCGCTTCATCATCTCCATAGGGTCGTATTCAATGAACTTTAAGCAAGATCGCCTCTCGATGTAACTAAGGCCTTTCTTTACCAGGCTTATAAGACGTTTAAGGCCTGATAAAAGACAACGGAAATAGGAAATTGAGTAAAATGGATAAATTAAAAACAATGTAATATAATTAACGAGGTATAAGGTATGAGTATAGGTCTAATAGACATAAAGTTCATCAATGCCGTTATTAGGTCCCATATAGCCTATTACTTACATACACAGTTCTACTACTCTGGCCTGCTACTGAGAATTTCTTAAGAGAAAATCACAATTTTAACACTTTATCCGACCTGGTAATCAAACCTAGGCCAGACGCTCAGCAGTCACGATTGTGACCTTGGACCAATGAGAAAATTTGCGTATTATTGTTAATCTCGACAACATGGGTCAACATTGCTGGAGCATTTGACTATACATACGTATGGTCAGGCGTTTTTAAAACTGCCTCGTTGGTGTAGTGGTCACAAGCGCGACTGTTGACCATGAGGTCTCGAGTTCGATTCCCGGGTCAGGCAAAGTGTTATTGAGTTCTTCTGTTAGTAAATTGTCAGTAGCAGTCCGGAGTTTGGAATTGTGCCTGGTAGATGGCACCACTTATTACATGGGATTTAATAACATAATTGGTGAAATGTGGGTGAACAATAGTGAACACCTCTACCTACCCCTTCGGGCTGCCTAATCCACTGCACGCACCACTGGCTTTTCGAAGTCATGTGCGTATTATAAATTAATTATCACTTGCTTAAAACAGTGAAGGAAAACATCGTGAGGAAACCAGCACACCTGAGAGATATTCTCGATGGTGTGTAAAACCGTGTCTGAGACCTACGGGTGGTTTAAAATCTAACACTAGGTTGTTCATCAACCACACGATAAGAAGAAGACCCCTTCGGGGATATGTTAAGTTATGTTTAATATCTTCTAATCTGTAAGTATCACGATCCTGGGACCTAGTAAAGCTTTCGAGGACTATGTGGTCTTAGTCGGTAGGAGTTTGGCACACGGCGGGTACAATATTCATGCACAAAAAAGTTTTGTTTGCGGAACTATGGTGAGCAGAGTGCTGTTTTTAAATTTAAATCAATAAAGATTAATTTAAATATATTTTGAGTTACGTTTTAAGATATCTGTACTATGAATAGTACAGATTGTTAATTGCGAAAGCAATTATAGTAATAAAGATATGGTAGTCGGTCAGTGTAAATAAGGAAGCCGCATCTAAAAGGAGTGAAATCCTATAATTTGTGTATACATAAGAAATAATACGGAAATATTGTGTAAAGAAATGTTATATGTATCTGCTGTTGGTTTATTTTTATTAAATAAATATAAAATCCTATTTTAAGTAAAATGCTGCGTAGAGAAGCCAAGGCCTTCCAGGTCTTCTATAAATAGCCTAAACATTTTAACAAAGGAGTTCTCACGCTATTCCCACAGGCTTCTTTGAATTTTAATGTAGGTTCCGGCGAAACTAATCAAACAATCGGCTGAATGTTACACCAATGTTACCTGCTCGACCCATTTCTAATTTAGGTACCTATCTAGGTACTAGAGGTAGGTTTCACTGCAGATATTTTGGGAATACACAGTGGTAGATTGATGCTACTGGGAATTACACGTTTCTAGACCCGAAGAAAGAAGGTCAATAGGCAATGTACCTCTGTGTAAGTTCTGTAGCTACTGTAGAAAGATATTATACTATAAACAAATAAATAAATAAATAACCTTAAGTACAAACCATACACTATACTCCTATCAGAATAAAAATAAAATAAATAACTTTTAAGACAACTTTTTTGGCGTTAAGTATTCCTCCGCGTCGCTGTCTTATGGAAAAGCGCCCGGAAGACCGGCAGTACTTGTATTTATATGATGGCCTAGTTAGTCTAGCGTTCGCAAGATCGGCTGCTGAGCGTGAAGTGTTGGGTTAGGTTCCTATGTCGTGCAGTGACATCAGGCTTTTCTTTTAGGAAATTCTCAGTTGGAGCCCAGAGTTCGGAATCGTGGTAGAATAATAATATATGGTGAAATCTGGGTGTAGGTGTGAAACGTAACATAGCATTACGACTGTATTCCCCGAAGAAGTAGGCAGAGGTGTACACAGTTGTACACCCACATTTCACCAATGCTATTATTTACTCTCATGTAATGGGTGGTGAGCCTATTTCCATCTACTGGGCATAATTCCAAACTCTGGAAAGCTACTGAGAATTTCCTAACAGAAAATCCCAGTAACACTTTGCCCGAACTTAAACCTTGCCCTTAAACGAGGGTGTAGGTGTGATGCTATTTATCTATGTATATTTATGACCTGAGCGGAGACGAAAACCAGCAAAGTAAACCAAGTATTAATTTCGCATATAGGTACAATTACCGTCCATTATAGTTTAGGTATACCTATGTTATTAGCTAGTAAACCTTGTTAGTGTTCGGTAGTACATTTGCTAATAAACTGTACTACTTTTGTGTAGTTTGACATTTCGGTGATAATGTAATCATTATAATAAGAGAAGTTTTAACCGGATAAATCGCGGGTATTATGGGTTTTTGTTTTTCCTGACGTTTCGAACACTTTGCAGCGTTCGTGGTCACACGCGATTAATCCGGTTATAAGTTGTTTTATTATAATTTGTAGTGATCGCAAAAACCTAAGATATTACAATGTTATCATTATTGGTAAGGGTGGAACATTAAGTTATAAAAAATATTAATTAAAAATAATTTTAGTTCCAACAAATTGTTTTTGCATATCTGATCTCTGCAAATCAGTTACTGGGTTAAGATGTAGAAGTTACTGGGTAACACGATGTCTCGTAGTAAGACTGGTTGTCAGACTTTCAGGCATCTGATTACCTGTAACTTCTTCATAGATCTTCAAATAGAATCGTGTAAGACGACAAGATTTAAAACATTAATTATGCCATTGAATATACAATATCGTACTCACCGATCGAATAAAAATTAAAAACATACGGCACTTCCCCGGAGCTCCACTCGCATGGCCAATTTTCAGGTAAAAATTCATCAAATGTATCTAAAAAAAAAAACAGTCAACATAAAAAATATATTCACGAGAAGGAGAACTGCAGATAAAAAATGTTGTTTGAAATTGTTTTCAAACGAACCGTTGTTTGAATTGCAAGATTGTGATATAATTATGTTTAAATTACAAAGTATAACGTAGAGATTTATTATCCAATTTCCGTTATGGCGTCGCGTTGTGTGTATACGGTTCATGTTTCGAATTCAACAATGAAACTTATCGATCTCATTATTTTTCTACTATAAAATATTATGTCGTATATCAAGGCGGAGTCGATAAATCATGGTTCATGGCGAACACCATGAATATTGGTAATACATTTCGTGCATGTTTCGACTTTGCGATAACAGTTTTGGTAAAGTTGGTAAATAGGTAGACTTTAGGGGGCTTAATATGTTAAGTTCTGGCAACACCTCTTATCGTCGCTGTATTTAGGCAGGTACTAATATCATATAATTTTACCACACCTAAATAAAAATAAAAACTTCGTTTCAATAAAAAAGCTCATCTCCATCGTTTAATAATATTATTAGAACTACGTGTTATGTGTGCATAAACAGTTAACAAGTAGGTGGTTAATGTTATCTTTATAGGTTGATCAGCTGTCAAATGCTGCGATATTACACAATGTACTGGTGTAACACATTGTTGGGTTACGGGGTAGTTAAAATTAATATGAATGTTAAAATGTTCATTTAAATTACAATAACCAGTGATTCTACATCAAATGGCTTACATGCTTGGCATATGTAGTGAAAATGTGTAGTGTAACGCATTAGGTAGAATACGGAAAAGACCATAGTAGATAAAAAAAAAAGATATATAATATGAAACAGACATGGTTTAGGCGTCGAAGTATTCGTCGGCTGTCACCTGTATGGTTGTTTCATGTTATTTGTAATTTGGCTAGGTTCTTTATTGCAATGGTCATTTGGATAAACACCTTGCACATTGACAGGTTTATTTAAATAATTATTTGTAGATAGAAGACTTAGTTAGGTTGTTGTTTATTTTTAGTGTCAGGTTTTTGTTCCTAATTTATAGTTTCTAATTGACATCCGTGAGTCACGAAGAGGTTCAGTTGAAAATCAGCGCCGGGCTATGATGTTCGGCATTAAGCTGAACTGAATCTTTTTGGTGCAGCCGTGAGTCCCGCCGTGTCCCGCACATTTTATATAAGTTTAGTTTGATTTATATTCATATATATTTTAACGATTGTTCTGGTGTCTGGCTGCGACCAAATAAATTATTTTTCTTTCTTCTTTCTAGATATAATTATACAAGAGAAGCGAGTCCATACTTTATAATATGGATTCACTACAATTTCCTACGCGATTAATAAAGGTTAGAGAGTTTCCGATTAAAAAACATTTTTTTATTGCCTATTGTCATTACTTAAACTACCTATCTTTTCTCTCGTCCTTATAAAACGGAGGAAAAATAACAGAAAACTAAATTATACGCTCACAATATTGTGTAAAAACCAAAAACATGTATAATTTTTCTCAAAGTCATAGAAATATATTCACTAATAACATTGTTTGCACAAAACATTGTCGGTGCGGAGAGTGTAATTACAAACAATATGGACGACGATGGACGTATCGTCACAGGCCCGTCTCGCTTCAGTGTCGGTACCGCAAAAGCTAATGAATAATTTCTTGTACCAAAGACTTTCCTACTTTGACTGCGCAACGTACAAAGACCGCGGTATTTAAACTTCGCGGTCTTCACTACAACCGACCGGACGGCCAAGACTTGAGCAGAGTAATTTAAAAAAAAGCAGTTTTGAATTCCCTGGCGGAATTGCAATTAGTGGGATCGGTCAAGTTCAAATTGGATCTTTACCAAGTTTGCATTTAATGGAATCTGGAGAATAGTGCTAAAAAAAAGTTCTCGCTCTCTTATTTCAATTAGATAGTTATACGATGATTTAGTTAATTAGGTAGTATTTTATACCTAGTTTATTCGATTTGGAAACCACAGAAGCCACAGCCGCTCATTTGGGAATGAATAGGTAATATAAAACGATGGTAATACATTTCGAAAATTACCAATTATAGTGTTTATTGAAAGCTCTGCAGTTGAATGTTATTGATTATTCTCATGTTGTACCTATAGATTGGAATTCAAAACAATAGATATTTTTTAAGGTAGATCCTACTGTGTAGGCACAGGTCCTGGATTCAATTCCCGGGTCGGGCAAATTGTTATTGGGTTTTTCTTTTAGAAAATTCTCGATATCTGCCTGGAGTTTGGAATTTTGCCCATGGGACTTATTTATTTATTTATTTAAATTTTATGAAACTTTTCAAGTTACAAAGGCGGACTTCAATAGCATTGGTAAAATGTGGGTCTATCACTTTGAATACCTCTGCCTAATATAGGCGTGATGCTATGTTATCTTAAGTTACATATAACCAGAACGAAATGACATAAATAATTTCAATGAAATGCATATAATTTGCAATAAGCTGAAAATTAATTCTCCTAAATAATATCATCTACAAAAATGCTTCGTTAACTTGCCACACATAAAGTAGTTACGTCCGCTTAAGAGTTCTCATAAACTGCTCTATATATATAATAATAGCTACCTAACACACTTTTCTCAACAACTTGGGTAAAAGGCTTGCGGTACCCTTTAATCGAATTTCAAGAGAAACTTCTTTGAAGAAACTTGTAAAACCGGTGTGTAGTAGTTTTGTTCCGTCGTCTCCGAAATGTTCGCGACTGGTTAACTATTGTTTTCGAAATGATTTGACAAAAGATTTATTTTAAAATCTCGTATAATCGGTCATCGTGCGAATTGTTAGGATATTTTAATTTAGATTTTCATAAGTTTCATATTTTTCCATTTGATATTGTTCTTATTAAATATGTCCTTCAAAAACTTACTCAGAACCTAGGTATTTCAACTTTCTCGTAGATCATTATTTTGCTCTGTAGAGAGCACCATTCCTTTTAACCGACTTCCAAAAAGGAGGAGGTTCTTTTTTCGACTGTATGTCCTTTTTTATGTTCACCAATTTCTTCGGTAATGATTGACGACTAAGTTTTTTTTTTTTTTTTTTGGAATGATATATTCTAGAGTTGGTCCCATTGTTATTTATTTTATTTTATGTGGGGACGATATCTTGCACTCTTCGACGACAACGATGAGTGATTTTCCTGGAGCATTAATACATATTTAATGTTTGCAACAAACACGGTTGGAAGTGATTCTCGCTCCAACGCTCGCCGCGCACGGACGTGTTACTCCGCGTAACATCGACTGTGTTGTGTCAGTGATCGTTGTCGCTACGCTCTGCCGTAGCATTCTCCGTAGCTGCCTGCTAGCTACGCCACTATAATTCAAAAGTTGCCTTTTTCGAGGCGGCGGCTGATATCTGTCTTTTTCAAAGAACAGTCAAAAACGCGTGTTGTTTAAATTCCCCTTCTGGGAAAATCCACAGTTTCGTGGTTCTCGGTGGAAACCTCACGGTGCCAACGAAACCGAGAGGGTGTGGACCTGATACACCCAGCTGAAGCCCCTTCAGCGTTAAGCTACAAATCGGACGGGAGCTAGAACAACCGGCCTTGGGGAATCTCCTAGTCGACTCTAGCTCTGGTTTCCCTTACAGCAACACACCTAGTGTCGGTCGGGTGTGTCTACACCCTTCGCACTAGACTGGTTCAGGGCCCCGTACGCACATTAAGACTGGCGACGGGTAAACGTCAAGCTTAGGGCTCACCATTAGGTTACCCACCTCCCTACTTATACCCGGCGGGGAGGGTTACGCATCCCCGAGCTATCCTCCCGGGGAGTTAGGCCTGTTAGGCTATTTAAAAAAAAAAAACTTTTTCACTTTACATTCATTCCCTCCAATATGGACGCTAAACTCACCGCGTTCCTTAACATCCTTCTCAAGGACCCCGACATTCAACGTCGGTATGGTACCCAAATCGCTGACTTACAGTATCCCGCATCGAAATGCGTAGATAGCCCTCTCTCTCCGCCGCCCGCTGAAAAAGGTATCCCAAGCCTTTTATCTATGCCCACCGTCGACCCGTTCGTAGAAGCTCCCTCTACTTCGGCCATTGCGCCTCCTTCAACCACCGTCACTATCTCGGAAGAGATGGACGTGTGCGTAAATCCCTCTCCCTGTCTCTCGGATGCCTCTGCCTCCGACTCCGAGACTAGCTCGACCTCTCCCTCCTCCTCCTCCTCCGAAGACGACTACATCCAGGTCGGCAAAGGAGGCAAATGGAAGAAGGGAAAAACTTCCGCCGCGGCCAGCAAGGCCAAGAAACCCGTAGCGCCCCCCGTCCCCTCCCCCGCCCCCGCGACTACCGCCGCCCCCGCCCCCCCTCCCCCGCGACTATCGCACCCCTCTCCCCCGCCCCCTCTCAGACCATCCCCCCCCTCAGCCCTTCCGGCGCCACTTCGAGCTCTAAGAAGCTTCAATCCCCTCCCCCGCTCTGCATTCATGACAAGTCCAAATGGACTGACATCTCAAAGATGTGTGTTGATCGCAGGATCAACTACACCAGTGCCTGTGCTACTCAGCAAGGCATTAAAGTTAAGGTCCCCTCCACAACAGACTATAGGGAACTTACCAAGGCCCTCAAGGCCAGGAACGTCTCGTTCCATACCTTCTCTCTCCCCGAGGAGAAATCTACCAGGGTCGTCATAAGACGCATCCCAAAAGAAATCCCCACAGAGGACATCCTCAGCGACCTTCAGTCACAGAGAGTCCCAGTTTCCCAAGTGCACCGGATGCACCGACCCAGAGGTGGGGCTGCCTACGACATGGTGCTAGTCGTATGCGATCCTACTGAAGGACACCACCCGATTTTCCAGGTCAAAGCGATCTGTAGCCTTTCCGGCATCCTTATAGAGAAGCCTTATAAGATAGGCGTTATAGGGCAATGTCACCGCTGCCAGCTATATGGTCACGCGCAATCTAATTGCTTCGCCACACCTAGATGCGTCAAGTGTTTAGGTGACCACGGCACAGTAGACTGCCCCCGTCCCAAAGATCGCTCACGCTGCACCGACCCTCCTAGTTGTGTGCTCTGCGGCGAAGCCGGTCACCCGGCAAACTATCGCGGCTGCCCAAAGGCACCAAAATCATCCTCTCCCAAGCTTATTAAGCGGGTGAATGCCCGTCAACAAAGGGAAAGCCCTTAGGTGGTGATCCCCTCTTCCCAGCTCCCCGCCCGCCTCAGCCCTCAGAGGCTCCCCTCAACAATCTCCAGCAACAACGAGCTTTCCCAGCTCTAAAATCCAACTCTACTCCCATGATCGCAGCCCTAATGGCCTCGCCCATAGCTGCGCCCCCCTCTCTATCACCACCTCCGACTAACGCGTCCTTACCGGCTAAGGCCGCCGCCTCTCTACCGGTCGTAAACGATGACCTCGCGTTTGACCCCGCGAACGTCATACTCAGTACTTTCAGCGTATTCGCCTCTGACAACGCTCGCACCATGGCCAGAGATATCATCGCCTGCAGAGGCGATCCTATCAAATTGCTCATGGTGTACAACGCCTTTCCCCAGATTACGCAAGCCCTGCGCAATCTCGCCCATAACAAATAATTATTAATTTTTAATGGATAATAATAATAAGAGTCTTAGTAGAACCAAACCGCGATCCCTAAAATTAGGCTTTTTTAATGCCAACGGTATCTTAAAACAACGCGACAAAATAGCTACCTTCCTCCGCGACCATAAATTAGACGTTCTCCTCGTACAGGAAACGTTTCTCAAACCTCACCGTCGGGACCCGAATATCGCCAACTACCGTATAGTTAGGAACGATAGAACTAGATGTCACATGGGCGGCACCCTTATTTACTACCGGAAAACGCTCCACTGCATCCCGTTAGACCCACCTCCTCTCTCACTTTTCGAGGTATCGATCTGTCGGCTAGCCATGACCGGTCACCAACCCATCACTATCGTCTCTTCCTACATCCCTCCCGCCTCCGCCGATGGGGAAAAACGCGAATTCCTATCCCAAGACCTTACTGCCCTCCTCGGCTTGAGTGACTCCGTTATCATAGCGGGCGATCTCAATGCCAAACATCCCGCTTGGAACAGTAATACGACGACCACGAGAGGCAGGCAACTGTTCGGCCGTGTGCCACTCTCAACTTCGACATTATTGCTCCAATGCATCCCACTCACTATCCTCACAACACCGCGCACCTTCCCGATATTCTCGATGTGGCGCTTCTAAAGAATGTAAACCTTCGTTTACAGTCTATAGAGACGTTACACGAGCTCGACTCCGACCATCGTCCTGTGATCATGGCACTAGCACCTCGCTCGGGGCCCTCTGATCCTTCCCGACCCCCTCCTACCCAAACGATCACGGACTGGAAGAAAGTAAGCGAAAGTCTACAATCGACCAGCTCCCCGCAGTTAGACTCTATTCCCGACATCATCGCTTCGGTCACTGACACTACGAATGCGATCGATTCGTTCACCGGTCACGTACAATCCGTTTTGAACAGTTGTTCACGGGAAGTTCCATTGATGGACAACCATCACTGGAAATTACCGGCGGACGTACGCTTGGTAACGGAAAAGAACGCATCCGTACGTGCCTACAGCGCGTTTCCCTGTGACGCGAACAAAGCTCACATGCGCTATTTACAGCGTGCTGTAAAGAAACGCATCGATGAGCAGCGTAACGCGCACTGGGATAAGACGCTGAGCGACTTAGAGCCCACTCACCTAGCATTCTGGCAACTTCAAAGGAGACTTCAATCCGATGGCGTGGCCACTATGCCCCCTCTCATCCGCCCCGATAAGAGCATAGCCTTCGACGAAATCGAAAAGGCCGAGTGCCTGGCCGACAGTCTAGAAGCGCAATGCACTCCTAGCACCCAACCGGTTGACCGAGCGCACCTCCTCAAGGTAGACGCAGAAGTAGAACGCAGAGCCTCACTCCCGCCGTTCGAAGACCCCGACGACCCCCTGCCGCCCGTCACTCCCGACGAGGTGCAAGAGGTCATTAAAAATCTCAAACCCCGCAAAGCCCCCGGCATAGACGGCATCACTAACAAAGTCATGAAACTTCTCCCCGCCCCTTTCATTATACTCATGACCGCCATCTTCAATGGCGCCATGAGTCACAACGTCTTCCCTCAGTCGTGGAAAGAAGCCACGGTCATAGGTATCCCTAAGCCGGGAAAACCCGCGAACGAACCCACCAGCTACCGACCGATCAGCCTCCTCAACGTACTCTGTAAAATCTACGAGAAGCTTATTTATAAGCGACTCAAGGACTTTGCCGATGCGAAGAGCCTCATCCCCAACGAACAGTTCGGTTTTCGTACCCAACACTCGTGCGTACAACAGGTCCACCGCATCGTCGAGCACATAAGCGCCGGTTTTCAGCGCGGCACGATGACAGGCGCGCTCTTTTTCGACATAGCGAAGGCTTTCGACAACGTCTGGCACAACGGCTTATTATACAAGCTGTACCAACTCGGCGTGCCCGACCGTCTCGTGCTCATCCTACGGGACTTTCTTTCGAATCGCACTTTCCGCTATCGCATCGAGGGCGCACTATCCGCTCCCAACTCTATCCGCGCCGGTGTCCCCCAGGGCTCCGTGCTCTCGCCCCTCCTGTTCACGCTCTTCACTAGCGACATTCCCAAAAATAGACTGGCCAAGTTAGCTCTCTTCGCAGACGACACTGCCATTTTTTACTCCGGTATCGTGCGCGACCGGATAGCTAGCACTCTCCAAACTTCCGCCAACGTACTAGGCGCTTGGTTCAGGAAATGGAGAATAGAAGTAAATCCCGATAAGAGCCAAGCCGTACTCTTCGCGAAACGGCGTAGGATCAGACCCCCCGACCCCAAACCGATAACCATGTTCGGCAAGCCGATCCCTTGGGAGGAGCGAGCCAAGTACTTAGGAGTCATCCTAGACAGACACCTGACCTTCGGTGAGCACATAAGGTCGGTGCGCTCGCGCGCCGCCTTCGCTCTGGGTAGGCTTCACTTTATTATGAACGCACGCAGCGGATTGTCCCTTAAGTGCAAACTGCGCATTTACACCACGTGCATACGCCCCATCATGACCTACGCCTGCGTAGTGTTCCCACAGGCGAAATCTCACCGCCTCCATAAGATGCAGACCCTCCAGAACCGTGCCTTACTTAAGGCCACGGGAGCCCCCTTCTATGTTCGAAACGAAAACCTCCATCTCGACCTTGAGATTCCCACAATCCAACAATTCATAAAACGCATTTGCAAGCGTTATTTCGAGTCTGCTGAAAAGCACCCCAACCCTCTGATCGCGGCTGCCGCCCGATACACCCCCTCCCAGATAAGTAGAATTCGCCGTCCTAGGCATTCACTCTTGTACCCCGATGACGCTATAACCCTGCTCCAAGAGAGCAGTAGGGCCACCAGCACAGTTCACAAATACAGACCGCCGTCATTTCGGCCTCGCCGCCGAGGCCCGTCGCGACGTCCTCGTAATGCACCTAATGCATCACCTCCCCGACCCTTGCTCGTGCCAGCCCGCGTAGCCGCTGAGCCTGTAGCTTTAAATTCGACCCTTAATAATAATTATGATGATTCTAGTTCGATCCAGCCAGTCCCTTGCTGTCCTCCCTCAAGCGACGCCCTAAGCCGAGGCTCGTACCCCACAGGGGGTACCCTTAGCGTTGTCGCTTTAGATTTAAGTTAGTCGTATGCCCCTGGCTGGAGGCCTTAATAATAGTTTATTATTAGGGCATCAACAGGAAAGTCCGGTTAAGCAGTCGACAACCTCCTAGGTTGATCTGCGAGATGCCATTACCAAACAAAAAAAAAAAAAAAAACGGTTGGAAGTTCAAACATGTAATTTCAAATAAGTATGTAAAAGCTTAATAAATATACTCGTTCAAATATAAATGTTTATGAAAAGCAAAATGTTGCTTTTATGAATCTAGTTAGCACTTTGAATGAGTTCTTTCAAAAGTTAGAATTTAATTAAACAGTCCTCAAATAAAACTTACGAATATTTTCATGTCACATAAGTATTAACAGATAGCCTTATATTATGACCTTAAATGGATTGGACAAACAGGTCAAAGGTCACATGATCGAATGTTAGACACGGTTCGTTGACTTTTCGTAGTAACGTGCATATTAAGAATTAATTGTAACTTATAAATTGTGATGGAATACATTGTTAGAAAACCAACATTCTCGATGGTGTTTAAAGACATGTCAAGTCCTATGGATGGTTTAAACTCTGACACTAGGTTGTTGATAAGACGAAGACAACTAACAACTATATGTATAACTAAAACGTATGAATTCAGGTTATTTATAACGATACCAGCGTATCTGTTGGTTATCTCGGATACCAACGAATTGCTGGTCACTTTGTAGTACGTTACACCGCGTTTTTAATATTTTTGCTTATAGACAAGCTGTAACATACGATGCAATGTACAATTGTCTTAATATAACTGTGCATGTCTGAAGTTAATCATTCCAAACGGCCACGCAGGTACAGTTGTATAGAAAAGTGTTATCGTGTTAAAATATTTAAATTTGTCAGGAAAATCAACATACCGCCAAATATTTTGCAACCGACTGTTCTCGGCGCTTGAACGAGTGAGACAGATGTATTGATAGAATGTAAAGGAGTGAGTGACATAGCACGTTGTTATTGTCCATTGTACTCTCGCCAAATCACGCATGCGCCCTGCTGATTTTATCGTAAAATTGATTACGCAGCGTACTTACGTACAACTTCAGACGTGCACAGTTATAATAGGGCAACTGTACTACATAATTTAATTAATCATTTAATTCAGACCATGATCCATAACGAGTTAGTAAAATTACTTAAAGCGTGTGTTAGTCACCATCATTTAATTTAGTTAATATGCAATAATTGAATAACAATAATTAATAACGATAAATCTTTGAAAAACATTAACGTTTGCTTAGCAAACTCTAAAGTTATAATTTTAAGGTGCTCTGACCACTAAGCCATCTCGACGATCGACAAGGCTTAGTGGTCAGAGCCGGGAGCTGCAGGTTCGAATCCTGCTCACGACTTTATTCTTTTTCCATATAAAATTATAAAAAACATAAACATAACATAGCATCACGCTTTTATTCCTCGAAGGGGTAAACAGACGTGTGCACTGTTGTACAACCACATTTCACCAATGCTGTTATTAAGTCCCATAGGTGGTGAGCCTATTGCCATCTACCGGACACAATTCCAAACTCCGGGCTGCTACTGAAAATATTCTAACAGTATAACTCAATAACACTTTGCCCGACCCGGGCATCGAACCCGAGATCTCATGCTCAGCAGTCGCGCTTGGGACTGCTAGACTAAATTATAATTTTAAGAATAATAATATCAATAAATTGTACTAATAATCAATTCGCCTAACGAAAAGATCAAATAAGGTAGTACTTTGAAGAAGGCATTTAGATATTTTATTTCAATTGCTTCATTGAAATTCTTTCAATATCTTCATTATGCGTGATGACCATTTTCTGATTTCATCGTTGATCTGGTGGTTGCGTGCGCGGCTGCTGAACGCGGTCTTAGGTTCGCTTTCCGGGCCGGGAAAAGTGTTATTGTGTTTTACGTTAGAAGATTCTTAGTAACAGTCCAGCCATTTTTACTAGACTTCTGGGTCCTGGGTGACCAATGAGCCAGTATTGTTGGAAGTATGTTATAGGGTTTAGCTTTAGGCCTTTTATTCCTCACAATCTAATAATATTTATCTAGATATATATGTATTTTTTAAATTTGTTAATGGGTTATGTATTTAATACAGTAATATTTCAGAGTAGTTTCAGTCTGATGAAGATCAAAGAAAATGTTATGATTGTATATATAGGTACCCACGTAAATTTGTATATAGCAGTGAGTGTAGGCGTTTTAGTACTGAGCATATTTCTCTTTAATGATGTCTTGTAAATAACATGTGCCTACTTATAAGTAAGTAAATTATAAATATATATAGGTTATATACTGTGTTCCGTACCGTTCAGAAGTTGGCTTGTTTCTTCTCGGTTACGCAGTTCCACGCTACAATAATTAAAAATCTCAACGAAAACATAGGAATGTCTATCAAGATCAGTAGCAGTATCAGGATTATAATCAGGATCAGGATTATAATCAGGATCAGGATCGCAATCAGGATCAGGATCAAGCTAACAACCAATACTAGGACTGGAACTAGGATCACAATGTGGACCAGGATCAGGATATGGCCCAAGACCGGGATTTAGTTTAATAGCGGTTAGAAGATCAGTACCAGGACTCAGGTTTAGTACTAGGACCCGGAATAAGATAAGTACCAGAACCAATACCAGGAATGAATTCGAGGTACCTCCGATCACAATTAACTCTGCTTTATTCAGGCAAATAACCTATTCTATTCACTTTCTCGAATACTTAGTTTTTAGTCAGCAGATCACCTAGGTAGTCTGCATAATAGTTAATCTCCATGGAGGTTAGTAATTGGTCGAAAAATAAATAACCAGTTATGTTTGTAAGTGGCTTTATTTCTATATTACGAGGCACTCTCCAACACAATTTACTATATACTTCTAATACGATCTAACATCAAGTGTGTGGAAGTAGTTTCTAGTGCCATTAGGAAATCACTGAACTATTGCGTAACTATATTACTGTTTCTTTCTTGTTACTTCTTGTGGAACCTAAACGATCTTATATTGTGATAAGAAATTGTTGCCCGCACATCGTAAAGTGTTTTAGGGAATTGCCAAATTAAGGTAATGAGTGGTCATTGACAAGTTATAGTAAGCTTATTGTAGTGACCATAGCGGAATTGCAGATAAGTTTTTCGCACGATTGTGTGCAGAAAAAAAAGAAACAGTGGCGTGTAGTGAACCTCGTAATTTTTTGAAGCTCATATACGTTAATAATTTTATTTCTTTATCGTGTTAATTATTGTGGAACTTAAACGATCTTATTGTGATAATAAATTGTTGCTCGCACGTTGTAAAATGTTTTCGCCACTTGCCAAATTATGGTAATGAGTGGTCATTGACAAATTTTTCGCACAATTATATACAGAAAACAAGGTAATGTCGAGTGTAGCAATCTTGGCACGCCTTATACAGATAAATCTTTCAAACGCATTATTGCATTAATAGCAAAGTTTACAGTTAATACCTACAAAAAAGGTGGCGACACTGTGAGAATATTCAAAGACAGATCACCCTTACATTTCTATGGAAATATGCAGAAACACTTGTGCCAACTTTACTTCGCTCAAGTTTTATATTAATAGTCTCGTCACAAATGTGTAATGGACTACAAGTCTTAGCCATACTAGTATAGATGTTAAGCCAGTTAAATTTGTACAAATTATTGTAATCGATCAATTAAACTTATTCTTAAGATCAATTACTTCAACATTCTAAGAAAACAAACAGTTTACAAATACAATCTCGAAACATTCCCAGTTATAATTTTATCAAAAGATAAAACCAACTAGAAGTCATACTATAAAAAGGTCTTACAAATACAATTTTACTTTTATTGTAAATGTACACCATCTTTATAATAGGATATCATTCATGATATTCATGCTGTTTTTGAGATATCCGTTCTATCAATGAGACAATATAGTCGTTGTCATAGAATCACAGTGTAGTGGAGGAAAAATATGGGAACTCAACGACGAACTGACGCAATAAGTCATTTAGGCTTAATAGATATTCCTATAAGTATTATCTCACTCTCTTGGTCATAATTTCAATAATCTACTTAAGCACTCACATAACGTACTGTTACCGCGAATTGCCTTTTGTAATTTAATTTTCCTATTACAAGTTCCAATTCAAAGTTGGTGCGGTCCACGAATGCATCGTACATCAGGTAAATTGCATTAATGTCGGGAACAATATTAAGATGATTAGAAGTGCAACTGTGGCCATGGTCGGGCAGTGCGCCAAGCCTACTACTTTGTTATTTGCATTCACAAATTCGCGCCGTTCTCCACCACAGTGACAATTTTCGAACCACTGTCTCATATATTTTACACTGCAGGACATATTAAGTGAAACGCTTATAGAAAATACTGTATTTTTTTGTCGTTGGTTTGGATCTGTTTAATGGGTATACTTAAATGTGAACTTTAATGAAATTTGTAGCTATTGGTGAAACAGTCACTTTGGAAGTTACTAACAATATTAAATTTAATTTGTAATATAATTGGTTTTATATAAATAGCACTTTATCACAGAATTGAAACTATGGCGTCATAAAATATACAAACTTTAAATGTAATTTAAAGCAATTTCATATGCAAACACAAATATATTATTTATATTTCGTGCATCCCTAGCAATGTCCGCATCCGTACACTATCTAGCTTTGGATTTCTGTAGTCTATTGTCTGGAAAATTCAAGAGACCTTAATCTTCTCAGCATTTCATGTACGTGAGTTTATGATCTCTACACTCACGAGCAGAACGACTAGGTAAGCTGATCTAGATGAGCGCTGTGTAAGCTTCGTATTATACACTTTAGTGAATTGGAACATGTTTTTTTTTGTTAAGATTAACTTGTGGAGAAAGATTTGCGTCTTAATATATTTTGCAGGATGTGTAATTTTTTATTTGTATTTTGTAGAATTTCATAATTTTGTAGGCCGTTATCACTGAATATAGGCTTCCATTGACTTCCAAAGAGATCAGTTAGGAGTAGCCAGTATCCAGCGGTTACCATTTTTATCAGGTCATTTATTGTCTTTGCGCTGGCCTTTATAGTTCTTCTTATTTTGTGTGGTTAGATACCAACCAAGTCTCAAGAATTATTAAAGCTGCCTGTAGGCTTCTGACTTGGATTAGCGGCTGCTAATAATAACCAATAACCGGCACTGAACATGCTTTCCGAAGCACGGAGATGCTATGACGAAAAAGCGCCTAGCGGTCACCCAGCCACTCCATAGAATACTGGTATTATATGTACGCACATACACATAAGCATCACGCCTGTATTCCCCGAAGGGGTAGGCAAATGTACACCCACATTTTACCAATGCTTTTATTAAGTCCCATGTAATAAGTGGTAAGCCTATTTCCATCTGCCAGGCAGAATTCCAAACTTCGGGCTGCTACTGAGAGTTTACTACAGAAAAATTCAATATCAGTGCCCGACCGGGGAATCGAACCCAAGATCCATATGATACCATGTGTTGCTTAACCTCAATGATATTTACTCCGTTTGGTGACCTGAGGTTACAACTGGGTATAAGCGCATCAATTCGATTTGTTGCGTTTGCTTCTAGCTTCAACATCCTAGTAATTCAATGCAAAGTTTTAATGAAGAAAATCTGGCTACTTGCCGACTCACTGGTCTGACTAAGAATCCCATTAACTGACTTGAAGTTATACTGGTGAGATCGCACCAGTTTTTAACTGAATTATATGTAAAAGACGTAATAACGGCATTAGCGAGATGTGGATGTACAACTATGAATACCACTGCCCACCCTTTCGGGGAATACAGGTGTAATGTTATACTATAATAAATATCTCTAATAGAACACCAGTCAGTTCTACCTCAAAGATAATAATTTAAAGTATGTCGTTGAAAATTTGCACTATCTGTCAAAAACAAACCTTATTATCTCTTTTTTTGCAGTATTTAGCAGTACTTTTTGTAAGTATGGTTTTGCAATTCTTATGAAATCTTTATAAAATTTCAACTTCCTGCGTTAAATAGTTTCCGAGATATAGGGAGCCACATTAAAATGCTGGTAACTTTTTTGTTCTTTCTTTACAAATTGTGGAATTGGTTTTATTTATTCTACAAATTTACAATAGAAATATTACATAAGAAGTTTTCTGATCGGTGAATTGGCTCCTCAATCCTGACGCACATTTCTAATTGCCCTATCATATTTAATTAACACTTGATTTTACCAACATTATAATAATGTTATCCGTTTGTTATTTAAAATTATGAGAAATTTAATTTTATTAAAATTATCAAAAATGCGATTAATTATTCTTTACGATTATTATTTACTAGTTAATTAATAGACTTAACTAAAATTGATATTTAAACCTAATCAAACATATCATCGGGCTCCGAAATGTCTCATATTTTCATTAAATAAAAATGCGTTAAAGCGCAGTAGGTATTATTAATAATAAAATCCAGAATAAATTCAGGCTTTACCTTGCGGAGGTTAATTACGTAAAATATCTAGCTACTACCACGCTATTGAGGGTAGTTATGCAATTACCTGTGCACCGCCCGTCCACCCGCAAATATAATAAAATTTGAATATAATAAAAGATGAACAGATTTATACCTATAAAATATATCGTCGAATTTTATAGGTAGTATAAATCTGTTCACCTTTATAAAAATTCTATTAAAATACCGTCGGGAACATTATCTAGTCGAGGCAAGTATTATGACAAAACAGATGGCTACAAGTAATCCGTTATTTTTAAAACTCGTTCAAGTTAACCACTGTTTTAACTATCTAAGGCAAATTTCTTTAAAAAACCGTTTATAAAATTATGCAATTTAAATTGCATAGTACCTGTATTCCCCGAGGGGGTAGGCAGAGGTTGTTGTTATTAAGTTCCATGTAGGTGGTGAGCCTATTGCCATCTACCGAGCACAACTCCGAACTCCGGGCTGCTACTGAGAATTTACTAACAGAAAAACGCAATAACACTGACTGACTGGCAATCGAGTCTCAGTCAGTCGTGCTTGGGACCACTAGACCAACAAGGCAGTTATTACGCAATTTAGTATACAGGCTGTGGTTTTGAACAGTGGCCATATTATTGGAACATATACAGCAACAAGTTATATGATGTATAACAATAATAACAACAATAATAGCCAATAGGTCAAAGTAGGTAGGTTGCATACAAGTCAAAGGTAAAGACCTAACGAACATAATAAGACATGTTGTTTGAGGATTGTGTTTTTAGCTCATTATTGGTTTCTAAACTCCCATTCACAAATGATATTTTTTTTAGATTACGTGAGTACGATATTATTACCGCGAGATACAGTCATTGTCATCTTTTTTTCTGTCTAAATATCAGATCTGCAAGCTAATTACGTAACACAATCACTTTGATTAGACAGTGTTATCAGTACAGTATAAGGTGTAGTTGCCGATATGACAGATTGTTGAAACATTGGGCGCAGTAGTTGAGATCTTCTGCGCCGCGGTTCGCGGATTCGTTTGTTCCAAGTCTAGGTAAAGGTATGTGCATGAGAGGTTTGTTTCTGGAAATGCTTTGAAATCTAAACATCGTAAGTGAGTTACAAGATTAGCGTACTGGGTTATTATATTATTGCTGTTAAGGTCAACAGATCAGTCGACCGTGCCTACGTGCGAATAATAAAATGTACTTACGTATTGAATGCTCACTACTGAACTTATGTTACTCGTAACAATTTTGTTCAAAATGTGCACCATAACGAGCGATACATAACTGGGCAAGTCGCCTGTTCATGTCTTTTAAACTACCTAACACCAGCACACTCCCACTCACGCACGCAATTGCACTACACATGTAATTTCATCGGTGTACACTAACTTTTTTACGTCACTCCACAAATAAAAGCTATCACGTCTAACCTATTGTGCCCCAAACGTGTAGTTGGTAGTTGCGCACTACATGTCCGTAATGTGGTGGTGTATCATCATGCTGGTAATACAGGTGTTTCAAACTGCCTGTACTGCACCCATTGTGTAGCAGCCAGCATGGTAGAATGCAATCGCGTCTGCCGGATTAGCCACCTCTCCACTAACATATGAACTGCACCACTCAACCTATAACCAGCGAGGGCATAGGTACTCGCGAACCATATCGACGTACTCACAGTTTTAAAAATGCGGCATTGTAGGTACGCGATCGTAAATTGACTGCGCGCGGTTTCAACATGTACGCTCGTTCGCGTCAACTAACACACTAATGAATTTCCGTTGAGCCGCGGCACTAGCGTGCGCGGGTAGGCACGTGGCACGGCGCTCGCGCACGCGCTACGTGCCTACCCGCGCACGCGCCGTCTATGGCGGTACCTACGCTCGGCCTTTGCTGGCGCGCGATGCCGTCTTTGTACCTACTGCGCGCGACGCGGCGATGGCTATGACGTGATGTATACGTAAAAAACAGTAAAACTGCGAAATTAATTCGATTTTCCACGGTATACTTTTTTTATCGTTTTGTAATAAGTTACTCCTATAGATTCACCTCCTTCAATTTGGCCATTACTAGAACCACAACCTGTCTAAGGAGCGTAGATTGACAAAAATGTGAACACCGGTGAGGGTTAATTAGGTCACAGTTGAGCAGTGATAGCCTAGTGTTATGACCGGTGGACTGGCAAGTCAAAGGTTGCTTTATCGAATCCAAGGCATGCACCACTGATTTTCCGAGTCACGTGCGTATAAGAAATTTATTATCACTTGCTTAAATCGGTGAGGAAAATATCGTGAGGAAACCAGCACTCCTAAGGGTTGTTCTCGTTGGTGTGTAAAAGCATGTCAGAGACCTTACATCATCATCCCCCTGCCCTTATCCCAATTTATTTGGTGTCGGCGCAGCATGTATTCTTCTTCCACTTTCTATTTGTCTTTGAATTTGCACGCTGCAAAAGTTTTGTCTGCCCATGTCAGAGACCTATGGGTGGTTTTAACGCTGACAGCAGGTTATTCGATAACCATACTTTAAGAAGAGGACCTAGTTGACGCAACAGTTAAGACGAAACAGACGGCTACGAGTAATTCGTTCTCTTTAAAACTCGGTCAAGTTAACCACTGTTTAAAGTACCGACCGCAAGTTTACTTAAAAAATCGCGTTTTAAAATAAAAATGTGTGATTACGTAAATTCGAAAGGAGGGTGAACTGACAAAAATGGGAACACCGGGGAGGGTCGATTAGGTCGCAGTCCGGTGACACAACGTTATGGGATGATGAAAAAATGGACAACCCACGTTCCCTTTTATTTTATTTATTACGGCTAAGGTCATAGTATTTTTGTTAGGTACGGTTTAAGGCTTTCTGGATATACGTCGTTCCAATCTTTTGCGTAACAGAACCGTATTTTATTCTCACTTTAAGTATATATATTTTTTAATTTGTATCTAAAGTTTATACTGACGTCTTATACTAACTATGATTAGTGAGAAATATATATATATTGAATAGATTCAGGCGTTACTTTGCGGAGTCCATTACAATGGATGCAAATAAATACAATATCTAGCTACTTCCACAATATTGAGGGTAGTCATGCATTACCTGTGCAACGCCTAAATTCTCAGGTCTTGATGATGTCCCGTGGAGGGACGAAACACGTGTAGAGTAGTTGGTGGTAGTGGGAATTTTCCCCGCTTGCGTATGTGCATATATGTGCGGGCGGGTGGCCGTGCACAGGTAATGCATGACTAACCTCAATATTGTGAAAGTAGCTAGATATTGTATCTATTTGCATCCATTATATATATATATATTTATTGTTGCTATTAATTTAGACAATGCCACTCCTGACATTTTATATTATTGCATTTTAGTTGGGGGAGAAAATAGTAGTTTTCATTGTACATATAAATATTATTTTATGCAGTTAAATTTATTGCCCACCGTTTACCGACGGTAGTCTATAAAAGATCACACAAAAGTATTTGGAATAAACGCATACATAAATCTTATACATTTTCACTTACCTTGTGTAATTGTTGTATTAAAGTACAATTAGTAATAACAAATAGTATTTTTATTCCTATTACACCTACGTTCTTCATCAGTCCTCCATTCCAATTTAATTACGTAGGTAATATTGAAATTCAAAAGCTGTAGGTAAATTTAAATCGATTAACATGATATTTTCCTCTTTTTCATAAATAAATAAATTCAAAACGGACATGATTCATGAAAATTGTAATGAAATACCTAACTAAATCATTATTTTATTTTTCTGGTTTAATGTTGTTGTTAGTTAAATAACGTTTAGATTTGAATCAGCTACTTGTGTATTACAATATTTTGTGTGATTAATAAATTAATACCTACGTATTATTTGATAATGATACTGTAATTAAATGTTGTCCTCTAAATGAACTAAAATAATATCGATTAGAAAGAATACGGTCGCGAACAGGATTCGAACCTGCGCCTCCCGGATAGATCGGAAGACGTGTTAAAATATGGAAGAACAATTCGCGGTGGTGAACAGAGGTCGAGATGGCTTAGTGGTCAGAGCGCCTGGAGTATCTATCCGGGAGGCGCAGGGTCGAATCCTGTTCGCGACCGTATTCTTTTTCCATTTAATATTGTAACTTTAGAGTTCGCTAAGCATGCGTTAATGCTTTTTCAAAGACATATCTTGAATTAAAATAATATCCTTATGAAGTTGAGATAAGATTGATTATATAATTTTTCTCAGATAACTCAAACTAATATTAGAGTCAGTTCTCTAGTGCTACTTAGTAATTATAGTGTCGTATCTCCTACCGTCCTACATTATCGAGCTACGCTGGTAATGAAAGATAAACACAGATTGCATCTATCGCCAACGCGCCGCTATAGTTGTTCATAAAGGAAGCGACTGCCGCTACCTGTCCAGGGAATAGTTGGAGATATAAATATTATTTGTATCGCAGCTATACGCTACTTATTGCGTTTATTTTATGTAATTTTATATTATAGAACTAGATGTGTTCGCGACTTAGTTCGCGCGAGGCTTCGACAAATACTTTTTATATATATTTATTAATACTGACTGGACCCTGCAAGCTGAGGTGAAAGTCCTCCTTTAAGCCCTAAATTTTTTATTTGAATCCATTTAGCCGTTTTGGAGCGTAATCGTACGTTCAGACAGACAGACAAAAATTTTAATATCGGTCATTTATGATTAGCAATCGCATAAATACCAATTCTTATTACAATTTTGGCATTTATTTTGAAAACATAGAGGCTTCAGTTTTTTTTAATGTAAATTTTAATAGAAAATATGATTTTATTATTATTAACCAGCTTGTCACTACACGCGATCACATGATTTAGCTGTTTCAAAATGAAATATATAAACAACTAGCAGGCCCGGCAGACGTTGCATTGTTCTGAACCCGATCGCAGTGGTACCTACTGGGTCCAATTGCGAATCTAAACCATTCAGGGACCCACTCAAACATACACAAAAAAAACAACATCGAAATCGGTCCAGCCGTTTAGGAGGAGTTCAGTGACAAACACATTACTTGTACAAGATTTTCGCTATTAAGTATTGTGAGTGCATACAGACATGAATTTCGTATGTAACTCTAACCAGCGGCATTATTGACGTTGTAGGAGAGACAGCCTTCTGCGCCGTTATGCACGGAAAAAATACTCAATTGTATTGACTACAGATATTTTCACATGCATAAACTCGCTTGTGCGTGTGAGTGTTGTGTCTGTAAACGCACTCATGATACTTAATGACTTACAATATTTATCCATGTTCTTTATAAAAAAGACCTGGAATATAAGTAAATCCTACCACATACATAAGTCTCGTACCGGAATTGAAACAGTATCCACAAAAAAATTGTGTCGAACACCTCACATCACAACAACGAGAGTTTTCACCGTTAACCTATTTTAATGTATATGTTATTTTAATTTCCAAAAAATCCCACTAATGTACCATTTCCAATGCAAAACATAATTACAAACTACAGTTTCACTTTAAATAGCTTTATCCTCTTCACTATCATATCCCATAGTTCAAATCCCCAAACTACTATCAGTTAGTTTAATAAAACCATTATGCAAGTACTGAGCGTAACTTCTAAACAATATTCTAAGTATGATTAGTTTGTGGCAAGTCTATCGAGAAGTTAGATTGGGAATTGAGAAGATCATCGTTAATACCAAGTGTCTACTGTTTTGAGTTGACTTAAAGGACTAGTTACTGAACTTGTAGATCCCGAAATTATGATAAGGGATTTCTAATTATGAGTATACTTATTTCTTTGTTATATCAATAAGGGAAGAGCCTTTACCAACACGTTGAAAGGCTCTCGCTGAGCGGCTGGATCTAAGGCCTTTTTCTTCTCCTTATCGTGTGGTTGATGAACAATCTAGTGTCAGAGTTTAAACCACCCGTAGGTCTCTGACATGGCTTTATACACCATCGAGAACATCTCTCAGGTGTGCTGGTTTTCTCATGATGTTTTCCTTCACCATTTTAAGCAAGTAATAATTAATTTATAATACGCACATGATTTCAAAAAACAGTGGTTTAAAAGTCCTTGCCTCACATAAATGTTGTGCAGTATTTCTTTCAGGGCGACATTGGCCGATCGTAATTGTAAAAATTTTGGAAGATTGACCTCAAATCTCCGAGAAAACATTATACTTAAAACCTAACTGACACAGCTTTAGTTCTCAATTTTAATCCGATACTATAGTTCTACAGTATATAGGTACTACGAGTAACAAAAAACGATAAAAATAAACCATAGGATAACAAGCAGAACACTGATATTCAAGTGTCCACTCTGTTGAAATTCACTAGCCCGTAAAAATCCGGGTTTGTGAAGAATCGAGGGCCCTTGACGCATTGCAGGAGGGTGTCCTAATGGGAAGAGGGCTTAAGGGTCGTCCTACTGAAGACTGTCTGTCCACTTCTTGGCATCTTAATCGGGTCCGAGAGCTTAAAATGATTCCGGTTTGTACTTTAAAGGGCATTTTGAGATCAAAATCCGGTACAAAATTTGCCATCTAACATACTTCTGCGTTTGATAGATAGTGACGTTAGGAATTATTGAAGTATTTTTATTTAGGTTCCGAATTAGTTGTATTTTTAATACAGAATCTTCAGGTTCATCATTTTGGAAGAACTTGGTATAGATAGGTTCTGGAGTTCCATGGACTATACATTGCTTAAAAGTACGTTTAATAAACGAAAGGACTGACTGAGTAATCATAACAGCAAAATCTAAATTACCGTGTGTCTTTAGCCGTTGGCTCGCTCATTAGCAGACACAATAGATGTTTATTGTTATGAAGTACGTATTTGTACGTGGGTGAGCCAAAGGGTTGTGACTCTGGAATCACATTTCACAGTTGAAGGTATTGATGATTTCTAGATCAAAGGATATTTATACAAAGCTTAACGAAGGTAGTTTTACGGGTAGGTTGTATGAAAAAGTTATGGACGGGTCGGAATGAAAAGTTTTTAAATATCAGGAATATATCTTTTACTTTTAAATAACTAAAAGGTAAATGGTATGTTTAAGTAAATAAAATCAAAATACCTTCATATCTATACTGAAATTCCTTTAATAAATAATCGGTTCTTAATCTTGTCTAGGTATATTTGTCTGAAATTATTCTCATAGTTACCAGCCCATACCTTAATGGTTCCTGTTAGTATAGAAGGAAAATTTCCTTTTGATTTGTCCCCTATTCTCGTAAGTTTAATATTCGTTGGCTGGTATTACCCACACGCTCATTATCTTTCAATCAGAATGACGTTTTTTACCGCACATAATCAATACCTCGAAGTAGGTAGCTTCCAATTTTGTAAAGGAAGAAATTACAAAATCTTTACGTATATTAAGGATATAGAAGCTTATAAACCATTGTGTGAAAGTCATAATCAATTAGCTAGAAGGCACTGCTAAGCAAACGATGAACGCGTGTTTCACATATGTACATATTTACATCGTTGCTTTTTTGTTTAAACTGGCCTGAGGATTATGGACTTATTTAAATAGGATGATGTGTGTGTAGTGTCCGGCGGAGCAGAAACATGAAGCGAATTATGTAGCAATTGCCATGTCTTTTATTTATTTATTTATTATGGATTCACTACAAAATATTACACGGCATATAAAATGTAATATGTATCTCATGATGTTACGGGTTAAATGCACTTGGAAGTTATTTGATTCTATGTATAGTTTTTTTTTAAACAATCAAATGTAAAATTGCTGAAACTATAAACATAGCATTACGCCTGAAGGAGAAGGCGTAGATGTTCACTGTTGTGGAACCACATTACACCGTGGTGAGTAAAAGTGAAAAGTGAAAATTATAATATCTTTAAGTTATTGTATTATATTTCAGTTGCCATTGTATAAAAATCCTAAAACCTAAGCAAAACATTAAAAGGCCGACCGCACAAAGTAAACTTTGTCCCAACACGAAGAACACAATAATTAACACACACAGTCGTTAAGCTTCGTAAAACAATGACTCCGGCGTAATCACCGCGCAACTTTTGATTAAAGAGGTAAAACACTCCGCATGGAGGGCAAAAAACAACAGGGGTCGGAAAAAGGTAAGGTACAAACTCTTTGGTTGGAAAACTCAAATGATTTATTTTTTTTCGACGAAGAGTTCAGCATTTGCTGTACTGGTGGAGCCGGAAAGATTATGTTCCCCTTTATTTAATATGCGTTTTTTTTTGGTTATATGAATAATTTTATAATCAATCCTGTGCCTGGGTGTACCGATTATGAACATCAATTATGAGGATTATTCTAAGCAGTTAATCGTGAACGGACAGTGTGAAGAATGGGATTAAATTATGATTTAGGAAGCGCAGTGAAGGATTGGATGTCATGTTATTTATTTAGGTCATGTAATTTATTCTGTATTTATATACGTGTAGGGAAACAAGCTTATAGAAAGTGGCTACCATCACCGATAGACACTCATATCAATGGTGTTATCAATGCGTTGCGTAATAAATATAACTGTTGCTCAGTAGAATATTGCTGTGGTTTTCGGTTATCGAATAGTGTAAAAAGTTAAGTGTGTTATATGGTAATGATTACGCAATGCTTTGGATTCTGTAACGTTTTGCGAGGTCTTGGGTTCGATTATCGGGTCGGACAAGTTTTATTTGGATTTCTATTAAGAATTCTGAGAAGTAGCCTGAAGTTCGGAATTTGCCGTATGTAACGTGTGGAATTAACCTTTCGGCTCCGTAACGTACAGATCTGTACGTTGTAACAATAAAAATCTATTGTGTCTGCTAATCACTGAGGCAACAGCCTAATTGCGGTCGGTACTTACAACAGTGGTTAACTTGAACGAGTTAAAGAGAACGAATTACTTGTAGCCATCTGTTTTGACTTAACTGTTTCCTCAACTAGGTCCTCTTCTTATCGTGTGGTTGCCGAACAACCTAGTGGAGTGTCAGCGTTTAAGTCGCCCATAGGTCTCTGAAATGGTTTTACATACCACCGAGAACATTTCTCAGGAGTGTTGGTTTTCTCACGATATTTTATTTCACCGATTTATGCAAGTGATAATTAATTGCTAAAACGCATATGACGCCTTGGATTCGAGCTTGCGACTTTTGACTTGCCATTCAAATGATTATACAACTGGACTCACTGCTACCAATTGGTTTTGCTAATAAAAACGTTAAATGTTTTAAAATAAGATTTGATATTTTTTCTATAACACAACTTTACATACTTTCTACTATAGCCTTAATAAAGAAAAATAGTGCACTAGAATATCGAAGAATTTTGTGTTTTTCTAAGAAAAAATCTTACCTATTCTTGTATCTCCAATGTATAGCTAGTTTCAAGAGGAAACTACAATATGCATAATATCCATGGTTATAAGCTATCTGTGTGCCAAATTTCTTCCAAATCCAGATAAATCTCTGAAAATCATTAACGCATCCTTAGCGAACTCTAAAGTTATAATTTGTTGTGTAAATAGAATACGGACGTGAGCAGGATTCAAACCTACGCCTCCCAGATAAATACTCCAGGCGCTCTGACCGCTGAGCCATCTCGACCTCTGCTCACTTGCGCGAATTCCTCTTCCACACTTTAATATGTTGAGTAAGTTACGGTTTGAATACTTCTCACGACTCTTTTGTCTTTCTTCTTTTTCCACAAAAATTTATAACTTTATCCAAAAGCGTTCAGTAGTTATTGCGTGAAAGAGTAACAAACATTCATCCATCCTCACAAATTATTAGTATTAGTAAGATTATTTTAGTGTATGTAAAACCTGAGACACTAGCACACATATTTTCATAAAAAGAACCGGTATATGAAATTATAAAAAATATATATTAAAAACTCCCAAAGTTACACGCACGCGCAGCTAGAAGAACGTGAACTGTGTCCAAAGCGTACTGTATTTAAAGATTTTGGACAACATTTTACAAGTTGTAATAATTATAACAATCAAGTCTGTTAATGATACTGAACAAACTACTTTCAGATTAATATAGTTAAAATAATGTTGTATACAAAGATCTTAAAAAATAGCTCCAAGATGGTAGAATCGTACCACTAGGTAATACAAAGATCATTAGACCAGTTGGGCTATAAATACCAGCTTGCGCATCGTATCCGCAAAGTAAACCGCTTAAGACTAACGTGAAATTAACCCGAAACTGCTGTTGCAACACGAATACCTTCCAGAAAGTTCGACTCCGTAAGAAATAAATATCCCATTTGTGAATAATAAGGTATTTTCTTGCGAGGTAATTTGCTGGCTCGTTACAGTTGGGATTTTCGTTCAGAATGTAGAGTAGTTTGATTAATAAATAGTTACATGTCATCAGAAACATTTGTCAAACAATTGACTATGGGACATTTCATGGCGTGCGTTTCATTATAATCAGTATATATTTAGACAATCATATCAAATCAAATCAAAATAATTTATTTCAAATAAACCATTTAAAGGCACTTTTGAATTGTCAGAAGTTAGTTGCCACGGTGTAGATTCCTATGGAGAAGAACGGGCAAGAAACTCCACGGTTACTCTTTTCATCATATAGATTTTTACATTAGTATGTATTGGTTACACTGTTTATGTTGCAAAAGAGTATGCGAGAACAATAATATGACGCCAATACTACTTACTATGTACTTATAGTTTCACAATTTTCCGCAGAACAACATCGCCCGGAGTCCATAGTACAATTGAAGTTCTATCATAATTATACGAAGCAATTCATCCGAAGAGATAAGTATCCTGAAATAAATATATTCTTCACAGCATTGGGGTTCCTCTTGAAACTAATACCAATTCCAATCCAATTCCAATATCAAATAGACGCCGTAAAACAACGCGTAATTTTAAAATAAATTAACTTAAATTACAGTTACCTCAATTTTAAAGCATGTTGCCTTGATATGATCCCAAATATATAAATTTATTTTAGAAATTTTGGCATTTAAAAGTACGAACTGACATACTTCCAATGTCAATCGATCGGAATTATTTTCAAGAGTAAGCCCACAGGTAGAAGCTTAGAGTTAATTTCTTAATTAAACATACGACTTTATTTATTTATTGTTTTCAAATTCAAAATACAAATATTTTCATTTCAAATAAACCATATTACAGGCACTTATGAAAAGTCAAAACTCCAACGGTTCAAAGGCGTGGATTTATGGAGAAGAGCCGGAAAGAAACTCTATAGACACTCTTTTAAAATAAATTGGTATAACAATAAATAAGGTAATTTGAGAATAATGCAGGTTAATGAGCTAAATAAGAATGGAAAACGTTAGAAACAGTAACTTATATAGCATTTTAAAATGATTGCCAAGGCAGTTAGAAGCTGACCAGTCCCGACAGACAGCACCCGTTGACGAGCATGACGCGCACATCAGCCTGACTTAGCTCAACCATTTTGTAGGTAACTCGACGACCCGATGTACAACGCCACCATCAGCAGGACATTTTAGCGAGCATGACAAACTCATAATGCCTGACAATAGGCAGTATGTATGTAATATGAGATTGAAACTAACATTAATGTCCACATGATGCTCACATTTTACAAAGGTATATATTATGGAAAATTTAGAAATGATTATGTAAATTTAAAAGTAGTAGGATTCGATACTAGCAGTTATATATTCGATATGTAAATTTACATACCCAAGTGTCAAACAAAATAATAATACAATTGGATTAATTGTACGTCAATAAAATATACCTATTGTATAAAATAAAAACAATAAATCCAAAAATGTCAAATTATAGGAAAAAAGGATAGACATATTTAAACTGAAAGCAAACAAAATGTCGCAATATCTGTAAAACATGTAGAAATCACACAAATATTTCACAATATACCAATCCTTTCAAATTTCGTCTTTCAGTAGGTTAGGTTTTTAATCTAAACGTAACATGAAGGAGTAAAATTGGTCACATAATATTTTTAGTCCATTTGGGTTGCGTCGTCTGCTCATATTAAATTCCCGTGAAAAATTCTCATGTAGGCATACAGTGGGCATGATTGTAGCAACATATTAAAACGTGGGCCAAATTAAAATGTAAAACTCGACCGAGTCACGCCCTTGTGTAAAGTGAATAAGATAAATGAACGGACCACTGAAACGTTCGTTTCACGTATCGCACAAATAAATTAACCACACGAACCTAGGGTTTCATTTAAAACGAAATCGATAAAACTGACTTTTTGTTGATGCGACTTAGCGAACATGATCAAAATGTGGAGGTGACCTGGATGCAATTGATGAATTGAATGCATTGTCTTTATGTTTAACCCATAACTTAAGAAAAAAACTTTATATATATAAAAAATCCATAAGCATGTGAACATTGCAGGAACGAAATAAACTTCAACTGATATAATACATAATAATAATAGTAAAATAGTTATAATTATAACACCAAGTAAAGATACATGAAAGTATACAAGAAAAAATAAATCAATTTAGCTAAGCTAAAGTGACGTAACCACGACAAATAGCAATGACCCAAATCCGTTTAGTCGCGTCCATCAAGACCGCACCTTAACACGCGTGGGATCGCGACAAATTTTGTATTGCTGGGAAAAACGTTGTGATTTGTTACAATTTCCATACTAACTCACGACCCTCGGGTCCACCTGACCTGCGGTGAACACCGATGTCGTAACCGTAAAACATCTATATAAATTCAAACTCATCGTGTCATCTATATTTCTTCTTTCTTTTTGAGCGGCTTCTGGTTACTATATTTGTCATTGTGGTCAAATGGTTACGAGCCCATCTCAGGTTGTGGATTCAAAAACTAACATGTACCAATGGGAATTTGTGTAATTTGAGAACGAAATCATCGCAGAGGAAAGCTGGATTTAGTAGTGTAATCCAAGATAAAAGCTGCCGAAAAAAACTTTGATAAAATATCTCTATTCAGTGCCGAATCAATTCAATACTCAAGGAATAATTGCTAAAATCCTTGAGGGGAAATATAATATAATAATATTGGGTATACCTTTTTCATGTTAAGTTTAACATCTCTATTTAATTTGATTCGGAACACAATTACATTTACTTCTATTAGCAATAAAATACGAAATGTATTTACATTTTCCTGTCTTTGTAAAGGTGGGTAAATAAAATGTATTTTATCGTACCCAAATGAAGACGTCTACGGTATTTGGAGGTAGCAATCCTGGATTTAATTTAATGGAAAGAGTTCAATTGTAAATAGTATGCGAAAATCTAGAAAATTGTTCTTGGAATCGACGGAAAATATGTACACAGATCAAATGGTCTAGTGAATAATATACGATCTGTGATAAAAATATCCAGTGTTAGATATTGCTTTACTTGTAGTAGGAAAAATAAGTTTTTATTAAAACTAGGTGAGTATACTTTGACTTATTACATTATTATAGGAAAAAGCAAGAAGCGCTTGAAGTACAATGAAATCGTGATTGAGGAACATTATAGACTGGACATAAATTACTAATACTGATCATCTCTACTAAAAAACAGAGCTAGTTTTACAAACAAAACTAAAAGCCAATTGGCAATCAAACAAGAAAAAGGTATGGAAGGATAATATATAATAGATTTGAGATCTTTACAGGTGGCTAAGGGAAATTTAAGAACCAGTTGTCTTGCATTGAAGAACTAGTTGGTTTTGTATAAAAAAGCTTTGTTATCTGACAACAAATCTTGAGCAAATCTTGAGAGGTTGATCGGTTACCTGCATCACTAACGGAGCTCTACATAGAATGATGACCCGGTACCCAAAACAAATAAGTTCGTATTTGTGCCATATAAGTGAGTTCTATGTACTACTTCTACTGGCTTGCGCCATGGCTCGTTCCTTGCATTCAACTACCTGCTTTTGTTTTTTTCAGGCCAAAATTATAATTAATTTAAATATATGTTAAGTAATTATGTTTCTTAAGTCAACTAAACGCATTCTTTATTTTAAGCTACGCTCAATCGCTCATATTAGATTGTTTTCTCTGTAAGTGAATTTGTAATTTTTTATGAGAAAATAAAGATCTTTAACCGTACTTATGCCGCATTGGTTTGGAGACACCAGTCTGTAAGAAAATCTACACAAATTCAGAAAAAGGTTTAAAATGCTCATAACATAACAAAATGCTTATTTGAAATAAAATGCGTCATACTTTCCAGGAAGAAATTTTCCCGAGAAATCCGAATCTAAAAGTAACTCATAGACTTACAAATATCATAAGCGGAGTCATAGTATCATAATGGCGGTAAGCGTATTGAAGTGACACCCGGGCAAATCTTGAGAGGTCGCTCGTTTATCACATGCATCTGTGACGGGGAAAAACTTCGCTACACTGTGGCGACTAAATGATATTGCGATTTCTCCTACTTTTGTGTCACATCACTTTTTGCTTACTATCTTTCTTTTGGTTCATGATTCCTTTGGTTAATATTCTAGTACTTAATTGAATATTTTTAGCTAGTGGCTCAGTTATACGCTAATTATATGTCATAATATAGCATCACTGTATTCCCCAAAGAGCTAGGCTGTGTAAACTGTACACAAGGTAAGTCTATTGCCATCTACCGAGTATTTCCGTACTGAAACCCAATAAAACTATGATTGACCCGGGAGTCGCACTCAGAACCTAAGATTAGGGGTTCTTGACCAAATAGATCAATGAGGTAGTTCTTTTGCTTTTATATATAAGCATATATGTATGGAAGTAAAGGATTTCAAAACCAAAATTTGCAATGACTGAATATCTAATCTGCACAGACATTAAATGATACTTAGCATTGCTACCTGAAAATATACCTAGGTATCAAATACAAAAGAGACGTCTATTTCTCTGCTGAACAAACATCAACAAACGTTCACTGAGAGTAATATTTAGATTTTTGACAATTTAAGTATGAAAAATACTACCAAAAAATCTAATCATCCCACGAACAACGTTATCTGACATTGATAAAATCTAGATCAAAAGATTTATGTGTACCACTTTTCAATAATAGATATGCTATTGCATATTCCTTTATTATGTTACTACAGTATCGTCAAAAATAAGCATTTTACTTCCGAGGCATTATATTTTAACTAGGAAGAAGAAATCCAATAATTGTAAGACATAAACTCATGATGATGAAGGGTTGTTTACTTGTTTGTCGCAAAGTTACTCAGAAGGTACAGTCGAGAAAGTTTAATTATGTGACAATCAATCACTTGGAATGTTGCAGGTCGTATGACATCTCCCGGGACTGCGGTGAAACCAGCTGTGAAACCGAAACCTCGGTAAAGGTTAGTGAAGGACCGTGTTTTAGTCGGTACACATGGTTGGTACTGACAGACACAATAAAAAATAAACTAGTAGGTCATATTAATATAGATAAATCTTTCAAACGCATTAACGCATGCGTCACAAACACTAAAGTTGACTTTATGTGGAAAGAAAAATACGGTTGGGAGCAGGTTCGAAACGTTTTTTTTTTTTTTTTTTTTATGTGGAGTAATGCCCTCGCATACCGCTCTGATACGGGGGGACAGAGCGGTTATGTGGGACTCGAACCCACTAAAACTCCACAGTGTACCTCCACAGCCGCTTGGGGGCGGGACGCGGGAACTCCAACATAGGCTTGAAGGCAAAGCCCAGAGGAGCGGCCCTCCTCGGGTTCCGTTAGCTTCACCGTGGGTGACCAAGCCACGGCTACTAGAGCCCCCCCACCACGACAAGGTGGAACCCCTGGGGAGGGAGCAGGTTCGAACCTGCGCCTCCCCGATAAATACTCCAGGCGCTCCGACCACTAAGCCATCTCGGCTTAGTCATCATGGCTTAGAATGTATTTTTGTTTCCACAAAAAAATATAACTGTAGGTCATATTATTTTAATAATCGTATATAACTACATCTGTTTTATTTTAATGCTGTTATATATATATATTTACTTTACTTATTTGGTATTTAGTAAACTGCGACACTTTCAACTCTATTATAATTCTGCTTTGCTGACTGTACACATACGTTTGCGTCACAATGTGGTTGAGTGATGATTAACGCGAGAGATATTGGCTTAATACGTCACGATCTCATCAAACACGAGTGTTTCATCTATGTGTACGTCGCGTCGAACGTATTAAATATTCTCATAGAATCTATGTCGGTACTTGTCACCATAGAATACGTTAATGATTTCAAACCAGCACTCACGATGAAATTATGTAAGACACTTAATTATGATGTCACGTAAAATTATTTTAATGTCATGAAGTACCATGTAGCGAAGTATATTAAGATTTTCTTACTTTTCGGCTTTTGATACATTTATGATTAATTTATTCACGCTGTGACTGTTGGCTTGACCTTATATCTCTCAAGTTTTAAAAAATAATAAAATATATAGATATGAGAAATAAAGGTATATTTTTTCAATAAAATATAAGAAGACTTTTAGTAAAATATGAGTTTCGATAATAATCCTGAACAAATTTTTGAGCGAACTAAAAATCAAAATTTTGGATAAATCTTTGAAAAGCAATTCGCTATGCTTGCTCTAAACGCAAGCATAGCGAACTGTAAGGTTATAAATTTAAGACCTCGAAGAGGTCGAAATGACTAAGCGATCAGAGCGCCCGGAGTATTTATCCGAGAGGCGCTAGTTCGAATCTTGCTCACGACCATATTTTTCTGTTCACAATTTTTTTTATACAAATTTCCCTTATCAATGTACCGATTTTTGTCTAACGAATTAAAAGCATTATTTTGCAGTGATCGAATTATTTGTTGTCGCTCCACAAAACTTTATATTTTGTTCATTTAAGTAAGCTTACGCTGTGCTCTTCAAAATTCACAATAAATTAACGTATTTCGAGATCTCGGCTCTCAAGCAAAATTGATGGCAGCTTTTAATGAAAAAAGAAACACGAATATTCACGTTCCCGAACATTATTAATTCCCATAAGTATTTTCACCGTTGGTTTACACAAGGCATTTTTTAATTAAATTTTGAATCGTAACTTATTCAGGGCCTAAAACGGTGGTCGTGCGACTGTATTTCGATAAATAAATGTGTATCTTTAGATTTATATAGTTACTTCACTGGTATTTATAGATAACATGGAATCTATCATGTCTATATTCCCCGAGGGGGTAGGTAGAGATGTACGCAATTGTAGACCTTCATTTCACCAATGCTGTTATAAAGTCATACGGTTTACGAGCTGAGCCTACTGCCATCAGTTGGACATAATTCTAAGCTCCGGGCTGCCACTGAAAATTTTCAAACAGAAATTCCAATAACACATTGCCCAACCCAGGTATCAAACCTAGGACCTCACGCTCAGCAGCCACACTTGCGACCATTAGACCAATAAGGCAATATCAATGTAATCAGGTACTTAAAGATGGTTATAAAATTCTCTGAGGAATTATACATTACCTATTGTAAAATTATAGTGTATATATTTTTTAAACAATAATTATATGATTCAAGATAAATCTTTGAAAAGCATTAACGCATGCTTAGCGAACTCTCTTTACGACATTGTATTAACTGCAAAGGTAATCGTGTCGGTTCGGTCACCCGTATAGGGACTGAATTTATAGCAATAACGTCGCCATAAGACGTGTTAAAATATGGAAAAAGAATTCGCGGTGGCGAGCAGAGGTCGAGATGGCGAGCAGAGGTCGAGATGGCTTAGTGATCAGAGCGCCTGGAGTATACATCCGGTAGGCGCAGGTTCGAATCCTGTTCGCGACCGTATTCTTTTTCCATTTAATATAATAACTTTATAGTTCGCTAAGCATGCGTTAATGCTTTTCAAAGATTTATCTTGAATTATTAAGGTAATTGCATTCTTTACGACATTGTATTAACTGCAAAGTTAATCGTGTCGGTTCGGTCACCCGTATAGGGACTGAATTGATAGCAATAACGTCGCCATAAGACGTGTTAAAATATGGAAGAAGAATTCGCGGTGGTGAGCAGAGGTCGAGATGGCTTAGTGGTCAGAGCGCCTGGAGTATTCATCCGGGAGGCGCAGGTTTGAATCCTGTTCGCGACCGTATTCTTTTTCCATTTAATATAATAATAATTATATGCTTCTTTCATGAGAACTTAATATCATAGAACTTTTATTTATTTAAACTAAAATCTCATCTTTTTTTTAACCTAATTGTTGTATTTTAGAAAATTTTATTTTCAGTACTCCTCTTTTAGAAAAAATATTAGTTTAGGTACTCATTCAATCTAAAAGCTAAATATAAAATTCTGAAATAAGAAATTGAAAGATTCACTTTGCACTTTGTTCTAAAATGCTAATATTTTTTACTTAAAAATTGTCTTATACAGTAAAGGCATTAAATCTACTTAAGTTTCTGAAAGCGGTCTAAGCCTAGACTATTGTGAGATATTTTAAAATATTTCCAAGTTAATGACGCCTTCTATAAAGGAGAGTCACGAAGAAATGGCAAGAAGATATTATAAATTACTGTATTATCATCGCTTTCAAAGTAGCAATATTCCTTGAAATAACCAACTTCAAATTCTCTGGGAAATGTTTGAATACACTAATTACATATTAAACTGTTTTTAAAAGTTATCTGTTGGCTCGCTAATTACCAAATACAATAGAATTTTATTGTTATTAAGTATAATATTGTATTTCTGGCATTCGAAGAGATATAACTGTAAGCTTATCTGATATATATAGGTCATCCGAAAAAAATACTTACATATAAAGTAACAGAGATTAAGTACCTTAAAAGTTATTATATAAATGTGTACCGGTCGGGCGGTCTATCGAATACTAGAAACGAGCCGCTGACGTCCTGTACCTATAGGTTCGGGTTTGACGTCGGCTGAAGCCCTATATTTCTTCAGGGACTATGAAGACTATAACACTATCAGGGTCACCGGGAGAATCATTCCATGAAAATAAAACACCGACTTGCACTGTCACTATGAAAGTTTGAGGTTTCTGCTTACTCCATTGAAGATGGGGAGGTTTGAAGATATGATAGTTTTTGAGCTAAGAATAAAAAACATGCGTATTTGCTTAACTACGACGAATCTTTACCGTAACGAGAGCCGCAGAAACCTCGCACTAACTATTATTTATTTCCATAATAAAAACTACATAAGGGCTATATAATTCTAAATTATGACTGACTAATGCGTCGCTATACCCCCGCTCAATAGACCTTATCAACGACTTGCTTTCGATGACGATGAAAAGTCTGAAGTCCTAGCTGACAGCTTAGAAGCCCAATGTACGCCAAGCGCTCTACCAGTAGACCAAGCTCACCTGTCCAAGGTCGAGGCCGAAGTTAAACGTAGAACTGCACTCCCGCCCTCAGACGAATCCGACGATCCCTTGCCCCCCGTAACCGTAGACGAAGTCAGAATGATGGTGTAGGACTTCAAACCCAGGAAAGCCCCTGGCTCAGACGGGATCACCAACAAAGTGATTAAATACTTCCCCGTACTATCAGGGGATAGTACTCATGACCACCATCTTCAATGCGGCACTGAGCAACAACATCTTCCCACAATCGTGGAAACAGGCAACTGTTATAGGTTTTCCTAAACCCAGTAAGCCCAAGTGCGAGCCGACCAGTTATCGCCCGATCAGTCTTCTCAACGACTTTGGAAAGATCTATGAAAGGCTCCTTTATATTCGTTAAAAGGATTATGCCGAATCTCATAAGCTTCATCCTGACGAGCAGTTTGGCTTTCGAGCTAAACACTCTTGCATTCATCAGTTGAACCGTATCGTTGAGCACATAAGCGCAGGCTTCATGCGTAAAATGAAAACGGGCATATTGTTCTCCGACGTAGCGAAGGCTTTCGACAAGGTTTGGCACAACGGCTTAATCTATAAGCTGTATCAATTCCAAGTGCCTGACCGTCTCATACTCATCATACGAGACTTTTTGTCTAACCGTAACTTCCGCTATCGCGTAGAGGGCGTTCTATCGTCCCCACATCAGATCCTAGCTGGAGTCCTTCAGGGCTCTGTGTTTTCACCACTCCTCTTCACGCTGTACACCAGCGATATACCTAAAAACGGCAAATCCAAGTTGGCTCTTTTCGCCGACGATACGGCCATCTATTACACCGGTTGGAGTTTTGACTGCATTACTCGATCACTTCAGACTTCGGCCAATGCCTTAGGCGCTTGGTTCAGGAAATGGAGGATTGAGGTCAATCCAGACAAAAGCGCCGCCGTTCTTTTTTCTAGAACGGGCGCCGAGGAATTTCTTCCCCAGCTTCAACCTATTACCATGTTCGGCAAGCCCATCCCTTGGGAACTGCAAGCCATTTGGCAAAAGATATTTACCTGGGTGTGACCTTAGATCACAAACTGTCCTTCCGTCCGCACATTAAGATAGTCCGCGACCGCGCGGCCTTCGCTGTCGGCCGTCTTGTTCCCATGACATATGCACGCAGTAAACTGTCTCTTAACCTTAAGATCAGACTGTACACTATGCGCATTCGACCCATTATGACTTATGCTAGCGTCGTGTTCGCACATCCAAACCCTGCAAAATCGATTCCTTCGCAAAGCGACAGGCGCCCATGGTTCATTAGGAACCTTCAACTCCACTTCGATCTCAGGATGCCCACCATTAGGCAATTCAATAAAAGGGCATCGAAGAAATACTCCGCCTCTAACCATCCGAATCCCTTAGTTGTTTCTTCCACCGACTACAGGCCATCTCAGATCAGTAAAGTCCGCCGACTACGTCACGCTCTCCTTCGCCCCGATGATAGGACCACTGTAGTTCAAGAGTCTAAAAGACACACAAGCACACTCCGACGCGCTCGACCGCCTCGTTATAACCTCACCGGCGAGGTCCCCGTCCGTCGTGAAATATCTCATCATGTCCGCCCCGACCCTTGCTCGAGCCGGCCCGTGCCGAGCTAGTAGCTTTTAATTCGACCCTTAATAATAAGGAAACTGATCTGAACCAGCTAGTCCCTAGTTAACCGCTCGGCAACGCCCTAAGCCGAGGCTCGTGTCCCGCAGGGGACGCCCTAAGTGCTGTGTTGCTTAGTTCGTAATAATATAAAATATGCTCTGGCTGGAGGCATCAAATTGTCTCGCCATAGCTATTGTTCGGTTACGCAGATCAAACACCTATGGGTTAACGGCAAGAGGCCACGTCCAAAAAAAAAACTATGACTATATACATAGCTATCTATATACCAATAGATAGGTGCTGACAAGACCTATCTATTGACCTATGTCTCAACCATCTCGCTATTATACTTAGGCACCTGACACAGAATACCTTTCTCAACAGACTCATTTCTAGGGATCTGGGTTGTTTTTCTACGTTAATGTGACTAAACTATAAGGGTTGAAACTATAAATCAATCAGCACCCCCTAGACGAGTATGTCGGCTACAAATGAAACAACATTCCAAAAAGTTTTTATTGCATATAACCATAGTTATGTACATATCAAGATAACAAAATAATGTATGAATTATCAATAAAATATATATTTGTTTACATTCACGCTATTGCTTATGGAACATGGCTGTTACATTTCAAAACATTAAAAATACCTTAAATCTAGGTATCTGAAAACAAATCTAAGTGTCTTAATATAAATCTAGGCATCAGAATACAAATCAAAGTGTTTTAATACAAATCTAGACATTCTATACTACAATACAAATAAAATGATCTTTATATTTATCTACAAGCACTAAATTACTATATCGTATGAATATCACTGTTATTGTCTCTAAATTGTTCTATAATAACGTAATAATTTCACACACGTGAAATTATTACGTTGGACTGGCAAGTGAAAGACTACTAACTTTTCGAGTCATGTGCGTATTATAAAATAATGATCACTTGCTTGAAACGGTGAAAGATAACGTCATGAGGACACCGGCACACCTGAACGATGTTCTCGATGGTGTGTAAAGCCGTGTCAGAGGTCTACGGGCGGTTTGAAATTTGATAATAGGTTGTTCATCAACCACACGATAAGAGAAACTGGGTTGAGAAAGTCAGATAGGCAGTCGCTCCATGTAAAATATCATCCGGTTATACCAGCCAACCTCAACATAGGTAGTTGGCTAGGCAGATTGATTGTTATATGCAAGCTGCTTTAAAACTGTTATGACCGCGATGTAAATATAAGTTGTTGCCTCACTCATTAGCAGACACAATAGATTTTTATTGTTACAACGTATAGTTCTGTACGTTGCTGAGCCGAAAGGTTTTAAGAATAAAATGAAATTGCCTTTGGATTGCGATAGAAATTAATTTCAAAAGTGTCCTTTTCTGGTCTGAATAGGGTAGCGATAAGTAGAGTAGGTCCTTCAATAGGTACCTATATATTATATCGCTTCTATTACCCGCAGGCTTCTGCAGAAGTGTAAGAACTGTTGTACATCCCCATTTCACATATCCACTGTCATAGGCGATGAGCCTATTGCCATCAACCAAGCATAATTTCTGGTCAAGGTCAATGACAGGATAAGAGCAACCTAAACCGACAAGCATACAGGAAGAGATATTCAAGATAAAACTAAACTAAGAGAGATAAGAGAAACGATAGTCTCTGCCTACCACAATGGGAAATAAGCGTGATTGTACAAGTATGTAAGTTTGGGAAGGTGAAAGTAAATAAATTCATAGTAGAAAATTGTTTTTTTAATCAAGCTTAAGTTTAAATGCTCTAACGGCTATGTTAATAAAATGCATACCCAAAATGTCATGTCTGTGCTGTTGACCGTTGAATAGTTCCTTTATCTGGACCTAATCCTGGATGTCGATTCAGGTCATGCCTACCTCAAAACTGAACCAACATGTAAAAATCCAATTCCGTAGGATAAGAGCAAGCAGTTCTAATTCAGATTGCACAATTTGATCTAAAAAAACTAACATACAAACATTGCAAGTTATAAAAGCTTGTTAAATTAAAGAGAAGTCTACTTTCATAATTTTTTTGCTCCGTTTGACACTCTATATAGATTATTTATATTAAAAGCGATATTTCCTGTTAACGGATCGAACAAAAATGACGAGCAGAATAATTTATAGCGGTCCTGAGTTTGACGTAAACTTTTCACTCAATTCTTGAATTTTAATTTTGTGACGGTAACAATGTTACGAATTTAAACTGAAATATAAATATTCTTAATATCATTCAATTGAGTTACAATATGAGTTATAATACAAATGGTCACAGCGCCTGGAGTATCTATCCGGGAGGCGCAGGTTCGAATCCTGTTCGCGACCGTATTCTTTTTCCATTTAATATTGTAACTTTAGAGTTCGCTAAGCACGCGTTAATGGTTTTTCAAAGACTTATCTTGAATCATTCAATTGAATTGAGATTTAATCTGGGGTTTTTCTTTCTGCTATTGTTAGACAACTTCCTTTTGTGTATTTATGCAAACTTATTTGTAATCATCAAACTGTTTTCAAATCTATCAAAGAAGATGCCTGAAAGCCTGACGACCAGTATTACCACAAGATGTCATGTTACCCAGTAACTCGGGTGTGGAGGTTATATAGGCCGTCGTTCCTCATAAAATACTAGTATTAAGCTTCATGCGGTTAGACTCGAAGCCGTCCCGATGTTTGGGAAAATGGTGGATAGATTCAAAATTATTTTTATAATATTCCACTAGTTCATACTACGGATTAGCTTTTTTAATCAAAGAAATATTTTAAAATATATTCCTTCACATGTTATTTTAAGGAATGGGAGTTTTAGCATTTAAAATTCTAGGTGGTACGATTAAAAAAAAAATGCAATGAATAACGCTAGACAAAACAAAAATTTATTTATTTACCTCAGCACCGAAAATTTTAAAGATCTGCTAGGCTACACCACTATAAATATTTTCATATAAAAAAAAAACATGTATATAATTTCATAACTAATAACAAAACCCACGAAGGATTTGAATAGAACTTTCATAACTTAAGCAAGTACATGCAAACGATTTCACATCTGCAAAAACGACATCACGCCGACGTCTTAAATCAGTCAGTCTAAGAATTTGAACTGTCAAGAACAAAACCGTCTCACTCAGACCAAGACAAACTTTAGAACCCAGTTGCGGAGTGGTTTATAAAAACTATTAAGTACTCAGTTTAAAAGGAATGCCTTTTCTAATAAAGCTAGAGGTAAATCTCTTAAGGCTTGGCTGCCAAGACTGTTGGGTTTACTTAAGTGCGTTTTGTGCACTCCAGACACTTGTAAATTGCGATGTTCACAGTCAACTTGGTTTATATTAAACGCTTATCTAGTTTTATTACGTCTCATAATATTTAAATTGCAGAAGTATCTTTTGTTCAAATTAAAGTCTTTGTTCTGTGAGCTGCTATAACTGTTTGTACCATGTTCCGTTTTGTGTTGGAGCGTTGGGTGGTTATTTGTGATATAATACCTATTCTTTTTGTTGCATTTTTGGTGTACAGGAACTTTTTTTATTTTTTTTCTAGTGTGGAAAATCCACAATGGACGTTGTGCCGGACTCCTAACGACTAAAAACCACACCGGTCCTACTCTGACCTATACCGGGGTCTCGGGATCGCGACTCTATTCACCGCAACCCCGGCAGGTTATGGCTCGTCACACCATCGCCTGTATAGGTCGGCCACGGTTGGCCTGCTAATCACTCCACGGAGTTGTGCGCGCCAGATCGCGGCGCGCCACCATCTCGGGCCTATCACTGGTCGGGCAACGAAGTACCCAAGTTCGTCACCCGCAGGCCACAGCTCACAGTGGCCGGAGATTATTGAGCGCCCTCCGATGCCTGGTGCGTCTTCTGCTTCAGGGGTGGGACGGACGAATTCGCCTTTCTCTCCCTTTCCGCCGCCTCCTTTGCAAGTATCACCTCCTCACAAACGACGGCTCTCCATGCATTCTCACTCCCAACCATGTATGTGATCAGAGTCGGAAGCGAGAGATTGCCCCCCGCAACTGCCCCTATAAGGTCGTGGCGCTGCTCGGCCCAAGCCGGGCACACCTCTAGTGTGTGCTGCGCCGTGTCCTCGGGGCAGCTGTCACAGTGATGGCACCTCGATGTCCGATGCTCCCGCCCTACGCGACGCAGATACTTCCCGAAGCACCCGTGGTCCGAGAGCATATGCGTCATCCGGAAGCTGAGGACGCCGTGTCTCCTCTCCAGCCACTCCGCCAGTATGGGTCTTACCGCCGCTATTACGGCGTGCCCTGCCCGCGGCCGCGCAAGCCGTTCCCTCCATTCCACCACTAGGATGTGTCGGAGCTCGGACCTGGTGTACAGGATCTGTGTTCAATGGTTTGGAGTTTGGACTGGCCGTATGTAGTAAGCCTGTTGCTGTCTATGATATTATTTACCAGCAATCGTAAACATTTTAGAGGTTTTCGTAATATTTTTGAGGATTTGGTTACTAACACGGTAGGCAAACTAGAGAGAGGCCTATGCAATGGGTGAAGTCAGGCAAACAAATTGGACATTACAAATCATGTTGCAATCAAAACTTATTTTTCAATTACTAGATGCTTTCTAGCAATACATTGAAAAAGGATAACCAGAATTATGATATTATTATCAGATATTATTATCACTCCCTCTAACCAATGTTATTGAAAGGGACAAATTAGATTGATAACCAGTCATACGTGTTTAGAGTCTAGACAATCGGTGACATTGCGTCAAGGTAAGATCAAAGTAGAAAAGTTAGATATTTTTCGCTTTCTTGGACGTCGAATAAAAATAGCCAGCGTGATATTTTCACATCTCATTTTGTGGGTTAAGGCAGTAGGTAAACCATACAAGTGTAGATACTTAAATTATTTCAAAGCGTAATTTTAATTTTATAGTAAGCCTGTAGAAATTTCAATCATCAACATTAGGTTAGGTTACTCTTGAAATTAATACAAATTCAAATCTAATTTCAAATCAACGCCTTAAACAATGTGTAATGTAATCGTAAAAATAAATTTCCCTACATATTAGTTATCTAAATTTTAAAGCATTTTGGCTAATTACTATCCCCATTTTTTTATTATTTTTAAGTTTGGTGTTTATAAGTACGAATTGATATATTTACAATATCTAAAGAGCAAATTTATTTTCAAGGGTAACGCTCTGGTGTTCAGGAAACGAGTTCATCTAACCTCAGTGCACAAGTACCTGATTGACCTTTAATAGAATATAACGAAATATAACACAACATTTTCACATAATAGGGATCTTACTCGGATTACTAGAACATATGTTATAAAATCAGAAATGTACTAATCAGAACAAAATTGTTCTGTACGTGTGTTTCTCACTGAACTTTTCCTGTACATTTTTATGCTTTTTTGTGTGTTGATTTGCTCCATCGATGGTTTAGATATGCAATTGGACCCAGTAGGGAGCGCTACAATCGAGTTCAGGGTAGGACGACGTCTGCCGGGCCCGCTAATTATGTATAAGAAACCGGCACCAATGGTTCCGTATGATTAACATTACTGAGGTCCATAGACTATGATAGCAAAGAATATTGCTCTTACGGAAACAAATTGAAGTAGATGAAAAAATGATCTTTCATACATCGATGTAATTAAGTCACGGTCAATTCTACAACTGCTATTCCAAATTAACTTGTGTTGAAACCTTGCTTCTTCCCAAATTTCATGAGTAGGTTAAAGTTCGTAAAGTACCTAATAAGATTTGGTTTACTGGTGAGTATTAAAATAGGTGGCATTAATGCTCGTATTTTTACACAACTGCCGAAAAAAAGTGTTATATTTTTAAGATTTATATATGTATGTAAGTATGTATGTACGTATGTATGTAAGTATGTATGTACTTATGTATGTAAGTATATATGTAAGTATGTATGTAGGTATGTTTGTGAGTTTCTTTATTCCACAATAGGTAACATCAAAATGTCGGAACTTATTACGATGTATGGGGTATCATTAGAATCGTTAAATTATTCCGAGTAACATAGAATAGTCAGATTAAAAAAAATGGCAGGCGTGTTTGTTATATTTTTTTTAAATTAATGGCGTCTTTTGTTGCATTAACATAGAAGCTTGATTTTTTTATAGCTCCAAGTGTTCCTGAGGAGAGGGTTTTGACAGACAGACAGATGGACAACTAAGTTATTCTATAAGGGTTCTGTTTTTCCTTCTGCGAAACGGAGTCCTTAATCTACCATATGTCGTTGTTGATAATGGAGTAACCAAAATGTAACACAATGTTTTCAGTTAATGAGCATCCGTGGAAAATTCTTGTGAGCCTCACGATCTTTGTCTAACAATTATATCCGCACATGTTTCGTCGACCATCTATGTGTCATATAGTAACACGCAACTTTCGCATCCTCATTAGCAGCATTTCGCCTTAGTTCGGGTTTTTCCTTTTTCTCTATATTGCACGAAACAATCTACGTGTACAGAAACTATTGTAATTTTGTTGGGTTAGTTTCTCTTTTCTTATCTTTTGCGGAATAAAATCTTTGGGTAATCATTGTGTGTGGTACGGAATAGCTAAGTTCCAGTGATTTCTTGAATGAATTGATTATATCTGATTTTTATTTCACGTAAATCAAAATTACATGGAATCATTATTATTTATACTTAATTATTTGACTCTGTCTATAGAACGAAATAAAACGCGTTTTTTTCTCGTTTAGTATTACTAGCTGTGCCCCACGGTTCCACCTTATTTTATCCTTTTTGCTTCGCTCGTCGTCGCGTAATGTTAGCCTATCACCCTCCTTAAAAATTGGGAAAATATAACATACATTTTAAGAAAAACTAATATTCCATTCTCTTTTCGGATTCTAATCTATTCCTTCTAAAATTCCCAACTCCAAACATCCGTTCTTATACGAAACATACTTTAGCACTGACAATATTAGTAGGATGAGATTTTCAGTATGTCGGCAATCTCCGGCAAATCCATCGTTAACGATAAACGACGTCAATTGACGTTCACTGTGATCGCGCATCGCAAGTTTTTATGGCGCAGCGTTGTAAAATTTCTTACATTAGGAAAGTGGAAAGTTTTGTGCAATCTACGAAGCTTGCTGATCATCATAATTTGCTCTGTGATTTATTGTCGCTTTCAATTTCGCTTTTTTACTTTGATGGTACCTACTTTGTTTTTGAACATTCGAATACTCGTCTACGTTGTGTATTTTAACGCGTACAAATTTATTTTTAACAAGGACTAGCTTTTTTATATCTTGAAGGTTTTTAAAGGTTTTTATTCAAAAAGAATATGTCGACTCCATGATACCTTATAAAGATATAATTCCTCACATTGCCAAACAAAAACCTAAGTTTATGCAAACAAACAAATTATCAACATTTTTACTCGTATTACTACTGTTGAACGACTGCAGTCAAACATTTTTTTTTATGCCTTCTTACTTGTAATGAGTAGATTTGTGTGGCGTTTTACTTCTACTTCTTTCGTGTCGATAGACTGAAATACATCCCCCTCATATAGTCCTTGATCAGTAGGTCACTGTTACTCGTACTACATTATTCGTACACTTCATCATGTCGTCTGTTGAGCAGGAAGAAGGACAAGCAGCACAATCCTGAGAAATAAATTCTAGGCATATTCAAGTGAATAGATTTCTTAGAATATTTATCCAAGTGCCACAGGTTCGAATCCTGTTCACGATCGTATTTTTCGTTCCACAAAAAATTCTAACTTAGTCTTTAAATGTTTATCTCTATCTATTACATTTAGGTCAGTACTTTCTCGGCTTCGTGGTTGGTAGAAGCCTTACCATAAATCAACAGTGCCATTGGCAGAGGATTCAAGCGATTGAGTTTCTGCACTACTGATCGTGAGTTCAATTTCCGGGCCTGGTACATTGCATATGTCAAATTGATGCCAGTAATGCCACCGTACCTAGGGGTGGAATTATTATTATGGAGATAACAGCTACCTATGATAGGATAGGATAAATCCTACTCAAGAGCAATGTAATATATATTTTAGAACTTTAAACCTATATAGTTAACATCACGAAATCCGAGTCCGTCATAGTCTTTTATTAAATATAGAAAGAATTGCCGCTCCTCAAAGAATTGCCGCATTATATTATGTATAACTCACAAGAAGATATTGCTATTCAAATATTGTGTTCTTAGGTTTATAGGATAAGTTTAAGTATTTTTAGTCTAAACTGCAGTATATCTAAGTATTTGATGCCATGTTATGTAACAATGAATTGGTATGTTCCATTAAATAATAGCCTTCAATCCGCGAAATGACTGCGATACCTTTCAACTTCTCTTTTGTGTAGAATTTCTTTATAGACATCTTGCCAAAATTCTACTTATTTAAAAACACACTCACACATAGTCCCACAGATCGATAGAACCATGCAGTTTTTATTTTATTAACCATGAGCCCTTGAGAGTTGACCTTTATTCAACCCGTTTCAAATTCGACATTTGACGTTTTATATTTATCCTGGCTGCATTAACCACGTTGACAGCTCATCACACAGTGGCCTCTGAATAAATAAATCGTGACTGCGAGTGACCACCCTCTTCAACCCTGTCCAGACAAATATAACAATTAACCACCCCTTTGTGGCAGATTTGTATTATTACTGACGAGAAATCCGGGACAAGGTGACTTTATTGTGCCCTGCGGTCATATTGTGTGTGCAGGTTGGGAAGACAATATCAGAAGTCCAATTTGACTCACGGATAACGTAAACATCATCAGGTGCTCATAACCCTGTGAAAACTTGAAAAATGATCACCGTGGCTAAACAATGCTTGGTGCAGAAGCTTAGTGCGTTAGGAGCCTACAGGTGACATGAACTTCTGTTATACTCTTAACATGAAAGGAGATGAGATATTGCATTATCATGAATACCAATAAACTTACAAAAACTTACTAGATTTTCTCAAACAACACATACAGTAATCAAACATTGATTCAACGAGTTCTGTAGTGACAGATTTATGTCGAAGACATTCAAAGACTTCTTTTAGATTGTCAACAAGTACCAAAAAATACGAGTGGATTCTGTTGGCATCATAAATTGTTAGACTCGATCTTTTACTTGTCATACAGTTACCTAACGAAAACTGGCTGACGGTGAGTGAAACGTAAATCTTGCGTGTCAAAAACCCAAAATATGAACGCAAATAAAAATGATATCTCGTTACACGGGTTTTTTTAGGTATGATCATACAATTTCTCACTGTGATTACCACGGTATTGAAATAAAATACAGTATAGTAATATGTACATTAATCCATTATAATATGTATTTACAAAGTCAAGAGAAAAATATTCTGCCTTCACACAATATGTACCTATTGGCATTTATACTGCAACAATCATAACAGTAACCGTTAATTTATCTCTGCTTTCTTTCTTTCTTTCTAATGAAATACTCACCAGTGAAGAGGGAGTCCCAATATTTTATTTTAATTAAAAGTAATGTAAACGATTCCTTAATCCTCTTTAATCAGTTATACGGATAATAGCTGTCGTTAAGTAAAAGCGGTCCTGATTCCGACAGCGGGATAAGGCTGGACTACTCTGTCGCTCGTTTGTATTGTGCAATAATCCTCGGCTTTAAACCTCACTGTCCATCAAGCCTGTCATTCAATCCGCTACCCAAATCCAATGAATTACGTATAACCTCCGTCTAAACCGGCAAAAACATCCGAAAGTTAATCCAACGTAATGTCACTTTATCCAATTCCAGAGAATACCTATTTTGGGCTTAATATCACGGATATTACGGCACATTACTAGGAAAGTTAGCTTTGTGGCTGATGTCGAATAAGATGTTCTTTATTATATTACACGGCCGGCACAAAAGCTTAATGTAAGGCAATGAGAATTAATTTTCGCTAGAACAAATTTGAAAGGCAGTCAAACTCGATCCCTGTAAAATATATCGAGCCGCTTAAGCCAGGGACGTCATTATATAAATTTAAATACCGTAAAAAATGGTCTGGTTAATGTAATTTATGACTTAAAAATAGAAAGGTAAAAATGTAAAGCCTTTAAAAATATAATTTAGGCCAATGAAAAATCGGTGCTTGTTTCATTCAAAGTCACAAGATTAATTCTTTGCGTGACTTTCAAAAGTTCGTAGAACAAAAGTTGTTTGGTTTTGCTCAGTTATCATTTAATTTTGTTGAGATTTAGAAAATTGGCTTACCTCAGTAACTGGCATTACCCAAAATTGTTTCTACTTTAAACCCGCAGGTAATGTAAGTTCTAACGAGACTTAGTAGAAAGCCCTCATTAAACTAAACTCATGTTTTAAATACAGATAAATCTTTGAAAAGCATTAACGCATGCTTAACGAACTCTAAAGTTAAAAATTTGAATCCTAATCACGACCGTATTTTTAACTCATTTGTTAATTTTTTTGTAAATATGCGGAATATATTAAATGAACATGTGTCCCTGTATATACACTATTATTAATACGAATTATCTAGTTACTTCGTTCAACAGATCGCTTATTAAGACGAGTCATCATCATCCCCTGCCCTTATCCCAATTTATTTGGGGTCGGCGCAGCATGTATTGTTCCACTCTCTAATTGTTTTTGAAATTGCATGCTGCTAAAGTTTGGGCAATGTTTTATGAAAGGCCACCTGCCTGACCTCAACCCTCATTGGGAATGCTGTTGTTCGTGGTAGCTACCACTGATATGGTCTCCTTCTATCTAGATATGTCACACCAAATGTTATCCATGCGCCAAGTTCTGATGTTATCCTACTAATTTGGGCCAAATACCTTATTAAGACGAGTGTACATTGGAAAAATGGCGTAGTAATATAGTACCCAAATACCACAACATGCCTCATTTACAGACGCAGTTATTATAGGGAGGTTTAGTCCTATTAGTAAGCACTAATGTGCGCATGGATTACTTTGATAACCAATAAAAAAAGAGGATTCTCATTTTTCAGTTTCTGTTTTCATAGGTTAATTTTGTGGTTTGTTAAAAAGATCATATACTAGTGTTACATACAATTTGAAGACTTCACTAGCACTTTATAATAATAATTATAGTATTGAATAATTAATTATGTTATATTAAGCAACAAAGTCCCCCGCCGCGTCTGTCTCTCTGTTTATAAACAACTTTCTCTGAATGATTTTATTCGGATTTTCACTAATAAAGAAAACGCGCCCCCCGGATGAATGCCCCCCGGCACTATAATTTTTTTTTATAATACTATTTTTTTCTTGGCTTATACAAACATTAGTCAATATTTTTTCTCTTCGACGTCCAATAGGGCAGAATGTCACCGAAATGTCAGAAGTACTATTTTTTATTGTCGAACCAAAAATGTTACACTTAATACATTATTTGTCGTCTACGTCAAAGAGATTCAAAATTTAGAATACAAGGGAAGTCCCATTATCAATAGATGAATTTATTTTTAGAATTGAACGAACTCCATTCCATTTTCTACATTGGCGCATACATCATAATATAGACGGTTCAACGGCTATTAGGCTTAAGTGTCATTTCTGTGCCTTTAAAAAATAAACCTTAATAAAAAAGTCTTTACAATCATAAACATACTTCACAAAAATTTCATTTAAACCAAATAGCCGTCTATATACATTAACATCTCCAGCTCGTAACCATGCTACTATCACATTGAGAAAGCACGAGCATTGATCACCACGCCAGCTCACTGAGGGGTTGGAAGTAGGAGTAGTCGAGATGAAGTCCAGGTTTCCTGAAGATACTTTTCCCACCGTTTGTCTGTGATTACTCTTAGAGTACTTAGAGTACTTAGAAAGTATTAAGAAATCAACTTGGAAAAGTCACATCGGTTTGAACCCACAATTAGTTGCTTTAAGAAACTGGTCTATAACATAATCAGCCATAATATATGTTTATATGTCATTTACGACACGACACGTAGGTACTCGTACATCAGTTATGCGTATTACATTTCTGCTGAGCAAATCGTTGGAGAGCATTATTACCTAGTTAATATGATCAACTGAGTAATTCAACATGCGATGTATTTGACTAATTGTGTAAACAGTCGGTACAATGTTTGGGGAGTGACGAGCACTTATATATGAATGTATGAGTGTATATATGTATTACTATACTCACATTTAATATTAACTAAGAAGAGAATTACTCAAACCAAGGTTACTTTTGAAAACAATTTTTTTTAATTATCTGTGTGCACTATGACGTAACCCATTTGTATTTGTAGCGAATAAAGAGACAGTGCGTTAACAACCACCGCGTGTTTCACTTGTCATCGCCCATATTTAGCAGATAGTAGTGCTCTGCGAGGAAATTGCTTTTATTTTTACAGTCTAACAATATGCATTGCGTATAGTATTTTTACTTTTTAGAGGATACAGCGCAGTGAATGGCAGTTTATAATTAATCGTAAAGCAATTTGAAAGTCAGTTCCGTAACCACCCCGCGGACGTTTGTACTGATACCATAACAATAGTATTTAGAATGGCTTACCCCCATAGCAATACAGTTATTACAAAAAGGCCTGTACAAAAACACCTCTACTACTAATCTCTAAACTAACTCCTGGGAATACGTGCTGTAATACATTATACATAAGCGTCAATTCTATCTAATCTGAAACTTCTCAAGTGTGAATACGGCTTCTAAATCTACTTTAGAACTAAGTTAGATTACCTCTTCACAATCCTAAATAGGGTTTCTATTGATTGATCGCGGCTTAAAGGATTCTTGAAAGTTTTGTTATCATACCACATCAGTCAGACAACAACAAAACTGAGTAGTTAACTGAAACACTTCAAAATAAACTTAGAAAATACAAGTTGCTTTATAAACAAGGTGCCAAAGTAGGTAAAAAAGTATTCGGCAGCTCGTAATGGGTTAGTAAAAGTAAACAACATAGTTAGTATTAAAACAACTTATGACCGGATTAATCACGTGTATTACTGAGTTTAGTTTATCCTGACGTTTGAAACACTGCACTGCAGCGCTCGTAGTCCCAGGATGACTAGAAAAATAAAAATCAATAATACACGCGATTAATCCGGTTACAAGTTGTTGTGTAGTGATCGCGAAAACCTAGGGTTATTTTTCAATGTTCAGAAAAATAAATAAATATTTTAATTCATAATAAATTGACCCTTACCATGCCTTATACAAGTCTCACCGTAAGCAAATTAAGTAACACATAATTCTGAGAATTCTAATCACGATTTCCATACATTTATCAGAGTCCTGAACAGCGCTTACCGCGACATGAACAAAGCTGAGATTTTATCTCACACAGCCAGCACTGACGCGGAGTAAAACCCAGTTTGCACTGGATTAATCAGAGGTTTTTTAATGAGACAAAATTTCCACAATTTCCTTTTCTTAGGCTATATTTTTTACGGATAATTCTTCGTAAAGTGTTAACGCATGCATTTTTTCTACAAAAAGTTTATAACTTTACTTTTTTAATATGTTTTCTGCATAGATGAAAATTATTTTATTAATTTTATTCGTAATTTGGGTCAACTCCTACCTACTCATACTAGTGTCAGGTTATTACATTTTTTTTCAATGTTTTTAGCCAAATTAGTACTGTTTATTAGAAAACTGCCACCACATTTATTTCTTTTAGCTTTTATTATATATCATTAAATTCCTGAATGCCGTTTGCGTTTTCCACAATTATTTGGGAGGATAGGATATAAATATAAGATTGCTTTTTGCTACCTTTAATAATGTTTCTCAAAATGCCACGAATCTACTTTTTTTAATGAAATACCAACCAAAATCTTTTTCTTGAAGCGACAATACCGAGTGAAAGATTTCCATATTAATATCTAACTCTCACTTTAACAGCCACATTCTATAAATAAGTATATTATATTATTATATATAAAGAAATATCTACTGACATAAAAGCTTTCTAATATTTTTCGTAATACTTGGAACTTTTTCTTAAACATGGCGTATGTTTACGAAAATTGCTTAATCCATAAATAGTTTTTAATATTACTGTAATACGGTTATATAAAATAGAGTCTCCAAATATGTCGTTTGAGTGAAACACATTTTCTTTTTATTCTTTAGGATTTTAATACATCACAACATAGTATCACGCCTGTATTTCACGAATGGGTAGGCAGAGGTGTACATTATCAATGCTGTTATTAAGCACCAATAGGTGGTGAGCCTATTGCCATCTACCGCACACAATTCCAAATTCCGGGCTGCTACTGAGAATTTCATAACAGAAGATTCCAATAACATTTTGCCCAACCTGGGAATCGAGCCCAAGTCGTCGCGCGTCGGCAGTCGCACTTGGGACTACTAGACTAACGAGGCAGTCATTGAGTCATTTGATTCCACATGCTGGAGACATCAAACTGGTTTCTGCAAAAGGCCAAATAAAAAAAAAAGAGAATTCCTTTAGAATATTTTATTCTAGGTCTTTCTAGGTTTCTTGTATAGGTCTCTGTTCTTTACATGGACTGTCGTTTAACCACTACTTTAAATTACATTTGTATAGTGTAGTAGTAATTTAATTAAAAGATCATACAAAAAAACTTTTATAAAAACATTTTACGGCAGTCATTTTTAATCAGACAGTACAAAATTGTATTGCATAACAATAAATGTCTATTGTGTCTGGTAATTAACGAGCCAACAGATTATATAACCATAATCACTAAACCACCAGGGCTCGTGGTTAAGTAACAGCCGCACAGATCGATCAATTGAGGTTGAGCTGCGCTTGCCACGGTCGGGTCTGTGGATGGGTCACCATCATTTCATACCGAGATCCCTCCGTGCCTGAGAGAGCACGTTAAGCCGTCGGTCTCAGTTGTCAAATTAAGATCTATGACAGCCGTTACGGATAGTCAGAGGCCTGAAAGTCTGACAACGTGTCATACCACGAGATATCCTGTAATGACTGGTTGTAAGGCTTTAACTGGGTTGTGCAGATCAGATAGGCAGTCGCTCCATGTAAAATACTGGTATGAAGCTGCATCCGGTTTGACTGAAAGCCACCCCAAAGTAACTAGGAAATGGCTAGGCAGATATAACGGAGGCCTATCTCCACTGAGATTAGCCAAGTACGCAGGAGATATTATAGTGCACAAGTGTATGCGCAAACACAGTTGCACTCCCTCTTCCTTCACACTCATATTCCGATGGGACGGAAATCCGACAGGACCAGGTAGAGATCAGGCGCAGAACCGACGGCTTTATGTGCTCTCCGAAGCACGGGGGTGTCACACCACCAACATCCTGACTCCGGGCTGCTACTGAGAATTTCCTAACAGAAAAAATCAATTTCACTTTGCCCGACCTGGGAATCGAACCTAGGACCTCACGCTGAGCAGCCGCGCTTGCGACCACTAGACCAACAAGGCAGTCAAGTAGGCAGATATAATCACCAACCACCACAAAGTATAATTGTGCAGCATACAGAAAAATGACAAATATTAGCATACACTTGTATTATTGTAATAATAATTCTTAACTTGGTCAAATAAAACACCCAAAAATTCGAGGATAGTAAATAAATTAACATTTAAATTGTTTTTGTCCTATCATTTGCATGACAAAGATTGTTGGCTCCGCACTGTGTTAGTGACGTCACAATAAATAACAAGATATGAAGTATCTTTCCATGCCTACATTTAACTTAGAAAGTTATGGTAATTATATTACACATTGTTTATACGAATTACATGTTTTAAGTAAACTATTAAGCAGTGACACCCTAGTGGTATGACCGTTGGACTGACAAGTCAAAGGTCGCAAGTTCACGGCACGCACCACATACTTTTTGAATGAATGTGCTGTGTAATACGGTGAAGGAAAACATCGTGAAGAAACCAGCACACCTGGTTCTCGGTGGTATATAAAGCCATTTTAGAGACTTACGCTGGTGATTTAAACTCAAACGCTAGGTTGTTCATCAACAATACGATAAGAAGCAGAAGAAGTTACACTATTTCAAATTTTTTGGATGTTTTATTATTATTTTTGGGCAGGCGGATAATGCACAGGTGCCTAAATGCATGACTACCCTCAATATTGTGAAGCTAGATGCTAGCTAAAATGTAGTTATTTGCATCCATAGTAATGGACTGCCTCCCGGTAACGCCTGAATCTATTGAATTAATGGGTCCAACCGGGATAAACAGTATCCTATGTGTTAATCCAGGTTATAAACTATCTGTTTACTAAATTTCATTAAAATCCGTTCAGTAATTTTGCGTGAAAGAGTAACAAACATCCATACATACAAAGTTTCGCGTTCATAATATTAGTAGGATTACAGATATTCATCGATCAGCTACCTACTCAGTCAGGTCAAGCACTGCACTGATTAAACCTCCATATGATGATTGTTTGTCAATTAGACTTTGCACAGTACTTTGCGCCTCAATGAACAACATTTTGCTATGATCCTATAGGTATAGGCTATAATTACGGTATTTTTATACTTTGTGTACTACTATCTTGTTCATATTTTTAAGTTAGCAGTGGTTGTTAAAAGAGTTAAAAGGTTTTTAATGAAATATTCTTACATTAAAACTAAAAAGAAACATCGGTTACTAGTCCAAAAAATCATTTGTCTTCCCATACAAAAATCTTATTTGCATACATACATAGCATCATGCATATATTCTCCGAAGGCGTAGGCAGAGGTATACATAGTCGTGACCCCACATTTTACCAATGCTGTTAATAAGTCCCTGATGTGGTGGTGAGCCTGTCTACCAGGTACAATACTAAACTCCGGGTTGCTATCGAGAATTTCCTAATAGAAAAACCCAATAACACTTTGCCCGACCCGGAATCGAACCCAGGTCCTCCTGCTCAGCAGTCGCGCTTGGGACCACTAGACCAACAAGGCAATCTTATTTGCGGGACGTATAATGTATAGGATATCGATTTTGTTGTCTAAATATCCGTGTTTCGTACGTAGATATAGTTGTGTAGTTTCATAGGTAGAATATATATTTAAAAAATTCCGCGTTTTTAGCTTCCATCCTGTATTTTCGTATAAGGTTTCATCCAAGTTAGAAGACTTTTATATAAAAATAGAAAGAAACCTTTCAACACTTTTGACAAAAGGGTTTTAAGTCGCCCTTTAAGAGCCAAAAGTAATAGCCAATTTATTTGTCCGTATTTCTTCATCCATATATTCGAAGGTACTACATTATGTTTAAACGCTTCATCATAAATTCATATCTCATTTCTATGTTTTATGAAAATATTTTGTTTATTGTAACAATGCCAAAACGACCCGTCTGTTTCGATCAACCTTTTAAAAAAGCTTACGGTATAAAGATTTACGAGGCGCTGATTCTATGAGTATTATTTCCAAAGCTTTGGCACAGAATACCAGAAAATATATGCATTTAAAAATGTGTACGGCTTAATGCCTCTTCAGTTCACATTTAAAACGAGAAGCGGTTTTTTTATCTTGGCGTTTTATCAATTTGTTGAACTTAAAATTGATAAATGAAATCTTACCAGAAAATGACATGAAGACAATTTTTTCCAATAAACATACAAAATTGTAGTGTTATATATAGTTATTGAAATTTAATATTCATATAGGTAGAGCTAATAATAAAAATGACTTGACGGCGCGGTTTGCGCAGTGGTCGAGAGACCGGCTGTTGCGTCGCGTGTTGCAGGTTTCATTCCTGCATCGAGCAAATATTGCTATTGTAGGGCAACGCATTTTTTTTTAATCTAATATGAGATTAAAATAATTTGTATCCCAGTGGCGTAGTATCCGTAGCAAAAGTTCTCGTAGCAGGTGTCTATTAGTGGCTACGCCGTAGACGCTTTGCATAATTTCCACTATCATTAGTAGGCATTTAGTTATAGATAAATTATTAGCTTATACATAACCTTGTTATAAACGTTTGATAACTAAAATGGCTGTAAAGTTGTTGTCATCACTTTGCAAGGACAATTTCCGAACTCTGCTCACTATTTTGGATTCTTCTTTATTATTCACGTTAGTGTGCGCCCCCAGGTAACTGATTGCCTCGTTGGTCTAGTGGTAATACAGTGGTCTGAGCGTGAGGTCCTGGGCACGATTTGCGGGTCGGACAAACTGGTATTGGATTTTTCAGTAGAATTACCAGTAACGGCCCGAAGTTTGAAATTATGCCTGGTTGATGGGAATAGGCTCACCACCTTAAATCAACCAGGTTAAGTCCCATGTATACATGGGACTTAATAACAACATTGGTGATATAATAATAATATTAATAAATTCTTTATTTTCAGGTGACTAAGACTCATAGAAATTATAAACATATAAAAACAATAATATCTTATATACTAATACATAAAAAAAAATGTATTTTAAAACTAATGACTACGTAAGGTCGGCGATGTATTGCGCTGTGTCGTGGTGTCATGTAGCCTGCCGCGAAAACGCCGATACACAACACCCTTCGGCCAAAATTCCTCTTTCATAATGGTCTCCAGATGTTGAGTTGGGACCCGCACTACAAAAGATTTAAAATTAACTTTGTGGCGCGCCTCCAACTTTTCGACCCTCAACGTGAACTTGGTTTTCACTCTTATATATTCCACGATCTCCTCTACCACCGTGGTGTGATGCAGTCGGGACACGTATAGCTGCGTCGTCGAAATATCTGTACGCAGTAACATGTTCGGTCCAGTCAGCGCAGTACCACACTGATTGCGACAAGCAGGCATTTTCTTCTTCTTTTCGACTTTAGTGAAGCCTTCTTCATCGGCCTGTCTTTGGCTTGTTGTTGGTGGTAACGAGCTTTTAACAGGTTCGATGGGCCCCTGGGCACCCTCAGATGGTTTAGCTTGCCGTTGATGACTAACGGGAGCTTGAGTAACGGCAGCCGAGTAAGACGTTTTGGTGTTGATGTGCTATCATTCGTCGGCATCCCAACAACGGGGGACCCAGGGAGGGCGGGGTGCGGATGTGCGTCACTTACAGTGACGGTGGCCGGCAACGAGTCAAATTTTGCTGACTCGAAACTTTGCTGCGATGCATTGACCGCTCCATGACGTGTATTGTTGTTGTTCGCATGCTCGTGTGACCTACATACCGTGTTGCGCAAATCGGCCACTTCGGTTCGTAGAAACCATATGGTGGTTTGTGATGCTTCTAACTTCAACTGCATTTCGACCAGGCTTGATCTTAGACTAGTGATGTCCTTCAGCAGCCTGGTGACGTCGACGTGGTCGAAAGTGACGGGGGGCAGCTTACGCTATCCTTTGCCACGAAAGTCGGCACGTCGTCTAGATGAATCTCCTTCAATAGTTTGATCATATCCTGGAGACTCCTCTCTCCCTTTTCATCCCTCCTGCGGGACGGAATGCGGTCGGCCATTTCCAGCGACTCAAACAGTAGGGTTTTGGCCCTGCGAATCTCCTCTTCACTGAAGTTGGAGGTACAGATCTGTGTAACACTGACCTCGTCCATGACGTCCAGCTGGTATTGTAGAAACGTCAGGACCTCGTTCGCCACGAGTTCTTCCGAACGCATGGTGTTATAGCAGCGGCACTTGCCGAGCTCGGCTTGAAATAATAATTTCCGCGAGCGGTATAGTCGCGTCCGATTGCAACGGTGAATCGCGCTGCACTGAAATGTGGGTTTACAATTGTTTACACCCCTACCTACCCCTCCGGGGGACGCAAGCGTGATGTTATGTTAAAAAAATTACATAACCAACCTAATCGTCCCACTGCATTACAAAGATCCGTTCTCATAGAGATAAGGAAAAAAAACTGGTTACCATACTGTGAGTTCATGCAAGTCAATGGTCGTAAGTTCGAACCCAAGGCACGCGTCACTGATTTTTCGAAGTCATATGCGTATTAGAAATTATTTATCACGTGTTTAAAATGGTGAAGGAAAACATCGTGAAGAAACCAGCACACCTGGTTCTCGGTGGTGTATAAAGCCATGTTAGAGACTTACGCTGGTGATTTAAACTCTGACGCTAGGTTGTTCATCAACCACACGATAAAAAGAAGAATAAAAGTTAAATAGCTGACATTTTGCTTGCCCACTCACTAATCTGCATCAACATATGCTTTTTTGGTAGTACACGGTTGTACTACTATATATATTTCACCAATGCTGTTATTAAGTCCCATGTAATAGGTGGTGAGCCTATTGCCATCTACCGGGCACAGCTCCACACTCCGGTCTGCTAATGAAAATTTCCTAACAGAAAAACTCAAGAACACTTTGCCCGACCCGGGAATCGAACCCGAGACCTTCTGCTCAGCAGTCACGCTTGGGATTACTAGATCAACGAGGCAGTCACTTCACGAGTACATAGGTATAAATGACAGGACAACCAGCAAATGGACCAACCGCTCGTAAGGTCTAGGTGGTTCTATCTGTTGGGACGGAGAAGCACCACACTCAGACTAAAAGACTAAAGCATCTGTAAAACTTCCGCTAATAGATACAATCTTTTGTAGGATCAAATTGAATTGCATTTGTTTCTATAATGCTACCTGCAACTTAGATACAACCATTTGTACGACCAACTTGACTTGGATGTTGAATATTTTTTTTCTACAATATTGCCCCTTACAGTTTTTTCTGTATGCTGGGTGCATTTATGACACATAAATCTTATATGCACACACACCCAGACGCAGAACAACTATCTGTAGAGCATACAAATATTTGCGGGAATCGAAACTGCGACACGCGCCGTAGCAGCCGATCTCCCGATTACCGCGCCAGCTGCACCTTCAATCTTTTTTTTATCAATGAACCATTAAAAGTTGAAAACCATATAAAAGTTATTATAATTAGGAGTAAATTAAGGTCCTAATAAATGAAACAATGGAAAAGTAATTATAAATTGTTCGTTTAATGATATTCCTTAATATTTACATTATTCTGCGGCAGGTGCCTATCATTAAAACAATACCTACCTAAGTACATTGTAGCGATTACGACTAAATTATCAGCAATATGTACATAACATTCCTCCTAAAACTAAATAACGCTTATTTATTAACATAATTTAGCACTGTACGTTTTTTATAATACAGGAAAAAAATCACAAGCGTAATTAAACCTTTGTGTCTACATTTCGATCAAAGTACTTATGTGTTGTCCCTTTTTGACCTCTATGTTTGACCCAAATTATATTTGAGACTATATCGTGACCCACCGGGACTTCGTTACCTTAAATATATATTATTATATCGTGCCTGAAAAGGTACATTACCAATATTCTTCTATGATTTCATAACTATATAATATTAAGCGATACCTGAACTAAATTCCTTTAAGTCTCAATACTTAGTAAATTCTAAAATACAGATATTCCAGAAGATATTTCATTCGGTTTTTCCATCGCATCATTTTTGGTGACATAAGACGCTATAATTATTCTTATCAGCTTCATAAATACAAATTCTATGAAGGCTAGTTTGTAATTTTTTGTTTTATTTCTTATAATAACGTGAGTCAGCTAAAGAACTTATGACCAGAAGTTTTGAAATCGTGATATACGTTCATAAACAATCCAAAGACGAAACTATAAGCAATTAATGCAATAATAAACTTCTAAAGGGTCCATAAAATCAGTCAAAAAGGAACAATAACAAAAGGCCTACAAGCAAATATAACAAAACTTCTCACTAAGAACTTAAATGGTTTAAAAACAAAATTCGTGGATAGCTGTCGAGTTCTATAATCTTCACGAAACTTCGCCTGTTTACTAATTGTTATCCTATTACTATATTTTACAATTTATTTATACATTTATCTGATATGCTTCAGTATGATTATTATAATTCTGTAATACGTGGAAGATGTCGGTAAACCATTATATTTTAGGCCAACTGTTTTACTACACGCTCTCCTTTCTTTAAAGGTAATAAAATACATACAAAATTCATCAGTCTGCCATCCTTGAGGGAACACTGGGTCTCTTAAGGTATATCATTCGACCCAGTTTTAATCTATTACAATACGCAAATACATATTTGAAGATTTAAGGGTGAAAACACATCAGTGGTACACCGCAGCGAAGCAAGAGATTGTAGCGGAAATCTATTTGGGCCGCACAAAATTGTCGCGTGGGGTTGAAAAGCAGCGTCATACGTATTAATTTCACATTAGTTGCGAAGACACTGTCTCGCGTGTGTGTAAGTTCCACAGAAATTTAAGTAATCTCAGTAGAAGTGACGAAGATCATGCGTCTTCGTCACTTCTATCTTGTCGACGCGCTTATTTTGTATAGCACAAAATCACAGTATATGAATAGTATGTGGACGAGTGAGTACGTACTACGTTTTACTCTGTGTTGGAATAGATTTAATCCAGCGACACGTATCCTGGTAGTGAAATGTAATTGATGGCATTTCTATTAACTTAATATTTACATCATCTCAGTTGCTAGCGCACCGCAGAAGTGTTTCTTTTTGATATCGAAACGCGCAAAAATAATACAATAAAAAGCGTGTTAAAACATGGGAAATAATTGTGTAACGTAAATATTTCTACTGTTGCACTGGTGTGGTTTCACAAAAGTATCGATAATATTAAATAAATATTGCTTAACTTATATTGGTTTGGAACAAAAATCACATTTTATTCTTGTTAAAGTTAACTAATAACACAAAACATTAATAACAAACTTTCCCCATCAGTTCTTGTGTTCAAAACACCGTTATATTCATACTTATTTATTGTATTTGTACATTATACTAACCGCAAGCCTACCCAAAAATATACTTGTGAAAACAGTAATAAACCATCCCGTCGTTGGGCTTAAACTTATTAGTAACTTTATGAAATACCAAAAGTTTGAAAATAAATTTTTCCATTGAAATAAAGCAGGCAAAGAATTCCAATATTTTCATTTTAGGTTATGTAGATCAAAATAGAAAACCATATTTTGGGCACAAGAGTGAGGAAAACTATTAAAAATTACACAATATTAATGTTATTGTTGGGTAGGCTTTTGACACTTAATATTAGCTTATAATTCCATCACATTATTATTTTGAAATACTAATAAACCTGGTAACTATTTACACTTATAACGTTTTTACATACCCTTACGTGTTATTTATTAAAGTAATGTCTTAATAATTCCATAGTTTCAACTAGAATAATATTATCGTCAATGACAATTATAATACGCAAGTTATGCTGTACTTTGGCAAAGGCAAGTTTTACATAGGTAAAATCGACTCGCATATCACTAAACTGCAAATAAAAAACAATCAGTCAATTTTTGACGTTACTGAACTTCAAATACAAATATAAAAACTTTTGGAAGATTATTGCAATTGTGTACCTACATCAGTGATTATTGCTAATATTCATACAATTCAGTGACATGAAAAACGATGACTAATTAGCAATTTGCATTAAAATAATCAAGCAAAACTATTGGCTAATTGCAATAGATTGTAAACTCATTTCTATTATATTAAATTGACACTGATTCTCCGTGCGAACATAATAACTTATCATCTTGAACCATGTGTTAAAATTTGAAATTCACTGCTAATTAATATGAATACATTAAAACTATTAAAAATAACATATTTTAGATATGGCAGCACTGAGATTAGTGCGAGAGTGGGGAGCGAAAAGGCTTGATGGCCGCTTGTTGCTGTAGATTCCGCAGTCGGTAGCCAATTGTTGTCGAGGACAGACTGCTCGATCACATTTTGCATTGTGTCTATAAATAAAACATATATCTGGTATAATTCAAGATAAATCTTTGAAAAGCATTAACGCATGTAAGCATGCGTTAATGCATTTCAAAGAATACGGTCGCGAACAGGATTCGAACTTCTTCTTTTTCCATTTAATATAATAACTTTAGAGTTCGCTAAGCATGCGTTAATGCTTTTCAAAGATTTATCTTGAATTATTAAGGTAATTGCATTCTTTACGACATTGTATTAACTGCAAAGTTAGTCGTGTCGGTTCGGTCACCCGTATAGGGACTGAATTCATAGCAATAACGTCGCCATAAGACGTGTTAAAATATGGAAGAAGAATTCGCGGTGGTGAGCAGAGGTCAAGATGGCTTAGTGGTCAGAGCGCCTGGAGTATTCATCCGGGAGGCGCAGGTTCGAATCCTGTTCGCGACCGTATTCTTTTTCCATTTAATATAATAACTTTATATATCTGGTATGTTGAACAGGTTAACAAGAAGAAATTAATTAAAGCACGCCAGCCATGTGTGAAGTTTTTTTTTTCTTTTCACATCTTTTTGTTTATGGGAGCCACTAACTATATTACTATTTATTAAATCTCACCAGCCTATGTTACCCGGGGACAATGTAAGGATTCTAACGTTACCCCATACATCTAAATCGGGTCAGGAGTTTACAAGCTATGATGGAGTAAAGAAACTCACAAACATACATACATGAACAATAAAAACATAACACTCCTTTTTTGGGCAGTCGTGCAAAAATCAAAAGTGTCAATGAGAATTTTTAAAACATCTATTTTATCTGTTTCAAATAAAATATCTATTACTTTTAATCAATACCGAAGGTTGTTTAAGTTACAAAGAAAAACGCTATCGATATATTTAGGAGTCACTTTTCCCAACATTAGATATGATCGCCTATATTTATTGATGATGTGGAAGTTATTTAGCCTATTGGAGGCTAATGTTTGTAAGGTTGTTTTTGCTACTTACCATAAGTTGTGACATCTGGCGTATAGAACTTTTGTTCAGCTGGTTGTAGTGGGACGACAAACCCTGAAAATGATTCTTATGTTAGTTATTATAATAACTAAAATCTATGAGGTTAATTATTTTTATCAGCATGCTGTGATTGATAACTATATCAATGATTAATTAATATTACAAATGCATTGTGTAAAAAAAATCCAAAACTTTCTGCGTCATGCACTCAGGTTTAATTTGAAATTGATATGTATAACTTATATCCAATCAAAATCGAAGGCAGTGAGCAGTGATAGCCTAGTGGTATGACCGTTGCACTGTCAAGTCAAAGGTCGCAGGTTCAAATCCAAGACACGCATCAATGTCTTTTTGTAGTCATGTTCCTATTATAATTTTTTTATCACTTGCTTACAACGGTGAAGTAAAACATCGTGAGGAAACCAGCACACCTGGGAGATTTTCTCGATGGTGTGTAAAGCCATGTCAGAGACCTACGCGTGGTTTAAACACTGCATCAACCACAAGATAAGAAGAAGAAGAAAATCGAATGTAATTGAATTACATGCAGCTTTAAGCTGTACATTATGAAGCTTAAAATCATGTGGAGTAACATTATAGGCGATGCAAAACCAAAGAATATAAAAGTTAAATAAATATTTTACTGCTTTGCCTTTTAAGTACAGCGTTCGGTTTTATCTTAAGCGTAAATTAATGAATGGAACATGATAAATGTTTTTTCTGACGACTCATCTGGATGACGTCAGCAAGATTATGAAGAATCGACAATTTGAATTCGGTGAAATAAATGCACATCTAAGTGGATTATCATAATTTCTCTCTTTTCATGACGTCTCAGTGCGATATTCTTCTCGATAAGTAATGATTTTAATGCCTTTATATATTATTTTGTCGATCGATTAAGCAGCATGTTTAAAACTAGCTTCTGCCCGCGACTTCGCGTCTGCGTGGACTTCAGAATTAGGTCCAGCCTTGATAAAAAGCATCCTACTTATTAATCCAGGTTATAAACTATCTGTGTGCCAAATTTCATCCAAATCCGTTCAGTAGTTATTGCGTGAAAGAGTAATTAACATCAATATATACAAACATTCGCGTTTATTATATTAGTAGGATAAAGAATGCATAAATTCTGATACTTTACAAGATAATGTTAATTAAAACTCTTTTATACCTGAAAAGAAATATAAAAACATCTTCTGTACAGAGGATTAGTAGCATGGGGGTAGGCACAGTGTCAACATCATAATTTTATTTGCTCCCATTTAAAACCAATTTTAAATAGTTTATTTGTCATATTTTAATGAAATAATACACTAGTTGTGTAGCAAACCACCCATCACTCGCCATTTATTATTGCTCAGTTAAACAGTTACTTACTTGTACTTATTCTAACACTATCATCGCCATGGAAACTAAACTTGCAACAAATCTGGATGACCTAGAAAAGCTGTTTGCCTCTAAGATGCAACACTATGAAGTTAAACTACAGCAGGCCATCACTGGAGTTGGACCGGCACATACAGAGTTACTTCTCCCTCACACGAGTTCTCCGAATTCAAAACTTTTATGTGGCAAGCAGTCTCCAAATTGAAGACACAGATTGAGCTTCTGCGTAGGAAAGTCCCGCTTCTCCATGGTGTGGCGGAAAAGACAGATGAAACAGTGCAGGTTGTAGTCCAGAAATTGTTAAGCGAACATATGAAGGTGTCGAACATAAAAGGAGGAGTTACTCCAGTCAACACATATTTTTAACTGCCTCGTTGGTCTAGTGATCCCATTCGCGACCGCAGAGCAGTAGGGTTCGGAATATAATTGCATAATATAACAACGTCAAAGCACTTGTTTATTAAAGTTATTATATTAAATGGAAAAAGAATACGGTCGCGACCAGGATTCGAACCTGCGCCTCCCGGATAAATACTCCATACCGTATTCTTTTTCCATTTAATATAATAACTTTAGAGTTCGCTAAGCATGCGTTAATGCTTTTCAAAGATTTATCTTCACTTGTTTATTATTTACTCTTATCATAACATCATGCCTGTTTTCCGCGAAGGCCAGTATGTACTTACTGATGTGCTAATTAATACATTTGACTAATGCAGTTATTAAGTTCCATGAAATGGGGAAAACGGCCGAACCAACGACCAGGCACAATTTCAAACTCCGAGTTGCTAGTAAGAATTACGTAATAAAAAAAAACAGTAACATTTTTCCCGATCTAATAGCTCAATCCAGGACCTCATGTCCAGCAGACATGCTGGCGACCATATGACCAACGAGGTAATTATGTACTCGCAAACTCTCAATTACGCGCCTAGTGCACTTCAATTGCGAAATTAAATGTCATTATTATTTCGTTACTGTCTTGTTGGTCTAGTGGTCCCAAGCGCGACTGCTGAGTATGAGGTCTCGGTTTCGATTCCTGGGTCGGGCAAAGTGTTAATAATTCTCAGTAACAGCCCGGAGTTTGGAATTGTGCCCGGTATATGGCAATAGGCTTACCACCTATTACATGGGACTGGTGAAATGTGGGTGTACAACTGTGTACACCTCTGCCTACCCCTTCGGGGAAAACAGGCGTGATGCTATATTATGTTTATGTGTAACGAGTATTTTATTGCCTTGCGACCACTAGACTAATGAGGCAGTTTCTATTTCGTCAGCTTATTTTTTTGTTGTAACCATAAGTTTATAGTACTCGTTACTTACGTGGTGGCGGCTCTGTTGTGGTCGGCACTGGTGTGGTCGACGTTGTTGTGGAAGTCGTGGTCGTAGTTGTTGTCGTGGTCGATGTTGTTGTTGTAATTTTTATTTCTGTCACAACAATATATTTATATTACCGTAGAGGATACTATAAAGGTACATTTCTACTGGCGAGGCAAGATGAGAACTGCATGAATTAAAATTGAAATTGTAACACCAAATATTTGAATTCACCTATCCTGACCATATCTAACTAAACTAAATAATAAACTATCTAAAAATACTAAGATGTGTCAGAAGATAATTTAAATTTTGTTGTACAATACGCTGCAAATTCCTGTCTCGCCTTCTCACCAATGAAAAGCAGATTGATATAGAAATTTATTATAATTATTGTCTTAAAGTCATTGATATTGAAGATCAAGGAGTGCTATCTTTTATAGGATTGTGGGGGAAAATAAAAGTGGTGGAGCTTATGTCTGTATTCAATATAAAGCAGTTAGGGGTGTGATTTTTTTAAGTGCTTCTTTTCAAAGAAGTAATCGGCAGTATGCTTTCATAATTTTTATCATGCAACAACCCTGAAAAAACCTGATCGTTATTTCATATTGCGTCGATAACTCATTCAAAGTTTGCCATTGTATATTTATTTACATTATAATATAAAATATATTTAGATCACAATATAAAAGTTCTGATACTTGAGAAAAATAGGAACTCTACTTGCGTGCCAACTTTAGGATTGGTCCGTTCAAAACTGTTTTGACAATATTTTCAAAAGTCCAGCTGCGAATAAGCCAGACATTGTCTTCAAACTTCTTTCATATTTCAACAACACCTCTTTCAAATATTTATTTTTGTGATATATTATATATATATAGATATGATTTAGGAGAAGCCTTGTACCTACTCGTACTAGTGAAGGGACAGTATAGAGTAATAGAAAGAAAAAAAAAGTTCAAAAAGGGTGAGAGACGCGAACAAGACACTGGCGGGACATGAACCTATGACACATTAATTTCGACACATTTATGAGAATTCGAGGATCCAAAATTCCACAAAAGATGTAGTGAATAATTTGAGATGTCAAACATTATTTTCCGTATTTCTTTGTGAAAATAGTCTCCACCAGTTTTCATCGCACACACAAAGTTTTCCGATGCAATTTCGTTTATAAAAGTTAACCGTCTATCGTGCGGTAAAGTACTGCGGTAGACGCTTTTAATATTTCACCAACCACTGTTTAGTTCGACGGGTTTTTTGAACTATTTATATTCAGAATTACCTGCAGGAATATATTTTGCGTGAATTACTGTACATACAATTATTGTGAGGTATTTTGTAATAAATAAAATTACGCAAACAACAAATATATATAATATCTTTCAATATTTTCGTGACAAACCTGGTCCTAAACCACTTATATCCTTTTCCTAACAAATTCAGAGTCTTTAAGTCTATTGCTGAACCAGATAAATTTAAAAATAGCATCACAAATGGGCTGTAAAACATATGATTCTCGTGAGCATCGGATCTGGATTACCAATCCCGCCTCGGGTGTAATGACTAACTTAGCCCTTCTATCGAATTGTACTATTATTAAATTTGATCTTACCATATAATCGTAAAGTTCCCTCTGCTTTCCCCATAGTGTTAGTAGCGACGCACGTGTAAGTGCCGATATCTTCGGAATCGAACTGCGACACTACTAGTATGGTCCGCAGCTGGTATGCCGAGAGACGTTCTTCTGATATCTCGTGTTTACCACTGAAACAAAATGCAAATGTTAGAATAAAGTTTAATTCATGTATCACCTTGCTAGTAAACACAATTATAAAGACTTAATTTTTTTTTTATTAATAATGTGCAGGGCGTATATTTCGAGTTAATAATAAATGTTTGTTTTTGTGCACAGAAAAATACGGCCGTTAGCAGGATTCGAATCAGCGCCTCTCGGATAAGTACTCGAAGTGCTTAGCTGTACAAGGTTAATGGTCACGTCTGCAGTGGCTTCGAAAATTTATTACCTCATAAACGTGAGAACGACTGAGTGATAATTACACACAATAATGAACTAATTTGTCTAATTACTTTCATTAGATGCTTTATTTAACTAATTTCATAAGGATCCCGTGAATGCTGAGAAAGATAACGATATTAAATATTTTGATTTAGTAGGTACTCTGAAACGTCTACTTAATTAAGGTATAAACTTAGGCCTGCAAGATTAAATTACTCTCGTTTGAGAGCTCCGCCTTAAGTGCTGAATAAAGGGAGTGTTCTGATTTAAAAGGAAGAAATATTGGTCTGTCTGAAATTTATATGAATAGGCATATTTGGTAATTATATACTACTATTCGTCACACTTGTATTTCTCGAAACTTAAGCAAAAGTCCTTACTATTTTACACTTATATTTTCCGATGTTGTTACTAAGTCCCATGTGGTGTGTGGTAGGCGGTGAGCCTATTGTTGCCATCTACCGGGCACAATTCGAAACACCGGGTTGCTACTGACAATTCTTTACCAGAAAAACCCAATATATCTATTCCGTGGAGTTTGGGTATACACAATACATGAGATTAGTGTCTGAAAATGCACCCATACCACAGGAAAAACTTCTTGGTGTGGGGAAACGTTTAAAAAAATATCGATGCATGCAATCAAATCATACGATACAATAATGACCAATAAAGGATCGAAATATTGCCAATTTAACGACGTTCCGGAGCAAAACCAGAACAGATGGACGAAGGGGGCAAAAGATAATGGCGGTGGAGTGTTTGTGAAAGTTAGTTGGGATGCGGTAATACTTTTAATGGCAGTTTTACTGGCCCGATTGATATTGGCAACTGTTGGCTCGTTACTTTCTTCTATACCTCTTATTATATCTTTCGTTGTTGAACTAAAGAAACAATAATGCTCGAACCTATTATGCCATAGTATGTTACACGTTAATATATAGTTTCATCACGTTTTTTGTTAAATTTAAGAGTATTTTTTTTAAAAAGTGCTTATATTACATTTTTAAAGCGACACAAGTACAAGTAACCTTGATATTTTTAGGGTATTAGTTTGGTCACAGTCAATTCTCCTTAACATGCAAAGGACTCAATTTAAATATCCAGGACCAGAAGAACAAAATAACTTGTGACCCAATAAATAAAAAAAAAACAATAACACTGCCTAATTTGATAAATAATCAAACCTGAACAAAATATTGACTGCCACGCTTACAACCACTAGACTTAAAAACGCAAATGGAAACGTGAGAGTAAGTTATATGAACGTGGTGAACGTCCATTACGTGTCTAGCTGACACACACTGCCAACCCAGTAATATAAAAAACATCGAGTAGCTAGTTCGTTAAATTTATTTTTAAATATTTTAGGCAACGCCTGAATATCCATACTTTATATGTGAAAATATTAACCTCCTTCTATAACCACACGGTAGTCCTTTAAAAGGTAAACTCCGGCAAAGGCGACGGTTTATGTCGAATTGTTATTGACAACCAAAGAGAAAACGTGTATGACGACTGCGTATGAGAGTAAGGATTGAAAAAGTTTAACGTGCTCTCCGCAGTAGAGTCTTTAATGATTGTTGAGATTTACCACCAATGCCTGATTATAAGTACATTTACATACACTTTAACAGATAATTTTAACTGCATAAAACTTATTAGTGTTAGTTTACTGGAGGGCAACTGCGCAAATGGATAATTATATTTATATAGCGCTGTGTATTTTAATAGTTCAAAAAACCTATACCACCTTCCAGCTCTCTCTTAAATCGCAATGTACCCCATATTGTCGAAATTTCAAACTAAATTGTTTTTAGTTGGGTTTTTATATTATAATGGGTTTTAAAAGTAGTGAATAATGACCAACATTTTAAAATTTTTGAGGTTACATAGTAGGTTAGAGAAGAATACTTACCCAGATAATATCATTTCTTCCCCACTTTTGAGCCAGTAGTGTATGGCTTGGGGGTATGCCTCCACGAAGCACTCCAGCCGGGCTTGTGAGCCAGTTGGCACTCCAATCACCTTAGTCGCCACCAAAGTCGATGGAGGAACTGTGAACGAAGTCTATGTTATAGATAATTAAATATTTCAGTGTATACGTACTTTGTCCCTGGATGTGCAATAGTAGTCTATGGTTTCCCAGCAATCAAGATATTTACCAATCCACTCAATAAAGAACAATTGGATTGCATGGCGAACTCAAAATACCTAAATGAGGCTAATTCTTCCTAACTCATAATAGGAATTTTGGTTAAAGAATGGGACGACACGCGACGTCTTCTATTTATTTTTCATCTCTGCAATTTTTTTCTTTGGTAATCCATTGCAGCATTCATTAGAAGTTGTGTTCAGCAGTGAAATAAAAATTACCATAACACTCAAATCTGCTATCAAATTCCATGACTTTTGTCTGAAACTTTAGTAAAGAACAAAACAATTAACATAGTTCTGAGTCAACACGATTTTAGAAGCATTAACAGGCGCCAAAGCATAACGAATGGAAAAGGCAATCAAGCGCGGAATTGAGTGAGCATTTTTCTAAAAAAAAGGTTTTAAATAAACACGATCACGTATAGAGGATCTAGTTGACCTAATTGGCGGAATAATTGGCCGATGCAGTATGGACGCAGTTTACAACTTTTTGCATCGTTAAAAATGCGAAATAACACGCTTAGCATCTCCGTTTTATTAAAGTGCGCTTAATAAAAATATAAATTAATGTTTGACGAGTAAGCTCGACTTTTATGGCGATATAAACATCATTTGTTTTTGTTTCCTTTTGGTATACCCGCTTATATTAAAAACTGAGACTGTTACTACAGAGGTGACACCTAATAGAGATGTATGGAAGGTGTTGCGCCGACCCCAACTAAATTGCGATAAGGGCAGGGTGATGAATACAAATAAAAATATGTTTATTATAATGTGTAGTGATCGCGAAAACCTAAGATATTTACTACAAATACAAATACTTTACTTGATGGTCAGATTCAAACGTGTAGGTATCGATTTTAAGTTGAGTTGTAACTCGAATACTGTTGACTGGGTGTAAACTAACAACTTCTAAACCAGTCACAGCCATTTGTATATTATGGGTACGAACCTGTTAGAGAACCGATTCTAATATTATTTATAATTATAATTGTTAAAAATTATATAGAAAAACAACATAATTGTAATCATCAGCATGATCAATTAGAACATGTATATTTTAATTTAAAGAATTAATATTTGTAAAACATACGAAAACCTCGTAGAAAAACTGGTAGATATCTACCAGTTTAAAGAAAAGCCATAACAAACTTACAAGTAACGCTAAGCATTATCCTCTTGCTGACGGAGGGCGGGACGTCGTTGGAAGCGATACACAGGTACGCACCCATCTGCCGGCGCTCCACTTTCGATAAGTTCAGGCTAGGCCCCATGAACATGTCCACTGAGAACAAAGAGCATAAAGTTATAAACAAGGGAAGCAGCTTTGAATAATTTTACACGAGTCCGTATTGGCTGATGTGTCACGTGTCGCGAATTTGATTCTTGTATGGAACAAATATTTTTATGATCTTCAGATAGGTGTTGTATGTGTGATATTATGAAGGATAAATTGCTTGTAATATAGTAAAAAAAAAACTCCTATTATCATTAACAAAACAGAACCAATTAAAACAGAATTAGTAAATAGGATTTGAATTATTGCAGTTTTTAACTAAATATTGTGCAATTTTGTCTTGAAAATGGCCCCGCTGTTTATTTTCCATGTCAAAGATATTAAAGTAAGCACATTATCAACTAAAATGACTTTCACAAAATGAGATTTTATGAAAATTTACTACGCAAATAAAGAGAAAAATATCCTAACTGCATTCTATTTGGCGAAATGAATGGCAATAATGGAGAGGCCAACGAAACACACACAAGGAAATGAGACACCGAGTGTGCTGACAAAGAGAAATTAAAGTAATAGCGAGGATCACAAAGAGTCGCGCTTCGTTGCCGCCGCAAATCGAAACTGTCGGGTCTGTATCATTCACGAGTCTTTGAAAGCCGAGGATTAAATTATACATATTAATTTTCTAGCTTTGAGATTGTTTGGAGGAGTTCTGGTGATAATATGTTGAAGAGAAGTGTGTTATCTCGAATATTTTGTAAACTAGAAAGTTTTTTTTTGTTTTGAGTCTAGAAGTAACATGGTTCGATTTAAAAGAGCAAGCCAAGTGTTGACTTCGAAACTATTATATTATGTGGCTTATTATGTTTCAGGATTACGTAACACATTTAAAACGTGGAGTCTGATACTCCATGTAGGAAGTATGGGTTTAAAACCAGCTAGCCATTATATTTTTCTATAGTTACAAAGGAGTTTGACTCGTGATATCGCCGTGGGCTCAGTTCATGACTAAGGGATCCGTTCGAGTTCAAAACTGTCGGGCAATTCAGAAAAATGCACGTGAATAGTAACCGATGAACAATAATTGATAAAAAAATATAGCTTCAAACTTTCTTCGCATGCGTTTTAACCTTTCGGCTCAGTAACGTACAGATCTGTACGTTGTAACAATAAAAATCTATTGTGTCTGCTAATGACTGACGCAACAGCTTAATTATATAAAATCTTTATGTTCTTTCCTGGTTTTCCCATTTTTATACTGTCGGTCTTTTTCTCGTTCAATTTTGTTAAAAAGCTATAGGTTTCACATTCTGTACATTATAGAAAAAAAAAAAAAAAAAACTTTATTCAAATTAGGCTAAAAATTAGTTTTTGAACAGGTCATCCCCCAAAAAAGCCCACCCTTCACCGCTTCCTAGTGTTTTAGCAATGAAATAACAAGCGCCTATTAGGTAAATCATTTTTTTTCGAATATCATCTTTGATATTCGAAGAGATTTAGTGTAGCCACAAAATCTCCAAGTATGATGAAAGAGACAAACATAAAGAAAATGAAAAGTTCGCCCACAATATCTTTAAATCGGTCACTTTAGGAAGTTAAACTTCCTCTACCTACTTGTAACTGAAAGCACTGAAATATGTTTGAAACTTTGTTAAACGCAAGAGGTTGAAATTTCCATAGAATACCTTATGTTCTATACTACATATATTACTATAAATATTTTCTCAAATAAATCAATTGTAATATTTGGATTAGGTAATAAAATTTTAATTTTACACGGATATTTTGCTCGCATTGTGGAAATCAGGGGTGGATCAGCTAGTTTCATATAAAAGCTTGGAATGTATTAATCTGTATACCCGCAAAAGTACAAAATTGTGCTTGATAAAAATAATATTTCTATTTTGGTAATTAGATAGATATATTCTTTATTGTAAACCATAAACAAGAACATAATAAAATAATCACTAAAATAGTTGTACAATAGGAGGTCTTATCGCTAATAGCAATTTCTTACAGACAACCGTTGGATGGACAAGTGCGTGCAAGAAATTATAACAGGCAGTGGGCGGTGTACTCTAAATAGGATACAAAACATTGAGAATATGAATACTAGAATACTATAACATATAATACATAAATAAAGATAATACCAATTTACTAATACATATCTACATTTAAATATATAAATAAATACACAATACACAGATTTAATAACCAATAGTAACCTAAAGTTATTATATTAAATGGAAAAAGACTCAGCATGCGTTAATGCTTTTCAAAGATTTATCTTCAATAGTAACCTTTTAAGACCCTAAGTAATGTTCCTAAACAAACAACAATTGTGCACGTCTCACAGATACCGGTAGTGTGTTCCATAGACGCACGGTAATTAGTGAGTCCAATTATATTTATATATGTTTGATTTAGCCTTATGCCCCTGGTGCCCATTTGTGTTATGTTTCGTATTTCTAGCCTCTAGCTGAATTCCGCGAAAAATAATTCAAACCGAAGTTTTCGACCTTTAAGATTATATTTGACTAGTAAAGTTTATTAAATACGTTATTATCCTCAATTATAACTTATGACAAACCCTCTGAACTAAAATTAATACACGAACCAGATGTATTCACAGACAAAGCTGGCACAGCAGGTGTACCTTGTATCCTGATGGTCGTAATTTCCATTTAATCATTGAAGATGGCCGGCCAGGCTTTAAGACAAGGGTTATAAATTTACGCCATTCCGGTCCCACTGGGATTTGATTAATGTTAATGTTAGTAGGTACTTATACCTAGAGTAAATGGCTCTTCTATACGACTGAAGTATAAAGGTACCTTACTTTATGTTATTATGAATAGGCATCTACATCTCTGTTGTTAAATTAATTACATTTGATTTCGCAGAATCTTGAAACTCATCGAATTAGGTAAGATGTAGAGTAGCAGACCTTTATTTACATCATAGTATTTATAAAAGAAATTCATTATATTAATTTTACCTTTACCTCAGAATAAATTTAAATATAGTAAAAGCATTTTGAACCTTCATAACGAACAAAGAAAATACTCGTACATACCTATACCAAATGGCTAACATGATCACCCTAAATTACCTTAACATAAGAAAAACCTGATCAACCCCTTTTTTATTACATTAGTAATTAGACACAGGCTTCCGAGCGTAATAAATCCTACCAAAAGGGGAAGATAAAATGTTAGATGACGTCTAGCTGCAATCAGTCATCTTAATCCGCTCAACCGGGCTACCCTTGCACAAAAGGCTCCCATCGTTAGGTGGAAACCAACTCTAAATAAACTGCAAAAAGGAAGCAATAGAGCTGCTTAAGATATTAAGTGAAGCACACGTTTTTATTTATTGCACTTAATAAGAGGTTGTTTTTCATGTGCTTCTCAGTTGAGGACAGTAAATGAACTATTCCAGAACATTTTTACTGTTAGTAGGTACATACACTTGATGCATATAATGCACGCTTTTGACGTTCCACGCACATTTCGCAAAATCAGTGCGTTGCACTGAGACCAAACCGGACCAAACGGAGACCAAAAAAACTACAAAAGAAAAATAAAATACAGAGAAAGATTCTTCTTCGCTTACAGTTTTGAATTACCAAAACTGCATAGCAGCCTAGTGGTATGAACATTGTACTGGCAAGTCAAAGATCGCAAGTTTAAATCCAAGGCAAGCACCACTATCTTTTCGAAGGCATATGAATTAGAAAATAATTATCACTTGCATAATATAGTGAAGGAAAACATCGAGAGGGAAACGAGTACATCTGGGAGATGTTCTCGATAGTGTGTAAAGACAGAAGATTTTTCATCAATCACACCATATGAAAGAGAAGAAGATCGCTAAAAGTGTAATATATGCATGCAAAAATGTGCTGGCATCAATTCTGATGTAGCCAATTTAAACTAAATTTAGAGCATTTTACTAACCGTTACTATAACTTGAGCAACTCGGGACGAATTAAGAGACCTCAAATTAGATTATAGACACGTCAAATTAGAATTTCCTAACATTTTTAGTAGGCATAATTTTAGGTGCCGTCTTAAATTAGAGACAATTTTAGGTAGACATGACTTCATTTGAAATTGACGGCTCTTAATTTATTCCGTTTGCTCTTAACAGTTAGAAAAAACCAGCAATGCTCTTATTTTAGTTTTCTATAATAATTAGAATTGACGCCTGGCCTAATATTACCTATAACCAGCAAAATATTATATCATCTCGAAATCGCGCATTTTTTTTAGCTTACCCTTCCGAAGCTCTCCGGCTTCGTTCCTCAGTTGTATGTTAGCTCCGTCTTCTCTCCGCCACAGAATTCTCGGAAGAGGTCTACCTTCAGCTCTGCACGAGAGGCTGACGTCTTGGCCTTCTCGGGAGACCAGGTCCCCGCTTGTACCTTCGTCCACTATGTTTGGAGGAACTGGGGAAGAAAGAGATATATTAGATTATGTATTAAGTGTGACGTTTTAATGCCATGTCTATGTTCTTAGTTAATATAAGACATGATAGACATAACAAAAGCCTTTTTTTTCTAATTTAGATGATTTATGGGTACCGTATAAGAGGCAGTGTTTCTGATAGTGATCAATAGATCGGCTGCTGCGCCTTGTATCGAAGGTCCGATTTCCGTTTGGAACTATTATTATATGATCTACCGATAATTGTTCCGGGTGTGTGCATGTTATATGTATAAATAAGATCACCTACTTTAAAAAAAGATCTAGTATATTTAAAATAAACACAACCTTTCTTTTTGTAAAGAAACACGCACACTCGAAGAATCACTAAAATTACATTTAATGTTTAAACAACTAATGAACTCGCCTAAAAAATTTTAATTACGTTTAAGTAGATACAAAAAGTAAAAGAAAGTAGATACTTTAATGGGCAATCTTTTGAGAAAGGTAATTTACGTAGTAACTACAAAGGTTTTTTATATGAGCAAAGAGAATAAATTACATACCTAAGTAAAATAATTCCTAAGTTTATTTTGTCGGAGTTTGCTTAAAAAACTTGGGCAGAACGGAAGCAAGTTCTATTATGTAGCGATACCCTTGAGTATTATACAAAAGATAAGGGATTTGATGGTTTCGGAAAAATGAAGAGTAAATATATTTATGGTATACATAATCTAAATTGGATCCACAAAAAATATGGATTGCTTTTTATATTGTGAAAAACTCACGTTGAATGGAGTTTGAACATAATGTTTATGACTATTCATTTAAAAACTTAAGATATTGGTATATTATAGAATGCATCCGAGATATTCCACAGGGATATTTTTGACTGAATCCGGTAAAAGGGTGGATGCTTGTCAGTTTATCCGCAGCTTCTTCCTAGCATATTCCAAACTAAGAGAATCCAGTCATCATCATCCTCCTGCCCTTATCCTAATTCATTTGGGGTCGGCACAGCATGTACTCATCTTCCACTTTCTAATTGTTTTTGAAATCTAAGGCCATATAAGTATATTACAATAATTTTACACGGTGCAACTGCTTTTGTGATTTCCAGAATTCATTGGGTAACCCCATTTGCCTTGGTAACACTGGTTGTTAGTCTTTCAGGCATTTGACTACTCGTTACAACTTTCATAATTCTTCGTTTGTCAACCAGGCAAGTGACTAGTCCCGATATGTAAGGATGCACGATATGCAACGGAAGTTTTGTCTCGATTGACCATTCTGTGTGGTTATTATTAAGCCAAGAGTACGTATAATCAGTTTTGCATAAAGTCATAATAGCCCACAAGACCATAGTAAAGATCACTCGTCTTCTACAAACAGCCCTTTTGAGAGGCCGCCGGGAATTGTATATAAACCGATCCCAAAATAAATCAAATTAAGCTTTAAATGTTTCCTCATAATCACACTACAACCTATAATAACCAATACACCAAACCAGTTTATAATTTCATGTGACATTCACCAAAGCGGATTTAATTTTCATGTGAACAAAACCTCATGTTCTGTGGTTGAAAATGCATAGTCAGTATAGGCACACATTTAGTAGATTATGGAAAGACTTTAATTAATTAATTAATGTAATATTGAGCGATAACATGGGAAAAAGCTTTGTTACTATTTAATATAAATGTAAAACTTTATTTTGTAACGTATTATCGGTAGTAAACTAATTTATCATCAGTAATTCTCTATGCTGAAAAATATTGGTAGCTCGTTGCAAATTGTGGTCGGGAAACGCTCTTTGAGGTTAAGCAATGCTTGTCGCTGTCAATCTGTAATGGGAGACCACTGGAAGCATTTTCATCTAAACGCCTCTGTGCTTTGGATACGTCAAACTGTCGGCCCCAGCTGTTGTTAATTATAATAGCGACCGAGAAATCAGGCGCAGGACTGACGGTTTTACGTGCTCTCCGAAGCACGGCCAACTTCTTTACTCCGGGCTGCTACTGAGAATTTCTTAATAGAAAACCCTATAACACTTTGCCGACCCGGGATTCGAACCAAGGGCCTCAAACTCAGCCGCCGCGATTGCGGCCACTAGACCGATGAGGCAGGCGTTTTGGAATCCCATTCTATCCGACTATGAGAGTGAAGGAAGAGGGATTGCCTGTGTTTGCGCATACACTTGTACATTATAATATCTCCTGCGTACTTGGCTTATATAGGCCGCCGTAACCGAAATACGGTTGGGAGTATATTATGATTATGTATTTCATAAAAATAAAAATCTTTTGTCTGGTAATTAGCGAACCAGCAGATTAACAGGAATCTTCCTTGTTTAAGCCCATACAAAACACATTACTTTATCCAATTTAAGGTAAAATAGGTTTAAGTCTTGAACGAATAAATATTGTTTATACAATTTGTACTTCTCCCATTCGAAGAGTTAAAATATTTTTAGATTTTTTACATTCTGCTCGTGAGTCGCCCAGACATTTTTTTTGTTATTTCTGTGATTTTTTCATCAGGTTAAAGAAACAAGTAGAATGTACCTACATTGTTTGTTGTAACTGCATTACTTAAATGAATTATAATAGTACTTAACATTAACTTATTTTTTTACACTGCCTTTTAATTTTCTGCTTCATAAGTAAAGTCAGGAAGAAACTTTGGCAGTCTTTGAAATCGCCAAGATTTATATAGATATAGTTTTCGTAGCGGACATAATATATAAGGAGATAAAACATTTAATATGGAAATATAGAATTCGTATTCTATAAATTTAGCTAAGCCAGTTTAAGTACAATACAGTAAAAGGAACATTTATACGATATAAATGCTTATTTACTTATTCGCAAACTCAAACTGGAATATCTCGTAAATTGGGAATAACGGTATAGGCTCCGAATACTCTTGGCAAGTAATATCCTATATGATATATGCAAGGGTCTCCTTCTTATAATATTTTAGGATTTATTCCGTGAATATTATCAAGTGTGTACATTACGCACGCGCTATTAAAATACGAAAAATTATACCAGTTTTCGGAAATGATAAAATGTTATGTTAAATTTAACACGAGATAACTATGTATCTGCCAGGAAAATGTATTATATTTTTTCTTTATATTGTTGTTACCAGTCATTATTACTAAATTTAACTTTAAAAATGTATCGGCATTTTACAGTGTAGTCGAACTCTAATGTTTTAAAGTTATTATATTAAATGGAAAAAGTATACGGTCGCGAACAGGATTCGAACCTGCGCCTCCCGGATAAATACTCCAGGCGCTCTGCCCACTAAGCCATCTCGACCTCTGCTCACCACCGCGAATTCTTCTTCCATATTTTAATACGTCTTATGGCGACGTCATTGCTATCATAATAATCTAATGTTTTAATGAAATTTAATAGAAAATATTAACTGTTCGAATAAGCCAAAGAATTGCAACGGAAAACTAAAATGAACACAACCCCTCTTCCTGTCTTAATAACAACTTAAAATCTAGCCCAAGTATAACAAAAGTTGCTCTTAAAATACACAAGTTATTTCCAAAACAAATATTATACTTATCCAAGCGGTATACAAAGACTTAACGTGTAGGTATAAGACGTATTATACTATAGTCACGTCTTAGTTGCCCAACTTCTCGAAATCACGTACGCCACTATCGTCCTTATGAACTTAACATTTATACTATACAACTTACGCAGTAAGTATGTGACTTTGATAGAGGATTATTGAGCATAATTTTGCGTGTTAACTCACTGTGCCAACGGGCAAAGTTTGGGTGACGTTCGTGTATTAAAGCTGCCGTTATAAACAAGTTTTGATAATATCCCGCCTTACTCTGAGTATGCGGTGAACGGAAAATATTTTGAGAATAACGTTCAATAACAAAGTTGAAGAAAAACATGTTTTTCTGCGCTTCAAAGTGGTTCAGAGACCGTTACTTCAAACGGAACATTTGGTTCATTGTAACCCTGATTAAGGTAATCCATAGATTATTACTATAAAAGAACACGAGTGTGAGTTGTGGTAAAACTTTGACCACGTTTATGACCTACTATAAAAACCTTTTCTACTTGTATCAACAGCCTATTAGCCCTATTATTGAAATAAGAAAAAAAAAATACATTCCTGCTAATTTATTGGACAATTCAAAATTGGAATATTAATTGCATCGAAACTTCAACGACGTATTAATGTGTAACAGAAGGGAACAGAAACACGTTTCAATAATCAAATCATATATTTTACTATCAACTTATACCATATGGCTGGCAGGTTCTGCCTAGATTTACGGCGTGGCGTAACAAATGTAAGAACATACTCCGACACATGAAAGTCTACTATTATTGTCTAAAATCCGCATACCTATTAACCAAACCCAATGGTCCCCTTTCATGTTTGGAGGATTTCTAGTTATCCTTAGGGAAGTTTGTTACTCCACTTCTTCTTATCAGCGAAAACACTAGGAAGTGCTTAAAGGTGAGCTATTTTTTTTTTTTGTAAAATTTAAATAAAAAATGTTGGTTACATTGATTTATTTCAATTTTAAGCTGACCCCAGTTTTTATTACAAGACACCAGAATAAAATCGATAACAAATAAAACACACAGAAGCTGGCAATCGAAAAATTGAATAAAATGGATAGTGATAAAATAGTAGACAAAACTGAAAATGGATTACTGGCATTCAACTCGACCACGCAACAAAAAATATTACACTTCAACTATTGTAAAAAATCCGCATACAAACTGTCGGTAAGCCCCTAGAAACTTGTGCTATTGACCCCGAGCCGCTCACGAACAAAATGTGTGGAGTGTAAATCACTAGATTCAGAAACAACGGAACAAAACAGTCGATACTCGAGACGTGAGAGCGCGCCTCTATTAGCCTACGTGCCGGACACTGACAACTCTAGAGACCACTCGAGCATCAGTAACAGCTATCTACGTATATATATTTTTATATAAACTATTCGTTTCGATTTTTGCAATATTTCGATGTAGTGTAGAATTCGTGGGTGAATCCTTTTTTTATTTTGGATTTATTGACCTCAAAAATCAGCTAGATGTGGCGGAATCGTTTTCGTTTGTAAAATCCAGATTCTGGTCCATTTATTTTAACTTAGCTTTTTGAACATAAAGCTAGAAGCATAGCATAGCATCACGCCTGTATTCCCCGAAGGGGTAGGCAGAGGTGTACAGAATTGTACACTCGCATTTCACCAAAGCTAGAAATATGCATAAATAATACTTATCTTACAGATTGAATGTTTTTATAAATATTAAATACATGTAATATAAAGAAATTCAGTCTCCAATGCCGTAAAAAGAAGCAAAAGTTGAAGAAATAATCGTTTATTGTGTTTTTACAATTTATTCAAATGATTACGGGTACGAAAATACCTTCAACACATTTTTCTATTTCGAAAATTATATTGTAACATAATGCTTCAAATGTTACAAAATTAAAGGTCCCATAAGGCTTAATTCTTATTTATCTACATTTAAAATATTACGCTAACTACATAATAAAACTAATAACTTAATAACTAGTTAAATACTATTAATTATAAAACAGTAAATTAAAACTAAAATTAATTACTTATAAATAAATCATACGGAACCACGAGTACGTATTAATTGATAATGGTTCTCGCGTCTCTGCGTCCGCGCATCGCTAATACGACCTTTCGCGAGTTGCTCCGACGAGTGGTCATTCGGACGGCTTCGGAATTCTCAACGGCAGTCGTTTTGAAACCACTTGAAGAGACGGCTGTGTCACTTAGTCTGAGCGCATTATATTTTAAACTATCTACACATCGCGAAATCCCTCTAGGGATTTCAAGCTACCTCTTACAACCCTTCGGTTACCTGTATTCCGGCGTCAGGACCTAACTCCTAGACGTCCGAGGGGTACTAAGAACTTAACTACATTTCTGACGGAGCACTGGAAGAACTTGGACCTGGACGTACCTAGACCTTGAGGCACTCAAGGAAGAAGCCGAGAACTCCAGTTCACCACCACTACCGTTGGCTACGGTTCAGGCCAGTGTTCTCTTTCTACCCCCCTATCTGTTTTCTCATCGAGATGTGACGCGGCCACGGAAGTGTATTTGGGCAAAATATATAGATATCACAGATCTTCCAGCTGTATTCATTTATGAACCCTCGCTCCCTACCTGCTGGCAACCTACGGGAAGGGCGTAAGTGCCGCAGTGGCGCCTTAACGTGTTTTTCTAGTGGCCTAATCACGTCTTGATTTTTTTACTTTATAATTAACTGTTAGGACGATCTACCTACATACATATCGTTGTGAACGTGAGAGTGACTAGCGGCAGTGTAGCGAACTGGTACGTACCTACTTACATTTTATTTTATAGATGTTTTTTACTACTAACTCATTAGTACATTTTTTCTATAGCTGCTAATGACTTGTTATTGTAAACTGTTACGTATTATTATTGTATTCAATGAGTTAACAATTTTTATAACTACTTAATGTTTGTTCGGAAATTAATTACCTAAGTTAAAATTATTCCTTTGTATTTATGAGTATAAAGTTCTAACTTTTATTGTTTTGGCTAATATAATATTTTTTGTTATACGTAACAGTTCGCTCATCTATATTCTTCTCATTTCACATCTTTCTTTTATTTCGAACTATCTTATAATTCAGTTGCTTTCATTTTCTATCACCCTATCGTAGTTAGAAGGTAGCTAGGCTAATTGCTGTTATTGTAAAGAACACCGTATCTGACTACTGATAATTTAGACTTGAACCTTTTATTGTATTCACTCTTTTCCTTATTTTCTCGTTATTATGGTGAGCATGGAAACGTACCCTATTAAGTTCTTTTTGCTTAACAAAAACGAATTATCATATGAAGTTCTCATTAGAGGCGAAGAACCTGCATCAACCGTACTCGGACTCCGTAAACAAATAAATAAGCTGACACCTATTGTACCTACTTCTGATATTTACGAATCCGGAATAGAATCTGACGTTGATATTTCAGGATTTAGCATTTCTTTGAACGAACTTATATCTCGTGTTAAATCATTAGAGGATAATTTTGATACGAGACTTTTAGAACGTACTACAGCGTTATGTAATCATTTATATCACCGCGTTAAAAGAATTGATCGTTCTGATTCTAAACATGCTGAAAAAGTTAAATCCTTATCTAAAACGTTATCATCTGAAATGAACAAAGTACAATCTTTTAATAAATCAACTAACACCACTACTAGTTGTGAGCCTGCTGCTAATGATCAAACGCTTTTGGATGTCGTACCTACCATGTCTTCGTATTGTGAGCGCTCGCATATTGGTGAACTTCAAAAACTTAAATATAACGGGAAAACTTGTGTTCACGCTTTCGTGCAGAGAATGAACGAGTTCAGTGTTGCTAGAAATATTGCGTCTACTAAATTGTTAGCTTACGCAACAGAGATATTTACAGGCGACGCACTGCATTGATACCGCAGTATAAAAAAAACTGTCGATACTTGGGAAAATTTGATCGCTTTATTAATAGAGGATTTTAGTCAGTTCGATTACGATTATCGCTTATCTACTGAGATTCGTAATAGAACACAGGGTGATACGGAGAACATAACTATTTATTTTGCTAAGATGGCTGAATTGTTTGCTAGATTAACTAAAAATTTATCTGAACAGGAGAAGCTAGAAATCTTAATACATAACATAAAACCTTGTTATTCTAGTGTTTTGGCCTCAAATTCTTCATCTATAAAAACAATAGATTATTTAAGAACAATATGTAGGAACTTTGAGAAAATACAATCTCTAACTTCTCAATATAAAGAACCTCCTAAAGTATCGTCGGATACTTTAGCTCCGGATCTAGCATATTCAAAAAATTCTGAATCTGTATTTAAGAAATCGAATTTTTTCAATCAACATAAATATAGTAATCATAATTCTAAATTTAATAATAATTCTAACTACATGAAATACAAAGATAATTCTAATGTAGCTGCTGTATCCGTTTCTAATTCTGGTACTAAGCGTGTTTATTGTCCTCGATGTCGTAATTCTGAGCATTCTTTGAGCCAATGTAAGGCTGATAGGTTCCCAATTTGTTTTAAGTGTGGGACAAAGAATGTCAAATTCCCTGATTGTTCTAAATGCCATTCAAAGTCGGGTGAAAAAAACTAGCTACTGAAGATTGCTGTAATGATAATGCTGTAAATAATAATATTAACGCAATTGATTTTAACAAAATTAATAACTTTGATGAAAGAGATTGGAAGGATTGGCTTCTAACAGTCAAGATTTTCTTTTCTAGCTATTTCATTACAACAATCTTCGACAAAAAACCTAAAGATGATCTACGGCCTTACGCGACTATCCAGGTACGTGACACTAACCTCTGTGGTTTACTTGATTCGGGATCTACAGTCACTATTCTGGGTAATGATTCCCATCTACATTTGAATTCATTGGATCTCACAATTCTTACTGATACTGCTAAGAGTTTTACAGCTGCCGGTGGACAAAACTTAGCATCTGTGGGTTACATTAATCTACCAGTGACTTTTGAAAATCAATTTCATATTTTAAAAGCTTATGTCGTACCTACTGTAAAATCGAATTTAATTCTAGGAATCGATTTCTGGACTAAATTTAATCTATTTCCGAAATTTTCTAATTCCATTTCACTTTATAATACCTCAAATAGTAATAATGGAGTAACTACTGTGTCTGAAGCTACTAGTGTGTTACATTCCTATAATGAACTATCAGAAGCTCAGCGTGTAACCGCAGATAATATTATAGAACAGTTTCGTAATATTTCAACTGAAAAACGTGGTTTAGGTAGAACTAATTTAGTAACACACCATATTGATACTGCGATTCCGTACCTATTAGACAAAGATACTATAGGGTTTCTCCCGACAAACAACGCATACTATCTGAGCAATTGGACGAAATGTTAGCGTTGGGTGTTGTTGAAGAGTGTGAAAGTCCATGGTCTTCCCCTGTTTTACTGACTCCTAAAAAGGACGGCAAGCTCCGTTTCTGTCTATACTCAATACTCAATACTCAATAACTTTATTGCATCCCATAATGTATACAAAGGCTGGTGGGTAAAAATTAAAGAGAAACAATTATGGACCCTGTCGGGCACAGCAAGTTAGTTTTTAGAGGAGAGGATGAAGAGCGCTTTTTAAAAACATAATATATTGAAATAAAGGAAGAAAATCTGATATTTTGATATTTAAGTAGGTATTATTATTGTGTAGATTTATTTTCATTTTATTTATTAATATTCATTTATTTATTTATTATTAATAGTTTTATTCTAGATAATGTATTAATTTTTATTATTTATTTTATATATTTATTTATATATTAGCTGTAATTTTAATTAACTAAATAGTAAGTAGTTAAAGATATTGCATATGCATAGTAAGTAAGGTAAATAAATTTATTTCAGTACTGCTTGTTTATTCTAGTTATCCCTGTTACCCTGGTTGGAATTTATCTTTGAGGTATTCGTCAATTGTGTAGTAACTTTTATCTAAGAGAAATCGTTTTAATTTATTGGTAAATATATTATTTGTTTCTGTGTTTTTTATGTATTCAGGTAATTTATTGTAGATTTTAATGGATGTAACAAACGCACTAGAGGAGTGCATTTTCAATCGTGAGGTTGGTAAATTGAGTCTATTTCCATGTCTAAGTTTGATTTTTGTTTGAATGTCTTCTCTTTTGCTGTAGAATTGTGGGTATTTCCTTACAAATTTGCAAATTTCAAATATATAGAGGCAGGGTAGTGTTAAGATGTTTAGTTCTTTGAAGTGTGGTTTACATGAGTCGGTGTCTTCGATGTTAATCAATATTCTTATTAGTTTCTTCTGTATTGTAAATAGCGAAGGCGCGTCTGTACTGTTACCCCATAATATAATTCCATATCCAAGCCAAGCGAACGCATACGCATAGTAGGTTACTATTGCTGTTTTGAGGTCTGTTGTTTTCTTTATTTCTCTGAGGGCATATGCAAATTTAGATAACTTAGTTTTTAATTTCTGTATGTGTGGTTTCCAGTCTATGTGTGTATCTATGTCTAAGCCTAAAAGGGTGAATTTATTAACTATTTCTAATTTGGATCCTTTGTATTCAAAATTTATATTAATGGGGGTTTTTTGTCGCGGGTGAAAAGTAATTATTTTTGTTTTATTAAAGTTTATTTCTAGGTTGTGTTCGTTCATCCAATATGTTGTGGTGTCAAGTATAGATGTTAGTGTTTGGTTTAAGTTTTGGTTATTGTTACATGATGTTAAAATAGAGACGTCATCGGCAAACAATACGCACGTTTCGTTTATGTAGTTAGGGAGATCGTTTATGTAGACTAAGAACAGCAGGCATCCTATGACACTTCCCTGTGGTATGGAGGCGTTAACAGGTATGTTTTGGGATCTTATTAGTTCAATGTGTTGTGTCAATGTATTGTAGTGTTCTATTTCTACGACTTGTTCTCTATTTTTTAAATATGATCTAAACCAGTCATGACTTTTACCTCGGATACCTATGTTGTAGAGTTTATTTAATAATATATCAAATTGTACTCTGTCGTAAGCTTTGGTCATATCTAATAACAATCCAATAGCGTATTTTTTGTTATCAATAATTTTGAGTGCTTCTTGGATATATTTGTAGACAGCCAAAACGGTGGATCGGTTCTTGCGAAATCCATTTTGGCTGTCATTGAATATACTATATTTTTCACAGAACGCATAAACGCGGTTACACATGACTTTTTCGAATATTTTCGAGGCTGTTGGTAGTAGGGCAATTGGACGGTAATTGTTCGGGTCAGTTTTATCGTTTTTCTTGAAGATAGGTTTGATGAGGGCCTTTTTGAGTAAGTCAGGAAAGACACCTTCTTCGAAGGATTGGTTAAGGAGTATATAGAATGGCAAGGTTAGTTCATCAGCGCACTGTTTTATCAGACTGGGTGGAATTTCGTCGATTCCGTGGCTGTTCTTATTTTTTAAGTTTTTAATAATAATATTTACTTCATAAGGGTCAACTGGGTTAAGATACAGTGTATTTTGTGTAGTTAAGACTGTCGGCAGCCCTTTAGGTTTTCTGCCGGTAGGTGTTGTAGTTTTTCCACCAATGGAGGCAAAGAAATTATTAAATATGTTGGCTACTTCTTGCGGTTTCGCCGTTAAGCTATTATCTACTTGCAGTGTTATGTTATGTTTCTCACTTTTACGTTTTTTGTTTGAGCGTTCATTTATGATTCCCCACATTGTCTTAACTTTATTATTCGATTGTATCATTTTATTTTTGTAGTGTAGTTTTTTAGCTGTTGTAACCGTTTTTTTCAGTATTTTTTCATAGTTTTTGTAATGTTTTATTAATGTAGGATCCTTTGTTTTTGTTGTTAATATTTTTAACAATCTTTTATTAATACTGGATTTTTTAATACCAACAGTGAGCCAATATTTCTTATATTTGGTTTTAAGTTTAATTTTAAGTAGTGGGATACACTTATTTAGGATTAAGGTAAGTTTTTCGTTAAATATTGTATAATTTGTGTTAATATTATTATTAGTTTTAAGTATATCATTCCAATTTAGTTTTTGTAATTCCTCTTTGAATTTTAATATGTTTGTATTATTATATAACCTTTTCTTTGTGTACCAATTATTTATACTGGATTGTTTTGGTATTTTTAGATGTAGGATTGTGCTATGGTGGTCTGAGAAACCTAGGTCGTCTATTGTTACGTGCATGTCTTTGTAGTTAAAGTTAGTGAATATTAGATCTAAACATGTTGCGGTATTTGGTGTAATACGCGTAGCACTTTTTACGAGTTGAATAAAGTTATTTTCTTGCATTAGATTTATAAATTGATTAGTTTTTAGATTATCCCGTAGTATATTTATATTAAAATCGCCTCCTATTATTATATTTAATTTATAGTATTTTTTATTTATATATTTTAGTAGTTGTTTTAGTTTTTCATAAAAAACTTCCTCCTCTCGCCTATTCCAGTACATAGATAGAATTAATAAGTTTTCTTTTGGTAATTCTGCGGCGCATATTTCTATTATATATTCTGCAGACATCTCGGTGATATCGTTCCTCTGTATGCTTTCAATATAGTCTTGTAGGAGTATGCATACGCCGCCCCCGGTTCGGGTACTGCGACAAAAGGATGAAGCAAGTTTATATCCACTAAATTGTATGAGGTCTAGTCTTTCTTGAGTTAGCCATGTTTCTGAAAGGCATATAGCTTTGTAGGATGGATGTTCGTCTATAAATGCTTCTAGTATGTCTTGTTTGTTATTAAGACTTTGGATATTTTGGAATAATAGTTTGAAGGGTTGTTCGTTGTTTACGAAATGTCTGGTTCTCAGTTTCATAATTTTCGTTTATAGTGCAGGGTTGCGTCATGTTGTTGTGTGTTGTATCTTTTTCTAGGGTGTCGTGTGCGTTGTCGTTTGTATTGTTATCCAGTTTAAATAAATTTCCGTTTATATATAGTTTGTTATCTCTGATGACTGCGTATGATCCGTTTTTTCTAGCCGTAGATAGTTCCTCTCGCATGCGTGCCCTATACTTTCGTTCATTTTTATCTAAAAATTGTGAGATGAATAGTCCAGTTCCATGGAAGAAAGTTCTATTGTTTACAATATATTTTGCCATTCTCTTGCTAATGAATTCGATGACAAGTGGTCGGTTCTTAGATCCACCAGGTCTTCCAATTCGGTACAGATCTTCAATAAATCCTGAAACGTCTATGTTTACCATTTCACGAAACAGTTCAACCAATCTGCTGTGGAGTGCATTTTCAGGCTCTTTATAGTTGTCCGCCAGGCCATAGAGCACAATCTTTCTATGGTTGTTTTCTTGTGTACTATTAGGTATTTTAGAAGATTCTGTAGTTAGTTCTAGACAGCCGCAAGCTGAATTCGGTGACTAAAAAGGATGCATACAAGTTACCTTACATATCTGAGATCTTAGATAACCTGAAAAATGCTAAGTACCTAACAAGCATCGATCTATCGAAAGCATTTTGGCAAATACCGATTTCTGATATCGATCGAAACAAGACCGCCTTCTATATTCCTCATCGTGGTACCTTCAGATTTGTAACTATGCCCTTTGGGTTGACAAATTCACCCGCTACGCAGCAGAGACTCATTGATACTTTATTTTACGGTCCTGAATTTGAAAATTCTGTCTTTGTTTACATAGATGACATCGTAATTGCTAGTTCAAATTTCGAAAATCACATCTCTCTTCTTCTTAAAGTCCTTAAAAAAACTATCTTTGGCTAACCTTACAATTAACTTTGAAAAATCCGTTTTCTTTCGGAATCAACTTAAATATTTAGGCTATGTTGTTGACTCTAAAGGTCTTCATGTCGACCCTAATAAAATTGACACAATTTTAAATTACCCTACACTTACTTGCAAAAAAGAGATAAAAAGATTTTTAGGTATCGCATCTTGGTATCGAAAATTTGTTCCTAATTTCAGTTCTATTGCTGGTCCTTTAAATAAGCTAACTTCTACTAACAAAAAATGTAATCCCTTCATTTGGTCTAAAGAAGCTGAGCAATCTTTCACCATACTAAAAGAATTGCTAGTTTCTGCTTCAATTCTATCATGCCCTAACTTTGACCTACCATTTGAGGTTCACACTGATGCTAGTGACTATGGCGTAGGAGGGTTACTAACTCAGACTATAGACGGAGTTGAGCATCCTATAGCTTACACTAGTAGAACTTTAGCAGGAGCTGAAAGAAATTACAGCATCACTGAAAGAGAAGCTCTCGCCGTCTTGGTAGCCTTAGAACACTGGAGGTGCTATCTTGATAATGGTAAAAAGTTTATTGTTTATACTGATCACTCAGCTCTCAAATGGTTCCTTAACTTAAATAATCCTACTGGTCGTCTGGCTCGTTGGGGTGTTCGTCTATCAGCGTTTAACTTCGAGATTAAACACCGTCGTGGCGTTGATAATGTAATTCCTGATGCATTGTCTCGCGCATGCCATATTTCTGCCATAGATGCTAACCCTAATACTATCGTTACTAGAGATCAATGGTTTTTAAATATTTACAACGGTTGCAAAAATTCTCCTACATCTTTTCCAAATTACTTAGTTAAAAATAATCGCTTGTTTCGATATATGCAAACCAAGCATCCTCTGAATAAGGAGTTTGAGTGGAAAGAAGTGATTCCCGCTGAATCTAGACTAGATATCATTCTAAAAAACCATTCCGAACAGATTGCTGGTCATTTTGGTATATTTAAAACATACAAGCGATTAAGCCTCAGGTACTACTGGCCTGGCATGCATGCTGATGTCGTGAAAGCGATTACTTCATGTGATACTTGTATTGCTCATAAGCACCAAAATGATTCACCTTTGGGCGAAATGGGTAGAGCTAAGCAATGCTCAAGACCTTTCCAAGTTATTAGCATAGACTTAGTAGGACCTCTACCGCCTACTAGGAAACTAAACTCCTATATCCTAGTTGTGACTTGTTGTTTTAGTAAGTATTGCTTATTATTTCCAATCAAGCGCGCGACTGCTGAGATTGTTACTAAAATCCTAGAGGAACAAGTATTTTTAATACATGGCATACCTTCTACAGTGATACTTGATAATGGTAAACAATTCGTAAGTGCTACGTTAAAGCAAATGTTCGATAAATACAAAGTACCTAAATTACATTTTACTCCTAAATATTCACCTCATGTTAACACAGTTGAACGCTATAACAAAACTATAATGACCGCTATCTCAACGTTTATTTCTACAGATCAACGAATTTGGGATCAGCTAGTACCTAAAATACAATTCGCTGTGAATAGTTCTGTCAACGAAGTAACTGGCTTTACTCCTTCGTTCCTGGTGTACGGGCGTGAACTAGTAACTTGTGGTTCCCACTACGTAGACATGGATAAGGATAATGATGATATAATTTTCCAACCTCGCGATTCTTACGCTGAGAACTTAGGCGTATTGTCTAATATTTTTAATAAAGTACAATCACTACTGCTGCAAGCTCATAGTAGAAATTGTCAACATTATAATTTACGTCGGAAATCTGCAGAATTTAATATAGGTGATGTGGTTTGGAAAAGGACCTTTTATCAGAGTGATAAAGACAAATACTTTAATAAAAAATTAGCTGCAAAATTCATTAAATGTAAAGTTATAGGTAAAAAGTCACCTCTCGTTTATGAACTCGCTGATATGTCCGGGAAACCGCTAGGCTCCTGGCATATTAATGATATCAAACTTATAAACTACAAAGTCTAGAATCATAACTTAATCTAACATTACCTCAATTATTTAACACCTACCACTTAAACTATAATGTATTGAATAAAAGTTTCTATTTTAATACATCCTAACTTACTAGATGGGTTTAATAAAAAAAAAATTGTTTAGTTAATACCCTGTTGCTAGGGTCTCAAGTCTTTACTAGTAGACTTGATGATTTTATGGAAGTTGATTGAATGGATGTATGATTATGAAAGTTTAGTATGTACGTAATAGTGAGTTAGTTTAGTTTATTGGTGGTAGTCGGATTTTGCAATTAGTACGCAAAATCCTTCGCTTGTTGGCGGGGTACTGTAACATAATGCTTCAAATGTTACAAAATTAAAGGTCCCTTAAGGCTTAATTCTTATTTATCTACATTTAAAATATTACGCTAACTACATAATAAAACTAATAACTTAATAACTAGTTAAATACTATTAATTATAAAACAGTAAATTAAAACTAAAATTAATTACTTATAAATAAATCATACGGAACCACGAGTACGTATTAATTGATAATGGTTCTCGCGTCTCTGCGTCCGCGCATCGCTAATACGACCTTTCGCGAGTTGCTCCGACGAGTGGTCATTCGGACGGCTTCGGAATTCTCAACGGCAGTCGTTTTGAAACCACTTGAAGAGACGGCTGTGTCACTTAGTCTGAGCGCATTATATTTTAAACTATCTACACATCGCGAAATCCCTCTAGGGATTTCAAGCTACCTCTTACAACCCTTCGGTTACCTGTATTCCGGCGTCAGGACCTAACTCCTAGACGTCCGAGGGGTACTAAGAACTTAACTACATTTCTGACGGAGCACTGGAAGAACTTGGACCTGGACGTACCTAGACCTTGAGGCACTCAAGGAAGAAGCCGAGAACTCCAGTTCACCACCACTACCGTTGGCTACGGTTCAGGCCAGTGTTCTCTTTCTACCCCCCTATCTGTTTTCTCATCGAGATGTGACGCGGCCACGGAAGTGTATTTGGGCAAAATATATAGATATCACAGATCTTCCAGCTGTATTCATTTATGAACCCTCGCTCCCTACCTGCTGGTAACCTACGGGAAGGGCGTAAGTGCCGCAATATCTATGAAACGTTATGTAGGATTGCTAAAACAGATCAGCCTCTAGAACATGTGGCGGCTTTCCCGAATTTCGTGCAATTCCTCTCTAACTTCCATTTGACGTCTGTCACAGATCTAAGAATTGTGTTCTTCCAATTTTACGGGCTATTTTTGCACGAAATATGATCGACAAGCAAAAATGACATTCTGATAGAAGATGGCACCAATTTGGTGCACCGTCCTTCACTCTTCTTCAGCTATGAAGTAAAATAATCAGACAGTCAACTCAATAAAACTGTTTTTGAGTATCATAACTTTAGTTTTCCTTATGTTTGCCAATGTTGTAAACAATGCTGATAAGGTATTATTAGAGATATCAAGTTAAGGAATGATGCCCAAAGGTGTGTCATGATGGTAACAGAGCACGGTGGTTGATGACATTGGGTGGCAAGATTGGTCGGTGGGAAACACTGTCTGGAACGGCACGTATCTAGCGTGCGACACTCGAGGGCACTTTACTGGACGTATCTCAACATTCTTAGGGTTGTTAAGATTAAGTGTTATTTGTAAATTAATAGAATCATTGTCGAGTTTTTTTTTAAATAGGAGTGATAGCCTAGTGGTATAACCGTTGGACTGACAAGTCAAAGGTCGCAAGTTCGAATCCAAGGCACGCACCAGTCTTTTCGAAGACATGTGAGTATTAATTATCACTTGCTTAAAACGGTGTAGGAAAACATCGTGAGGTACGAGCACACCTGAGAGATATTCTTGATAGTGTGTAAAGGCATGTCAGAGACCTACGGGTGGTTTAAACTCTCGACACTAGGTTGTTCATCAACCACACGATAAGAAGAAGAATGTAAACGACTCCATGACAGTCATCAAGTTTATGCCAGGAATAAAAAAGCTTTTTAAATTCTTAACTACAGATCTCTATCTCCCTCGCTCGTCAGCATATAAAAATGTGCCACTAAGAAATCGACTTATATAAAAAGTATAGTAGTCTTCTGGTATTCCAAGAACTTCGCCGCTGGATTCAAGTCGCACAAGAATTTAATTAACTCCACCTCAATCGAACAATTTCCAGGAGTAATAAACAAGTAACCAAGCCGGATGTTGTGAACAAATCTATTTGTCAAACAGGAAGCTTTGAACAAGTTTGTAGTATCAAGTTATCAGATTTCCAAGCCGACTGTTACTGGGGAACAAAATTTTGAAGGAATATAAATATTGTACTATCCTACTGAAATAATAAAATCTGATTTTTTCTATGGCAGCTTAAGAATATTTTAGCGGTTTCACAAATTGAAATAAAGATTGATAACTATTTAGTTTTAATCTTGAATTCAATTGACAGCTAGGCAAATACCTGTAACAGGAAATATATCGAACATATACTATAGGTAGATACTTATTGTATGACTCAGTGGTCTAGTGCTCGCAGGGGTGAATGTCGAGCATGAGTTTCTGGGACCGTTTCCCAGCAGCCCGGAGTAGGCGTTATGTTATATTATATAGCATGGGTAGCAAAACTTAGTTCTAGCCCCCTTAAAATAGAATCCCTACACGTGGTCCCTGGGTGGTGCAAAACAGGCAACACAACTTGGTGGGAGGCTTCAGCCACGGCTAGTTACCACCCACCGGACGAAGCCATGCCGTGAAGTGACCTAGTCGTGTTTCGGGATGTAGTACGGTGCAACCTTTGTGGAAGACAAGTCTGGGCAGTTGCATCAATTCCCCAACTATCGTTCCCCCACAATAAATCCACTCTCCTTAAGAGTGAATAGATTTATTCTGGATATACGATACCCCATCCTCAGCCACATCGTCGCTTACCATCAGATGAGTTGGTGGCCAAACGTAGATCCAATATTGATAAAATTTAATTAGATTTTTACTACAGTTCCAATAATAATATATAAAATGTACTTTTTGTAGGTGCTTCAAGCAGCTTCCGATCCAACAATATTCTTAACGTTGACAACATTTCGAACTCCAAACTAACTTCGCACCGAAAATCTTGACCTTCTTTTACAAAATATCTCGACCATGTATTTCAATTCATGAGGCGATGCCACGTTTATAGAGGGAGCACTTTGGAACTTTCACTACAAAAACGAGGAAGTTAGAATGAAAAGACAGCTTTTAACCGGTCGTGGTCCCCAAAACAAACCGATACATCACAAAGTTGAGGACATACGACAGTTACGATAATTATTATTGCTTATCGTGAAGCCTTTTTGTGAGATCCTTTTTTAGGTTAAGGCCACAAAACGAGCAGTAGTGTTGAAATAAAAGGAAGGGGGATACAAATGAGGGCAGCCGGGAAGGAGCGGAACATTAAACAAAAACAATTTAAGAAAGCGCAGCGGCGACGTATAATTTGTTCTGCACGCTTTGTGCAATAGATGTAGTGGCAACTTTAATTTCAAAATAGTTTCCACTCTTGCTTTTGTTGTTTTGCTGATGTGAAAAGTTAGAGATATCATTTTGTTTTGTCTCTCGTGTGTAAATGAATTCAGTATCCGCAGGGCTGATTATTTTTGTGATATATTGAAGTACCTATATGGTAAAGAAAAAAACTGGTTTTATAAATCAATGTAGCACATAAGTAGTACTTACTAAAGTGTTTTTTTGTCTCAATATATGAGTCGCTTGTATTCCCCGAAGGAGTGGACGAACGTGTATACAATTGTACACCCACATTTCACCAGTGCTGTTATTAAGTCCCATGTATTAGGCGGTGAGCCTATTGTTACCTACCGCGCACAATTCCAAGAATGAGAAGTTCCTAACAGAAAACCCCAAGAACACTTTGCCCGAACTGGGAATCGAACCAAAGACCTTCACGCTCAGCAGTCGCACTTAGGACCATTAGTCCAACGAAGCAGATTCAGATATATCCTTAAGACAAAAGGTTTAATTTTCACGGTTAAACTTAGAGAAATTCGGCCCCCAATATAGTATTGTGTCAGTAGTAATGTGTCAAATACTTGTGAATGTAACTTTCACAAGAAATGTAACTATGTCAACATGTCCCTGGTATGACAGCCTCATCCCTCACATTTATCGCTTGTTTCGGTGCTTCATTTCGGGGGAAACGTTTCCGAGAAACGTATTGATGTTATGTTATAACGGACGGGCTCGTAATGGCTGACCAGACGCCATTCCGTGCTCCCATTCTCGTCGATGTTGTTTTCCTTTGGAAAAAGACTCGAAATTCTCCACTAGAGTTACGAAAACATAAAAAGCAAGTGGTTGAACGAACAGTATGTCATATAATTTTGTGGCACAATTTTATTTGGAAACTTATCGTTTTACTGCAGTTTAAGAAATTGGGTTGGTTTAGTGCTTTTTCTAATTTCTGATGCTGTTTGTTCAAATGACATGTTTTATATCGCTTTAGTTTTTCCCCAAACTCTTGTTTTAACACCCAGGGCAGTAACACTAAAAATCGATAGACGATATTTCAAGACCTTTGGCTTAACGGTTGAAGTTTTAAAGCATGAATAGCGGTTGAAGGAACTTGAAGATCTGCTTTGTCAATGAATTCAATAATCTTATGGATGGCTTACTCCTAGTAATACCTAACACGTAATAGTTGAAATATTGTTAACATTGACAAATCTTTTACTTGATCTATAAGTTCAAGACGAAAAAACATCGTGAGTCATCGCATTTTTTTTTATTAACTCTTCGATTACGTTATATATACGTTTAAAGTGTTTCTGTCAATTTGCGTGTAGGTTAGTTAGTAAACATAATTAACATAAATTATGCAAAAAATCCTGACCACAAATATTGTCCGGGTGTTTGCTAATGAGTAGTAAATTTGGCTTTGCCTGGATGCGTTCTGGTAGATCGAGCCAGTCAAACTTCGGACGGGGCGTGGGTGCTAAACGTAGCAGCGATAACTGCTTTCCTATAAAATGTTCGTAATTAGGTGTTTTAATCCATTTCTCACCACGGCATGGCTCCGACTAGAATCGGAGTCAGCTCGGCCCAATCATTAATTACTTGCTGTATAAATATAAATTCTTCACTTACCCAACACATCAACACATCCGATCTGCTTCTTCATAGTGCTAGTATTGATCTGGCACATGTAGCACCCTCGGTCCTCGACCTTCAAGGGTCGGATGTGCAGCTGCCATGACCTCGGCGAATCGTTGGTGACGGCATACCGGGAACTGTGTGTCACCAGCCGAGTGTGAAGTGTCAAAATTGTCTGATCGTCGGCTCGAATCCACGCAACCTGAGTGAAAAGAAATGGTATGCAGTTATCAACAAATGTATATTAAGATGCAGTGCTGTATATTGCTAATTAATAACTTACGTAATTGTTTTTAGGGTGGTCTAATTTAATGTAGGCTTTTTTATTTTTTCCTGTGTACAGTCTATATCTGCCTAGCCTTTTCCCAATTACATTGGGATCGGCTTCCGGTCAAACCGAATGCAGCTAATACCAGTATTTTACATGGAGCGACTGCCTATCTGACCTCCACAACCCAGTTACTGGGTCATACCACGATATCTCGTGGTATGACTGGTTGTCAGACTTTCATGCCTCTAACTATCCGTAACGGCTGTCATGGATCTTAATTTGACAACCGGGACCGATGGCTTAACGTGCTCTCCGAGGCACGAGGAGACCCACAGTAAAGTATATATAAATAAATAAATAAGACATATGATACATAAACGTGTAACAGATTCGTATAACCGAGTTTATTTAAATTTATAAATAATCTGCCTGGAATCTCACGTAATTTTGACAGAAATTAATTTAAATATGTCGGTAGATACACACTCTACACAACTCACAAACATCTTTGCACTATTATGCTTTCCATTTAAGGAAGAAGGAGGTCCTTTTCTTGCGGCCACCAGCAACAAAAGGGAGTAATAACATAATATTATGGTCTTGTATAATTATGTGCTTGTCTTCGTATGTAAAGATTAAGAATGTATTAAATTAATTAAACACAGCAAAAACATGTGTACTCTAAAATTCTCTAAGTAGCTTGAAAACACACCATAAAGTTAATTCGTTACACTGTGTGTATAATAACCTACTTATATTGTGTGTGTTTTGTAAGACAAGACCCTAACATAAATATTAAGTAAATGGGAGTATAATTAAACACACAATGTTACTGTAAAACAATAGCCGTCGCCAGGGGTGCTACACCCTTGATCAAAAGAAAACATTTGTATTCCTAGCACTCACTGAAGCTATACAAAAGAAAAAAAAAAGTGGAGTTATACATTTGAAAATAGAAGAAGTTGAAAGAAAAATATGGTCGTGTGCAGGATTCGAAGCTCCCGGATAAATACTGACCGCCAAGCCATCTCGACCTCTGCTCACTACCACGAATTCTTCTCCACATTTTAATACGTATTATTACGCATGCGTTAATGCTTTTCAAAGATATATATATTTATTTTATTTATATATATCTGTATAAAAAAACGGAAATTCTCAAAAAAAAAAAAGGTTAGAAATCAAGGGAAATTACATTACGTTAAACACAAACTCGGGTACAAAAGGAAGATGTTACGAAAAGGGAAATCATTTTACTGCCACACTTTGTAGTCGTTCGGCACATTTTAATCCAATATTTTATGCTGGGTTATCAGATTTAGAGGTACTGTTGCCCGACCAGACGAAAGAAGGTTTGATTGTGATAAAAAAAAATGACGGAAAACTTATTTTGAGTAACAATATCCCTGCCATCCCTGGGTTAACTTAAATTTTTATCTTAAGGAAACATTTTTATTGTGATGAAACAACGCTGTTCCTTATGGTTAAATTTATTTTAAAGTTGTCCATTAATAGTTAATAACAAAATAAAAATCCATATTTAATTTTGGAATTGGAACGCACTAGGCTTGTCGTTGACAGTTAGCGAATACATAATTACCTCGGTGATCCAATGGTCGCCAGCATGGCTTGCAATGAGGTCTCGGGTTGAGTTATCGGATCGGGAAAAAATTTACTGTTTTTTTTTTATTACGAAATTCTTAGTAGCAGCTCGGAGTTTAGAATTGTGCCTGGTCGTTGGTTCGGCAGTAGGTTCACCATTTCATGGAACTTAATAACTGAATTAGTCAAATGTGGGTGTACATCAGTAAGTACATTTCTGGCTAAACCTTCGCGGATCGCGGTAATTCTCAACAGAAAATAAGTATTTGAGACAAGGTTTGTCACTTCTGTTTACACCAACGACGTAAATGTTTGGCGCCCCTGTACCAAGGTACCTTAGATGCGGTTTCATTTTAATAATATCTAGTCTTTAAGGATATAAATTATCCCGCCTTTAATAACTATGTATATCGAATACAGATAAATCTTTCAAACACATTAACGCATGCGTAGAGAACTTTACAGTTAATATAAAACCAACAGTATTGTAGTGTAACCAACAATATTGTAATTATTTGACGAAAAAGAGTAAACGTGGAGTTCCTTGCTCGTTCTTCCCCATAGGAATCTACACTTTGGAACGTGGCAAGTAATTCTTTTGACAATTCAAAAGTACCTAAAAATGATCTGATTTAAATTAATACGGCTGGATTCGTAACTGCGCCTCCCGTGACCATGTGCACTAAAACTAACGCTGTTGCGTCAGTCATTTGCAGACACAATAGATTTTTATTGTTACAACGTACAGATCTGTACGTTACTGAGCCGAAAGGTTAATGGTCAGTTCAGTGGTATTTTTCTTTCCACAAAATGTATAAATTGATGTATATCGAGTTATGTAGGTATGTATGATTGTAGTTTAGAAAATGTGGAGCTTAAGGGAGGCCGCAGACGAGAACCAATATTGGAGATCTAAAGAGACGCCTCTTCAGACTTCCGATCTTAGTTCGCTAATTGACTTGAATCACTACTTTTATTTAAATATATTTTTTTACCGTCAGTCAGTCGTTTGCTTATTCGAAACGATACCAGGTATTCAATTACTTCTACCTTGTAAAACTAAATTTCCACTTTATCATGTCTATTCCAAGTCAAATTTAGGTCATCCATGATGAAAATAGAGCAGACTTGAAGTACAAAGAAAATTAAATTCTTAGTCGATCGGAATATTGGACTGGGAAATATCAATAACTCACCATATTCGAATATTGGACGGAATGCACGTGAAAGAACAGGATATAATAGCATAGCTTATCAGTTCAATGATTAAACAACACGCCTGTATTCCCTGTAGGGGTAGGCAGAGGTGTACACAGTTGTTCATCCACATTTCACCAATATTGTTATTAAGTCAACCTATTGCCAAACTCCGGGCTGCTACTGAGAATTTAGTAACAGAAAATCTCAGTAACACTTTGCCATGCTTATGCTCAGCAGTCGCGCTTGAGACCACTAGACCAACGAAGCAGATTCAGATATATCCTTATGACAAAAGGTTTAATTTTCACTGTTAGACTTAGAGGAATTCGTCCCCCAATGTAAAAAAAAACCTCATGTGTCAAATTATTCTGAACGTAACTGTCACAACAAATGTTAATATGTCAATATCGTTAGATAAATAGTTAATTTTGTCTCAGACATACCTACTGCAAAAGACACATCGTGACAAAATCGGTTCTTATTTATGTTTATGTTTTGTAATCGTCAAGTAGTGAATATATCATGTGGATCAATGCTCGCGCAATCTTTGTATACTTATAATGATTCTTGCCTTTTCTATGTCCACAATGAGATACATAGGCCAAGATTAATAAATATTACTAAGCACGTGCCTTGGTTTAGAATTTACCTGTCACAGTCACACAACTGCCAAATTACAAATGCAAGAGAGAGAGGCGGGAACATAGCCGACGCACGAGCTAACGAATGTTTATTTAACTTGACATTACAGTATGCTTAGGACTTCTATTATTTTATTATATTATAAGCCTGTAGTGTCCCATTGCAGGGTAAAGTCCTCCCTTTCCTCTTTCCACTTTTCCCGGTCTTCCCAATTGGGGTCAGTCCTTTAGGAGGGAGTCTAGCTCATTCGGCCATCTCCTTCTAGGCCTACCCCCTGGTGATTTCTACTGTTAGGAAAGCGCTGCCCATTATCAAGCTATAATATGTTCTATACAGATTCCCGGCCCAGGCCAAAGTATTAAAAAAGAAACACAATTTCTTTTAAAATTGACGTGATTCCTTAGACACCCTATTAGAAACCCTACAACCTTTAAATTCAGATTTGTCCACATTAACCCATCTACAAAAATAAACCTGTTCATTATGGTTTGATGGTGATTTGCGCGTCATTCTCGTTAAAGGTTGCTTTTTGACGGAAAAAGCTAGCTCCTAACTATTAATGTTGGTGATTTCTAAGGTCTTGTGTTTCGTAAGTTCAGTGACGGATTCAACGTTGTGTATTTATTTCGACGTTACGTATATTTTTATATGTTTACGCCCCGAAGTCAGGATTAGGAAAATGTATATTGTATATTCACAATTCCGTCATGATTGTGAGAGTGCCTTCGGGTGAATATTCAATACGTAAATTCGTATAATCCCGCGGAGCACTTTTTTCGCTATGTGATTTATTATTTCCTATAGATAGGCATTTGTTATTTTTACTAAGTATGCCAGTATTGTAATTTACTTTACATTTTATTTTATGTGCGCGGAAACATTCTATATTATTATTATAAATTTCATTGTTTGTGGAAATATAAAATATTCATTTATTTTATTAATCGTATGTAACAAATGCAAATGCTATATATTGTCTCTATATTTATTACTAATAACTTTTTTGTCTTACTAGTCCCTACTGCATTTACACCTTAATTGCATTGCCAAAAAATATTATTACTCTTACGTCAACCAAGCAAGTTTATTATGAATACTGGATCATAATAGCTATTATGATCCAGTATTCATAATAAAGAACTCCAAAATTAAGTTTATTAATTATTTGGGCCCGAGACTATTTATCAGCAGATTTAATTAATTGTTCAAATAAATTAACCTTAACATAAAATTATATCAAGCTTCCGAAAGGGGTTGGTTTGGCATGTACTTTTACCAACATTTCGCCATAGGTATTTATCAAACCTTGAGGTTACATGTCCCAACTCAAAGCTACTTCCGAGAATATACTCATTTAAATTCCTATAACATTTCCATTTACCTAGTCCGGTTAGTGGGGTGTGATAGTAGGGTATCCTCAGAACCTGGCGCATGGATAACATTTGGTATGACATAGCTAAAAAGAAGGAGACCGTATCGGTAGCGGTTACCACCAACAACAGCATTTCCAAAGAGGGTTGATGTCAGGCAGGCCGCCGGTCATAAGACATAGCCAAAACCAGAAGTATGATGCGCCGACCCAAAATAAATCGGGAAAAGGGGGATGATGATGATTTTCATTTACGTAGAAATACTGTCGACAGTTGAGTGATGAAAGTTAGGCAATAAAAAAAATTATATTCTATTTATTTTGGTGTTAAGGAAAACAATGTATTTCTTATTTGGCACCACCATAAAACATGCCGTGACAAGGTTGGGCTTTGAGCCAGCATCTTGTCATCGTAGTTACTCTTTATAATGCCACTTATGTTGTGTATTTTTTGCTTGAAGATTCTCAAATATTTTTTGTTCCATAAATATTGAAAGGGGATTTATACATACATACCATAGATACTATGTACCTACTCTTTTGATTTGTTACCATGTTCTTACCGATTTTCTAAGTTGTTCATTTCGTCAAATGGGTAACTAATATAAACCTAGTACAGTTTGTACTATGTGATTGGTTTAAACGAATTTCCAGTGTTAAGTACCACAACTGCTGAGCATGACGACTCGGGTTCGATTCCCGGGCCGGGCAGTGTTATTGCGTTTTTCTGTTAGGAAATTCTCAGTAGCAGCCCAGAGATTGGAATTATGTCCGGTGGATGGCAATAGGCTCACCATTATATGGGATTTAATAACAGTATTGGTGAAATGTGGGTGTACAACTGTGTTAGCTGCCTATCCCTTAGGGAAATACACATGGCTTGGCATGACATGGCTTAACACAAAACAGTATCTCCTAAGGTGTGTTGGTGTTCTCAACCCGGTAACATTTATCAACTTATAATCCGCACATGACTGCGAAAAGACAGTACGTGCCTTTATTTGAACCTGCGACCTTTAAGTTGCCAAACTACCTGTCACTTAGAGTCATTGTTTATTTAATTTGGTTTTTTTAAGACTTTCTTAATCAAGCTAAGGGCTATTGCAAATCCAAATATATAGGTAAAATCGGGTTACATGCGGGTCGGCAATATATTTACCTATAATTTGTCTGGAGTAAGTTATTTACTTCAAGCAAGCGTGAAATCGATACGTAAACAGATAAATCATATCTCCATGTTGCCTCAGCTCTCCATTGATACACTTCGATTTGCATAAGTAAACAACTCGTTATGTTTTGATGTTTTGAATTTTACCAAGGAATATGTAAATATATGTCGAACATCCGTTGTTAAAGAAACGTACTAGGAACAAAAAAACTTATCGGACGTTAAAAAATATTCTAGATTTATGTGAATGCGAAATTTGTATCTACAAAATAGTTCATAGCTTAGGTTAAAAGTAAAATCAACTTTACTGTTAGTGTAGGTACAGATAGTAAAGTTAAGTTTTTTTAACCGTCGGCATATTCTACATATAGTTACGAGAAAGTTCTAAAATTTCTATCAAAAGGTAGTTTAAACGTAAGGCTTTTCAGATAGTTAAAATATGAGCCAAGTCACTTAATATTGTAGCAAAAAGGATCAATGTAGACACGGATTTAAATAGTGCTGAGTCTGTTAGCTAGCTTGTGGGAGAAATTGCAGACTCTGCCAATCTCTTTGTGAAGGAAAAAAGGCTGATCTCGCTACCTCAGAGTATGCAGACTTATTGATTCTCAGTTGACTTATGAACTTTCAAGAGGATTACGTGGAACACGAAAAGTCGATTAACTAAGTTCGATAAACTTATGTTTTATGGAAAATGTAATATGTCTAGTAAAGTAGCTTTGTTGTTTAGTCAGTCAAAGTCGCAGTAGGTAAAGGTAGGTGTCTTTTTTATAAAGGTTTAAATGATATATCAGATTTATTTAAACAATCCATGAATGCAAAAAAAAAAAACCTCCATATTTTCGTGGCGTTTACAAAGTATCTGCAAAATATTTATTTATAGAACGAAAAAAATTGTCGGGTGCGGTATTTGATCCAGCGCCAAATTTGAGGGCGTCAGTAGTATTTATCTGGATAAATACTCCAGGCGCTCTAAAATCTTCCATGCACAGAAGATTTATCTATCGTCATAAACACGTCCGTGCTGGAATTGTTCCCATAGGCATAGAACCCAATGTCCTTACACCAACTTTTTTGGTTGATTTATTCATGTAAATTTCAGTAAGATAACCTAATTTTTATTTTTCATTTCACATAGACCAGATTACAGGCAATTATGAAATGTTAAAGCTAGGTGCGCGGTTCCAAAAATTTTATGGAGAATAACCGGTAAAAAACGCTATAGACATTTATAATACATTACTTAGCAGATAAAATTAATAAGTTACTAACTGTGATTTCAAAATGAAGGCCATTATTTAAGTGAGAACTGCTATATAAACCAAGCTTAATCATAAATTAAGTATAGTTTTTAGATTTTTTGTCCGTCTGTCTTAAAGTTTGTCTCGAATAGGCTGGCGAAACGGCTCAAGGTATTAAAAAAGGGTTCAATCAGTAAATATAACCTAAAAGTTACAATATTAAATGGAAAAAGAATACGGTCGCGAACAGGATTCGAACCTGCGCCTCCCGGATAGATACTCCAGGCGCTCTGACCACTAAGCCATCTCGACCTCTGAGGTCGAGATGGCTTAGTGGTTCCTTTCTTTTTCCATTTAATATTGTAACTTTAGAGTTCGCTAAGCATGCGTTAATGCTTTTTCAAAGACATATCTTGAATTATGACCTAAAATTTCGTATATGTTCTAGAAAATGATTTTTGTCTTACTCCCGGGTGAACAGTCAGCTAGAACAGCTAGTTAGAAATAAAGGAGGATTATCGGCTAAAACCATGAAGGAAATCCCCGAGAAACACTAGAGGAAACTAGGGAACTGTGAGAGGCAGGTAATGAATTCTAGACATGTGCAGAGCTCGGCCCACTTTGGGGACGGCAACAGATACCGAGTGTCACGTTAGGCATAAACTAGTGACGTACCCAGTGCCAAGTACTTCACACTGCGGATTTCATCACGTGAGAGAGAAGAGGTCGCTTTACGAGGTAGTAAAGCTATCTCTTCTCTTTAATCACTCATTTATAAATATTTAAGTCGAATTCCTAAAATATATTTTTCTATGATAGCTATAGTATTACTCAACATAATCGTAAATACCATGTTTTTCAATTTTTAAATCGTTTCACAGTAGACACTGTCCCCCGACTGCGATGGTAATTCTTCAACTACCATGTTGTTCACTTTTTTGAGTCCACATATGGCAGGCGTGCGTTTGAATTTTATAATTATTATTTTTTATTTTTAGTAACCTATCTAATGATTTTTTTTCGGTTATTAGACACTTTTTTTAGTTTATATATAACGTGTGCATTGAAATAAAAATAATCATAACTTCAAGGCAATTCTTGGGTCTTCCCTAGACGTTGTTGATGAATTCTAACATGTTCAGACAATGGTAGGCGCAATTCGAGAACTGAAACGGATACCGAGAACGAGACATCTTCAGAGCGAAGCTATTGCTGTAAGTGATTTAATTGATAAATGATTAAATTTCTGTAAATAGATCTTTTGAAGAAACTTTTACAAGTCATTTTTATAAACTAGATGGCGCCGGCGTTTCCTATCTGACTACTTCTGAGAAGAAACTCCGAAACAAACTCGGAGGCCAACGTCTCTTTTAAGGTCCAGACATAATAGTAAATATCTATGTGAGTATACCTAGGGATCGTCTGGAATGGCCTTTTGAATGAAAGAACCATAGCAGCTTTGAGCTGATCTGTCGTATCCATCAAGGGATTTCAACGACCCGTCATAACACGATACCAGATCAGGAGGACATTTGCGTAGGATACGTAAGAAAACTCAAAACCACCAGACAGTCTATGAGGTTCATGTATGAATTCCAATAATAAATATAAATATTTTTCCGCTGGCCCGCACTACTCATATTCATATAGAATTCCTTTGAATTCTTCTTTAATAACGTCATATAGAATAATCATATTTATATTTACTCGTGAAAATGATCCTAGTCATAATTATTTAAGGCGATCGAATGTTGAAATGAAACAACAGTAAGCGTGGTCTGCAGATGAGTGACGGCTTATTAATATGCTCTTCGAAGCAAGAAGATTCCTTTCTTGCTTCGAAGAGCATATTAAAAAGTCGGTCCTAGTTAATGTTGATTAATAGCAATTGCTAAGCTAATTTATGAAATCAAGTTGAAGCCGCCGTACCTAAGTATGTACTCGTAAGTACGCCGTAAGTAGGTACGCCATACGTAAGTACGCCGTATGTAAGTACGCCTTACGTAAGCACGCCTCTCTTAGGTAGGATTTTAAGCACATACACGAATATAATTATTTTTCGGTGACGCCTGTATAAAAGCTTTATAACTGGCCATTTACTTGACAGTCGTAATCTATATCAATAAAAATGAATCGCCGAAATGTTTGTACGCGCATAACTTCCGTACGACTGCACCAAATTGGATATTACTTTTTTTTTGTATTTGTTATTGTCAGGACAAGGTTTGTATAAAAGAAAATTAAAAAACAAACGAACAGAAAACAAAAATCCGGTACGAAGTTCTCTGGGTCAGCTAGTTTGTAATAAACTGTAACGAACTGAAATCACTAAGGAAGACGGAAGAAAATAAAAGGAAAGAAAGAAAGAAAAAAATATTTACACACAGTGCAACAAAAACACAGACAAAACAAAATATTATACAGTAATTATTTTTTTGTATAGTTATTATTGGGTCGCACTTAAGCTGACTGATGATTATTTTTACTTGGAAACACTTTCATGTCGGATGCGGTCAGATGAATTCCACCCAGTACAAGACTGCAAACATTATTATTAATATCAATTATTGTTCACCGGTTACTACTTAAGTACATTTTTCGGGATTGCCCGACTAGTTTCGAACTCGAACGGAGCCCTTAGTCTTGAACTGAGTCCACAGCGATTCACACGAAAAATCGTCATCAGTCAGTTCAAAGCTGATGTGCCGCATATAAAGCAACCCAACCAGTGCTGATATTCTGTGTACAACCTTGTAGACGTCGGTTGCTAGTGAGGAGATTCTTTCCCTAAAATTAATTTTGTTGATTCCTACCGTGTTGTATATCTTACTTATAATAACAGTCATTTTCTTTTTGTTTACCGACCTTTCTTTCTTTAATTATAATTAAGTGTTTATCAGTGAAAACTTGTAATTGGCCGTCAGTTTTGTATTTTTAAGGAACATTGTCTAAGCTAGCTGTAAGTTTTGTTTTCGAATAAAATAAAATAAGTACCTATAGAAGAAACTTTAATAATAATAACTTTCGTGAGATATATTCATATCAATTATTGTTCACCGGTTACTACTCACGTGCATTTTTCGGGATTGCCCGACTAGATTTAGTCACCGCTGCGGGCTCAGTTCATGACTAAGGGCTCCGTTTAAGTTCGAAACTAGTCGGTCAATTCCGAAAAATGCACGTGAGTAGCTGATGAACAATAATTGATGTTAATAATAATGTTTGCAGTCTCGTATCTACTGGGTGGAATTCATCTGACCGCATCCGACATGAAAGTGTTTCCAAGTGATAATAACTTCTGTAGCTTGTGTGTCTATTAACTTGTATGGTTGCATAACGAAGTTTGTCGCTTATCAGCTACTGACCCATTTTCCTAGGCTAACCTTTTGTGGAATATGAAGTCAAGAAATTATGAATTTCGTAAATCAATAAATTAGTTGTTAGTATTATGTGGTCATGAAAATGTGGCTTTACTCAAAGTGGAAGTCTTAAATAAAAGCCTTCACTTTAAAGCTGAAGTTAAAAAATAGAAAAGGTTCCTTCGAATTGCCCCCAGAGGCTTCCGACCTCATGAGATTTAAAGGATTTAACGAGAAACTCTAGACATTTCCTACGCCGGAATTTTATAAAAGTTTTTTTTTACCAACGGATTTAATTTTGCGGACATTTTAACCAGTTGCTAATTTACATCAAGTAAACATTCCATTTAAAAAAGTATTCTGTGCAATAATAACAAACAATTTTGTTGTAACCTAACAACGGAGGCTTTAAAAACCTCAACAAGGCTCAAAAGAACCAATAAGATATTCCATAAATATGTATCGACGATGTCACATCAAATTTTATAAACGCGATATTTTGCGAGCGACTTATGAATTATTACACAGTTCATGACTAGAAAGAGGAATCAGCAAATCGTAATGAGATAACGCTTCGGTGAAATGCAAATGAATTTGACGGTTGGATGGGTACGGGAGCAGACTTGGTCCCGGGCACGGCATTGGGAACAAATTCGGGCAGACGACAAAATTTGCACGCTCATTTAAGAGAATTCATCCCCGCCTGATTTACAATTACCGTTTTACTTACAGTTATTACTATGACCTACTAAAGTTACAAGGACCTTGTAAAGACCCTCGGAAATTAAATGTACTTTATTCAGTTCTATTACATCCTTAAAATGTTCTGATAACAAGGATAAAGATGGGAATTGGAAGAAAAATAAAATAATTTTGAGATGCGAAGTTCAATGCAGCTGCTACAAGATCAGTATTTATTTCCATTTCGTTTGTTGAATTTTATTTGCATCTGCGTCAAAGAATTGTATTCCGAAATATTCCGCTGCTTTTGATAGCATAAACATGTATCGCTTACCTTTAATATAAAATATCACAGAGTATACAAACGTTTCAATAAATAGAGATAAGAAACCGGATCATAAATATTTTGACGTATATCATAGAAATTGCATTAAAAACCTCATATTTGTATAAAAAAATCCACATCAACACTTTACGGGCAATCATAAAAATAGTCGTATATTTTGTTGGCGACAAATTGCGGCAAATAATAAAACAGAATTGTGTCCGTAATAGTCCCCCAGTCCCTTATAATAAATACGTACACGACACTGTGAAAATGCTCTTATTTACTTAGATATTTCCTCGTTGGTGATTCACACTAAACCAATGATCTGGATGAATGGTTTCGAAACATCGCATGTGACATCGGGGGAATATGACGCAACTCGGATAATACGATATGACTAAGTAAGATTAAAAAAACCAACAGAAACATCGAAGCGGAAGACTTCTCGATATTTGCTTCGTGTTCAGTGCGGCGAAAATTTTACGTTACCTTAAGAAAACGTCTATATATACCTACACAGTGCAAGACATATATTTAAAGATTCCTTTTAAAGATATATTTTCTATTATGTTTAGATCCCAAAAATTTGATGCCGGTTATTTTTATGAAGGTCGTGGATATAGTTTTTCACTTGTGATTTCCAAATCATTGAATTACTTTTTGCAGGAAACAGTGCAAAACTATTCGAATTGATGGTAAAACTGATGTTGATACCCCATTCGGCGAGTCAGGGGATCAAACGATACTCTTCTGTTTAAATGACATTGCAGTTGATCGATTGCTTCTAAAAGGAAAGGCGCTCGTTTTTCATGAACGGGGACACTAAATGGATCCTCAATAAACGAGCGTTATTTACGAACCACTACTGCTCCACAAAAACACGTCATGAATGGTGAATTCAAACAGATGAATGTTTCTAAGTGTTTCGGATTGAACGATCATTAATTTTCTTTTCAACAAACAGAGAGTGGCCATTTATAGTGCTGTATTTTGACTCCCACATCATAATTTACCTTCAAAATGTATTACAAGAATATTTTTACCGACATTCGTGCATCGTTGAACTTTGCAGACGTAATTGAAATAGCAGCGTCGTGTAGGTAGTAGGTACCGTAGAGTTTAATTTCATAAGTTTCGCAGCTCCCACTACCTTCATCGTTTAAATTTGAAGTGAACATATTTCATTAAAGTTTTAAGAGAGTTACTTCAGTATAAACCTCTTGAAGTAAAATCGGAGTGACCTTAAAGTTGTCTGTTAGCTATGCTCTGGTTACAAAGCGGTGTCTGATATCAACCGGGAATCAGGTTCTTAGAAAGGCAAACTTTACGGAGCTCCTTGAGTGTATCTTATTATCTCAAAGGGAGAATATAAAAACGCAAGTACAAATTTAAGGCGGCGGAGTTTTGTTAGATGCCTATTTTGCGATGCTTAAGTAGGTACCGTCTAATCTAGACTTCAAATTAAGAAGCGGAGATACTTGCTACTTTTGATTACGTGATGTGATCATAAATATTCTTCTTCTTATCTTACGATCATCTAAATTAATCAAGTCGTTACGGATACCAGAGATCTGAAAGCAGAGTAATAATGCTTTAATACTCACAAAAATGTACATAGACAATGCGCCATTTTGCCTACAACAAAGGCAGTCCCAACCAATTTGTATCAGCTATAACCAAAGCTCCATTTTTGTGTGAAAGCTTAACCTCTGAATTCTGTCTATTGCATTTTGATTTATCTGTATATTACAGATAAATCTTTCAAACGTACACGAGCGAACTCTAAAGTTTCATTTTGTGGAAAATTCCGTCGTGAGCAGGATTCGAAACTGCGTCTCCCGGATAATTTTTCGAGGTGCTGTGACCACTAAGCCATCTCAGCCTTCACTAATCTGAATAATTTTTCCGAATTCTAATATGTATTTTGGAGACGTCATTTATTCAGTCTCTATACAGGTGACTGAACGAACTAATTTTAAGTAACTAATATTTTCTAAACACACAACAAATTTTGCAGTTAATAAAATGGCGTACAGATGCGATTACCTTAACAAATACAGATAAATCTTTCAAACGCTTAATTAACGTATGCGTAGCAAATTAACGAACGAAAAAAAAAGTTCTTGTTCGTGTTAATCATAGTTCTATTTTAAGCACAATACTAATAGAGAATTTACTTGGTCTCTAACTGACTCAGGAGTTCTGCTATTCACGTCAATAAACCGTCAATAAATAAAATAATATTTGGATATAATTATGTATAGTAGGTTGGTATGTGCGTAACTATTAAAAATTAATTAACACTTGAAAGTAAGAAGAAAGAAAAAAAAAACATTTACATATTTTGCCCTCTAACAAAATAAATTGTACAAAAAAAATATAACAACAAAACCAACAAGAGAGACAAAAATAGAGACCCTAGCTCAGCATTGTGCTATTTTGTTTTAATGAAGCAGCGCTGGTATTCAGCTATCATTACGTGCATAGATGCCTACATTTAAACAGCAATAATATATAAAATAAGATCTGTGGGCTTACTCTTGAAAATAATTCCGCTCGCTTGACATTGGAAATATGTCAGTTCGTACTTTTAAATGCCAAAATGTCTAAAAAATAATTATAGATTCGGTATATTATGAAGACAACATGCTTTAAAATTGAGGCAACTGTAATGTAGATAAATTTATTTTAAAATTACGCGTTGTTTTAAAGCGTCTATTTAATATTGGAATTGGATTGAAATTGGTATTAGCTTCAAGAGTAACCCCACTGATACCTAAACCTATTGGATTATTATTTGAATAGTACCTACTCCAAATGTGATCACATCGCCAGTCAATAACGAGACATCAGATCACACATGAGAGATGTTCTTGATGGCGAGGAAAGCCATGTCAGACACCTATGGGTGGCATAAACTTTGACACTAGCTTGTTCGTCGACGATACAATAAAAAGAGACAATGTAATGCTAGATTTTCATTAAGGTTTTAGTCGGAGAAATAACAGAGAAAGAAAATATTTTCCTGTAATAAAATGTCAATCCACTACATCAGTCGGCCAGAGGCAGACACTTCGAGAATCTCTAAGCAAAAAAATTACGTTATCCTTTGGTACGTCTTATCGTAGAACATGAACAAATAAACTCTGGAATATACGTATATAATATTAGTTAATAAGTAATGTTTTAAGACTTGTATATAACTTGGATTAAGATATTATATTCCTTGGATTTCAAAAATAAACGACTTTTTAAGGAGTTTGTAAGAATAAGTTTAAATGAAGGGCAAAATGGCGATGTAACTACACAAAAGTTTAACGTAATTTTAAAAGAACACGGTTCACAATATCTAAACTATGAAAGGGTTTTTGTGTTAATTAAGTCCGGACGGGTTGGTAAATTGGCGTAATTTACTTGTTGAGAGTGTTTAATGTTATTTGTAAGCAGAAAATGCATATAAAATCAGAAAAGCGTAAACATAGATTGCTTTTTTTATTTAGATACTGCATTAAGCCAATGTCACAACGGAATGAAAATTCACCAGAGCTATCTAGGACTATAGATATGTTAAAAGCAGTGTGTTATGTGCTGAAAATTTTCATCAATCTTGCATGAGAAGAATATCTTGTCTAGGGGCCTCAAAACCACTATATAGTACCGACTGACAAATATAACTTTTAATATTATTTTAAGAACGAAAATATCAAGATAAAACAACCTTGAATATTTAGATTGGTAGTGACCGTAATTACCTTATGTATTGTTAGGTTGGTATTTCAATATGTCTTTTGTCTTTGATATTTTAATTTATGTGGCCATATAAAAAGAATGGGGTTTGGGCAGGAAAGGTTGAACTTTGCGGGATTTTGGGCTAGCCAAAGACAATTTACTGAAACGTGCAATCGCTGCAATATTCAAATATGCAGCAATTGCACGTTTCAGTAAATGGACATATAGAATCCACAATAAATTGTCCTTGGCTAGCCTAGCTAGGCTAATAATATATAAAAGTAAACTGTTATTATAGAAAGTAATTTAAATACCTATACAGGGGTGTGATTTAAATGTAAGTATTATAATTTATTTTCCATTAATTAATCCCACAGTATATCAAATGAAAACTCTGCAATTAAAGTGTTTTTTTATTATTCCTTATATCCTCTCCTAATTAATCAAAACAATTATAACTAATAATTGCTCATCTTAAATACAAAAAAGAAGGGATTTCTCCTTCTATATATATTATCATGCATATGTATACTCCTTCCGACCGTATTTCGGTCACGGCGGCCTATCTCCACGGAGATTAGCCAAGTACGCAGGAAATATTATAGTGCACAAGTGTATGCGCAAACACAGGTGCACTCCTTCCTTCACTCTCATATTCCGATGGGACGGAAATTCGACACGACCAGAGAGAGATCGGGCGCAGGACCGACGGCTTTACGTGCACTCCGAAGCACGGGGGTGTCACACCACCAACTTCCTGACTCCGGGCCGCTACTGAGAATTTCTTAACAGAAAAAATCAATAACACTTTGCCCGACCTGGGAATCGAACCCAGGACCTCACGCTCAGCAGCCGCGCTTGCGACCACTAGACCAACGAGGCAGTCGTTATCACGCATACTGCAGTATTATTTTAGTAATTTTAGTTACCTTATAGTCACCAAGGTCTGACACGGAACAGGTCAGCACAGCTTCTCTGCCAAGGGCCACGGTCACATTTTCAATGGGCCCTATAAAATCCGGCTCAGCATCTCTCAGTGAAGCGGTAGGGCCCACCTTGGTGATCGGTGACGTCGTCTGATGCCGCATGTTGCTTTTTATAACTGTTGACAAAGGTATAGAAAAGTTAAGATAAATTACAAACAATCATTTCATTATTTATTTTTTGTGGAAAAAGAATACGGTCGCGAGAGGATTCGAACCTGCGCCACCCGGATAAATACTACAGACGCTCTGACCGCTAAGCCATTTCGACCTCTGCTCACTACCGCGAATTCTTCATCTACATTTTAATACGTCTTTTGGTGACGTCATTGCTTCGAAGAGCAAATAATAAAAATTGCCATCTATTTAGTCTCTTTATTTTTTTTCCACAGAAGATTATAACTTTAGAGTTCGCTTAGCATGCGTTGATGCTTTTCAAAGATTAATCTGTAATAATTAAATTTTTAAGTCTTAATACAATAACATATCATGACGGCTGTATTTCTCGAAGGGGTAGGCAGTTTTACACCAACATTTCACAGATGCAGTTATTAAGTCCCATGTTATTTAGGTGGTGAGCCTATTGCCATCATAGGGCACAATTCCAAACTCCGGGCTGCTACTGAGAATTTTATAACAGAAAAACTCAATAACACTTTGCCCGACCCGGGAATCGAACCCGAGACCTCATGCTCAGCAGTCGCGCTTGGGACCACTAGACCAACGAGGCAGTTTAATTTTTAATAATTTATTTTATGTAATATACTTGCTACCTACCGAGTTACCTATAACTCAGGGACTCCTAAACCAATTGGGAAGCGGTGTAGTTTGAAGCGATTATCTAGTAGGATTGATCCTCGTTCGAATTACGTAGCCATGTTTGAAATTCCGTAGAGGCTCCACTGAGATAGGCAGCCAATTTACCTACGTTGAAATTATTACAATTGTATAGTGATGTGTGACTGGATATAGGTTATGGACCTCTTTTCCGGGCTTGTTAAGCAGGTACATAGTTCTAAAAAGTCAGAAGCTTATTTTTTTTAATTATAAATTTGTATGGAAAGAAAAATACGTCGTCAGTAGGATTCGAACCTGCGCCTCCCGGATAAATACTCCAGGTGCTCTGACCAGTCAGTCAACTCGACCTCTGCTCACTACTCTGAATTGTTCTTCAACATTTAAATACGTCTTTTGGTGACGTCATCGCTATCTATTTAGCATACACCTAATTTATTCCTTTAAATGATTCTATATTCGGATACTTCAGAGCACCTAGACTATTTATCTTTTAGGTGCAGGTTCAAATCCTGCTCATGGCCGTATTTTATTACTTTTGTGTTTTATTTTATTTTTTGTAAGTGGTATTATTAACTGTTCTATTCAAATAAATTAATAAAATAATTTCGGTTGACACTAAAAACTGTATCCCTGTGTCCCACAAATTAAGGGATGGTCCCAAAATATAAAGATTTTATTTCTCTCTGTAGTTAAAATGCCTAATTACAAACCCTGAGCTATAAGCCATAACTTTTACCATAGGCAAATAACTCAGTTTCATCTCTATATATTTTCTACCCCTTTTTAAGAATTTCACTTACCTACACATTTCTAAAGCTTTATTTCTGGCATCGTGGAGCGTAGATACAGTGGCCGGACATATAAAGTAGTAATTTATGTGTCATTGTCGACCCTCAGTCAAGTGAGAGAGGTCTGACCCTCCCCGCCTATTCAAATTAGACTAGCGATATATGCTTCCACTCCGATTCCCTCCCTCGCGCTCTTTCATAACTTCAAATGTGATTTCGTACAGACGAATCACGATAATATACAGAATTATATAGTAAAAAGAAAACTGCCTCATTTGTATAGTGGTCGCATATGCGGTTGCTCCCGTGTTTGATTTCCGGATCGGTTAAAGTGGGTTTTCTGTTAGAAAATGGTTGATGGCTTGGCGATAAGCCCACCTATATTTTATCAATGCTGGTTTTAAGTTGTATGTAATATGTGGTGAGCCTTTTGCCATCTATCGGGCATAATTTCAAACTAAGGCCTATAAAATGTTGTAACAGTAAAACCCGATAACACTTCACCTGAACCGGGAAAGGAATCCAGAACTTCACGCTCAGCACCCGCACTTGAGAAATTAATTAAAGAATTTAAAAGTACGCCTGCCTTTTGTTTTTTTTTTTATTTCACGCCTTTTCGTGTATCATTGCCACTATATTACTATTACACTTTTATTTTTACATCTTACTAGCATATGTTACCCGGGTATGGGGTATTCCCCATTCGTCTAAATCGGTTGAGGCGTTTAGTAGAATAAACTCACAAATATACCTACATACATATGTATACTTACATACATGAACCTTTAAAACATAATACTCATTTTTTGGGCAGTCATGTAATAAAACAGTTTCCACAGTACAACTGTTTGTTTGCCAATATCCTACATGTTGTACTTTAAAAGTGGCTCAAGTTACAAGTCCTGCACAATTCTTCCAACATATTTCATTTCTTTCCGCTTAGCATTACACTGGCTATGCGCCAAAACCAACTGCTTTGCGAAAGATTTAGTACTTTTATAATGAAAATAATAGTTCTACTGAGATAAACCAAAATGCTTGTTTGAGTACAGCATTTGCTTAAATGGCTCGTTTTTACTGGACCTCATCTTCATACTAGATGGGGCTGATCTTTATAAGATTCAAGTTGGCGAGAATTTTAGTAAGACTGTAATGCTGTGTATCCACTAAAGATGAGCAAGGAAACTAGGAGCAGTAAGCGAGGAAAAAATCCACCAAATGGTATGGTAATCCTAGCCTCGTGATAAATTTGGTGGATGTTTTCGTCGCTTACTGCTCCTAGGTTCCTCACCAATCTTTAGTGGATACGCAGCTCCCTCACACATCTCTGGTGAAAACCTAGCCTTATTAGTGGAGAGTGCTTGTTTCGGAAGCCAAGATACACTTTCGGTCACTGGGTCAGAAGAGTAACTTGTACCTACAAGATAACTGTGATGTTAACAATATTTTTATACCCGTTCCAATAGTAAAGATAATGCTCAAAACTAAATTCCACTTGGTGCAATTTAACCCGCATGGCGAGAACAAAATATCACACTCAACAAGCCTTTTTACCTGACTGCCCTGAAAGGAGGGTAATGTTTTTAAGTGTATGTATGTAATTTCCCATATCTTTTTGTAGCGTTACAGACTATTAATTAATAAATATTAAGATTAAACATCGCGTATATTTATATATCGATTTTTGTATTTAAATTATAGCATTATTATTCTCCTGCACAGTTAAAGCTTTGAGGTAGTATCCTGTGACCACGAATGCTGTGAAGTGATCAAAATCTTAGGAAAAAAACATAATATACGCAACATAAAACAATTATTATTTTAAAGCAGTTTTTATTATATATTTAGTGATCGTCTAAGACCCTGACCCTGATGCTTTAATGTAAAACTACAATATCAGTTTAAAACATATCAAAATATACTATCAGAACTTAAAATCGTGAAACGTATTATCGTGGTCACTTGATATATGACATCGGACCCGAATCGTCCAACTTAATAATGCCGGAAATCGTGTGGAAACACAAAGGGTGGACGCCACAAACTAACGTCGTCCCACCACTGGTGTGACGTGTTTTAGAGACAAATGTCTATCTTTTGTCCAAAACCCATTATCATTAAGCAAGAATAATGTGTGTGATCCGAAAGAAGATTATATTTATGTATAGGTATGTCGTGGTAGCCGAGGGGATCATGGCTAAGTCACAGCCGCACAATCGATCGATCGAGTTTAAGCAGCGCTTGCCGCGGTTGGTCTGTGGATTGGTGACCATCATTATATATCGAGACCTTGAGCCTTGTAGTGCATTGGAGAGTACGTTAAACCGTTGGTCTTGGTTATCAAAATATAGATCTATTGTATAACAGCTGTGGGGTATTGTGAGCAGCGGTCGACCAATCTCACGATATCTCTGGGTTATGGAGGTGAAATAGGCAGTCGCTCCATATAAAATACTGGTATTAAGCTGCATCCAGTTAAACAAGAAGCCGACCCCAACGTAATTGGAAAAAAGCTATGAAGATTGATGTCATGGTAAACGAGTGGTTCCAGCACCGCCTCTTGAGCCTGTGGATTGTGGTTCGAAATTGGTATGTAATACCTTTACAAAATACATATGACTTTTCTATGTCATATGTATTTTGTAAAGGGAAGCATCGTAAGGCAAATTGGATTTAATGGTCTGAAATTGCCAAACCACAGTAAGCTACTGTGGTCATCAATGTTTGTGTCTTCTCTGTATGCGAAGAAGCTTTGTGCGTTCATAGCTCTTTTTATTCGTACGGTATTTTTTTTTTGTTGAGATTTAATAATTTGTTTGCTTATAGTATAGTGCAATGAGTTTAATTATATTAATGAACAATAATAACTCTCTAGTACAAGAAAACCCGGCTCGTAGCTACATATATTATACTTTAATGAATTATATTTTAGTCACACACATCTGCTACAAAGAATAAAATATGTCGAAAATTTTTAAACATTTTCATGATTGGATACTTTAGCTACACTAGACGCTAAAATACTGTGTTATTTTAGGAACTAAAATATGAAAATGAGTTGCCTCAGCAAAACGTAGGGGCGATCGTAAAAATGCAGATATGAAAATGTAACCATTAAGCTGACGGTACCAATTATGAACATTCTAGAACTTTCACATAATAGGGAATATGCATGTGATTCACATTTAGGTAAAATATTTTTATTCGTAATCTTTATTGCTGTAGAATGACATCTAATCAATTACTTTTTTAATTAATCGTGTTTTAACTATTAAATAATAAAGTTGAAAAGTGAGAATCATGCGATGGAAATTTAAAATGTCAAAACGCACGGGCTGTTGGTTGGAGTGAAACGTGCCGACAGTCTGCGCGATGACAATGTCTGTAGTATGGGTATTATTACTGGGTGTTTATCACGTGTTGTGGTTCTTAATAAGTTTTAACGTTATTCTGTAAAGAAAATCCCTTCAATAAAATTTATAATTTGTGTGTTAAACTCTCCATATTAAACAAGATATCTTTTAATAAGTGAAATCTGACGTCACAGAAAGCGCGCCAAGATTGCCGCGTTTCAAACGCCCGAAACTGATTGATAATTTTAATACTCAATAATCATATTTTTACAATGTTATATTTTTTCGCGGAAATGTACCAACGTATACAATCGAATAAAAAAATACGTGCATTTACACTATTCTAACTGCACATTTTTTCAGATCAACGTTGGTTTTTTTATGGAATTTAAAAGTATTCACTTTTAATAAAATATTAAAACAATTAAAAAAAACTCATTAATATACTATACGCCTTTTTTTCTATGTGTAAATAATCCATCATGGCCGCCGTGCAGGACTCCTACCGACTTAAAACCACACGGTGCTACACAAACCTTTGCTGGAGCCCGGGATCGCAACTGCATTCATCACCGCAACCCCGACAGGTTAAATTCCTATATGACTACGTACCTCAATATAAAAGACTAGCTTCTTGCCTACAACTTCGTCTGCGCGCGGACTGTATGCTTTAGGTAAACTGGTATTTTTTTTTTTTTTTTTTTTTTTTGACGATATTATTGTTACTGTTATTTTCAAATAGCTTTGTCGCGCAAAGCAAAGGTTTTTAACCCTCCTTCTACTACTAATGGTTTAGAGTTTTGTCGGTCCAATTTGGACGGTAAGTGTCTAGTTTGTCCGTCTTTTTCCTCTGGGCCTGACTGAATGGAAATGGTCGTGAGTTTGGCTCAGTACGATAGTCCTCTTTCACAAATTGACATTTAGAATTTTGGCCTTATGAATGGTTGATTAAATAAACTTTTGAGATTTTTGAGTTGAGATTTTGAACGTTTGGTTTGTAAGTTTGATGTTTTATTCAATTGTATTATGACTGTTGATAAAACATAACATAGCATCACGCTTTTGTTTCACGAAAGGTAGACAGAGATGTATACCGTTGTAGACCCACATTTCACTTATGCTGTTGTGATGATGTCCCATGTAATAGTCGGTGAGCCTTGCCATCTACCGGGCACAATTCCAAACTTCGTGCTGCTAATGAGAATTTTCTAATAGAAAAACCCAATTAGTTATTTGGTTTTTTGGTAGAAAACTCTTAGTAACAACGCATAAACTAGAAATGATTTATGCCCAACCGGGCACAGTGTTGTGAACCTATTGTCATTAACCAATGACAATAGGTTCACAACACTATATTTAATATAACTAAAAATAATTTGGGTAAATTAATGAATTTGAAATTTGAATTTTTGACAGCGCGGTTGGCGCAGTGGTCGAGAGACCGACTGCTGGGCTGCGCGTTGCAGGTTCTATTCCTGCACGGAGCAAATATTTGTACGATCTATAGATAATTGCTCCAGGTCTGGGTGTGTGTGTGCTTGTGAAATTATATGTCTGTAAACGCACCCACGATACAGGAAGAAATTCCTAGTGTGGGGCAAAGTTTTTTTTTTAACAAAAAAAAAAAAAGTTTTTACAGGTTATTGTACGTCACGAACTTTACCGTCTCTCTCAACAACCCGTCTGCCATTGCCCTTACATGGAATTATATCGTTAAATGAGACTGTCAGAACCAGCGATGCACATAACATTGATAAATAAAGGTGTATGTGTATGATATAAATCAAATTAAGGCAGGTGTACAGTTGAAAGGTGATGTACAAAGGAGGATAGCAAAAATAAGTATATCTAACGTATATGAAAAGTACAATAGCTTTATGTAAATAGACGTGTCTTGATAAATAAATAAACCAGCCCATAACTGTCCCACTGCAGGGCAAGGGCCTCTTCTCATACAGAGAAGGCACGAGCTTAATCACTACGGTAGCTCACTGCGGGTTGGCGATTTCAGACTACCAAGTCTTGGTTTCCTCACGATGTTTTCCATCACCGTGACGTGTCTTGAATGAAGTTTATTTATGAGATATATATGATTTGGGTATCACCAGACGGAGACCACAACGAGTATGTAATTGCGAGGTGTATGTGATATCGCCGACAAGCTGCAAGATCTGAGGCTGGTATGTCTGTACTAAAAATGTTAAAAGGGGACCATAGGATTAAAATTAAAATCGTTTATTGTCCAAAGAGATGTTTTACAGGCTTGTATAAAATAAACTGTGACACATTTAAAATTTAAAAAAAGTAGAATAGTAGAAACTGTGAGCCTCAAACTAGACGGTGCGTGTGTATCTCAGGGCTCAGGGTCTAGTATTAATTTGACAATTAGACATAAAATATTGCTTATGAAGATAATGACAGGCGACGTTTCGAACATATAATTATGTCAACAAGAAGTAATTAATTAAAAAAAAGCACGCCTGCCATTGTGAATAATATTTTTTATTTCACACCTCTTTGTGTACCATAGGAACTATATTACATTTTTTTTTTCTTACTACCTTATGTTACCCGTGGTAATGTAAGCATCCTATCGATACCTCATACATCTTTCTTGGTTCAGGCCTTTAGATGTTATGGCGGAATAAAGAAACTCACAAACATATATATATGAAGCCTAAAAACATAACACGGCTTTTTTTTGGCAGTCATGTAAAAATAGAGTGAAGTAACATAAAGAAGGTTTACTCACAGAGATGTCTTGCAGTGACGTCATACGCATGGAAGCCTTATTTCTTTTAAAACCAAAAATGAATCAAAGGACCATTACATATGGCGCAGTGATTAGTTGTTATGTTATAAGTAGCGGGGTTGATTCCCAATCGAAACACATATAATTGTACCTACATTTAAGGTAGTCATTGTGGGGTAGAGGGGTTTTTAATTTACACAGTATTAAGAAACATCTTAGAGGTCGGACAAATATATATTAAAAATAGGCGATAATTATATTTGTCAGGTCTAAATATAGAGGGAGCACTTGGGTTACCAATCCAAAGGTTTCAATTACGTGAATGGTGCTGTAAATCTCATAAACCCTTTAAAGGTTATCGAAGGCACTGTGTAGTTTCAGTTGGCAACATTCTGCACATAACTTCCATAAGTATTCCGACAAGAAAATAAAAATATCTCCGCTAGCTCCACAAACTAATCTTCAGTCAACTAATCTCCTTATAACTTAGTTGACATAAAGTGACATTACAATATCCACTAAGTGACGATACGCCAGAATTATGATTGATGGTCTCGTTTCTATGGCTAGGAGCAAAAAACCCCGGTGCTTGAGTGTGACTAAAAAAAGAACTGCTGAAAGATGTCGTCACCGAGATTGGTTAGAATAGTTTTTTTTTTTTTTTCTCTCTCTCCAGTGTTTAAAAGCTAACCTGGCATCCGAGCACGGATCTTTGTTGACCATAACGCTGAGTCAATAAAAGTTTTCATGTATTTAAGTTTTATCGAAAAACTATGTCAAATTTGACGTTTAAAGTCGACAAATGTGTCAACAAAAAGAACCATGTTCGCATCGCTGCCGCCGCCGGTTGAAAAGTCGTTTGAAAACGTGGAAAATTTTATATCACAACATTGTTTATTATTACATTTGTCTCTTTTTAGTTTAAAAGCTTCATTGGCCTCGTGGACTTAAACGTGACTACTGACGTGCGTCCTGGGTTAGATTCCCAGGTCGGCAAATTGTTATTGAATTTTTGTGCTAGCAAATTCTCAGTAGCTGCTCGGAGTTCGGAACTGTGCCCGGTTGATGGCAACAGGCTCATCACCTATTACATGGGACTTAATAATAGAATTAGGAAAATGTAGGTATACAATTGTGTACATCTCTACCTAGTCCTTCGGGGAATACAGGCGTGATGCTATATTATGTTATGTGTAGGTTAAAAGCGACAAAATTTAAGGAGATTGCGGTGTTTCATAAACCCTACAACAGAGATTCATTATATATATCTTCCTAACCTTTTCCCAATTACATTAGGAACGGCTTCCAGTCAAACTGGATGCAGCTTAATACCAGTATTCTACATAGAGCGACTGCCTATCTGAACTCCACAACCCAGTTACTAGGTAACACGATATATCGTGGTATGACTGGTTGTCACACTTTCAGGCATCTGCCTACCCGTAACGGCTGTCATAGATCTTAATCAAATTAACCGTGCTCTCCGAGGCACAGAGTGGTCTCGGTATGAAATGATGACCATCCACAGACCAACCGCGAAAAGCACAACTTAACCTCGTTCCATGGATATGTAAGGCAAACATAGATTCGTAAATTTATTAAATAAATTAAAAAATAAACTAAACATACAAATAAATCTTTGAAAAGCATTAACATGCTTAGCGAACCTTAAAATTATATTTTTTTGTGGAAAAAGAATACGATCGCGAGCAGGATTCGAACCTGCGCCTCCCGGATAAATATTCCAGGCGCCCTGACCACTAAGCTAGATGATTTGAGATGGCTTAAGGAAGATGGCATTTATAACTTTAACCTGTAAATATGATATGTTTAAAATTTTGAAATAAAAATATGTTAGCAGTAGAGTTTAAAATTGCATGTAATTTTGTTCAAAACAATTAGCTCCAGCGAGATAACCCAACCAGCACATAGAATTAAACCAGCCGTAAGCATCACTTTATTGTAAACCTACCAAAAATATTTTTTGATATGAAGAATAAATTTCCTATGATTCTGAATATAAAGTAATCGAGCAAAACTTGGAAGTAACTCAATGAACGGAGTAATTTTGAAGTTAGGTATCTACTTCTCATAGTAGGCACAGCTACGTACTCATATACGAACCTTGTGCTATGTATATTGAGAATTTGTTACTAATGTCTTATGTCGGGCTTCTTAAAAAGTGTATTGGTGCAATTTGCTGAACTAAACTGGTAATTAAATTGGCTGTTGCGTTGACTGTCATATTATAAAGAAATGCAGGTAGATGTAAGCAATTCGATAATCATAAACTCCAAAAGCCATAATCAGAAGCCTTTGTGTTTCCTAAGTAGCTGTCATTTAAGGTATCGTATTTATAATTTATATTAAAGAATAAATTAAAAGTAATGTAGAAAGTACATTATCTTCTTAGTAATAAATATAATAATAGCAGTACGTTGAATCCTACTTCCGATACCGTTGGCCTGCTATTTTTTATGTTATAAATGTATATTGTGTTTTTAAAAATGATTACAGTGAGCCTGAGAGACTTTAGAAAGCATCACTAGTTCGAGTCAATATCAATGTAGTACATTATGAATTAAATTTACAGATAAAGAATATAGAACGGAGTACACGATGGAGCGAAGCCTTGTTGGAAACTACTATAAAGATAGAGTTGCAGAAAATTACACAAATTCACATTATGCTGAATCTGCCTAAAATGCGTTTAACGTCTATTTTGAAAGAAATAAAAATACTTTTATATATTCCGGCAAGCATAAAAATATCGCAATAAAAGTTAAAAGACGTAGGTATTTATCAGATTGACAATAAACTCAGCAGGCAGTCACAACATTATTGGGCAACGGTGCACGACGGAAATAATTCGTTTAGAGAGCCAAAACAATAACCTTATACTTCTAAATATATAAATATTATGATAACAAACACGCAAGATATTAAGAACCATTAAGATTTCGAGATATTCCAAGTCTCATTTGAATTGGGATTACAATTATGTGAAGGGCTTAACTACATAAATTATAAATGTGAAAGTTTGTGATGATGGATGAATAACTACGGGATGGATTTTGATGAAATTTGGCACACAGATAGTTTATAACCTCAAATAATACATACAATAATATTTTTTATCGCATCTAGACCCAATGGACAGAAGCTAGTAATATTATCAATACAAAAAGGGTCTGAATAGACAGCAATGATGTCGCCAAAAGACCTGTTAAAATATGGATGAAGAATTCGCGGTGGTGAGCAGAGGTCGAGATGGCTTAGTGGTCAGAGCGCCAGGAGCATTTATCCGGGAGGCGCAGGTTTAAATCCTACTCACGACCGTATTCTTTTTCCATTTATTATAATAGCTATAGAGTCGCTAAGCATGCATTTTCAAAGATTTATCTTTAATATTATCAATTTGTAAATCAGAAAGTTAGTATGTGTCTTCATACAGTCACCAAAATACCAAGCAGCAATACATAAACCAAAAATATAAAATAAACTGCTGCGGCCCTAAGAAATAGTTAGGCGTAATTCTGACTACTCTATAAATTGAGGCAATACACTAAACCCATAAAGAAGTTATAACAAATATAATGTCTGCGAGGATCCCTGGAACATTCGGTTTTAAACTTTAATTCAGTACTCGCCATATTAAATTTACTGGGAAGAAAAACAATTTAGAGCTTGCTGAGTAGCTCGCAGCTAATTTTATGCTCTTGATGAAAATACACGTAAAACGGGTACATTTCAAAATATTAATCTTAGCATTTCAAGGTGAATTGTAGCTTTAATAAGTTCTTACTGAAATATAAACTCTGGTGTATTTATTTATTTAAAAACTGTTTATTTATTTATATGCTTTATTTGTACCACTAGAAATAGGTATTCAAAAGAGAAATAATTCTACAATCGGTAAAAACACAATGGGCGGCCTTATCGCATTCCGCGATCTCTTACAGGCGACCTTAGGATGGAAAACAAATAGAAGAGCTTTACTGGGCAGTTCTGGCGCACCTAAATATTAAAAAAAAACAGGCCATAACTGTCCCACTGCAGGGCAAGGGCCTCTTCTCATAAAGAGAAGGCACGAGTTTGATCACCTAAATATTATATACTATAAATATAATGTATATAAATACATACAAATCTTTGAAAAGCATTCAAACTCTAAAGTTATAATTTTTTGTGGAAAACGAATACGGTCATGAACAGTATTCGAACCTGCGCCTCCCGGATAAATACTCCAGGTGCTCTGATAATTTATATATATTCATAAAAATATCATAATCAAATGAGTGAAAGCAAACTATTAACAGAAGTAAAAACGAACAATAAATCATTACAGAGACAAGTAATGTTTCAGGATCGTACAATGTATCATTATCAAAGAAATTTTAGAATGCTCATATTTTTTACGTATAGATTATGTGTCACTTTATCTTCCTACTTTTAAATGTGTATGTATGCTAAATGATTTCATTACGATAACGATTTTTTATGAGCATATATTTCTTTACTCAAAAGCTTCATCTCTTTGACATAAAATTAGAAATACACACACCACTAGCTCTGATTTATCCCTTTGCATCGTTAGGAACGCTTTGGTTCGCTCCGGGTGCTGAAAATATCTGGGCCGATATTTCAGAAGTACCATCTAATCTCACCTCTGATTGCTGACCGTTTCTCACTATTTTTACGACTCAATCCCCCTATCCAAGTGTGTTAAATTGTGGAGTCGCAGTAAACCCGCGCTATTATTCGCTAACCTACTTGAATTAAAGGGTTTTATTAAATTTATAAGGGTACAGGTACCTGTGATTTTGAACGTATCGCTGTTGGAGGAGATTGGTTAATTTGGTTTATCGGTGGATTGCTTTGGTCTTTGTACCCTTTGTACTTGGGGTTTTTATTGGAGGTGTTAATGACTTTAAGGATTGTGAGTAATGTCAGAAATCCTTTTATAGAGTTCTGTAAACGGGCCTGAAGATCTTGATAAGAATGTGTAATCACGGTAAATTCTATTGTTAACTTATATTTCTTCTCCGTGCACAAGCCATAAAAGATTATAACCATAAATTAATCGTTATTTTCAACTCAAGAAAACACAATAAATAGAATACGTTAAACTGATATATCTGGAAATATTTTGTGACATTTTGTGTGTAAAATCTGTTAGCACGTCATTTGTTACCAAGCTGGAGACAGTTCTAAAAACATTGGTGAAATATTTTTCAGCTCAGCACTGAATAGCTATCCTCAATGGGTCTCGCATGGTACACGTCATCAATCAGAGAACACACTTTTCACTTCCATTCAAGTCCGCTTGTTAGTAATGAAAGTACAGATTAATCATACATGTTTGTGAAAAAATATTACTTGTATACTATATGCACTTCACCTTTCTTTTCCACAATAGTTTGGTTTGGGGTCTACAATTCGGGTACTCATTTTTCAACTTCTGTCAATATTTGATGTAGGTAAAGCCACCGGTGACTAGGCATTGAAATTTGATGAGTTAGGTTGACATAGTGATGTTTATTGGCCTATAACCAGGTTCCAAGTCTTGTACTATATCGAACAAAAAATCTAGTACTTTCTAGTTTATCGGACATGCAATTTTTCGACAATTCTACATAATGTAATGGCTATAATTACTTATATATTTATATTTTCCTAACGTGTACCAAAACTATAGAAAAATAAAATCTATTATATTCCAAAAAAATATAACTAAAGTTTCTCGCGTAAGTTAACATTAAAAAGTTCTTGTCTAGATTGGATGAATTCCAGGAAATGAATAAAGAAACATTTCTATACTATTACTGGCTTAGTTAAGCGGCTGATTCCGACGAGAAGGTGGTCGCAAGACAAAACGAATCCCATTATAAAGCTCGCACCACTAAGGGATTGTCAAGTTCAGTCGTCTTCTACCGCAAACCTTTCTTGGTAGACCATAGGGAATTGTACATTTATAGATGGATCAATACCAACAGGTTCACTTTGAGGAGTATCGAATTTAACTAAGCATTGATGATTCAATCTTGAATGCATTAGGTCTTCATTATCAAAATCTTTAGATTAGTAGAATCCGATTTTACCGGCGATAATTTCCTATGATATATTTCCTGGCAATTCCTTTGATGTCCATAATCGTATCAACACTCTCAATCATGTCCATCCGCTCCATAATTAGGTACAGTGGACTACTAAAGGTAAATGGTTTCTAAAGTAGCTTGAATGGACCATTATTCGCGTTGAACAGGTCATCTATCACGGAGCGGGGGCTTTCAACGGTCCATAATGAACGTAGACCTCCAGTAACCAACGTGGCGTAAATACTTTCGAAAAAACAAGTTAAAAGGATTTAGGAGGAATTGTAGTGTTTGGAAATGGTTATGGAAATTACTTTATATTAAGGGTTGTAAAGCATTTTATGGCGTGATATGTAGAAAACCGTGTAAGTACCTACTCACCATTGGGTGGATATAGGTTGGCGAAGAAAAGGAAGAAGGCTTGTAGGCTAACGTAATCCGTGATGCGGTAAGATAGGTTATGGAAACCACACTACTGGTGTAGTCGATAATGCTAGTGCGTAACGGTGTGGGAAAACAAGTGTGGCCTATGTTACATAGTAAATCAATACTTCATGTAATGCCGAGTCTTATATAGAAAACGTTAGTCACAGAATTTTAGGGATTAGTAGCTATTTAATAATGATGTCGATTCAATGATTACCCCAAATCACATTGATATAATTAAATCATTCATAACTCTGATTATATCATTCGTGGAAAGTACTGAACCATAATTTATGTAATTGGTGATACTAATCATATTTAAGTCTTTATAGATTCAATTCAAAATCGAACTTTGTCTATAAATATTGGTTTGTCCCGACCGTAATTGTGATTGCCAATTTAAAATGGCGTTTAGAAAATTCACTAAGGCTCGCCGCACGGTAGTAAAACTTATTTTCCATGTGATCTCGATCAATAATGGGACCCTAACGTTTATCCTTTGTGTTTTCAATGAGATTCTCTATTTCGATACCGTTTACTTGGTATAAATTTATTCAAATTGCCAGTCCTAACCCAGATTTTAATCAAAAGATAAATTCAGATAGTGTAAACAAAATAAAATATAAACAAGTAAATGGACGACGTTAAGCCGCCGCGATGAAAATATTTTATCGTAAAGAAAATAAACATCCAGGCCATAAATATTAAATCAAATGGAGCAATGGAGATTCGGACAAAAGGTTGAATTAATTTTTTAGTTAGCACAGACTTGGTTTTTCATCAAAAATCTTTCACATCATAAAAAGGGAACACTTTTATTGTGCGCTGTGTTTTCACAAAACAAAACAGAATTCCCGAAAGACTTCAAGTATTGTACAAAATCAATACAACACATCAAGCCGCGAGGCAAAAGAAAATCGCATTCAATCCCCCGTTGAAATAGCTTGATGGTAAACCCTAGAACAGAGGGGAGCATCAAACAAATTGAATCATCCTTTTGATATTATTATTTGTGAACAATACATATATGCATGCTACAATGACGTAACCGTCACCTGAGTAATCCTCAAAGCTAGGGGAGAAATATTGTATGTTCACAATAATTCAATATGTGATAAAAGGATACCATATAGGTATATATAGCCTTGCATCGAAAAGCAACAACTGACCATGAACAAATTAAAATTAATTGAAAAAAGTAATACCACACCTGCCATGTGTTTTCTTATTATAATTATCTTTGTACACTATAACCATCATATGTATTACATTTTTTGAAATTATACTAGCCTATGTTACCCAGGACAATGTATTTGAACTTGGTAGTTAGAATAATATCAATTAACATGACAATAGAACTATGCTACCCAATTACGTGATAGACTCCCTTAGTTAACTTGTATGACACCCTTGGGGCTGCATGGGGTAGTCAATTCCGATTTGGCATTATATCTTCGATTACATTTACTCGCGACTTAGAATTGTGTCTTTATAACCATCTTTCACCTGATTCTTCATTATAAATCTGGTATTTTGTCCAACCTGCAAATATATTCTTCTTTTTATTCTTAAATTTTGCCTCTTGCACTTACGCAGGTTAACCACCAGATCAGCAAACCTTGTTATTCTACGTGCAGGTTAATAAAATTGCCACTGCTCGTTTTCCGTCTCATTCTTAGAGCAACGATAGATAACGATAACCTTGAGATACATTTGAATTGTTGACAGTAAATGTATAAAAAATGCTGAAAATATTAAAAATCATCTCTAGTATAACGTGATCCAACGTTGGTACATCTATGACATCTTTTGCCGTCTATATCATATTTATGTATATCCTAGTAATTGGGTAACATAAGTCGAATACCCTTCGATAAAATTGATATGTAACCACGTTGGGTAAAACAAAAGTCTTATGAAGTTCAGAGAATGGCCGAGTCGAAGATGAGTTTTGGTATCGCTCGGTTCTGAGATCATCTTTAAGGCCTCACCCTTAAACCACAACAAGCAAACGTAATTTTGTGAGAATGGTATGCCACGTATTTTTTTTATCAAATAGGGATCTAGGATTGGCCACCAACTCGCCTGATTGAAAGCGACGGTGTGGCCGAGGATAGGACACGTAAATCCAGGAAAATTTATACACTCTAGGCTTGAATCTGCCTAGATTATATTTCTCAGGAAACACGGAAGACGACAGGGTGTTCCATTCAAGGGGTGTATGTATCATGATTGTTTAACATTTACACTGCATTTGGCTTCTTATATTCAGTTTCACCTTTGGATAGTTAACTATCGTAGAGCAATGCAGTCAGTCTGCAGACGGGTGACCGATAGGAACATTTTCATCTGGATGTTTCCATGCTAGACCATCGGTTCCGGATGTTATTAATAATTGGATTGAACAACTCCTCAGACTTCGATTGCTGTAAGCGCGGCCCTCCATAGCAGCGTGTGGTGATATCGACGGTTGAAGGGTTATTTGGCTTAAGTGTAATTTCTGTACTTTAAAAAAGTAAACCTTCAAAATCAAGTCATTAGAAACGTTTTCATATTTCACATAAATGTTGCTTGAACCAAATAGTCGTTCAACCGTTGATATGGAGAAGTCACTAGTATAACGTGATCCAACGTTGGTACATCTATGACATCTTTTGCCGTCTATATCATATTTATGTATATCCTAGTAATTGGGTAACATAAGTCGAATACCCTTCGATAAAATTGATATGTAACCACGTTGGGTAAAACAAAAGTCTTATGAAGTTCAGAGAATGGCCGAGTCGAAGATGAGTTTTGGTATCGCTCGGTTCTGAGATCATCTTTAAGGCCTCACCCTTAAACCACAACAAGCAAACGTAATTTTGTGAGAATGGTATGCCACGTATTTTTTTTATCAAATAGGGATCTAGGATTGGCCACCAACTCGCCTGATTGAAAGCGACGGTGTGGCCGAGGATAGGACACGTAAATCCAGGAAAATTTATACACTCTAGGCTTGAATCTGCCTAGATTATATTTCTCAGGAAACACGGAAGACGACAGGGTGTTCCATTCAAGGGGTGTATGTATCATGATTGTTTAACATTTACACTGCATTTGGCTTCTTATATTCAGTTTCACCTTTGGATAGTTAACTATCGTAGAGCAATGCAGTCAGTCTGCAGACGGGTGACCGATAGGAACATTTTCATCTGGATGTTTCCATGCTAGACCATCGGTTCCGGATGTTATTAATAATTGGATTGAACAACTCCTCAGACTTCGATTGCTGTAAGCGCGGCCCTCCATAGCAGCGTGTGGTGATATCGACGGTTGAAGGGTTATTTGGCTTAAGTGTAATTTCTGTACTTTAAAAAAGTAAACCTTCAAAATCAAGTCATTAGAAACGTTTTCATATTTCACATAAATGTTGCTTGAACCAAATAGTCGTTCAACCGTTGATATGGAGAAGTCATAAAGAGACACAGCCGCGCAAGTTTTGTGAGATATGGAGAAGTTCCCGCAGACCATGAGTTGGCTATATATATGTAGGAAGGTAATAAGATAACACATTGTGCGTCGTTATGTGACACAAGTCGGACTTATATATGAAACCTAAGTATTTGATTAATAAATGCTAATCACAACTAACAAAATTACTCTCATTTGTCCTCACCCTTAGATAGAACGATCCGTTTTTCGGTGAAGTATTCATTAGACAGCGTCGATCACAGTTCTTGTGTTGTCATTCTTTGTTGGTGTACCACAACCGCTTCGGACTAATGCCTCCAAAACTACTTTTGATTACGGGACTTTCCAATTTATAGATCGACAGATATTCCACAAATGTTTGAATACTAAATTCTGTACTAGGTAAACCGCTAGATTAGAATTATAATTCAGTTAGACGGATATATCTAACTCCTTCCTTATTAATTTATCATCCCAAGGTCTATTATCAAATCACATCACTATTTCGGTATTCCTCATGAGCAGATGCGTGCTGTACCAAAATTTTGCTAATGATAAAGTTATAATTTTTTGTGGAAAGAAAAACCATGCGTTAATACTTTTCGAAGCTTTATTTGCTAATGATAATTTATATACCTAAACTAGTGTGGCGATTCAGAAGATAGGTGAGTAAAAAAAACTGAGCTATAATACGTTTTAGCTGATGCCATTAATATCTTAAAAAAAAACATTAAATAAAACTAATCGATCAGGAATTTAAACCCTGATCCTTAAAGTTGGAAGCCGCATTTGCGGTTATTAGACACATGTTATAGATGAACCAAAGACCTTGTAAAATTAAAATAAATACGGTATACATATACATAATATAATATTCCTGCACAATAATACAAACTAATCATATATGTATCTCGTTAACATTTCCAATTAACTTCGCCGATGTCAAATTACAAATTGCATATCAAATGCAGCGCACTTTGGTAACACTTAAAACCGATTTTCACGAACAAAATATTCAAATGTCGGTAGGATATTTAAACTGAACAAGTATTAGTTGTAAATATTAGGTAATGTTAAACCGTGTCAGTAGTATTTATATGAATTTCATTTTCAACCGAGGAACAAAGGTTTTCATGTCGACGCTTATATATATATATATATATTTTTTTTTTATGTATGACCACGCATAACTTTTTAGATATAATGTTTTAACTTTTTATTTATTACCTACCTGTCTGATTAATACAATGATGCAATGATGGTAAAATTAATAAATCTTTTAAATAAATAACAATGAAATGTTATTCGTTGGTAACCACTTAACTTGAGAACAGGCTGAAAACAAGATGATATTAATAAAATAAAGTTCATAAAATGCACGCCTGCCACGTGCGATTGATGTTTTTTTATTTCACACCTTCTAGTGTACCATAGCCATTATATTTGTTTTTTATCTTACTAGCCTATGTTACCCAGGACAATATAAGGATTCTAACGATGCTCCATACATCTTAACCGGTTCAGGCGTTTAGAAGTTATAGTGGAATAAAGAAACTCACAAACATACATACTTACATCAACCCTAGAGTCCTAATTAGGAAACAAGTGTAAGTATTTTTTCTATCGGATTGTTATATTTTTTACAGTGGTGTCTAAACCACTGTAAAAGGACAACGTCTGTCAGGTCATTTAATTTTTAATAATAATAATAATTACCTACTAATTTTAATGTTCTGTGGTCCATTTTATATAACTCAGCCTCTCTAGTGAAACACTGCCCGCTAAAATGTTACCTATCATCCTTATCACACTTTTGTTTTATTAGACATTGGCAAATCAGGGTTATACTACGAATGGAGCCATTAAATTGAAATTGTATTGAAACGCAATGGTGTGGACTTTAGCCGCATTACATTAAAGCCTACATTAGTTAGAATTAAGCTAGGGAAATATTAATGCCATTTACCTAAGTATCACTTTGAACTTCAAATACTGTATGTGACTGAATAGTAGAATTAAGTGTTAATCACCTGTCTTTAACCACGATTGCGATTTTAGGGCATGCTATAATACAAAAATTCCGTACCGTTTGAAGACTTCGGAACGACTGTGTTATGTATATAAATAAATGATAACTGGAACCGGTGTCAAAACTACCATCACCTATTCAATACAAGCGGTTCCTATACTTAACTCGTAGTTCGATTACTAGCTTCTTCGTAACATAGCATCACGTCTGCAAAGGGGTAGGTGAAGGTGTACACAGTACACCCACATTTTACTAATGGTGACATTAACGCCAATATAATAGATGGTGAGCCTATTGCCTTCTTGATTAATGTTCTATATTTTTCCCTAAAAGTTCTTTAATTCTGTTACCATCTACCGAACACAACTTTAAACTCCAGGTTGCTACATGGATGTTTTTTACAGAAAAAAAAAACAATCGAACTTTGCTCGACTCGATAACCGGACCTAAGACCTCACGTTCAGGAACCGCATTCGCGACTATTAGACCAATGAGGCAGTTTTACTGCAGGGTACTAGTTTCATAAGCTTGATTCCCAAATAAACTTAAATTAAATAAATATTGTTACACTGGCAATTCTGATCAAGTCCGATAGACAAACTTCACATCAAACCACTCAATAAACACGAAACGATATTAGAGTTCAATACACTGATATTTTCAAGCTCGAACCACTCACATTATTGGCCCTCACTGATCCCAATGACCGAAAAGAGCCTATTATCCGAATCCCGTTTTCAATATGAAAGCTGGGAACACTAGTCCGGACGTATGAGGTCAGTAAAGCGGGCCGTTAGCCAGAATGGACTGTTGTTAGTTCACGACAATGAGACCCATATATCAGCTTGTGGGCTTCATACTCGTGTAATGAACGCACGCGATCACGAGACAGATGGAACGTCTACAATCAACCGTTAATTTCCTCATCAAAGCGAGTAAATGAGCGATTCAGTGAGTAATACAACCGGTGTATGAGGGATATTGATATGGTGAGGTGAATAATGTTTAGACGTAGAGGGAAGATTTTGTGATGTCTGCCGATATTAAACAACTGTCATTCGAGAATTCCCTCTAATGAACCAAATTCCAATAATACCTCGGATGTAGATTTGAAATCATATATTATAATTATACTGATAAATCTTTGAAAAACATTAACGCATGCTTAGCGAACTCTAAAGTTTTTTTTTTGTGGAAATGAAGAATAAGGTCGTCAAGATTCGAACTGCGCCTCCCAGATACATCCAGGCGCTCCGACCACTAAACGTGACGTCACTAATAGTCGTATTAAAAAATGTGGAAGAAGAACACGCAGAGATCGAAATAGCTTAGCGGACTTCTATATTTTTGTATATACATATTTTTGTAGTATTATTATCTTTCATGAGACACATTGATATTAATTATTCTTCAACGGTTATTATTCACGTTCATTTTTCGGGACTGCCCGACTAGTTTCGAACTCAAACGGAGCCCTTCATGAGTTGAGCCCGCAGCGATGTTGTGAGTCAAATTCCAATTTATATTTTAATAAAAACCACCAGTTTAAACAACAAAATGACGGCGCGGTTGGCGCAGTGGTCGAGAGACCGGCTGCTGCGTTGCGTGTTGCAGATTCGATTCCTGCACGGATCAAATATTTGTATGATCTACAGATAAATGTTCCGGGTCTAGGTGTGTGTGTGATTGAGATTATGTGTTTGTAAACGCACCCACGATACAGGAAGAAATTCAAAGTGTGGGCGCCGTTTTTTTTTTAAATATAAAATACACAAGAGTAGATTAAGTACTGCAGAATGATGTTGATGAGACATTGGCTCATTGGTCCAATGGATTTAAGCGCAGTTACTTAGTGTGAGGTTCCATTCCCGAGTTGACTAAAGTGTTACTGAGTTTTCTGTTAGTTAATTCTTAGCAGCCCAATATTTTGGAATTGTGTCTGGTATAACTTATTACATAGGATTAAATAATAATCAAGACTTAATATAATAATATACTCCTGACCGTATTTCGGTCACGGCGGCCTATCTCCACGGAGATTAGCCTAGTACGCAGAAGATATTATAGTGCACAAGTGTATGCGCAAACACAGGTGCACTCCCTCTCCCTTCACTCTCATAGTCCAATGGGACGGAAATCAGACACATCTGGAGACACATCAGGGGCACGTGACCCGGGAATCGAATCCAGAAGCTCACACTCAGCAGTTGCGCTTGCGGCCACTAGATCAATGAGGCAGAACTTAATGAAGTCATCGGCATCGGTAAAGTAAGGGTCTATGAGAGTATAAATCCGCTTAACTTTGTTGGAAATACAGGCGTGATGTGTGTTATGTATGTTCTAATGATAATCAAAATACTTTAAATTACTCGTATGCTGCATAAGATGCACCACCGATACACTTATAAGTACCTAAGAGTTAAAAACGTGGTAATAAAAACTCTAAAGGTATATTTTTTTTAAAGAAAATTACTTTCGTTAGCATGAATTAAACCTGCGCCTCCCGGATCAATACTCCACGCGGTCTGCCAACTAAGCCATCCCGACTGCTCACTACTCCGAATTCTTCTTTCACATCAAACTACGTCTTTTGATGACGTCATCGCTATCTTCTCGTATCGTCATCGCTATTTATTCTCTTTATTCACGCTATGATAATTTATCTGTACAAATCACGTTTATAAACAAACTATAATTAAAGATTTATCTTAAACTATAATTAATTGGATTCTAACGCTAATTAAACACTACCTTAATAAATAGGTAAAGGCTAAACTGAGGATTTCCATAATGCCTATGCCATTAGACGTAGTATCACCGGTTTCATTAAAATCGGTAATTAACTGGAGCCAGTCAAACACAACATCAACCTTATTATGCCTATATTATATAACCTATATTTATGCACTGTTGAAAGTACTGAATATACGTAAAGCTGTAAACGTTCATCAAATTACAATGTTCATTGTAGTGATATTCATGTCGCCATGTTATAATTTGACTGCCTCGTTGGTCTAGCGGTCGCAAGCATGGCTGCTGAGCGTGAGGTCCTGGGTTCGATTCCAAAGTCGGGCAAAGTGTTATTGGACTTTCTTGTAAGGAAATTCTCACTAGCAGCCCGGAATCAGAAAGTTGGTGGTGTGACACTCCCGTGCTTCGGAGAGCATGTAAAGCCGTCGGTCCTGCGCCTGATCTCTCTCCGGTCATGTCGGATTGCCGTATCATCGGAATATGAGAGTGAACGAAGAGGGAGTGCACCTGTGTTTGCGCATTCACTGGTGCAGTATAATATCTCCTGCGTAATTGGTTAATCTCCGTGGAGATATACCGCCGTGACCGAAATACGGTCGGGAGGAGAATTATTATTATTATTAGTATCTCTATAAATTCTCGGCATTTCCTCCATTGGAAAGAAACCCCGGTCCTTTGAGGGCTTGTCTGGAGACACAGGTCAAACACACAGAGGCCCCTGTGAGAGTTTTAATCTAAATTGAGTTGGGACACCAACCGGAGACTCTTCATGATAAAACTATAGGAATGCAGCCATGGAGAGTTCCCGACAGATGCAGAACTATTGAGATTGGACAAATTACATAAAAAATGGTCTATTTTTATTACCTGTGTCGTGCTATATGGAATAGATTATTATTTATGTTGCCAAATGATCTTATGGTTATAACATAATAGCAGGCCTTTATTCTTCAAAAGGTCATAAGTTTTTATTAATAATTAAACATACTAATATTAAGAATGAATATGACGGAAACGGTTGGCGAGGGTCGCTTACGGTGCCGCTATTTATTTATGAATGTTATGTTATAATTAATAGGTATTTAATAAAAATAAAGGGTAACTATGCAAGTGCAAGCATCTGCTTACTTAAAATTATAGTTCGTCTATTAAGCGAATTTTAGTGAAAATATCTCGCTCAATCCAACCCACCGATGCTTTTCTCAACCATTTTAAAATCAACTCGAAAAAAGATAGAAAAGCAAGGTAAATTAATGAACAAACTAGCAGAGGCCACGTAGAAAATGTGGAACCTTTAAATACTGAGGTCATTTTCTCCAACGATCCCTAAACGGCCACTTAGCTAATTACCCCATCAGTTTGCTTGTACAAGTAGATTGTGGTGTAAAGCAAGCACGATAAGAAACCTCCACGATATTTACTTTAAGCAATTTTGTTATTCAAGTTGAGGTGTACTATGTAGTTAGGTTACGATCCTATATTATAAAAGGAATTGTATGTATTATATTAATGGGTAGTAATAAACGGTAATCGCTAGAGAACAGTTGCTTCAATAATACAAGATCCCCTCAGAGTCGTGTTGTCAAAGTCGTAGGAAATACAGAATCTACCATACAGCTAGTAATTTTGGTAAAATTATTACGGAAAGGTAGTTTAATATGATCGCCGTGGAAAACCAGTGAAGAATTATCTACAGGGATCTGAATTGAGGGTAAAATATTGACTTTTTGTTTTTATCAACGGGGTTCATGATCTTAGCTACGTTCTCCGCATCAGGGTATCATATTTACCTAAACTTCAAGGAATATACCTACATAGATTGCGTAATAACTCTCTTTGAAATCTCAGAAGATTTAACGTTTTCAAACTTATATTTAAAATATACGAATTATTTCATGCACTTTAAATACATTCCTCACTTTGGAACTCTATTATTTATTCAAGATATGTCTTTGAAAAAGCATTAACGCATGCTTAGCGAACTCTAAAGTTACTATATTATTTTCTAATTTCTATTATTTATATTTTCTACTTATGTGGTCTCTGAAGTTTAAGTAAACAATTTTATACTTTACCTCTTTTTGTCTCTGGTGTGATTTCAAATGTCTGATACATTAGAAATCAGACGAGCAATTTGCGTCCTGCTAAATAGATATTATTCTTACTATGAAAAAATAATTAAACATATTTTAGAACCTTTTAGTTTTAAATATGTATCAGAGACAAAAATAATTTTATCAATTTTATCAATTAAATATACGGTAGACTGAAATAATTCTAAATAAACTGTTGAGACGCCTGACACCTTAGTCCTCCTGCGACCACGAACGCTGCAAAGTGTTCCGAAAAGTCAGGAAAAACAAAAACCAATAATACACGCGATTAATCCGGTTAAAAGTTGTTTTATTATAATGTGTAGTGATCGCGAAAACTAAGATATTACTATTGTATATTCTTTTTTGTTTTTATAGGGAACATCGTAAATAAATAGGCACGAACGGTAGTTGAACCTGTGATCCTTGTCATACCATGACATTGATCTCCCAACTGAGCTATCGTGTCATTTATTCGCACCTATAAAATATCAATCTTTCGTTTTATGGTAAGCATTAGTATTTTTCAATGTTCCGTAAACTAAACATTACATAAATTAACTTAAAACTTGAGGACTGAATTGATAGCAATGACGTCGCCATAAGACGTGTTAAAATATGGAAGAAGAATTCGCGGTGGTGAGCAGAGGTCGAGATGGCTTAGTGGTCAGAGCGCCTGGAGTATTCATCCGGGAGGCGCAGGTTCGAATCCTGTTCGCGACCGTATTCTTTTTCCATTTAATATTGTAACTTTAGAGTCCGCTAAGCATGCGTTAATGCTTTTCAAAGATTTATCTTGAATTAAAACTTGATTTTCGATTTTTAGATTGAAAATAAGGTGGTAATATCCTAATAATGTTTTCCTTCATTAGGTAATGTATAATAAGTTCTATTACGGATTACAGGCTATTTAAGGTAATGCTATCCCAACTTAGTGGTTTTTATCACAAACAAGGCTAACAGGCAAATCTATACTAATATTATAAAGCTGAACAGTTTGTTTGTTTGTTTGGTTGAACGCGCTAATCTCAGGAGCCACTGGTTCGAATTTTTCTTGTGTTGGATAGTCCATTTATCGAGGAAGGCTATAGGCTATATAACATCTGGCTACGACCAATAGAAGCGGAGTAGCAATGAAAAATGTTGCAAAAGCGGGAAAAAGAGTTTCCGTTGCGAACGCTGCGTAAACGGTTAAAGTTACGCAAAAATCATGTATAACAAAATTGTTCCTCTTTAAAAGTTCTAAAAAAAAATCTGCAACAGCATATGGTTATCAAATTGGTTCCAAAATAATGCATCATTTAGGAAGGTGTTTTTATAAACATGATATTAATCCTTATCAAAATAAATACGTTATACATCACAAGTATTTAATTTTGAACGAAATAGCCCTTTACATCATTTAATTTCAATAAATATCTTCGGAGATATCGTAGTTTTAAAATAACTCGGCAACAAAACAATGATCAAGTACCACGCGCGTATTTATAACTTAACATTATCACGCTTGTATTCCGCGAAGGGGTAGGCAGAGGTGTAAACCCACATTTCACCAATGTTGTTATTAAGTCCCATGTAATAGGTGGTGAGCCTATTGCCATCTACCAGGTACAAATAAAAATCCAGGCTGCTACTGAGAATTTTCAATCATACTGCCCAAGACGGGAATCGAACCCGAGACCTCATACTCAGCAGTCGCTATGATGTCGTAGGCGGGGTCATGACGGTGGAACATATTTTAGTAGAAGTACGTAGTGAGGGTGCTGCTGGTGCGTGCACCACCCAGAGGTACTGGAGGCACTGCGGCTGCGCGTCCCGGATAGGTATGCAGCTGCGCGCCGTCGCCCCGCTTTATTAGATGTGCCATGGGCTCGGACTAATCCACTCAAGTTTGCCGCAATATCACGAGCATTACGTATCCTAAATAATATTACGTCCGAAGATATATTTGATAGCTTGCCGAAAATTGTAATGCGGCTCAAAGACAGACATATCGAATGAGGTATTACTTTCAAATGAGAGATTAAATAATAATTGTTGTTTTTATTTTTATTGTGTATTTTAAGTTAGTTTTAGTGTTTAATATATGCGTATAACATCGCCTTGGAGTGATCTGTATGATGTTGTAATGTTACAATTAAAATAAAATAAAAAATCTCTAATTAACGGGGTGAAACCGCGCGGCACAGGTATTATAATTAGCCTAAGTTACTCCGAATTAGGGCGAGTGTTAGTTTGCGACATCCACGCCGACGAACTCAGCCACAGCTAGTCATATATAAGGCGTCGATTCTAATGTGGCGAACTAAACAAAATTTAGAGCATTGCTGTCTTTTACTAACCGTTACTATAAGAGTGGGACGGGATAACGTCGAATTAAACCTAACAAAAATTTCAACCTAATATTTCTATACAATTTTGGTTTGACGTCTCCAAATTTAGTGGCTACCTTAAACTATGCCGACTAAAAATGTTCGGAGATTTTAATTTGACGTGCCTAATTTCGAATTTGACATCTCTTGATTCGTCCCATCTTGTTCATACAGTAATTGATGGTAAAAGACAGGAATGTTCTAAATTTAATTTAGTTTGCTAAATTGGAATTGACGCCAAAGTGTGGGACACATAACTAAAGCAAGTAAAAAGTAAAAGTATTTATTCACTCAAATAGTTAAATAAAATAAATTATAAGGACATAAAACTTAAATGCTAAATTAGTCAGGTTACTTAAAAGGGAGTATCTGCAGTCGAACTAGGTTGACATATAGAGTGAGCGAATATCATCAACCTTGCTTAACTTTCGACTGCCGTGTTCATTAAATAGTTAGGTTAGCATCAAAATTCACAGAAATAGGGCTCCGGTTAGCTGGCTCTGGTCGCCTGTCAATTCTATTACAAGACTGATTAGAACATTGGCATGGAGTACCGACCAGAACAACTTCAAAACGCCTCCTACCCTTCGTAACTTTTTCTAATAGATATAAATGATGCCTATTAATAGAGAGCTTGTATCTGTTTTGTAATACGAATTGCCTTATAAACTTAAATTAATGCTAATACCAGCTGTATACTTTTTATTTACGCGAAATTTGATTATGGACATCGACTGATTATTTGCGATCTAATTATTCAACTAGCAAAATAATGAGACAAAAATAAATAAAATTTTAAATTTGGCTTCAAATATTTGATTATAGTTTCAAAGAAAAGTCCTTTCAGTTAAGTTTTCTAACAGTTTACCAAGAATACGCTTATTGAATTCTAGATAAAAGATTTATCCATATTAAGACTTGTTTATATCAATAAAAGTGAGTTTTTTCTGTACTAATAATTATTTTGTAAATACGAACGCAGCTCAGTAAAATTATTACAGTCAAATAGGTATAAAAAAACGTCTTTCGTGGGGTTGTCACCAACCTAGTATAGCGTTGTTCAAACCACCCGTAGTTGTCTGACTTTGCTTTTCCGGAACCGAATAATAATCAGACAAAAGTGTTTCTATATAATCTGTCCAGGCATTAGAAGGAATATATTTTTATTATTGTCCTCGTCTTACAATTTTTCACTAAATATTATTAATAAATTAATTATAGAGCGTAAATAATGCAGAGTGTACTGCAACGGTCAATACTGCATTTTAACTACAAACATTTTATTAACTGAAGAAATTCTTCTTATTCAGAGATGTATTTAAAATAAATTACTTTTCGACAGTCTACTGCATTTTTGCAAGTTTATTATTAACAAAAAAACTTCATACCACTTGCTTACTAGCGCAGGAAAATGCTGTTATTAATTTAACAAATACAGATGCCATTTAACAAATGCCGCCACAACACTAATTCTCACGGAATTAACATACATTATAACCTAAAACAGTCGCAAGCTTTAATATGCAGTTCACGTCTATAAATACACAAATACGTGACAATTACACACATGCATGTCCTCACGTCCATAGTTTTTGATGAGTTAAACGAAACTGCAATTAGTGCTGAGATTTTTATTTTATTTTATCCTGTGTAAATCTTCATTGTAATTACTCTGCTGGACTCTTGGAGGAGTACTAATTACTGCAAGGATATGTATTTACGAGTATCTAGCGACCTCTTCGAGCTAGAGCGATGAGACCTGTGTAACATCTTTCTAGTTTATTTACTTTTATACAATTATGACGTATGATTACTTATCCGTTGTGTAAAACGTGTCTTTAATGACATTATTTCCTTACGTCCATGATCTCTATAAGTATAACAATTTATGCAGAAAGATAGGGGTAAAAAAGACACAGGCACAACAAACTTTCACGAGTGGTGCTCTTTTATTACTAGTAAATAAAATTTAAAATATATATTTTGTTTTACTTTCTCGAGTATACAGTTTAAACTCAATCTAAATTGTTATAAAATTTTATAAATGTATTATTATTGTAGGGATATGACACCCTACCTAATTTTAAATGTCATTTTTCTTTTTTATCTACTCTAATTTATACCCAAACTAATTGGCCTCTACATCAGACCCTCACAATAAAAAACAAAACAGCATCCTCACAAAGACTGCTAATTAAAAAAACATGATTAAGGAAAACTAACATTCAACCAAGGGCTCATAACAATAAATAATATTGTGACGTCGTACATTAATATCGATAATACGACAATGGGTCCCGGCATGGGGTAATGACGTAATCAAATTGTACCGTGCACATGTGACGTCACTGGGGGTAAACGCACGAATACCCCTGATAATAGGTTCGATATAGTGTCGGGGTGTTCCTGGGTGATTTATTACGTGCTAAACGGATTGGCTGCCTAGCCGAAGATTTGCTGTATCCATGGACTGTCGGACCCTCGTATAGGGGTTACATGTTTTTTAATTGCCTGTCTGTTTATTACGTTTCCGATGAATATTGAATGAGGATGTGTATTAATGGTGATTTTCTTAAAGGGTATATACCAGCATCACGCCTGTATTCTCCGAAAGGCAGAGGTGTAGACTGATAATTTCATAACAACAAAACCCAGCGACAATTTCCCTGACTCAGAAAGTGAACCCAGGACCTCGAGCTCAGGAATCGCGCTTACGACCACTTGACCAATGATGCAGTCGAAATATATATAAATGAAGCAGTGATAGCCTAGTGGTATGATCGTTGGACTGAGAAGTCAAAGGTCGCAAGTTCGAATCCTAGGCACGCACCACTGTATTTTCAAAGTCATGTGCGTATTATAAACTAATTATCACTTGCTTAAACATTAAAGTAAAACATCGTGCCAGCATACCTGAGAGATGTTCTCGATGGTGTGTAAAGCCATGTCAGAGACCTTCGTATGGTTTAAACTTTGATACTAAGTTGGTCATCAACCACACGACAATAAGAAGAAGAATATACATAAATGATGTCCGTGGTATAAAAGTAACTACCTCATTGTTCACAAAGATGACTGCCACCTGCCAACTGCCACCACTGGTGTACACCTCTGCCTACCTCTTCGGGGAATACAAGCGTGATGCTAAGTAATAATGAAAGACATTATATATGCAAAACTTAATATCGTATATGTATAGTTTCTTAGTAAGGATTGTTCAAACTAACACACGTCTAACAATAACAGAAGCTTCAGTTCCGTACACAATTTCACAAAGTAATTGTTGTTGTAACACTAAAACTTAATGTTATTACAAATGTGCGCGGTACAACATGTTTCGCAGTACAGTAAGTGTTATGTCCAACAATTAGAAACCCTTTAAATTTGAATATAGTTACCATAGACTCCGTCGTTGATCTAGTGTTCCCAAGCCCCACTGCAGAGCATGATCTCCTGGGCTCGATTTCCATGTCAAGCAAATTGTTATTGGGTTTTTCTATTCTCAATAGCGGCCCGGAGTTTGGAATTGTGCTCGATAAATGGCAGTAGGCTCACCACCTATAACATGGGACTTAATAACAGCATTGGTGATATATGGATGTACAACTGTGTACACCTCTGCTTGCCCGGGAATGCAGGCTTGATATATTTTATGCACTTAACATATCGGATACCCAGAATATTTATAGGAATCAGTTGAAACGCATTGAATGTTACACATTTTTTTTGCTTTGCCCGTTACACGCGTTACAAGAGTAACAGTTGAAACAAGCTTTCCCAGTGCGGGGCCGCAGGATAGTTCTTAAAATTTATAAGATTTTTCTTTAAAAAAATAAATTGACCTTTTCATAATAAATTGAAATAATGTGACCTTTACAAAACCTGCATTAAAATATTGGTACCACAAGAAATACGTTAGCGCAGTGGTCGAGAGACCGGTTGCTGCGTCGCGTGTCGGCAGGTTCGCCTCCTGCACGGAGAAAATATCTGTATGATCTACAGATAATTGTCCCGGGTCTGGGTATGTGTGTGTGAGATTATGTGTTTGTAAACGCACCCACGATGCAGGAATAAATACATAGAATGGGGCGACGACGTTATAAAAATATAGACGCTTTGTTACTGATTATCATAATGAAAATATATAAGTCCAGTTGTACCCACCTATAATTTTTCACTGAAAGTAGGAATATAAATACGAAGGGAGCATTATCTGCTCATCAAGATTTATTCAAACGATCATCATCAATGAATTAATGTTAATCTTGGACCTTGTGATAATAATTAGACTAAATGGCAAAGTAAAAACACAACTGAACTCTTAATTGCCTATTTCTAACCTTTTTAAATTTTATTTCTGGATCTGGAAATCCAAAAACTCTAGTGTCTCAAATATTATTAACTTTAATTTAAATGCCTTATATCAATAAATTCTAAATGCAGTACATAGAATACCTCAATGATCTTGTTAGATAACTGTATGACTTCAGTAATTGCTACTTATACAGTATGTATATGCGCAAAATATAATTAATTAAACGCGAGTAATAGCATGAAATTGAAAATTGCATTCACCCGTCAGACAAATTCAATTTAATAGAAAAAATAACCAAAATACGTTTCTGTGAAAATTTAATTTGTACACAATTTTTCAACCAGACATAAATAACAAAGGCTTCATCAAAATCAATTTGGCTATTGAAAATTGATTAAGTTTTAAACTTTTAGATTTATTGTATTAAAATAAAAACTACAATATCGGGTAGAGCAATGTCCACTACAAATGCATGAAAACAATTATTCACCAATTTCATGAATGTTCCTTTTGTAACATAAAAACCGAACATAGCATCCGTGTACCTAGTAGACATGTACTCGTAGATGTATCAAGGGATTTAGTTTTGTACTACGTAGAGAAGAAAGATTGAGTCAGCCTATATGAGCTGGCGATCAAATTTGTTCGATATTTAGTAAGAAGCCGTCTCCCGTCTAGTCCTCTAAGGATAGAACACAAAATTACTTTATAATTAATCGATAACATACTTTCTGCAAGCTGTTGAAATAGATTCGTGCCTCATTTAAGGAGCTTACTATATTGCTGATACTAAACACGAATAAATACCGAAAAAAATATTTTAACTTTTTTGTAAACAATCAAATTCGCCCGTGTGCTGCGCGGTAATCATCAACCCATACAGAACCACACAAAACAATTGCGTAGGAATTCGTCGTCCTTTGACAATGCCAACAACTTATTCTTAGATTTATTCTGAAGAACCAGCTAATATTTCGTTTTGGACAATATATAACCGTAGAATTCTGAAAGTAATTTTACATGATTAAGCATATTTTCATTATAAATATGGCACGGGTCTATAAATACGGCACAAATCATATAACGAAGATGCACGAACACATCTGTTTACACGTAAATAAGTATGAAGTCTCGTACACTCACATTGTCAACTGGTGTTTTGTATGTTTATGAGTTTGGTTAATCTGGACAGATTAACCAAACAGACTCAGACTCTACATGCTTTATGTACATAGTATCACGCCTGTATTCAGAGTATGTATAGGCACCCACATTTGACCAATGCTGTTACTAAGTCCCATGTAATAGGTATTCCAACTCCAAGCAGCTTCTGAGAATTTCCTAACAGTCAAACTCAATAACAATTTGCCCGAACCGGTAACCGAACCCAAGACCTCCTGCTCTGGAATCGCGCCTGGGACCACTAGACCAACGAAACGGTTTTTGCGGTTTTTCACATTATTGCATGTTTGACTGGTCTGTCAATCATGCAATAATGCAATAAAAATAAGTATACATTTATTTTGGTTTCCGCTCCGTCAAAAAAATATCAAAACATAAGTCGCTTTTATAAGAAACATTTTAATAGCCAGCGAATTTACTTTCACTTGACACATCTTTCTCGTTTAATGACGTCCATTATTTAAACGCCTTGAAGAATCTCTCACGGACGTTTGATAAAGTAATCTGAGGCAATTTTCTTGTGCGGCCGACGGGGATGCGAAAAAAATGATCCAGAAATAGCCACTTGGAGCAACAATGATGATTTAAAAACACAATAGAGATGTGGGGGAACTGATGGATTGACAGTGTGTGTAGTCAGAATAGGGATGTGACTGGGGTTTGTGCTTTTTTTCTGTTGTTCTATTAATAGTGTAGTGCTGGGTTTGAAGCGTTTGGGACTGTTTGGAATTTTGTCTTCAGAAGTATAGACCTTTGCCAAGACTTCGAAGTCCATTACGCTTTCATTGTTAGAACGTTATGAGATCTCTAGTACAGCCAAACTCATAGCTGAGCTCGAATATATATACGCGTCATAGTCTAAGGGGCCCATCCAAATTCCAAAGTATATAGCTCTACGTGCTCTTGACTGTACCACATTTATAACGATGCATAACAAATAACTCAACCTATAAGCCCTGACTCTATAAACTCCACATTTTGGTTAAAAAGTATGGCTAGGCCATTTTATGTTCGTGAAACTATTACGTGATATAACATTTAAGTTATAAGGAACAATTTGTGTGACAATGACGAAACAGTCAAGCCATATTTTTTTTGTGAATTTCTGTTTTCTAGCATTATCCAGACCGACGCTAGAACGGTTTAAAAATACGACGAATCGCTTTCAGAAAAGGTAATTAGTACCACGCTTCCTTCGGCTCGTCTTTGCGTTAGCTATTAAAATATGTGATTAAAAACGAGTAAGAGTCCATTAACCAAAGTAATTTGTCTACAAATGTGAGAATAGTTTTAATTTTTGTTCACCTGTAATGGTGTAATGTGTGTAGAACTTGTGATAGGAAAAAAAAGTAATTACACATTCTAATCATCACGCACGTAGCTCGACAGGCCCATAAAATATTAATTGCCAGTTTACAATACAATATCGACGTCCCCTCACTAAAGTTTGCGCGGGCCATAGGGAGAAGCGAAATGTGCAAACAATTAGAAAGGAGCTCTTTTTTGCGCCCTACTCTAGGGGTGATTCACAATGGCACTTTATGTCAACGACAGCTTCCCTCTATTTAAATGCGGCTGGGTCTATCTTGCACTAGACATCTGTTACTTTCACACCGACCGTAAATTATATTGTAATGGATCGGGAAGAAAAAAATAATCGGATTTACTCTTTTTAATGACGATGATTAATGAAACGGATTAAGTTAGTGATATAGGCAAATTAATGATAAACATTGAAAAAATAATAGACAAGAACGGGATTTGAACCCGCGACCTTTGACGTTCCGGGTCATCACTCTACCAACTGAGCTACCTTGTCGTGTTCAAATCCATTGAATTTTTCAATCTTCTTTTTATTCGTCTTAAGGAGACGCCTGGCGATATTTATCAAGCAATCATTTACAGATCTACTAAACTCAGCGTTACCACTTGTTTTAATATAGGAATTAGGTACATGGCCTCAACATGTATAAAAAATATAATTATATATAATGATAAAATATTACATTCAAATCACTGCTTGCATCTTAATTTATTTATCTATACAGTTTTAAATGCGGCTAGGGTCTATCTGGCCTGAAAGTTCTGTTACTTTCACACCGAACGTAAGTTATAGATTATGGATTGGGACTAAAAGATAATCGGATTAGGTACATTTTTTATGACCATGATTAATGAAACGGATTATTTTTATTATATAGGCAAATGAGGACTAAAATATTTTAAATTCATATAACTGTTATGATTTATTTATCAAATCTGAAACTATTTGAAATAGGGTATTATTTCAGAGGGCAGACACAATAGTTAACAATCGCAGTTGTTCATAATTATGTGATTCATGGGACAGGGTAAGGGTTAAATGTAGTTAAGATTTTATCCTAAATCTACGACATAGTTCTTTAAAACAACACCTATCTCCAATACCTAGTATCAGATTTGTCCGCACTGATTCATTTACTTGGACCCAGCTGTATATTCATACGCCCATAGGCACCTATTCGTTGGGTATTTGAATTGAGAATCGAGTGAGGTCTTTGTTTACAACGTTACCTTAAACCCACAATCCTTAGTAATGTTATAGAATATTGAATCGAACTATAGAATATAACATGACATCACGTTTGTATTCCGTCAAGGACTAAGCAGAAGTGTAGACTGTTGTACAAAATGTAGAGCTACATTTCGCCGACGCTGTTATGAAGTCTCATGTAAGAAATGGGGAGTCTATCAACCGAGCATAATTCCAAATACTAGACTGCTACTAAGCATTTCCCAACAGTTTTCCCTACACAGGAATCGAACCTTGGACGTTACCCTCAGCAGCCACATTTGTGACCACTGGACTAGTGAAGCAATCTATAGAACTCCTCCTATTTATTAAATGTCGTAGTGTACGAATTTCGAAGAAAATAAACTTTTTGCGGATCTAGTAGATTATATTATATCTGTGTTTGAAATACACTAAGGAGTATCAAATTTCTAAACATAAGAGCGATATTCAACTTTACCCAAGAATATAAAAAACGGGATCAAAGTGGGACGTGGCTACAGTATAAAGAATTAATCACATCTATCGAATCGAGCAATATTGTTCGAGTCTACACAAAGGAAGGGTGACACGTTTGCCCCGCGCGTATGTAAATCTATTCAAAAGATTCTTTTGATAACGGTCTTTTGTAAAAGCTGAAGTACGACCTGAAGTCCCATTTTTCTCCTAAATACATAAGCACTGGCAATCGGAAAACTCAACGCGGGATCCACTCTGCGTGAACCTATTCGATCTCATGCATTTAAATTCAGAATTAGTGGAAAGCCTTGCCGCAGACCGACTTTTTACCGAAGGTGAGCAAGCTATTCCTCGGATTTCACTTAATACCGCTTTCATTGAAAACGTGATTGATTTAATGGCTTTTTGTATACTATAAAAAACTTTATAACTTTACTTCGCTTTTAGAAGGCGAAAATAAAAATAAAAACAGGCAATTTGATGTTGAAACTTCTTGCTTCGCCCTACCAAATCGTTCCCTTTTGCAAAGGACATGGTGTGACAGCATAAATAAATCTATTCGAAGACAGCCCCGTGTGTGGCAAGCAGAAAAATGTATTTGGGACATAAAAGGATGGTGGAGGTCGGTTCGTTACGTTTTGTCGGTCCCAGGGGCGTGCCTCGCGCGGTGGGCTAGTAGCTCTGTAGATACATGAATGTTTTATGCTAGCGTCACAATTCAGATTTGTATCCACTAGTGAAGTCAGTTTATGGCCAACTGTTGTCCCACGTCGAGCAATAAAGGGGCGTGTTTATTGTTTTTCGTATTGCGAGTTCAAGGTTTCAGACGCTTCGGCGCAATTTTATAGCCTCTAAACTGTGCTATAAAATAATGCTATGATTAAGTAGAACGCTTTTGGTGAGGAATATTTGATGATAGTATCTATTTTTACTAATTAAAGATGTTGAAGTAAAACGCAAGTAGTCCTAACTAATATTATAAATGCGAAAGTTTGTTACCTTTTCACGCCTAAACCAATGAACCGATCATCCTGAAATTTTGCATATCCGTTTTCAGGTGTACAGAAACGGACACACCTTTCATCCCGAAAAAAAAGTACTGTTCTCGAGGAAAACCTCATTAACTTTCTTATGATGCACCACGTATCTTTTGAATCATTATCAAATTCTAAAATAACGCGTACAAAGCCGCGGGTAAAAGCTAGTTTATTATAATTATAATAGCATTAATTCTAATAATTATTATGTAGTTTTATATATTGATTGAGGATATCTGTAAGTATTTTAGATATTAAATATATTTTCTGCTGTTATTTAATCAGGTTTCTAAAAAAAACAAGTAATATGTACTATACTGTATGTGTAATAAAATGACAAAATACAGTTCAAAGACGGATAAAAGATAACACACATAATTTTTAACGCAAGAAAATAACCATTTCCTTTCCATACGGCTAAATTCATACAGACTTTGATATCAAAAGTGGTTATTATCCATAAAAATAACATAAATTGAATATATTTTAGAGGTAGCGGTGGTATTTGCAGACCTCTTGAATTCGTTAATTTGAGGTTTCATGAATAACAAACTGAAACCAAATTTGTCTCTGTTTGTAGAAAATAATGTTATAAAATTATTGTGGTTTTCATTTATGAGAAAGAAGAAAGAAAGAATGCTTTAATGCTGTTCAAAAATTATGTAACTCTAGAGTAATTTGAAGAAGTAATGCAAGTAATGAACATAGGTTTTTTCAAATACTTAAAATTATAACACAACTTTTAACCCGATCGAACGAGTAAAATAATGTTTTTTTTTTCTTACATTTTGAACACTTTGCAGCGATCGTAAGACGTCCATTGACGTTAAAACTTGTTTTATTATAATTTTTCGAAGTATTATTTACAATATACCCCGCACGCACTTACCACGCCACGTTTCACGCCTGAATTCCTTGAAAGGGCCTACTCTTTCAAGGAATTCAGGCGTGATTCGTGACGTGGCAAGTCACGCCAGAGTCAAAGGTGTACACAATTGACCAATGCTGTTATAAAGTCCATATAATAGGTGGTGAGCCTTTTGCCATGTACCGGGCACAATTCCAAACTCCGGACTGCAACTGAGAATTTCCTAATAGAAAAACCCAGTAACACTTTGCCTGGCCTGAGAATAAAACCCAAGTCCACATGCTCAGCAGTCGCGCTTGGGACCTCTAGAACACCGAAGCTCTTACCACATCACGGTAAAATTAATTAACCTTTACAACATAATAGCTCGTAAGACCATTTAACAATTCATATTTTAATTAATACAAATAAGGTTTCAGCGGCTCAGTATGAAAGGGTTGGTTACAGGCAAATAATCTTGCGTTATAGGTACCTACATATGTCGGTTGGTTCCAATATCAAGTAAACTTTATTAGGCCTTTGATTCCTCTGTTTGGAGTTTATATAGATATTGTATATACACATATACATAAATATAAATATATATATATATACAGTACCTACATATTATGTATTGGGGAACAGGGCTGTGTTAATTGTAGCTATTTTCTACCATGACCTTTCTTTGACGCGGTTTCATACGCCACCTTGAAATGTATGTTTTACGGTTTGTGTTTCCTTCCTTAACGAAAGCCTGTTTGACATATTTTAGCACTTCATTTACGTCATCCATCATTTTGGTAAAGTTCAATTCGTCATTTTGTCTTATACCTACCTAAAGTTTTTTTTTGTTGAAAAAATTGCAATTTTATTTTGTATAGTCTCGTAATGAAACAGGTTTTGGTTTTATATATACACTATATTACTTATTAATTATTGTTCAACGGTTATTACTCACTTGCATTTTTCGGGATTGCCCGAAAATTGATCAAATGATCGATGAATGAAATGAAATTGATCGAAAAATGCAAGTGAGTAATAACCGTTGAACAATAATTAATATGAATGTGTCTCACAAAAGTGATTATACAAAAAAAAAAAAAGAAACTATATTACTTATATCACTGTTATTTGAGTATGCGTTAAAGTGATCAGCTGCGTAAGCCATACGTGTCTATACAATAAAGCCTCACGCCTGTATTCCTCGAAGGGGTAGACAGAGGTATAAACAGCCGTACACCCGCGTTTCACTAATCAACCGGGCAACCATTCTAAACTCCGAGCTGCTACTGAGAATTCCTGACAGAAAAACTCCGTATATGGCCGGACCGTCATTTTGAACTTGTCTCCTATTCTTGATTTAGACTTTTTCATAGCACGCGATTTCAACTTTCTCCTCAATTTCTTTTTTATTATACCCCCTCGTACTATGTGTTTTTTTTTCTATGGGATAGGAGCAACCGAGCAGACGGCTCGCCAACGCAACCCCAGAGGAGTCGCAAGTCCGTTGCCGGTCTTTTAAAGGGTTTGGACCTCCGGTACCCTCACTCACTCGGCGAAACACAACACAAGCGTTGTTTCACGCCGCTTTTCTGTGAGGCCGTGGTATCAATACGGTCGAGCCGGCCCATTCGCGCCGAAGCATGGCTCTCCCACGGTATATACTACTACTATAAGTAGGTACCTACTGAACACTATTTTCTACGTGAACAAGTAAGTTAATTACAATTTTTGGAATGAGTCTGGGCCATTCTTTAATATGTCGGTTCGCAAAGTAATTTGCATAAAGCTGACCAGCGGTGCGAGCATGGTTCTTTTTGTCGAATTTTAAAGTTGTTGATAAAACGATAAAATTCAATAGATAAAACTTTTATTGAATCGACAAAGATCCGTGCTCGAACACTTGTGGGGTTAAAGTTATTATATTAAATGTTAATAATATAATAACTTTAGAGCTCGCTAAGCATCCCCCCCAGGGGTTCCACCTTGTCGTGGTAGGGGGGCTCTAGTAGCCGTGGCTTGGTCACCCACGGTGAAGCTAACGGAACCCGAGGAGTGCCGCTCCTCTGGGCTTTGCCTTCAAGCCTATGTTGGAGCGGCGCCGGCGTAGGTTGCGGGCCTTATGGGGGGTGTCGCAACTGAGGTGGGCTGCGGTGTCGTATGGGCGGCACCGCAGCTGAAGGATGGGGGCCGCGGCGGGAGAGGAGTGCCGGTATGTCGATGCGCCGCTCTCCCTACCTTCCGCGGCCTTGACGGGGCCGCCACCGTTGGATGGCGGACGCGGTGGGGCCGCAGGGAAGGAGGAGTGCCGGTATTGCGAGGCGCCGCTTTGTCCCTCCCTATCCTCTGCGGCCGTAGTGGCAGGCGTTGGGGCCACAGACCTGACCCATCGCAGGGGACTTAGGGCGTCCAGACACGGGGTCGTCTGGCGCCCATTGCACATGGTCTCCGAGGTGGTTGCGGCATGCCATGTGTCTGGTGTGCCGTAGCGGGGGGGTGTAATACCCAACCCCGTGAGGGAGTCCGGCAACGGACAGCCGCGGGCGGGTTCGCGGTTGTTTGCGAGAGCGTTCCCGCGTCTCGCCCCCAAGCGGCTGTGGAGGTACACTGTGGAGTTTTAGTGGGTTCGAGTCCCACATAACCGCTCTGTCCCCCCGTGTCAGAGCGGTATGCGAGGGAATTTCTCCACATAAAAAAAAAAGAGTTCGCTAAGCATGCGTTAATGCTTTTCAAAGATTTATCTTGAACTTGTGGGGTTACTCTTGAAACTAATACCAATTCCAATCCATTTCCAATATTAACTAAACGCCTTAAAACAGCGACATAATTAGCGCATAATTTTAAAATAAATTTACCTACATTACAGTTGTCTCAATTTTAAAGCATGTTGTCTTCATATTATCCCGAATCAATAATTATTTTTTAGATCTTTTTGCATTTAAAAGTATGAAATGACATATTTAAGCACGAGCATTGATCACTACGCTAGCTCACTGCGGGCTGGCAATTTCAGACTATTAAATCCAGGTTTTCTCACGACGTTTTCCTTCGCCGTATGTCTGTGATGTCTTGATTAAATAAGAAAGTACATTTGAGATTGACAAAGTCACATTGGTACATGCCAGGTTTGAACCCATAACCTGTGGTTCAGGAGGCGGGCCCGTAACCACTCGGCCACCACGACATAACCGGGCAAAATGTCAGAAAAATTATTCCAAAGAAAAATTTAATAACATTTTAGCCGTCCTTGAATCGAACTCACGCAACATTTAATCATTTTTATTCATTTGTATCTATAATTTTATTCAAGACCACAAGTTTTAATTGATAAAGATACTGCGTAGTTTTTGTTTTTATTCTGTACCACAAATCTATCTAATTTATATGCAAAACCCTCCTAAACCCTTAGACCCAACGTAGGCTACATCTGGCTAACTTCCCTAGTAAACAAATAAAATATATATCACGGGCACGTGGGTCTGAAATGACTCGAATCTGGCACTAGCTGGGGTCCTGACCATCCATACAAAATATGACATTTCCCCTTTTATTTTGACCGTGGTGTACATAAAGCATATCCGTATAAATAACGGATAGGATTTTTTGCGGGCGTCCGGGCTAAAACATTTGTGATGTGAAAGACACCTCTACTTTATGTTTTTACATACATATGTATGTATTCATATGCGGGAGAGTGCCATGTTATGTCTATCCCTGTCTTGTTATGTTCGTGGCTTCTTGTAGAAAGGTAGATGTTTTTGCTACAGATTGCAGCCATGAAAAAATATATTACTGTTTTGAATGTGTTATGAGAATCACAGAAATATGTCGGTTTGTTTTTTCTGGTGAACGTTAGACTCTGTTTCTACCCGTGAGGCTCGTAAAGGGCTACTAAGGGATTATCTCAGGAAGATTGGCAAGATAACGTTCATGAGTAATTTTTACGACTGGAGCTCTTAATATTAATTTTGCTGGTGACGCGGTGGAGCTAGGAATCATGATTAACTTTAAACTACGTATGAGGTCTTTGTAGACAACAGAAACCATTTTATAAAATTGTTGAGTAGATATTATAATGATATTTTTATATTTAATTGTATAGTAAGACAGAACACTGCCTCATTGGTCTAGTGGTCCCAAGGGCGACTGCCGAGCATGAGGTGTCGGGTTTGATTCCCGGACCGAACGAAATGTTATTGAGTCTTCGTTAGGAAATTCTCAGTAGCAGCCCGGAGTTTCGAATTGTACCCGGCAGATGGCAATAGGCTCAGCACCTATTACATGGGACTTAATAAAAGCATTGATGAAATGTGTGTGTACAACTGTGTACACCTAGCCTAAGCTTTCGGGAAATAAAGGCGTGATGCTATGTTATGTTAAGAAAGAAAATGTAAGTTATTCCAAGATTATTTTATAAAATAAATAAACAATAATAGGGACAGTTTAAGCTCCCCAACTCATCATCTGTGCGGTCAAGACTTGGGAAACTAAAACTGTATGTGTTACCAAAAATATCGTGTGTACGGTCGAGTTCGAAATCAGTCGGTCCTTCACAAACCTTTACTGGGGTTCCGCGTAGTCGCATCGCAGCTGCATTCACTGCAACCCCAAAGGACAACATTCTCCAGAACCTTATAATTAATAATTGTAATTGTTTGAATCTTGCCTGAAACCGCTTGCAAAGATTTCAACTGACGGCCTAGTGTTTTATTCTGGTTTTGTTTCGCGGATCGGACAAAATGTTATTGAGTTTTTCGGTTAGGAAATTATCAGTAGCAGCGTTTGGAACTATGGCCGTTAGATGGCATAGATTGCAAGGGACTTAATAAAAACATTGATGAATTTTGAGAATACTGGGAATATAGGCCTTAACTTTGTTTGTTTTGTTGTGTTTGCGAATAATAATCTCCAATGAAAATAAAACTCTGGGCAAGATTGAAATAGATGCTGAAAATAAATCGTAACATTGAAACGGTAATATTAAACGTTTTTACTATAAAGTGGCCGTTTAGTATCCAATCTCTAACAAATTTCGTATTCATTAAGCATTCAGAACTGATCAATAGGTCCATTAGCAAACTAAACTCATTCCAAAGGTTTTCGTCGCAAAAAACAAAGCCGTCACGGGACAGAAACCAATTATCTCCGCTTCAGCCTTAACCTATCAAATCGAAATAAAATGTAGAAAACACGAGCCGAATGATTGGTTATTACTTTCCCTCACCGCAAACCTATCGACTTCCAAATTGAAGCCACTGTAATAACTTCTCGTCGACTCGATATAAACCTTGTGACAAGTTCAGAACATTGAATATACGTGATATTACCTTTGGTGCTCTCGACGACACAGTCTATCCTCCAGAGAAGCAGGGCCGCGTATAGCGTAAGAAGCATCTTGCCACCGCGGGAGCAAAATAATTCACTTTTATGGCCCATCTTCATACACAGCCAAATTTTCGGCAATGCCGCCCTTTATAGGCGAAAGTCGCAACATCACAACACCACTTTGTTGCTCGAAACAAAAGTCGTAGAGACACTGAACGTTATGCGACGGTAACGATGAACACTTTTACTGCAGCGAATTTATACCGTGCGACAAAAGTAATTTGTGTAGTATACAATGCATTGGCACTGCCTTCCGTTTTGTTTTTTCTTTTTGTTTTATCTGTAACAAAAGAAAATGGAGTTAGTGAGAGTTTATATTGAATTTTCACAGTTAAAACGATTCACTGGTTTTGACGACGCAGCGTTAACGTAGCGTGGCTTTCGACATAGTACACATACAAATAAATATCCACTTTTTGAAACTAGGTAAACTAAAAAAATGTTCATACATCCAGACCGTATTCTATTACTGCAAAACAATATTACTTAGGAGTTCTCTAAGCATGTGTTAATGTTTTTCAAAGATTAATCCGTAAAAATATGTATTTAATAATATACAATTATGGACGCTCATTACTCTAAATGTTATCCTTAACGAACATCTCAGAAAGCTCTCGTTAGGGGGATTAGTCAAAGGCTGGATGTATAAAGCAATACTATACCCCCAGATACGGCACGTATTGTTAGGAAGCCATTTTCTGTAACCTATGTAAGCACTTAAATATTATATATTCAACAACACAATGTTTGTGATGGATAAATAAGAAATTATCAAGCTCAAGAAAAAATCAACGAAAGGAAAAACTTTGCAGGTAATACCGATGAAAAATACACGTAATAAAGAATGAAAATAAAACTAACCTGAACTCAGGTGGATCAGTAATACTAAAGTAGATTGTAATAACAAAACAGTTAAGGATAAATCGCTTTCTTCCACGCTTATGTTGGCTAAAAAGAAAATATTATACGAAATTTTTTTTTTTTTTTTTATGAAAATAAAAAGAAACAAATATCGCTTTAAATGCTGGCAACATGTTTCAATAATTAAAAGTTATTATACCGAAGTTCCATTATATTTTATACTATTGTATTTGCATTATTTTATAACTTTACTATACTTTTATAAAGATAATCCCTCACTAAACCAAGTTAAACAATTAAAAATATTTTTTTGTTTACGTTTAACACCAAAATTCGAAAACTGAGCTGTTCTTGCCGCCTCGTGAAGATTTGTAATATAGAGCTTTCGCAATACTTGTTGAGATATATTATACTAGCTAGTGCCCGCGACTTTGTCTGCGTGTCAAAAGGTAGCGTATGTGCTTCTCAATGGTCCAATCTATCTCCTTGCTTAATTTCATTACGATCCGTTCAGCCGTTTAGTCGTGAAAAGGTAACAAACAAGCAAACAAACAGAGTTACTTTCGCATTTATAATATTAGTATGGAAGTATGGATGGATGATATTAGATATTGAATGAAACGATAAATTTCTCGAAAATATTGAATAAAAAAAATACATTTATAAAATTAGTAAGCTGAAGAATCGTTTGAAATTTTTACTTTACACCAATATCAAGTTCAATTGAGGATGACGCTTTGGGCACAGTTCCAATCCAGGGTTATGCCAGAGGTTTCCCTAACAGAATGCTACTGGCCATTACATTTTCCAGAGGCTTTCACGGCGGTCAACAGCTTAGTCTGAAATTTCTATTTTGTCGCGAAAATATACTATCTTTTATTTATATCTAGTCTTTAGAGTAGCACAGTAGTAAAGGTTTTTTTATAGCAAGTAGTGTATGATTATGACTTCAAATGCAATATTTTTTCATTACCTTCTTTGATATCAGCTGTTTCAATACTTATATTATAAACATTTGCTTTGTGCTGATAGAACTAAAAACAAATGACGGTCCTGTGTTTACTTATGCGCGGCACAAGCTCTATTTAGAGTAACGTTTGGTGAAGTTAAAACAAATGATTCAGACTACATATGACAATAACGTTACCATATTAATATGTAAAATATAGGAATCTCACAACATAGATACGTTATTAAAGTTCCCAACTAGGTTGATTAATGATCGGGGAAACAATAACATGATTTATTTCTTTGAACGTTATTTTTTTTGTGTATTTATAAAAGACTGACAGCTGGCATATCGGAGAGGGCATGAAGTATTGTTATTTGATACTCAAGACAGAAGGGCACCAGAATTTAATTTGAAAAGACATCAAAACAAGATTTAAACAATTAAATTGCCATACCAAGTAAAAAACATACGGTGCAGAAATTAAATATTCTTGGAATAACTTACGCGTACAAAAGGTTTTCCTTACTCTGATAATCACAGGTAAGAAGCAGGAATCCCAACTTGAAACCGTCATTTACTCAAAGAATCCCATTACGGGAATGGCGCTACTTGTGTGAACAATTTTATTTTACGTTTTCCTTGTAAGCTCATGTTTATTGCCCCGTATTTACCTACTAATGTTATGTTCAGAATTAGCCTTAGTCTTTGTTTCGTAGTTGATAATTATGGGAGCATTTTGTTTGTACTACACTTGAATGTTTAGGCAATTTCAGAAGTAAACTGTTTGGGCAAACTTAAGCTTTGAAATTGTAGTTTTTTGTTAGGCCTAAGTTTTCGGGGGTAGTACAGCGAAATTATTGTTATCACTTTGCGCTTCTTTTGAATTTCTTCCATACATAGAATTTTTATATATTTGTATATTTAGAATTATATAATAGGTAGGTACATACCATATTAAATGCAATATTTTGGACGCTACATGTCCTACATGTTTTTGATTTAATTAAAGAAACGCAAGCAAAATGAAGTAGACCTGGTTTTCGTAATAACAGCATTTAAAATAAGTAAAAAAGATTTTTACACCTGTGAGTATTCAATTTTATTCACCTTATTGCTAAAAAATATTTTAAAATATTTAATTAGATAGGTATTGCTAGCAGAACTTACAATTTTTTATCAAAAATAAGCCATATTCAAATGTTTTTATGTCTTAAAATATAACCTACATCGTAGCTCTCTTTCATTTAAGGCACGGTACTTTAAAATATTAACGTTAAAGACCAGCGAACCTCGAGGACTGCAAACTCGACATGATACAGAAGTAGTCTGATAAGCCTCCTTCAGTTTTGAAGTCCTCGTCACAAGGAATCTTAAACGGTTTAGGGTTTAACGATTAAAAGAGAAATATGGTATACACTTATCCTACAAATATTATGAGTTTTTTTCTGCGGATAGTATGTATTTTGCTTTTTATTTGGGAAAATACATGATAGTTATATAGATAAAAAATATGAGTAAATGTGCAGCCAACAGCATTTTCTACAGTATATAAATCTATAAATACTTTATAAATATCATGCAATTTTGTATGTTAACCAACATGAATGGATAGAGGTTTGTAACTCAATCACGCGGAAACTAGTGAACGGATTTTTAAAAAGATAAAATCTAGCGGGAAGAGACGCGGGCGGACAATAGTATATTATTAATAATGTTATTAAATTGTAGAAGTACATTGAACTCTTTTCCAATTTTTTTATTGGGGAATAGTATTGATACAGAAGGCAAAACATTTATTTTTTCATATAATGTCTTTTTGAAAATAGTTTTGGATTTGGCCATCCCCTCCCACTTGAAAAAGTCATCCTTACATTTATTAGGACTATGAATTTCTAAGGCTAAGAATTTCTGTATTGGAACCAGGATCTGTTTTGTATGTACAATACCGATCCTGACTCTAATACTGATTACAATATTTTCTATACGAGTAATTTGTGTACTTGTAATCTCCTTAGCAACAGAATAGGCTGCCGGTATTGCCGTGCCCACTTGCGTCATCTTTTACAATAAATTTGGACATTTATTAATTCATTCATTAACAAAGGTTCTGTGTCAAATAAAAAAAGTACAAATAATAATATTGAAGCCAAATAATTTTGTAATAAATATATACAAAAGAAACCGGCTTTTTGTCATCGCTTTGGTGAAATTATTTTTGCGAGATTATTGTTTTTTTTTTTTATCATCAATAAAATACAGTGATCAATGCACATAACAACTTTGTTTTCTTTGAGAAATCGCTACTTACAACTACATAGTAACATACTATGCGGACTTGTTTTATACTGATAATTAGTAGGTATAAACAAAGCAAAGAGTACGGGGCCTACGTCCGTCTGTGTGACATTATCTACCCCTAATATTATTTATGGACTTCTTTCTATGAATATTATAGATATTATCAATAATTTTCATAGAATCAAATCATGGCAAAAATAAAACAGGATTTTTACCGAAGTTGTGTTGAATGCAGATGCGATTCCTAAACGCCCGTAACGGTTTGTGAAAGACAAACTATTTTTAGTCTATAGGTATCTAGCACAACATATATCATCAACTTGGAAGCATGAGAAACTACAGTAATTCACTAAAACATATCTTAAAGCAGGTGCTTTTCGAACCGCACACGTGGGGCAACGACCGTGCGGCCGGCTGGGCCGCCCACGCTGCGTTAACCTCGGAATTACGGTTGGTTTGAAATCGCCTTTGAGTTTTATTTTTCCAAATTATTCTGCTATGTTTTATTCTAATAAAGAAAAACTACATATTATGCTACCCAGACAAAATCATTTCGCTGCGGGAAAACATCTAGTAAATATCTGTGTACATTAAACATGCATTTTTCAAGTGGTTGTCGATGCCCAAATCCGAAACTATAAGGAAAAGTAGAAAATACTTAAAGGAGTTTCTCCACTTGGAGAACTAGTTTTCATCAAAATCGGGCCCGCAATCTGCATTTTGCCTTTAAGTGTCTGCATTATTAGGTTTTTGATAAATCAATATTCCTAACCAGGAATGGAACCAGTTGATTTTGGAAAAAACACACAGACTAAATAACGCCATCCCACAGTGTTTTTACTAACCAAAAATTCTGGGCAAACTAAAGTAAAAAGTAAACATATTCATATTTTCATGTAATGTGATGCGATCGGGCAAATTATAATTTCACGCCTACTGGAATAGTTCAACCTGTATACCCAAGAGAAAAAAAGGTTTCCTTTCCTTTTAAAAAAGAAATATTTTTTTATTAAATTCACTGATAACTTAAATAAATGAGTTCATACTAAAGTTTAATCTATCTTTAACGTTTTAGGAGTCCCAAACTTTTATTAACAAACTAAATTAATTCAATTAAAATCGGGGACTTGTACCTACTTGCTAGCTATTTATAAGTTTAGTTAGGAAAATATTAGACTTAGAAATTAGAAAGAGTAGTAATAATCGAAAAATATTTTATTAATTTTAATATCTTCTTTCAAAACTTTATAGAGTTGTTGATAGAACATTACCTAAAAATATCGAAGTTAAAAATGAACTCATTACGATTGTATCTTTTAAGGGTTATATAGAAGTACTATAATCATTGGTACACCAATATTTTGCCGATGCCCTTATTAGTTCCCATGATAGTGACCCTACCTAACAGGTATAATACTACTGACTACCTCGTTGGTCTAGTGGGCGCAAGCGCGGCTGCTGAGTGTGAGGGTCGATTCCCAGGTCGGGCAAAGTGTTATTGAGTTTTTCTGTTAGGAAATTTTCAGTAGCAGCCCGGAGTCAGGAAGTTGGTGGTGTGACACCCCCGTGCTTCGGAGCGCACGGCGTCGGTCCTGCGCTTGATCTCTCTCCGGTCGTGTGGGATTGCTATCCTATTGGAATATGAGAGTGAGGGAAGAGGGAGTGCACCTGTGTTTGCGCATACACTTGTGCACTATAATATCTCCTGCGTACTTGACTAATCTCCGTATAGTAGTGATAGTAAGTATTCCAAATGAGAGAATTTCCGAATAGAAAAAATCAATAATACTACCCAATTGAGAAATCGAATCGAAGAGGATACTGAAGAGGTCCATTAGTCCAAACCATAACAGCCAAAGTATTATTTTAATTGGTCGCTGTTATATGGTTAATGAGCTTATATCATGTAGGATGCTTCCAAAGTAAAAACATTCGGGATATTTGAAATTACCAATAATTGCAAAATTACAATTTATTAATGAAAAGCTGCCACAAACAGATTCTTACTAAACTGAATTTATAGATATAATAGAGAATTCACCGAAATCAATTGGTTCATTGTGATGTAATAATAAATAGGTACTGAATAAATGAAAAAATCCAAAGAAGATCCAGATCGATGGACAACATCGTAAAGATCGTGTGGTGACACTAGATGAGATTAACCCAGGACCGGAAAAAGTGGCGTAAAAAGATGAGGCTTCTATACTACTTAGCAGTGGGTAGACGTGAGCTAAATAGATTAGTATAATGTAGGTACTTATTATAAAAATATCTTTAGAGGTGCAAGGTTTTAATCAGCAAGAGGCCCGCAGTATCTAGAAGTTGTGACGCAAAAACATAAGAAAAAAGCACGACTGTAGAATAAAGTGTAAAAAGGAAGTATACAACAGTAAACCACTGTATGAGACGGACGATCAAGAAGAAGTCTATTTTAACAAAAATATTTTATTATGGAGAAAACTAATCTAATTCCCACCATGCCGCCGGTTCTCTAGCCAGTCTTTTCGTAAAAAACTAAAGCATTTACCTTTATTTAACCGTTTGGAAATAGATATTTATGTACATTCTCCTTTAACGAATTTAATTAATTTCTGGAATCATAATTTAAAATGAAATATCCAAGTCTTACGACAAGAATACATACATATGTCTAGAAAATTTCAAGAAACTATATTTTAAAATTATTCGTTATGCCAACGACGTTAAAATGAGTGATTAAATCATTCGTTCACATTCAAATGAGAGACTATAATAATGTCAGATGATTGCTTCGACGAATGATAAATGAATGAAAATGATGAGTACTTTAATATTTCGAACGACATTTGTCACTCATTCGTTGACGGAAATGAAGCTTGTTTTATTGTTGCATTTTTGTTGCATATGCAGTTAGAGAGCGGTAGTAGTGTCTTTCGATTGTAATATTTATAATGAAGCAATGTTATATAACTTGGCAGGCAGTAAAGTTTGTATTCAAATTACCTACTATTTAACAAAATTTTATCCGTCTTAAATCGATTACCAAACCAACAATTAAATCAATGAAGTAGGCAATTCTATGAACACTTTTCTTAAAATGATAACAATATGCGTAATTTAATGCATTTATGTTGGATTGATAGGTTGCATTATCTTCCGCCGAATTTATTTCACTATAAGGTAGCACACAGCCAATACGAGACGAGGTAATATTTTTGGTCATTTTCACATAGCTTAAACAATAGACAATAACACAATTATGACGTTTGATGAATGAATGATATTCAATATCTCTATTAACAACTATAACCGTAAAACGTATACCAATTACAAAAAAATATACCCCTAAACTGAAATACGGATCTCATTAAACTTCCTCGTAACTCACCACAATAACTCAACTCACATATAATATTCCGAGAGAGCATCAGAAGTTTCTAATATATCAAGTTTCAATGTAACTCGGTAACAAAATAAAAAGTAAGAGGAGTTCCCAAGGGATCTATTCTCGGGCCGATGCCGACGGCCGGGATATTCTTAGATGATAATTAACTCTTTATGGGTAGGGACATCTGTTTACGAAGCTGCCGTACAATATTTATAGTAGGGACCCGGGGCGAATACTTGTAATGTAAAATTGTGTATTTTATTGGGTATTTTTAGCTCGAAATTTTATTGGGGTACTTTTCGGTAATTACTTTTTTGTATCGATGAGTGTTTTAGACATTGATGAAAGTATAGCCGGAACCCGGAACTTAAGTTTCTACTGATCTTAGATAAGTATTTTATTTTAATAAACCTTTTTAGTGGGAGTGCATGAAAGTGCGCTAATATTTCATGATTTTTTGGACTTCCACCGACTAAAATCGTTAGTTTACTTAAACAGTAGCCATTAGATTGTAGTAATTAAGGAATAGTCTTATGATTCCTATACCCTATATTTATGCCTTAAAATTAGATTAGAAAATTGTTTTGTTTACAGAACTAAAACACATCAAATACAAAATTGTCTTGAGACAAAATAACACAAAACAGAGGTCTTCAAAACATAAGAAACCAAAATACCTTTGCTAGAAAAATTCTCCACTACACACAAAAAGAAGAAGCGAATGTGTTGAATTACCTGCACTGATAGAGCATGGTTATCTCTCAGTCACTAGGGACCGTCAAGATAAGCCAGCCAACTTGAAACGGTAAAAAACACACGTTTGTAATAAATTCCAAGCAAGTACCATGTCCTGGGAGCTACGGTAGTGGGTAGTGCCATCTGGCGCAGTATAAACTATCTGTACACAACGAGCACTGAATTTTCAAGAATATCGTGTTTAGTGGACTTGTGGTGCATATTTTTTTCAAGGCTTACGAGTATATTGCGATCTATGTATCGTATAGTATCCCTGGGTTTTCAATATCCAACAATATGTTGGATGTGTATGTTATGTTATGTATTTATAGGTAACAACAAAAATTACACGTCAAATTAGAAAATGTTACAATTAAAATATCAATAATAATTATGATTATTAATTAAAAAACAGTAGAATAATTGAGGTATTTAATTTTTTTTTATTCGTCAAAGTCTTAAAACGCTTGCTCGACCAACCAGCGTTTTAGTCGTGCTTTAAAACTAGCCAAACTAGGTGCTGTGGTGATAAAATTCGGGAGCTTGTTGTAAACCATTGGACCCACAACCTGTGTCATTTTAGCTTATTTGGTCAGAGTTCGGGGTACGGTAGTCAGTTTGTCCCTATTTCGAGTACAGTACGAGTGAACACAGCTACGTTTTGTCTAGAAGGCCAAGTTAGTGTGCACATATACCGCGACCTGGTAGATTACTACTGCTGGCAATATGAGGATACCTAGCTTCCTGAAGTGCGGACGTGCCGACTCATCCCACGTGTACTGACACGTGCATAAATAATAAGCCTTTAAACTCGGTTTGACAGCATGACATAACCTATCTAATATCCAGTTTTCAATGTATCTGCAAATATTATGCACGTTTTGAACAATAAATAAACGAATAAATAAATAGAAGATAAGTGTTATTAAAATGCTCTTAAAGTTTCAAAGTAAACCAAGCAACGTATAATAACACGCCTGTGTTATCGTAAACGAAAATGGCTTTAGTTTAAAGAGGGATTACCCACCATGCAGCTTTGAAGCATACATAATAAATCTGGTTCATTAGCTGTACCCGTAAGTTGGTCCTCCTAACTAAGTTACTCTTAACTAATTCACATATCTAATGGCATCCATCCATTATCCCGTCTTTGTTACTTAGTGATCGGTGAATAAATGCAAAGAACAAAGTGCGTTTCGGATGAAAAACATACGTACATCCTTTGGGTGAATACGGAATGAGTCGTATTAATGGATGGTCAGGGCAGATCTATAAGCTACGCGGGTGGTACTGGACGGGGTCTCGGTACCGGTTGGGACCCATATGAAATACCTGGGTCTCATCCTAGACGGGAGGTGGGCCTTTGAGACCCACTTCACCTGGCTGGCCCCGAGACTAGTGGGAGCCGCGGCAGCCTTGGGGAGGCTGCTGCCCAACGTGGGTGGCCCGAGCGCCAACTGCCGTCGGCTGTACTCCGGAGTTATCCGGAGTATGGCCCTGTACGGGGCACCGGTCTGGGTGGGTGCCCTCAGCCGCGGGAATAAGACCCTGCTGCGACGTCCGCAGCGGGTCATTGCGACGAGGGCGATCCGCAGTTACCGGACAGTGTCCTGGGCGGCGGCATGCGTGCTGGCCGGTGACCCTCCCTGGGAGCTCCAGGCGGAGATACTCGCCGAAGTTAACCACTTCGTGGCGGCGAGGAGGTCTCGCGGGGAGCCTCCGGCGTGGGAGGAGGTGAGGCGCATGCGGATGCAGGCGCGGGCCGTCCTGTTGCGGCGGTGGACAGAGGATCTTGCCCCACCGGTCCCGGGGCAGTGGACGATTGATGCTGTCCGTCCCGTCCTTCAGAGGTGGGTGAGGCGGTCCTTCGGGTCGCTGACTTTCCGATTGGTGCAGGTGCTCTCCGGACACGGATGTTTCGGAAAATATTTGCACCAGATCGCGAGACGGGAGGCCATCCCGGCCTGCCACGAGTGTGGGGCGCTGGAGGACACAGCGCTCCACACGTTGGAAGTGTGTGTCGCATGGGCCCCGCAGCGACATGCACTATCGGCCGTAATTGGCCGTGATCTCTCTCTGCCGAGTGTGGTAACCGCCATGCTTGGCAGTGGGAGATCGTGGGACGCAGTTATCTCCTTCTGCGAAGAGCTTATGTCGCAGAAGGAGGTCGCGGAGCGGGTCAGGGAGAATGCCGCCCTAGCAGACCCGATCCGCCGCAGAAGAACAGGAAGGCGGAGGGGGCAGTTTGCCCACCTCCTCCATCCTCCGTAGTGGGATCACCGGTGAAAAGTCGGGGGACTTTTCACCGGATTGCACGGCACCACACATGCGGGAGGGAGGTGGCCTTGGTGAGCGAGGTCACCTCCCTCACAGCGTAGTAGCCCGGCTTGGTAGCCCGGCACATACCCCCTTCCGTCACCCCCCGTGGCGGAGGGGAAATGCGACTGCATTTCCCCCCCTCAAAAAATAAAATAAAAAAGATCTATAAGCTATTAATAGAACATAAAAAGAAAATAAATGAAAATGCAGTTGCCTGGGCATTATCTGTGTGGACTTAAATATCTGATGCTCTTCGATGTAATATTTTAGATCTCAAAACAATTTCAGTGGCGCCGTTTTTGACGTAAATATGTCTTAAAATTTACTTCTATAGTGGGAGGCAATTTGGAAAACTGATGAAAAAAAAACGGGCGATACATTTTGGTGTTGCAGCTATATATATCACCTACATCCAAGTTTTAATGACACCACTCGATGATTAAAGGATCACAGTATTCGTTACGTGGACTCACGACGCATCACGCGTGGCGGAGAAGGAAGCGCCGCCGTGTCCACGACGTGTTGTATAAAAACTTTCGTGACATATATTCATATCAATTAATGTTCACCGGCCCGCGGCAATGTCGCGAGTCAAAATGTTTGACTCGCGACATTGCCGTGGTCCGGTGAAGCAGCGGGCTCAGGTCATGACAAAGGGCTCCGTTCGAGTTTGAAACAAGTCGGGCAAAACCCGAAAAATGCACGTGAGTAACCGGTGAACATTCATTGTTATGCTATCGTTTTTTGTCACAGCAGACAAATCGATATACAGACTGATATTATTACTATAAAAATCATGTACGTCAATTTTAATTTTACTATGGACCTCCAATAAGGACTCGAACAAGAAACTAGTATTTAATTTAGCGAGAACCCAAAAAGCGATGCCATTAGGAAAGTAATTAGTATTGGATACGAAGAGTCCCCAAACTGATAAATATTGCACAGGTTAATTCGCCAGGGTAATATAACTTCACCTTTGGTTACTTTAAGATTCATAGGCATGCGTAGGTAGATATTTCATTCCGTAGTATGTCAAGGAGAAACCTTTTCCCCAATTGGAAATAGTTGGCTAACAAAAGTTACCAGAAAGAACTAAAAGTAGAATGGGTCTCTTAGAACTTTGTCTGTGAAACAAAATTAGTCGTTTAAGCTGTTATGGCATGTAGGTAGTTGTTTAATGGGATATTAACATAATGAATAAGTGGTATATTACTGACAATATTATGAACTAATTTTATAAACTTATTAAATAGTTTTAGATAACAATATTTTAAATGCATTATCGCAAGCGTACCGACCTCTAAAGTAAATAATACGGTCGTGAGCAAACAACAAACGTGCACCTCCCGGTTAAATATCCAGGTGCTGTGATTACTAAGTCATCTCGACCTCTGCTCACATTTCCCAATTCTTCTTCGATATTTTAATACGTCTTTTGATGTTTTAAGATTATTTTCAATTTCTTGTTCACTGATTTAATTTCTATAATCCTGATGTTGCGGTGAATGCAGTAGCGATCAGTAGAGGTGAGAGTCAGTAGAAGAGCGGCACAGCATCCATGATGGTGGTTTTAGATAAGATTTTAGAAAATGCAGATCCAAAAACTTCCGATTGGTTAAAATCATAATCATTCATAATTGATTGTGTAGAGTTATGATGACGTCATTTGTATGATCTGCAGATAAATGTTTCGTGTCTCGATGTGTGTGCATGTGATATATGTGTCTTTGGACCTATGTACAATGCAATACTATCTACAAGGTAAAATTTTAAGCTCCGAGCTGCTTCTGATAATTTCCTAAAATAATAATAACATTTTAACAAAATATTTAACTGTCGTAAAAGGAAACAGAAAAGTGCAAAATAAAATGTTAGCTTAGTATTACTGAGTGTGGCAAATTTACTTCTCTGTCAAAAGTTATGCGTGGTCACACTTAAATACATATACGTGTCAACTTGAGAACCTCCTCCTTTTTCCTCGGTAAAAAACTCGAAAACGTTGCCCGAGCCATTAATTGAACCTAGAATCACACGTTTAGTAGTCGAGTTTGCAACTAATAAACCAACAAGGTAGTCTATAAAACAAAAAAAACCTAAAAAATATTCCAATAAGTAATTTCTTATAACATCCAGCATTTTACATTGAGCGTTTTCCAACTAATTAAGGTAAGGTCCACACTATGTCGTATCAATGACATTATATTGCGTCACATCTTTAAAAATCAAAGATGCAACCCACATACCTATAGCATATACATACTACGTATCTTAAAACAACCAAAACGTTCAACATATGGACGAAATTAATATGCGTTGAACGTTGAACCGCGAACCAAGAACGTCGTAGAAAGCCAAAACCATTGTAATAAATTTCATGTAAAATATATAAGAAAACACCTCTCTTGTGAAGACATAAATAGCATGATTAACATCTTGAATTTAACGGCTGTTTTCCTAAACGCGTCGAAGAGATGTTCTAGTCAATCTAAGGTATTGAAGTCAATTATATTTATCAGAAGTTAGTTCTTTGATGAAAAAGGACGACGGCAATAAATATTTAGAGGGCGAGTCTGATTTACCGAAAGTTTCCATTGAAAGGTACAACATTTCACAGCTAATATTGGTATGTCATTTCATTGTTTAAACCATTTATTTTGCTACACATATATAAGGCATTAAATTGTTCCTACACGCGTAAAACCACTGGCGGCTCCAATAACACAAACAAACATACATTTATTTAAAAAATGTGTACAGAACAGAACCTATATAAATACACAGGGACCGGTAGCGACCCGTGAATTTCCATCCGAATACCATACATAAATTGAAGATCAAAATTGAACACAAAGGTATAATGTTGCTATTATTTACCGATATCACAGTCATGTACCAGAAACAATTCAAAAGGGTTGGCACGACAAAAAAAAGGTATGGCGACCTCCACTTAATATTCAACGTGGTTATGAATACATAACATGTATTTATTTAGAGTTTATGTATTTTTACCAACGAGTAGTGGCATACATCAGTCATGCGTATTCGTTACAGAGAAAACCATTTCAAAGTAATGTAAAAAGGGTCACTTACGGAAACATTGTATTTTTCTTGCGAATAACTTATTCATGTACCTAAGGACTCTTTTTCAACCACTAATAATATTTTCATAGTTTGTAGGTAAAATATCTGAGTATTTAAAATTGGTACTGAAAAATATTACAAGCTATTTTTAATAATATTCAATCTATCTGTCATCGTGAGGTTGATAAACAACCTAGTAACAGAGTTTAAACCACCCGTAGGCCTCTGTCATGGCTTTACACACATCATAGAGATATCGAGAACATCTCACAGGTGTGCCGATTTTGTCACGATGTCCCTTCACCGTTTTAAGCAAGTGATAATATTTTTTTGTCGGTGGTGCGTGCTTTGGTTCGAACTTGCGACCTTTGCCTGTCAGTCCAATGCTCTAACCATTAGGCTATCACTGCTTGCAATGTGATCCCGGAACCATTCCTCTTTAAGCATAAAGAATGTCCGTTGCATAGCTTTAGCCAACAAAAGTCCATCTAACTGTTCGTACTCCGCCAGATGAAGGGTAACAGTGATAATGGAACATCTTTACCCTAAAGTTAAATAAAAAAATTAATAATAAATACATGGAAGGGTTGCTGAACTTACAAGTTATTAAATATTTTAATGACAACTTTTTCCGTCCCTCCTCGTAAAGCATAAAATTACAAAAGTTTCTGATCTTTCTCGAAAGGGTTTTAATTAAAAGACCGATATCCGATTTCCCGGTTATCGTTTGACTAAGAAACTTGAGAAATATTTTTTTGTCTAATTTATTTTATTTTGCCGGACATTTTTATCTTAGCCGTATTTTGAACGATAGATGGGTAACCTATTTGGACGGCAAAACGAAGTTTGAGGCTACAATTACATTGGACTCCACATAACTATATGTGGAAAACTTTATATTGGTGTTATGAACCACGGAAAACTTTGATCTGTCTCGTCTTTTTATTTGTTTCCTGAATGGACTTGAGGTTAGAAAAAGTATGAGAGCATACAATATTTTCGCTATTCGTTTATTTTTCTTGGACTTTTTCCTCAAGGGGTCGGGTTTTATACTTTTATGCTTGGGTGCAGCTCCTATAAGGCAAACATAGCGTAACAATAACATAAAGATATGGTCACTGAAAAGGCTGTATTAGGCTGTCTTCACTCAAGACCATGAACAATGAATACTACATGCCATCGGATAGGACAGGTCAGCTCAAAACAGCTACGACTCTTTCATCAAAAGGCCATCACAGATCTAGTTACACTCATATATGATGGTATTTATCCGGGAGACGCAGGTTCGAATCCTGTTCGCGACCGTATTCTTTTTCCATTTAATATTGTTACTTTACACTCATATGTAAGATAAAAATGATGTTATTTGGGCATTTTTTTCCAGAGAAAAAAAAATTGTCTTGTAAAAGTATCTATAACAGAAGTATTTACAGAAATAAATATCATTTATCAATGAATTTTGTTCATCGAGGAGACGTTTTAGTCAACTATCCACTCCATCCTAATGAGATTTCATGTCGGATAACCTGATAGGGTATTTTTAGAGTGAGTTAAGTATCATCGATATACTTCTTCTAATTCTTATTGCGTGCTTAATGAACAACCTCGTCTCAGAGGACTCATAATTGAATTGGTATTTTTATTACCACAATTTATAACTTTAGAGTTTATATGCATGCGTTAATGCTTTTCAAAGATTTGTTTGTAAAGTCATAATTGAAGTTATTAAATGGAATACGGTCGCGAACAGGATTCGAACCTGCGCCTCCCGGATAAATACTCCAGGTTCCGGTTCGAATCCTGTTCGCGACCGTATTTTTTCTCCTTTTAATATTATAACTTTAGAGTTCGCTAAGCATGCGTTAATGCTTTTCAAAGATTTGTTTGTAAAGTCATAATTGAGTTGCAATACGCGCTTAATTTCGAAAAGTCAGCGACCTTTGCTTGGCCAGCAGTGTCTACCTACCCTTTTCAGATATATGAGTATGATGTGTTTCATTTAATTACACACTAAGTACTCCTGGATATTACAGAAATGGAACGACTAATACCGATACTCAGAGTTCTAATATTTTATTTGGCTGCGGTTAAGATTTTTGAGCCATCTTCGCCCATTGTTTTCACAAAATGGGATCTTCAATCGTTTGCACACGAAACCGGTAGATTAACCTCAATTTCATAATGTTCCTGCGATCCAGTTTTCTAGCAAAATGGAATCTTTGTGGAATGGGTTTGAATATTATCTTAATAATATAGTTGAAGCTATGATTATTTTCCTTTATATAATCGATATTGTTAGAAAACATTAAGCGGAAGTAAATTTCAGAGCGATCATTACCAATTTCATAAATGACCCAGTGCTGGACTACTATAAGGCTTAGTGTATCTATATATAGGAAATCTGCCTTGTATACTGCCTCGTTAGTCTAGTGGTCCCAAATACGACTACTGAGCATGATATCCTATGTTCGATTCCCAGGTCGAGCAAAGTGTTATTAGCTTTTTCTATTCCAAAAGATTATGATAGATTTAGATATGATACGAGAAGATTACGGTAGATGGCAATAGGCTCACCACTTATTGCTGTCATGACTTAGAATAACAGCATTGGTGAAATGTGGGTGTATAACCGTGTACACCTCTGCCTACCCATTCGGGGCATAAAGGCGTGATGCTATTTTCTATTATCTTTTGTCAATACACCGTTTTTTTTATTTTAGGATTGAGGCACATACATTGAGGTATTGAATAAAAAATCATATTACGCTGGCATAGTTACTTCCATACCCATTATTTTATGTTTTAGAAAATCTATTATGGACGTTGAGCCCGACTCTACTAGAATACTCGGTCCTATGATTGCAGCTATATTCACAGCTACCCCAGTAGATTATGATCCATCGAATAAAATATCGACGAACCCCGTTATCTGTGCAGGCCGGCTACAGTTAGCCTGCACAGACACGCCCGAGAAGCGCGCTCTCCGAAGCACGGCACGCTGCCGCCAGCGCCGCCGTCCGGTGTGGAATGTATCTGAGCCGTAGGGTTTGTCCTATCTAGAGCTCAGATACAATCCACACCCTTTTTATATATGGAAATCCCTGAGTGAATGGAATATTTTTCATTCAAACACTAGACGAATGTTCAAACGCTGAAATTAAGGTTCAAACTAAAATAACTAATCTATACGATTATTAAACTGTAGGGGTACCTACTATTTAGGTATGTACATTGAATAATTATCTAAAATGTTAACTATACTATCGACACCAAAACCGAAAATGTCGCCTGTCTCTCTGTCCGAACGCTTATAACTCGAGAAACAGTGGTCGACAGATTTTGAAAGGGTTTTTCATTGTAGCGTAGCTTAGTGACCTCGACAACACTATAAATATATTTCATGACGCTATCGCCCATAGGCGCTGAGCAGAGCAACATATACATATTAGTGTGTTTTTAATGTTTAATAAATAGTTAAATAATTAATCAATCGATTGGGATGGAACTTCCACTACAGCGATACATTTAAAGTGAATTGTATTATCACGCTACTGCTCATAGAAGCCGTGCATTGCTATATATTTTCAACATTGTCAGCGGTTACGCAACTAAGTAGCATTAAACAATAAGTTTAAGTGTTTGCTGAATTCAAACTCGATACCTATCGGATCGCGATCATCATTGGGCTTCTTGTATTTAAGTTTTAATTCTTTTAAATTATTACGACGTTATATTCATAGACGACATGATATCATTATCCGTCATCCACGCGGACGGAGTCGCGGGCACAGTTAGTTAAAATATATGTCAAATTAATAAATATTATTTTAATTATTGCTCAAAATTAATACGCAATCTGCCCCATGGGGTATTGAGTGAAGCATTGACAAAGAACCATAAAATTGGCAGCGCCAGATATTCCCCCAGCCTTCTGTTGTGAACACGTAATTAAATTGTGGATTCATTTTGTTAATTACAGAAATTTGATTGGCTTCGATTGTTTACATTTAGGTACGATTCAATTGGCCATTTAATTTATTGTTGAGTGAAAGTTTTTATTTGATATATTCTTTTAGCTTAAATATGTATTTAATTATCTACATAACTACGTCGTTAGTTTAGCATTTAGGTTCCAATTACGCCAGCAGAGCTTCAAGTCATGGGTTCGATTCCCGGATTGAGAAAAGTCCTAGCCAAAATTCTCATTTGTCATTTGCCTGAAATTTGTAATTATGTCCGGTTGATAGCAATAGGCTCACCACCTACAACAAGTGGTCAGACCATTGGAATGAAATGTCAGAGGTCGCAAGTTCGAAGCCAAGGCACGCACTATCCGTGACGGGAAGGAAAATATCTTGAGGAAACCAATACACCTGAGAGAAGTTCTCGATGGTATATAAAGGTATTTTAGATCTACTAGTGGTTTCAATTCGACACTAGGTTGTTCATCAACCATGCGATAAGAAGCATAGTTACCATTTGCGGGTGAGCGGGCGGTGCACAGGTAATTTCATGATTTCCTTCAATATTGCGGAAGTAGCTAGATAATATATTAATTAGAAAGAAAAAAGAAATAAAGAAAAGTCGTTTATTCTACTAACAAAAACATAGGACAGATTATCTATACTGATGAACAAGAAAGGAAAACTTTGCATCCATTAAAGCATATTTCGTACAGTGAGTACGCAATATGATTTACTCTCACTCACTCACACTACTCCTACTTGCTTGCTTGTAGTGCATGCATACTCATCATAAATGCGACATGAGGTCACGCGTCCGTGGCACTTCTATTGTCTTCTTATTCTGATATTTGTAGTTGGTACAAACAGCTTCATCAACAAGGTACCCGCCACCACGTAAGGGTAACCTAATTAGTGCCGCTGTCTGTATAAGCAATTCAGTAAACAGATATTGTCCGCACTTCGAATAATAGACACACTTTGTTCTAATCTAATCACCCAATGTAGAGTTTGGTTCATTTACATAATGCTTTTAACGGTCGTTGCGTTTCATGCTCTCGCTCAGAAGTGGGGAAAACCCACAAACATAAATTCTTTGTCGTTTTTCTGTAACCACTCTAAAGGATTTTATGCCCAAGTATTACTTGCAATACAATGTGTTCCTGACCTATTTTTGACCTTAAATAATGTAATAGTGTAAAACAAATATAAATCTATTTAACAACTTTTGTGTGTCTACGTAATCACATTTATGACACACATGAAAGCTGTGACCTAATATTGTATATAATTATGCTATAGGTAATGTTATATATTCAAAAATATAAAGAATGAAAGTAACATTCAAATTTTGCAGAAAAATAACCATATTTTTACATATTTTCTGTAAATGAATTCATATTTATTAATATCGCTCCAAACCTAACCTCATTTTCCGATTCGGTTCAGTTGTACCCTAAAAATCAAATAAACAACATCTAATAAATTCATAGGAAAAATAACAGATTTCTATCTACGCGAGAGGTAAATTGGATCCCGCTTTTTATGTTGAAGTTAACGAAATTCCTACACGTTCGGAATAGTAAAGTAATAAAGGCAATTTTATTTTATTTTTACTATAAAGTTACTTCAGATCGCATTGCTTATAAAATGCGCAATTCGGGGTGCTATTACGGTAAGGTCGTTCTATTTTTGCTACTCAAAAGGGAAAGTGCTTATACGACGCTGTTAAATACCTACGTTGGGCTGGGAGACCTAGAATCAGCAAAGGTGGGATAGGGGCTGGTCGTTTGTATAATTTACCTTTGAACATTGCCCATATATTTTTGTATAAATCTAACAAGTTATAATTGTGGATAAATCTTTCAAACGGTTCTTTTTTTCAATTTTTTTGTGTTCCATGGCCACTATATTATGTTCTAATCTATTGACTGCCTCGTCGGTCTAGCGGTCGCAAGCCCAGCTGCTGAGCGTGAGGATCTGGGTTCGATTCCCAGGTCGGGTAATGTTTTATTGAGTTTTTCAGTAAGGAAATTTTCAGTAGCAGCCCGGAGTCAAGAATTTGGTGATGTGATACCCCCGTGCTTCGGAGAGTACGTAATGCCGTCGGTCCCGCGCCTGATCTCTCTCCGGTTGTGTCGGATTGCCGTCCCATCAGAATATGCGAGTGAATGAAGACGGAGTGCACCTTTGTTTGCGCATACACTTGTGCACTATAATATCTCCTACATACTTGGCTAATCTCCGTGGAGATAGGCCGCAGTCGCCGGAATACGGTCGGGAGGGAGTATTATGTTCTAATCTTATTAACCTCTAAATATTATATCTATTCTAACGATACCCCATACATCTAAATCGATTCAGACGTTAGAAGTTATGGTGAAATAAAAAAAACTCACAAACATCCATGCATACGTGACGTACACAAACATACATGAAGCCTAAAAACATAACAATCCTTTTTTTTGTATATATTATGATAAACAACCGACAACATGAAAATAATTATATTTAAGTATATAATTTAAGTAATATAATATCGCAATCATTAAACAAAACTTTTATTCTAAAACTCATAGCCGTAGCAAAATTAACATGCTTGTAAATAAAAATACTTTTTTAGAACCAAATCTTCTCCTTCCTAGTCGCTTGTCACCCATTGGCTGCCAGATCATATAACACAAGACTATTAGCGTTTCCAAAATTAGCTATTGAAAAGCTAGTAGGCAAGTACAAAGTGGCTATTTGAATTCCCCTTGAAAAGTATCAAATGTTTAAGCTTACAATTTATAGTCAAAATGAAACATGACTCTTGACATTTTTAAATCGGTTCGACTCGTGTTCTGGGTGGAATCCGAAGATTCCCGAAGAAGCTAGCTAGCTATAATAAAGTAGAGCTTAGTGGGCATTCTCGAGTTCCGATGTCGTAATCTACTTCCGTATGGCTCTTCAAAATTGGTGGTTGAATAGTTTTATTGGCAATTGGGTCTGCGTGCTTGTGGCGTGTATAAAGGTTAACGCATACATTTAAGTTTGTAACCGTATAATATTAGTATTATATGGCGTCTTCTAAGTTTTACTGCACTGGCACTCTGATTGGAGCATGTCGTTTCACTTTCTGAACAAATATCCAAGTCTTCAAAATGAAAAATCGCAGTGTTTCATCATCTATAAAATGATACTTGAGTGCGATAGAAAGCCACGTAGGTACTACGTACAAGCAAGTTAACTTTAATAGTACTTGGTCATTGGAAGAGAGTGACGAGCAGTGTGCTCATAGACTTATATACAATAAGCAATGCATAGACATGTAATTACAGCAATTGTTTTGCTGTAATTCATTGAAGAGTTCCATTATCTATCTCCGGAGGTCTTCATCAGATGATCACTAAATATAAATGGGACCACCTCTAGTCAAATACCTACTCCATTAAATAATCAGAAAGATTCACTTAAACTGGTTCACAATTAGCGACGATATCACTGAACTACATACAAAAAAGAAAACATAGAGACGAATTGAGAACCTCCACCTTTTTGTAGTTGTTAATATAAAAACAAATAAATTAGGGTGATATTGGTCAAAATTAACGGTTATGGTATACCATTTCTGACAGCAAAGGAGCATTTTATCAATTAAAACCTGTTCACATTAGCACTTATTATAGCACTTCCATATAATTAAGGCAACTCTTATCCTAGAGGAATAAAAGAATTAACCCCTACGTACAGATATAAGGTACTTAGTTTCTTTAGTAACTGGAGTATATGATCGAGCATAAAATATGTAAACAATAAACTTGACTTTTATTGTACTCACCTTTGATCAATATGGCACTTTATGGCAAACCTAAAAAAACTCGAAAAAAAAACATTATAAAGTTTTTATATCAAAAAGACCAGCTTTAGGGTTTAGCTTTTTTATAGCTGTTGCCTCAGTCATTAGCAGACACAATAGATTTTTATTGTTACAACGTACAGATCTGTACGTTGCTGAGCCAAAAAAAAATATATGCATTTGATCTAAATTCCGTCCCGGACTTATTTACCCATGTAAATAAGTCCATCTAAGAGATCTTTCATAATCATTACCTATTACTATGTATGTATATATCAATTATAATCTTTGCTCTTGAATTGCTTAACATGGATACGAATGATTTAAATTTTCATAGAAACAAATTCTGTTGACACAAATACCAAGGCAAAGTTTGTTGTTATATTCAATTTTTTTAAATACATTACAGTCATTTTGGAGTCTGAGCTCAAAACAGTCTTGTTTTAGTATAATGTTAGTAATTTATGTTAAAAGCATTGAAACATAAATTCTTTGAATAATTTATACGTTTATATTACGCAAGCGTCGCTTGTAAACTACTGAAAATAAAACACAAATATAGTTTTATAAAAACAGTTTTTTTTTTTATCTTCTATTCCGTTCTCGTGATATTTCTCTTACTGCTAGCTGAAGTGACAAAAACAGTACAAGACTTAACGGCTACTTAAAATTGAGTAGCATTTGAAGATTCGACTTTATGCGAGTTTTTCATCTATCTGAATCACCTCTTTCGTGTCGCTGATTATCGCGAATCCCTTTTACACCAAACGTTACGGTATCACATCCAGTACAATTTCAATTCTGTATAACAATATCATGATAAGGAACCGACAGGTGTTGGTTTGACTATCTCGGGGATCAGCATCCTTGTGTAGAAATCACACTGGTGATTTTATTTAATGATGCCAATAAATAAAGGGAAAAAACTGGCTCATTAGTCATGTAGGTGCAAGCGTAGCTTCTGAACGTGAAGGCCTGTGTTAGATTCTCGGATGGGACAAAATGTTATTGCATGCAATTTTGAAATGCAACCTGTAGAGTGGAATTGTGCCTGGTTAATGGCAAAGGAGTCTAAATAACGGCATCGGTGAAGCATGGGTGTGTAGCAGTATCTACACCTCTTCCTGACTATTCAGGGAATATAGACGTGATGCTTAGAGGACCAGACGGGAGATGACTTCTGACTTAATATATGGCGCGGTTGGCGCAGTGGTCGAGAGAGCGACTGCTGCGTCGCGTGTCGCAGGTTCGATTCCTGCACGGAGCAAATATTTGTATGATCTACAGATAATTTTTCCGGGTCTGGCTGTGTATGTGCATGTGTGATTATGTTTTAGTAAATGCGCCCACGATACAGGAAGCAATTCCTAGTGAGGGGCAACGTTTAAAAAAAACGAATAACTTTACTCGCCTCTTTTTGGCGGGGGGTGGGGTAACACACAAGCACAAAAGAACTTGCACTAAAGTAATTTAGTTGTCGCCATTATATTGACAGTAATAATACACCTAGAAAACTAAACACAAACATAACATTATGTCAGACACGATAAAAATCGTGTCTATCATTGTAACCATATAGGTAAAATGTACAAAGGTTTTATTGAGAATCATATGCCAGTGGCGAGAGAGGTACGCCCGCTAAACTACTCCAGTACTAATTCCTTCAAGACGTGATGTGTAACGACATCGACTTAAAAGAAAAAAAAAAATACAGATATCATTTAAATTGTATAATAACTTTTATGAGAGCCATTCGATATGTGCATTTTTATTATTCATGTGTATTTTTCGAGATAGCCCGACAAATTTCGAGCTCGAACCCTTAGTCATGATTATTTAAATTAGTTGGTTTAGTTTCTTATCTTCTAAGTCATTAAGTTCTACTTCACGTACATGAAGTGCCGTTGAACACCGATAAGAAATAAGAATATATTCAATTACATAGATAGATGTCACTGCCCTACAATCCTCTTTACCAGATACATATTTTTATGACCCATAATTTATTTGTTCCAGATAAGCTCAGCATACTTAAACACTTATACCAAAGCAAAAAATCATGACCTATATGAATTTGTAAAAAGCAAAAAAAAAATACAAAGTTCATAGCACGTAGTATTTTCGAGGGTACACCCACATACTTTCATACATAATTTCACGCCATGCTCCCATATGAGTCACGAGCGAATGACGTGAAATTATGTAAATCTAAAACATGATTCTCCTTTAGTTGAACACCAAGCCGAATCTCGGTAATGCGTGCATGGACCGATTTACTTTTATTAGGTAAGTAGAGATTTTCCGCCGATCGCCATGAGATTTGAGACCCTTTTTTAAGGGTTTCATATCTATAGGATGCTAATGGAATCCTATTACTAAGTATGTCTGTTGGTCCATCCATTTGTCTGATACATTGTTGATTTTTTTAATTTTAATAGCTAGCTAGTTATCATAGAATAATAGAAATAAAAATCCTTCCCAAGAGGACGTTCCTTAACAAACTCCCTCAAAAAAAGAAATTCAACTGTTTAAATCCTGCTCTATGTTTAAAAAGGTAATATATACCTCAATTTTGGTTTGATTTTAATGCATGCTTTATAGTAAAACACACACACATCTCCTGCGTTCTTAGCTAATCTCCATGTAAATAGGCCATTGTGACCGAAAATTCAGTCGGGAAGAGTATATTATTAGTGTTTCGACATAAGAAAACAGGCATCTAACAAATCCTGAAATTTGTGAATCCTAAACCTTTTCGAACACTATATCGATCCAGTAGACACAATCCCGAGACCAAAGGGTCCTAAAAATATTTATCAAATAATAATATCAACTTCGCTTACAAGAAAGAGAAAGTTTTCAACGTCCCAGGAAGCCCTCACATCAACTTTGTTGTAATAAATATGTTTGTCGGCTAAGTATGTGTTATCTCGGGAACATAATTGAAAAACTTCTGACAGGGGTTAAACTGGTCCCGCCACATGTAGCCCGAGCCTTATGCTTAGAATGGTAGACTATTTAGGAATCGCCGTGGGAATTATTGCTATTTAATTAAATTTCGAAGCCAGTGGTTGGGTAGTGGGTATTGTTACAAACGTATTTCCTATAATTAATTTGAGCTCATACTGATACCTACTATAGAGTACGTCTGTTAAATGTTTTATACATTTATAGCTGAACTCGATAAATTAAAAAGTCAGTATATTAAAATGTCGGTTTTATCAAAATAACGCAGTCTAGTAATAAATTTTAAACTTCCGTGAATTTTAACAATAATTATCTTTCGATAAACCTCCTTTAATGGTTCCATAAAATGCATAATGCCTGAAATACCGCTTTATGAAGCCTACATGGTTTAATAAGTATATACACGTTATCAAGTGAACACGGTACGATAATAAAATATAATAATGTTAAGTTTTATAGCAGGTCGGACATTTTGTAATGTAAGGGATTTTATCGCCAATACGTCGAATTTGTGCTCGTCTTTAATAGCATTTTAGAGAGCATACTTATCTCAATTTAATATTCCGGTAAATACGAACATTATGAATTACACACACTATATTTTTATTGAAGTATTTTACATTACAAATAGTTAAAAGGATGCTTAATGGAATGTTAACACATTTTGTCTATTCAAATTATTCCTACTAACCATAGAATAATCCAACATTCATTCGCTTTATCGCTGCTTTTACTACATAAGAAATATGACTTCTAAATTGGCGGTGTAAGAGTCAGATAAACGTATGTACATTTTCTCAATTTTACAGGAGAGCAAAAATACGGTGAAAATTCGCGTCTTTAAACTTTAGCAGCTTTTTAATAGTGATTAAATAAAAATGATGAAAGAAAAAAAAATGACATATAGGCATAGTATTATAGCTTTAAAAAATTTAAGAATTATTTATTTGTATATGCTTACGTGGGCACAATACATATATTTTTTTAATTTGGTTGACATACGTTAGTGTGGCCCTTAATTAATTTACTTTTAAACATTAGTTGTTATTATACTTAAATACGTTATTTGGGAAGTTAAGTTTTATGTATTATATTATACTAAGCAATGACATTTTTTTTTTTAATAAATGGGTGGCTGTAATCAATCAAACGTAATCTTTATTACCTTCCGAAAAAGTTATATTTCAATAAAATAATCAATTATCTTCAACATCATCTGTTGTTCCAACTGAAAATCCTTCATAAAAACTGTGAAATTGCGTTGGAATGATGATTATAGTATAGTCGCGGGAGGACTAAGGTGTCAGGCGTCTCAACTGTTTATTTTAAATTATTTTAGTCTACCGTACCTACATATAATTGATAAATTCATAAAATTATTTTTGTCTCTGATACATATTTAAAACTAAATCACGACGGTATTTCCTAAGACTATCCCTAAAAAGAAGAAATACCGAAACAAACTCAGAGGTCCTCTGAGTTTGTTTCGGTATTTCTTCTATCAGTATCAATGTATCAGAGACAAAAATAATTTTATGAATTTTATTAATTGTATGTACGGTAGACTAAAATAATTTAAAATAAACTGTTGAGACGCCTGACACCTTAGTTCTTCTGCGACCACGAACGCTGCAAAGTATTCGAAACGTCAGGAAAAACAAAAAGCCAATAATACACGCGATTAATCCGGTTAAAAGTTGTTTTATTATAATGTGTAGTGATCGCGCAAACCTAAGATATTACTAGTACGAATAGTATAGGGCGAGCCTATTGCTCAAACTCGGTTACACTTAACCCTACCTGGGACTGGAACCCAGGACAACACGTTTAACGTGTATTAATAACAGTAAAGAACAAAACATATTAAAAATATCTCTTCGAAAATGAGATTGAATTCCTTGTTGTGAACCACAGATAGTTGTCTTTGTTCCAGCGATGCCAAAATCTTCCAATTTCGACTGTTTTTCACTCAAAACACTAATTACTAAGTAAAAAACAAAACAATTTCTCCAAACTTCAAATTAGGGGGCTCCCCGCACTGCGTGTTTCAACTTGTTATATTGATCAATGGACAATAATAATTATCAAAGAAAATAGACTGACACAATAACGTATTACGTCGTTTTGGTCATTTATTTGAATTATATATTTTATAATAATTCTTGTGCCAATAAAACGTAAATAGATAAACGTTGTTTTGGCTCTTCAAGCTGAGCATTTAAACACAAATTTGTAACACCCAAAACAACGTATAAGCTTTTACGTTGATATGGTTCGTATAATATTGTGAAACAAACGAATGTCCTACGATTAAAAATATAGTTTTTGGAAATACGTTCCTATAGTCCTGACTGGTACAAAAATAATTAAAACTAATTTAGCGGTACTCATAATACGTTTTTCTAGTTCAATTGAAATTGATTCTTATGATGTTTCGTTTTTATGGAATTTGTGAAATATTGAATAAACTGTTACGTCGTTTTGGCATTTCGTAAAGGACCACATTCGGACCCGTTTTTGATAAAAAAAAACTATTTTTGAATTTTTTGTAGATACGTTCATCTGGTTCTTATACCGCGAATTGTTCTAAACAAAACAATTATAACACATATTAATTTTGTAATATCAATAGGTATCTACTCACTTGATTGCATTCCACACTATATTTATTATATTGGGTGGCAACATTATAGTACTATTTGAACAATCGTGTAATAGCGATTAGTAAATACAAATAAGATTGGGGTTTCTACAAATAAAATTCGATTCATGCGAATTCCTGCTAATACCAAAAACTGCAAGAAGCGACACTAGATTTAAAATTCACGTTGTTTTTTAAAAAAACTTATATAGTACACAGGTGCGCGACTTCATATTCTAGTGAAAACCACGCCACTATAGAAGATACAGGCGTCCAAAGAGTGCACCAAAGTATCTAACCGCAAAATTGGATTTTTACCTTCAATTTAGTACACACTGCAGAAGAGATAAATAAGCAGTCAAATAAACTACCAACAACAATTATTGTCAGATGAATGTAGTTTTTTAAGTGATGCTCTACGTCTCAAAAAAGAACTTTACACTGTATTTTTTTTGTTTTGCTTTGTTTCGTACTACACAGTAATAATAATAATAATATTCCACAACTATCACACAACGCCGTCTAGTCTCAAGCTAAGCAGAGCTTGTGTTATGAGTACTAGACAACTGATAAACATACTTATATATTTCTAAATGCATACATATTATAAATAAATTACACCCAGACACAGAACAAATGATCGTGCTCATCACACAAACATTTGTCCTGGGTGGGAATTGAACCCACGACCTCCGGCATAGCAGTCAGGGCTACTAACCACTAGACCAACAGGACAGTCAAAGTAAGTATTAGATAATTTAATTCTGTAATTCAGATCCGATTCTTTTCTCAAGATATGTTAAAGCAGCTTCAACAACTCTTACCCTAAGTAGACTCCTAATCACACGAAACAAGAAAAGGTAATTCAATAAAATTAAAATATTTTGCACTAAAACACTTCATACCTGCATATAAATAAACACTTAGAAAGAAAACTACTTTTCAATTTCTCTTGCTATACTTTTTTTGTATCTACTATATACAACACTAGTGTATTCAAAAACATCTGCCGTGACCGGTTTAGAATAAACAAGGGAACTGTTTGAACATCTTAAAATTTTACGTGATTTGAATATGGGGTGCCGGAACGAAGTCACGTTTCGCACTGATACCCGTTTCCCGTAAAATGGCCCCTTTTTGTCCGAAACACGATTTTTGTAAACTGATTTACGATAGAGCAATTTTCTTGGAATGAAATTGAAAAAATTTCCCGTAAAACTATAAAGGGAGATGTACCTTTTCTTCTTTTTACGTCAACGTGGGTGCCTGTACAATATTATAAAATTTTCTGTGGTATTGTCCTTTGTAAGTAACTGCTTCGATACGGCCAGCTGTTATTTGCTCACGAATATAAAGATATATTATCTTCTTATCGCCTTAAAAGTATTTCCATAAGAAAAACTAAAATTGACCAAGTACCTACGCGAAAGGATTCGACAGCTCAGTTGGTAAAAGCATTGTCACAGTTCGGCAAGTGTCGCGTGCTCAAGCTCCACTGGCATCTTTCTCTGGTGATTTTCATAACAAAAACGAAAATGTGTAATATAAAATTCTCAAATAACCAAAATTAGTGATTTGAATCCTGGTTACGGTCAGATTTTATTTCGACAAATGTGTGTTCTTTTACTGAAATCTAAATCTTTGAAGCCTGCCCATGATGCGTCAGTCAGTCATTTTTACATTTGAAAGTAAATAGCTATTCAAATCCAACCGTATATTTATATATAATTAATAAGGACTTATAAAAATATTTTTTTTTATTATTTCAATCAAATACTCATAGTTCTACCTAGGAGCCACCGCGCCAATGGTAGTATGTTAGTGTAAGTACTTGAAAAAGATTCGCCAATAGTTTAAAAAGGATTGTATTTGAATGGGAAATATAGCAACAACCAACTAATTAAATAGATCGTTTCATGAGACGAGACGGATTCATAATCATGGACATAAAATAGATAATTTAAAATTAAATGCCCGTTTTATAGGCTTACATAGACGTCTAATAATTTTAACACTAAAGACAGAAGATTTATTATGAGCAAATGTCAAATACATACATTAAAATATTTTTTAACTGCTATCTTGGATGAAGAGGTCTTCACTAATTAATTCTTAAACAATTTAATTCTTCATAATATAATATCTTCATTACCTACTACAAAATAGTAACCGGTCAATGTCATAAGTACCAATGTATCAGTTTGAAACCGTCACTATATTATTTTCAATCTTCACACTGGCAAAATTATCGCCCAACGATGGAGCCATAAACATAAAATGGAACTGGAATACATCTCCATTAGAATTTTTGAATCATGCTTTTGCTTTATAATTTTTTCTTATTGAGTTTACTCGATTCTATTTTTGAACATACATTTTTCAATCACCATTGTGTAAGGCTGAAATAATGATTGATGAGAAGTGCTATCGAAAATCTAAATATTTAGATCAGAAGTGTGTGTTCTAAGTAAGATTATTTGATCTTCATTTCGAAATCTTATTAATAGTTCCTGGATAGCCTGCAGACTCTGTCACTGACATGATCATATGGTTCTATACACAAGACTAATTAGCAAGAAGTACCTGTATCTGCAAATAGGTACTATCCTATTCTACTTCCTACTAATATTATAAATGCGAAAGTAACTCTGTTTGTTTGTTACCTTTTCACGACTAAACGGCTGAACGAATCGTAATGAAATTTGGCAAAGACATAGATTGTATCTTGGGGAAACACATAGGTTACCTTAAGTCGCGCAGACGTAATCGCAGGCACCAATTTTTAGGTATAAGTGTGTAGGCTATAGTGAATATATTTCTTCTGGATCTACGAGCTCCATTCCCAGCCATACCGTCGCTTACCATCAGGCGCGTTGGCGGCCAAACATGAAACCATTTTTTATAAAACAAAAAAAAACTAAGGGATGTTCGTGAGTTTTTGAATTTGGATGTCATTTAATCAATCACGAAAAATACATGACGTATTTGAAAACGGTTCGGTTATTTTAGGTCCAGCATAGGAAATAGGATATTTATGAATCGATGATATCCCGGCAAAATCATACTTCCTGCCAGAATACAGGAATTCCGCGAGGGAACCTGGCTGGTTGCTTTAGAAATAGTGTGATTTATACCAACAATATCAAGATCGCTATGTTTTCCCCATTATTTTCGTATTGAACAGAGGCCTTATGTCTTTTTTTTTTTCAACCTGTCTTCCAATTAATATCATTACAACATCGTCTTTTTTAGTGTACTGCACCTAAAGAATGCGCAACGATACCCTATTACCAAACTTACGCCGTTTGTATATCTGCCTGTCTTTTTAATAAAATATAATATGAACAATCTTAATCGACGGGAGTCTTTATACCAGAAACATCAAAACAAAGTGTTTCTTGCTGTATCTTGAAAACGCTAATGCATACAACGTAAAAATAGTTAAATAATTAAAACAAGGCACAATACAATGGTTCAGATGGTACAAAACCATATGAGCGCGAGTCAGACACGCACTTTACCAGTTCTTTGACATGTGTAGAAATCCATCATGCACGCTGTGCCAAACTCCTACTGACTTCACGCCACAAGGCCGACAACCTATACAAGATCCGTAGCTGCATTTGCCGCAATATTAAGTTACTTCCCTTTAAGAACATTTATAGCAGCGATTATTGGAAGGCATAAAGGCAGCTTGCTTAAAATATAATGTTTTTTTTATATTATTGTAAAAGTGCACCGTTTACATAACATTAACAAAAACATAAGCAGGCTGTAGCAGTCTCATTGCAGGACAATAGCCTAAACGATATATACTATACTTTACATTGATATTTGCGTCAGGTCATTTATTTATTTAATCAAAACCACATAAAGTTAATTACAATGATTAGATAAGATTTACAAAAAAAAAATAACGTCTATTTTGTCACAAAGAAATGAAATATAAAATAATATCATTAGCATGAAAACGTAATTATCATCATCAACGCAGTCATCGTGTTCACCTGCTCGTGAGGTATGCTTTCAACAGGAGTCTGCTCGAGACCACGTTGCAGTCCAACCTGGTTGAAAAGTCTAGCGATTTAAAGGTATATTTTGCCCATTCATTCCTATTAGTTTACTAGCTGACCCGGCGAACTTCGTACTGCCTAATAATAGTTTTGTTTTTTTTTTTTTTCATACTTAATCTGCTATTCAATTTTTTTTTTTCTCATGCAATTTTTTTATTTTTTCTCTCCGTAAGAACTATCCTCTTACTTCAAGGATAATTATAAAAAAATTATTAGCGAAATCGGTTCAGATGCTCTCGAGATTTGCGCTTAGCAACACATTCAGCGCTTCATTTTTATATTACAGATAGTACTATCATGTAACGCAATAGTTTAAAAGTTAGTATTAGTTAATCTGCCCGTCATTAAATCCAAACAATTCATCAGATGGTTGCTATTCAAGTCGCAATATTAATTACGTTTCCAATAATTAATTCTATTAATAATTCCTGAGCTATAAGCCAAACTATGTAGTTTCGGTTCGCCGTTGTTAGGAATCGGGTAGATCTGAAGTATAAAGTTTCAAACGCTATCTACTCTCGATGAGCTGTTGTAACTAATTCAGATAATGCTTCAAATTTTGAACACTACTTGAAGGAAATTTGATGCGAATGTGAATTCAAGTTTCCGTGAAATTAATTATAAAATTACAAATTCAACACAGATACCTTAATATAGAACTATACATATGTATATTGGCATGGCGGAAAATACTAAATACTTAACCCCATAATTAGTTTTCAATATTGCCATTCCCTGGGTCTATTCTATTCTTCAATATTGCCGAGTAATAGTGTAAATAGTATTGCGAAAAAGAAAACGAAGAACCTAGAAAGAGAGGACATGCAGTCCTCCCCCCTCCTAAAATTTTACTTATAGCAGCCTATAGCGATGCAGAAAAATCCGGTGACAATCTTGTAACACAATGTTAATCAGTTAATGTTTCCACTCGGTTATTTTTTGTGATAAACCTCCCACCCAAACACATATCGTCTAAATCGTCTCTAAATATATAACATCTTATTTATACATGCCTATGCACTATACAAAACCCCAAAGTATTCTAAAGTTAAATCATAGAAAAAATGTTTTATGATCCATTTATTATTCTATTTTCGATCCAAAAAGATCTAAACGGAAGGCAAATTCAAAATATTGCTCACCTAATTCCAATGTCATAAAATTATAAAATTAATAGCTTATCTTCATAAATCATCTGTAACTATTTGATATTTAATATAGCGTCGTTAAGTTTTCCGTTTTATAGATCGGACAAATCATAATGATGTCAAAGTTATGTTTTAGTCAAACTCGTAAAAACATCCGTTTGAATTGGAGCGATTTCAATATAAATATTTTGCATTTTATTGCAGTCGTAGCTCTTTTTAATATTAACATAAATTATATATATTTTAAATATTTTCATGTGTAGATTCTACTTTATTGATTCTAGCATATGGCTTAAGTTTGTAAAAAACCTAAGTATCTATATGTTGTCTTTGTCAGTGAAATGTGTAATTAATTAAATACATACATATTCAATTCTGTATGTAAAAGTCGTATATACAAAACACGACAGCAATAAATTAAATTCCAGTCACGTCCCAAACGCCAATAAAATCCCCATTAACTTCAAAAGTAACAATTCGCAATAAAACAGACTATACTTACAGCAAAAGTAAATAAAGTTAATAGACTCACAGTCACTCCTTTAAACAAGACACTCCAATACTTTGTTCCACTATAGACGAACCATCCATCACATAACAAAACACTTGGTAATTAAGATATTTTTGTCACCACTCAGTTGTCTTAGTCGCTAACGACAGTTTATCTCCACGCCACGTAACAATTTTCAAAGAGTAAACGCGTAAGCGATACGTCCCAGCCTCCACGCGATCCGGAGACATCTAAAAAATCCGAGTCCTGGAAGCTTATTGCCGTACACTCGCGCGTTGGGAACTTCACAATGTAACTACCCACATTAATGAAATATACACTCTCCATCGACAGTATTAAAGTCGAAATTCGAATGGAGTTTTCTCTCGTTTCGGCCGCAGAGCAAACGGAGATAGGGGCAGAAGCACAGATGCTGCGCGCATGCGATTTCTGGTGGACTCACACATGTGTGCTTGTGTTTGTTTGTGTGTGTATATGTGTAAGAGCAACGTTACATTGTTTGAACCACTGCCGGACACTATTGTTGTGGATATTTCGGGTGGCCGTGATAACCGCTGGCTTACAATCAAGCGTGATTAATATATGGGTATCACATAGCAATTTTGATGGGTCACGTCTAAAAGAAGGCCTTATTGATAATAACGAAAGTATATACGTACCAGTTTACATATCCATATTTGAAGCAAAAAATACAACATGGAATATTCAACGGACGGAATCATGAAATCCGTACTTTATTATAATAAAGTATTATATACTCAATAAACATGCTTATACGTACGTACTTAGATTATGGCGTATTGAAGAAAAAAACGATTTTACTCGGAGAATACGTGAAATACGTCACAATTCACCGTTGTTGACGAATGTTAGGTTAGAACTTTGAAAGCTATTGATTTCTTAATTATTTTTTTTGCATATTTGTAGTTTTATTTACTAACATTTAATTTTTTGTGATATATTTATGCATTACAACTTATGAAAAACGAGGGCATCAATGTTTAGCGTTCTTACAACAATATTTTTATTCCTCACATGTTAACAAGTATAACTCTTATCTCCCTAAAATATGTAGTTTCTAATTAATTGTTCCAGCATTAAATTATGCCATTGTGAAATCTATTGCCCTTTGACTTAATAAGTTTTTTAAGTTTAGTATTATTTAGGTAAATTTTTAGTATATACGTGAACATGGGTCAAATATTTTAATTTATAGAACCTGTATAAAAATTTACAAAAATGTTTAATGAAAGCCCACAAAGAAGCCCGTGTACTGTATCTAACGCAAACTGTTTAAATATTATTTGGACAAAATATAACATGGTGTCAAAATTATTACAATCCATTTTGTTACTGATTCTGAGCAAACTACTTTCAGGTTTAGTATATAAAAATAATGTTGTATAACACTGTTGCATGTGTTAGTACCCCTCCGTACAGTTCTATCCTTGCAATTATTGATTAACAGATGGACTTTGTATCGTGCAGGATAATAATGTAATGTGTGATAATGATAACTGTGTAAAGTTTTGTGAGTGGTATTCTTTTATTGTATGTAGTATTCTGTAATATCATTATGGAGAAACGAAGTATGGTGCGTTGTAGCGACTACGGTCAATACTTGACAATGGCGTCAATTCTCAAGTATTCTGAAGTAGCCTATCTAACCTAAATTTAGAATGGCTACTAAAATTAGAAACGTTAACGACGTCTCTTAATTTATCCTGTCTTATTGTACCTGTTAGTAAAGGCCGATAATGTACTGATTTTAGTTGAGTTGGCCACATCGGAATTGACGCCATTGACCGTCCTTTGTATGTATCATCTTACAACTTCACGCATTCAAGATATGTGATATCATCTCGCTGTCACGACTCGACGTGACGTCACAAATCTCGCGGAATGCGGAATGTAATCCTGCGATTACATTTTCCAGTCTACGCCCTTTACGAAATTGTTATTAGAGGAATACACAAACACTATTTGTTGCCCGTTTGTATAGAACGATAGCGTGTATTAGCTTCATTCCGAGATGCTCTAGCCTTATTTTGAGGATTAACAGATGGACATTTTGCCGGTACCTCAGAAGTTTTGCATTTATAATCATTTTATTGTAATATTGTTTACCTAATTATTATTACTTCTGAGTGAAAAAAAAGTTCTTCATATAGGTATTTAAAAATGTTCAGCGACGTAATTGTGCGACAGTTTTCTAATGGCCATTCCTTTTATTTTGATAGTCGCTCAATATTCTTTATGTAAAACTTAGTAGTTGAGGAGGAAGGCATAAGACTTTTGAGAGTTTACGCTGAATTCCTTATAATGTTCATTTTTGGATGTGTCTTTTGGTAAGTAGGTACAACCTATGACAATTTGAAAGCTAACAAACGATGGCTATCTGTTCCAAGCGAGTAGCGCAATTACATCACTGGTCTTGTTTATGAATTCAACATCTTTAATATCATCATTAACTCTTTAAAGTCGTTTTACTGGGTTGCTTTGATACTTAAAATGATGATGAAAATATAATTTTCACGCATTGCACGGTCAGGTAGTCGGAAAGATCGGTTTTGGATGTAAGCTGCCTCTCCGCGCGGCCCGATGACTTTCGTCACGACAGTACTGTGTGAAAACCGCCTAAGAAAATAAAGTTCAGTCACAGCAATATCGCTCTGTGGTAAATGTTAGTATAGAAAATAAGAGGAAACACATAAGCAACTCAATAACATGACCGATAATCCATACTAATCAGAAATCCCTCTTCGTCAGCCCCAAGAATAATTGAGGGAATCGGGTTGCGATAACAGTTGTAGGTGACAAGCAAATAATTTACTTGTGTTGGCATTCGGGGCACGCACCACAATGATTCCGCCACCGCAATACATCCCGAAATTGGCTGCATATCTATGTATGTTTCGGTAAAGACCTTTTGATTAAACTCTGGACTGTGAATAGAGAAACCTAAATTACAATGCAACCAAATCATGTAGGTAGTATCAATACAACTATTCGTTCATTGCATTCGTATGCTTTCCCTCTCGTAGTCTCGTGTTTTAATCAGCTGACCTATGGAGTAATTGCGCTATTCAAAGTCACTTGCAATGGCTTAAAACTTTTATTTTGACAGTTCGGAACTCACATTGCGTCTATTTTAGTAGCGTGGCTTGGGATTTATGCTTTTTATAAAACAGGGCGTAATGTTAGGAAAATTCAAAACTACATTGTAAGCGAGTTGCGTAATTACCCGGTTGGTATTAGTAAAGCCGCTCGAAAGACTTCTGATTTGGCTTTTGCGCACATAATGCGGTTGATACAATGACGATAACCCAGCGCACATTCATTAACTAAGCGTCTCCCTTCGGGGAATACAGGTGTGATGTTTTTGCTTAAGGATCGTACCTAGATCAAACTCCAAAACGTCAGAACCATTTTAACTATTCACGAACACTTTGAAATTGTTTAAACTCATTTAACACTGAAACAATAATGTTTTGAGTACAACGTATGAGAAGTTTCACTTGTCGCTATTTTCATAAACACTATTCTTTCATATTTAGGTGCACTTGCTACTCTACTCGGTTTCTGCTTTAAAATGCTTTCTAGCTGACGATTTAATGTCTTGTAAACTTCTTGTAGTTTACATTAAGGACAGTATGAACGTAACTAGTTTAATGGGTGAAATTTGTGTTTTTGCGTTTAAAATCGCTTTAGACGTTTGATATTTTTAAAATTATTATAGTTATGGTGTTGCTTTTAGGATAAACAAATAAGATTCGTAGTGCTAATTGATATTGGTTTTCTTTTAATTTATAAAATAATGTGTAAGTATAACAATCGTTATCCAAATAAAACTTTTTGTTGCATAATCTGTAATCGGTTATTCAGTTTCAAACGCTACAGCTTAAGTGCTCTGGTAACACGGCAAAAAATAATATAATGTATTTTATTTAAATCAAAATACCCAATTATAAATAAACCAGCACAACTCATACAAAACGTGCAAAACACCGAAAGACACCCAAAAATAAAATATACCATTCTACAAATACTTCAAAAGTTCTGTCATAACTTCAAAATTTATCTCGAAGACATCTCTGCTCCAAAATTTCATATAAATTCTATCAAAGATCGGCACTGGTTTAGGAAACCGATTCTCGATGTCAAGATCACACCTTTGCTCTGTGCAATAGTATTGTCGGAATGTCACCCCCCTTTTAGAGTCCGAATCTACTCTCAGGTGTATTCAACGGCTTCGATTATCCGTTTACAAAAGTCCCGAGCTCAATTCTCACCAAACTTGTTTAATTAAAGTTTTCGCACTCTTTTTCCCTTTAGGCGGGAAAATAATCCCCTGTTTGGAACAAGTAGTGAAGTAGAGTGGGTGTTGTTACTTTATTATCGTACGGGACGTGTGTAATACCTAATTGTGTTTTAGGCTTGATAAAAATCCATTTGCATATCACTTGATATTTATGGACACAGTGTTGCAGTTCAACCGGCAAATTTAATTTGTAGTAATGCAATTAATGTTTTATTTTATGTATACTTTTTTGGAATAACACGGTTAATCAGATTAATTTTGAGCGATATATATGTATTAATTTAAAATTAATACATAAATATCGCTCGATGAGATAGTGCAAATACTTACCTATGGTAAGTAAATTTTCTACATACCGGTGAATATTATTGATCATTCTGTAGACAATTTTGTTCAACGAAAATAAAAAATCATTTTTTGTGAATTTGCTTAAGATACTACCGAATATTTCAATGAAATCCTATTTTAAATATACTAGAAACACAACAAACTAGACAAGAAATGTAGATATAAATCTTGATACAGTTTCCATTAAACCCATTTATTTAGTTCGGATCTCAAAACTGTAACCGGTATGGGTTACAGTGACACAGATGGTTGAACAAAAAGATGTAGTTACAATAGCGACTCCATATCTCCTTATATCCAGAGTACGTTAGTCCAAGTTTTTGTAGGCACTCAGTATTTGCTTTGGGATTCGAGTTGAACTTCCAATATGGCGGAAAGTATTCGTGCATTCGCATGTTCGGCGTGTTAGAACATCCAAGAATAAGTTTTACTGCGATCAGATTGTAAACTTCACCGTTGGGACCGAATTCAGATGTTTAATGTCTCTAAGTATTTTGGTGTAATTTACACATATTTCATTACCTCGTTTACATTCTTACATGGTTTATTAATTTGTGTTGATCATCAAGTGAACTTTCGTGGTATTATTCTGAAGCCATTTGCGGGAAGAAAAAATATTTTTTTGGAAAGATAACAATTATTGTTTTTTTATTTCTCGAGGAAATCAAACCCGCGATACGTGGTACGACGTACGATACTCGACCACTATGCCAGCCGTGTCATTATTTATGACAGTGTCCAGATCTTTAACACCTAAGAGAATAACCTCTCTATGTCGTTTGTAGTATTAACTAGTCTAGTTTAAGCGTCCGTTCAGAGATTTGAATAGCTTGAGCTTGGTCACAACTAAACCCGACCAAATAATAAAATACTCGACAACGAACCTGTTGCTAGCTCGTAAAATATGTTACCAAGATACTTATACAGCACAGGGTACAAAAACTATTAGTATTCTGTGTAAATATTGGATGATCATCCTAATGAGTGTTGACGTCAGGCAGACGGCCGGTCATAAAACATTGCCAAAACTTTAGCAGCATGCAATTTCAAAATCAATTAGAAAGTGGAAGAAGAATACATGTTGCGCTGACCCAAAATAAATTGGGATAAAGGCAGGGGGATGACGATTGGATGTCATCCTAAGGAAGACTAAGGCCATATCTACAGTAAAACAAATAAAAACAATATAATCATAAACAGCTTGACACTGTCCCACTGAGGGACAAGGGCCTGTTTTCACGTAGAGAGATGAGCATTTATAACCAGCTAGTTTAGGCTCGAGGCTAGACCATAAAGCCCTGATTTCTATGCAACATTTTCTTTCAGCTTTTTAATATAACGTAGCATCACGAGTTGTATTATTATACATCCATATTTCAACAGTGATATTATTAAGTCCCATATCCGAAAGGGATCGGCCCTCTCACAATCCCGCTCGGCGGCCTCTTCCTGGACGATAACAGTATCATAAAAGGAAGCCATTCCTCTCCAGTGACTCCAGTTCACTTTAGCTGCCAGCGTAACCCTCACTACTGCCGGCAGAGACAGGTCATACCACGACAGAGATGGTACCCGCCACTCAGCGGTCTAGGCAGGGTACGCCTCAAGCGTGTGCTGCGCTGAGTCCAGACCACCTCCGCAATAGTATTAGGATAGGTAGATAAAAATCATTCAGATAATCATCATCTCAATCAGTCATACTCTAAACACTGCTCAGGGTCCTTAATAGCTGCTTTCTTTACAAAGTACCTATTACCAATGAAATATAATTATAATGTGAGCGCATGAAATGTTTTTATTATAATAATGTAATAAATAATTAAGTGCATTAAATCATACCTACCGTTGTGATTTTAATTTTATTAACATAATTTGATTGAAAATATTTTCAATTTGTATACCAATTCTTTACATCTGAAATATTGTTTAGCGATAATTGATATGTATCAATATTTCCAAGTTGTACATAACTATTGCACGCACACTTTGACAATTCAAAATCGGTAGCACTTTTTTGAGCTCTATGTCCTTCTATGGGGTACCAAAAATATTCTAATTCTATGATCACAACTTACCAACATACCATACCGCAACCAGAAACGGTATACAAGATGAGTATCATAAGATATTTCTAGCTTATAAGTTTATACCTACATAGAAAATTAAAACATCTCCAAGTCTTTCACAGACCCATTCTACCAAGAAAATGCCAACATACAACAAAGGGGAAATTCAACGCCTAGATAAAATGATTGACAGTTCTTATTTCTATGATAAACAGTTGGCAAACTGACTCTAACAGTATTAAACTTACTCCAAGTATTTTAGAGAATATTCTAGTAGGTAGTGTACTAGGTAAGTTAGTTCGGTGTCAACGCTGTAGGAAAGTTTAAGCCTTGAGAAACCTCGAACGGGACGGAAATAAGTTAGTATCGGAAATAAACCTTTCTACAAAAGTGTATGTGGTAAGTATTATTTGCATCCTTTCCACAAGTAGCCCCTGCCTCGTTGGTCCACTAGTCCCAAGAGCGACTGCTAAGCATGAGGTCTTGGGTTTGATTCCCGGGTCGGGCCAAGTGTTATTGAGTTTTTCTGTTAGGAAATTCTCAGTAGCAACCTGTAGGCTTATCACCTATTACACGGCACTTATTAACAACATTAGTGAAATGTGGGTGTTCAACTGTTTATACCTACCTCTGCCTTAAAGTTTCGGGGAATACAGGCGTAATGTTATGTTAACCTATGTATTAAATATGCCAAAAGCATCATTAGAACATAATTGTCATTTCTTTTTTGGGGCCCACATTTTTTGGTATAGCGAAAATTACTATTAATAAAAATTATAATTATTAGAAATTATGAGAAGCCGAGTCTATTTAAAAAAATCATATCATCGACTATATAGCGCTTAAAATGTCGTGTTGACTAAAACAAGTAGGGAATAGAAACGGAGCATACTGACCCATCTGAATGTAAGACTCGATATCTAATATATAATTTGGGGGCTGAGCTGCCCGCGTCCGTAGGAGTGCACCCTTCGAATGGAATCCCAGCACGTGGCCCCTGGGTGGTGCGAGACAGGCAACACAACTCTGGTAAGAGGCTTCTGCGGCGGCTCGTTACCACCCACGCACCGGCCGAAGCCATGTCGTGAAACGACCTAGACGTGTTTCGGGATGTAATCCGGTGCAACCGTTGTGGGAGACGGGTCTGGACAGTTGCATCAACTCCCCAACTGTCGTTCTCCCCAAATCTGTTCACACTACTTGGTGTGAATACATTTCGTCTGGATCTACGTGCTCCATGCTCGGCCACCCCGTCGCGTACCATTAGGCGAGTTGGTGGCCAAATATAGATCCATTTTGGATAAAATAATAATAATATATATTAAAGTATTAATAGGAGTTTATATTTTATACTGACCGTTATACAAGCAATAAAATTCTGAAGTTGATTAATATCATAAACAATGCAACCAATTTAACAATTAATTTTAAACAAAAAATAAAAACCGCCTTCAAAAATCCACTACACTAAAAAGTTCAAAATAATATCAAAATTTGCTTATAATAAAATAATTTAAAAATAACAATATATAATAATAATCTGTTAATTTTGGAGTCGGTGCCTGTACTGGGAGAGGGTTATTGTTTTCCTCTTGTTAGTCACTTATGTTCGTTGTGCTGTGGTTATGTTACCGGCCTTTGTATTTGGTTGTAAACCCCACATACATCAGGCACCGACTCCAAAATTATCAGATTATTATTATATATTGTTATTTTTAAATTATTTTATTATAAGCAAATTTTGATATTATTTTGAACTTTTTAGTGTAGTGGATTTTTGAAGGCGGTTTTTATATTTTGTTTAAAATTAATTTATTTTAGTCTTTTTAGTTTTAAGTCTAATATATATATTGTATAGGTCATATATAAGTTTGTATACTTCATACATAAGTTAATTTAGTAATTTAATAATATGGGTAGGCCTTCGAAAGCCGCTAGGACTTAATAACTGCATCGGTGAAATGTTTGTGTACAACAGTGGACACTTCTGCCTACCTCATCGGGCAATACATGCATGATGCTATGTATGTATTGAGTGGCATGAACTATACATGGATATGCGATTACAGCAATTGCGAGTTATTTGCTGTGATTTATTGAAGAGTTCCATTGTCTAACTTCGAAGATCTTCATCAGATCTTCACTAAATTGAAATGGAATCATTTCTGGGGACTACTCTTTCAAACAATTATATCGACGGACATACATACAAAACAAGGTAGCTACTGTAAAACGTTGAGGAGTTCCCTTGAATGCCCTTCGTCTTCATCATCAGACCCCTAATGACAGTCACAACCCATCTAGGTGTAAAGTTCTCATCAGTACAAATTAATCAAGCCCAAACACCAGGTAATTGCTGTAAATCGTTAAAGAGTTCCCTAGATCGTCTTTCGGCTCCATCATCAGATCGACTCCAGACCTTCATTAAATAGTAGTGCTTTAAAATACTTAATGAAAAAATTAACAAACGCACTAGTCGCCCCTACGATTTTCGAAGGTTTCCCTCGATTTCTCGGGGATGCCATCATCAGATCCTGGTTTCCTTATCATGGTACCACCGTTGGGATATCTTCTTTCCAACAAAAAAAGAATTATCAAAATCGGTTCATAAACGACGAAGTTATCACCGAACACACATAAAAAAATAAAAAAATATACGGTCGAATTGAGAAACCTCCTTCTTTTTTGGAAGTCGGTTAAAAAAGCAAAATTTCACCATATTTTACTCAAACTTTCATGAAGTAAATCAATATGTAATCTGAGGTACTAGTTAAAAACATTAGCGTAATGTACCACGAGCTTCTACGTAAGCAAACTGTTACTTGTCAACTATAGTCTATCAAACAAATTGTCGCTTTCCAAGCTATTGATAATAAGGGCTCTACCCTTGAATGATGAAATGAAGCAAGTATTAGATTTTAGAGCTAAGAAGAAGCTGGTTTCATTACAATTTTTCAAGGAAACATAAAATAATAGTTAAGAACGGGGCTTAGATTAGAACAACGACAAGGTATCAATTAATGTTCACCGGTTACTACTCAAGTGCATTTTTCGGGATAGCTCGACTAGTTACTAGTACTTTTATGCAAAAACGACAAGGTAGCTCAGTTGATACAGTGATGACACGGAATGTCAAGGGTCGCGGGTTCAAGCCCTGTTATTGTCTATTATTTTTCAATATTTCCTTGACAAATAGTAATTAATATAGGCATTGCATGGCCACAACATGTATAACAAAATATAATTGTATATGAAGAAGCTGGTTTGAAAGTCTTAAACTAAAACTTATAGTATGACTCAATGTATTATACGAATTTATATTATATTAACCATTAAACATTTAATTAAGTGAAACACCCGTATGTAGATATCTGCAATAAATGATTATGATTATACAACAATGCGAAATAAAACTAATGTGAAAAAATAAATAGTCCTCCATCTTTTATTCAAGTCGATTTGCAATCCGCTGTACAAACGATAGCGACTACTTTCTTTCTGTACCCCTTGCTTCTACGTAAACTGCGCTATTAAACAAACTGTCGCCTTTCTAGCTATTTTTGTTCCAACATAAGATAAAGTGGCTTTGTGATAATTTCAATTGCCTTTTGTTGTTACCAAGATGTATAGTCGACTAAATGTGCCAATTATTCAGGTACATTCTTCTTTATAGCCTAAGACTTAGGCAACAAAAGTATGACTTAGGCCCAAATGACTGTCCTGTTGGTCTAGTGCTTAGTAGCCCTGACTGCTATGCCGGAGGTCGTGGGTTCGATTCCCACCCAGGACAAATGTTTGTGTGATGAGCACGATCATTTGTTCTGTGTCTGGGTTTTAATTTATCTATAATATGTATGCATTTAGAAATATATAAGTATGTTTATCAGTTGTCTAGTACTCATAACACAAGCTCTGCTTAGCTTGAGACTAGACGGCGTTGTGTGATAGTTGTGGAATATTATTATTATTATAAAGTCATATTATTGTTATGTTTCTAGAACCTGAAACATTACTTTATGCATTTTTTACAGATAAACGCCACACTGCACAGACTTCTCATTGACGGGAAAAAGCAATGGATTTCGTTTAAAATCTCGAATACAACTTATTGTGAGTATTATTTGGTTCCTGATGAATCCAAAAATTCATTTAGATAGAAACGGTGTCTGATGATATTTGTTATTTGTGCAATTGTACTTGTAAGACTTTTCTTTTAGGTATCCATACTACATATATTGTTTTTAAAGCAATGTCATCTCATCCAGAACAATTATTTCTCCGATCATAGTTAAGATTTTTTGTTGTTACATGTGTAGCCATCCAATATTTCATCTTTAAGTCTTTTTGGATTCAAAACACTTGAAACGAAATAAAAAAAAAAACACTCCGCGCCGCAAATCCGTAATTGGATCTCCGCCAAACGTCGTACTCTCATGAAAATGAGTCGTAAACTTAAGAAAATTTTCGCCTGATGGGTAATATATTTTTACGCTCAATCCTTATTAGGGAAAGATCTCGAGTCATGTCTTCATATCGGTCTGTCAGGAATGTTTGCCGGCTCCCTTCGTCGGAATCAGTGAACCAAAAAATAAGGAATAATTCAATGTTTGCCAGCTTTGGTAGAGCTATGTTTTAGATAAGGTGTCTTATTCAATTTGTTGTATAAATATTCTGTAGGTGTTCGTTTATCTTTTTAGCTACAAATGGGTCAAGTTATTCTCGTGAATGACCATGGGATGGTATCGGAGGAGTAGGAAGCGGTCACCTGTGATCTAATATATGAGACTGCTGTAATAATCGAGTTGCAGACAATTTATGATATAGAAAATAGGGATTTTTAGTATGTCGCTAGTTAATTGATAAGTGCTGGTTTAACCTTTTTATAGTTACTACAAACGCAGTAAGCAATTAACTCAGCAACTTTACTTCAAGAAAAAAAATTAGTGTAAACAAACTGTTACCAACAAACCTGCAAGTAGAAAACAAACTAAAACTCTAATGCACAACTTTTTAACACGCGCTCAAAGTAATTTGGACATCTTTTGTTTATAAACTATAAAACTGACTAGATTATTATTAATATGGCGATTTGGATTAGATATTTTACCCAGTGAAAAGTATATAGTTTTAGAAATTATCTACTTAAAGTTCAATAAATTAATTTAGTATATTAACCCTTCTGAAAATGAGACAATGGTGATACCATATACGCATAGCGTGGTGGATTTTCTTAAATTAAGAGACAGGTAGGTAAGTCTGCCTACACATTGTTGAAATCATCAACATTACGGCAAATCGAAGGAAATTCAACGTAATACCGCAAAGAACACAATGTGCATCTTCACGCTAAGATTAAAATCACATCTCTATAGATTTCGAGAAGTGTGTTAAATTAAACAGTCAGACATAGCAAAATGTCAAGAAATAAAGTGTTACTCTACAGTCTACAATGAGGAGAATTTGTCAAGGAGTAGGGTAATTCAAAATAATTCCTATATTTAAACTGCTATAAATAGCTTAATGTTTATATCGGAACATGATTCACTTCAAATAGTGACGTCATATCATTGGATTCTTTAACAAGATTCTGAGGGAATCAATACCAAAGTGTTTTAACATTGAGTAGGATGTACGGTTCGACAGAATTCCATTTTATGTCGTCTATAACTTGCGGTGTACGGAACAACACCTGAGCCCTAGCATACATCATAATAACGTTATAGTTATGTTCAAAGGTACCGTAAAGTTGGTTGTGCATAAGTTATGTTTGAAAGCTAGACAATGTTTAAGGGACTATGTAAACTCACCTTCATTTTCACGCATGGATCGGAGTTACTCTTGATAACGGTTCCGATCGATTGGAACTATGTCAGGATGTGTCTTGAAATTTTGATACATGAGATAGCGGTATCGGATTCGCTAAGAGCCTAAGGCCTGCTTAAATACCAATACCTTTTTTTTTTTTAAATCTTTATTTATTTATAGAGGTTTGTTCAAATTTGAACATGACACCCCCGTAAGTAAAACCTATAATAAACAAAATACAAACTTAAGATAATCTGTTCTTAATACCTATATGAGTTAGCCTATAAAGCAATCTGGCCTTCGCCGACAGCGGGAAAGACAAAATGCTATTACACCAGCCAACATTAGAAGTGATTACATCCTGAATGACAGTGCTTCTAAATACCTCGTTCCGAACACACTCCACTAAAATATGGTATACGTCCTCTATAACATCACACTCGGTAAAGTTCGAAGAACTGACCTTACCCATCAAGAATCCAAACTTATTCAATGGAATGTGTCCGGAGCGAAGTCTGAAACTCATCACAATATCATGCCTTGACATATTGCATCCTTCAAACCAAGGGATATGTGGCAATGTTGGCTGTAGAGTTCTGTACCAAATGCCTTTTGTTAATGATCTTTTGTCAAAATACTCAGACCACATTTTCGTACAAAACTCCTTAACATTACCCATTAAATTCGTGTAATAAGACATGCAATCAAAATTTACACCATCAACCGAAGCCTCTCTAGCCAAATTGTCTACAATTTCATTACCTTCAAGACCAATGTGGGAAGGTATCCACTGCAAAATAACGTTTTTATTAACTTTATTGAGTTCATGTATACTACGTAAAATAGAATAGGCCAGAGGAATACCTCTAGTCATGGATGTACAACGTTCCAAATGTTGAAGTGCACTTTTAGCATCCGTAAATATAACAAAGTTACAATAATTGTTTATTGATTTTATATATGATATTGATTCTGCAATGGCAATGAGCTCAGCATGCATGATGGATATTTTAAGATTATTTATATTAAGTTTTATATAATCCCTTGTTTGTGTATCTAGAAAAGCAGCGCCTATTCCTTGTTTGTCCTTGGAAGCATCTGAATATATTTTATAAAAGCCTGAATACTTTCCACGTAAGAATTTATTACATAAGAATAATAAGTTTTGCTTAATATAATTACTTTTGGGTTTATCCACATTCGGAATCTTGGAATTTATAAAACTACTTGTGTCAACGTTATTAATCCAGGTATCTAAACTAAACATCTCAAGTTGTTTGCTCGAATGCATAGGCAGTAATTTTAAGTTATTGTGAATTGACACTAACAACGGCTTTCTCTTTCGTCTCCAGTATAAATTGTTACTAAGATTTGTTAGATCTTCTAATATAGGAGTTAAATAATTATCATTGAGTGAATTTGTCTTTAGCCAGAATTTACCGGCTAAGAATGCACGACGCACAAATAAAGGCTGCAGTAGTAACTCCGTCTCCATGACATGGATAGGAGTACTTTTTATAAAACCGCCTATAATGCGCATGTATTGATTCTGAACTTTGTCCAGCTTGACTGAATTACTCATAGCACTACTGTCGTACAAGAAACTAGCGTAGTCTAGCCTACTGCGTACAATAGATATATATAACATTCTCAAATAATAAGGATTCATACCCCAACTAGATCCGATCAAAACTTTAAATATACTTAAAAATTTCATGGATTTGACTTTAATTTCATTGATTTGTTTTGCCCATCTTAAATTCCGATCAAGCCATACACCTAAATATTTAATACAATGTACATTTTCTAAAGCAATTTCATTTAAAAACAGATTCACATTTTCATTAACGTAATTATTTTTAAAAATACATATCTTACTTTTATTCGGAGAAATTGTTAAACCTAAGTTCTGGAGGAGTTCATTTAAAGTATTTAAAGACTTTTGTAATATTCTAATTCCTTCACTGACAGTCTGAGAAGTGTAATATAAAACAAAATCATCCGCATATTGGGATATAAAGATGTCTTTTTCAATAATTTTACAAACATTCATTGTCGCCACGTTAAATAATAAGGGTGATAGTGGATCTCCTTGTGCTAGACCCCGACTAGTAGTTCTAGTAATATATCCACTATTGGTTTTTATTTTTAGAGTTCTAAATTTCAGAAAGTTCCAGAGATATTTGCATATTTTAGGCCCCGCATTCATTTTATGTAAAATTTTAAGTAACGCTACTATGTCAATATTGTTGTATGCATTGTCAATATCAACAAAACAACTGACTGTGTGTAATCTTCCAGAAAAACCCTTTTGAATACGAGAAGTTAAGCAGCTTAAACTATCTAAACAACCTCTAGATCGCCTAAAACCTACCATATTTGATGAGAACATATTATACTTTTCTAAAAACCAGTCGAGTCTTCTATTGATTATTAAATGGAAGATTTTGCACATACATGACAATAAAGATATAGGCCTCAACGATGAGCTGTGGTTAGGATTCCTTCCGGGTTTAGGGATTGCAATAATATCAATATCACGCCACTGAGAAGGAACAAAACTGTATGAAAGGAATTTATTATATAAATACAAGAGAATGACCTTACCGCTGGTAGGTAGATTTTTAATCATGGAGTATGAGATACCATCGCATCCAGGAGATGTATCCTTCGCTTTAATACATTTGATTAACTCCTGCATGGAGATACTTGTCTCCAGATATAAATTAGGCAGTGTAAATTCTGGCTGATTTTGCAAAACATAATCTGGCGTAAGACTACGGATTAAGTTATTTGCATTTGTAAAATCTACAAAGGTTCTAGGTGACCGATAATCGACCCTTTATCCATTTCATCTTACGCCACATTTCAGAAACTGATGTGGTGTGATCTATTTTTGAACAAAACTGAATCCAGTCATTAAGTTTTGCTTGCCGTATTAACTTTTGTGCAACTGCAATTTTATTTTGTAACATATCTAAATTTGAAGGAGTTGGATTTTTACGAAAATTTGATAAAGCTAATCTCCGGACTGCCACAGCTTTAGATACTTCTGCGTTCCAGTATGTTTTAGGGATAAATTTTGAATGTGGATTTTGTGGTATTTTAGTTAACGGGATGTGAGTATCTGCTGCTAAATTAATATAATCAATAAAAATATCGTAAGCCTTTTGAAGCTCATCAGGGAGTGTTAAGCTAGAGAACATGTCGTCAAGAAAATTTTTATACGAATCCCAGTCGGCATTTTTATAATTTCTTTTTACTACAAATGTTTTATTCATATAACATTCAGAAGATAGTTGAATAACCAAATGGTCACTACCCAGCGTCTCATTTGTAATGGTCCATTTAAAATTTAGCGCAATATCAGACGTAACCAAAGACAAATCAGGGGAAGATTCCTGCAAAATATTGTTAACTAATTCCAAGCGAGTAGTACTGCCATTATTTATTACAACAAAAGTACTATCTATGAGTGAATCGACAATTTGTATACCTCTTACGTCTATTTTATTGGACCAATTCGTATGGTGGGCGTTAAAGTCACCGATTATGATTGATTTTCTACTAAACGATGAAAATAGGTAATTCCAATCCGTTTGGTTAGTCCGAACGGAAGGAGGGCAATATATAGCTATTACATTTTCTAAAAGAGAATAATTATAAATTTTTACGTGTACGATTTCGATTCCCGGAAGAGACATCTTAAAGTTTCCGAGCTGAGCTTTTATAGATTTGTGAGTTATGACAGCCACACCCCCATACGAATCGTCCCTATCCTGCCGAAATATATTATAGTTATTAATTCTAAGATGACTATCAGGCTCCAGCCATGTTTCTGAAATAGCGGCAACATGTATTTTATTTTGACCGAGCAAATGAGAAAATGCTAACAATTTAGGTCTAAGGCTACGGGCATTCCATTGAATTATTTTTAATTGTATATTTTCCGCCTTAGCCATTAAAGAAATTAACAACCATTTGCAACATTGTAGAATCTGATATCTTATCCACCGCTAACAGTATAAACCACTCGATACATAATTGAAGTACATTTTTAATTTTAGTGTACCATGAACAGTTTTTTAGAAAAATAACTTCTTTTAACCGCGATAACAATTCATTAAATGTTACGTTAGATTCCCGTTTACCTTTTGTATGTTTGTTTTTATTTTCTTCATATGCATTATCTTCCTTCAAGCGCGCTGAATCAAATTCTTCTGTCAAATTAGATTGCCACTCTGAAAAATTTTCGAATATTTTCTGCTTCTTTTTCATAGCATTCTTCTTCGGTGATGAATTATTAGTTTCGTAACCAACACAACTAGAAAAATGTTCCTCATGGACGTCTGCGTCAACCTTCACAATTTCCGCAAATGTAGGAGTGTTTTCAGCTGAAGTCAATAACTTAAAGGGAACTGAATTATATATTTCCGTTTTTTTATCCTGGTCATTAACCCGAGGAGAGGATGGTACATACACTGTTAATGCCTTTTTATATGTGCAGTTGAATTCGGCCATGATTTCACGCAATCGTTTTTCCTTTATGTATAATGGGCACGTTTTAGATAAGGCCATATGACAACCCGAGCAATTTATACATTTATACACCGTAGTGTCGCAGTTTGTATGGTCTTCACCGCATTTAGGGCAAACTATTTTAACTGAAGGGCAAGTCTTAGCTCTATGTCCTATCTTCCAACATCGTGAACATTGTGACACTGGATACATATATGGTTCGACCTTGATTCTTAAACCTTCAGTGTATACGTACTGAGGCAGAGTATTTCCCTTAAAACAGAGTCTTATAACTTCACAAGCTGACCAGCCTCCACTGTCCTTACTTCGGCGATCCAGTCGCTTCGCGGAAATAATTTCAGTAGCATCCGGACAGAATAAACTGCTCAAAATTTCCTTCTCCTCCAGTTCCAACTCCACATCCCTTATAACACCATAAGAATAGCTTACTTCCATATCCTTACTGAATCTCCACCCCTTAGTAATAAACTCTTCACACGCACATAATGTATTCATATTGAATTCATCTTCGAATTGTATACGAGCTCTAAATGGGCTTAGGTATTTAACTCGGACTATATTATTTATTTGCTTTGCTTTAAGTAATTTAGCTAATGCAAAAGATTTAGGAAGTTTATCTTTACTTGTTATTGTTACTTCCAAAATTGGTGATTCCAGCTCGTTATCATTCTGCCGCAATCTCTTCCCCTTTCCATTACTTCCAACCAACTTCCACTCTTCATCAGATTCTCCTTCTACATGATTTCTTTTCTTTCCAGCACTCAATAAATCTTCATTATTATCATTCATTTCAACCGAGTTTTGATCCTCATCCTCCGATTTGATATAATCAATATTTTTTAGTTCCATTAGTAATAAACAACACCCGTCCGCACCCCGCGCGCCCGCGCACGTGCCGCCGCCGGCCGGTGAACACCTGCGTAGTTTGCACGCAAACAAAAGAAATTCCGAGGATTACAATCACAACACTCAGATTCGCAATAACACGTCTAATCCGCACGCGTGTCGATACGAAAGTGAAATACCAATACCTTTAAGTGAGCTCAGTCCTAAATGTCATGCTAAAATATAAGTATGAAATTTTCAATGTTCTAAGTAAGCGCCAATTTGAAAGGAATGGAGCTGTAGCTTAATGAGATTAATTTATAAATACGAGCCTTATCAATGGATCTAGTGTGAAATTGAGTTTTAATTCGTTAATTATAACTGCAATACGTAAATATTGTTTTATAGTATGTAATCCTACTGTTCCCACATGACAGATTGGTGTTATTTTCATCACGTCAATTTATAAAATAATAATTATTTAATTAATTATTATTATTTAATTTGAAACACACCGCTCAACTGTGTGTTCTTGTTTTTGTGTAGCTTTCAATAATATTCTCAACTAGAATAAAACAATGTACCATATAGTTCAATGAAGAGTAATTCCAGACACAATTAAAATTATATTGTCTTTCGCGTGGATCCACATTTCGGCAGACAAGAGGTTAAGTACCATGTAATAGATGCTGAGTCTATTGCCATCTACTGGCCACAATTCTAAACTCCGGGCTGCTACTGAGAATTCCTATCAGAAAACCTAATATCACTTTACCCGACCTGGGGATCGAACCGAACACCTCATGCTCAGCAGTCGCGCTTTGGACCACTATACTAACGAGGCAGTCATCAACGACGAGCATAATAAAATGGCTCTCACAAGTATTAACCTAATATTCTTAAAGTCAGCTAACTGCCAGTTACGAGTAGATATCACAATTCAAAGTTATATAGCGTCCCAAGAAGATGGTTTGTAACTGATTTAACCTATAGCTTTAAAGATGTTGTTCCAACTGGCCTTAAATTGGTTTAGATTCAGTGCGAACGTTCCAAGGAGATAAAGGCTTAAGTATTGAGTTCTCTAGAAATGCTTAGAAAGCTATCCAGAAAATTCTACAGAAGAACCACTCAGCGCTTTTTATTAAGCTCTATAATAAACTTTTGATCTTCGTTTTCATGATGAAGTCTTTAAAAATCTATTAAGCTATGATTAGGTGGCTGTTAAATTTTCAACTTAATAGGTACTTCAGTTTTATATTGTCCCTCTTATAAGGGTTGAAGTTAAGTCAGCAGCTTTTTTTATATTAAAAACCTTTATTTTGACTTTATTGTAAAAATGATCATGAATGGAAAGTAAAGGTGGTAAGACTTTTGTTTTAATGTTAAAATAACTATCTAAATAAAGTTATAATTTTTTGTGGAAATAGAATACCGTCGTGAGCAGGGTTCGAACCTGCGCCTCGTGGATAAATACTCCAGGTGCTCTGACCGCTGAGCCATCTCGACCTCTGATCACTACCGCGAATTCTTGTTTCACATTTTAATACCATATTTAAGAATAGATGGCAATGACGTCAGGTTCGAATCCTGCTCACGACTGTATTCTTTGTCCATTAAAAAATATAACTTTAGAGTTCGCTAAGCATGCGTTAATGGTTTTCAAAGATTTATGTATAACTATTTAAATGTAAAATTAATATAATTATTTTAAATATTGATATTTTCACAGCACCCTGACTACCATAGACCAGCTCTGGGGAGATGGTGGCACAGTGGTCACGTACTACCGTGCCTCAAGCTCAGGATAGACACTTTAAAGTGTCTCCAGGAATGTGCCCTAACAGGCGTTGAGGTGATCCCTGCGGTGGTTTCGCTAGCAAATTTAATATAAAAGGTATAATAATTTTATTGCACCTTTTTATGCTCTTTTATGCACATTTACTAAACAGACTGTGCTCCCGGACGAAACAAATATTTGTATGATCGACGGATATAGGTCTGGGTGATAGCATATGTGATTTGTGTGGGTAAACGCACTCACAATACAAAAAAAAACCAGTGAGTGGCAATGTTACAAAAAAAAAGCCGAAAAATCTCTCAATATTATTTAGCGATCAGCTAAACTGATTTCATGATTTCATTTTATATAACATTTTGCACTCAAAAGATGATCTGCCAATATTCTCATAATCATTAAGTTCGGTAACCAAGCGGATTTCGTGATCATATTATGTCGTTACCAACATGAAAATCTAATCTATTTGTTCCCCTTACGACACCCACGGGCGTGGGACGTAGGTAAATACAGTCAGCAACATTATGAGGTGAAAGTTTCAAAATTTTCCATTTAAATTGTTCGAACTTATTTTTTTTAGTTATCACTAAAATTGCTTTAATTATTTCCTAAAAATTATGATGTGTTAAAAAAATTAAAGTTTTGAAATGTAAACCAAATCCGCTTTATAATATCAACGTACTTAAGTTTCTGACTGTAGGTGTATAATGATATTAAAATTAAGAGTGTTAATTCCGGCATTCCAATACCACTGGGATCCATTATTTCAAGCAATTAATTAATTTAATAACGGGCCATTAAAGCAAATATTGACGTCACACTGAGGATTTTAAGTAGTGGATTTTTCTCTAATTGAAAATATACAATGCTACACTGAAAAGATAAATGATTAGACTTCGAAAAATAGGATCTTATAATTATATAGGCTTTGGTCATCTAGTCTTTCTAAGTATTTAGATACGTTTCTATTGACGTCTTGTGATGTCTGAAGTTTGACGATTAGAGTTAGATTAACCTAATAACTATACCATAATATAAAACATGACATACACAACCAGCCCATAACTTTCTAATTGCAGGGTGACGGGGTTTTCTAAGAGAAGGTAAGGGGTCATTCTTCAAGTTGAATTCCTTGCGTCATATTCCTCGCGCAAATATTTTTACTTCAAAATGTTATAATTTTCATTAATATAAGTTAATGATATAAAATCAGCTTGTATTAATGAAAATTTTATTATTTCGAATGTTTTATAAAAATATTAAAGCGAGGAAAATGACGCAAAGGATCCAAGTCGAAGAATGACCTAAGACATTGATCACAACGCTAGCTCATTGCAGGTTGGTTAATTCAAACATATCCAGATTCTTCACGATTTTTTCCTTCGCCATACGCCTGTGATGTATTAAAGTAACTAAGAAAGTACATACGATATCGGAAAAAATCACATTAGTACTTGGTAGGTCTGAACCAACAACCTCTATTTTACCAGTACAAGTGATAATCATTTAAACCTTAGTACCCTTATCATTAGATTTCATGCTGTAGGTAATCACTCTATGATATTAGAATTTCGAATAAAAGTAGAAATCTTGAATTTTCTCTCTGTAAAAGGTTTAGATCACGAGTCTATTATTGCTTTTAAATTAGCCTCGGAAATTAAACTTGATATCCAACTTGATAATCATATTCAAGTATTTGTAATGCAGTTTTTGTGACCACAGAAATTACCCATATTAAAGTCTAGACTGTAGACACGTGACTGACAAAATGCTAACTCAATATTTGCTAGAGCGGCCGCGTTAACGCAGGCCTGTTATGCATACAAACAATCCTTTTTGTAAAAAACCCATGTTAGCATTTGCGAGCTCATTTTACAAAAGCATTCTAATTGTAAATGCTCTTGTAAGCTGGCGCGAAACGTTGGCTAGACAAGCGTGTAGTTACAGTACCCACCAGCCTTTGCATTCAAAATGTGATAACTTTTTCAGTTCTATTTCAAATGCCATAATTTAACTACTTACACTTTTTAGAAAGCTGTAACTTATTATACTTAATGGTAGACCAGATAAAAGTTATGATATATGGACGCGAATTTGTTTTATTTTATTAGCTTTAAGAAACTTCTGATAAGTTTTAGTATTTATTGCTCAATTACATAAGTTGGATTTTTAAATGATGGCATTATTATAAATTAATAAATACTATCATATAATCTTGCATAAGATCACGAAGTGTATACCGGTAAGGGTTACCCGAGGAGCGTGTAGTTTCTGGTCGGTAGGAGCCCGGCATAGCGTCCATGATGGATTATCCAAACAAACTGACTCGAACAAACTAGACAGCCTCGTTGGTCTAGTGGTCGCAAGCGCGGCTGCTGAGCGTGAGGTCCTGGGTTCGAATCCCTCGTCGGGCAAAATGTTATTAGGTTTTCCTGTTAGGAAATGCTCAATGGTAGCCCGGAGCACCTGTGTTTCCGCATACCCTTGTGCACTATAATATATCCTGCGTACTTGGCTGATCTCCGTGGAGATAGGCCGACGTGACCGAAATACGGTCGGGAGGAGTATATATATAGTGATAATAAGTATTCCGAATGAGAGAATTTCCGAACAGCAAAAATCATTAATACTAATTAAGAAATCGAATTAAGAGGATCTACTGAAGAGGTCCATTAGTCCAAGCCATAACACCAAAGTATTATTTTAAATGGTCGCTGTTATATGGTTATTGAGTTCATAAAATACATATTAACATAATATATATACATATAAATACATTCGGGATATTTGACATTACAATATTTGTGCGGCTTGGATTGCAAATTAGATATCTACAAAACCATTACCAATAATTACGAAATGAAAATTACATATTAATGAAAAGCTGCCACAAACAGATTCTTACTAAATTCAATTTATAGATATATACTTCACCGAAATTAATCACTTCACTGTGCAATGTAATATTAAGTAGGTACTGATGAAATTAAAAAATCCAAAGAAGATCCACAACACGTAGACGGACAACATCGTAGAAAATCGCGCGGCGACACTAGATGAGATAAACTCAGAACGCATTATTTCTAGTGTGCTAAAAATATGAGTAAATTACGTTATTCTTTAGCGAGGATTTGAACGTTAAGTTGTAAGCGTTTCAAGATATGTCTTTGAAAAAGCATTAACGCATGCTTAGCGAACTCTAAACACAATATTAAATGGAAAAAGAATATGGTCGCGAACAGGATTCGAACCTGCGCCTCCCGGATAGATACTCCAGGCGCTCTGACCACTAAGAGGTCGACATGGCTTAGTGGTCAGAGCGCCTGGAGTATCTATCCGGGAGGCGCAGGTTCGAATCCTGTTCGCGACCGTATTCTTTTTCCATTTAATATTGTAACTTTGTAAGCGTTTGTTCAAGAATGGATAGTGTTTGTCAGAATGTACACACTAGACATACGATCGCGAACATATGTTCGACTTGAGTATGGATACTTGGTTCGAAAGCAAATGCGCAGTTCTTCGTCATATCGTTGAACAGATTGTGATTTCTTATATAATAACGTTCTTGAGACACATTCATATTAATTATTGTTTAACAGTTATTACACACGTCCATTCTTCGGAATTGTCCAGTGCCCGGAGTTTGATTCGCGACATCGCCGCGATTTAAACTAGACGGGCAATCCCGAAGAATGCACGTGAGTAATAACTGTTGAACAATAATTAAGATTGCGATTTGTTTTCACAAAAATAAACAAACTCATATTATGAGAGAAACAAATTTATAACTCAATCAAACTATTAACATTATCCGAAATATTGAAAGCGTATCGATTAACCCCGACTAACTATCTGAAATACAAACGCAAAATTGATAGAAGTTGTCGGCACGCCACAGCATCAGTTTTCGACTAAGTTAGATTAGATATGGGAACTGAACACGTCCAAACTTACTGGATGTACTAATAGGGTACATCATGTAGTACACCTAGTAGGCAGCGGTGAAATCGGTCGGGAATTACTTGTATGTACTTACATAATAATAAGTTTATAAAGGCTCCCCGTTCAACACTCTCGCCCCAACGCTCGCCGCGCGCGGTCGTGTCGCTTCTAGTGATTTCGCCCGTGTTGTGTCTGTGATCGTTATTCGCTACGCCCTGCCGTAGCAATCTCCGTAGCTGTTTACTGGCTACGAACAACTTAAATCAAAAGCTGCCTTTTTCGAGGCGGCGGCTGATTATCTGTCTTTTTTTAAAGAACAGTCAAAAACGTGTGTTTTTCCTCACCCCATCAGGGTAAAGCCACAGTTTCGTGGTTCTCGGTTGAAACCTTACGGTGTCAACGAAGCCGAGAGGGTGTTGACCCGATACACCCAGCTGAAACCCCTTCAGGGTGAGGCAGTCAATTGGACGGGAGCTAGATAACCGGCCTTGGGGGATCTCCTAGTCGGCTCTAGCCTCTGGCTTCCCTTTCAGCTACTCACCTAGTGTCGGTCGGGTGTGTCTACACCCTTCGCACTAGACTGGTCAGGGCCCCGTTTGCACAATAAGACTGGCGACGGGTTACAAGCTTAGGGCTCACCTATAGGTACACACCGCCCTGCATACATCCGGCAGGGAGGGTTACACATACCCGGGCCCATCCACCCGGGGAGTTAGAAGTTAGGTTTATTAGGAAATTCTAATGATAGTTCCCTTTTATTTCTGAATCCCGCAAAATGGACGCTACACTTATTGTAGCGTTCCTAAAAAACATCCTGTTAAAGGACCCCGTTTTTGACAAAAAATACGGGAAAGACTTCGCTGTATTACTACAGCAAGTTCACGCACAAAGCGATAACGATGTTACCGCGTACCCAAAGCCCGCCTCAGGTAGTCACGGCGGCATAACCAAAGCGGTCACACCTGCGCCGCGGCCCATTATATGTGATTCTCTGAAATCGCCCGAACCGTCCCCGCCTTTGTCTCCTGCGTCGCCTTTGTGCGACGCTAATCTATTGTTCGACGAAAACAATGGAATCGCTAATTCCCCGGCCCCTTTGTTACCGTTAACAAAGGAAACTGTATCACAGCCGGACGTCATGGATGTTGCTATGCAATCATCCTCTTCTGAGTCCGAAAACTCAGACACTAGTTCGGCCACATCCTCGGACGGCTACATCACTGTAGTAGGCAAGGGGAAAAAGAGAGCCCGTAAGGCCAAAAAGGCCGCCGCCGGCCAAGCGCCCGCCAAAGCACTCAAGACCGTTGAGGCAACCCAGTCCCTAGACCTCCAGTCCCCCGTCCCTATGGACGCCGCTCCAATCTCCAGGCCCGGTAGCCCCTGTCCTCCAACCTCTCAGGCTCAAAAAAAGGCGCCCACTCCCCCGCCCGTCTACATTCAGGACAAGGCGAAGTGGACTGATATTTCTAAGTGGTGTGTTGACAAGAAAGTCAACTACACTCAGGCCAGGAATACTCAACAAGGCATCAAAGTCCAGGTGCCCTCTCCCAGTGATTTTCGTACACTGACCAATCTCCTTCGGGAAAAGGTAGTATCCTTCCACACTTACGCCCTCCAAGAGGAGCGCCTCATCCGCGTCGTGATTCGCGGAGTACCCACAGAGATCGAGACATCGTCGATTCTAAGCGACCTTAAGTCGCAACAGATCCCGGTCGTAGAAGTGCACCGCATGCACCGCGCTCGTGGCGGACCACCATTCGCAATGGTGCTAGTAGTGTGCGAACAGGGCCCGGGCTCGAAAGCACTGTACAATTTAAAAACCTTGTGCCATCTTTCCGGCATTAAAGTTGAAAACCCGCATAAGTCGGGCTACATCGGGCAATGCCACAATTGCCAACTCTACGGTCATGCACAGCGTAATTGCTTTGCAAAACCCAGATGCGTTAAGTGCCTCGGTGACCATGGCACTAACGCCTGTGAGAGGCCTAAAGATAGGTCCCTCTGCACCGACCCTCCCAGCTGCGTCCTGTGCGGCGAATCAGGACATCCGGCTCATTATCGTGGGTGCCCTAAGGCACCTAAAAAACCGAACGTCAACTCGAAACTCGGGAAACGTAATACCGAGCGAACCATCAGAGAGCAGCCGTCCTCAAAGCTGCCCGAGCGACTGAGTCCGCAACGGCCTTCACCATGGATCGCGCTGAACCACCAGCAAGCGTTTCCGGCTTTGAAATCCTCCCCGGCTTATCAGCCTACCGTCATTACGCCACTGATGGCGATCCCCATACCCGGCCCCTCACCTATGCCAGTACAACCCCCACAGGTTGCGCCCGCGTCTCTCCCTAAACAGGCCCCCGCTCAGCTAGCAGCTAGCAGTCAGCCATCAATTGGATCGGACCTAGAAGTAGTTCAGAGCGTTTTCTCGCTCATTAGCTCAGATAGGTTCAGCGCACTAGCACAGACTCTGCGCTCCATGCAAGGCAACGGCTTTGCTATTCTACAAGTGATGCTCGAGTATAAAGACATCACTGACGCCCTAGCTAATATCAACTTTAACGGTAACTAATGGATACCGAAAATAGTAAATTTAAGCCCCGATCCCTTAAGTTAGGTTACTTTAACGCTAATAGCATAAACGGCCAACGTGACGAAATCGCGACCTTCTTACGCGACCATCAAATTGACGTCTTCCTCGTGCAAGAGACCTTTCTCAAACCCGCCCAGAGGAACCCTGGAATTGCAAACTATAGAATAGTGCGCAACGACAGGACCCGCAGCCAGGCGGGCGGCACACTAATTTATTACAAAAAATCGTTATACTGCATCCCTATGGACCTCCCACCTCTTTCTCACATAGAGGCTTCTATATGCCGGCTAGGCATGACAGGACACCAGCCGATTACCATCGTCTCGGCATACCTTCCACCTAAAGTCACATCGAAAGTTAACTTAGCTCCCGACTTTAAAGCCTTATTTGCTCTGAGCGACTCAGTTATCATTGCTGGCGACCTTAACGCCAAAAATGAATCCTGGTGTTGCAATACGACGACCACACGAGGCAGACACCTCGAACGATTAGGTATCGAACTTAACTTCGATATCATCGCCCCGATGAGCCCTACCCACTTCCCTGACAACGTAAACCACCGACTTGACATACTCGACCTAGCGATTCTAAAGAACGTAAACCTTGGTCTACGCTCTATAGAGACGTTACAAGAGCTCGACTCTGATCATAGACCAGTAATCCTAGAATTAGGCCCCCGCTCAGGTCCCTCAGACCCAGATCAACCTGTCCCCACTAAAACCACCACGGATTGGGGAAGACTAGAGGAACGTCTCAAGTCGACCTCTTCTGTGCACTTAGACTCAATTCCCGATAATATAGTGTCTGTTGCCGACACGGTGACTGCGATCGACTCCCTCACCTGTCATGTGCAATCCGTAGTGAACGAATGTTCACGGCAAGTTCCGGAGGTGGATGAACACCGCTGGAAACTGCCGGATGATGTACGTGAACTGTTGACGGAGAAAAACGCAGCTATCCGTGCCTACGACAGTTTCCCCAATGAAGCTAACCGTATCCATATGCGCACCTTGCAGCGTACTGTGAGGAAGCGCATATCGGAAATGCGGGAAGCTAAATGGGACAAAATGCTCGACGATATAGAACCCACCCATCAAGCTTTCTGGCAATTGCAGCGGAAATTAAAATCTGATCAATGCGCCGCTATACCCCTGCTCAATAGACCTAATCAACGACCTGCTTTTGATGACGACGAAAAGTCAGAAGTACTAGCCGACAGTTTAGAAGCCCAATGTACGCCTAGCACTCTACCAGTAGACAAAGCTCACCTGTCCAAGGTCGATGCTGAAATCAAACGTAGAACTGCACTCCCGCCCCCAGACGACTCCGACGATCCCTTGCCCACCGTCACCGTAGACGAAGTCAGAACGATCGTGAGGAACCTCAAAGCCAGGAAGGCCCCAGGCTCAGACGGGATCACCAACAAAGTGATTAAATACTTCCCCGCACCTCTGATAGTTCTCATGACCGCCATCTTCAATGCGGCACTGACCAACAATATCTTCCCACAATCGTGGAAACAGGCAACAGTTATAGGTTTTCCAAAGCCCGGTAAGCTCAAGTGCGAGCCGGCCAGTTATCGCCCGATCAGTCTTCTCAACGTCTTTGGAAAGATCTATGAAAGGCTAATTTATATTCGTTTAAGGGATTATGCCGAATCCAATAAGCTTCTTCCTAACGAGCAGTTTGGCTTTCGAGCTAAACACTCATGCATCCATCAGTTGCACCGTATCGTTGAGCACATAAGCGCAGGCTTCATGGGCAAGATGAAAACGGGCGTATTATTCTTCGACGTAGCTAAAGCTTTCGACAAGGTCTGGCACAACGGCTTAATCTATAAGCTGTATCAATTCCAAGTGCCTGACCGTCTCGTACTCATCATTCGAGATTTTCTATCGAACCGTAGCTTCCGCTATCGCGTAGAGGGCGTTCTATCGTCCCCTCATCGGATCCAAGCCGGAGTCCCTCAGGGCTCTGTGCTATCACCTCTTCTCTTCGCGCTGTACACCAGCGATATTCCCAAAAGTGGCAAAACCAAGTTAGGTCTTTTCGCCGACGACACGGCCATCTATTACACTGGTAGGAGTCTTGACTGCATTACCCAATACCTCCAGACCTCGGCCAACGCCTTAGGCACTTGGTTCAGGAAATGGAGGATTGAGGTCAATCCAGACAAGAGCGCCGCCGTTCTCTTTTCGAGAACGGGCGCCGAGGAATTTCTTCCCCAGCTTCGACCTATTACAATGTTCGGCAAGCCAATCCCTTGGGAACTGCAAGCCAAATACCTGGGTGTGATTCTAGATCACAAACTGTCCTTCCGTCCGCACATTAAGACAGTACGCAACCGCGCGGCCTTCGCTGTCGGCCGTCTATTCCCCATGACAAATGCGCGCAGTAAATTGTCACTTAACCTTAAGATTAGGCTCTATACTACGTGCATTAGACCCATTATGACGTATGCTAGCGTCGTGTTCGCACACGTTAAGTATTACAAAATCCATAGGATGCAAACCCTGCAAAATCGATTCCTTCGTAAAGCGACAGGCGCTCCATGGTTCATTAGGAACCTTCAACTCCACCTCGACCTCAGAGTGCCTACTGTTAGGCAATTCATGAAAAGGGCATCGAAGAGATACTTCGAATCTGCCCCTAATCATCCGAATCCCTTAGTTGTCTCTTCCGCTGATTACAGGCCGTCCCAGATCAACAAAATCCGCCGACCACGTCACGCTCTCCTCCGTCCCGATGATAGGATCACTGTAGCTCAAGAGTCTAACAGACACACAAGCACACTCCGACGCGCTCGACCGCCTCGTTATAGACCTCACCGGCGAGGTCCGCGTCCGTCGCGAAATGTCTCATCATGTCCGCCCCGACCCTTGCTCGAGCCGGCCCGCGCCGAGCTAGTAGCTTTAAATTCGTCCCTTAATAATAAGGAAACTGATATGACCCAGCTAGTCCCTAGTTGTCCCCCCAGCAACGCCCTAAGCCGAGGTTCGTGTCCCGCAGGGGACGCCCTTAGCGCTGTTGCTTAGTTTGTAGTATCTTAAAATATGCTCTGGCTGGAGGCATCAAACTGCCTCGCCTTAGATATTGTCCGGTTACGCAGACAAAACCCCTCTGGGTTTCTGCAAGAGGCCATCCCAAAAAAAAAAAAAAAAAGGCTCCCCGTTAACAAGACTTTTAAGAGTACCTACTATGGCATGTATTATTAAAGCAATATCATAATAATATATATAAGATCCCATTTTATTAAGTAACTTCCTTTTTTCATTAAAACCACCTTTTACAATTTTTATTTTTTTATTTATCTTTGCCGTTATAGGAGCTATATAAATTGGGACCTTAAAAAAAACAATCTGCCTCTGCCTTTTTCCAATAACATTGGGGTCGGCTTCCAGTAAAACCGGTTGCTTAATACCAGTATTCTACATGGAGCGACTGCCTATCTGACCTCCGCCACCCAGTTACTGGGTAACACTATATCGTGGTATGACTGTTTGTTAGCCTTTGAGGGCTCTCACTACCCGTAATCGCTGTCATTGATCCTAATTTGACAACCAGGACTGACGGTTTAACGTGCTCTCCGCGGCATGTAGGTGCCTCGGTATGAAATGATGGTCACCCATTCATAGACCGGCGGCGGCTAGCGCATCTTAACCTCGATCAATCGATCTGTGCGGCTGTTACTTAGCCACGAGCCCCTCTATTGTTTTAGAACAATATTGCCCAAAAAAAAATCTACCTTATATAATCATATTTTTTTATACATGTTATGGTTAATAGTAATACCTATATCAATTACTATTTTTCAAGAAAACATTGAAAAATATATATATACGAACGGGGATCCTTGAAAGTCCGTGCCATCACTCTTCCGTGAGGTACCGTGTCGTTGTTCCATACTATTCAATTTCAAGCTTTCTTGTATTCGTCTAAGGAGACGCCTGGCGATATTTATTTAGCAATAATTTACAGATTTACTAAACTCAGCGTTACCACTTTCAGCTGTATCTGTATCAGCTATCTTATACCAATTTATAGACTTTTTCTTTTAAAACTTTTATTTAATGATAGATATTTTTGGATATACCTAATTACAGATCTCTCCTCGGTGTCTGAGATGCTGAAGTGTATTTCATATGTTCCGAGTAGGTTCTGTTTTTAAGTAGATGGCTCTTCTGAAACGAGGTTGATATATGAAACCGTTTTTGTTGAAATTCCAAAAAACAATTATTTTTCTAAAAAGATTCAATTTTAAGATTTCAATTATTAATTCAGGATATCATATATAATTATATTTTTTTAATACATGTTGAGGCTATGTAATGCCTATATTAATTCTATTTTTCAAAGAAACATTGAAAAAATAATAGACAAGAACGGGGCTTGAACCCGCGACCTTTGACGTTCCGTGTCATCACTCTACCAACTGAGCTACCTTGTCGTGTTCAAACCTATTGAATTTTCAATCCTCTTTGTATACGTCTTAAGGAGACGCCTGGTGATATTTATCTAGTAATCATTTACAGATTTACTAAACTCAGCGTTACCACTTTGCAGTTGTAAATCGCCGAACAACATCCCAATCCTTTATAAATCATATATAATTATATTTTTTAATACATGTTGAGGCCATGTAATGCCTATATTAATTCTATTTTTCAAAGAAACATTGAAAAAATAATAGACAAGAACGGGGCTTGAACCCGCGACCTTTGACGTTCCGTGTCATCACTACCTTGTCGTGTTCAAACCTATTGAATTTTCAATCCTCTTTGTATACGTCTTAAGGAGACGCCTGGTGATATTTATCTAGTAATCATTTACAGATTTACTAAACATTGAAAAAAAACAATTGAAAAAACAATAGACTTTCTTGTCTATTATTTTTTCAATGTTTCTTTGAAAAATAGAATTAATATAGGCATTACATGGCCTCAACATGTATTAAAAAAATATAATTATATATGATTTATAAAGGATTGGGATGTTGTTCGGCGATTTACAACTGCAAAGTGGTAACGCTGAGTTAATGCTGTAAATGATTACTAGATAAATATCACCAGGCGTCTCCTTAAGACGTATACAAAGAGGATTGAAAATTCAATAGGTTTGAACACGACAAGGTAGCTCAGTTGGTAGAGTGATGACACGGAACGTCAAAGGTCGCGGGTTCAAGCCCCGTTCTTGTCTATTATTTTTTCAATGTTTCTTTGAAAAATAGAATTAATTTAGGATATGTCTTTGAAAAAAAAAGTTCAATTATTAGTTTTTTTACAAACCGGTATCTTATAACCCAGTAACAAGGTTGTGCAGATCAGACAGGCTGAAACTCCGTAAAAAATACCTACTAATAATTAGCTCATCTGGTTACACCTGAAGCAAATCCCAACTTTATTGAGAAAATGCTAGGAAAATATTTTGTATTTAGAGAATAATTAGTTACTAAGTTATTATCTTCGAAGCAGTAAAAAATACAACTTCAACTCAATCTTCGAACACTTAAAATTCATTAAACTTATCTAAACTGTATAAAACAATTGCCTTAATACCGATGGCTGTAAAATTTGCATATCCGTACAGTAATTAAAGCCGGTGTACTCAATTTGATATCTATTGTGGTTTTGGCTTCAATTCGAGATGTGAAGCACGAATACGAGTGCTTCGATGCTTCTTTGATCTTATTGTGACCCACAACACAAGTCACAGACGATTGTCTGAATATCTGGCTCCCATTTGAATGTGAATGGCTCTCCAATTATTTATTTATTTCCTTGAACTGAATGTGAAGACTCGGGAATAATGCTTGTCATTCTTCTCAAATTAATTACAAGATTCTGTTCAAAGAAAAGTGTAGGTTCTAAGACGTTTTTGTTTGGGGTATGGGAAGCGGGGAAGTGCATACATTTTTTTCAAAGAAGGTACATTCTAGGACGATGATGATTATTTTTAACCGGTAAATGGTGTTTATTATTCTATTGTAGATAATACGATAAAGCATTTTTTACATCCATTTTAAGGCAATAAAGAATTTATAGAAGCCCAAGACAATAGTTAAATGTTTGTAGCGGATTGTTCGCCCTTATGCGTTGAGAAGTTTCTCTTCTTCATGTCACAATACTCAAAGATTTTAGTTTCAACATACCTTTGAAGGACCACACGGAGTGAATACAAATTGATCAAGAAAATAATTGCTCAAATAGGAGAATAGCACAAATTTCATCATCTCGAACATAATACATACCTATTTGTCATACAATAGTGTCTCCACTGGCTCCATGTTTTGCGATCTCACTTTAAGTATAATGTATTTAGGAGCAAAGTGTTTCTCCCACACTCCGTAAGGTTCAAATAAAATTTGTATAGAGACTTGCAGATACATATAAATTATTATATCGCTACATTTAATAGCGATTTGTTAAGTATAATATTTACGAAGCCTAATTTTGATTTTCATAACACAGAGCTCATTGTGTACACATTCGATCCCTTAAAATTTGAATCGATACCTACTTAGGTTACGTAGTACGTGTGCATAAGTGAAATAACTTTATTGTAACATTATGAATTTGTATGGAATAATATATAAATAAATAAAACGATTACAAAATAATCAAGAAACACCAAGATAATTAACAAAAGCCGCTTTAAGCGGGTGCTTCTCAAAATCTAGCGTCCGACACGGTTTTCCAACAAAGGCAATACCGGCCACAATACGGTCGAGCCACACACAAACGGCCACTGAACTGGCCCATTTACAGCACCCGGTGCAACTATATACCCAGACGAGTAACCTCTTTCGTATGGCCTTGAGTTGCATTGGTTTTTACTGGACGAAAATCTTTAAAGGAAGACATCAAAAACTAATCAGTTTAGTTTTTTTATAATCCTACTTACTTTCTGAATAAAAATAGCATACTTATGGAGACACACGTTATTAGATAATAATTTAGATAATGACAAACTTTGTAACTGCCTCGTTGGTCTAGTGGTTTCCAAGCGCAAGAAGAGCAAGTGCTAAGCAGGAGGTCTCCTGTTTAATTCCCGGGGCGGGCAAAGTGTTATTGAGTTTTTCTGTTAAGAAATTCTCAGTTTCAGCCTGGATTTTGGAATTGTGCCCGGTTGATGGCAATAGGCTCACCACCTATTACATGGGACTTAATAACAGCATTGGTGAAATGTGGGTGTACAACTGTGTACACATCTGCCTACCCCTCCGGGGTATACAGGCGTGATGCTATTTTATGTTTGACAAACTTTGTGAGTTACTAATATAAATATTAGCATAATATAGTTTTACTAATGAAATTGGGTATTTTAAATATTTTTTTTTAACATGTTTAAGCATGGTGGGACTGAAATATCCAAAACAGGCAAAAGTCTTAAAATAAATAATAAAAAATCCTAGAATTTTCTAAATTTTTTTCATGTGCGGAAAATACATAATTTCTAGTATCCGATAGATACATCTCACATGTACACCTAGTTATGGAACTTACAACACCTACTTAATTAAACTTAATACAAAATATGCCTACGGTTTCATTTTTACTAAAATATATCATGGTGCAGATTTTCTAACAAAAACATTGAACAACTGTTTCAAACTTCCAAACAAGATCCACCCATTGATTTTGCAAATATCAGATATAAGGCATGAAGCCGGTAGCTTTATTTCACAATAATAACAGTAACTCATACCTTTCAGGACCAATATCGTATTTGTAAGTGCTGGGTATTGAATTATCAGGGTGGCACTGCACTCACATTTGATAACCATCTGTCTGATATTGGATATCTGATTCTACTCAAATACTGTCTGCGTAACTACAGTAGTGCAGTAACCTAGAAAGTTAAGGATACATTAAAAATGTATACAAGGGAAAAAGTAATTGTATTTTTGATTGTTGAGGACACTAAGGTCTTTATCTGTTCGTTTGGGGATTGAAACAATCGCAATACGTCTTTACTCAGGACTAAGGACATTTATTTTGTACTACTTTTTATAAACTTAATAGCTAGATTAGTATTTGTATGAATGATTTGAATACGTGAGTGCAGTATCTGTGTGCGTGAAAGGATTGCTAGGTACTTATTGCTTGAACAGTCATGTATTTAGATATTGATAATTAAAAGATAAAAATCTCTAGCAAGTGTTTTTGGTTTTCTATCTATACTTACCTACATAATCGGAATGGCAAATCAGCAAAATCAATGACTGTAAATTAATTGATCGTGACTATTTTCTACTAATGTACTCTATTTCTAAGTCTGTTACAATCAATTTTACCAATATATTTCATATACCTATCGTCATATCTATAGTAATATATTATAAGGTTTTAGCAATCATTAGAACAAAAATAAATTTTCCAAATTCAACGCAAGCCAAGGACTCATCCTGCGATCACTAACGCTGCTGTGCTCGAAACGTCAGGTAAAACCAAAATAAAAAAAAGATGTTTTATTAGTCATCATAATATATAGCCCCGAACAAATTTTCGGTCACGACGGTCTATCTCCACGGAGATTAGCCAAGTACACAGGAGATACTATACCGCTCAAGTGTATACGCAAACACAGGTGCAGGGAGTGCACTTTTTTCATTAGAGACCTTAGGACGGCAATCCGAACCATCCTAAGGAGAAAGATCAGGCGCGGGACTGGCGGCTTTATGCGTTTTCCGAAGCACGGGGGCATCACATCGCCAAATTCTTAAACCTGGCCTGCTACTGAGAATTTCCTAACAGAAAACCCAAAAAAAGCTCTGCCCGACCCGAGAACCGAACCCTGGACCTCAGCAGCCGCGCTTGCGGCCACTATACCAATAAGGTAGTCTTATCTTTTTATTATTATAATCATATCTATACCCTCGGTGCTCATAAGAATGGCATACTTAACATCCCACACAAATAAGAGGACCTGCATGCAAACACTACACAAACTTTTTTTTTTTAATATGTATTTTTCTCTATTAACTAAATAAATACATTATAAATTGTTAAATCGATAGTACACAAACTATACAAGTTACAAAGAGAACTATGTTAATGGCTATCAAATACTCGAGGGGTTTGGTGCTGATAGCCGAAATACAGGCTCTGCCTAGTTCGGCTACAGATGACTACACCACTTAATCTGACCATAAATTAGCCTGTTAAAATATTTTGTAATTTATGTCTAAGTTTTTCTTTAAATAAACATTATTATTATTATTAAAAGAATAATTCCATAACTGCGAACCATAATTATATCCCATACAGCACTAATTTCACTGCTCCAGTTCTGCACGGCACACCTGCATACATAGATGTCAACCAGGTGAACGCATCACGGTGTTATATATTTTAATTTTATACATAGCCAGAGCACTCTGTACAGCTCCCTTATCGGGGAAAATTTACATAATACCTAACACGGCTGCAAACGCTTTTGATATTGCGCCGCAGATTATCGTGGTATAAGCCTTCGTCTTTGCTACAGTCAATGAGATTCCACCGAGGCCGGTGCGGCGAAATAATCTCTTCTAGTGGATATTATTATGGGACAGTACGTTTGGCTGAGTTAAATTGGTTTTGTTATGCATACAGTTTTGTTATTATTAGTAGTTTCGTAGAGTAAAACCGGTTTTCGAACTACTATGCTAATGTTGGATGAAGGAACTAGCACAGCGCTGTTGTTTTTCTTTGATAACTCTCATGTTGTACGCAGATAAGCTGCGAAGTGGAGCACGGTTTAAAAGATTTTTTATGAGTGTCAGTTATTTCTACGTGGTTTGTTTCCATTCCTTATCCATATAATACGAAGTAATGCTGTCTTCTGTGCGAGAAATAATGTCACCGACAGTATTCCAGTATTTAAATATAAAAAGGGTAATGTATTAAACTAGAACGTTCTCCCTCTCTAGGAGCTTATCCTATGTTGTGGGTTCGTTAATAGGTACATGTCACATACGCAAACCCTGAAGAATAAACTGTAGATCATACAAATATTTGTTCCGTACGGGAATTAAGCAGATAACAGTCGGTCGACCACTGGCTGAGTACCTACATAGATGAAATGTTCGGACTTCGTTATTATATACATACTTATGTATTGCGACCCATTTTCTTCAAATTGGAATAATGAATGGAAAAACATACCTACATATTTATTTGTAAATAACTGAAATATTTCAAAACCTGTTAGGAATATTGATTGAGGACTGCTTCATTGGTTTAATGGTCGCAGAGGCGACTGCCGAGCGTGAGCGATTCCCAAATCGGGGAAAGTGTTATTGAGTTTACTGTAAGGAAATTCTCAGTAGCAGCCCGGAGTTTGAAATAATGCCCAATTGATAGCAATCGGCGCACCACCTAATACATGGTGTACGTCCATGTATTGTCACGAGCACCAACATATAAACACAAACTCTTATAAAGTCACTGACCATATCTCTAGCATGTATTACTAAGATAATTAGGTTTGTAATACAGATAGAAAAACCATTCCTTCTACATATAGACATACATTAATACTACTATATTATTCAGATAACTATTTATATGGACCTTACAAAATGCAAATGTATACATGTTTGTGCTCGTGACTTTACACCTCTATCTACTCCCTCGGGGAATACAGGCGTGATACTCTGATGCTACGTTAGGATATTTTATGATAACATGTTTGTTTTTATGGTGAGTAAAAAAATTGAATTGAATGAATAGTCGATTTAATTTCAATAAAGTCATTGAAATCCATTTTCAATGCTTTCTATTGTTTTGAAGGTTATTTCGGTGACCGAAATAACGTACTGTATAAAATAAACATCTTGTCATGCTGACAATTAAAACAATAAATCAAAAATATTAATAATTCTGCACGTAATGCGACTAGGCTTTCTCACTTTGAGGATTCTGATTATTTTTATCAGAGCAATCAACGTAAGCACAAAATAATAAAACCGACGTAGCGTAAGTAACGCTAAGATAAACATGAATTCCAACATTTAAAATAAAAAAGAAAGTAGGGGAAAGGCTCGTGGCCGAGTAACAGCTGCACATATAGATCAATCAAGGTTAAGCAGCTCATGCTGTGGTCGGTCTGTGGATGGGCAACCATCATTTTATATCGAGACCCCTTCGTGCCTCGGAGAGCATGTTAAACCGTCGGTCCTGGTTGCCAAACAAAGATGACAGCCGTTATGTTTAGTCAGAAGCCGGAAAGTCTGTTAACCAGGCTTACCACGTGATGTCATGTTACTCAATAACTGGGTTGTGGAAGTCAGATAAGCAGTCGCTACATGTAAAATACTAATAAATGGTATTAAACAGCCGTATGCATCCGGTCAATCTGAATGCCCCAACAATGTTGGGAAAATACTAGGCAGATTGGTTTTTAATGAAAATATATTATAAGCATTTTATGCATGGTTTTCATGTCGGTAAACAAGTAACTAACACTGCTTGTTTCCCTGCAAAAAACCATATATAAGACGCCCTATAGACACTCATTCAGGCTTATCACTCACACATTGCCTACTGCCGAGAGGAATTACTGCGCACGCAACATAGGACACAAAGACGGTCCGCTGTACTGACACCACAAATCTTTCTTAAGGAGCGCCGGAGCTTCATGGCAGCAGTGTTATTTGGCTAAGATTTTCTACAAGGTAGGTACTTTTCCGGTCGGGCAGCATACATTTTTCTTAGCCCTACTTCTCATCAATAAAAGAGCTAATATTTTCTTGTTTCATTTGTGTTATTACATGCTTTATATTAGCTTCACTTGTATGTATGTTTGTTTGTTTGTATGTTTGTAACCGACTCCTTAGGTCGCTATTTTGACCTACTTCCCGGTTTCCGATTGAGCGGAAATGTTGCATACACGTTTAATTTGGATGACAATGCATGGTGAGCTAAGTAACGTCATTCTAAATCCAACATGGTGTACTCCCAAAGATGGCTGACTAGTAATTTTTATGGAATCGTGTGATATGGGTATCAAATGAAAGGGTTTGCTGAGAAGAATACGAAAAAGAAAATGTTGTCACACTAAATTCAATATGGTGGACGCTCCAAAATGGCGAGCAAAATCTTATTATTGGTGCTTCTTAAGATATTTTATAATAACTTTAATTAAATATTTACAACAATTGACATCGAGCACCCCACTCTTTTTTACGATAAAATGATTTTTTCATAATCACTCTATTTTGTTTTTGCATTTAAAGAAAATTATTTTCTACTTTTTAGTTTGAGTAGTTACAAGAGCGTGTTTTTTAGTTTTTTAATTAAGTAAACTAACTTCTGCTAACAGCTCATTAACAATGTGCATAACTTTTTTAGAACTGAATATTATTTAAACAGCTATATTTATGTTTGGCGTTCAATAAATACAAACTTAATTAAACAAACATATTTGCGTTCACGCTTTAATAATTAGCGCAAAAATTTAAAATAGCCGAAGTTTAAACACATATTTTCTTAAGTATAAACAAAGGTTTATTAAAATATTAATGCTTTCTAATTTAAACCAAAAGAATTTAATTAAACTGCTACTAGTTTTTTTTTATAATTTTAACTACATATATGAACTCACGTCTTTTCTACCTGGGGGAGGCTGAAACTGTAAGAAGAAGAATTTACTTACTTTTTAATCGAAAACGGATATAATTTTGGCTCCCAACTCGCTTGATGGTATGCGGCGGTATGGCCGAGGATGGAGCACGTAGATCCAAAAGACATAAGTATATTCTCTCCAGCTTACATTTATTGTATTTTTTTTTTTTAAATACGGTCGTGAGCAGGATTCGAACGTGCGAAGCACTCCCGGATAAATACTCCAGGCGCTCTGAGCGCTATGCCATCTCGACCTCTGCGCACTATCCCGAATTCTTCTTCCACATTTTAATACGTCTTTTGGTGACGCCATTGTCATCAATTCAGTCTCTATACGGGCAACTTATTATTGTATTTCTGGGGAAACAAGGAAGATACAGCATTATCAATAATAGAAACACGTTACTTAAACGTGTAGAAGGTATAGTAAGGAATACCCTACTCTACACAAAAGCAAATATATTTCCTCTTCCAAAAATCGGCCTTAAACAAATCCATTGTTTCGTTACTATTTCAATTTCAATTGCTTACATACCATTTGTAAACAAAAGAAAGGTATGAAGTATTTGCTGTAGTTAATATAAGTGTGCTTTGAAACAAAACATATTTGTATTGATTCATGATTGCGGTCACAGCTCGCTTTCCAATACACTCGACGCCAAAGAAAAACTTAATTGCAATTCTATGTTGGGACAATACAAACAAGGAATTGAATTTTTAAACTTTATAAAGCAGTTGTATTATACCACTAGCTTGTGTCCACGACTTCACATGCGTGGCAAAAAGTATATTATGCGTTAGTCCAGGTTATAAACTATCTATGTGCCAAATTTCATCCAAATCTTTTAAGCTGTTTTTGCGTGATTAACTAACAGACATTCAAATATCTAAACATACAAACTTTCATATTAACAACCTCTAATCAATCTCAATCCTGTCCGCGACCGTATTCGAGGTCGAGATGGCTTAGTGGTCAGAGCGCCTGGAGTATTTATCCGGGAGGCGCAGGTTCGAATCCTGTTCGCGACCGTATTCTTTTTCCCTTTAATATAATAACTTTAGAGTTCGCTAAGCATGCGTTAATGGTTTTCAAAGATTTATCTTGAGTTCCTTTTTTACTTAGATATTGTTAATGACAAACCTAGAGTCATAGTTTAAATTACCAATAGGTTTCTGACATGGCTTAACACAACATCAACGAGACTATCTCTCAGGTGTGCTAGTTTTCACGCTATGTTTTCTGCCACCGTTTCTATCAAGTGATAACGCGTACCTTCGACTTTACCTAGATTTTGCATGTGCAAATATTTAATGGACGTCGTCGTGTCGGACTCGTACCGACTACAACACATTTTAATACGTGTTTTGGTGACGTTATCACTACCTATTTAGTCCTATACAGGTGACTGAATCGACACAACTAACTTTGCAGTTAATACAATGTCTTACATAAGCTAAGCAAGATTACATTCACAAGCACAGATAAATATTTCTTAAAGCATACGTAGCGAACTCTAAAGTTATAGAGTTTTGTGGAAAGAAAAATACGGTCGTGAGCATTATTCGAACCTGAGCCTCCTAAATAAATACCCCGGGTTAATGCATTTGAGCGATTTATCTGTAAAACAAAACGATATTCCACTATTAAAAGTTAGAGGATCTTAGGTATGCCAGTGGTTGCCCCAATGGCATACCTAAGATCCTCTCTTGAAATCAATACCAATTCCTATCCAATGCCAATGTTAAATCAATGGCTTAATGTTTTATGTATGTGTAAAGTTAAAATAAATTTACCTACATCAAGTAGATATAAAACTAAAATATACAAACAAAAATATAGAATCTACGCCAAGATATGCCATAAGTCCAACGTATGTAGATACGTTATTCTAATAAAACTCCGGACGCAAACTTTAAACGGCATAATGGTACGAATTTAATCGACTGAACCAACATATGAATGCGGATCCTCGCCTTTTGTTACAAATGCTACAATATATGGGACGTAATTCTTCAACAGCTTTGCCCCGACGCTAAGTTACGTCGAGTGGAAATTTGAAAAGTTTCTTTATATACTCGTTATTTAAACGTAGCATAGAATATTTTACAGCAAAATACTCGACTTCTACAATACTAATGTTTAAGTGAAACGTCACTGCAGCATTTATTTTGATCTTGTTCCAAGCTTATTAATATATACAAACGTTTACTCGCGGTATCACTCGCACGATTTTTCGCGAAGCAATGAGATATTGTCTTAAGATGCGAAAGTTAGTTAGCAACATAATTATTTTACCATTTCGTAATTTTCATATTCATTTATTACAAGAACTTCTTTCTATACCCCTGCCATAATGGCTGGAAATGTTCATTACCCTATCGGAATTTTTGTATAATAACTTTCGTGAGATACATTCATATTCATTATAATTTAACGGTTATTACCTACTCATGCGCATTCTTCGGGATTGCCCGGCTAGGTTCGAACTCGAACTACTTTAAATGTTAACCGTATTATGTTGTAGACCGTCCTTTATGTCTCCTACTTCTTTCTCTCCTTTAAATTTCTAATTATCTTGTTTTATAAAAAAATAATCTTTATTTTTTTATAAAACAAGATAATTAGAAATTTATAATTAGAAAATACAGACACAATTCCACATTTAAAAAATTAATTAAGATGTGAGACAGAAACTCATGGAATTGTTCTTCTAAGTATTTGTTGAAGTTTACCAATTTGGTTTAATCTTCTGTGATTTCGCTCGAAGTGAAAGGCGTTAATGTAGACAACAACAGTTGTTGAAGCCAGTTGTGCAAAACATTCTTCAAGTAGCTAACAAAACTCACTTCTTTGCTTCAGTCTAATAACAATCTGTTTGTTGGAGAGAGAACATTCAGATACTGTAAACGGAATACGAACGTCATCGCTGATATAAGTAAAGGAAGTTATTAGGTGATGATAACAGTTAATTCATAAAAAATAATACCTAATGTCAAACACGGCGTGAGGTGGCACTGGCTAAATATATGTTTAAAGTATTGCGCGGAAAAATATGTAACCCCAATATTTTAACAGAAATACGCTTATGCGTGCCGGATGAGTACGTGGGTAGGCGGCGGCGGCGGCGCCCGCGGCTGCTGGCGGGGCCTAACGCGCGTACCAACTTGCTGGAGCGAGCGCCACTGACGCGCGCCTTGCGCACGCTCAATACGGTGGGTAACAATATTGATATATTTACGTGCTCACTAAATGAGTTTACTAAAGCCACTGATAATGTAATTTGTTATAAACATAGATTAAGTATACATAAGTACATTAGACATTATTTTAGGCTAACCTTTAAATAAATGTAAATCTGGTCTATCGCATTAGGTTCACATGTAAAGATAAATTTAAGAACAGTGTAAATAAATAAATATTATTGTATAAAAACTTTCGTGAGACATATTCATATCAATTAATGTTCACCGGTTACTACTCACGTGCATTTTTCGGGATTGCCCGACTAGTTTCGAACTCGAACGGAGCCCTTAGTCATGAGCTGAACCCGCGGCGATGTCGCGAGTCAAACGCCCCAGTTTGACTAGTAACCGGTGAACATTAATTGATATGAATAAATATTAATTATATTGCATACTTATCCTTGTAACAGGCACCGTTTAAGCCGACTGTGGAGCTGCACCACCCTTGCTAGAGCTACGAGTAGATGCATCCGATACCTAGCCTAATTAATACGTCGGCGCGGTTGGCGCAGTGGTCGAGAGACCGACTGCTGCGTCGCGTGTTGCAGGTTCAAAGCAGGAGCAAATATTTGACTGATCTAATAATAATTGTTCCTAACCTGGGTGTGTGTGTACATGTGTGATTATGTGTTTGTACGATACAGGAAGTAATTCCTAGTGTGTGTGGGGCTCATTAGGGTAGCTCATTTGGTACATTTTTAAACAATTAAGAACAGTCGCTAATAAAAATATTCTAATACAAACTTACAAAGCGCTCCGTCAAAGTATCATTAATTATTGCGTGACGACATGGGGGGTGCACCGAAAACTAGAATGCTTGAACTTGAACGTGCATAAAGAGCAATCCTAAAGGTCTTGATGTACTTACCATATCGGCATCCTACAACGGCTGTATACTATGAGGCGAAAGTGCTATCAGTCCGCAAACTCTTTATATTCCGAGCACTTCTACGATATCCCCGTGTAACTGCACATACGCTACCGAGCACTAGAAAAAGAGGGTTCAAGTGCCCAGTACCCTCTAATAAAACCACCTTTTCACAACGGCACTACAATTTCATAGCGCCGCAGGTTTACAATAAAATAACCAGCGAAAATATCGCACTTATTAATTTAAACACCAATAAATTCCAAAAATATATATTAGATTGGCTACTAAACCTCGATTATATAGAAATTGAAATGCTTCTTAAAACTGTGCAATAATTACAAAATCAATAATAATAAAAGCATTTAACTAAAACACACTACTCATTCAACCCTACGCACCCCACGCACACCAAAACAACAAACTAACCGCCTTCGTTTACACCTACTTAAATAACCCACTACAATTAAATCCATGAATATTGCAAAGCAATGTACTTACCGAATATAAAACTTAGAACTAAGTATTAGGGAAGGCACTGTTTCCCCCCCAGAGGTTCCACCTTGTCGTGGTGGGGGGGCTCTAGTAGCCGTGGCTTGGTCACCCACGGTGAAGCTAACGGAACCCGAGGAGGGCCGCTCCTCAGGGCTTTGCCTTCAAGCCCATGTTGGAGCGGCGCCGGCGTAGGTTGCGGGCCTTATGGGGGGTGTCGCAACTGAGGTGGGCTGCGGCATCGTATGCGGCACCGCAGCTGAGGGATGGGGGCCGCGGTGGGAGAGGGGTGCCGGTATGTCGATGCGTCGCTCTCCCTACCTGCCGCGGCCTTGACGGGGCCGCCACCGTTGGATGGCGGACGCGGTGGGGCCGCAGGGGAAGAGGAGTGCCGGTATTGCGAGGCGCCGCTCTCCCTATCCTCTGCGGCCGTAGTGGCAGGCGGCGGGGCCACAGACCTGACCAGTTGCAGGGGACCTTGGGCGTCCAGACACGGGGTCGTCTGGCGCCCATTGCACATGGTCTCCGAGGTGGTTGCGGCACGCCATTAGTCTGGTGTGGCGTAGCGGGGGGGTGCAATACCCAACCCTGTGAGGGAGTCCGGCAACGGACGGCTGCGGGCGGGTTTGCGGTTGTGTGCGAGAGCGTTCCCGCGTCCCGCCCTCAAGCAGCTGAGGAGTTAACTAGTCAGTTGATATTTTCATAGATGTGTTATTATTATGACTTCTACGACCAGATAAATAAAAAAAATCAAGGGTACCGCTTCCGGATTTTTTGTCATATGAATCTAAAAAAAGAAACAACATAGATCTTAAAATTTTGTCTTATTTTAGCGCATAACCTATAGTTATACAATATCTATCTTCTATATATATAAAGTAAGAAATTGACTGGCTGATTGATTCACTGATTGATCAACTCATAGCTGAAACCGCTGGGTCGAGAGCATTAAATTTTGCACAAATGTTCTTTAAATGACGTAAGTTTGCACTAAAAAGGGATATTCGGAAATTCATTCCTTAAGGGGTTAAAATGGGGGATGAAAGTTTGTATGAAGCTTCTTCATTTTTGATGGTAGAAATGTAAATAAATTATATGAGCACGTGGTTAGAGAAAAAAGTTAACTTTGTTATCATCGTGTATGATGGATTATTAGTGAAATTGATAATTGTGAGGGTGTTGTATCTAATATTGTATTAAGAACCAATTAGTTACCTGATCAGTTTACATGTTACATATTTCAACTTCAACTATAATATCATACAATTAACTACACTAAAACTCCACAGTATACTACGGTGCAAAAGATTGAGAGACATACAGATGTTCTGAGTAATCGGAATCCTTTGTGAAATGGCGTTTTGCGTACAAACCGGCCACCCATTGAACATTGTTATTAAGTATTTCCTATGTACTTTATTTACTGTACAATAAAGAATATATTATATATATAAATAAAAATGAATGCCTGAATCTGTTGCTAAGCGCAAAACTCGAGAACGGCTGGGTAATTATGCAATAATTATTTTTCAAATATATGTTGAAGTCCGAGGAAGGTTTTTATCACTACATACTATTAAACAAAGTCCCCCACCGCGTATATCTGTCTGTCTGTACACGATAAACTCATAAACGACTGAACGGATTTTCATGCAGTTTTCACCAGTGATTCCTAAGGAGAATTTAGGTGTATAATTAGTTGAGGTTTTGTGTAAATTGATTGAAATGTGATCATGGTTGTTGAAGATGTCGGAAAAAATCAAACCAACTGGGAGCTTTCTTCGAAAACGCTGCCTAATCCCTTTTGGAGATTTGCTGTAGTTAGCTAAGCGGCAAGCAATCAATATTGAGGATGACACGGAGGCGGCCGTGGTCTTGACAGGCCAGACATTCTTCTTAAAATTAAACGTATGGCACAAGATTAACCGCGCTTCTTTTAAACTTATTTGATAATGAAATGATAGTGATGAAGTATCATCATAATCCGGACTACTTAGACCCATCTCAGAACTTCGACTTAATAACAGTTTCTGTGAAATATGGGTGTAAAAACTCACCTGTGCCCAACCCTTCGCGGATAAAGTGCGAGGGGGTATTTTTTTTTTTTAGATACTCACCTAATATCCAGCTGTACTAGCAGTAAAAAACAATACCACAAAGAATAAATCTGGTAAAATCTTTTAAACTGATCCAAGCGAAGATGGACAACATTATGAGCTTTGAAATAAAATAAAATATAGACTCTCTTCAAATATATGGAAATACTAACAGGTGCCCGAGATTGCGTCTGTGCGATAAAAAGTTGGTAATTCTGCAAGGTAAAATCTATTTATACACTAATATATTTATAGTATATTTGATGTATTTCTATCTGGGAAAAGGCTAAGTAGATAGATATACATCAAAAAGGGTGCTCTGGTTGACGCGTAAAAACGTAACAAATAAACAGACAAGTGATGTTACTTTCACATTTACAATATTATCTAATAAGTTATGTTTAAATTAGGGGGATGTAAAAAAACTGATGCACGACTAACAGCATCTCGTTTGCGATATACCAAAAATACGACTGAAGCCGTAAAATAAATAACAATGGATAAAAACAAGCAGATTTGATCTGATTCATCACTTACCGACTCAGAATCGCATTACAAAGGGATTCTTAGGTCGCATCTATTCAATATCTACGTCATAATCATACAAAGGCCAAAATATTATTGTAATTTTAGTACAATCGCTTTATTGTCTTGAAACCTACATCACATAACATACGTTGATTTTATTTTATTTCCATTTTAGATGTTTATCGGGGCCGACGGTTTCCCTAAGTGCAATAACTTTTAATCTTTTATTAATCAGTGTCTCTTTTATCTTCTTGATTATCACTTTGTGGTTCTAATATTAACTAAGTGAGGTATAAATTATGTGCAGTTGTTATACACTGCCAGTTTCAGTGCATTAATTGTGAGAACAAAAATACAGGAATCATAATGAAAGGTAACACACATTATTTTATGGCTAGAGACGGTTTTATTTAGTTTCTGTGTTAATTACATACATAATTTGGTTAATACGCTTTTTGGTTTCCGTTTTAAGTTGAACTAAATATACTACATATAATAATAAATATAAACAAAAGTATGCCCAGCAGTGGTTTGCGACGGGGCTGAATTGGTTGATTTATTGTAAATGAAGTAGATACTTTGTATATGATTATTCACGGTTTATTTAGTAAGAAAGCTAATTTATAAATCTTTGTATTAAGGACTAAATAGATATCCTTAGATAATTTCAAGTCTTTATACCTTTGAAACGTGCGTAATTTCAATATTTTTGGAGATATATTTCTCGGAAATCTATTCTCTATTTCTCCTATTTACTTGTACGGCTCGTTGATTTAATATTTCGAATAAATGAATGATTGGACTCTATCAATCCTTAAAAGTTTACTGCGCTGTTGATAGGTTTCAGTGACGTCTCTTTCAAAAAACAAGAAACTTGGTTTTGAGGATACGCGAAATAAGATAAAGGGATCTTATTTTACATATTTTCGAGGCATCATTTCTTGTTCACCTTCAAATAAAACATAATTAGTATTAGTACTGTCAGCCACATGTTCAAAGTAACAATTGAAAACTGAGGTGCCTTTATCTCGTACAAATAAGGTTGGTTTTCGTAGTTCAAGTGTTACTACTGACTTATGTGCGAGTGGTCGTTCATAATAATTCCTTGATCACTCTAAACTACGGTGGAGTAGCTTACCCAAATCTATTAGATCTGCAACACTATCGCATTTTTTTTAAGTAAAGGCTCATTCCCTTGAGAGACTAATTGATTGAGAAATTTAGTTTTTCAATCTCAGGTTGTCTTTTTAACTCTATCCCTTATTAAAACATTTTCTTGTTTCAGACGCAGTGCTGTTTTTGTTCTCTACTATAGTATTTACTCACGCAGAACTAGAGGGTTTCTTCGATAATGGATGCCCAAAAGACACCAGTATTGAAAAACTATTGCCTCATGAACAATGTGATCAGTTTTATCAATGTTATCACGGAACATTAATTGCTAGATTCTGTCCATCTGGCCTTCATTACAATGATAAGCTAGAAACTTGTGATTGGTCTGGAGACGCAAAGTGTAATAAACCATACATAGAAAGCAAAAAGGAGAATAAGCATCCAGAACATTCTGAAGAATTAGACAACAGTAATCCTAACCATGTTGAATCAATTTGCTCAGCCACAGATTCAAATGGTATCTTGGTAGCTCATGAAAATTGTAATGATTTCTATAAATGTTCATATGGTAAGCCAGTAGCGTTAAAATGTGCACAAAGCCTATTGTACAATCCTGTAAATGAAAAATGTGATTGGCCCCAGAACGTTGACTGCGGTGAAAGAGTTATTTTTGGAAGCGTTGAGCACAATAATACAAATTTTAAAAGAGCCAGTCACCAGGATGCTGGGGACACAAATGATGAGATTGAAAGTGGTAATAACGATCCCGCCTTAGCCCCTGCTCTTTGCGCAGCCGTAGGCTCAGATGGCGTACTTATCGCTCATGAAAATTGTAACCAGTTTTTTAAGTGTTTTAGTGCTGTACCAGTTCCCATGAAATGTCCAAGTCATCTTTTGTACAATCCTAGTAAGGAATATTGCGACTGGCCTCGGAATGTGGAATGTGAGGGTAGAACAATTCCTGATACTGATGACATTAATGTTGACGATATCGGTATAGGAAGTGATGCCAAAAGCAACGAAAGCGAAGAAAATGAAATCGGTACTGGTGAAGATGACAAAAGCAATAACAGTGACCCAAATCACGCTCCTGCGATTTGTGCAGCACAACAATCTGCAGGCATTTTGGTTGCTCATGAAAATTGTAACCAGTTCTACAAATGCTCAAATGGACGGCCAGTTGCTTTACAATGTCCAGCAGATCTTGTATACAACCCGGACAAGTACTACTGCGATTGGCCACACAATGTTGACTGTGGCGATAGGATGATGCCTGATGACAATGATGGGAACGATAGTGACAGTGAAAGCACGAGCACTACAACTGAAGTTGAAATTACTGCGAGCAACCTTGATCCTAGTCAAGCTTCTGTCATCTGCAATTCTGAAGATTCCGAAGGTGTATTGGTGGCACATGAAAACTGTAATGAATTCTATAAATGTTATCAAAAACGTGCAGTAGCATTACGATGCCAAGGTAATCTTTTATATAGCACTACCAAAGAATATTGCGAGTGGCCCACTCATGTTAACTGTGGAGATAGAAACATTCCTGAGAAAAATATCGATGAAATTAACAATGAAATTGCAAATGGAGATGGTTCCAATGGAGTCGGAAATAGCAATATTGATCCTAGTAAAGCGCCTGAAATTTGCGCATCTGAAAACTCAAATGGAGTACTGATTGCTCATGAAAATTGTAATCAGTTTTATAAATGCTTCGATAACAAACCTGTAGCTTTATTCTGTCAGCTAAATCTTCTTTACAACCCAACAAAGGAATATTGTGATTGGCCGCAAAACGTTGTTTGTGCCAATCGCGTACTCCCTATAGGAAGTGAAAAAAATAAAACTGAAAAAGTAACTAATGTTGTGGTGACGCAATGCACAGGCCAACCTGATGGTATTATCGTCCCTCATGAGAATTGTAGCCAGTTCTATAAGTGTCTGAGTGGTCAAACTTTCCCCTTGGATTGTCCACCAGGACTTTATTTCAACATTGGTCTTAAAGTTTGTGATTGGCCAATGAATGTAGACTGTGGTGATCGTTTAACCGAATCGCAGGCATTCAATAGACACGGTGTGGCACGTAGAGGTCTGAGGATAGTGGTACCAATTCCTGTAAAAAACTTTTTATAAGCTTAGCTATTTTATACTGTTATTAGATTCGACGATGTAACTATTTACTAATAAGTACCTGGTTTTAAATTTTTCCTAATTATTATAATACTGTGTATTTGTACTAACGAAGAATTTAAAACCTGTTTAAATAAAACAATGTTACCTAAATATGTTTCTTTTTATACTAACATAGTTAAAATTTACATATTTATGGCAAATCACTATATTACGAATTAGGAATCTAAAAATTTTATCAAAGAAATTTAGAAATTACAAAATTTTATAATTTATATATACCGGTGATCTATAATATACATTCGTAGCTAATGAAACTTGCCGTAAAAATGGAATAGGCGTTCGTATCAATGAAAAATACGACAACGATATGTTTAATTAATCACACTTTAATAGTTCATATAAATATTACTCAAACTTTATGAAGTACTAGCCGTGCCGCGCGGTTTCACCCGCGTTAGTTTGAGGAAAAAACTATTCCACCAGCGCCCTCCCCCTGACCGCGCCTAGCAAATCATAAATGCGCCTGCTTCGTTGGTCTAGTGGTCCTAACCGCGACTGCTGAGCATGAGGTCTTGGGTTCGATTCCGGGTCGGGCAGTGTTATTGAGTTTTTCTGTTAGAACATTCTCAGTAGCAGCTCGGAGTTTGGAATTGTGCCTGGTAGATGGCAATAGGCTCACCACCTATTACATGTGACTTAATGCAATTAAACAGCATTGGTGAAATGTGGGTGTACGACTGTGTACACCTCTGCCTACCCTTTCGGGGAATACAGGTATGAGGCGATGTTCTGTTATAAATGCGCGCGTGGTACATGATCATTATTTTGTTACGGAGGTATTTTAAAACAATCTCCTAAGATATTCATTGAAATCAAATGATGTCAAGGGCAATTTTGTTGAAAAACGTATTTGAATACCTGTGATGAATAAAATATTTATTTGGATAAGGATTAATATCATGTTTATAAAAACACCTTCGCAAATAATGCATCGTTTTAGAACCAATTTGATAACCAGAAAAAAGGTTATAGTGAGTCAGTCTTAAAACATATAAACATATGCTGCCGCGGACTTTTTTTAGAACTTTTAACGGCAGACAATTCTGTCGTACATGATTTTTGTATAACTTTAATCGTTTACGCAGCGCACGCAACGGAAACTCTCAAAAGGATTTTTTTTCCGCTTTTGCAACATTTTTCATTGATGCTCCGCTCCTATTGGTCATAGCGTGATGTTATATAGCCTATGTTACCCGGGGATAGCGCAGCTTCCTAATGGTGAAAGAATTTTTCAAATCCGTTCAGTAGTTTCGGAGCCTATTCAATGCAAACAAACAATCAAATCTTTCCTCTTTATAATATTAGTATAGATATAGATAAAGAATGATAAGTATGTACAAGAAAAAGTTCCGTATCATACGTTTTCAGTTTTTTATCATAAAGATCTATTTCCTTACAACAAATACTTAAGTTAGATGCAAAGATTTCTATGGTTAGATGTCATCGTTCTACACAAGAATAATACGCAATAATCTTGACACGAAAATAATATATATTTCAATGCATTACCAAGGAAAATATTACCCATACTACCATGAGCATACATCTTTGTTTCAATCTACATACAAAACGTAGGATCCGACATAAAAAAGTCCAATGTGAATCGGATAGGTCGGTCCAGACTGCTTACTTTATGGGTGTCATTACTCAGACTTGGAGGTTTTGCCACCTGAGCCAGCACCAAGCATTCTTTCTGCAATGCAGTCTTTCGCATTTCTACGTAATCAAATGTAGTATTTTTATACTCATACGTATTCAATACGCGTAAATAATTCAACTGGTAAGTTCAGTAAATTTTTCGTATTGAACAGTAGAAAGAACAATAGACACTTTCAATTAAGTTAAGATTCACTTTTGGAGATTTTATAATTAAATATGTACATTTTGTAAAAACCAAAGTTTCTTGAATGAGTGCAATAATCTGTTATAATTTGCCCATTGGTGTACCTTTTTAATTAATTTTGATTATTTTAATGATTTCTCAGAAAGGCGAGTAGCTCGTAGCTTAGTACCAGCCGCACAGATCGATCGATCAAGGTTAAGCTGCACTTGCTGCGGTCGGTCTGTGAATAGGTAAAAATCATTTCACTCGGAGAGCACGTTAAGCCGTCGGTACCGGTTTTGTCAAATTAAGATGTCAGAGAGATTCAGAGGCCTGAAAGTTTGTCAACCAGTCATACCACGAGATATTGTGTTACCCAGTAACTGAGTTGTGGAGGTCCGATAGGCAGTCGCTCCATGTAAAATACTGTTATTAAGCTGCATTCGGTTTGGCTGGAAACCGAACCCAATGTAATCGGAAAAAACTAGGCAAATATATAGCCATTTCTCAGAAACCACAAGAATAAGGCTTGATCAAGCTATCGTCTGCAAGGACTCTTACTAGTTACCACTTCAGTTATCTCAAGCAACTATAAGTTGCCGATTTTTTTTAACTTTGATATATCCGAGGTTCGCGAAAGACTGACAATCTTTTGTTTATTATTTAATTATGTACAGCTAATGTTTACAGAAAACTGAGTGAAATGTTCGATTGTTCTATTGATAAAATCCAAAAACACTGCTAATCAAAACACAATTTTATTAGTCCTTTGTTCTTGTTAAAAATACGTACGTTATGCGTGCGTAATTTGATAATGATAGTTGAAGATTTTGTCACCGAGACAGTATTTTCGACCGATGAAAAAAGGAGAAGGTTCTCAGGTCGACGCGTATACTTTTTTTAAGTGAGACCACGCTTAAATTTTTAAAAAGTAATCCGATTTTTTTATTTTTTTTTATGGATATACTTCAAAGTTGGTCACAAGAAAACAAAACACCACCGTTCCATTCAAAAACGAACAGTCATTCATTTATTTTATTTTTTTAATCCATATATTCCATAAAATATTTTTATGCAGGTAACATAAAACTATTTTTCGCTAAGCCTGATAAAATAACTGTTACTAAGTTATACAAACAATCGTTTTTAATCAATTAATAATTCAACATCTTTTATCTATATACTCAAATTCATATTAACAAACAAATTCAAAATTACTTTTGTTTTTGTTTACTATTGAAATAGCATAACAGTTTAAATAGTTAACAGTCAATCAAAATCAAAATCAAAATTTCTTTATTCAAATTAGGTTAAAAATTAGCGCTTTTTGAACGTCAAACATTAAGACAGCCCCCAATAAAGCCCACCCTTCACCGCTTCCTAGTGTTTTAGCTGGGAAGAAGAAGCGGCGCAACAAACTTCCCAGCAACACGTCTGTCTGTATCAAAATTATTTATAGATTCTATACAAATCTAAAATTGAATTTATATAAAATAATTATATCTAGTGAGATAAAATATCTTGGGCACAGTTAGCTAGCACGAGCCTATGTCATATGCATGCCAATGCATAAAAATATTAAATGAATCGAGAAACAATGTAAAATTACCGAAAGCGTCCAATCTAAAACTATTTCGTATGAAGGTCGTACCCACTTACACATGCCAAGAGATAGAAACTGCACATTAACTAGGACCAGCTTGGCTAATTCAATAAATGCATTTTAATAAATTAGGAACTACGATCAGCAAGACGACCAGTCACCACAAGCAGCACCCGTTCACGAGCATAACGCAAAGATTAGCCATCGCCTCCCTCGCCATTTTAGAGGGAAGGTGGCGACCCGATCCATGACGCTACCGCAAGCAATGACGTCAAGGGGAGCATGACGAACTCGCTGCCTCTCAGAAGAATAAAAATAAAACCATTACTCAATAGCCGAGGTCACCAGTTAACGGCAATGTGTTTTTAACATATTATTGTCATTACAGATATTACAATAAAATTATTATCATCGATTATGTCATGAAGTTAAACAACTCAAAAATTATGTTGTCAATATAAAACCAAATTAACATTGGAAAATTAAAAAAAAAATATAGGGTTGTCCTGCATTCAACACAGCGACCAACTACTCTTATCATTTAAATAGTCATTAATTGTATAGTATTTAACGTAGCGGAAACCTCGAGTGTATCTGATGATGGAGACAAAAGACAGCCGAGAACTCTCAGCAGGTATCTTATGTTTGACGAGAACTTAAGACCTAGCTGTGTTGAAAAAGATGACGATCTCTGATAGATATTCTTCACGTTTTCACAAAGTGCAATATTGTACGTATGTGTTCAAGCTGTTCACAACAACACATTGGCGTTTTTGCTCAGAATAGTTTTTAGTGTGTAGACCCTGCCAATTTGACAAGCGTTGGTAAAGCGCCACGATATATGAAACAAGCAATCCTCCATAGCTGTACACATTGCCACTCGAATCTCAAAACTTGTCAAAAAGCGGGCGTTGAAAGCGGTTAATGTGTCAAAGACTACACTTGATAAACTTGAAATAATTTTCCAGTCAACGCCTTATTTACTATTTGTTAGTGAGTTACCGAAACTTCAGGTTAAACGTCAAAACCATATTATTCCAAACATGGTGAACTCAATTTAGTATTTCATTTGTTTCTTGACTGACTGTCACAAATCGCATCAGAATAACAATGGATATTTGTTGATTTGAATATAATTTTGTGAAGTCACGAGAAATTGTTGTATAACTATAAAGTGTTTTTATTAGTACTTTCTTTATACAAAACAAATATAGTCTTTTGTAATGCTGATAAAATAACTTTATCAGTACATAGCTAATGAAAAGATATTTGCCAAACGGTAAAACATTTATGCAATATAGCTACGCCCAGGAGTTTTACTTGTGGTTTCTATTCCCGTTTTGCACAAAAACTCGACATTGTGCCGGGATAATAAATTACTTTAGTCATTTCAAGATAAATCTTTGAAAGTTTTTTAACTTTACTTTAGTCATTATTACGTACTTAATTAATAAAAAACATCCAAATTCACACACAACATTCATTGCAATATTACAAGAAAGTAGAATAAATCCAGTTAAGTAAACATGAATAGATTTAAGCAAAAGTTATCATACGATATCTAGCACATTTTAAAAAAGACCAGATAAACTTAGGTCACTCTCACTTGGAATCCCAGAAGAAGATTGGGTCGCCCGAAACCAACTTGGAAGCGTTCTGTTAACCAAGAGGCCGCCGCCTACAACAAGACCTCAAAAGAAATTGAGAGTACTACGTGCAAAGTGTAGAGAAATTCTCAGAGCCCTATGGCCCTGATGATCAATAGCAAGGTATGATGATGATTATGATGATAAAGTGGTAAAAAAAGGCGTTATATTTCTTACCATTACTCGAAAAACGAAATCAGAAATAATTCTAAGAATATATTTATATCGTGCGAGTTATAAGGTAATTTGCGCTTGTCAGCATGAAAGAAAAACTGATTGGCCTGCCACGTACACAATACGATATGAGTGGGTTCAACAAATAAATGAAAAAAACATGATTATTACATTTCACATCTTGGGGTAATATTACGTAAATAAATAAGCTCCAATATGGCAGATACTTAAGTAGGTACGCTGAACGTAAAGTAACCAGAAAATTCAAATATTGTAATTGATAAATATATTTATAGTTTTCATCACTAAACTGCGTCATCGGTCTAGACGTAAGGGCAACTACTAAGCATGAGGTCCTAGGTTCGATTCTTGGGTCGAGCAAAATTTTATTGGATTATTCTGTTGGGAAATTCTTAGCAGCAGCTTGAAGTTTGGAATTGTGGCTGGTAGAATGCAATCCAAGCTCCGGGCTGCTATTAAGAATTCCCTAACAGAAAAACCCTATAACCCTTTGCCCACTGGGAATAGAACCTGGGGCTTACCCACAGCAACCGGGCATGCAACCACAAGATCAATGAGGCAGCATATTTTAAGAATAAAAAATCCTATCACCCTCTTCACCAAAACATAAAAATATACTGCCTATTGACAACAGCACCAACAACAACATTCCCAATGAGGGTTGACGTCAGGCAGGCGGCCGGTCATAAAACATAGCCAAAACTTTAGCAGCATTCCAGTACAAGTAGAGTATGTAGATATATATAGTGTATAGTAGAAGAATACATGCCAACCCCAAATAAATTGGGATAAGAACAGGGGGATGATGAAGACTGCCTATTGACATCAATAACAGAAATATTTAGACAACCAATTTAGCACAACGGACTAACATCACGGTGTACTCTCCAATATTTTAATATGTGATTGATGTTTGTCCTCGAAGCTTTAGCCAAACACAATTTGTGAAACTTCTGGCCAGTGAGACAAAACAAGACGATCAATCACCTCCCCTCTTATGACTTGAACAATTTGTATTTTTCCAAACTCTTCTCCGATCACATATTGTGTGGTTGATTTTCATAAAACATATCTGGAGTAAAAAGATTTATTTTTTTAGGAGTCTGTTGCTAAAGCGAAGCTGTTGGAATTATTTATTTAATCATAATAATTATATAAAACACAAAAATTGTGTCTCCTTATGTACGTTATAGACTTTGAAACTATTCAACCCGGTTTTATTAGAAAGGCAATAATGCTAAGATTTTTTGGAACCACTAAACTAATGTAAAAATAAATAAAACATAACAGTAGCACACGCCGGGTTACCGCTATTAAGTAATAATTTCCACCCGTGTTTTGCCACGCATCAAATCAAATCATCATTAAACAGTGCAATGATGATTTGATTCGATCTCGGGTCTCTTATTAGGTATAACAAAACTTTTCAAACCAATATTATTAGGCTTATAACATGTATATGTTATAAGCCTTTAGTTTCGAATTTTTAATATGACTAAGACCCACTGCAGGGCAAGGGCCTCTTCTCATAAAGGTAAGACACGAGCACTGATCACCACGCTAGCTCACTGCGGGTTGGCGACTTCAGACCAGTCTAGGTTTCCTCACCATATTTTCCTCACCGTATATCTGTGATGTCTAAGATTTACATTACTAAGAATGTAGGTACATATGACATTGAAAAAGTCACATTGGTACATGCCAGGTTTGAACCCACAACCTGTGGCTCAAGAGGCGATACCGTAACCACTTGTCAACCACGACAACTTAAATAATTTACTTAGTTTTTCCGGAAGAGCTACTAAAGTAAAAAGTAAGTATTAAGTAAAGTGCTGCTAATATCATTATATTGGCAATCAGGTTAAATTTGAAAGCTACTAACTACGCGGCCCACACTAACTAATATCTCTTTTATCTCATTGAATCTTCGTAAACCGATATAAACATCGTCACTTGCGAAATGTTAATGTTAAAAAGTGGGTACCTTCATCATCGTGTACCCCTTTCTGGAAATACAAGCGTGACATGCAATATAAGAATTCAAATACAAACCACTTAACATGACAAATCCAACACATAAAATTTTCCCTTTGAATGAATTTTACTTAAAACCTTCACACGTTCCATTCTGACGTGATTGATATTTGAGTAAACGAACGAAAGAAGCCTTTGAAACGGAATTTTCAATAACGGATATTATCGAAAATAGGTGTTGATATATTTCAAAGTTCAATTTGTCACTTTAAAGCCACATTCACTAAAGTGAATATTATATTTGAATTCAAATTGATGGGGTTAGCGATGCTCCGGTTGTAAACATTTTTATTACTCTATGTTTTAAAAATCACATCGTATTGAAATTTTGAACTTCAAATAATAATTCATGACAAATCTTTGAAAAGCATTAACGCATGCTTAACGAACTCTAAAGTTATTATATTAAATGGAAAAAGAATACGGTCGCGAACAGGATTCGGAAAATATGGAAGAAGAATTCGCGGTGGTGAGCAGAGGTCGAGATGGCCTAGTGGTCAGAGAGCCTGGATTATTTATCCGGAAGGCGTAGGTTCGAATCCTGTTCAAGATCGTATTCTTTTTCCATTTAATTTAATAACTTCAAATAATCACTTAAAAACATTTAAATTAATTTTATCAATAAAATACAAGATTATCAGATTAGTTTCAAACATTCACTGTGACACACATTGATCTAAAGGGCCATTAAAAGCAATATTATATATAATATAATAAAAATACGCCATTAAATTATGTAATACTTTCATGTATAATTAAAGCACTATTAAAAGTTAAAAACAAACAATAACATAGATATTATAAATTCTACATTTAACTGTTTTTCAGCCCTGACGCTTACACATCATTAAATATTTAAGTTTTTAGTAATACATAAAATGGCTGACTCCCTGCTACCGACTCTCAAAAAACTAGTGAATTCTGAGAAACGAATCTAACAATTTACAACTCTTCTATTAAAATTAAAATGGATATTCCAGCTTACGAGGAGTTTCTTAAACAGATAAAAATCAATTTGTGGCTCACAGGGATTCCTTATGGTGAACCAAAGGTTTACTTCAGATTCTACGTCGTATGTTTCTTAATTTTTATGATGCTGGTATTTGAAATGTGTTTCTTTGTCTCAAGAATATCGTTGGAAAATTTTCTTGAGCTAACGCAATTGGCTCCTTGTATAGGTATTGGTGTATTATCATTACTGAAAATCTTGGCTGTGGTACAAAAGAGAATGAAAATCTTTGTATTGGCAGAAAGTCTTGAGAATCTTTACCAGAAAATTTTAAAAGAAGAAACTAAAAGGAGACTTGTGAGAAAAAATCTTATACTTGTACACTTTTTGATGAAATATTTTTTCATTTTGAACGCAGTGCTTATTTCTGTTTATAATTTTTCGACCTTGGTCTTCATGATGTATGATTACGTTGCTAAAAGCAAACTGACATTTAAGTTACCGTACGCAGTATTGTTGCCATTTTCGACGGATGCCTGGCTCCCTTGGTCGGCAATATACATCCATTCCATTATATGCGGTAAGTAGAATCACTAAAGACATTTGCTCTCGATAACAGACCTTCTAGACAAAGATTTAATATTCAAATACCGTTACAGTTCCTATATCTGTAGCTTTAATATATGTGGCATGAGGTATCGAGCGATTAAGATAACATTGATAATAATAGCAGTCCTAGACTAATTTCTTGTCGTTCATATAAAAGCTAATTTGTTTTTTTCTTTTCAGGTTTTATTTGCGTACTATTCTACACAACGGTTGATGGCATATATTTTGTGTTAACCTCACATGTTTGTAGTAATTTTAATGTTATAAGTGACATGATTCAAAGTTTAGATGCTAGTAGCGTGGATCGCTTAGCAGATATTGTTAAAGAACATCAATACATTATGAAGTAAGTATTCAAGTGTATAATACTAGTAAATTAAAGTTTAGAATGAATTACCACTATACCAGCTACCCGACTCCAGCAGTTCCAACTGCGAAATATCTCTTTCCCCCAGAACTTTGCATTTTACCGGTATAAAAAATATCCTATGTCCTAAACAAATACCTCAAGTATTTATCAATAAAATTTCATCATTCCATCATTAACAAAATATAATCAAGTGGACAATCCTCAAAACTTTCATGTTTAAAATAATAATAGGAAGTAGAAATCAAAATGTCGATGCAATTCGTCTTATATTTTGTACTTCTCTAATGATAATTTTAGTAAATACCTACATATTAGTAGATCCTGGACAATCCTCAAAACTTTCATGTTTAAAATAATAATAGGAAGTAGAAATCAAAATGTCGATGCAATTCGTCTTATATTTTGTACTTCTCTAATGATAATTTTAGTAAATACCTACATATTAGTAGATAGAAATATTGTTTACCCAGTAACAACTCGGGTGTAGGAGGTAATCGGGAAATAATCTCTCGCTTCTGTCACAAAAACTGTCCAACGTAAATTACCTAATTACGTGTACTCATCATATTACTTACCTATTATATCCTCCGTTGCGTATTACAAATTAATCATAACACGAAAAAAAAAATACAAATAAACTCGCGCACCAAGCACAAACTTGCATGTAGGGAATCAAATCTCGAAGATTTTTGCCCGAAGGACAAACTTAACATTGTAGTTAAAAAAAAAATGTTCTGCCAAACGTCGATATATGTCACGCTAGATTCTCCTGCATGTGTAAGTAACAAAAAATATATTTATTTATGTTATTAACTTAAAATTAACGTTTTTCGCTTTTTCTTCTTGCCAAATATCATGATTGTAAGTCAACAGGAAGTATCCAATAGGTTTCGATATATTGGTACGAAAGCGAAATATGCGGCATAAATGACAATATAACAAGTTTTTTTACAAGAGGGGCTCGTCGCTAAGTAACAGCCGCATAGATCGATCGATCGAGGTTAAGCTGTGCTTGCCGCGGTCGGTCTGTGGATGGGTGACCATCATTTCATACCGAGACCCCTCCGTGCCTCGGAGAGCACGTTAAGCTATATCTATAAGGCTTTCGTTTTTTCTTTTGAGGTACGGAACCCTAAAATCAGAAATTGGACTGCCAAATATGACCTGCGTACACCTCCTAATTTTGCAAGATGAATGACGTGCACGAGAAATAGCTCCGCAATACTCAGATGAAATCCAACCAGTTATTCCTATCATAAAAATAGGTCGTACAAAGTAAATTGTACCGATAATAAATTTAAGGAAGAAAGTCCCAAGAATGCCTATTGGACATTAATTAATTATGGACATCAATTTAATTAAAATAAAAGCAAAAGTAAATATAGCTGTTATCTTTATAAACATTTTCAGACTAGCGGAAGATTTGGAAGATATTTTTACTGCGCCCAATCTGTTTAATGTGTTGGTCGGTTCCTTGGAGATATGCGCGCTTGGATTTAATTTAACGGTAAATTTAATTACAATTATGTTTATTTAATGGGTGTGAAGCATGTAAAGTAGTTTAAGTCCCGAGTGTGTACGTAAAATTAATTTGTGTTTGTAATTTAACTCCTTTGGTTGACCTTTTTTATATCATTATATAATCATGTATGTGGTAGACTGGTGTTACTATTGCAAACACCACGCTTAGCATCACGCCTGTATTTCGCGAAGGGGTAGGCAGAGGTGTACACAATTGTACGTGCACATTTCACCAATGCAGTTATTAAGTCCCATGTAAGCCTATTGCCATTTAACGGGCACAGTTCCTAACTCCGAGTAGCTACTGAGAATTTCCTAACATAAAAACCCAATAACATTTTGCCCGACCTGGGAATCGAACCCAAGACCTCATGCTCAGCAGTCGTGCTTGGGACGCTTAGACCAATGGGGCAGTGAACCCAGCCATGATTTTAATTGTTCTATGTTTTCCTCTACACAGGTGCAAGCCATACACTTTACATCAACAATTAGTCACCTTCAACATCTGAACGTAGGCGAGATGTTCTTTCCTCAACCGAGAATCAATCATTTGTCTCCAAGTTATTTTTCTACGATGTAACATTTTTCTTTGTTTCATTTTATAGACGGGGAGCTGGGAACAAATTCCAGGCTGCATACTTTTCCTTATTTCTGTACTTCTGCAAATTCTTATGATGAGTGTGTTTGGAGAAGACCTTATAAGAGAGGTAAAATACACTCTTGGGCCAAATGTTTAATTGATGCAAATGAAAATAAATAATTAATGAACCTGAATTTATACATTTAGAGCGGCAAGATTAGCGACGCGGCGTTTTTATGCAAATGGTATGAGATGGACGAAAAATCTAAAAAGACGATTTTGACGATAATGATAAGGTGAGAATTAAATTACAAATGTAATGTTTGTGAGCTTAGCACCGTTTTAATTATTTAGTTATTATGCAGTTTTATTACGTATCAGTGTGATTGCTATAATATAAAGTACTTGGTTAGGTACATTACCTTGAAATTTTTGTTGTAAAAACGACTAATTTTACGTACAATAGTTACCAACAGATTGGAAGCCGGTACTAGAATACTGTTACTTAATAAGTAATTTATTTTTTAGTACAAGGGCTCTAGAAATTATAACTAATATTTGCTTTGCATGCGTTAATGCATTTTATCATTTATTATTCAGCACAGAATATACAGGTTGGAATTTTTTAACCGCACGCGGAGCAAAAGTGCTCTAAATACTGGAGACAGTAAATTTTACTCAAAGGAAACATTCCTTTATCTTTTAAAAGAAACAAATTTTTATTGAGACATTTCCAAAATCTCGCTTGTACACTCGGTAATCGAACCGGCTTCAATCCGAAAAAATAACATCCTGTACTTTTATGGCATCAATCGATAGGGTCAATCATAAGGATCAAATCTCTCTACCAAATATGGTAAATTAAATGAAAGGAAATCTATGAAATCGGCACCATTTCAAAGAATCGTGAAATGGTCGTGAAATAAAAAAAAGTACCAACAAATAGCGCAATGCACATAACACTAGTTTGTAGAAGATTGTTCCTTGTTTGTACACTATTGTGCACCATTTGTTCAGTACCAATATTTTTACTTTATGTGAGTTTGGCTCTGACAATGGGTGATTCGACATATTTTACAGATCGAATCACTATTTTATTTTCTAGTGTTGTGCGAATCTGAAACTTTTTTATGTTTTTTTTTTATAGGGCGAAAAAACCTCAGCGACTGACTGCTTACAAATTTTCTGCAATTAGTTATGCAAGTTTTACAAAAGTAAGAATTGTTTTTTATTGATATACAAAACATATTGCAAAACTGTGCTTGTAATGTCTGGGTGGAGCCAAAATAACAAACTAAGATTTAATATGATGAGGAAAAATAAAATACTTTTGCGTGATTTCCCCTTCTTCTTTGATATGTATTGTGTGTATTTTTTATTGTATTAATATACTTTATATGATTTCAGATTATAAGTACGTCGTGGTCATACTTTACAATACTAAGAACTGTATACACACCCCCAGAAATGTCACGTTCAGACTAAATCTGTAATCGTAATTGTAAAAAGTATAATTTATTATCACTGACATAAAAAATCACTAAACAATTCAGCAATTTTTGATCACAAGAGGCAACTGCCTCGATGACTGCCTCGTTGGTCTAGTGGTTAGTAGCCCTGACTGCTATGCCGGAGGTCGTGGGTTCGATTCCCACCCAGGACAAATGTTAGTGTGATGAGCACGATCATTTGTTCTGTGTCTGGGTGTAATTTATCTATAATATGTATGCATTTAGAAATATATAAGTATGTTTATCAGTTGTCTAGTACTCATAACACAAGCTCTGCTTAGCTTGAGACTAGACGGCGTTGTGTGATAGTTGTGGAATATTATTATTATTATATTATTAACTACGGGAATATCACAACACATAAACCTTCTCACCTTCTTTTCTAATAAATAATTATTTTCTGCCTAGATTTTTCCCAATAACGATGAGATCAGCTTGCAGTCTTGATACCAGTTATCTTGTAGCTTAACCAGTATTTTACATGGAGCAGCTACCTATCTGACCTCTACAACCCAGCTACTGGTTAACACGATATCTGGTTAGACTGGTTGTCAGAACTTTCAGACATCTAAGTACCTGTAGCGACTGTTTAAAATATTATTTTGACAACCGGAACCGACAGCTTAACGTGAGCTCCGAGGCACGGAGGAATCTCGATATGACATGATGGTCAGTGGTCTGACTATCGGTTAGGTAGTTAGCCACGAACTCCTTCTAGTAAATAATGTATAAGAATATAAATAAAGATCTTTTTTTTTTTTTCAATATACGCACATTTGCATAAACAATAGTATTAGATAAGTTGTATAAATCATGTATTCAGCGTATTTAACATTAATAATCTCAACTGTGATAGATAAGTATTGCTTATCTTGAAGAAAACACGTATTAATTTTACTGTATTATTTGATAAACATTGATTGCGGGGTATGCAATTGTAGCGATAAGCAATCTAAGGACTCTTCTTATGCTTGTTCTAGAAAACGCCTGACTTCTATGTAATAATATTAAACATTTTAAAATGTACAATCTGAGCTTCTTTTGTAAAATCCCTCTATGTAAACTTTTCCACGTCCGTTTACATTTTGGATCCCACAATTTACCATCACTACTTACATAATATAATGATTATTATATTGATGATAATAACTCAAATGATACCTATCAAATCTATTGAATCTAAGGCGTAAACTGCGAAGGAAAACATAGTGAGGTAATCAGAACATCTCAGAGTTGTCCTCGATGGTGTGTAAAGCAATATCATAGGGTTTACGGGTGTGTGGGTTTATACTCTAACACTATAGCAGCTTATATGGTTGAGTTTCATTCATAATTCAATCTATTCTACTTTAATCTTATATGAAAAAACTGATATATCCAAATTTCGAACCTATTAATTACGATCATTTCATGCTGGAAATTATTTGTATTTCTAATATAAATAATAAAGTGTTTTCGGATGATTATTTAAATAGATAGAGTTCAATTGAAATGCCAATTTAATTTGGCATAAAAAGCATTTGATATAAGGTAAGGTTTATTTAAATTAAAATACGGAAAAATAAAGAAAGTGTTATAAAGGATATGAACAGGAATACCCTATTACTGTACTTACAGTTAGTACTATACTAGTCATATTTATATAGATGGTACAAAAATAAGAATCTTGCTTGAAATCTAGATCTCTGAAAATCGATTGTCTGTGCCAAAATTCTAAATGCCTCTCCAAATAAAAATTGTTTTTTTTTTCAAAATAAACTGTGTTAATTAGTCAATTTAAAAAAAAAATTTGCTAACTTAGTCAATACACATGAAGCTGGATTGCAACCCGAGCCATAGGAGAGGGCATAAATCAGCCTCGTGTGTATTAACCAAGTTAGCTAATTAGTTGTATTAACCCGGAGCTCACGCATAATATACGACATTTTCTTTTTTAATTTATAAAATTAAAAGAATCTTAATTAAAATAGCATGTGGAATTTATTTTCGTGCGCTAAGTAAGTTTCGTGGTCTTTGCGCATGCTGTTGGAAGGAGAGGCACTGAAGACAAACTGAAAAAAATAATATAAAAAGGTGAATATGATTCTATTTTTAATACGAATAAATGTTAATTGGTAATTTATTATTAATCTAACTAATCATGTAACTACAAACTACCTAAACAATATATCTACTTATAAATAAAAAATAAAAATTACATAATACGCTATTATATACGCTCTATAGTAATATATTTTTATTTTTTACTTATATATATATATATATATATATAAGTATATTGTATGTTAATTTGTTGACAAATTCGACACAGGTTTAAATCTTACAAATGCTTTAACGCATGCGTAGCGAACTCTAAAGTTATACACATTGTAGAAAGAAAAAGAACGTTAGCAGGATTAGAAATTACATAAACTAATCACAGGTTTGAAAAAAAAAACAGTAGTCAAACCATCATCGCCATAAAAATTTGAAAAAAGTTACATCCAAAATCCTTAACACCTATTATAATATCCGAGGTACACCCATATACTTGCCGACCGCAGAAGTCATAAGGCACCGTTATTACAGTTGTTCCAAACTTGGGCTTAAAATCATTATTTTGTTGAAACAAAGGGCAATTAACCGATATTAAGCCCACCTGTTCCTTAGTTGATGTGAAATATTACTCTCGAGATACACCAAATTTCTAAACGGCTACACGATATTTTTTTTGGGTTTATTTGAACTTTGTTGATTTATAATTTGATTATTATAATTTTTATTTATTCTAAATATACACATCAATCGCTAGTTATAAATTTAAGTACATACCAAGTAAAAAAATAATATATATGTTAAAATAGTAGGCCATCGGCGTCGGGAACAGAGTCCAAGCCACCAGTGGTAAGGGCTCTAGAGAGAGCAACCTCCTGACAATTCGTGGAATGTCGAGAAATACTTTCCGCATCAACCCCTTGATGCTAGCTGCCTAATGAGAGCCTCCTAAGGTCAGTATTATTATTATTAAATGCTTCTTTGGGCGTGAAAACGACGATGATATAAGTATCATAGCAGTAGTTAACATAATCATAACCAGCCCATAAAGTTAAGGTTGAGGATTTCAGATCATAAAGTACGAATACCTACAGGTTTCCTCACAATGTTTCGCTACTTTCCGATGAGCTGGAACTATGAAATTTGGCAAGTAATATCTGGAAACTATACATTTGTAATTCAATCATAAATAATATAGTATTTATATATTTTGGAAGCTGAATTTCGGGAAAGCTCGGAAGTAACTGCGAGACTCGATTCACGAACTATTTATAATATGTAAATACCTACAAATTTGTACAGAACCCTCAGTGGGCGAGTCCGACTCGCACTTCTCCAGTTTTATTTGTGTAAGTATTCCAAAGTTACGGGAGATATATTCAAATAATGTATTGTCTACACGTACATTATCCAATAATAGTGAACAAAACCTATATGGTTTTTTATTAACTAATTAACTAATTGTTTTTATAATATTTCGCTTGACATGACATAAAATGTTAGTTAAATATCATCAAAAACTCCAACGTCACATAGACTCGTACTATTGACTCATCAGATAATATTTTTCCGTTCCACTGCATCTTTTCAATGAATCGGTGATCAATTACTTTTATCGTAGATATCGTGTAATGGACTATGATGAAGTATTCCTTTTGTTAGCACTAGGACATTTCAGGGTTGATATAAATCGATAATGACGAGACTATTATAATTCTAGGTCTTTATGTACTTGTATTTATATAAAGATCCTTTATTTGTTTTTTTCAAGTGTGGAAAATCCATCATGGACGTTGTGCCGGACTCCTACCGACTAAAAACCACACCGGTCCTACTCTAACCTTTACCGGGCTCCCGGGATCGCGACTCTATTCACCGCAACCCCGGCAGGTTATGGCTCGTCACCCCATCGCCTGTATAGGTCGGCCACGGTTGGCCTGCTAATCACTCCACGGAGTTGTGCGCGCCAGATCGCGGCGCGCCGCCGTCACGGGCCTATCACTGGTCGGGCAACGAAGTACCCAAGTTCGTCACCCGCAGGCCACAGCTCACGGTGGCCGGAGATCATTAAGCGCCCTCCGACGCCTGGTGCGTCTTCTGCGGCAGGGGTTGGACGAATTCGCCTCTCTACATAAAGATCCTACAGACATACCAGGAATAAATATTTAAACTTTATAAAATAAAGATAAATCTTTCAAACGCAAAATAATACGGTCGTGAATAGGATTTGAATCTGCGCCTTCAGGATGAAAACTGAGAGCTCATACAGTATTCACCTGGAAAGAACAGGTTCAAATTCTATATAATGATATTATTTTATACGTGTTAAGGCCATGGAATGCCTATATTAATTACTATTTTTCAAGGAAACATTGAAAAATAATAGACACGAACGGGGCTTGAGCCCGCGATTTAGACATTCCGTGTCATCACTCTTCCATCTGAGCTACCGAGGTGTATCTACATAGACACACCTCTGCCTACCCCTCCGGGGTATACAGGCGTGATACTATGAGGAGGCGGCCAAACGGAAGCCCATTAACACTAAATACAAATCAAACCGCACCCAACTGGTGTTACGTCAGCTCAATACTACTTATGTAATAAAAATCAGATTTTTATCAAAAAAATATAAGAACAATTTACTTCATATTAATCTGCGCATGACTACCTCAATATAAATGGAACTATTCAATTTGTATATCTGATAACCATCATGAGCTATAAGTGTTATTTTGATTAACTGCATATATGATGTTTTATCTTACTGATTAAAAGACACCACCTGTGGTTAACATGGATTAAATAACAGCATTGGTGAAATGTAGGTGTACAGCTTTGTACACTTCTGCCTACTTCTTCGAGGAATACAGGCATGATGTTATGATGTATGTCATGAAAAGTGTTCTCGATAGATTATAAAATGCAATGAAGGCAGCTTAAACTCTGATCTAGCTAAATCGGACGAAAGAGCGCAGGAGTCTCAGTGTCAGGTGTTAAATATAATACAAGCTTAACTCGGCCACGCTTTGCTGTGGCTCAATCTAGTATATTTTGTCTCGATTCCGTGGGAATAAAAAGACATATAAAATAATAATCATTTATTTCAGAAGTTTTAATCCATACATTTTAAAACAGGTATACAGTTTATTTACCACCACCGCTTTTATTAACCCAGCGGTCACAAATATATGGAAGCAGATTTTTTCTATTTAAAGATAAATTAATAAAATATTTCGGATTACATTACAATTAAATGACGGCAGAAACTATCACGACATTCCATTATAACGATTGTTATTCAAAAACTGTTTGGGATCACTACACGAATATCAGTGTAATTGAATAGAATGTATTAAGTTGAACATAACAACGGCCCAATAATAAAAGTGAATAAGAATTAGTATGATCAGGTTACGATTGTAATTAAAGATATTCATATTTGTCACTTATGATTGTAATTATCATTTCTGTACGACAAACAAATCGTTCTAATCTTCAAAACAAACGTCATGACATGTTATCAATAAAAGGTTATAGTAATGTATAGATTGCCTTAAATTTTAACTTTGATTTAGCACTCTAATCCAAAACCAAGCTATTTTAGATTGGTGAAAAAAAAACCGTTAATCTTATAATGTTTCTGCTTCTGTATTTAGTTGGATCAACTAATACAAACTTAACATTCTAGAAAACTCAGCGCTAATTTTATAACTAAAATCAGGAAAAAATCATGCTTTTAACACGAAGTTTTTGTACGTATGAGTACGAGTAAACAGCCAATAAAATGTACAAGAGGCTTTTAGAAAATCCAGTAGGTGCTACGAGACGTCTTAAAAAAATGAAGAAGAGCGAGAACAAAAATGCACACCAACCGGCAAATAAACATCTTACCTACATAATTGTTAAAATTGCTTCCAATTCTGTCCAGTAGAACTCATATTGCTAGCGAACAGACAAGGTGTACGACAGAAAGATGTTGCGCAGCATCACAACTACACATACTACCACACTACGACGCTTGCGTTCGCAATCTAGTAAATTTTTATGCCCATAATCATGCCCACTATTTACCTTTCGTGGGTACTGGAGCCCCCGAGTACCCACGTAGTCGGCGCCCCTGAATTGTATGTGTAAATAGCCCTTAGTATTACAACCAAAACCTAAAAAGTCAAAGAACAGATTAAAAAAACGATTGTGTAAAAGAATCTAAACACAGCTAAAATTCTTATAAAAAGAAAAGACGTAATAGGAAGTAGTAATTAAATTTCATTTGTTCCACAGTCCACTTAGTAAAGTGGACTACGTGACTGCAATTGCATGAGTGTTCTTGAGACAAGCCTCAGAAATGTACAGTTCAAGGAAAAATTAAATAATTGTTGAGTACCTATGTACGACTTCATGACATGTGAATGTCAGTCTGATCATACAAAGGGATAAGTACAATCATCAATACAAATAAATAAAATTGAAGTGTCTGTTTGTAATGTCAAATTAATAGCTTTTTTAAGCCCATACAGTTATTTGCATGATACCTATCCTAATAATCGGTTTTTAAAATTTATTGGCTAATCCTCGAAACGGCTGGACTGATTCTGATAAGATTTTACAAGCAGGTAGCTGACTACATAAGGAGTAACTTAGGCTAATTATAATATAAATACTTATACGCTAAAAACCGCGGGGCACAGCTAGTATAATCTATAGGTCAAATACTTTAGGTATCAGACTGCGTCGTTGGTCTAGTGGTCGCAAGTGCGGCTCCTGGGCGTGAGGTTCTAGGTTTGATTCACGAGTCGTAAAAAAAGAGTTATTGACATTTTCTTTTAGAAAAATCTACGCGTTGATGGCGATAAGCTATTATATGATACTTAATAAGGGTATTGGTGAATTGTGGGTGTAACTGTGTACATGTCGCAGATGGATTGTAGAATCAGCTCTTTTACAAAACTGCTAACTGATTTACAAAACAGTACTGTTATGAAAAACAGCTGAATGACGTAAATACTAAACCACTATAATAGTCGACAATATATCGGGATTATGAAAGAAAATAAACGAAATTGATCCATGAGCAAGCGAAGCAAGCTCGGGAGTTTCGTGTATCCCGTCACGGACAGGTTAGGTTCGAAGAGGATCACGGGCGCCAGTGAGCGAGCGAACTACCCCCGTCATCCTCTTCGAGTTTAGGTTTTTTCTAACCTTACAGACACAAAAATAGACCCAGCCACGGAAAGTCAAATCAGAATACAGTATCTTTTTTTACTTAAGTGATGACTATCCATTTAATATACCTATACAATAAACAAACCTGTCCCACAATAGATATGTCATTCTACATTACGTCTAAAGGTGGGTAGCTGTTATGTTAACCGTATCGCAATGGCAATCCAGCTGAACGTCGTTCAGCTAATTTATAAAACAGTAGTGTTTTGTAAATCAGCTAGCAGTTTTGTAAAACAGCGGTGTAAATCTATCTGCGACATACACATATGCCTAACTTTCCAGGGAATACAGACTTGATGATATGAAGTTTGAATCATTTGAACGTACTTATTCTCTAAGTAAACAGTTACAAACTTACAACAAATCATATTCAAGTATAATGAGGTAGAAGGAGCACAAAAACATACTTATTTCATACTTTCGTTATGTACATTATTTATCCCTTATTCAACTTATTAATACAGCCCGAAGCTAGATACTGGAACAACCCCATTAGTGACTTTAATAATGGTTAAATCTACCTACATGTATGAAAAAAATATTATATAAACAGAATTGTTATTCTACTCAATTAATATTTTTACATTGAATAACAAATAGATACATTTTTTAAGATTATTTCGGAAAAATTACTTTGTATTTTTAAATATAAAATGTATAAAATATGATAGCTAATTGTCTAGTTTGTTCAGATGAATATTTTTGGAATACCTGACTAGATATTGGCCAGACGCGACTACCAACGGTCTAGAAATAAACAGCGGACCACAAAGTAAGTTTATAGCAGTGATAGCCTAGTGGTATGACCGTTGGACTGATAAGTAAAAACCTATTTGTGATTGTGATTTGTGAAAACCTATTTTATAAAAAGAGTAACCATGGAGTTTCTTGCCCGTTCTTCTCCATAGGAATCTACACTTTGGAACGTGGCAACTAGCTTCTGACAATTCAAAAGTGCCTGTAAAGGGTCTAATTTAAATAAATGATTTGACTTTGACTTTGAAAGGTCGCAAGTTCGAACCTAAGGCACGCACCACTGACTTTTCGAAGTCATGTGCGTATTATAAATTAATGATCACTTGCTCAAAACGGTGAAGAAAAACATCGTGAGGAAACCAGCACACCTGACAGATGTTTTCGATGGTGTGTAGTGCCATGTCAGAGACCTACGGGTGGTTGAAGCTCTCACACTAGGTTGTTCATCAACCACACGATAAGAAGAAGAAGACAAAGTAAGTCAAAAGTAAGACCGAGTTCCTCAAGATTATTCAAGGCAAAAGAACGAAAACATATATTATATAGCATTAACAAAATTGCAGTATCTCTCCAAAATAATTATCAGAAAAAAATTGGACACAGCATTAAAAGATAAAATATCTGCATACAACCTGGAAAAAAATTGTGTATCACCTCATGGTTAGATCATAAGGGTGTCTAGATCAACTTCATGCTTTGCTGACACGTCTTTTGTCTAGTGGTTAAAAGAAACCTATCATTCCTTTAAAAACATTCTCTCGAATCAGTCCTCTCTGAGTCGAGGTTGTTCCAAATCCTCGAGATTATTTTGATGGGATGTTAAGCAGGTTCCAGGGCTGTGGTGAACACGGCTCCAATCACAGACCCTGGTAGAAATTACAGAAAGTCGGTAGGAGAGCACAACGTTCATGATAGATTTCATAAGATAAATAATTATTACAAAAACTAATTATTACTGAAACTGCCTCATTGGTCTGGTGGTCCCAAGCAAAGCATGAGGTCCTGGGTTCGATTCACGGGTTGGTCTGTCAAAGTGTTATTGGTTTTCTATTAGAAATTCTCAATAGCAGCCTGTAGTTTGGAATTGTGCCCGATAGATGGCAATAGGCTCACTACCTATATGGGACTAAATAACGGCAGTGGTGAAATGTGAGTGTACAACTATGTACACCTCTGCCTACCCCTTAGGGGAATACAAGCGTGATGCTGTTATGTTAAAATAATTATAGTTTTGAAAATGCATATCCTAATGACAGCATAGAAACAGACAACAAAATAATTTAATAATTATTGTAGGTGCGCCAAATCAATGTTCAACAATTTGATACGTAGATACATAAGCTCGGTATTTAGATTGTAAATGATTACACGGGAAATAGTACAATGGACCAACAAATAAACAAGGTAATTATGGTGATAACTTATCTTTATCTTATACTTTCAAAACATAAATGACATAATTTGAGCATTGCACTCACATTTGTTTTCGCGAAGATTCTATGCATCATGAATCTCAAAATTTACATACCTTTATTATTACTTAAACTTAATTAACGCAAAATAATTATAGAGAGTTCTTAGTAAGACTAACTATTAATAATTTAATAAGATGCTTGTGAAGTTATGACCGTGGCAAAACCCAGAGGAAATGGCAGAATTGTCTTGATACCACCTAATTAACATCCGGACGAGATGCTTTCACTTTGCAACAAGATCGCTCATGCGATAAGTTGATTATCTATCGCAGCAAACCAGGAATAAATCATCAATTTCATCATTCGTATAAGTCGTTTTTAACCTTTTGTGTGAAAAAAGACCTTTGAAATTGGAACGATTACAGGCTGACGTCACACTTAATGCACCTGACGATGTAATTAATGTAAATGCAAAATCACATTACATCAACTATACTTGTTTCGATGCTATTTATCAGTTGATTAACCGTAATTGATTGAGCATGTGCCATTATGTAATATTTAATTAATTTTCCATTCAGTTTACGCTTATTAGCTAGTTGTTTAGTTTTCGAGTACTGAAAGTCGAAATTAAATTATTAGTTTTGTGTCTGCATGATCCAGAGTCCCCATAGCTCACAAAAGACTTGTCTATACGCGTTCCCACCATGTTCTCTTTATGCATAGAATATTTGATTTAGGCATTTTTTAATAATGACTTATTTACTGTTTTTAATATGTTGGTTTAATATCATTGTTAATTTATAAATGTAAATATATATAAGTAAAAATAATTGTACAAAGATTTTACCTACGTTTTACGATAACTCTTCTATAGCTCAAAGGTTTGTTGATAGAAAACTTAATGTAGAGATAAGCTCGCCTTTGTATCACTTATTGAATTCAAGATTTTGAAATTGTTTTTATGTACAATAAATAATATAAGAGATATATAAGGATTTTTCCAACAATTGAAATTATGGCAATATTAATCTAAAGTGATTAATCACGACTTTGTGTATGACTAATACACATATTTATAACAAAATACGGATGTAATATGGACGAAAAATCTGTAAATCATACTAGTTTCTACAATTTCCATTGTAGATACGCGAGATACACGCAAAAAAATACATCAAAATCCGATAATCGGCGACAGTACAGTTAGGTTCGTATTTTTTATTTATTTTTAGATTCGTTAACTGATCTACGAATCCACTCCCAACCGTGTTCTATGTAACCAACTACATAACTACTGTTTCTTTTTCTTTAAAAACGATCTTTGTTTCGAAAAAAGAAGGAGAAGAGTAACTTGTATGAAGAATAAAAACATGTGCAATACCAGTTTTTCCAGACATAAATGCAAAAATACTTTCCATAGAGTCATAAAAATAAATGATCTTTTGAAAAACATTTCATGTAAAACACGAAGCGACGAATCGCAACACTTTTACTCCTAAAAAGTTATGAGATCTCATGTATAGCCAAGTAAGTTTACATTATGGCCAAAGAACATTATTAGGCTTGGCTGAAAATTATTATATACGAATATGAACGTGGCTTTGCACATATCAAAGTACTTGTGAGGCTAAACTAAGATTTTAGTAATATACTAGTGATCGCCCACTGGCCGAACGTCGGCCATATTTCATTTATAATTTTAAATTATAACGTTATTAAGGTTCTATTTTTAAATATTTCTATTGTCAAAGATAAATATGTAGGTATGTGTCCAACGGATGTTAGTGTGTGGAATGTTTCTTTTTTATTAAATTAAAAGAATAGTAAAAGAAAAAGAGTATTTCTAATGCATATTATATAAAAATATTAACTTTTTGTACTCCTCAATATTAGGTAACTTTAACTGTGCCAAATTTCGTACTCCTCCGTCTGCGTAATTCTCTTAAAAAGAGCTACATAGTTAAAATCATACCGTGATATAGGCAGAAACTATAGATTTTCTCTTACATATAGGAAGAAGGCATACTCGTCGATTTAGTTCGTTATTAACCTGTCATTTATAATAACATCCGAGACGTTTGCTCTTCTCAGACCCTCTACCCATTCCAGATTTTGTTGTCTCGTAATAATTGTTTTAATGATGTCTTTTTGACTATCCTCCTCTAAACCACCTTGACGCACCTTTTCCTATAAATCTAGTCAGTAAATCTTTTTCAATTCACAATGCAAACTTTTTGAACTGTCGCTCAATCTGTGTTTTCAAGAATGCAATTTTTTTCTAAACACTCAACTATGTACTATTTATGCTCTCATATTTCATTTATCACAACCAAAGAATAAATTGTCATTAACATCATCCCATGAACACCCAGTCGTGCTTTTGTAGGTCCCGAACAGGCAGAATTATTTTAAGGCGAGATAGAGTGACGTTAAGTAAACCATATGCCTTAGCTGAAATAGTTTCCAACCAGCAAAGCATAGCATAGCATCACACCTGTTAGGGGTATGCAGAGGTGTATACAATTCTACACCCACATTTCACCAATGCTGTTATTAAGTCCCATGTGGTGCTTAGCCTAGTACCATCTCCCGGGCAGAATACCAAACTCCAGACTGCTACTGAAAATTTCCTAACAGAAAAAGCCAATAACACGACATCGAACCCGAGACCTCATGCTCAGCAGTTGCGCTTGGTACCACTAGACCATCGAGGCAGTTAGAGGATAGTTTCCAAGATATCGTAATTATTTTAATTCTCTAGAGTGAACGTATTTCTTGAATAACTACACAATCATCCTGTAACTGTCTCACTACAGGGTACCCCTACCCCGCAGTGGGACAGTTACACCATGTTTGTGATGTCTTACATTCACCATACAAGTGAATATGAGATTGATGAAGTCATACTCGCCGTCACGTCTCCATAGGTACGAATATAAAAGGATTTCGTTATAAAGGGATTTCGTTTCGTTTTTTCTACTACGGTTCATTATCGTTTCAGCAAACTAATGTATTCGACACTGAATTTTAAGTCGAAATCAATCCAACACGACAATAAACTGGAGTAGGGACACTCATCATATATGACGCAATGAATCTTCGTACATCGTTGAATGGAAGTGGAGCCCATAGTTAGTTATTTCTTCTTTGCTTACGTACTATTTCATAACAACTATTTACGTTCATCTCATCTATACTAAGTAAATAGTCCTTTAGGTATATCACACAAAATGTATATATTGTGTGTGCAGGTTTAACATACCACCTACATCAAAATAGCGGTTCGTTTGTACAACATCACCATCTCGGTCAGTTACGCTCCTGTTTGCAATCCCGCGTGCAAACATTTGTTATTCTAAACAATATTTGAAGTACTCAATTGATTAAACCAATACTAGCACATACACATTAAAATATACATGTATAACAATTTTATATAATGCTACTAAAATCGGTAGCAAAAAGAAAACGGTATTTTAAATAAAACCGTTCAATGTTTCTTGGTGAGCGAAGAAAGTTTGGGTGATTTAAATAAAATATTGGCACAAGTTCAACTCATGCGCCATTCGTAGCTCGGAAATTTGATTTTGAAAAGAAATTTGTCTCGTGCAGAGTTCCGTGACATATTGGAATCAATAAAATGTGAAAGTTTTATATTGGGGATCGTACGAATAGAAAATATGTTACTACGAGCTCCTAGTAAGAATTTGAAGGAATAACAATGAATGTCAGCCCGTTATACATAGCAGTATTTCGTCTTTTAATCTCAATGTAAGGAAAATATAATGACTTATGAAATGGTCCCTGTTTTGAAATCAAACACACGGCATATAATAAAACATACATCCATCTAGTATATAATAATTAAAAAAAAACTTTATATCATTCATATGTTGACACAATATAACACCTAATGGAAAATTTGTATGTGTGTGTGCGTGTGGGTGGGTGTGAGTGTGTTTGTGTGTGACTATTTGTATTTGTCAAGTGCTATTTAGGTACTTATGTTAATAATGGCCTCAGCTTACTGATAGTCCAAACTTAGTAACAACGTCGAAAATACGGACTTACATGACATTTTGGATAATGTGGTTTTTATTGGATTTTAAATCCGACTGTTTATAATGTATGTCCCCATAAAAAGGAAAGAAAACATTTAACAACATTCCTCTCCAGAAATCGTTACCACAATAATTTAATTACTAAACTGTTCAAATAAGAATACGATTGGATAAGAAATACCTAAAACAACTATAATTCAATTAAGCGTAATAAATTGAAAAAAAAATTGGTTGAATGAACAGTGTTTATAACATCAACGATACGAAAATGAACATATTTCACGCCTGTATTCTTCGAAGGAGTAGGCAGAGATGTACACAGTTTTGCAAGCACATCTCACCGATACTGTTATTAAATCGCATGTGGTGATGACCTTATTGCCATCTTTTACCGAGCATAACTCCAAACATCGGACTGCAACGGATAACGTCTTAAAAAAATATTATACCATGACCCACTCAAGAATCAGCCCTAGCCGCGTTTACGATCACTATATCGATATGGCAAAATAAAAATGAAACCTAATCCCATCAAATCACGATTTAATCCAGTCTGATTAAATACAATTCTTGAAAATATAGTTTTATCTCCATGTGTTACTATAGTTAATAATAATTGATCAAGATAACACATTAATTATAATTACCCATATTTGCAAAATATATATGCTCGTACCTACTAACCGATAAGCCCGCAAGAAGTTCAATTAATCTCCAAAAAAAAAAGATAAAATATGAAATCATCTTATCAATACTGATAAAGTTACACAATATATACAGGTGGAATACAATAACAATTGAATAGCTTCTTATTCTTCTCACGATGCAGAAGGCTTTATTGTGTTTACTTATTGCTACGGGTATGTTATATTTACAAGATTACATTATTAATTATAAATTTCCCTACCAGAACTCAAATTATTTAATATAGTCTGAAAAAATTAAATTCTATAGTCAAAAATCTTGTCTTCATTATAAAGTCTTGAAGTAGTCATAGTCGTCGTGGTGGCCAAATGGTTACGAGCCCGCCTCTTGAGCCACAGGTTGTGGGTTCAAATCTGGCATGTACCAATGTGACTTTTTCAATGTTAAATGTATTTTCTTAGTTAATCTAAAACATCACAGACATACGGTGAAGGAAAACATCGTAAGGAAACCTGGACTTGATGGTCTGAAATCGCTAACCCGCAGTGAGCTGGCGTGGTGATCAATGCTCATACCTTCTCTGTTTGATAAGAGGCCCTTGCCCTATAGTGGGACAGTTATGGCCTGATTATGTTATGTTTTGAAGTAGTCATTATTACACACGCATTGTTTTGAACGCAAACTGTGACGTAATATGTTCTTTATCAAATAAATAACATTTTACGTCACAGTAATAACCTAAAAGGGATTGGAAATTATTTTAATTTTGTCATGATCAGCCTGAATTATAATGAAAGTTCAATAAGCTTTTATAGTTATTTGCAATTCTTGATACTATTTTGTGTATATATGTGGCAATGTGGTCCCTTAAGGATGCTGTGCCAGACTTCTAGTGACTAAAGACTGCACGGTCTACCGCTAACCTTTACCGGGGTCTTGAGATCATAACTGCATTCTCCGTAACACTATTCCTCCGACTATGAGATAAATACTACGGCATTAATTAAAGCGATTTTTGTTCCCGTTTACAGCATACACATCAGCGGTGCCGGTAAAATCTGACATCAATGAGGACCGCGTGTACTCAAGGTACATCGAGTTCCCTGGTGGCGATGGTGTCATGCACACTGTGGACCTCGAGGCTGAACCTGACATGGAACTCCTCAATGAAATCGAGAGGAACCCAGCAAACAATCAATACTTGCTGTACACCAGGTAAATTATTCCACTTTATAGTTATTATCCATAATTGTAATTGTTTAAGCTCTTTTTTATATTACTAAGGGCCGACTATCATTAATTGAGGAAAACGTATTCCGACCTTTGATGCATATTTGGATTACTCCTGATGGGCAGTCAAATATTATACGCACTGATTATATGCTAAAAACGTTTAGTGAAACAATTCAAACCTAATAAAGTTTCACCCATTCACGATATACTTATTTTAGATTGGTGAAAACTTAACGACCAACCCTAAAAGTATCCGATTTTGAAAATTTTATGAAATAGCACGTTCTAAATTTATTTACAGGCGCAACCCTAGATTATCCCAAACCCTAAGGATTAACAATGCCAATTCCATCACGAGCTCTAACTTCAACGCCGCTAGGCCCACAGTGGTCATCGCTCACGGATGGCTCAGCAACCAATACACTGACATCAACCCCGTCATCCGAAATGGTAAATTATTTACATGCATTTTAATTGATAAGAGTACTAGTAAAAGTAATATAATTACTCACAGCTTCCAACAGAATCGAAATACAATCAAAGTCAAACGTCAGACTTACCCAAACTTTCTTTTTTGCTGAGTACCTCCGATTAGTTTAGATCTCATATTAATCTGATGGTACACATCAACTCCTAAGGTGAGGTTGAGTGTCCACGTAGATTACAACGAATCTGTCAGCCTTTTCCCAATTACATGGGTGTCGACTTCCTGTCAAACCGGATGGCCAATATTTTACATGGGGCGACTGCCTATCTATCCATCACAACCCAGTTACTAGGTAACGCGATATCTCGTGGTATGACTGGTTGTCAGACTTTCAGGCCTCTGACTACCCATAATTTGACAACTGGGACCGACGGCTTAACGTGCTCTCTTAGGCACGGAGGGGTCTCGGTATGAAATGATGGTACCTATTCACAGACCGACCGCGGCAAGCGCACCTCGATCGATCATTGTGGCTGTTACTTTGCCACGAGCCCTTCTTATGTATAGATTACAAATACTTACAGAAAGTAAAATTGAGGATATTAATTCCCATTAATCTGTAGGGATTCATATGAAGCAAGTTTATGTTTAAGCTGTTGCGTCAGTCATTAGCAGACACAATAGATTTTTATTGTTACAACGTACAGATCTGTACGTTACTGAGCCGAAAGGCATGCTAAAATTTTTTTAAGATAATTAAACTAATAATAATATTGTAATATCTTTCAGCTTACCTTGACAAAAGTGACGTCAACGTTATTGTCATAGACTGGAGAAGACTCGCTTTATCTGACTATGCGACAGCAGCTAGAGGTATTCCCGCAGTCGGCCGTGGGCTTGGCCAGTTCTTGGCTTTCCTGAATAGCGTGACCGGTCAAGCCTACACCGAAATGCACCTCGTGGGCTTCAGTTTGGGCGCCCACCTCGTTGGTAATGCTGGCAGGGAACTCAGCGGAAGAGTTGCTCGTGTATCAGGTAAAAATACTATTCATGTTATTAATGTATTTGCATGATATTGCAATTATTCTCAAGTTTTAAACTGACAGCAAGGTTAATTATTCAAGAGCGGCTTTGTATTGCAAATTTTATTCCCAAATGGAAAATATATTAATATGGTATACAGATAGTTGGTGCAAAGTGGGTGTGTGTGAACAATATTGTGGGACCCTAAGTGTACACACGATACAGGACAAATTCTAAATATGGAGTGATATTTTAAAAAAAACTGACCACTGACTCCAAAAATATAGTTAATTTATGAAAAGTTTATCTAACCTTATTGTCATTCTAGCTCTGGACCCTGCTGGTCCCCTGTGGAACTACAACACAAACCGCGTGAACCCACGCGATGGTGTCTACGTCGAAGCAATCCACACCGATGGTGGTGCCGCCGGTCTTGGCATTGGTTCCAACGTCGCTAACGCAGACTTCTACCCCAATGGTGGCAACTCTCAGCCTGGCTGTGTCACCAGCCTTTGCAACCACAACCGTGCCTGGGAACTCTTCGCTGCCACCGTGACCCACAACCACTTGGTCGGTCGGCTGTGCACTAGCTCACTACAAGTCACCATGAATAATTGCCGTGGCCGTGAACTGCGTATGGGCAACGATGACTTGAGGAAAACTGGGTAAGTAAATATAAATATAATAATAAATAGTTGTTCGTGATCAAAAATTGGACATCTCCTTAATTGGTGCCAATTTAGTCCACCTCCCTCTCTCTCATCGTGTGGTTAACGACCAACGTACTCTACGTTAAAACCCTGATGATGAATGATATGCCTGAGCAGATAATATTATTGTCATCACTGATGTTTTCTCACACATTGTTTTTCTTTATTTTCAGATCAGGAATGTACCGTCTTGATACCGGCCGGAGATATCCTTATTAATACGACTATATCCATGACAAAAATAAACAATTACTGGCAATAAATTATTGAGTTTTATTTAAACCTGCTATCGAATCACAATATGAAGTGTTAACACACATACCTATACACACACTGTGAGTTTGTCTTATTATGACTAATTCATTTACTATCTATTAATACGTTTACTTCATGGAACAATAAATTAGGATTATCGTCGATTATTTGAAACGATTTTATTGTTCCGAGACTAAATTCCACCTACTAAATATTAATACTCCTCCTGACCATATTTCGGTCACGGCGGCCTAACCCCACAGAGATCAGCTAAGTACGCAGGAGATATTAGAGTGCTCAAACACAGGTGCACTCCCTCTTCCTTCACTCCCATAGTCATATCATATGTCGGACGGCAATCCGACACGACAGGAGAGAGATCAGGCGCAGTACCGACGGCTTTACGTGCTCTCCGAAGCACGGGGGTGTCACACCACCAACTTCCAAACTCCGGGCTACTACTGGATATTTCCTACCAGAAAAACCCAATAACATTTTGCCCGACCTGGGAACGCTCAGCAGCCGCGCTTGTGACCACTAGACCAACGAGGCAGTCGATACTAAATATTATCAATATTTTTAATCGTATACTACCACCTTACCTGAAAAATTTATATGTAAATACGAAGACCCCATCCAAATCCAATGATAAATTTTTGAGAAAATCGGGGACTTACAAACATACGGGTCGAATACAGAACCCCACTTTTTGAAATCGAATAAAAATAATATAGCAAGCCGAAGAGCCATCACAAAATTTAATTGTCACAAACAAAATATACTTTTCTGAACGTAAAACGAAAGGTAGTGAGAATGCCGACTGGTTCCCGAACGCGGGGGATCCCTCAGGAACAGGAAGTGTGTCATAGTCAAAAGTCACTGCTTAAGCCTTAATGTGAACACATGTTAGAAACGAAAAGTTTTGATCTACCAGCGCCGCTGTTTGAGTGCCAAGCTCCAGTTGTGCAGCTGGTGGTCTCGGCTGGTAAAATGAAACTCTGGGTTTCTTAAGAAGACTGTATTGCGTAAATATATAGGTTGCTAGTACGAAGACGGCCGATGCGTGCGTTCCGTTCAGTAGCAACCTATATATTTACGCAATACAGTGCACTCGGGCTCTTGCTACTGAACGGAACGCACGCATCGGCCGTCTTCGTACTAGCTACCTATATAGTTTACAAAATACAGTCTTCTTAAGAAACCCAGAGTTTCATTTACCAACCGAGACCACCAGCTGCACAACTGGAGCTTGGCACTCAAACAGCCGCCGATTGCAGCCACAAGGAAAGCAAAGGAAAGGAAAGTATAAATTGCATATTGAACTTTATTTTCATGATATAAAATAAAACTGAGATATAAGTAAACACACGAAACGCGTGAAAAGTAGTTGTAAAACTTCTCCAGAACTCTCAGGTTGGAGGCGTTCGTTATTCGACCACATCACATAAGACCACAGAACATCTCTTAAGTGTGCTGGTTTCTTGCGAAGTTTTTCTTCAAAGACAGTGACACGTGTGTCGGATAAACCTGCGACCTTTAAATTGGGTCCAACAGCCACAACTGTTGAAGAGAAAAAGAAACAAAAATTCAAGATAAATCTTTGAAAAGCATTAACGCATGCTTAGCGAACTCTAAAGTTACAATTGTGGCGACGCGACATACATACATATACAGAGATACTTAACATACATACATATACCGAGATACTTAATATACATACATATACAGACACACATAATATATTATACGTACATACATACATACTTATTATACATATACTTTCATATTATTATATATAAACATAATAATTATTAATATTTTATGTCGAGACTTCGGCCGTTGTGTACCCAGTGGACAAGCGCAATTTCTAGTCGTTTCGACTAACGGTATATCCAGCCGACCGGCACTCGTTCCACGGCGCACGCGTCACCCCCCTCGCCAGTCTTGATCTGATCTCGACGCGAAGCGCACGCCGCTTAACCACATACACGCGTCGCCCCCCTCGCCAGTCTTGATCTGATCTCGACGCGAAGCGCACACCGCTTAACCGCATACCGCTATTATTAAGTTACCCGCTTACCGCTTACTGAATTATTATATAGTTTCCTTTTCCTGTGTTGTAATTCGATTCTTGAGCTTTCGCCTTCTGCTGTGTACTATTATAAACTATATCTTCCATTTCTGTGCTGCCTTCTGAACTGTTCATAATTTCCTACTTCTTGTGCTTGTGCTGTGCTTTGAATGATTATAAGCTTGGACTACAAACCGGAGGCTTTTATTTCACCGTCCCAGAGTACATCTACAAGGAGGTATTACGACGAGACAAGGTAGGATCCAAACATATTACCTGAAGTAATACACAATACCTACAGTGGTGACCCCGTATTTGAACGACAAGATTATAATATATTATTGTAGATCGTAAATAAGGAACATTAGACATTGCACAAAAATGGCGGAAGGTTCGCAATCCATAAGTAGCAAGTCATCGACCGATCGTACCGGAGGGCGCTTTTCCACTAGTGCATCGGACGGATCGACGTCGACGGAAGTTTGCAGAGTTGCCGTTCGCATTCCACCCTTTTGGCCGGACGAGCCTGAAATATGGTTTGCACAAGTGAAGGGGCAATTTGCTATTGCGAATATTACTACGGACGCAACTAAATTCAACTACGTCATCGGGCAATTAGAACCACAGTACGCTAAGGAGGTGAAGGATATTATAGTGAAACCACCAGCTAGTGATAAATATCAGAGGCTCAAAAGCGAACTTATTAGGCGCCTTAGCTCTTCCAATGAAAAGAAGGTTAATCAGCTTTTAATCCACGAAGAGCTTGGAGATAGAAAGCCTTCCCAATTTCTGAGGCATCTTCAGAGTTTGGCGGGTAGTAATGTTCCAGAAGACTTCATAAAAACCATCTGGACCAACCGCCTGCCAGAGAATATTCAAACCGTTATAGCGGCGCAGACTTCAGTGTCACTTGAGGTGTTAGCTGATATAGCAGACCGGATTAAGGATATAACAACCCCCACGGCACAAGTGGCCTCAACCAGCGCTAATCCGCAAGTGCTCGAGTTGTTGACAAAAGAACTCGTGGAATTACGTAAGCAGGTGAACGCATTAGCCATTGGAAACCGCCAATCACGATCCAAGGAGCGCGGATCAAGACATGCTAGCTCAGCTTCGAAACGTTCTGACTCCAATTACAGAAAATTCCCCGTGTGTTGGTACCATTACAAATTTGGCAGTAAAGCTAAAGCGTGCGTTCGTCCTTGCGATTATAAGGCGGAAAACGGGACGGGCCGTCGCTAATGGCGACCGACGACTGCCCTAGCTCTGGTCGCCTATTTGTTACCGACAGAAGAACAAAAACAAGGTTCCTGGTCGATACCGGAAGCGACCTTTGCGTTTTTCCACGAACGCTTCTTCATGAACGACGTGCCAGCACCAATTATCAACTTTTCGCAGCCAACGGAACACCTATACATACATACGGTTATGTGCACCTAAACTTAAATTTAGGACTCCGTAGAGATTTTGATTGGAACTTTGTTGTTGCTGACATAACTAAACCAATAATTGGAGTAGACTTTCTGTCGTTTTATAATTTAATAGTAGACTGTCGCCATCAGCGATTAATAGACAATGTAACTACTTGCTCTACCGTAGCTTCATTAGCCTATAGCTCTGATAATATTTATTCGGTAAAGGTCATGACCGGCGAGTCTTCATACCATAAGCTATTAAATGAATTTCCCGAGATCATTAAGCCACCTGGTACACAGCGTGTCATAACTCATAACACAGTTCACCATATACGCACAACACCAGGCCCTCCGATCTCATGTACACCCCGTCGCTTAGCTCCAGACAAATTGAAAACTGCCAAGCAGGAATTCGAGTCAATGTTAGCCAATGGAACTGCCCGACCCTCGGAAAGTCCTTGGGCATCCCCATTACACCTGGCTCCGAAAAAAGACAACGGCTGGCGACCGTGCGGGGATTATAGAAGACTCAATACCCGCACCATACCTGATAGTTATCCCATCAGACATATACAGGACTTCGCACATAGCATATCCGGATGTACAGTATTTTCAAAAATTGACCTGGTGAAGGCATATAACCAAATTCCGATCAATCCAGATGATATCCCCAAGACCGCTATCACTACACCGTTTGGAATGTTTGAATTTCCGTATATGACATTTGGTCTCAGAAATGCGGGACAAACATTCCAACGGTTTGTAGATGAAATGACGCGTGGGCTTGATTTTTGTTACGCGTTCCTTGATGATTTTCTGGTCTACAGCAGGAATGAAACGCTCCACAGGGAACATCTTAAACAATTGTTTACCAGAATGAAAGCGTATGGTATGGTGATCAATACCGCAAAATGCGTCTTCGGCGCTCGAGAAGTAACATTCTTGGGTTACACCATCTCAGAGAAGGGAACAAAGCCACTGCCTGAAAAGGTTCAAGCCATTCGAGACTTCCCAGTTCCCAAAAATATTCGTGAGCTTAGAAGGTTTTTGGGCATGATAAATTTTTACAGACGTTTTGTGCCCTAAGCCGCTCGTTTACAAGCTCCACTTAACACTATGCTGGTTGGGGCAGTTAAGGGATCGACTCCAATCACCTTGACAGGAGATACACTGAATGCTCTTGAACAGTGCAAAGAGGGTCTTTCAAATGCAGCCCTATTAGCTCACCCAGATTGTCAGGCCAAAATGGGACTGGTAACAGACGCATCTGACCTGGCCATAGGTGCTGTGTTGCAACAACACAAGGATGGACACTGGCAGCCACTTGCATTCTTTTCTCGTAAATTAAACACCGCACAGCAGAAAAATTCTCCATATGATAGGGAACTGCAGGCTATCTACGAGGCGGTGAAGCATTTTCGACACATGCTCGAAGCAAGAAGTTTCACTATCTATACTGACCATAAACCGATCAGTTTCGCTTTCCATGAAAGGAAACATAACTGTTCACCGCGGCAGTATAGATATCTGGACTTCATATCACAGTTCACTACCGATATCAGACACATATCCGGGAAGGATAATGTGGTGGCTGATACGTTGTCGCGGATAAGTGAACTGCAGACCCCAGTAGCCCATGAAACTCTCGCCGAGGCTCAAGTATCAGACGATGAGTTGTCAGGTTTCCTGGATTCCACGTCATCTCTGAGGCTAGAAAAAGTTAAAATACCGGGTAGTGATGTAACTGTTTATTGTGATGTCAGTACGTCAATTCCCAGGCCATTCGTACCTCAAGCCTTACGAAAAGAAGTTTTTAATAGTCTGCACTCTTTAAGTCATCCTGGCGCAAGCGCAACCGCTAAGTTAGTTGCGGAACGATTCGTTTGGCCAGGAGTCAGAAAAGACTGTAGGGAGTGGGCCAGGTCGTGTGTAGCATGTCAAAGAGCTAAAGTTAGTCGGCACGTATCAGCACCTTTAGGTACTTACAAATTGCCACGCTCCAGGTTCAAACATGTACACATCGATCTCATTGGGCCCCTTCCAATTTCACAAGGTTATCGATATTGTTTAACGGCTATTGACCGATTCACGCGGTGGCCGGAGGCAATACCGATAACTGATATTACAGCCGAAACAGTTGGCAAAGCCTTGCTTCATGGCTGGATATCCAGGTTTGGTAGCCCTACGGATATTGTAACAGACCGCGGGCGCCAATTCGAGTCTAACCTCTTTCAATATCTAGCCAAAATAGCTGGGTTTCGACATAGCCGGACAACGGCATACCATCCAGCAAGTAATGGACTTGTCGAACGTTTTCACCGGCAATTGAAAGCGTCCATTGTCTGCCACGCAAACGAAAACTGGACTGAAGCCCTGCCTTTAGTTTTGCTTGGTATACGTAGCGCATTCAAGGATGATTTACAATCATCCTCGGCTGAGTTGGTGTATGGCGAGCCACTCAGGTTACCTGGTGAATTTTTTGAGCACAGTTCAAGTGGAACTACTGACGTGACGGATTTTACTGCACGACTTCGCACTATAGCTAAAAATTTACAACCGGTACCGACATCACGCCATAGTAAAAGTAAAATATTTGTATATAAAGATCTGAACACATGCGATTACGCATTCCTTAGGGAAGATGCATCGCATGGTTCCCTAACTCCGGCATATACTGGTCCACATAAAATAGTTGATCGGGGCGCCAAGGTATTTAAGTTATTAATAAAGGGGAAAGAAGTAACTGTCACCATTGATCGCCTCAAGCCAGCATATATACTAGCGGAAAAAGAAAATGAGGATATTGCGTCCCTACCACCCATGCCAGAGAACCCTGATGTTATTTCACGTGACGTCACTAAGATGACACGTTCCGGTCGTGTGGTAAGATTCCCAGATTACTATCGCCCTTAACCAGGTCTCTGGGGGGGAGTGATGTGGCGACGCGACATACATACATATACAGAGATACTTAACATACATACATATACCGAGATACTTAATATACATACATATACAGACACACATAATATATTATACGTACATACATACATACTTATTATACATATACTTTCATATTATTATATATAAACATAATAATTATTAATATTTTATGTCGAGACTTCGGCCGTTGTGTACCCAGTGGACAAGCGCAATTTCTAGTCGTTTCGACTAACGGTATATCCAGCCGACCGGCACTCGTTCCACGGCGCACGCGTCGCCCCCCTCGCCAGTCTTGATCTGATCTCGACGCGAAGCGCACGCCGCTTAACCGCATACCGCTATTATTAAGTTACCCGCTTACCGCTTACTGAATTTAGTTTCCTTTTCCTGTGTTGTAATTCGATTCTTGAGCTTTCGCCTTCTGCTGTGTACTATTATAAACTATATCTTCCATTTCTGTGCTGCCTTCTGAACTGTTCATAATTTCCTACTTCTTGTGCTTGTGCTGTGCTTTGAATGATTATAAGCTTGGACTACAAACCGGAGGCTTTTATTTCACCGTCCCAGAGTACATCTACAAGGAGGTATTACGACGAGACAAGGTAGGATCCAAACATATTACCTGAAGTAATACACAATACCTACACAATATTAAATGGAAAAAGAACAAGGTCGTGTCGCTTCGGTCAAAATCAAAATCAAAATCAAATTTTTTTTATTCAAATTAGGCTAAAAATTAGCGCTTTTTGAACGTCAAACGTTAAGACAGCCCCCAATAAAGCCCACCCTTCACCGCTTCCTAGTGTTTTAGCTGGAAAGAAGAAGCGGCGCAACAAACTTCCCAGCAACACGTCTGTCTGTATCAAAATTATTTATAGATTCTATACAAATCTAAAATTGAATTTATATAAAATAATTATATCTAGTGAGGTAAAATATCTTGGGCACGATTAGCTAGCACGAGCCTATGTAATATGCATGCCAATGCATAAAAATATTAAATGAATCGATCGGTCACCTGTATAGGTACTGAATTGATAGCAATGACGTCGCCAAAATGACGTGTTAAAATATGGATGATGAATTCGCGGTGATGAGCAGAGGTTGAGAACAGAATACACGCCTCCCTTCACCGCTTTACCACGGTCGCACAGCTACAATTACGGATTTTCCACAAATACAAGAAAAGCCGCCGTAGAAAGCCGAGGGTTCATCATCACGCTGGCGTGATGTTTCGATAACTGGGCTGATAACGCATTATTTTGTCAGAGAATTGTGGAAGAAAATGGGGGAGATCTTTGCCCAGCAGTGGAACAGTAAAGGTCAGCAAAAAACAAAAAAAAATCAAACAAATGCGAGTCGAACTTGCCCACCGGGGCAAATTCCGTACTAGTAGGTACATATTATAAATAGATCAGGAATCGACTCGTTTTGAATTTTTTCGTACATAACACAGTTAAGCAACGGTATGAATAACGTTGCTTAACCTCCATGTCTGATTACGTACTTTAAATAATAAAGACTATATTTTTTATGATTTAATTACAATTATAGGCTCCATATTTTTCCATGTTTTTGTAGTATAAGACGATATTACTTGCCAAATTTCATAGTTCTTAGTCAACGGAAAGTGCCCTATAAATTTTGATTCACTTGAGAGTGTTGAAATATACGTTTTTTGCGGCATAAACGGCAGTATCTTTTTGTTACGTTAACTTAGAAGTTTGATTTTTCGCAGAGCTTCAAGGGACTGTAAATCTGAGTATATAGTTTTAATTTCAACTCGATATCTCCACGCGTTCCTGAGATAAAGGGTCTTGATAGACAGACAGACGAAAAACAAAGTGATCCTATAAGGGTTCCTTTTTTCCTTTTTAGGTACGGGACCCTAAAAACAAAAACAAAACGTATAATTACTTTCGTGAGACACATTTATATTAATAAAATCATCAGCTCATGAATAAAGACTCGGTTCGAGTTCAAAACTAGTCGGGCAGTCCCGAAGAATGTGCGTGAATAATAACCGTGAAACAATCATTAACAAGAGAAAGAAATTTGTTTTCAGCCTGTTTTTAATTACTTAACAACAACTTGGGTCGACGGTTTGACATAAATACATAACCTCCGGAGCACAGAGACGCTCAGATGAAAATGCTCTTAGTGGTAACCCATCTACAGGTTCATCGGCCCAACGTTCGTTTACCGACCATAGACACAACAAGATATGAGTGCTTATACGCTAACACTAATATTACCATCAAGTAAGACTCCTTACAGGTATCATATATAATATGATAGGAAGAAAGGAAAGTAAACCTACAAAGTGGAAGAAATAAAGACAAAAATCTATCGTAAAATACTTACCAATTGCAGAGATACAAGTAAAGTTAGTAACATAATAATGATAATCAATTTAATAAGATCAACTACGAAAGTATTAAATGCCGAATCAAAATATTTTTTTCAAAAATTAACGTACACTAAATCTGAACCAAAATAATGAATTAGCATTGGTAAATACAGTACTCCAAACCGACTCCGAACGCAAAAAGTAACTGACATAGTTAGTAATACTGAAAGCATAACTCAACCTGATCCTGCATCAGCACCATACCATAATAATAAATTTAAATATTTATGAGATTAAAACGCAAGGATAGATTGTTATTAAACCGTGTAACTGCATTGAAAAATGTGTAACAAGTGTCTTGCTGGACTCGGGAATCGAACCAACGTACTGTATCTAAAAATAGATATCGTGTGTGATAGACTTTGATAAAAATAAATGTGGCTAAGTTAGAGTCGGAGTCGAGTGCTCAAGGTACTGTACTATCATAAAATATTAGAATTCACTATTTGATTATAATTTTTTGTTTAAAGTTTGTAAAGCGATTTAAAAATTCCGGCGCCTTCTAAACAAAAAATTTACACATATAGGTATATAGAGAGTTTTGTAAATATGTATTTACAGAACAAACAATTTGAATTTGAGCTTAAAGCCATTTTCAGTGACAACTACTGTTTTAGTCTCTGAGCGTATAACACACCGTTGATTACTAGAAATTAACTAAACAAACATGAAAAAGAAATAGTCACCATCACTACGGGTTTACTACACCGGTTACCTACGAAATTAATGGGAAAAATGATTAAACAGTTAAACATTAAAAAAGTTTTATAGGCAAGAGTTTGATCATAAGTATCAATAAGATAATGTTAGTACCCTTCTCTAATCTTTGGGTAGAACCATAAACACGTTTTTAGAAACTATAGAAGTAGTTTCAAATTAGGAATGCATGCTACCCAGGTAAAATTAAAAACTTAATAAAAAAAGTATAAATCAATAACTTACCCCTCGTAATTATCTATCATCGTTGTATATCACGGTACAAAGTTCAGCGTTTTGCCAATTTTTAGGGAATCCTAAGAAATGTCCCCAGCAATGTTTGAAGTACAAAGATAATTTAGTATCATAATTAAACTTTAAGGTGTATTATAAACCGATTAGCCTCAACAGGGGTTTCTTAATCTCCAAAAAAAGATGATAATCATGAAATCTTCAAGACACTGCTGATAACATTTTAAAATAAATACTTGTGTCTTGGCAAAATTTTTTAATACCTTCATATTCTTTGCACAATGCATAGGACAATATTGTGTTTGCTTGTTGCTACGGGTAAGTTTATTGACATAATAATTTCCTTTTTATATCGTCACTAAACCCCATAATATTTTATAACACTCTAGTAATAATACTCCTCCAGACCGTATTTCGGTTACAGCGGCCTATCTCCGAGGAGATTAGCCAAGTAGGTAGGAGATGTTATAGTACACAAGTGTATGCGCAAACACAGGTGCACTCCCTCTTCCTTCACCCTCATGGTCCAAGGCGCAGGACCGACGGCTTTACGTGCTCTCCGAAGTACTTTTTTTATGTATTCATTGTTTCTTACAAAGACCAGATAACAAGATACAATTAGCGCAGTAGTGTATATATTAATATGGTAAGCGGGTGAAGCTCTGTCCTCCTAGATAGGTTACTGAGTAACCTGTGTTTAGGATATACAGGACCGATCCCCTTATACATATGGGAGTTTAATAGCACGTGTTTTAAATGTAAAATAGTAGAAGTACGGGGGTGTCACACTACTTCTTGACTCCGGGCTGCTACTGCAATTTTCCTAACAGAAAAAACCCAATAACGCTTGCCTAACCTGGGAATCGAACTAAGGGCCCTACATTCTAGTATTTATATTTAAAACAATAAAATATATATAGTAGTGAAAATTATATGTTATGAAAATTGATTTCGCTCTTGTATTAATTGGCTGGAAAAATTATTAAATAAAATCAATATAGGCATCGCACATCGAATTTTGTTATATGTATATATATACACTAGCTGACCCGGCAAACGTTGTTTTGCCATATAAATAAAAAAAAATGGGGTGGACTACCCCTAACATTTAGGGGGATGAAAAATAGATGTTGGCCGATTCTCATAGTTACCGGATAAGCACAAAAAATTTCATCAAAATCGGTCAACCCGTTTCGGAGGAGTATGGCAACGAAAACTGTGACACGAGAATTTTATATATTAGATATATATATGTATATGACAATTAAAGATTACCCTATTCATTCCATCAATTTTAAATGAATTGGCTTTTCTTCTCAGCATACACCGCATCAGCGGTGCCTGTCGTACCAGATTACTCTGAGAACCGTATGAATTACCCACGGTACATCGAGTTCCCCGATGGCGAGGGTGTCATGCACACCGTGGACCTCGAGGCTGAACCTGACATGGAACTCCTAAATGAGATAGAGAGGAACCCAGCAAACAATCAGTACTTGCTGTTCACCAGGTAATGTGACTTGCTACTAAAAGAAAAAAACAACAATTCAAATAAGTAATAACATTTTCTCTAGACCATTTCCATTAATTTAAATTTACTTTCGATTTACTTATGACTGTAATTTAAAATTTTCAGAATCTGACGTTCGACGACGAACATTCATGTCGATATTTTATCATTCTTATAATATGTCGATCTCCGTAGCTAAACAGTTATTATAAAATTATGTTACAGGCGCAACCCTACCTCATCGCAAACATTAAGAATTAACGACGCCAATTCCATCACGAGATCTAACTTCAACGCCGCTAGGCCCACAGTAGTCATCGCTCACGGATGGCTCAGCAACCAGAACACTGACATCAATCCTGTTATCAGGAAAGGTAAATTAAATGTAATTACTCGCACCCCTTACATCATAATAAAAACCTATCCTAGAAATGTTGCTTTTAGTACAAATATAAAAAACCCCATTTTCTCCTTGCTCTCGGTTATTAATTAACTAAGAATACTTTTTATTTTTTAGCTTACCTTGACAAGAGTGACGTCAACGTCATTGTTATGGACTGGAGAAGACTCGCTTTATCCGACTACGCGACAGCGGCTAGAGGCATTCCCGCAGTCGGCCGTGGTCTTGGCCAGTTTATGGCTTTCCTGAACCGCCAGACTGGTCAAGCTTTCACTAACATGCATCTTGTTGGCTTCAGTTTAGGTGCTCATCTCGTCGGAAATGCTGGCAGAGAACTTGGCGGAAGAGCAGCTCGTGTGACAGGTACAAGATTTTTCAAAACTGATGAATTTATTAAATAAATCCTATGATTGACTAACTCACTTCTTGTTCTAGCTTTGGACCCCGCTGGTCCCCTGTGGAATACAAACTCAAACCGTGTGAACTCACGTGATGGTGTCTATGTCGAGGCTATCCATACCGATGGTGGTTACACCATCGGCGGTCTTGGCATTGGATCCAACGTTGCTAATGCTGACTTCTACCCCAATGGCGGTATTTCCCAGCCTGGCTGCGTAACTAATATCTGCAACCACAACCGTGCCTGGGAACTTTTCGCCGCTACAGTAACCCACAACCACTTGGTCGGTCGGCTGTGCTCCAACTCCGCACAGGTCACCATGAACACCTGCCGTGGCCGTGAATTACGCATGGGTAACGATGACTTAAGGAAAACTGGGTAAGTTTTTATAAAACTACAATTTTCACGTTGATGCAAAAACATCACAGCGAGTTAGTAATCCGTGTATAGTTAAAAGTTTATTTTAAACTCACTCAATGATTTATTTTATTTTCAGATCGGGCATGTATCGACTTGACACTGGCAGGAGATATCCCTATTAATTTGACTATCATGACATGGCATGACATGGTTGTTCTTGGTTGATAGTCCGAAATAAAAAAAAGTTGAATTTAATAAAATATATTATGCACTTCTAACATAACTTTCATTCACTAACGTTCAAAAGCGGTTTATTTTTTTAACACATGTTACCACCCACAGTCTATCTAACTCAAGTTATATAGTCAAATAAGACAATTTGTATTATTTGCCTAATTATAATATTTTAAATCCTATAAAAATATCAATAACGCGCATGAAAAAACGTACATGTTGGATTTAATTCACTTCTGGATATAGCTTGGCTCAATATGTATCTTTAGCAAATATATCACAAACGTACTAGAGGAGGTAAAGTACGGGATATGTATTATTAATTAATGATCACTTGCATAAAACGGTGAAGGAAAACATTGTGAGGAAATCAGTACACCTGAGAGGTATTCTCGATGGTATGTAAAACCATGTCAGAGACGGGTGGTTTTAACTCTGACACTAGGTTGTTCATCAACCACACTGACACACGATTAAAAGTTATAGGTTTTTAAACAATTAAGTTTAAATTTAAGCAGTTGCTGTTGGTATAAAGTCACTTCGATGATTTTTATTCTATACGTTTGAACTGTACGTACGACATAGATAAGTATTTTATTGTGTTCCGTACCTAGCTTGCCCAGTTAACAAAGTTCATAACTTGTCAGTAACACGTAGTCACGTAATATTGAAACTGCTGCTAGCAGCAAGTTTCTACATACATAAATATGAAAGTGCTTAGATTATGAGTTCTTATCGAAAGTAAATTTGCTAAAGACTTAAGTGAGAAGGTACTCGATGAATATTAAAAATATTTATTTACTGGCGATTTTGAGAATCTATGTTTAGACTAACGTCGAACAATACGTTCGCATGTACCTCTATCCTATATCTAGTACCTCTTTATCTTAGTCTGCAAGCCTAACCATTATTTCCATTTTGGGGAAATTAGAATGTGACGGCAGTGTCATTACAAGTCCTATATCTTTTTATCATTTTCTGGAAATACGGATTATACGGAAATATTTCTGCGAAGACGTAATGCTTCATTAGTATAGTGGTCGGAAGGTCGACTGCCCAGCACGAGAGTTTGAGTCCCAGGTCGGGCAAAGCATTTTTGGGTTTTTGGGAAAGAAAATTATCACAAACTCAAGGCTGTTAGCCTTGAGTTTTTGCCTTTATTGTGTCCAATTGATAGGAATAGGCTCAGCACGTATTACATGTGACTGAATAACAGAATTGGTGAAATGTGGGTGTTCACGGAATACAGGGATGATCATATGTTTGTATGTATGCGAAGAGAACATATAAAATAATGCCTATACTGCCAACACTCTCAAGCATGTCGATACTTGCGAGCAAATTTGATACATGTGAACTCGAATCGTTATGACGATGCACGATGGCTCAATTAAATCAATGTCATAATGCTTGCCCATTATGCCACGAATTAAAACCCCACTCGTATTTATTAATTATATATTCTTTATTTATTATTATAAATTCCTTAAAGCATATAAATTAAATTCTGAGAAATTAATATTCGTAAAGGTATCTCCAAAGCTTGCTAAAAATAAATAAATGCTGTTCTGTGAAGCAGGAATCAAACTAAAATATCCCTTCTCTATACAAACAAAGGGTTTTATCATAAATTCTAATAATAAATAAGTTATTATTTTCACAACTGGGAGATACTGTGCCAATACGCGCGGGAGAAACCCTTATTAATTCGACGAAACGGCCATTTAATAAACCAGATTTTATAATCCTTTATGTTTGACTTGTGTCCTTCTACCTTTGAGATCGTGAAGGGGTATTATTTTATATAACGAAATCTATCGTTATTTTTACGTAATATCTGTATAGTATTTTACGTAATATCTGTTAAATATCATCAAAAGTGCGTTTTATAGTAAATTATGTATCACAAACCAACACGCCTAAGAGATGTTCTCGATGGTATGTGAAGCCTTGTTTTAGCCAGAGTTTAAACCACCCGTAGGCCTTAAGCCTACGGGTGGTTTAAACTCTGGCACTAGGTTGTTCATTCACCACACGATAAGAAGAAAATCAAAAAGTCAAAACGAAGACAAAATGGTAGTAGCAGTTCGATATACTAGGTAGGAAGAAAAATATTACTATTCTTTATCTATAACGAGCGGCCCACCCCGGCTTCGCACGGGTAGTAGAGCATCAATGTCGCATCAGCCAAAAACTAACAATTATAACCATTCGATTCTCGAAAGTCTTTATTATAAGGTGGGCGACAGGGGGCGGCGCGGCGCGGTAGTTGCATCAAGAGAGTCCCGAATTTATTTTCTCGCGCGTTAGTTTCTATTTTGCGATAACTCCTAAGATATTCATTCAAATAATCACATAAAACCGACTGCCTTGTCGGAATAGTACTCGTTAGTTATAGGAAATTCACAATAGCACAGCCCGGAGTTTGGAATATCCCCGGTCGATAGCAATAGGCACACTACCTTACATGGCACTTATTTCATTAAATATTGGTATCGGTGAAATTTGAGTGTACTTCAGTTCTACTCTGCCTAACTCTTCGAGGTTATAGGCGTGATGTTATGACATGATGCTATTTTAAAATACCGGTAGCTCACCAACAATTTATCACATGATAAAAAACAAGGATGATCACTGACAGTGAAAAATTATTATTTTTCAATTAATCAGTGGTTGAATAATAGATTAAGGCATGAAGTCAGAATACTAAATTATGAATATACTAACAACCCGCCCTGGCTTCACACGTGGTGTGAGACCAATTTTTTTTCCGACGTCTTCCACAACTTTATCATATTTTAACCGATTTACATAAATTTATTTATTATTTACATTTAAACCTAACCAAAGGTTAAAGTATTAATGTAGTAGTAATGTACTGTAAGCCCTTCAGGTTTGTTACCGAATCCTTAGACGTAATCTCTAAGCTGCTCTCCGTTAGGAAACCTTATATTTTACACATGACACTAAGCTATCACAAAACGTTACCTCTCGATTATGCAAAACTCAGGAAAAGCCGGTGTGATATCGTAAGTCCAAACTACCTTGCACGCACAGTCTTTGCTAGTCGGCAAAATATAGCTCAAGCCCCCCATGCTTATAATAAAATAAATCGTATCCTTAATATTTACCCCATGGAACTGTATGAGTGTAGGAAAACTCTGAATGAGTGGTTCACTATTCTTAATTACGCTGACGTGGAAGACATTTTGGTCAGAATGACTTGAATTTGATAGAAACTTATCATAAACATACAGACACAACACTAACAAGTAGGACCGCGCGACTCATTCATATACTCACGCGCGCGCGCGCGCACACATACACACACACACATACACACACCACACACAAAACACACACACACACACACACATTTTATTTTTTATTATTATATTTTCTTTTCTTTGTTAACTGTATTAAGAAAGGAACTTATACTGTAAGCTATTATATTAAATGGAAAAAGAATACGGTCGTGAGCAGGATTCGAACCTGCGCCTCCTGGATAAATACTCCAGGCGCTCTGACCACTAATCCATCTCTCTCTCTATCTCCCTGATTATAATTATATATTATTATTTGCTTAATCCATCACTTATCTGATTGAATATAATCTCAGCTACACTGCTTTACAGATAAAATATTGTGGTATTATCCGTCTTAGAGCCCATTTATAACGAGATAGGATAGTTTCTATTTTTCAAAGAAACATTGAAAAAATAATAGACATTAATTAATATAGGCATTACATGGCCTCAACATGTATTAAAAAATATAATTATATATGAGATAGGATAGGTTACTAAAACAACATGTAAATTACTACCACATTCTTTTATATTTCAACAAAATGCAATGAGGTAAGACAATGTTTAGACAATATATGTAAAGACAATGTTTATAGTTTATGGTATACATATGCAGTAAATTGTACAACTTATTAGCTGCAAGCTTCTTAAAATGGATACGTTCTCCCTGTATTCAAGCGGTACATGCCAGATCTGAAAGATAGGAAAAACAAAGCGTTAGCAATTGGCAAAACCTTCATTAGTCAAATATATTTTTCTGACTAGGTATTATCGTAAGGGTTACCTACAATTTAATATTAAATTACTATGCATAAACATAACAATTCTTATGTTTGACAAGTATGAAAATAATAATAATAATGGGATCAAAATAATAAATAAAACAAGACAATTTAGCCATAAAAATGCAAAACACTATCTAAAACTTACCCAGATTTCCTCAAGTTATCGTTACCCATGCGGAACTCCCGACCACGGCAAGAATTATTTGCGATCTGCGACGTACTTGTACACAGTCTTCCAACAAAATTATTGTAGGTGACAGAAGCGGCAAAAAGTTCAACGGCCCGGTTATGGTTGCACAAGTTAGTACTGCAGCCGGGCTGGGTGATCCCACCATTAGGGTAGAAGTCAGCGTTAGCGACGTTGGACCCAATGCCGAGAGCACTGGAACTAGAACCTCCATCCGTGTGGATAGCTTCAACGTAGACACCATCACGTGGATTCACACGGTTTGAGTTTAAGTTCCACAGGGGACCAGCAGGATCTAGGGCTGTAAAAGGGCTGACGTTAGGACCACAAAATGTATGTATATGTCAATAAATACTTTTGTTGATCAAATCCAACAGATTTCTTTACAAATGCATCTCAAAAATACGTGCAATCATTGAAATTGCTGGTAGAACATAATTGATAATTCGTGTGTCCAAATAATTATATCGATGTAACTTCGAACATAAAATATTTTTTTATTTAATTTACCTGTAATACGAGCAGCTCTGCCACCAATTTCTCTACCAGCATTCCCGACAAGGTGAGCGCCCAAACTGAAGCCGACTATGTGCATAGAATTGAAAGGCGCGCCTGACACTCGGTTGAGGAAAGTCAGGAACTGTCCAAGTCCACGTCCAACAGCTGGCACACCCCTCACTGCGGTCGCGTAATCAGCTTGGGCTAGACGTCTCCAGTCCAAGACGATAACATTGACGTCGCTTTTTCTGAGAAAAGCTGGTGGAATAATATATATTTTTTTTAAGTTTCCTTAGCTTTGCTACCTACTGAATTGAACGGAGCCAAATTTAGATATTATAAGTTGCTGATATAATTAAAATACTAAAATGAGAGTACTTTATGATGCACTTGCATACATTTTAGCGTTAAACAGACTCTAAGTTAAAATAATATAATAATTAAAGTCCACGTTGATATCGTTTAAAACGAAAATAGGTAAGAAAAGATGTTTTGAAACCTCATATAAATTGAATTTGAAGTTTTATTTAGTTTTATTCAATTTTAGACCGTAAAAATCTTTCGTCTAGTCAATTATTTTTCTTGTCAATGACGAAGCCGTCACAGTATGTTTTCCAATTATAAACAATGGCCCATCAGTGAAACAGAAATAGAAGCACACAGTAAAAAAAAACTATAAAGAAAACAATAGCAAAGATTGCTTCACAGAGGATTGTCTGTTTTGCAGAATTTCCAGAATAATCCATACCGTTTCTGATGATACCGTTAGTTGACGTGTGTTGATTGCTGAGCCAGCCATGTGCAATGACTACTGTGGGCCGATTGGCATTGAAATTTGATCTGGTGATGGAGGCTGCGTTGTTAATCACGAGTGTCTGCGATACCTGCTGGTTTCGTCTGTAACAAGATTTTTAATGCAATTATATTTAATTTCAAGAATGATATTCATTTTGATGAGTGTTAAAATCAAATTGTATTTGTTTATTGTTAAATCTCTTAGCTATGATCTTCATTTTAATGAGTTTCGATTACTAAGTTAAAATTGAATAATTTATTTCTTGCTTTTGTATTTCAAAATTGCCATGTTCTGTTTTATTATGGTTGAAGTAGGGCACAAAAAAAAATCGAGGATTATTCTGTTAAAACTCCATGTTCCATATTTTTGAATAGTTATGATCATTTAAGAAATCGAGTCAAGTCCATGACGGACATTAACTCTAAAACAAAACATAGGGTGAAAGTAAATTCTATCCTATAATCTGTCACTATTTTTAATATTTTTCACAAACCGCGGTTCTTACTGGCCGCGGCCCGTCACACCATTCGCAGAATTCCTCCCCCCTCCCCCCCCCCCAAAAACTGTGTTTTTACGAAATAGTGTAAATGGAGTACGAGTGCTATTCCAGGACCTTATGTAACTTATACTATATAATACCTACATCAAATTACATCAAAAACAATTCCGCATTTTGCGTGTAAATAATCTCAAATTTTAATTAAAACAATAATTTAACTTTAATTTTCATAAATATACTTTTAGTTAACGACCACGTTTAAAATACAGGTCATAATATCATAATAAAACACAAGTGGTGTTCAGAATACCCAGAAGTACTGTTATCATTAGCTTTCCTCTCCCCTTTTATAGCCCTCAAGAGGGCAACCTAATTCATCCCCGACGCTTTCTTTGATAACTTTATAAAAGAAAGAAATGAACTGTATGAGCGTATAATCTTCATTAATGTCTTTAATGGCAACGGAAATCAAAAATATAAGTACGTATTTTTTCTTTAAAGAAACAAGTCACTTTATATCACACAATACACAATACACAGTACACAATTGTCACAAGCACACATCACATTCCCGTATCAGAAATGATAGTATCCATTAAATAATAATATGTGTCAGAAAACTTTTTCAGAACAGCTAGCTGAACTGAAACCACAAGTGTTACAATACAACAGTAGTAGATATAACATGTGAAACAGTACATGTACTCATACAAAATTAACAGACTGAGGTTGCCGCCTTCTCTAGTACCTTCCCATTCCAAAACACTTAAACAGAAAAAAGGTTAAATAATAAAGCTGACCCGTCATAAAATAATCCTACCCCTTCTTCCCTTGGGTGTCATAAAGTACGACAAAGAAATGATGCCAACCGGCTGAGCAGTGTGGGACGTGATTCCAAGAGGTACTTTTAGCTACGTCAACAATTCGATTAGGAAAGATCAGTCTGCGGATATATAACAGGATGAAACAGCTTCTTTTGAGCGTAATGTAGTTTCGAAAGATTTTAATTTTTCTGTCCCAGTTACTGTCAATAGAGAGCATTTGTCAAACCAAGTTTAAGATTTCTAGGTAATTTGACGGCCTCACAGAAAACCGGCGTGAAACAACGCTTGCGTTGTGTTTCGCCGAGTGAATGACGGTACCGGAGGCCCAAACCCTTTAAAAGGCCGGCAACGCTTGTGCGACTCCTCTGGGGTTGCGGGTGTCCATGGGCGGCGGTAATCGCTTACCATCAGGCAAGCCGTCTGCTCAGTAGCCCACTAAGCCCATAAAAAAAAAACTCTTACACCATCAGTCAAGTAGCAGCTATCAATAGAAACCCTTATACGAAAAACAGAGCTATTGGGATGATCTCATGGTCATCAACTAGCAAAACTAACCTCGTGTACAGCAGATACAGGTTGTTGGCCGGGTCTCTGGTTACTTCGTCGAGGAGTTCCATGTCAGGTTCAGCCTCGAGGTCCACGGTGTGCATGACACCCTCGCCATCGGGGAACTCAATGTACCTTGAGTACTCATGTTCTTTCACTTGCTCTGCAACCGGTACCGCCGAAGCGATGTAGGCTGGAAAATCGGAGAATTATACAATAAGTTATTTAAATAATGGTGGTTTTCGTTAATGCCTCCATAGAAGATACATTTACAGCCAATTATTTTTAAACTTATAATATTTTATTCAGGTCATTAACAGGACTATCAGCTTTTTAGAATATATATCATGCTAAGTATTTGCAAAACCTGTTAAAGTCAGTTAACTACCTAAAGCATTTAACATTTCTAGGAAACTTAATGCCTAATTTTTAATTAGGTACTGTTGATGGTATCCTTATTAGGAGGCTGCCCGCCTCATATTAAAAATTCGTTGGTTTTTGTAAGAAATTAACACTTTCACACACTATCTATTCTGAATTTAGAAACGAATGCCATAAAAATGTTATATATATAAAAAAACTTATGTTCCACAGCTACAATATGCCACAGAAATAAGAAAAATCCTTATTAGAAAAATACTTACCGACAGATACTAAAACTAAAAAAAATACCTTACGCATTATTGTAACACTTCGATTTAAAGTTAGACACTGTTAAGCATAACTTGCTATTTATCAAGTGGTCTTCGCTAATTATCACTTATATTAGTGATAAATTCGTCTTATCACATACTTAATTATTTTCACGAAATCTGGTTGGCGATATCCCCAAAGACGCACATGCACACAAATCCGAAACAATAATATAATTATGATATCGAAAATAATGTTGACTAAGCAGTACTCTTATAACTGCATCGTTGGTATAGTAGACGCAAGCCCGGTTATGATCTGGGTTCGGTTCCCCGGTTGGGTAAAGTATTATCGTGTTTTTGTTGAAAGGGAAAGGTGTTTGAAACTGTGCCGCCATGCATGGGACTTATACACAGCACCGGGTTTAAATGTGTACAATTACTACTCTGCCTGACCGTTCAGGGCAAACAAGCGTGATGCTTTGATATATACACTTTAACTGTAGGTACAGATAATAAAAATAATCGCCGTGCATTATAACAATGCATTTAGGTTGTGTGTATTGATGGGGCTGCCGAGGTTCTGTAGCGCTTCGGGTATAGTCATATTTTTTTGTGGAAAGCAAAATACGGTCGTGAGCAGGATTCGAACCTGCGCCGCCCGGATATATACTCCAGGCACTCTAACCATTAAGCCATCTCGACCTCTGCTCACTACCCCGAATTCGTCTTCCACAGTTTAATACGTTTTGGCAACGTCATTGCTATTTATTCAGTCGCTATAGGTACACGCGACAGAACCGAAACGACTAACTTTGCAGTTAATACAATGTCGTACAGATGCAATTACCTTACCAAATACAAATATATCTTGCAAACGCATATGAAAGATCTCCCAAAGTTATCTGTTGGAGATCGCTATTAGCGATAAGACCGCCCATTGTACCTATATTTTTTTTTATACACACTGTCCAATTTTTGTATTTGTGTACAATAAAGAATATTTGTATTGTATTGTAAAGATGATCTGTATATGCTTCGGGTATGTTTGCAGAAGCGCAAATCGAACCATTTCATGGCCTTGTTCGATCGGAACGGTTTGCTTCGATGCTGGGTCGTGTGCGTGCCAACAGCACGCTTAACGTATTTTTTTCTGGGATTGGGTGTAACCGAGCAGACGGCTTGCCTGATGGTAAGCGATTACCGCCGCCCATGGATACCCGCAATCCCAAAGGAGTCGCAAGTGCGTTGCCGGCCTCTTAAAGGGTTTGAGCCTCCGGTACCCTCACTCACTCGGCGAAACACAACGCTAGCGTTGTTTCACGCCGGTTTTCTGTGAGGCCGTGGTATCATTCCGGTCGAGCCGGCCCATTCGTGCCGAAGCATGGTTCTCCACGGTAAAGGTATTGTTGGATAGGTGGGATTCTCCATTACTGCGGCACTGGATACGATTACATACCGTGTGGTAGACTATGCCACAGCTTGACAAATGTATAATTGTACGTATTTCTTGTGAGAATGTGTTTATATTTGTGTACTCAAACATATTCACCGTAAACCAGTTATGGACATTTTGTCTAAAATAGTGACATTTTATTTATTTATTGAATCTAGGTAGGTAAGTCAGTGGGCAGCCCTTTGCTTTGTACACGTTAATTTTTCTGACTTCTGGGGACATAAGAAATAGTATCTCGTTTTCTTTTTGAGGTACGGAATCAAGAAATGAAAAATTCAAGGATTATAAAAAATCTATACATTTTATAAAAGATAATAGTTGTTATTGTAATACCTACCTACAGCGATAACAATGAGACCTCATACAGGTTTATCCGTGATCAAAACAGATTGTATGTTTTTCGTAATAGCTGTGATTAAATCCCTAAATCCTCGTTATCAAAGTCTGAACTTTCATACAATCGAGAACGTTATGGAATAAAATGAAGTGTCACAAAAAAGTAGTCATATCTTCAAACATCACACCTCTCGCCACGGGATACGTATTTTATATACAACTGCTGACCCCGCGAACTTCGTACCGCAGTTAATTTTTTTCTGTTCGTTTTTATTTTTATTTTTCTTTTATGAAAACCTGACAATAACGGACACATAAAAAAATGTATCCAATTTGGTGCAGTCGTTCGGAAGTCATGCGCGTACAAATATTTCGGCGACTCATTTTTATTTTTATACATATCAATATACATTAAACATACCAAAATTAAATAACTTCTTCATAAATTTATGCTAGAGAATATAATGATAAGTTATGGAAGAGCGATGTGTGTGAATGCGAGCGAGAGAGTTAAATGCAACCCGTAGAACATTTTTGATCGTATAACTTATAGTGGACAGATACGAAAAAAAGCTTTGTTTTCCATAAAAATTATAACTTTATAGTGGACAGACTAGCACTCGTCCGATTCCTGGCGAAAAAGAGTCACACAGTTTTATATGACTAAAACTAGATTTCAACGAATCAACGCCTTACACACTCAACTTTCAAAATATACCAAAAGAATTAAAAAGAAGAAATTATTTTTAAAAAGCACACCAACCTAAAATACCAATAACGTATTTTTTTAAATCTCAACTATAGTGTGTACCATATCCACACATCATTATTTGTTAAATCTTACTAGCCTATTTTAGACGAGATAATGACGTGATTCTATCGATATGATACACATCTAAATCGGTTCAGGCGTTTAGAAGTTATGGTGGAATAAACAATATCACAAATATACATACATATTTGCATACATGAACCATGAAATAAAATAAAATAATCTTTATTTCAGACAGTGTATCCATAGTGGGTTAGTAAACAAATCTTATATCTATGTTGGTAATATTATTTTTAGTATTTAGTGGCTATATTATTGTTCGTGATACACCTACGAACAATATAACTAAATATGGGAGAGTCATGCCTCCCTGCTATGGTCTTCAGGATGGAGTTGGAACTGGCCCGCAATCTGCAGAGCAACGAGGCAGATTTCTGTCTCACGATAGCATGGAAGCCATCAATCTGTGCTTGTGCGAACATACCAGATGCACAGCAGAAGTGAGGCAGCCCCATCAACATCCTGAATCCATTATTATATTAGACCCGTATGGCGCTAACGGTCCGCTGCGTATAGTTGGTCCATAGGCTGCACGTGTAGAACACCTGACAGTACGCTTTAAACAGCGTTATTTTGGCTTGTTCACCACATCGTGCAAACCTTCTTGCCGACATGTTGCATCGGACTGCCAGCGCCGTACGTTCCCTCTCTATGTCTGCTTGGGCATTAAGGTCGTCGGTTACGTAATGTCCTAGATATTTAAACTGATAAACATAACACTCCTGTTTTTGGTCAGTCGTGAAAAAAATATTTATGCCATATAAATATAGAGAATAAGACGCAATTCAAACGTAAATTTACACATTTTCGATTGGAAAACGTTACTTCAGCACGATCGGTGTTGATTATCCCCAAGTAGAAGTGTTGATTATCTGTAAGGAAACAATCCTCCACTCTTAGTTCCATCACGTCCATCATTGTGCAGAACTCACTAAAACAAGAAATGAAAAAAGTTTTTTCTTTAATCAGCGACTCGTGACCACTAGTTGGCAGAAGTTTTTGTGAAGATAACTTAAAGTTATATTTCCAGCGTCTGTCACATTCCATTATGTCCACTGCATTTTAGTGATATTTTGTCCAAGATGGGTTAGTTTAAATGTAATTATATAAGGTCCTAATTTATTAGGTAATTTCCTTTTAAGAGGTCAATGTGTAAGTGATACTGATTCATTTAAGACATAATTAAAATTTTTACAACGATTAATTTTTTTCTTACAGTTCACCGTTCAAGAAGCAGTTTTCGTCTTGCTGGTACTATGTTAATTACAAATAATTTGTTATATCCATTGAATTCTTAGCTTAAGTGAGTTTATTTAACTTATATATTACCCAATAGTAACATAGTACCAGCAAGACGAAAACTGCTTCTTGAACGGTGAACTCTAAGAAAAAAATAAATCGTTGTAAATTTTTTAATTATGTCTTAAATGAATCATTATCACTTACACATTGACCTCTTAAAAGGAAATTACCTAATATAATAGGACTAGCGGTCCGTCCCGGCTTCGCACGCGACTATAATTTGAGATTTAAACTATCCTATCTCTCAAGTTGGATCGAACTGCACATGGTGTGCAAATTTTATTATAATCGGTTAAGTGGTTTAGGAGTCCATTGAGGACAAACATTGTGACACGAGATTTATATATATTAAGATATAAAAGATTCCACTAACAGACCATTGGCGTTGTATCGTTAATACATTTATGTAGTTACATAAATAATTATATTTTGTACTTGTTTTTATGTTTTTAGGGTTCATGTATTGATGTATGTATGTATGTTTGTGAGTTTCTTTATTCCACCGTCTAAACGCCTGAACCAATTTAGATGTATTGGGTATCAATAGAAGCCTCACATAATCACGAGTAACATAGGCTCGTAAGATTAAAAAAAATAGTAATGTAGCGGCTATGGTACATAAAAAGGTATGTGAAATAAAAAAATCTAATCTGAATATGGCAGGCGTGCTTTTTTAAAAAAATATTTCGGTAGTACTTAGATCACAATTGTAATAAACTTTCTAGATACGAGTATACAGCAAGAAACATAAAAAAGTTATGCGACGTACATATTTTGTTTGATGAGCTAGTTATTATTGTCTCATCAATGCAAAACAATTTTTTGTCTAGGCTATATTTAGTTTAGCTTTATAAAGTTTGTTCACAAATCACAGACTATCTACGTGTACATTTCAACACTAGTCTAACGAGATATCTAATGCTGAAGACACGACGTGATCAAAATAAACAAATGAAATATATCTCGGATGAGATCGAGATAAAATCAATAACATTTACGAACTTCGTAAGCAGGGTCTAGTGGTACGTGCCGGCAAGTGGGTGCTACCCTTCAACCTTCCCCTAACACTGGTAACTCTCCTCTGGCCTCGAATACGAATCGTCACATAATGAGACCGTGAAAAACACTCGCTCCTCACAACTCCTCAGTCCGCAAGCCATCAGCTACAAAACGAATCGAACACGCCAACGCATACATCCAATTACAACCCCTAAATCGCACGCAATAAAGACCATTTTCGTTCATGGAACTCGTAAACACACTAGAGTAACACTTTCCCGAATCGCTGTTTGATATTCTGATAACATTTGTGAAATAATAGGAGATGCTCCGGTTCGTGTGGGGACACCCGTTTAACGTTCGGCGAAATTTGATGAAAATACTTAAACGACGCTTTGAGCATCGAATGACTGCGTTCATGACTTATAATTTCGTAGTCCTTATTTTGACGAGTCTGTAATAAAACTCAACTTTTATAACAGAGTAAATGTTGCAGACAACTGACATGAGAACACTTTGAAACTACGCTTCTGTTATTAAAGTTTGAATTATTGCAGTTACGTTTTCAGAATACGCAATATTATGAGAAATGTAACAATACATTCGTAAAATATACGTTAGAAGCGAACTTTAAAGAGAGTTCAATATTTGTGTGTTTCTTAATAGAACTAACATCAATATTTTGCGTTACTATGACATTTTACTAAAACGCTATACGACAGAAACATCATAAAAAATAACGTTAGGTACTCTTTATGGGTTAACAAGACACTTGATAACGAGCCAACCAGAATTCCCACAAAGAAAATCAAGTCGAAAATATCCTTTTCCGAAATATAGCATAGAATATGATTTTTCCGAGGAGAACATGTTCTATCGTTGGTATGCAGTAAATATTCATGAATACAGGCGTGCAGTTTGGGAACAGTATTATATGCGACCGCATAAGAAGGCGGCTGAATGCAAAGTGTGCTCCAGAGAGCCTTGCCATCGATTCTTCGTCATTATAGATGCATGGCTGCGATGCATGGATGTGTTGGCTACAAATTTTCAGGTTTAGTCGATATAAGATATTGAGAAATATTTTTTGTTATGCCGCATATTTTATGAAAATTTTCTCTAGGTTTTAAATTTATTTTCTTATCTTTTTGGAAACAGATCTAGCTCATCTGAGGAAGAAGAGAATAAGTTATAGTAAGTTTAGTAAGAATGTAACGAGTGACGTGTTACGTAGAAGACCTATACATTGAGGGAATACGGGTTGAAGTAAAGAGAGATCACAAGCTCAAATGCTAACGGTGAAGAATTTGATTTCAAGGTACAAAAAAGAAAAAAAATCTAAATATTTACAGCATATTTTTTACATTTTATCATTAGTAACCATATTTTACATAGTAAATACTTAAATAACTATCACGCATGATAGTTTTAATAAATAGGCGATTTAAACAAACAATACTTATCCATTTATATTATAATAAATAAAGTTTTCTCATTCAAATCGCAAGCCTGTTTTGATTAAAATTTAAACATGCTACATTAACAAAACAATTGAAATTTAAATTAATTTGCCTTTGTGCTATGACATCAATTCCATTAAAATTATTATAAGACGCATTTGGTTTGTTTTATTACAAAACAGGGCTTTATGAGATGATTTTATGGGTGAATGTAATCGTAGAAATTTATTAATTTAAATTTATTTTAAACTGCTTTTATAGAAAATTTCGTATGCGAATAAGACAATGGATCTAGAATTCTTGCTACGAAGGAGTTTTCGCCTCGTTGGTCTAGTAATCCCAAATGCGATCCTGGGTTTGATTCCCGGGTCGGGCAAAGTGTTATTGAGTTTTTGTGTTAGAACATTCACAGTAGCAGCCCGGAGTTTGGAATTGTGCACGGTAGATGGCAATAGGCTGACCACCTATTACATGGGACTTAATAACAGCATTAGTGAAATGTGGGTGTACAACTGTGTACACCTCTGCCTACCCCTTCGGGGAATACAGCCGTGATACTATGTTATGTTATGAGTTTTCTTGCTAGAGGTCTTTGTGTTGTTCAAAAACGCTTCAAAAAGGATTTTGATATGATATTTTGAAATTAAAATTGTCTATTTGCTAGTTTACTGTTATTTATTGTTATCCGGGGCTCCTTATCATGACTTTATCATAGGCGCAGTGATGAGTTCAATTCACAATTTGAGTCAAATTCTTCTTTTAACTCTTACTATATTAAAGTAGTTAGGTATTTCTTGCGGTACTCTTATAAAAGTCCGCCAGTGGGATTAGAGCCAACGGCCTACTGATTCAGTAGGTACACCCGCTCTTGCCAACCAATCTTTCTTCACTCATCATCATCATCATCCCCCTGCCCTTATCCCAATTTATATGGGGTTGGCGCAACATATATTCTTCTTCCATACATTTCTATTAACCGTCATATCGTCAGTCACTCCTTTTATAGCCATATGATATTTAACACAATCCATCCATCGCTTCCTCGGTCTTCCTCTTCTCTTGTAGCCACCTACCCCTGCCCCAGTGGGATAGTTATGGGCTGGTTATGTTATGTTATATCTCAAGTAACATCACGCCTGTATTTCCAAAAGGGTTACACCTTTTAAATAGTCATCTGTTACAATAAAGTCCGAACTAGACTTTTGAGAAAGTAGAATTTTATTAGTTTTTCGTTTGTAACATTTTTATTCAGTTAAATCTATGGAGTACCAACTGATAAAAAAACGGTTGTTTTGATGATGAAGCATCCAAAGCTATGACGAAATTGAACCTGCAACACGTGACGCAGCAGGCGATCTCCCGACCTCTGCATTCTTTCTTAATAATATGTAGTGATTGCGAAAACAGACGAAATTACTAAACCGATGCTTATTTATGTAGTACTTCAAGCTTAACAGAACTGTAATATAGGTACACCCTGCATGCGAAGATTACCTTCCTTTGTGTAACAGATATCTAGTCTTTGTTGGATCCATTTGCGAAGCTTAGAAAGGGAACCCTAGACTGCTACGGCTGTCTATGAAATAAAATCTCCAACGTTTTGATCGTTTTCATTGCTTATAAGTAAAATGTGTTCAGTACATCAAAAACGCGTCCTACTCCCACCATAGGACCTGCGTTAATTTTAATTCTCTGCAGATATGTAGAAAACTAAAATTAACTCACGCAGCATGCAGTGTGATAGAGCAGACATAGTGATATGATCCTTGAATTGGCAAGTCTCAAGCGGTTTTGAACCTAGGGCACGCAGTCTCATAGTAATGTGTGTTTTATTAATTAATTATACCATCAGTATACATGTATAGTATTCGTTCTCTGGAACGAATACGAATCGAAAGGTGCTCGTGGCATTGAACACCGCGCTAGCTCACTGCGGGTTGGCGATTTCAGACCATTAAGGTTTCCTCACAATGTTTTAATTCACCATAATTATGTCTGTGATGTCTTAGATTAACTAAGAAAGTTCATATACCATTGCAAAAGTCACATTGGTACATGCCAGGTTTGAACCCACAACTTGTGACTCAAGAGGCGGGCCCGTAACAATTCGGCCACCACGACACACTGAGACATGAAAAACCATTTTATTTAAAGAATCGCTATACCGCGGTACTACATACCTACTCTCAGAGAGCCAGTTTTCTCGGGACCTAATAATCGGACCGTTCATTGCGGTCCCTAAAATGTGCAGGGGTCAATAAGGAAACGATCAGCACTCGATTACAGCCATGCCCAATGAGGGTATAATATTCGCCAGTGCCGGTTGATTTGACAACCGAAGTGATATTGTTGGGCCCTTTCTTACCGAAATAAACAGATGCCAATGACATTAATCGTTGGCACATTTACGAGGCAATTTTGGTCCCCGTTAGCATATTTTTTCTAAGGAAAATTCATTTACTTTTTATTGCTTAACGAGAAATTCGAAAGAAAATGTTGTTTATGCTTTTTGTCTATATTTAGAAATGGAAATGCTATATAAATTGGTAGTTCGCGGTACTAAAAACGTATTATCATGTCTTTGATTTTCTTTAATTTTTTTATGTTTTGCAGAATTGTTTCATAACGTGAAAAACTTATTTAAATCAGGTTCAATCAAACTCAAAATTTCTTTATTCAAATAGGTTATATGCGTTTTGGACATAAATAATTAAGACCCAAAATAGCTCACCCGTGACCGTTTCCTAGGGTTTAGCCGGGAAGAAGAAGCGGTGCAACAAATTACGCAGCAACACATCTGTCTGTATCATGATTATTTATATAAATTCTTTACAAATCAACATTGAGTTTAGTTTGAAAGCAATTCTGCTAAACTTTACTATTGTAGCTTTGATATTTTTGAAATGTCTCATTTCTATTTTTAGCTTCGACCACAAAGCTAATTAGCTACTAAATTTTATTAAATTTTCCGCTGCAGCAGTGCAGTGATGGAAAATGCAGCGCTTTTTGTCTCTACAAAATACAATCTGTTGAATAGGAGAAATTAAGTTATTTTATAGCCTATAAAACCACTAAATCGGGTTATATGTACCTAATGATATTTTTTATACATGTTAAGACCATCTAATGCCTTTATAAATGATATGCTTGTTTATTATTTTTCAATGTGTCCTTGGTAATTATTATTTTCCAAAAATATCATTATTTAAGATTTATAGGATTGGGATGTCGTTCGGCGCCTTGCGACTGCAAAGTGTTTACGCTGAGTTTCCTTAAGTGATTGCTAAATAGATATCGCCAGGCGTCTCCTTAAGAGAAATAGGAGGGAGCTTGAATTTTAATAGAAGCTAACAGGCGACACGATAGTCAATGGGAGAGCGATGACACGGACTGTCAAAGGTCGCGGGTTCGAGCCCTGTTCGTGTTTATATATAGTGTTTATTTATATATACATAGTTTCCTAGAAAAATATATTTAATTCACTTAATCTTTTAAAATTTCGGAGATAATCCTAATTCTTATGCAGCCATATATAGGTATTGTAGTGAACTCTTACGCATTGATAGTTATGATAATAATAAAAAACAATGAGGTTTGAATTTTATAAAAAGAAAATTCGTTTTTCTGTTAAGAAATTCTCAGTAGCAGCCAGAATTGTGACCGATAGATAAGCTCACCGCTGATGTAAAATGTGAGTGTAAAACCGTGTACATTTCTGCCTACACTTTCAAAGAAAACAGTCGTGATGCTATGTTAAAAGCCAAGAATATTTTTATATTTCTCTAAAAAGCAATCTACTATTTGCTGCCAGTCTTCTGGGCACCTTCCCAGAAGACAGCGATGCGGAGGAACACTTCGATGCTTCGATTTATATACGTGTAGGTATAGTGTATAGTTTGTAAATAATGTTATTTAATAAATGAGATTTATATGTAATTTTTAATGTCAATATTTAATTTATAAATCTATTTTGAGAGTTTATTATAAACAGATTATCTACAAAAACATTTTCGTATAAATTGAAAACTAAACCAGACATATTAAACACCATAATTTTTGTTGAAAGTTTAGCAGAATGCCTGTTTGTTATCAGAAGGGAGCTTAACTTTCATAGTACGTGCTCTTTCAGGACCAACTGTTCCCCAGGGCAGGGGGTGGATGGAGACGTGACTGCATCCCCTTTTACTTTCTAATATTGCCATGTTATATTCAAACTTAATGATATATACTCACTTTAACGATATGAAATATGTTTATCGAAGCATAGAAGCGAAGAAAAAGCAGGTAAGTACTTTATGTTTTTTTTAGAGTACGTATTATGACGTATGTATTCTCGGAAGGAGAAGGCATTGGTGTTCTATCAAAATAACAACATAGCATCACGCCTGTGCTCCCCGAAGAAGTAGACAGAGGTGTACACAGTTGTACACCCACATTTCACTAATGCTGTTATTAATTCCCATGTAATAGACGGTGAGCCTATTGCCACCTACTGGATACAATTCCAAACACCGGGCTGCTACAGAGAATTTGCTAACTTATACTCAATAACACTTTGCTTGACCAGGGAATCAAACCCGAGACCCCAGCTGAGCAGTCGCGCATGGGACCACTAGACCACAGCAAGGCAGTTGTACTATTTACACGACTGCCCAAAAAAAGGAGTGTTATGTTTTAAGAGTTCATGTATGTATGTTTGTGAGTTTTCCACCATAACTTCTAAATGCCTGAACTGATTTCGATGTATGGGGTATTGTTCGAATCCTTACATTGTCCCGTGTAACATAGGCTAGTCACATGTAAAAAGGCAGGCGTGCTTTTAAATTTTTTAATTAGTTTATACATATATAGTTTCACCGATATCATGTCCTATATATTATATATCAAATCATATATATATATATATATATACTGAGAATTTCCTAAAAAAATCCTATTAACACTTTGCCCGACCTGCTGCCCTTGCCTCCACTAGACAAATGAGCCACTTTAGCGGAAAGATAAGAAAAAAAATAACAGACATTTTCATCGTTTGTAATTTATATTTTGTGTCGTGTGTACAATTTAAAAGAAAAATATATATCATCATAGTAATATCTTACGTTTGCGCGATCACTACACATTATAATAAAACAACTTTTAACCGGATTAATCGCGTGTATTCTTGGTTTTTTGTTTTTCCTGACATTTCGCACACTTTGCAGCGTTCGTGGTCGCAGGAGGACATTACAGAGGACAGTCCTCCTGCGACCACGAACGCTGCAAAGTGTTCGAAACTATATATATCATCATCATTGTTTTATTGTGTTAATATTACATATAATCGTCCATAGCCGAACATCGAAAAATTATTATTCATATTGGTAGTTAGCCCCAAAAGGTTTCCCCTGTCCTCATAGACAAGTCCAGTGAAAGATAGCTGTTAGCTATTTTTCACTGAAGATAACTAACAGGCTATCTTCTGTGAATTGAGTACATACTCTCAGCAAATTGAGTAGTGGACAAAGGATTTCTTTGCATAATATAAAGGTAACAACATATATTTTTATATTTATATCATCATCAATACAAATAAATAAAATTGAAGTGTTTGTTTGTGATGTGAAAATACCTAGTAGTTTTTTTCAAGCTCATACAGTTATTTGCACTATACATATGCATAAAAATCTGATTTTAAAAATGTTTCTATCTGTCTGTCTGTTTGTTCCGGCTAATCTTCGAAATGGCTGGACTGATTCTAATAGGAAAAACTTAGGCTAATTATAAATAAATATAATTATAAGCGGGTGAAACAGCTAGTTCCAAATAATATTTAGATTTTTGTACATACAGTACTTGAAATCACAATACAATATACAAACACACACAAAACCTCTCGTGAGTAATGCTAGTAGGTAATCCTTTTCCCGACCCATTTTAATTAAAACTCAAATACCACGTAGAGAGTAGTTTATTTTTTACAAAAGGACTATTAACAAGAACCTTGTGCAAACAAGCAAGAACTTTCCAATTGAATAGCAACAAAAACTGCTATAATGGCAAACTGTCTGGGAAGTTATTCCAAAAATTACATTCAGTCGGTAGGTTTAGCCGAACTCGGCATGTGTATAGTTTTTGTCGGATTTTAGTCCCGCCACAAGTCCGGAAATCTGTTGTATTAGTAAAGCAATTTGTCCCGGCTCCGCTCGCCGCGACGCGAACTTTTCTAATCTAAACTGGTGGCTCCGCGTTCAATCTTCGTGAAAACTCGTTCGCCACTCGTACGGACGTTCGTTATCGACACACGGGTAAGAACCAATGATTTCATATTATCGATCATAATAGTATATATAAGTGGCTTCACTCGGAATAGGTTTCGTTCCTCATGTAAACACACTTGGTAGATATAAAAATTGCCATTTTGCAATGTTATGCACGCTCAGAATTGAGTTGAGGAAAAGAGTTCCATTTCTTCATCTACTAGCGAGTCATAATTCTGATGTACTTTATAAATATGTAACATACAAATTATATTTCCCTATTTTATAATCAAATAAAGTTGAATCTCTCTTTATGCGTTACGGCAAACAAAGTATTTCCAATAAAATATCGTTATTTATTGCCCCAGTGTAATTTCATGTCATATTTAGGACCTATAATCTAGAAACCAATGCGCTATCAATATAACGGCCTTGGGAAAATTGTATCGCCAACGCGAAATATCGCAACTCAGCAATGAAGAAGGCTTCTCGATATGATGTTATGACATCTCTAGGAAATTGCTATACTTATCACAACTTCAGATTTCAGTAAGTGCTTTGAAATCAAACTGTTTTTATCCTATCCTAATAATACTATAATGTGGAAGTATGAATATTTGTCAGTTTGTAAATTTGGATCTTTGTTAAACAATTACTCAAAAACTATAGAACTGATTAAAATCTTGGAATTTTTAGTAAAAGTTACTTTCGCTTCTAAAATAGGACATACGTGTATTTTTATTAAAAATTTTGTATTTATTTTCTATGAATTTATTAAGTTAAATTTTAAAAAAATTACTGTAGGTCACTGATTGAAAAATGACTTTCAAACATCAAAATGTAAATTTTCAAAACAGAAACCAATTAAGGGAGCGAACGTTACTTTAACAATGGTTGCAATACTATTGAAGCTCTAACAAAAGAGCCGTTGATTGCTCACAAAAACGACAACAATATTCAATGTAAGCCGCAAACAATAACAAAAAATACCAAAAAAAAAATATTCAGAAAATTTATCACTCAAATATAGAGTGGCTCGGGTGCACAAAGAATGCACATGCATCGTGCATTTCTTACGCGAGCAAGAATTTACGGCGTCCACTGGGAGTCAACTCGACGTTCTTTTATACATGTTGGGAATTTCTCCACTGTGTTTTTACATTTCCGTTCCAGAAAATGGATGGTTTCCTATGGAGTGCAGACTGTCTTTATTACAAATCATCTTCACGTTTTAGCTTTAATATAGATATGACATGGCCGATTATGATGTAATAAAATAACATAAAATGAAAAAGATAGTTTTACGTTACTGGCAAAAATTCCACTAAATTAATTTAAAAGTATTTTGAAGGGTTGTTTTGTTACACGTCGTGAACAGTGTTTTATTTATTGATATTTTGAATAATTAAGTGTAACATTTGCATGCCAATTATGGTAAATTACAGAGGACTATTTTGCTTTATGTACCATCATCACTAACCTGTCTTTAGCAAATAAAGATTTTTGATTTTGAAAAAGACTAAATGTTTTATATTGTTTTTATATCGTTTCATTTTGGAAAATTCACAGGCAGTCTTCTTCTTCTTTCGTTTCGATAGACTGAGTTACAATTTCATATAGTCCTTCACCAGTAGGTCGACAACCAGGCCAACCTGAGTGCGCACCTGGTTGGTGGATTTCCACACAGGCCAGGAAAGCTCAAAACCGGCAGTTCCTCAGCAGGTGCCACAAAATCAGGTGGTGGGTCGTGTTTTGCTTTCCATATTTTTAACCAAATTTCGCTGGTTTTCTCCATGGACTGTGCTGCTGTTGTAAATATAAGAAAACTTTTACGGCAATGTTGAAGAGGAGGACAAAAGTGTAGTAACAAATAACCAGTGATAGCCTAGTGCCATGTCTAAGGTCGCCAGTTCAAACACAAGGCTTCGCATACATGGGCGTATTAGAAATAATCATTCTCGTCTTGATGTTCCAAAGCCATGTGAGAGTAGGGTAGTTTAAACTCTATAATTATTTTGTAAATCAACCACACGATAAGAAAGAAGGTGTAACAAATATCAATTTTATTAGCCTGTCAAACCTCCACTTAACACCCAACCCACTTAACTCCCGACAAGAAAAATTTCCAATACCTTGCTTGGTAGACAAATTGGTTATCGCAGTTTCTTGCATGTTTTGATCATATTACAGAATTCTTATCGTGCGGATCGATATGTACAGCTCCGTGAATTAATGATCATTCTATTTTCTTTTCGTTTTTTGGGGACGTAATCCGTTAGTCTTGTTTGTGTATAACTATTTCCGAAACTAATTCAGGCTTACATCAGGCAGGGTTAAATTTTTTAGGCAGGCCTTAATTTTTTATTTTTGTTATGCCCGACAGGGCCCACAATGCTCCAAAACTATTGTATGTATTATATTCTTATGTACCTAACACCTAAGTTCACATTGTGGAATGCAATAAACGTATTGAGTATTGAGGGTAATGCAACAATCATTTCATTTCAAATAAAAACATTCAAAAACTAAAATAAAAACGAGATTAATCTTAACGTTCTTTCAAAACAGGAAATATTTCCGGGTAACCTTTGTTAATCCTCGCCAAAAGTGGTCCAATTCAAAGAGATTATAAGTCCAATTACTTGGTTTATACTAATACCTTCACAGAAGTGTGGCTACAGAAAGAATCAGCGTCGGCTTATTTCGACGACATTTCACCCTTTCTGGCCTGAAAAACGACCGGAGTCCCACAATGCATTCCCAGACAGGTAGATATGAACAAAATAACCGCTGAACTAAATTCGTATTGTCCAAGTCTTGTGACCCATATTCAGTGAAATATGGGTGTATTAGAAGATTATAGGGGTCGCTTCGATGCCTTTCGGAAAAATGTGACGGCAGAAATGACAGTTTTTGTGATGGCTGGCTTTATGAATGTGACAATAATGAACATATTATGAAAATAATTGCAGTTTCAGTATTAACAGCTTATATAACGTCTAATATGAGTTCAAAATAATACTGAAGGATTTAAATGTATATCAAGTAGAGAACCACTTGTAAAATTATAAATTACAAAGAAACATAATATATGTTCTTTTCCCGTTGGTCAACTTTTTTATCTTTCCAACTGCTCTGGTATCTTCTTGTGACTCCCTTCAAGAATTGTTATACTCTAATTTAGTCATAGTTGAGCTACAAGATGACTGATTTATCCATCAGATAGGATAGGACAGGTCAGCCAAAAACCACACTGGCTCTTTCTTCTAAAGGTTATTTTAGATGATCTCTGTATGATTACGGATGTCATATGTCCGAACTTTAAATGTGACCTTGGCCTGTGTGATTGTTTCGGCGTTTGTTCTCAGGGATAATGCCAGCGCCATCTGAATTTATAAAACTACCTTGTAAAGGTATTAGGCTTATAAAGAACAGAAGTAAAATAATTTATAAAAAATATCACTGAAACACCAAGCCAAGGTATGTAACGCATACTAACCTAAAATTAATTTTGAGGATGTTTTTAACCAGTTGTATTTTTTTCTTTAAGATGACTGAAGGTTTTTTACAAATAAAAGTTTATAAATAAGTTTATAATCTTAAAAAAATACGACAGGCTTTTCGCAAAAAAATACGAATGGTTGGAACCGATAAAAATAAACCTAACAACACCGTAAGCGGTGGAAAAAATCTTTCTCGAATGTTTTGCGGGCTAGATTTTTGCGGCGCACATTTGCAAATACCCACACAGGTCGTAGAGGCAACCCGGAACACAATTGTTCTTCAAATTAGCGAGTTGTTCGTTAACGAGCGTTTTTCTACCCTCCCCTTTGCCGGTCGAGTGTCGTACTCTTTTGGTGGGTAATTCTTTTCGTGTAATTGCTTTTACTTTTTGTTCAAAGGCTCAGAATGTACAGATTGTCATTGTAATGACGTTCAAACAAACTGTATTATGCCAATTATGGTTGGATTTAAGTCCGTAACGAGACTAACTAGAAAATTTTGTGTGTCGTCAGATAATATCAATACAGGTACTATAAAAATAAAAAACTCGTTAATGCACTTCAAAAGCAACAAAGTTATTGTACATAAAACGATAATACCAATCACTGGAGTGAATGTACATCTTCTAAACGTAGTATAACGACCAGGGAAAACTTAAGGCTCTCCCGGGAAATCAGGATGATCACAGATAAAACCAGGCATCAGGTAACAGCACGTAAATATCTTCGTAACTAATGTATAACGACGTGCCGTAATAAAGTATTTAGATTACTGTGTTAATCTTTATTTAGATTATCTAGACGGGGTTTGTGTATGTTTTAGGTTAGCAAATAGCCATTATTAATTATTGTTCAACGGTTATTACTCACTTGCATGCTTCGGGATTGCCCGACTAGTTTCGAACTCGACCGGAGCCCTTAGTCATGAGATGAGCCCGCAATGATGTTGCAATATGTAGATGAGTAAGATTTTTATAATAAACAATTGCATCTAACAATGATGTGTAACTTTTGGTACATATTCTAACCTAAATGCTTTAAAATCGATTTCATAGCCCCAAATAAAGTTCACTCGATTTGATCTGTGCTTTTTCAGCTTCACACATTGGTCCGTCACAAAAAGTCTATCCAGGTTCCTCTGTGCCTGACTGGACGTATCAAAGGAGCGTTCTACGTAGTACATTCGTAATTCGCAAATTACACGGATCAATGGGGGAGCAGGAATATCGCAGAGTAGCGCTAATTGGAGTTTTGTTTTTGTTATACAGCACTAATACTCGTCAATACGTAGGATTTTCCAAGATCTTAATACTTTCAGAGACATACGACGTGTATAGACGTCATAATAATACTTATGTACTTCAAAGTATTAACTCTCGATCGTATTTCGGTGACGGCGGTCTATCTCCACGGAGATTAGCCAAGTACGCAGGAGATATTATAGTGCACAAGTGTATACGCAAACACAGGTGCACTCCCTCTTTCTTCACTCTCATATTCCGATGGGACGGCAATCCAACACGACCAGAGAGATCAGGCGCAGGACCGACGGCTTTACGTGCTCTCTGAAGCATGGGGGTGTCACACGACCTCCTGACTCCGGGTTGCTACTGAGAATTTCCTAACAGAAAAATCCAATAACACTGGCTGACCTGGAAATCGAACCCAGGACTTCAAGCTCAGCAGCCGCGCTTGCGACCTCTAGACTAACGAGGAGACACAAACATTATATTATTGGTGTTCGCTTCCTACGTGTTGTAGAAATATGAAAAGTACATGAAGAATAAAATATATTAAAGATCTTTATAGTTTTTATTTTATTATACTATATAATGGTATATACAGGTGTAACATACAAAGCCTGTTGTTCATCCCATACCTATAGTTCGTTCACAGGCTCATATACCTACTCCATACCAACGTTCACAACTACTTCGTATTCAGGCGTTTCCCATCCCCTTCGTCACAAATATTAAACTGCCGATGATATACGACACATTACCCTGTTCGTTATGACGTCACAATCCTTAAGACGACCGTCCGAAGCGACACCCTCATGCCACAAAGCAAATAAAACACAGAAGTTCCGAAGGTTCCGGTTTGAAAAGGAATCTGCATATGATATGTTTTTTTTTTAACGCTAGGTACACATCATTACACCTTTAAGCCTTTAAAGCCACACAGTCAGTTTTCAATGTTTTATATGGGCATAAAAACTACTACTTATCCTAATAAACCAATTCAATGGCTGGGTGAAGTAAGGAAGGAATGTTTTTTAGTCTGGACCAGCATAGGAAATTAAAATAAAAGCAAAAACAAAAAAACAATTATAAGAAGTGATACCGACTAATAAACATAACGTAACAGAAAAATAAATAACGAGACTTAAGTATTTTCACTCATCGAGTTTGGGTCCATTCAATATGTCATTCACTTGGCAAAGACCTGGTGATGGAACTGGAAGGTGATGGAAACTTATCATGTTATTTTTATTTTTTGTCTCCCTTTTTAGGGTTCCGTACCTCAAAAGGAAAAAACTAAGCCTTATAGGATCACTTTGTTATCCGTCTGTCTGACTGTCTGTCTATCTGACTGTCTGTCTGTCTGACTGTATATCTGTATGTATGTCTGTCCGTCTGTCAAGACCCTTTATCTCGAAAACGCGTGGAGTTATCAAGTTGAAATTAAAACCATCTATTCAAGTTTGTAGTCCCTAGAAGCTGTGAAAAAAAAAACTTCTAACGTAAAAAAAGATCCGGCCGTTTATGCCCCAAAAAACGTATATTTCGACACTCTCAAGGGAATCAAAATTTATAGGGTACTTTCCGTTGACCTAGAACTATGAAATTTGGCAGGTAATATCGTCATATACTACAAGTACAGGGAAAAATCATAGTACATTTGTAAATAAATCATAAAAAAGAAAACGGGGAAAGCTCGGAAAAATATGAACGTACAAATTTGTACAGAACCCTCGGTGGGAGTCCGACTCACACTTGTCCGGTTTTTTTTATAATTAAGGTGCTTCAATAATGCTGCCACCTTTATTTAATTATGCTTCAACCTGACTAAGCAGAGTCGTCTCACCTGAACCGACCATGCAGTTAGGCTGGACTCATAATTATTATTATGCTTTGTCTACATAATTATGTGATGTTTAACATCAAACACTAATTTAGCTGATTGATGTTTAGGTTCTATTGCAACTAATTGGGCTACAATTTTGTTAATTGGATCGGCGGACGTTGTTGGCTTTTATGTTATGAGTTTCTTGTACCGATATGTTTGGGTTAGAATCGGATAACTGACTAATGCCCGGTTTCTGGAGTTCCTGGTTAAACTCTCACTAACTATTGGTTCAATAAAATTATGCATTGGTTAAACGCCGGTTAACTGGTGTTGTGTTTCTGAGCACCCAACATGCTGTTCCATAACTATGGAACCAATAATCAGTTCCTTATTTCGCCACTAGATGGGTCTTTTTCAACTATCTATTTTAAAATTACTTTTAATCCTTTATATTCGATGCTAGTATTAGTTTTGTTAATAAAAATATATTTTATAAAGATAACTAATTCTCTGTTCACTATTTTAGTAAATAAAATATGATATTTGTATTTATTAGCGGTTGTTTGAGAATGACTTCATTGCCGAACGAAATGTCAAACCTTTAAAGGTAACGGTAACTTCTTGGGTAACTTCAAAACATAAAAAATTATCAACAAAACTATTTAGTAGTTACTACTCTCGTGCGTGGCAATTGTTTTGCCTGAAAGTCAGTGCGAAGTTATTTTTATTTAGTGGTATTTATTTAAACTTCTTGGCACTGTTGTATTTGAAATAGCTCCATTACTTATAAATCAGTCTCTGATGCTGTTCGAGTACATTATTCTAGTATATATTATTCAAATAATCTAAAAAAATAACTTTCGCAGCCTATTCAGTCAATATTATTACTAAAATACAACGTAATAACCTCAAAGTCCTTGTTGTTTGTCACAAATTTAAACATCAATAAAGTTATGGAACCGATAAACGGCGCAGAATGGTCGGTTAAGTTAACCTACGTTTAACCGGAGTTTATCTTACGATGCGTTGTTCGGAAACGCTTTTTCAAGAGTTATCGAACCAATAGCGCTAACGGAAAGATAAACTCCCGACAAAACAACCTCAGAAACCGGGCATAAAACGATTTCAAAATTAGTTAAATACAACTAAATCAGATCGATTTTAAAACTTACTATATTTCACCTTCATTGTAATGCTACATTAAATAAATAATATAATAAGTACATTCTTAGAAATCAGAATCTTTATTTGCAACAGTTAGGTAAGTATTTAGTTATAATTATTTCAGATGATTTTTCACATATTTTGCCTTTCATACAACATGCCCATTTTTAATTCAGTTTGACTCACTACTTCACCGCGAGGTCAACTCATGAAATCACGGCTAAAGGCTCCGTTCGAGTTCGAAAATAGTTAGGCATCCTCGAAAAAGGACGTGAGTATTAAAGCCAACAGCACCAAATTTGCTTGTCAAGACACCGGAAAACTAACTTCTTTATTCTAACTTCATATAAAAATAAGAAGAGCGACTATAAAATAGCCTCGATTCTTCTCAGCTGTCATAACACTTCTTCGCTAACACGCTGATTTTTGCTTGAGTTATTTTCATTTTCCATCGATCTAATAAAACTTTGACATGAACGCTTAAGTCGCAGGAAAACTTATATATGCTGGAAGGGTATGAAGAATGAAGGGATAGAGTCTGGAAATTTTAATGTCCAGAAAATTTTCAGAAGTAACTGTATATTGGTGAACAATTTAGTACCAGAGTTAGACCACTGACCTGTCTCTACACACCATCAAAATCACCTTTCAGGTATGCTGCTATTTTTTTTATTCTGCATAGCCTTTTCCCAATACATTGGGGTCGGCTTCCAGTCAAACCGGATGCAGCTTAATACCAGTATTTTACATGTCTCCTAAGAATATGTTTTGCTTCAAGAGTTACTATTGTTCTTTTTTTTCGTCCATTCCATGAATTCGTATTATTTTTCTTAATGGCGTCTGATTTCAAGATTATGTCGAATGAAACTACTGCTATTCTGATGTGTAAAATCTAATGTAGCAGGTGCGCACGACTTCCCACATGACCGACACTAATTGTGTCTTGTTATACAAACAAATTGATGTTACGCGTAAGTTGCGTCGTTCACTTGTTGTTGACAAACTTGTCCGAGACGACCCTTGGATATTTCCCTGTTACAAAGTGTAGTAAATTTAAAATCAGATAGTTTCGGATATGTGGTTACAACAACTGCCTCGTTCATCTCATAGCTGCTGAGCGTGAGGATCTGATGTCGATTATCGAGTCAGGCAACATTTTTGTGAGTTTTTCTGTTAGAAAATTCTCTCTCACGTTATGTAGAGCTAGAGTGCTAACAAACAAAATTAACGCGACAGAAGCGATGTTTTTTTTTTTAATTTATTTATAATTATTATATAGGTAATCTATATCTGCCTAGCCTTTTCCCAATTACATTGGGGTCGGCTTCCAGTCAAACCGGATGCAGCTTAATACCAGTATTTTACATGGAGCGACTGCCTATCTGACCTCCACAACCCAGTTACTGGGTAACACGATATCTCGTGGCATGACTGGTTGTCAGACTTTCAGGCCTCTGACTACCCGTAACCGCCGTCATAGATCTTAATTTGACAACCGGGACCGACGGCTTAACGTGCTCTCCGAGGCACGGAGGGGTCTCGGTATGAAATGATGGTCACCCATCCACAGACCGACCGCGGCAAGCACAGCTTAACCTCGATCGATCGATCTGTGCGGCTGTTACTTAGCCACGAGCCCCTCGTGGGTATAGGTAATATAATTAAAATTATGATATAATTAAAATGCAATTTTTATGCTTATAACATCAAATAACACTTTTATTATTCAATCAATAAATAGAACTTTATAAAACTAAACTAGTTTAGACTTTATTGCCCTTCTATTGAATAACACAGTTTCATTTTACATAACCATATAGCCCATTGTACTAGTAATAAATTTATTTTACCTTCCCAATGCATTTCATTTTCCCTATAAATTAGGTTGGACGAAAAATTACGTCGACAGATAGAACCGTCCGATAAGTTATTGGTAAGATAAAATGCATCTAGGTACAGTTTTGTCTGTCTCTTAGTGGGATTACGTAATATGGTGAAGTGAAGCATAATGGCCTGTTACATTCGAATAGGATAACCGCATTATCGAATTCAGTATTCTCTGTGGGGTATTTGGAAGACAATCAATTGTGAGCTTAAATGACTCCCATATAAAATCAATCAATCTATATTTTATTTGTGAACATAGGTGTACATTTAGGTGTTATAATAAATTTACGAATTGATCTCTATGTCCTAACAATAAAATTGGTGTACAAATAATAAGAAAACAGCAAAAAATATATATTAAGATTAAAATAATACTATCAATGTATATGAACATTTGAAAAATAAACGAAATAATAATAAAAAAGGCAATTTTGATATAAACATGTCATAAATAATTAAACAATGCAGATATCGAAGTATAAATGTCAAGAATAAAATAAAAAATATATTAATTGATGGTAATAGTATTATTATACTTCAATAAATAAATTAACTATACACCAGTTTATCAAAAAAAAATCTTATGCATATAACTTTTTCTCAATATGTCAAATTAGCATTGTTACTTGAAAAGAGGGTTCATTGTTATTAAAATGGGTTCCATAAGAAATACCTATACTTTTTATGCAATGTATCTTTAAATTAAAGGTTTTCAAAATATGCGGCATAAATAGCTTGAAGTTATGTTGACTTAAAAGCTTGATTTTTTGACGGTTCTAAGGGTCCATAGACCTAAGTATTTGGTATTATGTAATTTCAACTTGATACCTTTACGCGGCCCTGAGAAAAAGGATCTTGACAGACAAAATACACAGACAGACTGACATACCGGCAGACAGATGGACAGCAAAGTGATCCTATATCGTTTTTCCTTTCGAATACCTTATCGCTAAAAAATTAGTTCATCTTCCCACAAAACCATGCAAAAGATCATGCACGATGATGCTTGTGACATTCTAAAGACAAGGGCACATTATGTTCGAATAAAACTTGTAATAAAAATCTGTAAGGACTTATATGGCAATCCGTTCCTTAGAACAAACTGACGTGGTACTAAGCTAATATTGTTTATACTTCATTCCTAAACATTGCCTATTACAAGTGGCGGAGCTGTGAAGGGTAAACTCGTACTTGGTAAACGCCTAAAAATATACGGGCATACCCAAAACTAATCCAATTGAGAAGCATCAAAGTCATTAGGAACCGTTAATCCAACGTCTGCGGCATCAGAAAAGCCTCTGGATAAATAAACCGTCTAACTCAACACTAACTTTGGTGCCAATTCTGGTTTGCATCGACTAAACCGTTCTGTTTTCGTTTGATTAACTAAACTTACGAGTGTTGCCTTTACGTTCAATCACTATAAGAGGGAGAGAGACAACTAGATAATTAACATGTGTCTTGTCTTTGATTTTTTTTGTTTTTATTATGTGGTTGATCGACTGATGAACAACCAAGCCTCAGAGTTTAAACCGCACGTAGGCCCCTGATATGGCTTAACATTCCATCAGTAACATCTCTCAGGTGTGGTGGCTTCTGCTTTAAACAAGGGATAATTAATTCTAAAACGGCCATGATTATGAGCCAGCGATTTGTGCCTTGAATTCTGACCTGCAACCTTAGACTTGCTTAACCGTTCATTCCGTTGGGCTATCACTGATATACCACTAAACTAGACTGTAAAGATACTCATTCTCTAAGTTTGGTTTAGTAAATTCAAACAGAATTGGCACCACTGGGTAACTCTGAACTCGTTAGAGAGCCTTTATCGAAAATAAAGTTTTTCTGGTGCGAAGAACAGAATGTGGGCTACCAAAGCGTTGATAACGAAAAACTTGTATAGGACGTGTATACGTGATCCTTTTGAAACAAGTTTCGTATTGTGGCGTGTGCGTGAAATGGATTCTATTAATTCTTTTGAGACTGGACGAGAGCGTAATCTGTGGAATTAAATCTTGACGGAGTAAAAATAATTATGATTACTTAAGCTTAGAAACATCATCATCATCCCCCTGCCCTTATCCCAATTTATTTGGGGTCGGCGCAGCATGTATTCTTGTTCCATACATCTTTATTAGCTGTCATATCGTCAGTCACCCCTTTTCTAGTCATATCATCTTTAACACAATCCATCCATCGCTTCCTCGGTCTTCCTCTACTCTTATAGCCATCTACATTCATAAGCTTAGAAACATAATGATCATAATTTTCAACCACAACACATATGACATATTTTCGTGGCGCGTTTGGTCCATATTTTTTTTCTAATAATATAGTATTATAATTCCATGTTAAAAAGTAAATATTGCTGAATAATTCGTTTACTTTTTATTTTTAAAATTAGCGTAGGTACGTAATGTTGGACTTTTAATTAGATGCTGTAACTGCACTTACAGCATCTAATTAAATGTCCAACTAGGAGGGATACCTACCAGTTTTTAACGAAGACGTATTAAAAATGTGGAAGAAGAAATAATTTGGAATAGTGTGCTGAGGTCGAGATAGCTTAGTGGTTAAAGCGCCTGGATTATTTATCCGGGAGGCGCAGGTTCGAATCCTGTTCGCGACCGTATTCTTTTTCCATTTATTATTGTAACTTTAGAGTTCGCTAAGCATGCGTTAATGCTTTTCAAAGATTTAACCCAACTTTATAATTTATTGGTTTTTTATATTCTGTTACTACCATAAAATAGGTACCGATACCATTTATTTAATTTTGTAAGAAACTTTAAAAAAGATACAACGGAAGCCCTGAACTCATCAATAATAGCAATACTCTAACCAAATTTTATTTGTGTCGGTCGGAATCCTTCAAAAAGGCGTCCGGCCTTTGGGGATAAGACCGGGCTGTGTGAAATATGTACCTTACTAAAACTACTCCGGTGATCACCATTAGCACATGGAAGTGGGCATTGGGTCCTAATACTCTAACCGCCTGAGTAATCTCATCGCTGGAGAGAAATTGAAATTAATTAAGTACGACCTAACCAATTTCAATCTCCCATAACATATCTACTTACATTTTTTACCCACATATTCTCATACACGCGAGACCTCACCCTAAATTACTGATCTGTCTGTACCCTACATACTCGTACATATTTCAATTCCATTCAAACGTGCGATATTTTTCCGGTGCGTGAAATATACGGAATTAGCTCCCACTTACACGGGTGTGCCTTTAAATATGCAAACCTACAGGATGTTGGTAATAAAAGTATGCACCCGTTATCTCGCGACATCTAATCTGCATGATGTAACCTCGTAATGCCCCGGGGCATAACTGGAGCGTAATATAAATACGCGTCTCGTTATATTTTTTTTTTTCTTTTTGCCACTTTTTTTTTCAGTTATGCTGCCAGTTTTGTTTGTTTATTTCCGATGGTTGTCTGTTTGATAAAGTTCATGTTGCGTTCCCAATTATGTTATTGCGTTGTATTTATATGTATATTTTAAACATATCATATCGATTGTCGAATTTATAAAATTTAAAATCGTTTTACACAACTGCCCAAAAAAGGATCGTTATGTTTTCAGAGAAACTCACAACCACAAACATTACCTATGTGTTTCTGAGTTTCTTTTTCTATCATTATTTCTAAACACCTGAACCAATTAAGATGTATGGCGTATCATATGACTCCTTGCTTTGTCCCGAGTAACATAGGCTAGTAAGATTTAAAAAGACGGGGACAGGGTTATAGAACATTTTCTTAAATTCCCCGACTGCGATGAAAATTCTTCAGGACCTCCCTTGTTTCCAGTTAACACTAACGCCACATGTTTTTAACTTTTTAGTTCACATATGGCATTATATCTAATATCCCACATCATTATATTCAAAGACAAGCCATATCTAAGCCAGCTAATAAAACATCAGTAACTTGATACCAATAATATTTCCTTTAATCAAATCAATTCATGAAACCTGAAAAACAATGTTCCTCTAATTCAATTTTTAACAGCGGCATCAACTCTAACGCTTCGAACCCACAAAATTTTATGTAGAGCAATATAATTTGCCGTGTTACTGTTTACAGTATACATTTATTCTAACTAATAGAAGCAGGTGTTATCTTGTGTTACGATCTGTTTGTCTAGACCTGCTTTGAATAGGAGCAAGAAATCAAAATCAAAATATATTCTATTCAAATAACAATATGTATTTGGAACCCAGAATAAAAACAACTTCATCCAAGATTTGGAATGATACTTTTTTGGACGTCATACGTCGCAATAAGACAGTTCCCAAATACACCTAGGTAGCTTTTTCTTCCTAGTGTTTCGCTGGAGACAAGAAACGGCCCAACAAACTCCCCAGCTGCACGTCTCTGTCGGTCAGGTTACAAATTTGTAAAATTTAATCTAAGAAAATATTCATTTCAGGTGGCACTTACATCTTAATACCGACAAAATAACTACTACTTACTAAGAGAATCACATGATATGGTGAAGGCTTTTATTACTAGAATCCAGGCGTTGGTGTATGTATTATTTACTTTAGCCGATGTCAAATGTGTATTACAAACCACACACTTGTAATACAAATAGTACCTAAACAAACTATTTGTATTACAAGTGTGTGGTTCAGGCTTTGATATTTAATATATTGATTTGCTACATTACAAAACGAATCAATAAATACGTTTTTTATTCCCATCTAAAATTTCATAAAAACGGAACGTAACAGAGGGACAATAGCAAAAAGGTTGATTCTCAATTTGATATTTTTATTAATTACCACCGTATGGGATTTCAATATATTTTTTAACCAGAAACTGTTGCCGTCAGCTTGGACCATTAAGCTTTCGGTTTAAGATAATTTTATTATAATCTGTTGTCAGTGAACCCTTTTTTGTTATTAAGTGTATTCAAAGAACCACCCTAACATTTTAACGGATTGAAACGATTTGAAACCTATTACTTAGTCTACACTCAATCTGTCTCTCAAAGACGTATAAAGTACATGATAACGTAAGTTTATGTGTGAAAAGAAAATCACCTATAAACGTACTACATCACTTAAGTAGGTATAAGTTGGTGCTTATGCAATATGTTATACCTATGTGAAAATAATTGTAGTCATTGCATACATTACTATATGTTCCAATAGCCCTTGAGTTTATATGAAACAAAAGGGTTTACGTATTTTGTTCCATAGCACAATTCACCTAAAGCTAAATAGACAACTTTCGTTCTCTGCTCAAAAACGTATTATTTTTTCACTACTATTATCATCAACATCCCTCTGTCCTTATCCCAATTTATTTGGGGTCTGCGCAGCATATATCTGGCATGCTGCAAAAATTTTTGCTATGTTTTATGAACAGCCGCCTGCCTGACGTCAACCCTCTTTCGGAATACTGTTGTTGATGGTAACCGCCACCGATTCGGTCTCCTTCTATCTAGCTATGTTGTGACATATACATATTAGGTGTGCCAAATGTTACCCATGCGCTAGGTTCAGATGTTATCCTACTATCCGTTTCCACTAACCAGGCTATAATAATATATACGGGCTCCAATCCGTATAAATACCTAAATAGCAAAACTATTCACAAACCGACCAAGTGACTCTCACAGAGTTTAGGGTACTTCAATCAGAACAATTTTTTTCACTACTTATTATATCTTAAAGCATTCATCCAACGCCTTATCTCTATCCCGTGACGTATAAAGTGCGCATAGTTTAAGTGGTTGCGGTCATAAGTTAGATATGCAGGTGGCATTAGTTATATCAGGATGATTGCCAGCTGCACTAATAATTAATTAAACCGCAAACTAGAACAGCCGGTATCTGCGGTGTCACAGTGTAACAACCGCTTAATATTATGACAGATGTCTGTATGCATTGTGTACTGGTAGCACCGTATGTGTATTATCATTCTAGAGTTGCAAAATGTATGAGCATAGAAGATAATCCTTACACGCTGAATGTTCTCTTCTTTTTTCTGTACTGATTTGTTCTCAGTATACTATGGAAACATACATCTATACAAGCTGAAATTTTAAATGTTATTTCCCACGGCGGAATGATTTAGCCTCAGTAATACCATCGAAACATATCGTGAAACGTTTAAAAATACTAAATAAAATAAAAACCAAATATCATCTCGAAATAGCGAGAAACAATAGTAATTCTCTAATACATAACGCATAATAATTTTAAATTATATTGAAGAAGCTTTTCCATTTGGACACTTAAAGCAGAACCTTGCCTAAAATGATGCCCTTGTTTCTTTGAAATCCAAAAAGCTTCTTACTATGTGAATTGCCGAGTAGAGCTATTTTAATTGGCACTAGCTTTTGCGAAGGCTTCCACGATATAGTAACTGAAAATCATAAATTAGATTTACTAAGCCTTGAAAGGGTACTTAAAATATAATTGAATATTTTTTGGGCCTAGAAAATAACAGATCCCCCTATTTACTCACATATTTGTATATTAGATGTTGCACAAAACTACATTCTGATAAGCCCTAGCTATGTTTACAACATAGCACTTAGCATCACGCCTATATACCCGAAGGTAGTGTAGTACCCAGAGATGTGCTACCCACATTACACCGATGATGTTATTTTCATGTATATAGGTGCTGACCCTATTGCCCTATACTGGGCATAATTCCAAACCCTGTTCTAATAAGTAACTTTTTGCCCGACCCGACAATCAAACCCAGGACGACGCTCAACATTCACGCTTACGACCAGCCTACCCCTTCAGGTAAAACAGACGTGCTATTCTTTAATTGAAAAATATTTATTAATTATCTTAGGTATTTAAGCAAAAATATATCACAACAAAACTATCAATAACAAAACAAACGTTTAAGATATTACTAACATTAATACATCTCCTCTATTGAGGTCATATAACTCTCAGGTACTTGCGAATTGTCTACTTGTCGCTTTCTAAATACCGGCGCGAGGAAATGTGCCCTTGTTGTAGAAGCAGTTGTAGCAACTTTAGTTTCATCCTTATCTTTCTTAGTTTTCTTGTTAGACTTCCTTTTTGCGACTGTCAAAAATGAATCACCTTCTGGTGTATCGCAAGGCGACGATTTCTTAACTCTATAGACTTGGCAAGACACCTGAGTATCATTTAGTTCTGCGTTAGCTTGTGTTTCTTTAACTTTTAGGGCATAAACCTCACCGTGATCGTTATACTTTGTCACCGTCACCGACTTGCTGGTTTTCTTTTTGGATTTATTCTTCTTTTTTAGGTTAACAGTTGTCTCCATCGTGCTTGTCTCTCTTTTGTTACGTACCATTATCCTGTTTTTCAATACTTCTTCATGAAGTTCGTCGGTTCTTGGTCGAGTTTTAGTTACATGATAATGACTTTTGTATGCTTTTATTGCTCGTTCCATGCAATCGATGCAATCTCTACAGTTATAGTCCATAAACACGGTTTGAAGATCACTGACCATGTTTACTAGTGGCGGACCGTTTATATTCAGTAGAATCTTCTTTGGCATAGATATTTGTTTAATCATCCTTGAGTTGTTGAATTTAATATCCAAAATATCTGCGTTGCGAGATAAAGCTTCCTTGTTCTCACCTAAAACAAAAATTAAACACTCTTATATTTATATATACATAAAAGTTACCTACTAGGGATATTAATGGCAAAACCCCAATAAGGTACATATTCTAAAAAAACACACAAATAAAAGACTACATAAAATCCTTATCTTCGATAAATATCCCTAATAAGAGTACACAAACATATTTGCACAAATCTTACGACAACTCACCTAACGCTTGCGGCAAGTGGGTGACTAGCGCGCAGAACAACAGGGAACTCATTAGTTCCATTTGTGCTCTCGTACTGAAGGTGTCTTCGTTCCTGCAGACAATCTTCTTACTAAAGTACGCTAACAAGCTTCGTTACAACGCGGAGTTTTACAAAATGCGCAGTGTTGTTCACAGTCGTCGCCTCGGCGCTCCTTCTAAAATGTTTTCGAGTGTACATGGTTTGTTATAATTAAAACGTTACTATCCTAGATGTTTTGGTTAATTCTACTTAATTTACAACTTAAAAATTAAATTATAAAAAATCTAGTAGCTAATAAAATAACCTAAAAATCACACCTAAAAATCCTGACTGAGTATGCACTACACTGTTACAATATCACATTTTATGTCACCCTAAAAGCAAAATCCGACCGAATAAACAAAGCAAAACTATATCTATTTCCAACTTGTACGTGTTGGATTCCAGAAAACAGCGAGAATAATGCGGTAGTGAAGTCAAAAATCTTACTTATATCTGTCTGTTGTTGACATGTCACACTGATGCATTACGTGTGCCATTGTTTACGCTGTTTATACACAAGTGAACTGGGGACATTCGACAATTGAATGTTTGCTCACCATGGCTTGATTCTAAGCCATTGTGATCGTATCGTTTTGTTTATGTTCCTCTAATAACCGGATACTCGTATCCGTGTGGCTGATTACATTCAATCTCAAGTTCTCAGAGTCTAATGAATTGTTGACTTGCGAGTTTGGTGTAGTGTGTCAAGCTTCCTTATTGTTTGTTGTGTGGGCCTGAAATATTTTGTAAATATAATTTTGAAAAAGAGTATTCGAAGAACGTTCCATATCTATGACTCGCACAGTTAGAGCCTATCCTAGCGAGTAACGCGTTTGTCTGTGAAGCGTAACTTAAATGCGAAGATATTCCTGGTAACAAAACGATTTCTAGTAATAGGTAACTATTGTTTCGTGCAGTTGTTAACTGAAGAATACATACTTTTTAAATAAAACCTATTTATAACAAAACACTAAGGAAATAAATCAACCTATCTGCATTTGAGTTCAGTGACTTCAGTGTAACCGTATTTTTTTTTTACATTTCAAGCTTTGGTTTGAAATTTTTTCTACTTGATTTAAATTATCTGAATTTTTTTTTAGTCTTTTACAATGCTAATTTAGCCCCTAACATTTCCTCACTATAACAAACTAGGAAGGCAAAGTTCGCTAAAAATCAAGCGCAAATATTTTCGGGCATTTACGGCAAACGTTCATGTTCAGTTTGGTTCAAATAAAATTACCATAAAATATTATGGTAAAGTGTAGCCGAGCATAAAAGCGGGGGCAAACAACTTTTTTGTAACTTATCTCGTTATTCACAAAGATGTGACTTTTATGACGCAAACGGACTTTTAGGTTATTTGTATGCTACAAATATCCCAGATTTGTTCCTACGTTTCGTGCGAATGCGAAGATAAGACTTTTTATGGAGCTGATTTCTATCGCGCGATTTGTTTATGTTATTTCGGGATCGAGTTTTACGCGATCGTAAATAGGTGGCACTGATTGTTTGTAGACTTGCCAGAACGTGCCATTCATGAACTGTCTCATAATGAATGGATGTAAAAAGAAGTAAACAAACAAGAAAAGGAAAATGTTGATTAATCTGCTTTTTTTTTTATTTTGAGTTATGAAGTTATATATTACAATATTCGTCACCCTAACTTTATCTAATCTAATTTTTTGTTTTTTTTTTGTGTACCTATATTTGGCAGGGCTGAGAATAGGACGTAGGCCAGGCTAGGTGATAAAGGTGGCCCTATCCAGAAAATTGATATGGCATAATCATCGTTTGCGGGCACAGCTAGTAAAAGTATATTATTTGCCTAGTGGAAACACACAGCGTTTATGTGAAGAAGCAGCTTGCGAACTTGCCATTTCAGAGCTAAATAATCTAAAAACATACCTGTCAAGCATCGGTTTCGGCTTAGTTTACCTGTCCTTCCAGCAGGGGCGCTGTTGTCTATGGGCTTCGCGCCTGACGTTGATATTTACTATCTTCATAGCGTTTGTGAATTTTGCCGCGTAAAGAGCTAAAAAATTTTCACAAGTTTTCTCGATTTTAAAAGTGTTTCAATCTTAACATAAAGTCATGGATACGACTTATTTCCGTCAAAATCCACCTAAACTGAGTAATTAGCGTTGAATTACGTGATCCGTAAGTTTTAAATGTGTTCGTAAGTTCGTGGTAAATGTCTAACCGAAGGCGATGAATCCGATCGGAGGACTCCAGGCTACTGTCCCGAGGGGCGTAGCACTCAAATCTCTAGCTATTCGGATAGCAGCCTTCAAATTCGAAACATGAAAAAGGTAATGCATCACCTCCGAACAAAAGATCGAAACGAAAGTCAAAACAGGTCGAAACCTGTTCGGATTCGTTTGAACACATTATTCAAGTAAGTTTTCTTTATTATTGTATGTCTCAAATACCGCGGTTATTAAAGGCCTTGATGTCTTCAAGTAATAATAATTGCGTCTATAATAATAGTGGTGCTTCATCAAAATCCCTATGTTTACATAGACCTTATACCATTAGCTTTCACACAGTGAAACGAAGATCAGTTTCGATTGACATATTATTAAATAATCAGAAGCTGATCTAATGAAATTAGTTGAAATTGATAAACTCCAGCACCCATATTGGTAATATATAACAGTCAGACATGGCTTCACTTAAATTTACAGGTTCAAATTTTTATGAGGAATTATGTCACCTCAATAAGGCTACTGCCTAATTAGCTAATACAGAACAAGTCTTAGCAGGCTTGTCAAATGCCATCCTGAAAGAGAATCAACTCTTTAAATCAGGATTACAGGATTTAGTCAATTGGACTAGTTGTAAACTTAATTATTTCAACTAATCATATATTAAATGTGTATATAATCATATAATAAAATAATAAATAGATATTAAGTAGCCAGAAGGCTTTCTCTATTGTTGAATCAAATACTGAAAACACATTATCATTAAATGATGAACTAAAAAATGACAGAGTTCAGAGGGTGATGTTTAAAAGCGACAGACCTCATTTTCAATCTGAAAAATCTGAACCTGCATGTGTCAACTGGACACTGGCAACTAACATATATTGGAAAGATGTAATACATTTCTACAACAGGTAATTAACAAAAGTAGACCTACGGCAAGTATATATTCATGTATTTATCAAAGAGAACCATGGGTGGTTCCTTTGAATAGTATATGGCCAAGGAAAATTCTTATGAATGGCCATGTCCTTTGGTCTCTCTTAAGCCCCTCTTACATTCGCAACTGTGACCAATTGGATTGCGGAAATCCTTCGGAGACAAGGCATTCAAATAATTATTTACACTATTTCTTTTGATAGTTTATTTTATAGTAACAAACAAAATTTGCTCTCAGTACCCTGGAAAGGTTGGGGCAGAAAAGTTAATATCTGTAAGTCATGCCTCACACCAACATAAGTTTTAGATTACTTGGGAATCATTAAAATATCACAGGTAATAAATAATGTCCCTAAAAATTTAAACAGGCTCTAATAAGAAAGAATGTCTTCTCTCCAGTAGGCACAGAGGTTAATACATACATTAAATTTTGCGAATCTGACAACTCTGAAAGGGTGACTGCTTTGTTGCAGAACTCTCATTTTGTTCAGGAGTTTAAAAATGGGCAGACCAAGTTAAGAAATTTTTTTGCTACCTCTTGTCGATTTGGAAGTGCAATTAATCTGTTGATTTGTTAATTACCAGACACAATAGATTTTTATTGTTATTAAGTATAATTTTATGTCTCCAAGCATAAGAGTTAATGGAGTCGCAGCCTGATAAGATGGCACTCCAAAGAGATGTATGTGTGTATCTAGAGTGCAAACGTCAAGGATGGTGATTAGCCCTTCTAGGGCTAACAGGTCAATTGTTCCTTCTGACCGAACAGCTCAATGGGACACTGTCGGCAGGTAACCTCTCGGGGAGGTTACATTCTCATCCAGTCTGACAACCGCACCTTGATAAGATACATCAGGGAGACTCATGCTATTTAGCGTTTTAGGGCTAAAAACCCAATTGTTCCTTCTGACCGAACAGCTCAATGGGACGCTTGTCGGCAGGTAACCTCTCGGGGAGGTCACATTCTCATCTAGTCCAACCACCGCACATCAAAAACGAGGGAGGCATATGTTACTCAGCCCTTTAGGGCTAACAAGCCAAATTATTTCTCCTGACCGAACAGCTCATTGGGACGCTGTCGGCTGGTAACCTCCTGGAGCGGGAAGGTCACATGTTTTTTAGACCTTCTAGGACTAACAGGCCAGTTGTTCCTCCTGACCGCACAGCTCAATGGCACGCTGTCGGCGGGTAACCTCGCGGAGAGGTTAAACGGCATCACAGATCCTCTCTCATACCCGGCTCAGAAAGATATTTTCTAACCATGGGGTGTACCACACGTGGACGAGAGAGCAGTCGTGCCTTAGTATGTAACTTGGAACTTGAAAGACGAGTCATCAATGTTTTGTGACGCGTTCAGTCGAAATTGACACTTTGAGTTGGCTGGGCTTTCCCCCACCGAGTGTAATCTTTCGAGTACTGGCACACAGGAACAAAGCAATAGGAACATACATAGCTGAGCACTAGAATCAAAGTTTTTGGTAGACTGACCGGCGGTCGAGGGCACTGGCTAGTCCAATGCACATAAGGGATCTGCGGAAGACCCTTATCGATCAGACAACAGGTATGGCTCCCCCAAAAGTGGACAAATTGTCTCTCCAGGCGTCCGAGCACGGATCTTTGTCGACAAACTTATCAAATTAAAAAGTAGGTATTGAAAATAAAAGTTTAAAACTATTTAATTTTATTGTTTTGGCAATATTTATTTTATATCAAACTTAACGTTTTAAGAACTAATGTGTCAAAAAGAACCACGCTCGTACAGCAGGCACGGAGAATGGGGGGGGGCTAATCAGGTCGCCAAATACAGTCTAGATGAATCAATATATATGTATATATATTGAAACTATTCCCTTGGCGGACAACTACTCTGAATACCATGAAGCACCAATCAATAGGTGAGTTACTTGGTGTTTTGCCCTTAATCGCAACCATTAATTAACCGATGGTATAAATGTGGGAAAGTTTCAGTTCAAAAAATACACTTATGCAGTAACCGGTGAACATTGAATTGATATTTTTTCTATATGGAATACAACATTATTGAAGTGAAAACTTCTTAAGGCGCGTTGAGCACTTTGTGGGTGAACTAAAAGCGTGAAACTCGCGTCATCATCACCACACGCTTCCCATGAGCTATGAGCATATATACTGTGTATATATGTGTACAACGATAATAAGAAGTGATACAATTCTAAGTTACTTAGTTTCACTACTTTCGGCAGTCCCCAAAGACTGCCCCGCATTTTCTTTTTCAAATGATTAGTTACTTGTATGGTAATAATAATAATAATAGCAATAATTTTATTCATAGCATCAGACAGACACATGACCTCATCTTAATGAATGTCACAAAATATTAAATAAAATAAAGAAAATTATAATTATGTGGTCTAAGTTTGGTTCCAAGTGAGATTTATATGGACACAGGCAATCAAATTGTCATTATACAAATATCCATACATATTACCCACTCATTTCATTCAAAGGCTAATCTACTATATCCTCAATATATATATATATATATATGGTGCAAATAAATAATTATTTCTTTAAATAGTTTTTAATCCAAACATTGGAGATTGAATAGAACCATATCAAATTTATACAGTTTCATAAAGCTTGGCTAAGCCTGTACTAGGGCTATTATTGTGAATGAGTAAAACCAAATTGAAAATAGTTAAAATAGATAGAGAAAGTGATCTGATAATAGATGACCAGTAGAGGAGATCCTGAGAAGAGTGAATGAGAAAGTAAATGAGTGACTGATAAATCTTTCACCAATTACATTATTACTGTAGGTATATAAGGAATATTACCAATGACAGTATTAAACAAGTTTTTTTTTTTTTTTTTTGTAGTATGATGTTATTTCAATTATTACACACATATTAAAGTTATGATATTTTATTTTAAATAAATGAAACAGTGTTTAATAGAAATAAGATCTTTAAAAGATTATCTGTATTAAGTTGTTGGAATTATAATAATTATAATTAAATATTAAGGGTGTAAATATTATACAGCGTTTTTATATAGGTATATTAAACACTTTGTTTTACCTTCTAATACAATTTTTTAATTCCAGCGATTATTAATATTATTTTAAATCTTATTAGAAGTGATTCTTTAATAAGTATTGAATCAAACTAAAAATGTTTTTCTAATCAATACATTCTCACATAGCGTTTGTATAACATGAATACCTTCACCAGCAGATACCAAACAAGTCTTCACATAAACGCTGTGTGTTTCCACTAGGCAAATAATAGAACTGTTTTACATAAAAATAAAACAGTTATTATATGCCGAAAGAAACACACAGCGTTAGAGCAAGGTCCTTGCTGGTGAGTGAAGACTCTATGAAGATAGTAAATATCAACGTCAGGCGCGAAGCCCATAGACAACAGCGCCCCTGCTGGAAGGACAGGTAAACTAAGCCGAAACCGATGCTTGACAGGTATGTTTTTAGATTATTTAGCTCTGAAATGGCAAGTTCGCAAGCTGCTTCTTCACATAAACGCTGTGTGTTTCTTTCGGCATATAATAACTGTTTTATTTTTATGTAAAACAGTTCTATTATTGATTCGGATTCCTTACAGTTCTACTCAATGCAAGTTTCAATATTGCAATTGTTTTCAATTTGTGACCGCACCATATTTTTGTATCGATATATTCCGGTCTGAACTATACCCTTAGGTCAACACGTACTAAAGTGATACCTCCAGGTCGAACGCAAATGCGATTCCGGGATACCGGTTATGGTATTTGTAGGACCGTCTAGATTTTAGTTGCCTGTAGTCTGGCACAGCGTCCATGACACTTTACACAGAAACTAAAAAAAGTTCGACACGTGTATGTTTGAAAGTCAATTGACAAATTATAATAAAAAGGCTTCAAGCAAAAAATAATCTTTGCAAGTTTATTTAAATATTTAATTCATTCATTATTCCATATCTTTGAAACCTGGTAAATACCATTGCAGGGTAAACATTTTAATCTGATCTGTAACCTACCCCCCGGGGCTATACCTTCAAAGGAACTCAAAGCTTAAAAAAGTGTTTATATAAAATATGTTAAAGAACCATTTCATTTAGGTAGTATCTTTTTTCTTTAAGCTAGTAACACCCACGTATAGATTTACAATGCGCTTAATAATATTTTTTCTGCTGTATGTCTACGAATTTAACGAAAAAATCTTAGATTACGCACGAACGCAAGAACATTGCTCTTTTGTTTCGAAAATATTGTTTACATATTTTTTGAAGCTGTAATGAAGTTAATAATTATTAAGTGTTGGAGTCTCGTCTTTTACGTTTTCTCTTTAGAAAAATGTTCAGTTACTTACGGCGTCACCTTGTACATTTAAACTGTGTTACAATTAACAGTAGTGTTTAATTAAATGTATTTCCTCTGGCCGGACTGTTGGTGCTCCCAAAGGCATAAACTCATTCCGCTTATCGCGCTTTATTCTCTACTACGTTCATCTATTAATTTCTAAATTGCAATCTATTATGTGCATATTATATTATACACAATAGATTGTAAAAATTTACATTGTAAAAATTTAAAGTTATACATGCTTTGTTCCTGCGAATATATCTGTCCAGATATTTTGGACTTGTAAAATTAAATCAGGTATGTCCAGAATTATATATACCTATAAAAGATTTGCTATAATTTTCATTTGTGTTTTAATTTTTTTTGTGTAGATATCCATTCTTCTTATAAATTTTTGCAAGCTCCAATAGCGCAAATACTTTTAACTTTAGAGTTCGCTTTGCATGCGTTAATGCTTTTCGAAGATTTATCTATATTCATTATTGTTCAACGGTTATTATACAAAGATAAAAACATACACATTTTATATACCCCTAAGGTAGAAAAAAAGCTTAAGACCTGATGGTATTGTTATCGTTACGGTTAGGGTGTAGCGAGCTGGTTTCTAGAACTCTCTGCTCTTAGCGATTATTTTACGTCTGGGGTAGGGATGGATTATTTGATCCACCCCAACTCCTTAAGAAAGGTCAGCAGGAATTTGATCTTGCCAGCGACCGCTCGGGAGACTACCTGGGTTACTGAAAAACTTAGCCCTGTATGTGGTGACCCCAGGGCCGCCGTTTCAACCTCCTTCATGTAGGCTCTGCAAAGAGGGCTGTCAGTTACACCTATAACAAAGAGGTGACCGGATAACAAAGAGGTGACCGGATAACAAAGAGGGGACGAGGTAAACGGTTACCGTATTTCCATCATCATCAGTCTATCTATCAGTCTGAAATTTCAAATGAGCAGAAAACTCACCGACTCTCATTTAGCCAGACTTCCGCAGATCGTTACTACGCTATAGCCAGGCGAGTAGTATTTTGAATATTATAAGCTAACGAAATTTTACTCCAACAATTGTTAGAGGCAACAGAAAGCCTTTTATCGATGTATTTTTATCCGGGTAAATGAACTTTCACTTTGGTGACGACGCTGCTGATTAGAAGTTTGCCATCATCTGCCAATGATTTAACCGTATGATGGGAAGAACATTTAAACATCTAAAAAAAACATATGAAGGACTTTATTCATTCACTTTTAAGGTCGAAAAATCTGAGATTAAACTACATAATTTAAAATTCTTACAGAAGTGTTAAAATTAGTCACTATAAACTTCAAAAACCTTTGTTATAGAAAAGATTACGTAATCGCTTTCATGCCAAGATTAATGTTTAACTAATTTAATTAAAATACGCAATTACGCACTGAAACAATTTATTTTAGAAAGATTAACAATTGAATTGTCTGCGCAAATTAATTTAATTAGAAGTTATTGTATCAATTTACATGAGATAGTTTGAAGATTTTTATAGTGAATGGTTAAAAAGGGTGCTGTGTTACCCTTCGCTTATAATCTATTGTAATAAAATGTTCCGTGGCTCTATAGTACAGTCAACAGCACGTCCATGGTTACAATTTGACATTACAAAGATACATTTTTTTTAATTATTTTTTTGGCATAACTGCGTCTATCGGGTCAACTAGTTTACATTTAAAAACATAATTAAATTAGGTAATTAAAATTAATATCACAGTCAAAAACAAAACCAACCACACCCATACACACGCAAAAGATTCACGTACCTAACATGATAAAAATAAATTACTTAGGTATGTAAATAAAATTTTTAATCTGTGCCCTGGAATTGGACGTATTTTATCTTGGAGCAGTCAAGAGCCGTGTTATAGCCCGTTGATGCTAATCCAATTGGCCATTGAGAAAATTTAACTGAATCTCATCGCCAATCAAACACGAATATATTGGTTTATTCCCCGTTTCGCGAAATTCTATATTTGTAGGCAACATTTTACTAACATAATGTAATAATGGAACACGTTATATTTACATTGGAATGGTTAATTATCATTGATTATTTTTTTATAGATAATTACTAGACACGATATTTAAATGAAAATTCCGGATTCAATGTACAGTTCTCTTTCTGTTCTTTTCGAGTGGTTAGTGCGGGTGTTCAGGGTCAAATTCCAGAATAAAAATCATGTGATGCATGTTATGAGTATAAACGTGGATTAATTATAATATAATTTAATTAGGGTAGGCGCAGCATGTACATTTCCTTCCTTACATTTTATTCAGCCGTCATCCGGTAGTCATTTCATTTCTAGCCATATCATCTTTCACACAATCCACATCCATCGTCTCCTCGGTCTTCCTCTACTCGTGTAACATTCCACATTCATACTCAAAACTCACCGTGTTACATGATCCTCCTTCCTCCGAATCCATATTTTTATAAAGTACAAACAAAAAATATCGTAGATCCTGTACTATCCTATTAAATAATAAATGAGAAAAAAGATGTTTATAAATCAATCACGCAAAATCTGCTGAATGGATTTGATGAATTTTGATTTACACAAACTGTTGCAGCAATGTTAAAAATATGCTAATTCATGCAAAATTTTAAAACTCAATACGCCCTTAATAATAGCCTTACAAAAATAATATTAATAATCGAATTTTATACATATTTTTTCCTTGGTTTGAGACGGTTTAGTTTCTTGTACGCGCAGGACACGCGGGAATAGGTTCGCTTACAATTTTTTTTATTGATTCGTATTCAGTATCATAGGTATAGTCACCTTCTTAAATATAGCATGGTTATAGATCAACAGCTTGTATATATATGTATACTCTAGTTCCTGGCATGGATGGGAAATAAGATATTTTCTATAGTAATGTCTTAGGTTTTCGCGATGACTACACATTATAATTTTGTTATACTCTGGGTGGGTTCACAGTGAGAGCTCTTTTTGAAATAAGTTATGGTCCTACTGTGACATAGATGGGTCATTCATCGAGTTGGATCCTTTGCGTCATTATCCTCGCTTTTAATATTTTTACGAAAATAACTTCAGAATGGTATTAATTAATATTTTCATTAATATAAGTTCATGGATATACAATCAGCTTGTATTAATGAAAATTTTATTATTTCGAAGTTACTTTCATAAAAATATTAAAAGCGAGGATAATGACGCAAACGATCCAACTCGAAGAATGACCCAGAGATGGTGTTAGTGGTAGCAATTAGTGCAGTGCAGTTTGTAACTGCGTAACTGTAATTTGTAAAAATAGCTGTCTACATTATCGCATTAGGTGTTAGCCTGTAAAGATTTGGATAGTGTTATTGTTAATTGTATAGTGGGAATAAATAAATAATAAAACAACTTTTAACCGGATTAATCGACGGTATTATCGTTTTTTTTTTCCTGACGTTTCAAACACTTTGCAGCGTTCGTGGTCGCAGGAGGACTAAGGTGTCAGGCGTCACAACAGTTTATTATACATATAATTGGAAAGGATAGGGATCAGATAGAACTCAACAATACACTTAATAAAGTATCTAAATGGTTCTCTGCTAATAACCTTCTTCTTAACTCGAATAAGACCAAATGTATTAGGTTCTCCATACCAAGCGTACCCCATATAAATACAAATATAAAACTTGATGGTAGGGTGTTAGATTTGGTTCCCTCAACTGTTTTCTTAGGCGTTTCAGTAGACTCTAAACTGCAATGGGGTTCTCATATAGAGGCACTTGCAGGCAAACTCAGCTCTGCTGCATTCGCTGTTAGGAAAATAAGACAGATGACAGATGTAGCAACAGCTAGACTAGTTTATTTTGCTTATTTCCACAGTATTATGTCCTATGGCATCTTACTGTGGGGTTCGGCTGCTGACGTTGAGACTATCTTTATATTACAAAAAAGAGCAGTCCGAGCTATTTATAATCTTGGCTGTCGTGAGTCATTACGTGAATTGTTTAAGGAAATAAATATACTTACTTTGCCATCATTGTACATATTCAGTAATATCATGTACATTCGCAAACATATTGCCGGTTATAATAAGAAGAGTGACAACCACAATCTAAACACTCGTAATAAGCACAAGCTTATGGTCCCCGGTTTTAGGCTTAGGAAGACCAGCAAATCATTCATGGGTAACGGTATTCGGTTCTATAATAAGATCCCATCTAATATTACAGATCTTCCAGATGATAAGTTTAAGGTAGTTATCAAACGCATTTTAATATCTAAAGCGTATTATAGTATCACTCACTACATTGAAGATAGGGATGTTTGGCGCACGATCCCCTCCTGCACACAGCGACCCACTGGCACTGTCTAATATATTGCATGAATGGATGTAGCCTGTACAGATTACTTTGGTAATAACTGTGTTTATTATACCTTATTTTGACAACTAGGTATATATATATATTATATAAACCTATATATTTAATTTTTCTTCTTGATATTTATGTAAATCTTACATAATCACATGACAATTATTCTAATCTAGTACCTTCTGCTACTAGTTTAAATTTGCGAAAAATTTGGTTTGCTGTATTGTTATTTGACTTAACTGTTTCTTTTTTTTTACAGTTATTTAATGTAATTTTCTTAATAAATATTGTATTATATCTTATAGCTTCACTACTGTTCTGTAAAATGTGAGCATTATGTGGACATTAATGTTAATCGTTACATTAAAGAAGTACTCTCATATAACAGCCTATGACCGGGTATTATGAGTTTGTCATGCTCACTAAAATGTCTTGCTGATGGTGGCGTTGTGTATTGGGTCGTTGAGTTCCCTTCAAAATGGTTGAGTTTAGCGATGCTGATGCGCTCGTCATACTCGTGAACGGGTGCTGTCTGTTGGGACTGGTCAACTCGTAATAGCTCTGGTTATAATTTTGGCTTTTTATATAATTAAAATTCTGCCTTTTCTTCAACATTAACCTGCATTATTCTCACATTAATAAATTTAAATTGTAAAGAACACATAATTTTAAAAGAGTGTCTATGGAGTTTCTTGCCGGCTCTTCTCCATAAGACCAACTTCTTGGAACCGTGCACCTAGCTTTGACTTTTCTTAAGTGCCTGTAATAGGGCCTATTTGAAATAAAAAATTTGAGTTTGAGTTTGAGTTTGAATTGATAAAATTCATAAAAATATTTTTGTCTCTGATACATATTTAAAACTAAATCGCAGCGGTATTTCCTAAGACCTGAGAAGAAATACCGAAACAAACTCGGAGGTCACAGTCGTTTCAAATTTAGAGATACAATTTTACAATTTTATCGAATCTTGATTTTTCTTGTGACTTGACTTGGTTTGGGACTTGATTATTTTCAGTAGAGGGTTCCAAAGAGGTGGTAATTGCAAACCATATTCTCCATTGAAATTCGGGTGTTTTTTAATTTCAATAGCCTCACCGAACATTATCGGTTTTCTTTCGTGAGGATTTGCGGTTTATCATTATACATAGGGCAAACAAAGCATAGCACTGGCACCAGGTTGACAGAAAACATAGCTGCCGTCAAGAATAGACAAAATCTGCAGTCTGTGAACATACAACAGATAAACCCAACCATTTTCGACGTTTTTATAAACCCCAAATCCCTAATATACCTTTGACTTTTTTATTTATTTATTAAAACGTTGCCCTAAACTAAAAGTTTCTTCCTGTATCATGGATGCGTTTACAAACACATAAGCTCACATAAACATACACCCAGACCCAGAACAATTATGTAAAGATCATACAAATATTTGCTCCGTGCAGGAATGGAACCTGCGACACGTGGCGCAGCAGCCGGTTTTTCCACCACTGCGGCAACCGCGTCGTCAACTTATAAGTATCTGTAATCCGGTCTGTTACAAATAACAATTTTTGAATTTGAGTTTGTAAAAAGGGAGCGGTTTCTACAGGTGAATCAGGTGGGTACAGCTAGTAACAAATAATGTATTGTTTTTAGTTTTGTCCTCGGCTACCATAAAGTACTAGTGGTAAATCTATTATTATCTTTGATTTAATTATATCTGTAAGGTGTGCGATAATGTTGACGACGGCCAACAATCTCGAGGGAACCAGCCCGGGCTTGGATGTACTTGCCAACGAATGGAAAATTTGATAAATAATATTACAATATTTGCGGTTCTGTGGAAGGGGTAATAATAGGATTTATTTGTGTGCTTTCTTTTATATTTATTCTCAATTTGTATATACCTGTTAATAGGTCAACGCTGTAATAAATTATTAAGTATATTTTTTTACAATTAATGGTTGCCTCAATCTTCAACTACAGAAAAGCAAAGATCACAACCTTTAATCCTATAAATAAGAACGCAGATGGATAACCACTACAGTCGTTGACCGTACTAAATAGCGCTACCACGCCCTCCAACAAATCACGTCTTCGCAACTAATCTACGTTATAAATGTGGTCTAGAAAATACATGTATCTTTTTTCTAATCAACTCCGAGTATAGACTATAAATCTTTCGTTTAGTTTCTTATTTGGAGATCAAGAAACTTTTTGAGCTTGACGTAAGAATCATAGATCACGTTTAAATAAAAAATAAAAATAAATAAATTTATTGTTCCAAAGATTCACCACCTACTACTTACATAAACGTATATACTCGTAGATGACTTTTCACCTTTATTATGAACTGTCTAAACAATTATTATTATGCTCCGACACAAATACTCAAAACATTACCTTTCCTATTCTCAACGGAATAGGTGAAGGTGTACCTATATCCAAATCCGATGACAGAAGCTTTAATGTGATAAGGGGCCACTCAAGCACAAGGCCAATTCTGGAAATTGAGTGTTTCCTATAAGGAAAAATCAGTAGTAATCCTTATCATAACAGTTAATGCATAGCATGACGCCTGTATTCCCCGAAGGGGACAGAGATGTACAAAAATTGTATATAGGTACACCGATATTTCATCAATACTGGTATTTAGTGCCATGTAATAGGAAGTGATTCTATAGCCATTTACCGGGCACGATTTAAGGTTCCAGACTGGTACTGAGAATTTTCTAACAGAAAACCACTATAACATTTTGCCAAATCTTATTTGTTTATTTTGTGTTTGAACATCCATCATGGACGTTGTACGGGACTCCTACCGATTAAAATCCACAAATTACTTTAACCTTTACTGAGGTCCCGGGTTCGTTGCGGCAAGCGCCGCGACCCGTGCAGGTTGTGGTCCGTTGAAGGGTGTCAGCGGACACTCCAGTGTCTGTACGGGCTAGCCATTGTTAGCCTGCAGCGTTACTAACACTTTGCACGACCTGCGAATCGAACTCTCATGCTCAGCAGCCGCGCTTGTGGCCACTAGACCAAAGGCAGTCATAAATATTTATAAAACATAGTAAGCGAAAAATCCGGCAAAAAAAATATCTAAAATCTTAACAATTATTCGATATTTGAATTGCATTATTGGGTTTATGATTGACATTGCCGATTAACATGAGTGTACGATCCGTCGATAAGTACGCCTATTCGATAAAAAATTCCGTATTCGATATATTCGTTAAATTATTTTGTTGAATGTATGCACATAATTTTGTTATCCTACTTAGACATATTGTATAATTATTATAATATTATTAGGCTTATTATCTATGTACCTGTACCAGGCGTCAAAATGATTTAACACATTCTATAACTACAACACCCTTTAATTTTTGGAAATTATGTAGAGTACATGATTACGTACATGATTTTAGATCTTTTGTCCAAGTATTTATATCTCATAAGGTTTTTTTTCTGGTCTTCGGGGTCTACAACATACATTTTCGAAAGAACAGACGTGATTAATTTTACATTTTAAATAGACATAGCCTTGGGGTTTTCCGCAGGTTATACCCCTGCGTCTTGAACTCCTAAATCTCCATTATTATCGATAAAAAGTACAATATTTAAGTTTTACTGTAAAAGCCCCGTTACTTATGGCCGAAATATGCGACATTTTGTGTAGGTGTAATTTAGTAAGTCTTCCATTTTTTATAGTTGTAAGTTCGGCCACGAGATTGAATAAATACTTTCTATCTTTTTCTTTTTCTTTCATTCCTTGGTTGTGTACCGAATGAATTCGCTTCATAAGTCATACTTACATAAAATATAAAAGGTCAAGAACAGGAAAACCAGTGATTAAAATATCTAAACCTCGCTATTTAAAGTCAGTTAAAAATACGGACATAGTGGGTGTAGTGTCACGGTCTTTATAATAATAATAAAAACATAAAGAAACATCTAGTAGTATCTATAAAAACATGGAGTAAACTCGTTGCATCAGTCTTCTTATGAACGCTAAGCAATTCAAAAGTATGTATTGTACTAAATGGAAAAAGAATACGGTCGCGAACAGGATTCGAACCTGCGCCTCCCGGATAAATACTCCAGGCGCTTTGACCACTAAGCCATCTCGACCTCTGCTCACCACCGCGAATTCTTCTTACATATTTTAACACGTCTTATGGCGACGTCATTGCTATCAAATTAGTCCCTATACGGGTGACCGAACCGACATTTTTCCATTTAATATAATAACTTTAGAGTTCGCTAAGCATGCGTTAATGCTTTCCAAAGATTTATCTTTTATGTATTGTACGTTAATTCCTGTTAAAAAGGTTAATTAAAAAGTGTACTTTAGTGAAGACGTTTTTTATTATTTGTGTGCAAATCCTATGAATGCCCTCCACCTGACAGCGAAGAATGTCGAACTCGTACCGACTTAAACCACACGGCCATCTTAGCATACGAAAACTTTACAAAAAGTTTCTTATGTTAAAACGTTGAGATTCATATTTTGGACTAAAATAACCAATAGTTAGTTAGGTAATATGATTATTCAAATGCATACTTTGCTTCATTTTTTTTTTTCGAATCTATGAGGTTATCATAATGAGATTATCTTACCCTTCGTGTTTCTTTTACTAGTTTATCGATTGGGTATTATTGTAATCCGTAATAATATTTCTTTTTCATACGTACATAGAATCTCACGTTTTAATATTGATTTCCGCCTGATACAATCCTAACGCACCTCTTTCACTTCATCTATGTACAGTGCCCTGTTTATGCAAGCTCATCGGTATAGGTTGTTTTTGACCTACCCTTTTTTGATAACGTCCGCAATTTGATTGCGTTACGTTCGCCAAGGTCAGCCTGCCCCGACTCTTTTATCCACACTCGCCTTATATACTAATTCAATACTCAATACTCAATACTCAATTCATTTATTGCACTCCACAAGTTAAATAGATGTTACAATATAATATACAGAAACATGTGTGGGCCTCCTTTCAGCCATCCATGTTTCCTTATATTTCATTTATTAACAACTTTGGTTGAATCATTAGATCAAGTTGAAAAATGAATCTAAAAATTAAAAAATGGAATTAATATCACAGGTACACACCCACATTTCACCTTAAGTCCCATGTAATATGTGGTGGTGGGTCTATTGCCATCTACATGGGTACAATTCCAAACTCCAGGCTGAAATTGAAAACAGGAAAATCCATTAATCTCATGCTAAGCAGTCGCGCTTGAGACGTCAAAGTACACCAAAGAGGCACCAAAAATAAAAATAAGATATATTCGTGCCCGAACGTACTTAAAAACCAATTAAACTTGCCTATATCTGCCTAGCCTTTTCCCAATTACATTGGGGTCGGCTTCCAGTCAAACCGGATGCAGCTTAATACCAGTATTTTACATGGAGCGACTGCCTATCTGACCTCCACAACCCAGTAACTGGGTAAAACGATATCTCGTGGTATGACTGGTTGTCAGGCTTTCAAGCTTCTGACTACCCATAACGGCTGTCATTGATCTTAATTTGACAACCGGGACCGACGGTCGGACCGACTCCGAGGCACGGAGAGGTCTCGGTATGAAACGATGGTCACCCATCCACAGACCGACCGCGGCAAGCGCAGCTTAACTTGGATCAATTGATATGTGCGGCTGTTACTTAGCCACGAGCCCCAATTAAACTTACCTATAATCCAAAATAAATGTAAATACCTACCTACATACTCAGTTACTTACCAAATACCTATCACAACTTAGTGAATTAAGATATCAAGCGTAACATGACATAATGATGTTGTTTTAGTATTCGCTTTGATCCTTCCATTAGGCACATTCTAAGTACTAACTGTATCGATATAAGCAATAATTTAATCAGAAAATTATAGGTTAAGTACAAGTGAGCATTGAATATATGCTTTTCGTCTGTATGAAAATTAAAACCTTTGGGTGCAAACTGTGATCGGTGAACGACGTTTTCACGCCAACCTAGGGCGCGTAACCCATTTGATCACAGAGTCGAGGCGCGCGCGGGTGCGAGACCGTGCCGGTCTCTTCTACGTTTACATCTTTTCTATCTTCGAATAAATAAAAATCTCGTGTCACAGTGTTTACTATCGTTGTCCTCCAAAACGGCTTGACCGATTTTTATGAAATATATGCGTATATTTGGTAGGTCTGAGAATAGGTAGGCCATTTTTTTACCCCTAGGTGATAGGGGTGGGTCAACCATATCCCAAAGTTTTATATGGCAGAACAACGTTTGTGGGGCACAGCTATGATACTATAAAAATAAAACTGTAGATGTCGAAAAGTCTCTAGATTGAATAATATTTCGGGAAAATCAGGTAAGGAGGCTAGAAATAAACACTAGAACATAAATCCATCGTTTTTATAATCTATGTCTGTCTGTCTGTCTATTTGTTGCCTAAAAACGCGAAAACGGTTGAACGGATTCAAATGAAATTTCACAATTAAGTGGGTAGTCGTCCAACTTAAAATTATAAATAAACTCCTAAAACTAAAAGAAGTCATGGCACGGGCAAAGACGAGGCGCGGCGGGGGCCTTTGCCCGCGACGTCGCTAACATTTCATTGGTTACGTTAAAAAAGTTTTAATTAATTACGCTTGATGATTTCGAAACCATCGTCTTCATCTTATGATGACAACATGTTAAATCCAATGGAAAGTGTAAAGGAAGTACAGCCACCCGCGCCTGGCCTCTTCACAGAGCTCATACCTCGACGCCTTAGCGACGTCGCGACGTCGCGGCTTACATGTGAGCGACGCGCCAAGTCTGAAAAGATGTTCAAACCACCCGCCTCTGACTTTGCATAACTAAAGCCGTGACTGACGGTTTACCGAAGCACGAAGATGTTCAGGTGAAAATGCTGGTGGTTACCCATTTACAGAAAGACTGCGCCTTGTTAGTTATCCTAGCGTTGCTTAACCTCAGCGATAATTTACTGGCCAGACTTGTAACTTTCGTCCTATGAACGCCTCAAAAATAATCGTTATGGTATAGCAATGCATGATGCGTTCAGTTTTTGGCTGCTAAAAACTTGTATATGTGGCCGCCCCGTGCTTTGATGGTCACGTTAACCCATCAATCCTGGTTATGCGCAATAGATAGTAGTCATTAAGCTAAGAGAGACGCTTCCTGATAACTTGAACACTAGAAAACAGGTTTAGCAACTAAATACAGAAGGGAAGGTAAGAACAAACAACGCTCGACTTTAGCTATACTTAATTATAGTTTTTAACTGCCTCGTTGGTCTAGTGGTATACTTTAGGTTTTCGCAATCACCACAGATTATGATAAGGTCATCCTAAGACCACAAACGGTGCAAAATGTTCGCACTATTAGGAAAATCAAAAACCAATTAAACACAAGATTATGTAATCCGGTTAAAAGTGGTTTTTGTTATAAACGTCGACTGATCTCTGTCACTAGTAAAACACTGACCCATATTCCTGGTCTTAAAATGTCACTTTTACGATGTGTACCCCGCTTTTATTTTACTACCAGATCAGCTTTAGAGAAATCACAGGCCACACTTTGTACGTTTGTTGGTCGACCATAGTGTGCTTCAAACATAAACCTTAGGCTTAGGGTATAACAACAGGATCAACCAAGCAGAAAGAGTACGAATATTATGGTAATGATTTTTTTATTATTTAATACTAGCGACCCGCCCCGGCTTCGCACGGGTGCAATGCTGATACTAAATACACTACAGAAAAGCTGTGAACGTTGTATATAAAAACATAGCGGCCCGCTCCGGCTTCGCACGGGTATAAAATATATAGCCTATGTGATTAAAATCGATCCAGTAGTTTTGATTTATTCATTACTGCCCGTGGCCCGCACACGTTAAATTTGGAGTAAAACAATCCCCCTTTCCCTATACCATGAAGATTTCCTGCTATCTTTGGAATATCTAAATTCATACACTACATTTTTACTTATTTACTTTTTACATTTTTAACTATTTATTTTATTTTTACAACATATTACAGAATGTCTTTATAAACAACGTTCACAGCTTTCTTGTCATTAGACAATACAAACATGTTTTCTCTGGAAGTCACTCTTGAAAGAGCGACATACAGTTGTCCATGTGAAAAACAGTCAACGCTCAAATCTAAGCCTGCAACGTTGAACGTTTGACCCTGCGATTTATTAATGGTCATTGCAAAAGATGTATTTACCGGAAACTGTAAACGTTTAAATTGGAAGGGTAAATCCGATGGTATCAGAGGGATTCGGGCAATCAATACATCTTCTCCGGTACCACATCCTGTGAGTATTGTGCACTCTATTATGAAAGTTTTCAATGATTTTACCAGCAAACGCGTGCCATTGCAAAGTTTAGGTGGATTCAGGTTTCTTAATAAAATAACAGGACAACCTACTTTCAACACCATTTTGTGAGGAGGGAGTCCAGACGGGTTCAAAGAATTTAGAAATTCTGTAGGAAAATGAACAGCTTCTTCCAAATCGAGAACAGTATCGACCGAGTAGTATATTTTCGTCGGCGCATCAATCTTTGAAAGAATCAAGTTATTTACTTTATTTACTTGTTCGTTAGTTGGTGACAGAATCGCTCTTTCTTTAAACCAAGATTTTGTCTTATAACTTATGTTATCAATGTCAGGATAGACATTGTTGACTAACTCTTGGATGTTGTCTATCAAAACGCAAAGGTTTTCTAGGTCAATCCTTCCCTCACTTTGTGTTAACTCTCCATTGCCAACTTTTAGCAGCATCTCTGGAAATAGCCTGTTCTCACGTGAAGATGACGAAACCCTCATATTAGTTTTAAGCTCTAATTTATTGACATGTGGCCAAAGGTTGGATTTTTTTAGGCAAGCATTTATTTCGTCAGCACGTGTTCCTCGAGTCACAACAGGTAGGATTTGACGGAAATCTCCTGAGAACAGAATTGTACATCCACCCATAGGTGAATTTTTGTTGCGCAAATCGCGCATTGTCCTATCCAGTGCTTCCACAGTTTTTACTGAAATACCTCATTACTCAGTTCTATATGTATGATTACCTATGCACAAATTGCCATATTATTAGTATGTGCCGCAGTCAAAAATATCTAAATTCTTACCATTTAGAAACAAAAGATAATCAACAATCATAAAAAACAAAAGATACCTATTCTATTCAGTTCTTTTTTTTTTTACTGAAATACCTCAACTTAAACAACGATTTTAATTAAATTAAAAGTACTTAAAAAATAATTTGCTATTCGTGCGACCAAAAACAAAAGATAATCAACAATCATCAACAACAAAAGATACCTATTCTATTAAGTACTTTTTCTGAACTTACATATCTCACCTTAAATCACGATTTTTGAAAATAATTTCCCTAATATTAAATTGATCTAACTGTAAATTTTAATCAAGATCTTAATAGAAAATTGTAATCCATAAATTATGGTTTTATTTAATCTAATCTTATCTCACCTTATGTAGGTACTTATAATAACTTATTATAAATAAGTGCGATTTAAAAATTAACCTTAGAATAGAATATAATTTATATTTTAAAACTACTATCATACAATTATTTATCGTAACTTACTTATAATTACTGATACGTTGTCGCGCTGAAAAAAAAAAGCACGTTTTTATAATAAACGCGTCCGATCGCTGCTAAATTCAAAGTGCTACAGGGAAAACCGCGTTTTTTTTTTTTTTTTTACGTGGTCTCTTGCAGTTAACCCATAGGGGTTTGATCTGCGTAACCGAACAATAGCTATGGCGAGACAATTTGATGCCTCCAGCCAGAGCATATTTTATATTACTACAAACTAAGCAACACAGCACTAAGGGCGTCCCCTGCGGGACACGAGCCTCGGCTTAGGGCGTTGCTGAGGGGACAACTAGGGACTAGCTGGATCAGATCAGTTTCCTTATTATTAAGGGTCGAATTTAAAGCTACTAGCTCGGCGCGGGCCGGCTTGAGCAAGGGTCGGGGCGGACATGATGAGACATTTCGCGTCGGACGCGGACCTCGCCGGTGAGGTCTATAACGAGGCGGTCGAGCGCGTCGGAGTGTGCTTGTGTGTCTGTTAGACTCTTGAACTACAGTGGTCCTATCATCGGGACGGAGGAGAGCGTGACGTGGTCGGCGGACTTTACTAATCTGAGATGGCCTGTAGTCGGCGGAAGAAACAACTAAGGGATTCGGATGGTTAGAGGCGGAGTCGAAGTATTTCTTCGATGCCCTTTTAATGAATTGCCTAATGGTGGGCATTCTGAGATCGAGGTGGAGTTGAAGGTTCCTAATGAACCATGGGGCGCCTGTCGCTTTGCGAAGGAATCGATTTTGCAGGGTTTGCATCCTATGGATTTTGTAGTACTTAACGTGTGCGAACACGACGCTAGCATAAGTCATAATCGGTCGAATGCACATAGTGTAGAGTCTGATCTTAAGGTTAAGAGACAGTTTACTGCGTGCATTTATCATGGGAAAAAGACGGCCGACAACGAAGGCCGCGCGGTCGCGGACTATCTTAATGTGCGGACGGAAGGACAGTTTGTGATCTAAGGTCACACCCAGGTATTTGGCTTGCAGTTCCCAAGGGATTGGCTTGCCGAACATGGTAATAGGTCGAAGCTGGGGAAGAAATTCCTCGGCGCCCGTTCTAGAAAAAAGAACGGCGGAGCTCTTGTCTGGATTGACCTCGATCCTCCATTTCCTGAACCAAGCGCCTAAGGCATTGGCCGAGGTCTGAAGTGATCGAGTAATGCAGTCAAGACTCCTACCGGTGTAATAGATGGCCGTATCGTCGGCGAAAAGAGCCAACTTGGATTTGCCGCTTTTAGGTATATCGCTAGTGTACAGCGCGAAGAGGAGTGGTGAAAGCACAGAGCCCTGAGGGACTCCGGCTAGGATCTGATGTGGGGACGATAGAACGCCCTCTACGCGATAGCGGAAGCTACGGTTAGACAAAAAGTCTATGATGAGTATGAGACGGTCAGGCACTTGGAATTGATACAGCTTATAGATTAAGCCGTTGTGCCAAACCTTGTCGAAAGCCTTCGCTACGTCGAAAAACAATATGCCCGTTTTCATTTTACGCATGAAGCCTGCGCTTATGTGCTCAACGATACGGTGCAACTGATGAATGCAAGAGTGTTTAGCTCGAAAGCCAAACTGCTCGTCAGGAAGAAGCTTATGAGATTCGGCATAATCCTTTAAACGAATATAAAGGAGCCTTTCATATATTTTCCCAAATACGTTGAGAAGACTGATGGGACGATAACTGGTCGGCTCGCACTTGGGCTTACCGGGTTTAGGAAAACCTATAACAGTTGCCTGTTTCCACGATTGTGGGAAGATGTTGTTGCTCAGTGCCGCATTGAAGATGGCGGTCATGAGTACTATCAGGGGTGCGGGGAAGTATTTAATCACTTTGTTGGTTATCCCGTCTGAGCCAGGGGCTTTCCTGGGTTTGAGGTCCTTCACGATCATTCTAACTTCGTCTACGGTTACTGGGGGCAAGGGATCGTCGGATTCGTCTGAGGGCGGGAGTGCAGTTCTACGTTTAACTTCGGCCTCGACCTTGGACAGGTGAGCTTGGTCTACTGGTAGAGCACTTGGCGTACATTGGGCTTCTAAGCTGTCAGCTAGGACTTCAGACTTTTCGTCGTCATCGAAAGCAGGTCGTTGATTAGGTCTATTGAGCGGGGGTATAGCGGCGCATTCGTCGGATTTTAATTTTCGCTGCAATTGCCAGAAAGCTTGATGAGTGGGTTCTATTTTATCAAGCATTTTGTCCCATCTAGCTTCCCGCATTTCCGAAATGCGCTTCCTCACAGAACGCTGCAAGGTGCGCTTATGAATACGGTTAGCTTCGTTGGGGAAACTGTCGTAGGCACGGATAGCTGCGTTCTTTTCCGTCAACAACTCACGCACGTCATCCGGCAGTTTCCAGCGGTGTTCGTCCACCTCCGGAACTTGCCGTGAACATTCGTTCACTACGGATTGCACGTGACTGGTGAGGGAGTCGATCGCAGTTACCGTGTCGGTAACAGACACTATACTATCGGGAATTGAGTCTAAGTGCACAGAAGAGGTCGACTTGAGGCGTTCCTCTAGTCTTCTCTAATCCGTGATGGTTTTAGTGGGGACAGGTTGATCAGAGTTAGAGGGACCTGAGCGCGGGCCTAATTCTAGGATTACTGGTCTATGGTCAGAATCGAGCTCTTGTAGCGTCTCTATAGAGCGTAAACCTAGGTTCACGTTCTTAAGAATCGCTATGTCGAGTATGTCAGGTCGGTGATTTACGTTGTCAGGGAAGTGGGTGGGGCTCATTGGAGCGATGATATCGAAATTAAGTTCGATACCTAATCGTTCGAGGTGTCTGCCTCGTGTGGTCGTCGTATTGCAACACCAGGATTCATTTTTGGCGTTAAGATCGCCAGCAATGATGACTGAGTTGCTCAGAGCGAGTAAGGCTTTAAAGTCGGAAGCTAAGTTAACGTTCGATGAGACTTTAGGTGGAAGGTATGCCGAGACGATGGTGATCGGCTGGTGTCCTGTCATGCCTAGCCGGCATATAGAGGCCTCTATGTGAGAAAGAGGTGGGGGGTCCATAGGGATGCAGTATAATGATTTTTTATAATAAATGAGTGTACCGCCCGCCTGGCAGCGGGTCCTATCATTGCGCACTATTCTATAGTTTGCAACTCCAGGGTTCCTCTGGGCGGGTTTCAGAAAAGTCTCCTGTATGAGGAAGATGTCGATTTGATGGTCGCGTAAAAAGGTTGCGATCTCGTCACGTTGACCATTAATGCTATTTGCATTGAAGAAGCCTAACTTAAGGCATCGGGGCTTGAATTTACAATTTTCGGTAGCCATCAGTTACCGTTAAATTTAATGTTGGCTAGGGCGTCAGTGATGTCTTTGTATTCAAGCATCACTTGGAGGATGGCAAAGCCGTTGCCTTCCTGGGAGCGCAGTGTTTGCGCCAGTGCGCTAAACCTATCAGAACTAATTAACGAGAACACGCTCTGTACCACTTCCAGGTCCGATCCAGTCGTTGGCTGACTACCGGAGCGAGCTGGAGATGACCTAGAAGCGAGCACCTGTTTAGGGGTGGATGCAAGCACGACTCGAGGGGGTTGTACCGGCACAGGTGGTGGGGCGGGGATAGGAGTCTCCATCAGTGATGGAATGGCTGAAGGCGGAGTGGTTTGTGAGGGCCTTAAGGCCGGGAACGCTTGCTGATGATTCAGTGCGCTCCAGGGTGAAGGCCGTTGAGGGCTAAGTCGCTCAGGCAACTTGGTAAGGGGCTGTTCCCTAATCGCCCGCTCTACATAGCGCTTCGCAAGCTTTGAATTTTTTGATTTTTTTGGTGCCTTAGGGCAACCCCGGTAGTTGGCCGGGTGGCCAGACTCGCCGCATAATACGCAGCTAGGAGGTTCGGTAGAAAGGGTCCTATCTTTTGGTCTTTCACAGTCATTTGTGCCGTGATCACCAAGGCACTTGACGCACCTTGGCTTCGCATAACAATGACGCTGTGCGTGACCGTATAGTTGGCAGTTGTGACACTGACCAATAACGCCCGACTTATGTGGGTTTTCAACTGTGAGTCCGGAAAGGTGGCACAGTGTCTTTAAATTATATATTGCTTTGGTGGCTGCACCTTGCTCGCAGACAACTAACACCATTTCGTATGGAGCGCCGCCGCGACTGCGATGCATACGGTGCACCTCGAGAGCCGGAATTTGTTGCGACTTAAGGTCGCTTAAGATCGACGGAGTGTCAATCTCCACGGGTATTCCGCGAATGACTACGCGAATGAGACGGTCTTCCTGTAGTGCGTACGTGTGGAACGACACTGTCTTGTTCTGGAGAAGTTTGGTGAGGGAGCGGTAGTCGCTGGGGGCAGGTACTTGGACTTTTATGCCCTGCTGAGTGCTTTTTGCAAGTGTGTAGTTGATTTTTTTATCAATACACCACTTGGAAACGTCGGTCCATTTCGCCTTATCTTGAATGTAGATGGGCGGGGGGTTAGGTACCTTTTTAGGTGCCTCAGTGTTGACGGGCGAAGGACTAGCAGGCCGGGTAACTGGCGCTGTGTGCATTGGAGACTGGGGCTGAGAGTTTTGGGACAGGGCTGCCTCAACGGTTTTGAGGGCTTTCGCGGGATTTTGGCCAGCGGCTTTTTTAGCCTTGCGGGCCCTCTTTTTGCCGACTACGGTGACATAGCCGTCAGATGAAGTTGACGAACACGAGTCAGAATTTTCAGATTCGGAAGCAGATGACTCCATAGCAACATCCATGAGGTCGGGTTGAGCCGGTAATTCCTTTGTTGACGATAACAAAGGAACTGAAGAATTTCCAAGACCATTGTTTTCGTTGAACAAAGGATTGCGCTCGCACAAAGGCGAAGCGACAAAAGAAGAGACAAAGGCGGGGACGGTTCGGCTGATTCCGGAGAATCGTTAACAATAGGCTGCGGTGCAGGTGTGACCGCTTTGGATATGCCGCCACGACTACCTGAAGCAGGCTTGGGATGCGCGGTAGCGTCGTTACCGGGGCTTTGCGCGTGGACTTGCTGTAGTAATACAGCGAAATCTTTACCGTATTTCCTATCAAAATCGGAGTCCTTTAAAAGGATATTTTTAAGGAACGCTACAATAAGTGTTGCGTCCATTTTAAAGGATTTAAAAAAAGGGAATTATCATTAAAACTCCTAAATAAACCTAACTCCCCGGGTGGAGGGGCCCGGGGATGTGTAACCCTCCCTGCCGGGTGTAGACAGGGAGGTGTGTACCTATTGGTGAGCCCTAAGCTTGTAACCCGTCGCCAGTCTTATTGTGCAAACGGGGCCCTGACCAGTCTAGTGCGAAGGGTGTAGACACACCCGACCAACACTAGGTGAGTAGCTGAAAGGGAAGCCAGAGTCTAGAGCCGACTAGGAGATCCCCCAAGGCCGGTTATCTAGCTCCCGTCCAATTAACTGCCTCACCCTGAAGGGGTTTCAGCTGGGTGTATCGGGTCAACACCCTCTCGGCTTCGTTGACACCGTAAGGTTTCAACCGAGAACCACGAAACTATGGATTTTCCCAGAAGGGGTAAGTAAACACTCGTTTTGACTGTACTTTGGAAAAGACAGATAATCAGCCGCCGCCTCGAAAAAGGCAGCTTTTGATTTAAGTTGTTCGTAGCCAGTAAACAGCTACGGAGATTGCTACGGCAGGGTGTAGCGAATAATGATCACAGACACAACACGGGCGAAATCACTAGAAGCGACACGTCCGCGCGCGGCGAGCGTTGGGGCAAGAGTCAGGAAAACCGCGTTTTTTTTTTTTTTTTGACGTGGTCTCTTGCAGTTAACCCATAGGGGTTTGATCTGCGTAACCGAACAATAGCTATGGCGAGACAATTTGATGCCTCCAGCCAGAGCATATTTTATATTACTACAAACTAAGCAACACAGCACTAAGGGCGTCCCCTGCGGGACACGAGCCTCGGCTTAGGGCGTTGCTGAGTGGACAACTAGGGACTAGCTGGATCAGATCAGTTTCCTTATTATTAAGGGTCAAATTTAAAGCTACTAGCTCGGCGCGGGCCGGCTCGAGCAAGGGTCGGGGCGGACATGATGAGACATTTCGCGACGGCCGCGGACCTCGCCGGTGAGGTCTATAACGAGGCGGTCGAGCGCGTCGGAGTGTGCTTGTGTGTCTGTTAGACTCTTGAACTACAGTGGTCCTATCATCGGGACGGAGGAGAGCGTGACGTGGTCGGCGGACTTTACTGATCTGAGATGGCCTGTAGTCGGCGGAAGAAACAACTAAGGGATTCGGATGGTTAGAGGCGGAGTCGAAGTATTTCTTCGATGCCCTTTTAATGAATTGCCTAATGGTGGGCATTCTGAGATCGAGGTGGAGTTGAAGGTTCCTAATGAACCATGGGGCGCCTGTCGCTTTGCGAAGGAATCGATTTTGCAGGGTTTGCATCCTATGGATTTTGTAGTACTTAACGTGTGCGAACACGACGCTAGCATAAGTCATAATGGGTCGAATGCACATAGTGTAGAGTCTGATCTTAAGGTTAAGAGACAGTTTACTGCGTGCATTTATCATGGCAAAAGACGGCCGACAGCGAAGGCCGCGCGGTCGCAGACTATCTTAATGTGCGGACGGAAGGACAGTTTGTGATCTAAGGTCACACCCAGGTATTTGGCTTGCAGTTCCCAAGGGATTGGCTTGCCGAACATGGTAATAGGTCGAAGCTGGGGAAGAAATTCCTCGGCGCCCGTTCTAGAAAAAAGAACGGCGGCGCTCTTGTCTGGATTGACCTCGATCCTCCATTTCCTGAACCAAGCGCCTAAGGCATTGGCCGAGGTCTGAAGTGATCGAGTAATGCAGTCAAGACTCCTACCGGTGTAATAGATGGCTGTATCGTCGGCGAAAAGAGCCAACTTGGATTTGCCGCTTTTAGGTATATCGCTGGTGTACAGCGCGAAGAGGAGTGGTGAAAGCACAGAGCCCTGAGGGACTCCGGCTAGGATCTGATGTGGAGGAAAACTGCGGCCTCAGACGCGCTATTTATAGGCACGCTCTTGCCGCACCGGGCGGCCGGCCGGTACCGCCGCAAACGCTACGTCCCGCAATTTTTAAATCTGTAATATCTTCGAAAATATTCCCTTAAATCATACGGTGTAAAGGGCCATATAGATCTATATTAAATGAACAATGTATTCAAGGTATTTAATTGGTTAAGGATTAATGCTGTATTGGTTAAAATCGCTTCGAAAATTAGCCATTATTTGTCGTAAAAAGTAAATGACAAAAAAACGTTATTGTGGGTTATCCATAAGAGATAGACATATACCATCAGGGACTTTTCTGTAGACCTTTTCAATGTGTACAATACTTAGTACATTATTTTGATAAAACTCGTAGGGTTCAGCCTTGCAAGCTCAGGTTTGCAATGTAAGCGGAAAAAATGTAATTATTTACGACATCACATTAGAAACCTCAAAAATAACAGTACTTCTCCACTATTTAATGGATGTTATTATACATATAAACCCTCCTCTTGAATCACTCTATCTATTAAAAAAAACTGCATCAAAATCCGTTGCGTAGTTTCAAAGATTTAAGCATACAAAGGGACATAGGGACAGAGAAAGCGACTTTGTTTTATACTATGTAGTGATAGGTGCTTCATATTTTGCATACAATTAAATTAATTCTTGTAGAAGTAAAAATACACAGTTTTTATTTTTATTTTTTAAGTCGTATGTGTGTTAATTTTTTAAGATTTCCACAGACATAAACTTATAAATTTTTATGAAAAAAGAAAACGGTCGTACCCCGAATTCTTCTTCCACATTTTAATACGTCTTTTGGTGACATCATTGCTACCTATTCAGTCCCTATACAGGTGAAAGACACATATTAAAATATGAAAAAATAATTCGGGGTAGTGAGCAGAGGTCGAGATGTCTTAGTGGTCAGAGCGCCTGGAGTATTTATCCGGGAGGCGCAGTTTCAAATCCTGCTTATGACCGTATTTTTCTTTCTACAAAAAAATATTACTAGGGTTTGTTCCGCATGCGTTTGAAAGATTTATCTGTATTTCAACAATTCCCAGTGTTACTTACTTATATTGTCTGCAACTACATTAGACCTCCGTAACCAAATTTTTTTTTAATTATCCTAATCTTAGGCTCGCGTGCTGCCTTTTGAAAAATAATATTGACAAAAGTTTCAACGTATAATGTAAAGTTAGATACGTATATTTAACAAATCTCTGTAAAATACTCCTCCAGACTGTATTTCGGTCACGGCGGCCTATCTCCACGGATATTAGCCAAGTACGCAGGAAATATTATAGAGCACAAGTATGTGCGCAAACACAGGTGCACTTCCTCTTCCTTCACTCTCATATTCCGATGGGACGGCAATCAGACACGACTGAAGAGAGATCAGGCGCAGGAGCCGTTGCTCCTGCGCCTGATCTCTTTTTCGCTTTACGTGCTCTCCGAAGTACGGGGAAGTTACACCACCAACTTCCTGACTCCGGTCTGTTACTAAGAATTTCCAAACAGAAAAACCAAATAACACTGCCCGATCTGGAAATCGAACTTAGGACCTCACGCTCAGCAGCTGCGCTTGCAACCGCTAGACCAACGAGGCACTCAAAGCCCTGTACGTACACAATCAGACGACTGGTCGTAAATACGATTCTTACAAACTAAGAAGCGACCAATGGCAGCGTTCTATTCGATAGGAAGCTTAGTGAACATGCATTTTCCTACGTACCTATAAATTCTTTCCTCATTTTATCGAAAGGTCATTTATTCGCCTTCTATTGGCGAACGTGCGCTGGAGCCATTTAGTCTGCTCTCACACAAACCTCAAATATTTTAGTTTTCCACTTTGGATTCCCGGTAATCATTTTCGAATGCTGACTGAGCTGTGGACCACAACAAACTTGCAGTGGAGCCCCAATAGCGCAGCGAAAATCACCGAAAGATGGCTGGACAAGCTAGACAAATAAACATACATTTTGGAAGTCTAAGGGGTTGTGTACTTGTAACATTAATTTAACGCCATAGTGAATGAGCAATCCCTTTTTTTATTAGTACAATGTCATCATATTTACCGGTAATCCACAATAAATAAATAAATTTGAATTTGTAGTGGTAGGTTTTCTAAAGGCCATTTAGACAACAGTGTAATAAGTTAACACTGTGTGGAATTTTCTTATTTTTATAGGTCTTAGATACGTCGAATGCTGAGACAAGTTCAACGGCGACTACCAACGCTATCCTTTCGTGGTTTGGTTTTCAAATCGAAAGCATAACAGTGCGAAAGGGGCTGGCAAGCATTAGAGATATAACAGTGATAAGAGGGCAATACTTTGTTTACATTTATTACATAGATAAATATCAATATTATATAGGAAACCGGAAGGAATAAGAGCTTCATAAAATATTTTCATACATTACGATACTTGATGTGTTTCCGCCGTCACAAACGTTATTAATAGCATAACAGTATTACTATATTTTTATTCTTATTTATAGTTTATAACAGGCACTTAACTTATTTTATTACTTACCTATCACCGAACGCATTTGTAGAGTTTAAATATTGAAATTTTTGAATGTTATTGTTTAAGATTTTATGATGAAATAACATTTTTATTATTATTCGTGATGGAATTTAACTTCTTCAAAGGTGAAACATGATACAATTTTTTTAAATAACTCCTTGTAAAACTTTTGTTCTTCCAAATAAACATTCAAGTTATTAGAAATTTTGAAATGAATTTAATTATTAAGTAGGATTTATTTTATAGAAATGATTGTTTATACTAGTTATTGATTATATTAAATACCTTAATGCTTGTTCTCATAGTTTTTACACATATTTTTTGTACTAGTTTAGCATAAATGTATTGTTCCACTAAAAATAGCGTAGTTAAGTGATGGCCTGAAACACAGGTTTGAATTAACCTAGTTCGGGCAGGTCGCTACATGTAATTTTAATTCAGAAATTATATACTTCTTGCACTTATAATAGATATATTTTAGTTTTTATTAGTCTTAGCGTAAAAATTACATATTATATTTGTTTTATTAATACTGCGGCCATTTGTACCAAGTTTTTGTAAAAGTTTTAATAAATTTTTATTTATTTTTATTTTTTATTCATTCATTCACCGTAATAATGAGTAAATAATACATCTGGAAGTCTTTAGATATTAGAAAATATCTCAGCAATTTTCGTTTGTATGTGTCTACAACCCGTTAAGGTACCTACTTCAATATTCACTTATATGCAACTGCATCCTGCATCCAGTCCGTCTGAGTCGACCTGTGAGAAACGATCGTAAACGACGCCTCCGTACCAATGCATTTTTAAAATTAAACGCCCCTCTCGTTATAAATCCGTTTCCATTAGATTGATGTGGGCATTATTGGCGCAAACCCTATAAACACACCTTTATGGCGCTGAAATGTTTGAATATTAAATCTTGCCATATTTTTCGTACAGTTTACACAAACATCACGTCTGTATTTTTTGTATAATAACTTTCGTGAGACACGTTCATATCAATTATTGTTCAACGGTTATTACTCACGTGCATTCTTCGGGGTTGCTCGACTAGATTCGAACTCGAACGGAGTCCATGGTCACGAACTGAGCCCGCGGTGATGAATCGCTATCCCCTAAATTGATATGTCCTCATTATCATAACTTTATCATTCTCCTGTCCCAATATACAAGCTGTAAATCTGGTACGGAATCAATAAACAAGACGAATTCATTTAAAAAATTAAAAACACACTGCCTTTTTTACACGCTTTATATTAGCTTCACTTGTATGTATGTTTGTTATGTTATGCGTGCGCACACTTACTCGCTGCGCACACTTGACCTACATGACTCTACTTACATTCATACATGAACCCCTTAAAACATAACACTCCTTTTTTGGGCAGTCGTGTAAAAAATCAATACCAAAAACATATATTTGATTATTTTTTGTAAATAAAACAAATTCGCCCATATGCTGCCCGCTACAAATCAACCCGTGTGTAACCACAAAAAAAAAGGGATATAAATTCGCCGTCCTTTGATTGTCAAAGGACGGCGAATCCCTATTTTCAACAAGTTATTTCTAGAGGTATTCACGGATTCCGAAAAACCCGCTAATGTTTCAAAGTGAAAAGTTGTATGTAAAATGTTTAATATATTATAGATAATTAAGCTGAATTAAGAATATTTTTAATTATTATAAGCAGTGATAGCCTAGTGGTACGACCGTTGGACTGACAAGTCAAAAGTCGCATGTTCGAATCCAAGGCACGCACCACTGTCTTTTCGAAGTCAATAGTCAAGACGCACGTATATAAATTAATTATCACTTGCTTAAAACGGTGAAGGAAAACATCGTGAGGAAACCAGCACACCTGAGAGATGTTCTCGATGGTGTGTACAGCCATGTCAGAGACCAACGGGTGTTTTAAACTCTGACACTAGGTTGTTCATCAACCACACGATAAGAAGAAGAAGAATTAATTGATCTATAAATATTCCACGGGCTGTACCCGTGGAATATTGGACGTGGATCATGAGTTTGTATTTGGAGTCGGCAAAGCATTACCTTTTCTTCAACACTTTTTTATCAGCTGTTCTCTCAGTAGTCACTCTATTTCTAGCCATATTATCGTACCCACAAGCCATCCATCGTTTTCTTGGTCTTCCTCCTTATTATTGTAATCTTCCCCATTTATACGCAAAAACTTCCTCATAATACGATCTTCATTCGTCTACATGACATATCTACAAATCTGCCAAACACATTATTATCAACACTTATATCACCAAATTTTCATCGCAAAACGATTTTATAAATTAACGAAATAATTCAAAAAGGTTTATTTATAAAAGGCTTCGTCTGCAGCCATCCTTTTATACTGAAGAGGCTTCGGGCACTTCATATTGAACTGGTATAACTCAATTGAAACGGTAATCAATTGCTCATTTTATGAACTGCGATATTCAAGATTAAAACACTTTATTTATTACTGGACGATCGGGGAATTATTTCAGGAAGCATATATGATATTGATAGTCTCTGTCTACCCCAAGATTATAGCACCTAGAGTTCAATTAGCGACATACATTTTTGACAACAACCCTAGAGTACGACTAAAGATAAGCCAAATATATAAATATCTGTTAGCAATTCATTTCAGAAGAAACAGAAGCGCAATATTTACTTTCAAAATCTTAGATGTGTTGGAATCTAGTGTGAACTAAGCCAATATTGTTCTAAAAGGCGCTAACTGAGAATATTTTGTTTATGTTGTTTTATTTAAAGTTGCCTTATATATTATTAACAATAATTATATGTTGTAAAACGTTTCATTATTCAGTATATAAAACTACTATTAAAATTTAAATGTGTAAAACAGTAACTGATTGTCAAATCCGGAATGCGCCCATCTCGTGGCTTTCCTGTGGCGACGTGGCTGTCCGGATTAGGTAGTCTTGCTTTAGCCGTACCAAGTGTTAGAACAATAAAATTACAGTGCGAGTAAAACTGCAGTCTTATTGAAGTGGAGTCCTACAGATGAATGATTGGTCTGCGTATAGGAGTTCAGCGGTGACCAATCATTCTTCTAAGATTTTGTTCATACCTATATAAACCAGAAATAAGAACTAGGCAAAGCTATTGAAATGTTCTACGTCTTACTCTTCTTCTTGTTTCACTCTTTTTCTCTCTACTTTCACTTGTCTTCTTGTTATCATCTGGTTGATGAGCATCGTATATTAAACCACCCGCAGGCCTCTGATATGGCGAGACCACACGGTTTTCTTACGATATTTTCCGTCAATGTTTTCATCAGTAAGTGATAATTAGAAAGAAAAACGGTTTTATTCCCACCCATAATTGTGTGTGCAAAATAATTATTATTTCGAAAAGTGCATGCTTTAGATTTAAACCTGTGACCTTTGATATAGAAAGAAACAAAGAAACAAAGAAAAAGATTTTATTTGGCACAAATATGCCAGTCCAACGCAGATAGCAATAAGCTATCACTGCTTACGGTTGTTGTATTTACATTAATTAATAAACAATGTATTTATATATCAAAATGAGCCACAATACTGCCTCGTTGGTCTAGTGGTCAAGCGCGACTGCTGAGCAGGAGGTCTCTGGTTCGATTCCCGGGTCGGGTAAATTGTTATTGAGTTTTTCTGTTAGAGAATTCTCAGGAGCAGCTCGGAGTTCGGAATTGTGCCCCGTTGATGGCAATAGGGTCACCACTAATTTACATGTAATAACATGGACTTAATAACAGCATTGGTGAAATGTGGGTGTACAATTGTGTACACCTCTGCTTACCCCTTCGGGGAATACAGGCGTGATGCTATGTGTTGTTATGTTAAGATAAAGATAAAGATAAAGATAATTTATTTTGCAAATATGGGTACAATAAAGTTGTTCAGTTACATTAATGTAGATAGATCAGCCATACTTTACCAATCGGCATGCAATATATTTAATGAGCATTACATAATAGGTACTAGATAAAAAACATAAGAGTAAATTTATATTTTAACAGTCGGAACACTAAAATCGTTTTCATTAAGGAAATCTGAGATATTGTAGTACACTTTACTCAGCAGAAATCTTTGAAGCGTTCTTTTAAATATTCTTAATGGCAGTTCTCTCCAGCTTTTAGGCAATTTATTAAATATTATCGGAGCCATACAAAAAACACTTTTGCGCATAAGGGCTGTTCCTGCAGTCTGAAGGCATATCCTGCCATTGTCGCGTCTATTTCGAGGAATTATATCATTCAATAGCCTGAAACGATGAGGATTACTTTTTACGAAAAGCGCTACTTCCAAGATGTAAAGAGATGGTAATGTGAGGATTTTATACTTTTCAAAGCAAGGGACGCAACTATCAGTTGGTTTTATTTTAAACATAGAACGTATGCATCTCTTTTGGGTCTTAAACACCGTTTCCCTTTCTGTCGAGTTGGCCCAGAAAATAACTCCATACCGTAGATGAGACTCTGCTAGACCATAGTAGGCTGTCAGCAGTGCCGCAACACCTACTATAGACGACAATGTGTGCAAGGCGTATGCGGCTTTACTCATTTTCTTGCATAAGTTTTCAGTATGAGGTTTCCAATTCAATTTTTTATCTATGTGGAGCCCGAAAATTTCATTGAATCTACTTGTGCTATTTGTTGGTCATTAAAATTTATGTTTAAATTACTCTTGCCGTTTATCCGTTGACTGAAGTGTATTATTTTAGTTTTAGATAGGTTAATTTTTATGTTGTTATCCACTAGCCACTTCACTATTAGATTTATAGATTCATTGATTTCCTTTTCGTAGGTTTCAGCATTTTTGCACGGTATCGTTATGGTGCTATCGTCGGCAAATAGTGTCATAGGTTGAGGGATGTTTCTCGGAAGGTCGTTAATATATAATATAAATAAAAGAGGACCTAAAACACTGCCCTGTGGCACACCATACGAAACCTTACGTTCAGTGGATTCAAAAACTATTTCTCTTTTACTTTTCATATCAATTTGATTTATATTAGTTATTTGAGTTCTATTATGTAAGTACGATTTAATGAGGTCATTGACATTACCTCGAATCCCGTAATCCTCAAGTTTATTTATTAATTTACCATGATGCACATAGTCAAAGGCTTGTGTCATGTCACAAAAAACTCCACAGACCGGTTTCCTTTTATCTACGGTACATAAAATATTATATAAGAAATCATAGATAGCCATATTAATTGTTTTACCTATTTGAAATCCTTTCTGTTCCTCACATATAATTTTATCTTTTTGAATAAATGAATTTAGTTCCTTATATATGTACTTCTCAAAAATTTTAGAGAATATGGGAATGAGTGAAATAGGCCGATAAAACTCCATTAGCTCCTTATCTTCTTTCTTAAACAGTGGCTTGACTATAGAAACTTTTAGAGCATCAGGATACACTCCAGCGCTAATGCTGAGATTAATTATATGACTTAAGTGACCGCAGATTTCATCGGAGAGATGTTTTATTATTTCAGTGGCAATACCGTCATATCCCACACTACTTGTATTATTTAAGGACATTATGATTCTTTTAATATCATCTGGTATACTCGGAGCCATGAACATTGATTTGCTACTACTAGTACGATCTATTGTGTGTACTTTAGGGTTGTAGTTGTTACTCAGATTTGGCTGTATTTTATCAATGAAAAAATTATTAAAAGCTTCCGCAATAGTTTTGGGATGGGAAATGACGTCGTTACCTATTTTGATTTTACTTATATTGGACTTAGGTACATGATACTTTGTACGGTTGATAATTTGCCACGCGGTTTTTGATTTATTTTTTGATGTTTTTATGTTGTAATTATTTTGTGCTTTTTGTGTTAATTTAATAATTTTTTTGTATATTTTAGAATAATTAGATAATTTTGTTTTATTACTATTGCTACGGTTAAGTCTAAACTGCCATAGGAGTTTCCTTTTCTTTTTTGAGCATAATTTGATCCCTTTTGACAACCATTTCGTTTTTCTTACAGTATTTATTTTAACGATCTTCAGTGGGAAGCACAGATCATATAATAACTTGAAAGTCTCAATGAAATTATTGTAAGCTACACTAGGGTCCTCCGTGTTATATATTTCTGAAAAGGTTAGACTCTTTATATGGTTTTTAAATTTAATTATATTCTCCGCACTATAGTCCCTTCTAGTTGCGTACCAATGCTTAATACGACAAATTTTTTGTACTGGACATTTAAATAACTGTGCTGTGTGATCCGACAATGCAAATTCCAATACCTCAGTCTTACAAGAGCTAACATTATGCGCAAAGTTGTCAATGCATGACAAGCTAGCCATGCGCGTAGGTTCTTTCAAAGCAAGTTTCAGATTATAACTCATTAAGAGACATTCAAAGGCATTAGTTACACTATTTTGCTTCAGCACATCTATGTTAAAATCTCCGCAAATAACAATTTTCTTACAGCGTGTACTAAGAATTTCCTGCAAGATTATTTCAAGTTTATCAAAGCACAAATTTAAATTATTTACGTTTGGAACTCTATATATACATACAATTTTTATATTATAACTAGTAAGTTCCACTCCACAACATTCAAAGATGCCTGGAGTTGAAAGCCCTGTTATTTTTGGTAATTCTTTCCACTGTGTCCCATTCTTAACGAGGATACATGCGCCTCCCCTTTTTTTATCTTCTCTACAATAATGTGCCGCTAGGTTATAGTTTGGTATATACAATACATTTTCATATCCTTCCATAATAAAGTGTTCCGTAATACACAAAATATCAATATTAGACCCTTTTTGAGATAGCTCTTCTAGACATACCAACAAGTCCTCTGCTTTATTAATTAAACCTGCTATATTTTGATGTAGTATGTTAATATAACTATTAGAGAAAAAACAATTCATTATTATCATCAATAGCATTACATGACATCGAGTGTGGCAAATCTGAATCATCACATAGAGTAAATTCATTAATCATTAAGCTTATATTATGGATTATATTGGCCATGCCACGATTATTTACAGAACCGTTATTTTTTGCAAACATAGAAAAATCATAATCAAGATAGAAATTAGAGTCAAATAGGAAGGCAAAGTTGTATGTACACGCATCTAGATATAACAAACTGTTAAATGTTTCTATTCTTGAATTAAACATGGCAGAGTATTTAGTTAAATTAAATGTGGGAGCACATAATATGATGTTGGTGTGCTGTAGTTTTAATAGCGTTTCACGAATACTAATGGTCAGTTCCACATAGTTATTGGTTTGACGAAAGTCTTCTTCCCCGATAAATATCAAACAGTAGTCGAAACTAGTGTAGTCCTTTAATTTTAGATCCAAGTTACGGAGAAGATACCTTAAACCACAATTGGGTGTCAGGTAGTGGCAAATTTCATAATTATGAAATTTATTTTCGGCGATATCTAGTATTTTATTATTTCTATTACTACTTAATATACATAGTTTACTTTTTCTAGTTTTAATTCGTTTAGAGCTGTAATTCAGTTCGGCATTTTGAATTTCATTTTTATTTCCTTTATTTTTTGGAGTATGACTGTGGGCAGCGCCATCTGTGTCCGATTTATCTAACTGTTGATGATTTTGAGCACAGGTCGGCGATATAGATTTCTCATCTGCAGATCCTCTACGTTCACTTAACTTTTCTGTATTTATTTTTTTCACAGCCTGATTAAGTGATGTCGACTTTTTCTTACTTTTTGGTGTTTGTGGATTTAACTTAGCAGGAGAGCATGCCACTTTTTTGAGCAGAACGTTCTGCTTCTGTAACTCTTGGTTAAGGCGATTGAGGTTCGAATTTTCCAAAATTAAGGATTCTATTTCGCCGTGGGCCGTACTGAGATCCAGTGTTATTTTTTCTAATTGGTGTTTTAACTTAGTAATTTGGTCGTCTTCATCATCTGAAATATCAGGTAAGCTTGTTGTGGTGCCATCTATCGGAGAATTTGTTAACATAGTGTCATCATTTTCATCTGGGTTCGTTTCAGACTTAGAACGTTTGCGTCTAAATGTGATATTCTCTAAGAAATTCATTTTGCTGAGTGAATTTTCAACACAAAAAGTATTATCACTTTCTTGGATTCGATCCTCCGACATTATACGTAGCAGTGGCTCGGACCCCGTACTTAAACCACTAGGCTGGTGATACTTTAAAATTCGTTTCGAAATAGCGATGTACTATTTACGTTTTCTTAATGAGCCGTTATAGTTTAAATGTTTGTTGTTAATGTTTCAGTTACGCAGGTATTCAATTATTTTAAAGATTTATTCACTTTTTACACATTTAACTGTACATGCACTGTTTACGAACTGTATTAGGAACTTTTAATTGTATTTGCACTATTTTCTAATTGTTTTAGGGGACGAATAAACGTTTTTGTTTTTGTATTGTTTACACACCACACAAATGTTTTAATCTTTGTTCACTGCGATAGTTCGGTTGTAATAACACTCTCACTTAGACTTAACACTAAAAGGTTTATTATTACGTATATATCACAATGAATCAAATGTTTTTACTATTTATTCTAATTAAATTAAAATTAACTACACGGAGCACAATGAGTGCACATAAAATGCCATCTTCGACTTTTGAATGTTAAATGAGCCATGCATTTTTCGCACCTTATTTCTATAGAAAATTTTAAACGATTACCATACACATATCACATACATATCTACATATCGTAACCAAAATAATGTGAGACACTTTATTTTAACACACTTAAGTAATTAAAATCACAAATAACTCGTGCTTCAAAGATAAATATATAAATTATTCAAACATAATTATAATGTAGCGATATAAATTATTATAAAATCAACATCATAGTTCAAACATTCAATCAAAAGTCACCCCATCCTTTTAACTTACGTGGGACATGAATGTTAGTTTTTTTTTTTTAATCTAGCAAACCACTTGAATTTTGAAAATTTAATTCGGAAAATAAACAGTAGAGGGAGAGCTGATGTCTTGATGAATAAGACTTACAAGGTCTCGGTTACAACAGCTGAGCTCGTGCATCTATCATTATATTCCAGGGCTGCGTGCTACGGTCTACCGGTGGTCATAGTAAATAAAGAAGACTGTATTGAACCATAAGTGCTAGTTTATTGACAAAAGAATTAACAGAGGTATCGAAGGTGTTCGGTGGTGGTACCGGGTGACGTCGGTGGAGAAGTAGCCGATTTATTGCGTTGGTTGGACCACCACGGCTCACCGCCCACCTCCATCCTCGCCTACGCCCATTGAGCCGCTCCGGCGATGTCGGGATGATATTCTCAACACTACCAACTTTACGCCTTTACCTTTTTAAACTATCATTTTACATGAAATTATTATAACAGCATTATTATATCAATTATTGTTCACCGGTTACTACTCACGTGCATTTCTCGGGAATTGCTCGTCTAGTTTCGAATTCGAACGGAGCCCTTAGTCATGAGCTGAGCCCGCGGCGAAGTCGCGAGTCAAACTCAGTCAAACTTTGAGTTTCGGTTTGAGTTAGTCGGGCAATTCCCGAGAAATGCACGTGAGTAGTAACCGGTGAACAACGATTGATATGAATATGTCTCACGAAAGTTATTATACAAAAATAGCATTATTATACCTTTGAATCGCTTGACCTCAACCAGTTTGCACTTGTCGTAGTCACAAGCAAACTGACAGACCTATAATTAAGGGAGGAAACACGAAGCAGTGAACTCTTCATAGGTCTCTTCTTTGGTCTTACTTTGACTTTTAGGGGTAATTTGAAGAACATCATAAGTATTAAAGTTTATAAGTGACCGCTTCTTTAAACAATATAGTAAAAAAAAAGGGGAGATTTCTCGACTTCAATAGTGCTTATCTCTTCTAAATATTGCTTTTGAAATTTTTATGAAATAAAAATGTATTCACTTGCCAATATTTTTTGAGGATTTTTAACTAAAGAATTATATGGAATTTTTGTTTAGGGGCGTGTTGTGAAGTGTTGGCAACCCTGTATTATCCTTCGTATTAACTTTTCCTCTCCTTTGACGATATAAAAGAGTTCATTCCATTGTAACCTATATAATCCGGGATTAATACTTCGAAATTCTTTTATGGTTTCACCCGTGTGATCGATTTGTGGGTGGACTGAACGATGATCAACGTGTTAAAAATATTATTGAACAGCCCTTTCATGTCTTTTGTATAAACAATATTGTTGTATAACATTAATTAATATAAAAAAAAATTGGTAATTATTTGACTTTATAAACACAAAGGACGCTTGGTTAGGTAAAAAGCTACTGATTGATAAAAAGGAAAGAAAAAGTTTTTTCAATGCGAAAAACAATTTGTTTATCTGAAGTAGTCACTTAAAGTTTATTGTTTTATCAAATCTAATTTATTTCCAATTAACTAAACCAAAATACTCTGTAGACTTTCTTAAAACTTTTTATTACTATTTCAAAGAAACAGAACACTCATCAAAGATTCTTAAATTATTTATCAGATTCGACTTACAAAGTCTCTAATATTTACGAATAAAGATCAACATGTTACTCGGACTAGTGTAAGAATAACAGCATTATGTGCTCGCATTAATTATTCAGAACAATAAAACGGTGAGTGAAGCTAATTCAATTTACAATCGATGTGCTGAAACAGACTTTGAATTATCTTGAATTAGCAACTAGCTAACACATTTTTCATTGACGTGTTTCAAACTCATTTTTTGGATAAGCAATATCTTTTGCTTTTCTTCCTTTTTAATGCATTTCAAAGATTTATATATATTTTACGTCAAGTTTTAATAAAATAACTCCTACGTTGGTCTAGTAGTCCCAAACGACTGCTGAACATGAGGTCTGGGGTTCGATTTTCAGATCGGTCTAAGTGTTATTGTTTTTCTATTAGGAAATTCTCGGTAGCAGCCCGGAGTTTGAAATTGTGCCCGGTAAAAAGCAAAAAGCTCACCACCTATTACATGAGACATCATAACAGTATTGGTCTACCCCTTCGGGGAATACTGGTGATGCTATGTTATGTTGATGTTATAATATATACGTCTTAAATATTTCGAAATTTTAATTAAATATAGCACACACTTGAACTTAACACACACAAACACTAAAAGGACATACTTACCTAGTAAGAATATTTTATTCCATCAATATAAAGGCTTACCTCGAAACTGTCAGAGCTTTTAAGAAAAGGAAAGTCGTGAACATAATGGCGTTTATAGTCGATGAGCTGCCATTACTTGCACTTTCGTAACTATGTCATCATTTCACGTCGCTTAGGGAATTAACTTCAGGAAAATATTCCGGTAAATACCCCGAAGACGTATGACTTATGGGAAGGTATTTATTAGTTTTCCCGGAGTACTAAATACCGCTATTTTTGCATGACTATACGGAAATTAATTATTGTTACGGTACATCCATAGGTTTGTATCCATATTTTATGCAATATAAATAATTTTAATCAAATAAAGATTTCGTTCTTGAATTTATAGAAAGAAGTCAGTCAGATACGTGAAATTCAGACGGCAATATTGTAATAAAGTTCATAAACTTAACACATCAGATTACCTGTTCACCTATACTTCTTTTTTTTTTATTTATTTGATGGGTTTTGTCGCTTAGCGACCATATCACCCAGTTATGTCAAAACAAAAGAAACACAAACATAAAGTACCATACTGCTAACATATAAAAAAGTTTAGCTTTTTCTGAAAATGGAAATGCTAGTATAGAATTGCAAAAGCCAATGTCATAAATTTTGTTTGCTTAAATAACTTAACTCTAACATCTTCGTTTCGGACACATTCCATTAGAACATGGGTAACATCGTCCACCACACCGCAATCATTACAGTTAGGATGAAAGTCTTGACTGCAACTTGTTATATTTGCCGTACAAAGATCTGCCATTTTTTTTTTTGACGTGTCTTACCGTTTTGATTGACAGTTTTCGAGGCAACCTGCCTGGCCTTTGTAAAAGGAAAGGTTTCGTTTACGAACTCAGTTCAGCCTTTATTGCACACACACAAGGACACAAGTTGACTGAATTTTATGTCGATTTTTAGCATTTAGGCACCATTTAGTAATAAAAAACACAAAAGGAAAAGTAAATTTGACTAACATTTTCATTGTATTACAGATTCCTTCTACGGTCATTAAGACCTATTCTCATAAAATTGCCAATTGGGATTACTTATAAAAACGCGATAACGCTATTGTGGATGGCTACAAGAATAGAGGAAGACCAAGGGAGCAATGTATAGATTGTGTGGAAAGATTATATAGGTAGAAAAGGAGTGACTAGTGATATAACGGCTGACAGAGATGTTTGAGAAACAGAAGAGCTGTGTCGACCTCAAATAAATTGACATAAGAGCAAGAGATTGATGATTATTATTCGAAATACAAACCTTTTTATACACAAAACGATTTTTTTCACTTCATAAAGATTAAAACAAATAGACTGATCCCTACGAAAAATAGCTCCAATATTTTATTGATAGAACCTGAGTTCATATTTTATTCCGTAATAATAGTGATATATGAGCATCGCGTATCATGAATATTAATTTATGATTTATAGTTGTCTGCTACAGCTGGTCGCGATTTAGCTTATGATGAATTGTTGTAATTTGACTGTCTAGACTGCCGGCTGACCGTCAGCCAACCTCCAAAACTTCCATGTCAGGTCCGTCACGGTAATTAATCTGCGTTGAGATTCAACTTCCCCCTAATATATGAGAAAATTATTTTGGGATGGAATAACTTGTATGTGTGTATGCTAAGTTGGGGACCCTTTAGTCTAATTTTATTATACATGCAGGGATTGGACGGTCATTGTCCTGACTAAGATGGAAATGCCCGCCTATTTGGCGACCCTACTCCTATATAATTATACTCTATTTTTATTTATAGGTACCTAAGGTTCATACAGGCTTAGTAAGGGATAACAGCTTACCTACTATGAACTTGTGTATATTTAGTTAATAATTTAGGTTTCATGCATGAAATAGACAAGCATAGCTTGATGTTATCCTAAAACTGGACGCGGGTCGGGCTTTTTTTTTTGTAGAAATTCCGTCATGGTCTTTGTGCTGGACCCACTGAAAACCTCACTCGGTCCTCCTCTAATTTATACCCGGCTTCCGGGATTACAGCTGCATTCACTCTATAACCTGCGACGGATCACGTCAACTGTGTAGCTCGGCATCAGATGACCCGCACAGACACTCCCAAAAGATGCACGCGGCAAAGCACAGCGCGCTGTCGTGTAGAGGCGGCGGCGTCCCAGTAATATACCCGCATTGTTGCAGAATCCTCCCTGACACACCTCGTTCATGTACAAATCTCTTCGTATCTAAATAAGAAACAAACATTATTCATCTCATTTTGTCACTAGATATCAGTGTATGGCAAATTTGTAGTGGCATAGATAAGGACTGGTTATGTTACGTTATATCAGTAATTATAAACTTTAAGCTTAGATAAGCTTCAAAAGCATGTTATTATCTATACTATAATATTATGAAGCTGAAGAGTTTGTTTGTTTGTTTGGTTGAACGCGCTAATCTCAGGAACTACAGGTTCGAATTGAAAAAATATTTTTGTGTTGGATAGTCATTTATCCGAGGAGGCTATAGGCTTTATAACATGCTGCTACGACCAATAGGAGCGGATCAATGAAAAATGTTGCAAAAACGGTAAAAAATATTCCTTTTGAGAGCTTCCTATGCGGATCGGCCGTTGCTAAACGGTTATAGTTACGCAAAAATCATGTATGACGGAATTGATCCCCTTTAAGGTTGACTCACTATAACCTTTTTATTGGTAATCAAATTTGTTCTAAAATAATGCATTATTTGCGAAGGTGTTTTTATAAACATGATATTAATCCTTATCCAAATAAATACGCAATCAATCACAAGTATATAATTTTGAACTAACTTGCCCTGACATCATTAGTCTTAGAAGATATCATAGTTTCAAAATAACTCCGCAACAAAATATGTAGGTATCAAGTACCATGCGCGAATTTATGATGTTTAAGACGATGGGGGGAAGGCTGGTGGAATATATTATTTTAGTAGGTTTTTTCCTCTAATTAACGCGAATGAAACCGCGGGGCACAACTACAATATATATTCAGTTTTTTTTTTCAAATTTCTTACTTAAAAACCACACAGCTTAGTCCTCAGTAGCTGCAACATTTTGAATTATTGTGAATTTGCGTTAATACACGACATGATATTTATTTACGACATTCATGCGGACGGAGTCGCGGGCACAGCTAGTGATATTATAAATATCACTTGTTTCCAACAGCTCCCCCGCAGTTACCGCCATGCCGCTAATACGTAAACCTTACCTATATAAAAGTATAAATAGACCTACGTACATACATACATATATATAATAATCCATAACATACGATTAGCTCACATTGGCTCTCTTATAGATTTTCATGAAATATTAGGAAATATAATAACCAAGTAATATTTCACGAAGATAAGAAGCTATTATTGAGATTATTGGCACATGGCATTACTCCAAGTAATATATTTCTATATTCCTTTATGAGAACTGGCTAAGCGTAAATGTCCACTGAGGCGTAAGCATAGTTATAGACTCGAATAATTTATTCGACTTAATGTTGAAGCGTGAAATAATAGGCGTGAATATTTTGATTTGGGGGACTTAAAAATTCATTAGATTATTATAATTTAATATTTATAATTAAAACAGACTAAGAGTGTCCCTTATTGAAACGTATTATAATGGTACGATAGCTAGTGTTTTTTAATGTATCGTCTTATTTATTTATTGAACTTCAACTGACAAGGACTAGTAGTAGAGTGTTTATAGAACAGCATTTGACAAGCCGTGATTTTTTGATTAAATTTGTAGACGTGTATTAATATTCAATAACTGTAAAGTATCATCTTAGGTTTGCGCGATCACTACACATTATAATAAAACAACTTTTAACCGGATTAATCGCGTGTATTATTGGTTTTTTGTTTTTTCTGATGTTTCGAACACTTTGCAGCGTTCGTGGTCGCAGGAGCTCAGAAGCCTCACATCACATTGAAATCATTCTAATTTCAATAAATAACTTTTGAACGTTAATTATACGACCAAATCAAATTGGTGAACAATAACCTTTATTTAGTATCTAATAGAACGGTATTTTCACCATGTAATGAAGATAAGGTAAAGTTTTGAATATAATAAAATGTATCTATCGGTTATAGTTTTATCTTATATAAATTTTGTAGTAAATAGCTTGACATGCTATTTAAAAAGTGTCTCCCAAATGTGCAGATTTCTTCACGAAGTTTATAGATGACATATAAAATAAAGACTAGCTTTACAAAATTTTTGTGCTAAAAAAAAAGTTACAAAAAAAATTGCAAAACCTTAAAATCATAAAATAATCGGCCTGAAAATAACGACCGTCGACTCTGTATTACCTCAGAGACGTCATTTCAATTACCGGTCCAATGAAGTTTCATTACCAATTCAATCATAGTTGCCAGCAAGATAATCCAATTTATGACACAGACTTTATGATTTCAATATTCAGATTCAAAGTATCAAAAATAAGCATGCTTGTTTAGCCATTTTGAACCTTACATAGTTACAATAAGGTTCTGAATGAATATAATCAAAGATGTTATTTCTTTCTAAATCCGCTTTACACACTCAGGCCTAGTATGTAAAATTGGAACTCTTGAAAGGAACAAGTGTGAGAAGGTTTTGAACCGAAGCCCGAACTTCGGAAAACCAATTTTATATTTGCATATTATTGAAATTTAAAATGTGGCACTGCTTCACATTTTGTGAATTCAATGACAGAAAAGCATAAGATAAGTTAATATGGTAATATCTTAGGTTTGCGCGATCACTACACATTATAATAAAACAACTTTTAACCGGATTAATCGCGTGTATTATTGGTTTTTTGTTTTTCCTGACGTTTCGAACACTTTGCAGCGTTCGTGGTCGCAGGAGGACCACGAACGCTGCAAAGTTTTATTTTAATACGGTAAGATTGATATTCAACCATTTTTATATTATCCATGTATCTCTGATACTCTTGCGAGTATGAAAATTTCAGATATTTGGACACTGTTACGAAATAATGATTCATTATTTCGGGAGTTTCATTTACTTTTCATTGCGGATTTGGCATTCATTTTCTGTGTATCTGTTCCTTTGATATACAGCAATGAATAACGAACTAGCAATTACATTCGTTTGCTCGTATTATTCGGTTTTATTTCAATCCCAGTGGATTTAAATACTGCCACCGCGCATTATCTTGACGTAGATAAAATAGTGTGTCTGCCTAGAATGCTCTAATTGAATCTGTTAAAATACTATTATTAGTTTTGAATTCCTTGGTTTAATACATGAAGGTTTAATCCGATAACATATTCTACAAAATTGATAAAGTAAGACAGAATACTCCGATGTATGTATTTACGTCTAGTATCTGTAGTTCTATACAAAATCAATGTTGCCCAAAACATTACATACTATACCATCCGATTTTTCAGATCTAGAAAGAATCGTGTCCAGAATTCTTTTATTCCACAACACACACAGCAGATGTATGCAAATTACTCAAAATATGGAATTCAACACACCATTGTGGACGCAGCTTCAGTTTGCACATCCAATCCCGGGAGGCCCCTGATTGCTACAAAGTATTGCAGGAACGTTCTACACACTAAACTGAATTTAGAGCATAAACTTTATTCACACGGCACTTTGCCGGATTCAGGGCCGGTGGTTGGACTTAAATCGAATAAACGTCAAATGTGGTGCGCCCCGTACCGCCCTGGAATGCCGAGCCCCAGAAAACAGGAAACACTAAATTTGAACCGCTATTTGTTCCACTGCTTATCCACCGCAAATATTCCAAGCAATTTGTATGTGCTTATCGAATTTATGAGGCATTAACAGTCTAGTAAGTTTAAAACGGTTTACAATGTTGAAAAATTTACTTTTACCACCTCCCTAATAACGTCATTTTGTTAGTAAACTAACACGAACGACGGCGCACGGCAATCGGAGTTCAACATAATAATTTTTTTGGTCATAACTCGAATAATCCCGCACCGGACGGTGTACATTGGCGATTTTTGTAGCCGCATTCAATGGGTGCTCACTCGCCATCATGCTATAAGCAAGCGTGATGATCAGTGCTCGTTCTCTGTTTGAATAGAGCACTTAGCTCTGCCATGAAACTAATTAAATTTTCTCCAACTTCGGCATGACAATGTGCATAAATTGCAAGGCAATAAGTTTTATAGATATTTTTTTTATTCCCTATTTTGTTTTTTATATACTATTTTAATCTAAAGAATCATTAATTTGACCAGGTAAGCTTCTCAGTTTCAACATAGGATCATTACAAAAACCCCATAAAACTTCACAATGTTCAAAGAAAACTTTGGGTTTATATAAGAAAATTTTCAGTGACAGCCTGATCTCGTAATAAATCGCCTCGCTATCACATGGGACGTAATACTATTATCGGGAAACTACGGAGAGAGAGCGGGTGGTGCATCTTTGCCTCTACCTGTTTTTATTATCCATGCCTTATTATATTCTTTATTGGTTTAAGGATCTTCGATTTTAGTTACCGACAAGGAGGCATTCAGTGTTATTTTAAAAATTAATTAATACTACTATGTTGCGATATGTACCTACTACCTGGGATAGCATTATTCACAGCGATGAGTTTCTTCAGGAAATGCATTTGTATGCCCTGGCGAAACCAATAATTCGGTTATTTTGATTAAATACTTTAGTAGTGTCAACGATCCTATTTAATTAAGTTAAAAAGAAGTAACTATCTCTCAATACAGCAATATTAACATACAAATTCATTAAAATCATGATATTCTTATGTTTATATATTCAACTTGGTTCTCAGTTAATGAAGAGCTGTCCCACCAGAATTTAATTACGAATAGCGCAGCAATCAACGTTTATGCATACCTCATAATTATATCATCATTTTTAACATAAATATGAGATACGTTCGCTCAACTGCTCTATGAAATTAATTCCTGTACGCTTGGACATCAATTGGGCGGTATTTCGATTGCTTTTGTAAAATTACATATTGATTTTCCGATGTAATGTGATTTTTAATGTAAATATTGTATTTTATAAATTCATTAGGTTACGTGTGGAAGTACATGAAGCAAAATTAAATAAGCTGTTTCAGAATGAAGTGTCACTCTATTTTAAAAAATGAAATGAAACAGGGGCCTCTGCAGAACCCTTCTGCAGCAGGGGTGAGTAGGTTTTGCCTCTCTCTCCCTTTCCGCTGCCTCTTTCGCAAGCATCGAATCCCTTAAAGTATAGATTTTTATAGATTTATAATAAGGAAGCAACCAATCTTAATACCTCTCGCCCAAAAACACGAAGAAACAGCAATAATTCTCCAATTTTAAAACACCCATTACTTAACGACTAACAAGAACTTAATTTCATAAAAATTTTACACGAGACACATAGCAAAACCTCTCCGTTACAATTTGAACGCTAGTCAGTTTTCGTATCGGGGAGTTTCACTGAAATTTCAACAAACAACTATTAATTTCCCATCGGAAGTAGTGCATAGCCTCATATCTGACGGTTCCTCGCCAGCTTAAAATATATGTAATTACCTTGTGATATATGGTCTTTACTTCCTTCGTACATCGCCTTTTTGAACAAATAAATTTTAAGATTTTAAGCATCTCTTTAGACATGACAAACACCTTAGTTTACCGAGGAACTAGTCGTAAATTTTGAAAGTGCAGTAAATTATTTTAGTGCTTTCACTTGAATTCTTACAAACTACTTATGCATTTGTACGTAAAGTACCGTTAAGTGTGGCGTGCTTAAAGTTATTTTATTATACGCATAGCATGAATATCGTGGGGCTTTTCATCGAGTCTTTATTCACCAGAAGTGTTCCCCTCATTTGTCACTAACAATTACTTCCCACGTAAAGTGTAGTGAGCCTATTGCCATAAGATGAAAGAGATGAGATGAGATAATTTTATTTACTCAATCATGTGCCGTCAACCGAGCAAAATTCTAAATTGCGAACTGGTACTGAGACCCAATCACGCTTTGCGTGACCCGGGAATTAAATCCAGGACCTCAAGCTCAGCAGCTGTGCTTGCGACAACTAGACAGTTAACATGAATAAATGGTCGTATTTACGTAGCATAAACAATTCGGCACTTATATATCAGATGCTGAACCCAACACATATATGTATAAATCAACATTTACTACTTTAAAGTCGTGTCGTACTCATACAGTAAAAAATGAAATTCCCTAATAAGTTTTTCCCGGTAAAAATACCTTTTTTCATTAATTTCATAGCTTGAAAAAAACCTTATTAATTCAAAGCTACGAGACTCACTTAAATTAATTTTGATTAAATCCTTTCGGAATAAAAAAATAAGTAAGTTCATTTATTTACAATAAACATTTTCAATCTGGCTGTTTGCAATACGTGGTAAAACCGGTCACCTCTATTTTCAAACGGCCAATAAAAAATAAAACTTCGCAATCACATTTTCCTTTCATCGTATAAAAAGTAAACCCAGCTATAACTTTCATCAAAATGGCAGAAAAAATGAATGCGAGTGTAACGATGGGCCAACTGCTGGACAAGGGAACCGGGATTACAAAATTAGAGATGCTCTAATCAGCGGTCAATTCTGAAAAGAAAAGTACCGTAGTAGGTGTTTTACATGAACTTCTTGTGTTAATCAAATTCAATTATTCATTTGAATAGAAATAATCCCTTAAAACGTCTTTACGTTGAGTAATTTGACCACCTTTCACCACTTCCTAGTGTTAAAGGAAATATATCTTTACTTTCCGAAATTTAAATAACCTTAAAGTGTGTTGTGTGTTCCTTGTGAAGCAAAACAACGTGAGGAGGAAACCTGGACCTATTGTCTGAAATCGCCGACACGCAGTGAGCTAGCATTGTGATCAATGCTCGTGCCTTCTCTGTATGAGGAGAGGCCCTTGCTCTGCAGTGGGACAGTTATGGGCTAGTTATGTATGCAGAGGAAGCATCAGTTGTCAGAATTTAAGACTTATGTGGCGGAGTAGTAACCGGCAGCTATCTTGTGCAAAGAGGCCTGTATTCAAACCTGGCATGTCCCAATGTGACTTTTTCAATGTCAAAGATATAAATTTTTGTGGAAAAAGAACTGTATTTTTCAATGTCATTAAACTTATTGAACAAAGAGTTATTATATTTTCTGTTCGGAAAATCTCAGTACCAGCTTGTAAATTTCGTACCCGGTTGATAGCAATAGACTCGCAACTTTTTTCTTGGAACTTATTAGAGGCATCGATAAAATGTGGAATGTAAGTGTAGTACAGTATAATTCTACCTAACATGCTATGTACAGTCCTCCACTAACACTTGAGGTACAGCCAGCGACGTTAGTAGTAGTTTTCAAAGTTTTAGAACTGCTTTATGCATGAAAGTATTGAATAGATTCCGGCGTTACCTCGAGGAAGTCCATTACAATGGATGCAGATAAATACAATATAGTAATTGCATGACTTCCTTCACGGTATTGAGGGTAGTCAGTGGCCGCCATCGTGCAGTGTCTCGGTGGTGGACACTGCATGATCTAACAGCTGTTGATGATACCCCGTTTGCGTATGTGCATATAATTGCGGGCGGGCGGGCGAAGCACAGGTAACCAGACTACCCTCAATATTGTGTTAGTAGCGAGATATTGTATTTATTTGCATCAATTATGCATGAAAGCATGACAATCCGTAATATATTTAAAATTATGGTATTTTGCTTAATATTTTCATAAAAGACGACTGTGATAAATTATTGCGAAAATTATGAAATGCACTGTAAATAAAAAGTAAAAATACTTTTATTATGCCAAAGCATTGTACATAAATAGGTTAAAGCCCCTAGACCCAACACTAGGATTCCCTATGTCGTGGAATCTAGTTTCTTTCAGTCCAGAACATAGTTGACACAGTACTTAATTGAAAACAATGGAAAAAAAGTAAATAGTAGTAGTAAATACTCATGTTGTTAACTGTACTCGGTACCTAGCCACATAATTATAGGTTCTACCTAGCCAGCCTAATTCCCCAAAGCGGAGTGAAACATCAAATAGGCGCGTTTACACGCAGCTAGGTGTTTGCTATAAATCATGTCAAATAAGCCATTAACGTAATTTATACGTGGAGAGCGCCCTGCATCGTAAACTGAGGCATTCTACTCCTCACGACTCTTTGCGGTTGTGGTAATGAAAAAATATACCTTTCGTAGGACGTTATGAGATTTCTCGTGTAGCCTTGAGATTTTTGGTACATTTTCAAATGGTTTTTGTTGTGTAATGTGAATTTTCTAAGAAAATCTAGAGGTATTATAGACATTCTTAAACGACAGCTTATCTCAACGTCGCGGAATTATGATTGTTAAAACAAGTTTTGTTTTCATATCCAGGCAACTAGCACAGTCCGATCTGTATTGTCTTTTATAATCTGCATAACTATATATTCTGAACCACACTTTCCCAAACGCAGATTTCCAGCGGTTACGATCATAGAAAACATTTTATCCCGAACGCTGGTGTAAGCCCGTAAAACAAAAGATTATTAAATTCCACTCTTATAATTACTTGTTAAAATTTAATTTACCAAAAATAATTCGTTGGTACCTACCCATTCATAAGTCCATAATAGGTTTTCCGAAAACAATATAATTCCGGGAACATTTTCTGTCAAACGGCAAACTAAACAAAAGGCGACACGGAGCGGGGAGCTGTAGGTATCCGAAACTTCTACATTACTTCAATTCCCTCAGCGGAACATCGAAACAGTACTTAGGTAACAGAATAAATGCGACGTTGTTCCTAAAACAAAGTGATGTAACGGCCCCCTGAAGATAAAGCGCTCGGCGTGCTTGTTTTGACGTTTTCATTTTCCCTCCTGTGCGCCGTGACGGATCGCAGGTGCATCATGTTGTACAATACGTCACGGCGAACTGTTCGCAAATGACGTTTCATATATCACCGCTTTGAATTTCGCGTGCAAACGGACAAAAATGACGTTTGTGACACCTTTGTACGAGGGGCACGTTCAGTGTATGCACGGCACACCTGCACCAATTTATACTATTGTTTGTTGATTGCGAACTACGGAAACAAAAATATTGACAGTTATGCCAATAGTGGCCCTGTGCAAGTGTGCACTGTGTGAATAGTGTGGGGTAACCCTATTAAGCGCTTTACCACAATGTGGAATGGTCAATAACTTTATCAATACAAATAAATAAAATAGAAGTGTCTGTTTGTAATGTAAAAATAATAGTTTTTTTTTTAAGTTCATTCGGTGATTTGCAGGATACCTATACCTAAAAAAACAGTTTTTAAATAGTACTATCTTAGGTTTTCGCGATCACTACACATTATAAAAAAACAACTTTTAACCGGATTAATCGCCTATAATATTGTTTTTTGTATTTCCTGACGTTTCGAACACTTTGTAGCGTTCGTGGTCGCAGTAGGACTAAGGCGTCAGGCGTAAACTGTTTATATTTAAAAAAAATTGTCTCTCTGTTAGTCTGTCAGTTTGTTCCGGCTAATCTTCGAAACGGCTGGGCCGATTCTGATAAGATTCGACTGGCAGATAGCTGACTATATAAAGAGTAACTTAGACTAATTATAGTATAATTATACGCGGGTGAAATCGCGGGGCACAGTTAGTAGTAATCTATAATGAAAAATGAGGGATTCTGCAGTATAATTTTTTTGTAAAAGCCTGGATGTCAGCTTAAATTGCCAAAGTATCCGCCTTCGTTTACCTAAGGTCAAACATCAAAAAATGATTATTTCAAAACAAAAAAAAATAACAATCTATGAATCTCCTTTTCTTAAAAAGATAAGGTTGCTCCGCACTAGTAGCAAAAATAATACAAAAAAAATCTCTCATCGATGCCGTCGTAAGCTCCAATTACCTCGAACAGTAATACATTCAATATTTCGAAAAACGCTGAAACAGTTCCCGTTGAGTAATGACCCACTCAGGGGGCTAAAATAAAACGTCTTTACGACGTAACTAGGGGCAAACATAAAAACGCCACAATGTGAGTTTCGCATTAGTCCTATAAATCGTGAAGACGATTATATTTTTTGATGTTGTAAAATTGGCCTACCGGCGGCGTTATGTGCCAACCAAGTTTTTACAACCCAATAATATAGCTGCAAAATGTCACGGATTTTTTGCGTAATTTGATATTAACGATAAAAAGTTTAAAACGTGATCAAATATTTTTGTCGCTATCATATTTTACATTCCGGTCACAGTATTCACTGTTCAATGAATACTGTGTTCTGTATGTGGAAATTTAAGGCTTAGTTTGTATTAATAGTTTGTTTCTAAGGAATTGATTGTAAGCAGTTTTTTTCCAAGATAAATAAATAGTAAAAAGACCCATTATGCGGTCAATAGCGATGTCCCGTGATGGTACTTGCTTTTATATAAAACCTTGTACTCGTATTCCAGCTTCAAAAAGCAATATGATCCTACCATAGTGGTGGTTGAATGAAAACTTTTCACACATATCATTCTCCTTTTGTAGACTATCCAAATGAAATAATACCAGAACCCAAGTAAATAAAATTTCCTGCCTTTTGTTCGTTCAATTTTGCGGTACCCACTTAAATATTAGGTATTTCGCGGTTCCTTTCCCCCTACATTACCGGACGAGGCGATGTGGAATTCCTAATTTCCTTTTATAAATGTAATTTGTTTCTTTTACACATTTTAGGGTATCCCAACGTAAGAAAAACCAATTTACTGATTGCAATTAATATTAAAATTATCATGTTTAGAGAATATTGAATCCATAAACGATACTTGGTTGAAACAATCTCTAACTTCTAATGAGTTAAATAAAGATTTCTACTAAAACTTGCTTCATTTAAATAGTGGTTCTACTTTAAAGTTCAAATTTTAGGACATTCCATTTGTAGACACGAGATCCAGACTTATAAATTATATACAAAAAAAATGTCACCAACATAACAAATCTGTTGTCCGGCTCGTGTCGTCCCGCATCCTAATCTCTTCGAGAATGTAGCGAAGTAAGGGTTCGACAACCATCCGCAGGTGTGAACTTGACATTTTCCCCAAGTCGCGTAAAAATGGCGGGATTATCCCATACCCGTGCAAAGGCAGGGTTGAGTGGCAGCCCCATTATTTGAACACGTTTTCAGCCTATCAACTGTATTCCGTGAGTGTCATATTAGACCCGAATGTAGGTGTACACGGCTATATATATATATATCGTGTTTCAGATTAAGGAAAAAGTATTTGATAACAAACGAAATGATTAATGTTACGGAAAATATTGTAGGATTTTCGATGCGAAATAAAGGAACCATCCCCCTAATAGGGGAACAATGGAACGAATGTAACATCATTCGCAATACTAAAATAATTTTGTAAAAGTTTCTGCTTACCTCTTTAATAAAATTATCTTGCTTAGGTAAGTGATTTTGTGTAAGTTACTTTGTTATATCCTAAGTTTTTAAACCATGTGCTCAAAATACAAGTCACCCGAATGCAAAATTCATTTCAATACAATCTCGCAGGAATAGATATCGCAAATTATATAAAGTTTAGAGTTCGCTAAGCATGCGTTAATGCTTTTCAAAGATTTATCTTTAAGGTTTTTCTTGCTAACTGAAAACATCCCTATTTCAAACTCCAGGCCGCTACTGAAAATTTCCTAGCAGAAAAGTCTGATAATACTTAGCCCGACCAGGGAATCGAACCCAGAATATCATGCTCGGCAGCCGCGCCTTTACGACCCGTAACAACTGTCATAAATCTTCATTCAAGAACCGGTTCTGCATGTTCTCTGAGGCGCGGAGGGGTCTCCATATGAAATAAAGGTCACCTATCCACGGATAAACCACAGCAAGCAAAGCTTAACCTAGATTGATCTGTGTGGCGATAACTTAGCCACGAATTTACATGAAAATGTGGATAGAAACGACCGCGAGTGGGATTTAAATGCGTTGTTCAGAATTTAATAAAATGTTTTATACCGGAGATATATTTTGTCTCTATTTTGCAAATCCTCCTGATGGAGTGAACGGCACATAGCTTCGATTAGAACTAGTAGATTTAATCCAAGCTCACTGATATTAATATCGACAGCGTCTATTCAAAACACGACGCTACGATCATAGCTTCGAGTTATTTGTTTCGGGTTAAAACCTTGTTTCGACGATCCCATGCTACGAGCACGGTTCTTTCTACACGACTGCCCAAAAAAAGAGTGTTATGTTTTTAGGTATTTTTTTGTATGTATGTGAGTTACTTTATTATCGAGTCATTAGTTAAAGTTAAATCTTTGAAAAGCATTAACGCATGCTTAGCGAACTCTAAAGTTATTATATTAAATGGAAAAATAATACGGTCGCGAGCAGGATTCGAACCTGCGCCTCCCGGATAAATACTCTAAGCGCTCTGACCACTAAGCCATCTCGACCTCTGCTCACCACCGCAAATTCTTCATCCATATTTTAACACGTCTTTTGGAAACGTCATTGCTATCTATTCAGTCATTTGTTGATTTTAAACTTGGATGGATTCTATGTAATCTAAGATTTTATACATCTAATTTGACACAACTTGTCGATAAAACGACAAAGGTGGCACAGATCGTGGTATATCGACACCTCGAATTATATTCGACAAATCTTATCGACTATGTCAACATAGCAAATTTTTTAAATGTACTTATTTTTACAATTTTAACAGTTTTTTTGATAAGTTTATGGATCTAAGATCCGTGCTCGCACTGCAAAATAAAAGGACTGATCTTACTTTAACGAACCAAAAGAGAGTTCTCTGTATTTCTGTATTTCAACATTGAATTAACTGCAAAGTTAACCGTGTTGTTCAGTCACCTGTATAGAGACAGAATAGATAGCGATGACATCACCATAAGACCTATTAAAATGTGGAAGAAGAATTCTGTATAGTGAGCATTTGTATGAATAGCTAAATTGAATTGACCGTTCAATTTTTACACGACTGCCCAAAAAAGGAGTGTTATTTAATTCTTTTCAATTATCTTCCAGCAGACCTGCGAGAAGAGAGATTCAAATACAAGTGATGTGGACAGTGTGTAGACGAATATATAAACTACTTAGTTGTAAATATACAAGTACATAAACATACACAAATAAACAATAAATAAATAAAGTATATATCGATATATAACACGTGATACATGACCACATATTCGCCAGCTATAACTTTCCTCATTTATGAACGAATACAAAATACAAACGTCGCAAAAATTTTAACTTGACATGACATTAAAATGTACACCGCATTTAATAATTATGTAGCACAGATCAACTGTGAATAGATGAGGCAAATGGAATTATAGCTGTATTCCTTTGAAGAGGTCATTTCTGCATCATAACAAGCAATGCTGACCTAGTACTATATGACGGAGGCTGACTTTACGTAGTCATGTCAGGTCAAATGTGCCTGAAACTTTACGTAGAAATTAATTATCACTTGCTTATTATGGTGAAAGGAAACATCATGAGGAAATCAGCACACCTGAGAGTTGCTTGCGATGGTGTGTAAAGCCATTCCAGAAGCAATACTAGGTTGGTCATCAACAACACGATAAGAAGAAAACAAGGTTTAGACGGGGTCAAATGGAAAGACGTGAATCCATTACAGGAAATCTTTGGGGGGGGGGGGGGGGGCTGAGTGGCTCGCCTCCGTAGGAGTGTACCTTAAAATGGAATCCCTACACGTGGGGTGGTGCAAAGTAGGCAACACAACCCTGATGACAGGCTTGGGCCGCAGCTGATGACCACCCTCCGAACCAAGCCATGCCGGGAAGCGACCTAGCCGTGTTTCAGGATGTAGTCAGGTGCAACCATTGTGGGAGACGAGTCTGGGCAACTGCCGGAGTTGATGCAACCGCATCAACTCCCCATGTATCGCTCTCCCCAAATTTATTCACTCTACTTAGAGTGAATAAATTTCTCTTAGATCTACGTGCTCCATCCTCAGCCACACCATCGCTTAATATCGGGCGAGTTGGTGGTCAAACGTAGATCCATTATTGATATAAAAAAAGCTAAATCTATTATACTTCGGTTTTGCTTTTCACTTTGTTTTGTTTTACAGTTTATATGTATTGATATTTTATTAGGGTTATTTTTGTTTCAACATTATCGAAAAACCGGCAGGTGTTAATAAAATTATTATTTGCCTCGTTTTAGGCTCAAATTCTAATTAAAACAGTAGCACTTATTTGTACGCATTTGTAGTGATTAAAAGTGGTAAAACGATCTCAAAATTTTACCCAAAATATGCGTAGGTAATAGCGATGCCTATTCTAACAAGCATTAACAATTATTATAATTACGTTGAAGTAATTATCTGTGCTTATCCAGGATACTTTACTTTTAATTACGTTAATGTCTGTTACTGGGCTCTTTAATATTAAATGAGATTCATGGTCCAAATTTAATTAAAGTAACGACATTATTATTTATCTTTAAGAATGGAATTTACCTTAAATATGTTTCTTATTCATAATTAATATAGACCAAGGCCTGCGGGTAAACTTACTCTTTTTTTTTCAGACTAAGGATTGCTAAGAATTTCAATTATAAATATAACATAAGAAAACAAACATATTATGCAAGTTTTGTTGTTGTATATTCCTGTGAAAATGAAACGCATGAAAATTACTTACAAATTGGTTTTTTTTAATGTAAATTTTAAACTACTTTCTATACGATTTCTTATGAATTTACAAACAATGAAACATTATTTGTATAACATAAAAGATTATTTGAACAATTGTTAAACAAACGGTGAATAATAAAAATGAATGAAATGGTCTTATTTAAGTCGATCCTCGACGGCTTTTTTTCTACAAAAGAAACCTTTTGAAAAGGGTCCTGAATCAACAACTAGCTGAAACCTAAGCCGTCTTCAACTGCCCTTTTATGTAAACTGGCAGATTTAACACGAATGTTATTGTTACTACAAGACACCCTCGTTAAATATTAAGACAAATATAAAACTATTTTTCGGCGGCGATAAATAACTAGTCAACAAAGAAAATTAGTTTTATGAGCCTTTGATGAATGTAATAAACATTAAAGTTTTTCTCAGTTATTCGCTGGGAATAACAAAATTGAATACTAAAAATAAACGATGTATGTTTATTTCTCTTAACGTAGTTTTGTATTCAAGTATAACATCTCCTCATCCTCATCATCCCCTATGTATTTACGCTTAAGTTAAGCTTTCGTTTAATGCTTTATGTAGCCCACATTGTAACCGTGCGATTAATTGGTCGATCAAGTTTAATCTGCCCTAGTTGCGGTCGGTAAATCCGTGTTTCATCGTTCGATCAAGGTTAAACTGCGCTAGCTACGGTCAATCCGTGTTTAGGTGACCATACTTTACACTTTCGAGTAGCTCTAGCCTCTGAAAATACGTCAAAACGTCGCGTTGTTCTCGGTTGTCATACGTCATACGAATCCTACCACAGGAGTCCGAGTATCGAAAATCGGAAATCCAGTCCTACCTCTGGATATTCACCTATTTAGCCCAGAAATTTTGTTTTGTGAGAGGCAGATGGTAGCCACATCGTACAAACAATTGAAATTCAGATGTAGGTTTTCAAATTTACACTCGACCCAAACTGCTTGTAAGAAGGTAATCCCTCGTTAAATGAATACGCCAATAATTAATGGAAAGTCAATCTTTTGTGTTTATTTGTAGTAAGCCGATCTGTCATGCCTGCGTCCATAGTGACTCAAAACGACTGTAAATCATCATGGATTGTTGTGGCGGGACCCCCACCGTCCCCATACCGCCACCTAGCAAATCGGAATTGCGTCGGAAAAGGTGTTGGGGCGAGGCTGATGTTGTTACAATAAATAAAAGGTGATGCGTCGACATGTCTGCCGAGCAGGTGAGGAATCAACCCCTGGGCCCGACGTCAGCCCCTCCACAGGCCCCGGTCACTCGGCCCGCGCTTCAGTCGCCCTGTTGGTCATGCGATTGAACCGTGTCCAGTTCATGTGAGAACCTCTCAGCACCAACGATGGGAGCAGTGACAATGTGGCCTCGTCAAGCCCGACATACCGCTTGAGCTCTTTATAAGAGCTCGCGCTCCACACGCCGCGCCAGGACAGTGTGCAGGAAGTCGAGTGAACGCTCTCTTTACAAGGTAGTCCTAGTATGCCGGCTACTTTCTCGACAAGCTCCACGTGATTACCGTATTTACTACGCTTCTCACGATGTAGCTCATCAAGTCGGCGCCGGCCCGAGACCACCTGTGCGTCCACTATTACTCCCACACCACTCCTGGCTGCGACTATGTCGGGCTTTCGCAGACCCAACGCGGTCATGACGTGCGGCTCCTTCACTACCGTCCACCCCTTTTCAACCATCTTGGAGCTGACGACGTCCACAACGCAATTATGGCGTTCGATACGGCCGCCGTGTGTTCTGTGACACTGTTGGATGATATGTGCCGTCGTCTCCCTAACCATGCAACCTGCACGGCAGTTCAACTCCGACGCCATACCATCTCTGCGCCCCCGTGTATTGCGTACTCGCGACGGGAGCGCGTTTATGTGACAGTGCACGAACTGCACGAAGTCTCGGCCAGTGTGCTGCATGCTCCGTTCCTTAATCCACTTAGTGGACGCGGGAACACGTGGTGACTCGCTCAACTCGAGTCCATCCACTGAAGCGTGCAGGGCTTCACGCCAATGCATCGCGGTCGTCCGCTCCCCAGTCTCGGGATGTTCAGCCGTGAACTTTTGAAGTTGCCTGCCGGCCCATCGCAGCTTCCTTCGGATCCTATCGGATCTGGCGGCGACTCTGGCCACTGACCATCGCGACGAGTCCAAGCGGCCGAACCTCTTGTGAATGAGGTCCGGCACACAAGTTCTCAGCGACGGGATCGCCAAGCCGCCGTCCGTGGTAGCTGCGTGGAAGTACCCGACAGGCACGTCCTTCGGTAGCCGCAGCCACGACCTTACTGCACCCCGGATCTGTACGTCGAGCATCCTCAACCTGTCATCCGTTATGGTTCCTAGCACGAGACCGTGCAGGAACCTCGGAATCAGGTGACCCCTTATGATTTCGAGCCGCTGCTGCGGCTTTAGGGGCGCCTTGGTGATGTTATTCAAGGCTATCTTGATGTCGTGCTCTAACGTAACGCATCCAGCAGCCTGGAAGTCTACGCCTAGATAGCGCCAACGTTCCACGCAATTCACCTGCTTCAACCACCGCCTCCCCACCTTAAAGGTACGGTCGACGAGGTAATGCAGCTTCTTGCGCTTTCCGTCCGGCACCATCGAAAGCACTGCGCTTTTGGCATGACTGACATAGAGGCCCATCGTCATTCCATTGCGCCAAACACTGTCGATGGCGGATTGCAGTCCCACCTTTGAACCTGCAAGCAGGACTAGGTCGTCGGCGTAGGCCAGAGCCGAGACACGCTCGGTTTCCAACCTGTAGCCGACTTCCCTCGGTAGGTCCGCTAGAATCACGTCCATCGCCAGGTTGAACAACAACGGCGACAACGGGTCTCCCTGACGAACTCCCTGTCCAACTCTTGCCGGACCGCTGCGGGCTCCATTGACGACCAAGACAGTCTCGGACGTCTCATACAGCCTCGCAACGTAGTTGCAGAACCCCTCAGGCAGGCCTCTTTTCCTCAGCAGATCAACAAGCGCCCCATGGGACACTGTGTCGAACGCCTTGGCAAAATCCAGCACCGCAACATGGCATTCACGCAACTTCTTCCGACAGTCTCCCAGCACCGCGTCCAGTACAGCCGAATTCTCGAGTGTACCGTCGGCACGGATAAATCCGCGCTGTCGTGCATCGGGAGGGCAACTAACCTCCAGCCTTCGCGCCAAAGCCGAGTGCATATGCCTGAGGGGCACCGACGCGATCGAAATCGGCCGATACTCCGCAGGGCATGCAGGATTCTCTGTCTTTGGCACGAATACCGTCCGGCAGCTCCTAAGTCGTTCTGGGACCTCACCAGCCATCAGCCAAGCGGTGAATATTTCCGCCTGGGTCTCAGCAGAAATCGTATTCCAAGCCCCAGGGAGAATTCCCTCGGGACCCGGAGCGGACTTGTTGTCCACGCGGCACGCCTTCACCTCCTCAGAAGTGAAAGGCGCCCACAGCTGCGAGTAATCTCGGCAACCCCCGTACTGTTCCGAACGCCGTAAAGCGCTCAGAGCCTCCGGTGTGGGTCCCGGCGCGTCCGACACCGCCTCAATGACCGGTCGCCAATAGGCTTCCAACTCACCAAGACTGTGCCTGACACCCCGGCTCTGGCCATCAATCACTTCGGCCGCAGCTCTAGACCTGCAGGTCTTGTACAATTCCTGCACCCTCGCGTACTCCATCCTGCGCCGCTTGCGCGCAGACAACCTAGCTGTTGCAGCAGGTTGTGTCTTCTCCTGGCCTTGTCCGCAACGCGTACGCTGCCCCTTCCGTCCCACACCTTTTGCACTCCGCGCCATCCTCGCCTCGGCACTCAACAAGAGCTCCTCGACGATTTTGGCGTGGTCTGGTACTTCAGGCAGGGTCCGGTTTGGCAGGTTTACGGAGACAAGCACACCTTCGGATGGTGGTTCCAGCCTAACCGGAAGCCGCTCTGGCGTCGAGCTATCAGCAGTGCCAGCGATCGGGGTGCCCCCAGGCACTAATGCCTCCCCAGGAGTACTCGGAGAAGGAGCCTGGGCCAACTGGGCCAGGTACTCTTGTACCCGGATCTTATATGCTTCCTTTCTCCGGTACCCCTTGATCGCCTCTAGGGAGCGCCCCAAGCTAGGCAACTCCCTCATTATGGCCATGTTTATGTTAATGGCACTGCCTCCAGCTCTAGCCAGACGCGCTTCCGTCCGGGCCAAGAGTTCCACCTCCTCGTCGTGCCATCTCCGCTTCACCTGCGGTGGAGCAGCCTCGACGTTGGTCTCCATAGGGTGGGCGCGCCGCTTGTGCACGCCCAACCCTATTTTGGTGCCGAACTGTCGCCCACAGTCCGGACACGTCCAATCACCCACCCCCCGACTCGACTGAGCCGCGGGACGAGCGACCGGAGAAGGATTTATAGTCACGGCCCCCAGCTCCTGTGGAAGCCGGGGGGTTTGACTTTTTCCAAATTGATCAAAAGCGTAAGTATAAATCCTATAGCGGCCAGGCTGCTAACCCGACCGCCAGGCTCGCCCACAGTTGTCCTCTACGCCCCAGCCTTACCAACTGCTAGACTTGAGGTCTACGACCTCCATAGGGGCACTTGGGGAATTGCAACCCAAGCGACCTAGGTCTTCACACATTAATGTGTGCCGCGCTCCTTTCTCAGATGCTCGGAGAAAGGCCCCTAGGCTAACCATTCCCCTGGACTGTCATTCTCAGTCAAAGACGGGGTGGTATACGCGATGCACCTCTGATTTTAATTAGGGTACACACTGAGGCGGCTTCAAGTCCATGACTGCTATCATTTCATCGTTTGGTGTGTCGCCCCCCCCCCCCCTCGTTGGCTTTGGCAGCGGCGCCGCGAGCAGGCCGAGGGTAGGAGTTGACCTTTGTGGCGTCAGGATAGTTCGACTTAACCACTCAGATCCATTGCCGTGTATGGAGTACACTTTCCCATCCATTCGATAGCAGCTCCTGAACGGGTGCACATCCACACACGTGAGCAACTCGACTCGTCCAGTCGTTAGACCATTGCGGTTTGGAGTAGCGTACCGCCATGTCCATACGCCCCGCAGCCAGAAAGTCCGGAACCCCGTCCCCGCACCGACCCGTTCGTGTATTACATTCCCGAGCGGCGCAGTGGGGGAGAACCGGACCCTCCTAAGAGTCATAGTTACTCCCGCCAGTAACCGTAAGGATTGCAGTGGTACCACAGTACATACCCACAGACCATTGTGATCTGCAATCAAAAAACTGTCAATACTCATAGCCTTTATTCCGTCGCACTACCGTCAAAAAAAAAACAAATCTTACAAATTTCGAGAACGAACCCAAACTATGAAGTGACGTACCGCAGTGTCGCGTCCGTATTCCGGCGCTATCGATACTCGGTGGTGAACGCGTTCGTATCGCACGCCCTGGGTGATTTGCATAAAGCTCCGCGGACAACGTTTTGGCGTCAGTTCAGCTTGTATCTCATTAGCATAACTGCTCAATTATTTTGTGCGGAATAGTCACTTTACAGACAAATTTTGGTTTTGTGCTACGTTGAGCGTCGTATTGGGCGGTGCTGGAAAAATGTTTGTTACGTCTAGTGAACATATGCCAAGTGTGTCTGATATGTTGAATTGAGTTTTACGAGTAGAAAATTCAATTAGAATTTTATTACTCCTGGTCTTGCTCAGTTTATGTCAAATATAATAAACATTGCCTTGCATAAAAAACTTGTCAACTTAACTTCTTTTAAATCGTCGAAAGAGGTACCTACCCTCTCCGGATTACTACCCGGATAATTTTATTTATGACAGCCAAAACCGGCCCCACAAACATCAAACAAGATCTACTTCAAAACACTATTGACAGGGTATCTAAATTACTGCCCCCCTCCCCCTCCGATGTAACCGATGCCATTAGTGAATGTTTGTTTAAATGACAAGCAAATAAACAGTGTCCATTAAACTCCGAGGATTAAACTCCATGTAGTTTTCCAATTAACTTGTAAATGCTACCATACTCCGATGACAATAGGCCTTTGAATTTTGGCTGATGGCAACCCTGTCGACGAAATTGAGACGCATTGTGCTTGAGAGCACGTTTGTTTGGTAAGAAAATATTTAGTTTGATAGATATCATTTATTATTATGACAAAGAAGTTCTTTTCTTGTTGAAATCAACATCTAGATAGGATTGCCCGACTATTTTCGTACTCGAGCGGAGACCTTATCCATGAACTGAGCCCGCGGCGACGTCGCGGGTCAAACTCCCACTAGTTTCAAACTCCGTTCGAGTTCGAAACTTGTCGGGCAATCCTAAAATATGTACGTGAGTAATAAGCGTTAAACAATAATTAACATGAATGTGTTGCACGAAATTTATTATACAACTAGATAGTATTTATCTAGAAGGCATGCTAATAAACAGAAATTAAATAACTTGGGTATAGCCATGTTGGTTTGGACGATGGCGACCCGGTTAGCAGGCGCAGCAGCGGACTAAAGATCGCCTCATGCGGCGCGTGTGGCGATTTTGATTTCCGCACCGAACGTAGGTATATTTGTATTGATTGATCTACAGATAATCGTCCCGGATTTGTTTGCATATGTGATACGTGTCTGTAAATTAGAATTGCAATAAATTAATGTTTGCAAAACTTCATTTTAATGGAAACCATGAAAATACATATATATTTTTTTAACTTTAGGTTTCGCCACGCATGCGTTAATGCATTTAAAAGATTTATCTGTATTTATACCAAATTATTATAGAATTGACCGGTCAGTTCTGAATTCTCTTTCACTCTCACTTACCTTGCTAAAAATGTACTATTAATCAGTTTTGATGTATTTTACATAATGCCGCGTACGCGGTATGACCTCACTGAAGACATCAGAATAGTGACTTATACATCTCTTTTTCAAAAATAACATTTCTAGAAGTGTGACCCAGTTCAAAGTACACCAAACTCAATAATATAAAATGCAGGAAAAACAAAGTCGGTTTTGTAATTTTATGCAAGAAACTCTTCGTCGGTGAAAGTAGAATTTTTAATCATACTTATCACATAGCTGTTATAAACGGTAAGAAAATATACATCATGGTGATAATGGGAAGAGTATTTCTTCTTGTTTCAAGTTTTTCAATATAAGCGGTTTTTTGACCCACACTTTTTATCGATCCATCCAAACACATGATTTTTTTTTAATTATTCAATACTTAATCACGCAAAAACTATTAAATTGTAAAGTCCGGGCTGCTACTGAGAATTTTGTAACAGAAAAACTAAATAACACTGCTCGAGACGAGAATCGAACCCAGGGCCTCATGCTCAGCAGTCGATCTTGGAAACACTAGACCAACGAGGCAGTTTTTTATGTATCGCGTGAAAGTAATATTATTTCGTAAACAAGTTAAGAGTTAATATGTAATTTTTTGAAGTTTGTAATAAAGTTTACAATACTTAAGTTAGTGAAGTTTTAATCAGCGCAGTCGCAGTTACTCGGGTCGGGATAACGAGCCGGGATGTTGTTTATTTTTTTTTGTATAAAAATCGGGAAGTCTGTCGTTGTTTGTTTTCACTTAGGATATTAATCCTGATCAATTTTTTTTTACATTAAATAGCATCACGCCCATATTGCCTAACGGGGTATGTCACAGTTGTACACAGCAACTGGTAGTAAGACATTAAAAAAAAATGCACGTTAATAGTAACCGGTGGACAATAATTAGTGAGCATTGCCATAATAAAATTTCCAACATAAAATGTCAATGCCACTTCCCGACCTTTTTTTGAGTATAGTAAATCCATCGTGGACGCTGTGCCGGACTCCTACCGACTAAAAACTACACGCTCCTCTAACCTTTACCGAGGTCCCGGGTTCATTGCAGCAATCACCGCGACCCCGGCAGGTTATGGTCCGTCGACGGGTGTCAACTAACACACCGGGAATTGTGCAGGCTGGCCACAGTTAGCCTGCGTGGCCGTCTCGGGCCTGGCGCTGTCCGCGCGCAGTCCACGGCTCACGGTGGCCGGAGATCGTTAAGCGCCTCCGCAATTACAGCGTGGCCCGCCCGCGGTCGCGCAAGACTTTCCTCCTCTCCTCTCCGCCATTAGAACCTGTCGGAACTCGGACTGCTTTGCCGCGAAAACCCGTGGTAACAGTCGAACATGACGATCTAGCGCCTCGCCGCGCCACTGATACAAGGACGCGACGGTTCTCGCTTCAAAATCCAAGGGCGGTAATCGGGATAAAAGGCTCGCCGCCTCGTAGGAGATGGTATGGTATCCTCTAATCAGCCTGCCGGCCATTTACTGCGGTGGTTTTTGTAGCATTGCGAAGTTGCGGGCAGATAGGTCGTCGCCCCAACTGGGGCGCCCCAACTATTCAGGGCCATGGACCGTACGACCTCCATGTACAGCCTTCCGCAGGAAGTGTCGGGCCTACCCGGGTTTTGCAGCAGCCGCGCGAGCGCTGCCGCAGTAACCATGTGTTTTAGAGTAAACACTACCCGACCTGGAAATCGAACCCAGGACCTCAGGGTCAGCTGTCACGTTTACGGCACCAAAGAAGCAGTTAAAAAATAATTGCGAGCAAGCAGGAATATCTTATAAGCTTTGAATAAGCTATATGTTCGTACTAGGAATGGATTTATATAGGGTTGCTACGTATCCAGATAAAGCAGTACAATTAGTATTTTTACACGACTGCCCAAAAAAAGGAGTGTTATTTTTTTAGGGTTCATGTTCATGTATGTAAAGTATGTAAGTTTGTGAGTTTCTTTATTCCACCATAACTTATAAACGCCTGTACCGATTTAGAGGTATCGTTAGAATCCTTACATTGTCCCGGGTAATATAGGCTAGTGCAATTTAAAAGAGTTGTAAAGTGGCTATGGTACACAAGAAGGTGTGAAATAAACAAATATAATTCACAAATAACATGCGTGCTTTTAAATATTTCACTAATTTTACGGTTTAAGTCACGTGTTCGATCTGGCAACACACGTAACCTGGATTTACATACGATATGTTTAACATTTTAATATTAAGTCACAAAGTGTCCGGACTTTGTAGTATAGTGGTCCCAAGCACAACTGGTGAGCATGAGTTCCTAGGTTCAATTTCCAAGATTACGTGGGAACGGGTGCAAAAAAACAGCATTGGTATAACCCTCTTCGGGGAATACAGGCGTGATGCTAACTTGTTGTCATGTCATGTGCCTAGCCTTTGTACCCAATTTTACCCAAAATTCCGGCTTAACTGGCTGGTCTGTTAAGATTTCTAGTTTTAGGACCTGGCAACCCTGGATTCAACACGTTACTTCTCGCCCGTTGGATTTAAACTCATGGCTTACTGATTCCAAGTTCACATTCCGCCTAGCTTTAATACTTCACTAGCTTTATCCAGGTTTAACTAGTCATTAACTTGAGGATAGGTACTCTTAAGGCAAAGGCAATGTTTTTCATTTCTTTCTTTGGCTCATGTATAACTGGCTGGTAAGAATAGATGTGATGATATCCATATATATATATATATTGTTTATAAACTTTCTTGTGACACATTCGAATTACCTACTTCATTATTTTTCACCGGTTATAAGTACGAGCCAAACTGACGCACGATATCTCCGCAGACTCAACTCATGGCTAAAGGCTCACTGACTCAAGCTAATCACTCTTACGCTTCTTATCTCTTCTCCTTCCTGCTTTAAGTCACACTTTTCACCCTTCAAGAACAAACATGACAAAAAAAAACAGTGTCTTATAATTATTGTTATATATATTTATATTCATGTACGTTTATAATATAGTAGGAGTATTACTTGTGATTTGTATTTGTACAGAGAGTTTAATCTAATTTTACCATGGTTAAGTATGTATGGCACAAATGTTTGCCAGTAGAAAAAAACTCAATATTGAGCTAAGCTCGTCTTTGTATATCACAAATTGTATCGTTGTTCTATAATTTTTATCTTCAATAACGACTTTAAAAGACCTCTGCTCACCACCGCGAATTCTTCTTCGTCGAAATGGTTTAGTAGTCGGAGCGCCTGGAGTATTTATCCGGGAGGCGCAAGTTGGAATTCTGCTCGCTGCCGTATTCTTTTTCCACAAAAATATTTATGAAGCCATTAAATACACAATAAAACGTTAATTATAGAAAATTTAATCAAGATTTTGTTTTTACTAAATCATTCTTAAATACGTTATTTTTAAGTATCACATATAATAAAAAAATATTTATACATGTTAAGGCATTAAAATGTAGCAGTTAATTAATTAGTTTTATCGACAAAATTAAAACAGCATAACAAAGTTAGTTCCGTTTCTGGCCGCGCGCAACCTTATTGGGTAAACTGTCTAATTGATTGATCAATCGATCGTCATATTATACGAATCTAGAACACTCAATGTAATGTATGCAGATTTGTGTGATACGGATTTAGTAAAGTAAACACGGAATCCGTCTCCATACATCAATGGGACGTAATAGTATTTCACCTGCACTTATGTGAGCTTGTGCATATTTTATGGGAATCCTGCTCACGCCAAATGCGTTTATACGTAGGAAATTGAATCAACATTGGATGAAACTTCCATGTTGATACGAGAATATTGTTGGTTTATTGCTAAGGTGGTATATTTTGGTCTATATAAGTAAATGTTTTGCTTTGTATCGAGGAATGATAACATAGTTTTATCAGTTTCACCTGAACTGACTCATTAGAGTCCTTGGTCTTGTGAACATAAGTGCGGCTGCTGAACGTGTGGTCTTAGGTTTGATTGCCGAGTTAGATGAAATGATACCCATTGGGTTTTATTCTTCTGTTAGTAAATCATCAATATGAGTTCGAAGTTAGTAATTGTTCCCGCCGGATAATGGAAACTTCATTACCTATTATATGGGGTTTAATACCTGCATCGATGAGATGTGATATATCTCTGCCTACTCCTTCCAGAAATATACAAGCATCATGCTATGTTATATAATGTTAAAAGTATATTATGGTTTCCCTTTAATAAAATTTCCAACAATCAACTCAACCTATCCTATCGCTGCCCACTACTGGACATAGGCCTCTCCCATATTGCACCATAACACCCGGTTCTCCGCCTTAAGCATCCAGTCCGTCCCTACCGATTTCTTCAGGTCGTCCGTCCGTCTAGTTGGGGGGCGTCCTACGCTACGTTTACCGATGCGCTGTCTCCACTCTAGGACTCGTCAACTCCATCGGCCATCGGTCCTTCCGCAGATATGACCAGCCCACTGCCCCTTCAGCTTGCTGATACGGGAAGTTATGTCGGTTACACTCTGGTTCTTAACCGGATTATTTCAATTCTGATTTTATCCTTCAAATTTCCATATAAAATAACTTTAGAGTTCGCTAAGCATGCGTTAATGCTTTTCAAAGATTTATCTGTATTTCCATATTAAATAAATATCCATTTAAAATACATTAATTTTATATGATTATTTAATTTCCTTTTATATGATTAATATCTAATATTTGTTTTAATAAATAATATTTTCAGCTTTTACTTAAATGATCGTCATGATACATGCTGATATAAATCATTATTCACCAGGAGTGCCTATTCCACCAATATTCCATAAATAGTACCAAAATAATAACATTTCGTACACATAAGTAAGATTTAACCAACATATTCAAATGTTCCTACTACATAATAGATATATTCTACGTTATATTACTGTGTTACATGCAAGGTGTCATAATTAAGCTAGAAATGCGCGCATGTTCTCAGAAAATTAATTAACATGTGAAGGAGCTGATTCTGTAAATTGCAAATGCAGGTTTAAATTCATTCCGAGGTCAAAGCGAATACAGATAACTGTTAAACTAGATTCGTAAATTTTCACACGTGATAAAAACAAAATCTAAAATTGCTATTTTGAAACTTAAGAATGAAAACTATTAAACACTAATCACCTAATATCTATACCTCTAATACCTGCGTTATAATTAGGAAAATTATCGATAAAAATATTCACACTATCATTGTATTCAACATACTTTGTAAAAAATCACAAATTTGTAAATCAACGACCGTCGACTTAACTTACTTGTTCTGCCAAAGGTACGAAAAGACTACGCAAAAAAGTATCACTTTTGAAGGAGCACAGCTATATAATAAATTGCCCTTTAACTAAAAAATGTAAGCTCATTTAGTGGTTTTAACTCACAACTATCTCAATATATAATTGAACATGTCCCACCTTCTATTTGAGACTGTTAGGCGAACATTAGAATAATTTATAATAATGTTCTGTTCATGTAAGTGCCAGTAATTGTCTTTTTGAAAATAAATTTCTTTAAACCTAACAGAGTTATTAGAGAAAAATATTTGAGATATTTCGGTGTCATGCTTCAAAGCCTGGCTCACATCTTCTGGTATTTCTACTTCCCCCTATTTTATTAAAGGCAACATTGCGTTACGACCCTCGGCATAGGTATCAGATTTCTAAAAATCGAGTTTAATATTTACCTTCAAGCGGGCCGTTTACCTTTTTGCCTAACTGTATTTTAAGTAAAGCAGAATCAAAATGCTTTTCAACTAGTCGTTGATGAACGAGAGTTAATACCACCAACCTCTGAAATGTCTTTACACACAAACGATAACATCTCTCAGGTGTGCTGGTTTTCTCGCGATGTTTTCCTTCACAATTTTAAGTAAATGATAATTAATTTATAATACGCACATGATTTCGAAAAGTGGTGGTGGTGCATGCCTTGGGTTTGAACTTGGCAGTCCAACAATCATAACAATGCTCTAACAATACTGTAACAATTTGTTAGTCCGTAACTGTGCGATAATGTAACAACGCAATAAGTGATTTCCTTCCATATCTCCAAGCGCACATCCTATTTCAGAGTTACACACAACTAACTTAACGTTCGTGAGCACCTTCAGAATTCATAATTCCCCATAAAACTGAGTTTAAAGTTGAAATTAAAACAGAATTAAGCCGTCGTCGACGAGTTAGTTGCATTTGTAGCGGGACGCATGCCGTCGCGGGTAGTCGCGCATTTACATAAAGCTCCTGGCACTTCTCCCGCCAAAATTACCATAAGCGCTTAATTATTTTGTTTATCTGACCACTAAACTGCTTTGACTTCTCTCAGAAATGTGGAACGGAGCCAGTGTGTTAATATTCCGCTTGATAATAATTATCTTTTTTAGGGTGTTCGTTTTGGCTGCGCAGTTGTATTTAATGTGGAGTGATCAAACTATGTTTGGTACAGTCAGCGATAGATATCGATTTACATGCGCAAAGCTGCACCAACTGTAGCTGATGATTTTAGTATGATGAAAAACTTTCTGCATTTACTGCTCTTATTTTTGTACTCTTTGCAAATGACTGTTTTAAATTTCAGAACAGAGTGTGCTTGAAACTAACTTATGTAAGAATTGATTGCCTTCAGCTTCACTACCACATCACTGACAAGCGGCGACTGCGTACTTCAATCTATTTTGTTATTTAAGCTTATTATATTTTATCTGTGGCGGTATGTTTATATAATAATATCTATTGAAATTCTCTATGATGGTTGTTCGAATTTTTCCCGCCAAGATGGATGTTATAATTCTGACGAGGAATATAAAACTTCGTTTGATAAATATCTGATTTTATTTACTGCGCCCAACTTAAGTAAAACAAAGTAATGGAAACTCTGCGTCCAAAGTCTACACGTCGTCACACTTATCTCAATTATTATGTTTCTATGTTTATTTTTGATCTTATTTTTCATGTGTAGAAATCCATCATGGACATCGCGCCGGAGTCCTACCGACTAAAATCACTCAGTTCTTCGCTAACCTTTGCCGGAGTTCTAGGTTCGCAGCTGCATAATCCGCAATCCCGGAAGCTTGCTCAGTATTAGCACAAATCGTTATGTGACGTTCACAGTTTCGATTAATATTCCTACGTGTAAAATATTTCTTCTTCTTCAAACCACCCGTAGGTGTCAGATATGGCTTGAAACAAAATTCGTAGTACACCTACTGTAAATATGAAAGGTTGTACATATCTTTAGTAAAGATGGGAGTAAAGATTCTTAACTACCATGTAATGCAACATGTTGTTAACTCTCTAAGTTTATTTAATTCTAAAGGCAATCTATTTGCCTATTTGCGCACCTGACGGGTAATGTGTTTGCGCAGAGTATCTAGTTACTTCTATGCTGTTTTATTTGAATTTCATTAAAAGCATTTGCTTGTAGGTGCAGTTTGATAGGGACTAGGGATTTATTTTATTTAACATCCAAGTGAACTTGTCAAATAAGAATATACCTAGTTACATATAGATATACCAACCTTAACTGCCTTATTAGTCTAGTGGCTGCACGTGAACGTCAAAAGTGAACGTGAGGTCCTAGGTTCGATTTCCAGGACGGCAATGTGTTATTAGGTTTTTCAGTTAGGACTTTTGCAGTAGCAGCCGAAGACACATTGTGTTCTCTCCTACATTTATGTGCCCGAGGTCAATAATGTACTAATTGATTGTAAAATTTAGTTTCTCAATAATTAATAAATATTTCAATATTTAAGAAATTGACGGTGTGAACTCCCGTACTTCGGAGCGCACGTAAAGCTATCGGTCCTTCGCCTGATCTCTCTCCGGTCATGTCGAATTGCCGTCCTATCGGACTATAACAGTGAAGGAAGAATGAATGCACCTGTGTTTACACATACACTGCACTATAATATCTCCTGCGTACCTACTTGCCTAATCTCCATGGAGATAGGCCGCCGTTACCAAAAATTCGGTCGGGGGTATTATATACCTACCTACTATCTATACAGGATGTCCCAGCGAGGCTGTACCAGCGAAGGTCTGGAGTAAGGGGAATTAATACCTATGGATTAAACGCCCGAGTGTTCCCCGACTTTTTGTTATTTTCGAGTTATGATTTTTGAGGATATGCTACCTACGAAATATTTAAGTTCGAGAAAGTCAGAGTTGAATTTTCAACGCTGTTTTTTTTTAAATACACCGTAGCTTCTGCGAAATTTTATAAACTTTGAGGTTCGGTCCTTCGAGTAATTTTAAAATCTTTGATGTTCGGTCGGCCTAGTCATTCTATTGACATATACATACGTACGTCGTATTACCTACCAAGTGGACGAACAATGTTGGCAAAGAGGGCTCCCTATAGCTTAGTTGACAGAGAGCTTGAAGTACCACTGCAAGGGACTAAGCTTCACTCTTTTCTTTTTACTCTGCCCGCAGTAAATTTTTTCTATCCACCTAAATAAAAACCTCATCAAAGGTACCTAATATTTATTTTTATCAGTAATCGAACCTGCAACCTACTTAATAAATACACCACATTACTGAACATGTCCTCCCCATTGTCTACGACTACAAATGTCTCGGTAACAGTGTTGCCACATAACAAATAGTTGGCGAAAGGTCGTTAAGCAACTCGCCCCACACTCGTATTTTAATTACCCTTTAATGTCAGCTAACTACGCGACAAACTTCGTATTTAAATTAATAAAACCTAACAACAGTTCTAACTGGGAATTTCCGCTATGCATACTGATGTGGCTTATATTAAACTTCAATTCGTTATAGTTGCATTAAAGAACGGAAAAGGAAAATTAAAACAATAAATAAAGACAGACAAATCTTTTAAATAGTATTAACGCCTGCGTGGTGAACTCTCAAGTTATAAATTTTAGTGGAAAAATAAATACGGTCATGAGCAGGATACAAACCTGCACCTCCCGGATAAATACTCTAGGCGCTCTGACCACTAAGCCATCTCGACCTGTGCTTACTACCCCGAATTCACATTTTTATACGTCTTTTGGTGATGTCATTGCTATCTTTCCAATCCCTATACAGGTGATTAAATCGACACGACTAACTTTGCAGTTAATACAATGTCGTACAGATACAATTACCTTAACAAATACAGATAAATCTTTCAAAGGCATTAATTCAAATGCACAAAAATACGATCGTGAGCAGGTTTCGAACCTGCGCCTTCCATCTCTGACATGCATGAAAGGAAGCAAATGATAACGTGACGACTGACAATAGTCTTAAAATCGTTTCAGAGGCCTACTGATGGTTTAAACTCTAAAATTAGGTTGGTCATCAACCACACGATAAGATTAAGTTTAGTTTCTTGCTGAACATGCATATCTTAAGCTTATTAATAAATTGATCAATGGCTTAGGTGAGCTTGTCTTAAGTGTCGGATATATATGGTAAAATTGACTTGGGATGTATGAAATTAATAAATGGATATGGTAAAATTGACTTGGGATGTATGAAATTAATAAGCGGATATGGTAAAATTGACTTGGGATGTATGAAATTAGTAAGCGAATATGGTAAAATTTACTTCAGATGTTTCATAAATTCTGATGCGCCATTTTGGAATGATCGACGCTTCTGAAATAAGATTGGCTAATAGTTCATTAAGTTTGATTAGTACATAACTTAGACACATTTAACGTTTTTAAAAGTTTGGGCATAATGGCATATATAACTTAATTTTTTTACTTATTTGCGCTATTGTTATGTTTTTACTTGCGATACAAACAGGAACGTTTACAGACAGGAAAGTTTACCTAGTACTTTAAAAACTGCCTCGGTGGTCTAGTGTTTCCAAGTAGTCTTAGTGGTTGTCGAGCATGAGGTCAAGGGTTCGATTCCCGTGTCGGGCAAAGTGTTATTGAGTTTTTCTGTTAGAAGATTCTCAGTAGACGCCTGGAGTTTGGAATTGTGCCCGGTAGATGGCAATAGGTACACCACCTATTACATGGGACTTAATAACAGCATTGGTGAAATGTGGGTGTACAACGGTCTACACCTCTGCCTACCCCTTCGAGGAATATAAGCGTGATGCTATGTTATGTTAAGTTATGTTACTTAAAACCTTAATTTAATTTGATATTATAAAAAACAATATAATATATGAGTTTGTTTCATCAAGCATGTGACCTGTGAATCCCAAGACCTGCTTCTACAAACGTGGCTTTGAGCACCAAAGGGAAAAGCGGAAATAACCAACTCTTTGCAATCAACCTCACGGCGAACGTAAATAGCCTTAGCATATAACGCCCGTATTTCCCGACGGGTAAAGCAGAAATATACAGCTACTGTCGCACACCCACATTTCACTGTTGCCTGTATTAAGTCGTGTTGAAGCCCATATGTATATTTCCAAGCTCCAGACTGTTTTTCCTAATTGTGTCGGCTCTTAACCTCTGTCTTGCCTGATGGAAATCGATGAATGAGGTCTACGATGGAACGAGCCTAGGAGATGCCTATTAAATCTTTATTTTGAAGGTTTTCGAGTTATAAGTAGTAGGAAACACAGAAGCTGGTAAGGAATTTCATATTTACAGTAGACAGGCAGTACGCATTATAAAGGTTAAGAAGAAGAACTGAGTCCGACATAAGGGAATATCAACGAAGCGCGGATGATATCATGCAGTGCGTCTGGGAGCTATATAGTGAAATGGCGAAAGCAGAATTAAAACGTACAGCGACTGCGGTCACTCACCCAAGCACAATATGTAGAAGACTGATAAGCAAGCAACTGGTACTTACTGAATGAAGATTTCTACCAGAAAACCCAATTCACTGGCTGATCCGGGAATCGAACCCCGAACCTCAGTTCACTGTCTGACTTGTTCTTCTTTCGTGTGATAAGTTGTCAACCTAGTGTCAATAGTTGCTCAATCCACCCGTAGACCTCTAATTTGGCTTAGCGACCGCAATTTTGTTGGCGAAAACGTACCCTCTGAAGCAGAAAGGTGCTCCTAGGGATTCACCCATCTAGAGACAGACCCCGCCAGGTGTTGCTTTACCTCACCTCGATTTACCTCGATTTTATTTTATTTTTGTCTGAATAATGACTACCTAAGTAGATAAAACATATTGTACTTTACTCCGACCGCCTAATCTCAATCTCAAAGCATTTTCAATGAATTTCTGATTAGTTACCCGCAAAGGTAAACGAAGAAGCTAGAGAAATTAAACACGTAATTCCGAAGAACTTGATGTGGGTACTGTAATTAAGTTTACTGAGTTCACGTTTGCATTGAGTCCGCCTCCTAGAGGACAGTTAATAAGATATATATGGACATCTAACTATTTATGTTTGATTACATAACCTGGACACAGGTACCTATTAGTACAAAAGTTTTGTTCAGTCGCTATATTCATCTATTGTACCGTATATATAGTTGCAAAATTAGCATTATTCGGAAATAGAGAACTGGTACGAGCCTGCGGTTGAGAATATCAGTCAGGAACATTATATTGAATCCGGACGCGGATCTTTTTTGTGGTTATAAATCACTGTTTTTTTTTTTGCCTTCATTGAGGAAAACGTCGTGACCGGAGGCAGAATAATTTATGACAAAACCAAAACCATTTATTATTATTTCAATACGGCCTGTGATGTAGCGGGAAACGCGGTTTAATATAAATAAATAAACGTATTCTTTCATGTAGAATTGGCGATAAGTTGAGCCAACTGTCCGGACATGCAACGTGGTTAATTTGAGTGCCAAACCTTCACCAATGTAACTGGCACAAAAGATAATGGCCAATTTAATATAGTACTCGAATATTAAACAGTTTTTATGACATAGATTGTGTCATAGTAATGTTTCGAACAAAATATTTAAATATTCAAAGTTGATCATACATTAGTTACCTATATCAGATTACTCCTTTAATCGGAAAAGTACAAAATTGAACTTCATATCAATAAAAATCTATTGTGTCGACGTTATTTTAAAAAATATGTAAAAGAGACATACAGACAAAACAGCGAATCAATCAAAAATAGTTCATTACTTCATGTAAATGATAACCTTTTGTTTTCTAACATATATACCATGTACAGTCGAGTACAGTTGGGGCATTCAAATGCAACCACTGGTTGGTAAACAATCGTTTAGGTTAAGCAAACTTGGTGCGGTCAGACTGCAGATGGGTGATCACATTTTCATCGCAGCTTCGTCATATTTCGGAGAGCACGTTCAATTGTTGTTCACTGTTGTTTGTTCAGAGCATTCGCTAAGCCTAAGAGCGGCTTGGACAACTCTTGACACTTGGTTGTCTCTCTCCCACACGAAAGAAAAGTCGAGTACCTATACGAATTTACCTACATCCAAGAGTCATGGCACCTAACACTAACAAGAAGATTTACCTCAAACACTATCTTCCTCCTCTTCAATCGTTTGCTCACTATTGAGCGTCGTGATGTGCCCTACTTGACAAGCTTTCTCCACTTATGGCGGTCTCTCGTCTGTTGCAGGGTATCGGAGATCTTAGTATCTAGATGCAATTGGTCAGACCATCGTATGGGACTACGTCCTCTCGGTCTCTTTCCTTCCATTTTGCCGGTGACCATAAGTTTCTCCGGGTTGTCGGATGGCTTTTGGGCAATATGACTGAAGTATTGCAGCACTCTCGGAAGACAGATACTTATGAGCCTTTGGTCTATCTCATGGTCTTTTAGGATGGATGCATTCGTTCAAACACTTTATGTACCTACCTATGAATACCTGGGCCGGTAACGGTAATGTGCCTTTGTTTCTATGAAAAGTAAAAAATGCATTAAACAAAATATCACGCAAAAAATTCAATTTATCTAAAAAGAATTTCCATTTTACTAGTATCATCATTAATATATATATAATAGTCGTAAACTGGGCTGCATTTTAGAGAAATTTGACAAAATAAAGACTTTATAATCCAATTATTTTCCCCAAGCGACACTTACAATACTAAACAGCTGTTCCTATTATTCTTGCCGTACCGTTTCCTATGCCACAGTACGCAAGAGGCACGTTAGTTATTTTACAGGGTTGCTTTCTCTGAACTTTAACGAAATATTCCTCTTCATGGACCTGTCCAACGGTCAACATGGCTTCATGGACCTGTCCGGCCCTCGCGCATGTAAGCCACAGGCGCCGGCTGGGGTCGCGGTGAATACAGCTGAGACCCCGGTAGTGGTTAGTGGAGAACCATGTAGTTTTTAGTTGGTAGGAGTCCAGTACAGCGACCATGAAGTTTTTTTTTACACACTTATAGAAAAAGTTATTTGTCTTACCAAATATTTTATTTTATACCTAATGGGAAATATATTTCCCGTAATCGAATTTCCATTTTATTATTATTATTCAGCCATTCGTCCCGCTGCAAGGCAAAGGCCTCCCTACTATTCATTCTCTCCTCTATTCATGGCAGATAAGGGTAGGGGATTAAATAGTTAACCCTACAGCTTGTCTAATGCGGGTTAGTAGGTGTGCAGTAAGCCATCTGACTAGGCTCTTGGACGCCGCCGTTGGTACACAAAATACTCTTCCACCGCCGCCCTAAATCGACATCCTGCGCTAATGCCAACTGTTATGCTTTGGCCTCCTATGGACTTTCACGTCCGTGAGCCCAAAGCAGCGTGTTGCTGTGTGGTTGGGGACTGCTGAAGCAGCTAACGCTGATAACTCATCGCTGATCCATTACCCGCAACGTATGAATCCCGGTATTAGTCTACAGTTTAACCCTTACCCTTTTTAGATAGTGAAAATCGTATATAAAGTAACTTTAAATACAAACGTCCTACTTCCAAAAGGCATTGTCCAGCTTTAACATTTTGGAATTGGCAACCCTATTCTCAAAGAATTTACAAAATACACATTCATCTGATATTCATGAGGCACGATAGAGACAGACTGCGCTTTAAATCATTTTTAGTGTGCCTTATCTCATAAACGCAACCCATTTTGGGATTGCTTATCTTGCCACTCGATTTTCTGTGTCTCCGCACTTTTGTTCTAGTAACTGCGTCGTTTCGTTTTAAACGTTTATTTTAGTCAATGTTGGGTAAAACGTATCTTAGTACCAAATGAAGTATTTCAATTTGTTAGAAAACGAAAGTTAAGGTCACTTAAATGCATTTTCATTCACATCTAATGTAGTTTTAGGAGAAGATTTTAGAAGAAGTTTTAATGACAGCTACGTTATTTAACACATACTATCACGCCTGTGTCCCAGAAGGGGTAGACAAGGCTATAGTTTTGAACGCCCACATTTTACCATTGCAGTTATTAAATCTCGTGAAGGCAATAAAGCATGTGGAGCGAACTATTTTTTTTTTTTTATGTAAAGAAAAGTACGTTTGGAGTCTGCTGGCTCCAACCGTACTTTTTGACTTTTTGATCGTACTTTACTGCTGTATACTGGAGGTTATTCGGGAGGCGCAGGTTCGAATCCTGCCCTCGACCGTATTTTTCTTTCCACAAAAATGTATAACTACTCGTATAGGTATTAAAAGAACTCGCCATCAAATGAATACAATCCTAAACTCCAGGCCGTTACTAAGAATTTTCTAATAGAAAACTCCAACAACATTTTGCCGGACTCAACATTCAAACCCAGGACACTCAGCAGACGTCCTGTCGATTTATTTATTTTTTAGTTTGGAAAACCCATCGTGGACGCCGTTCCGGGTTCCTACCGACGAAATACCACATGGTCCCTCGCACACGCTCATTGAATCCCGAAATCCCGGTTGCATTCACTGCAACACTGCACACCCAGATTTCAAAACCTGGACCTCACGTTCAGTAGCCACGCTTGCTTCTACAGGCTGTTTATGTTTTAATAATTATACAAGCTGTTGAGCCCATGCCATATTTATAGAGCAAATGATAAAAAATATGTTCAATCGTGTAAAATTACATCTACGATTAATTAATAGCCAAATGTTAACCTCGAAACATTAGCACGTTTTTCAGAATAAACCTGAACAGCTCTAAGAATATGTTGTTGGCTTTTCATGATTTAAAAGATACAAATGTAAAACAAAAACACTAATTAATAAACAAATGCAAGATAAATCTTTGAAAAGCATTAACGCATGCTTTAGCATTTCTTTTTCCATTTAATATTGTAACTTAAATAAACAAATGACTGAATTGAAAAATATAATTCCATATTTTTTAAATTAAATGCATTTGGATTTAGAATTTATTGCTAGCCATATATAAGGTCCTAATTTATTAAGTAATTTCCTTTTATGGGGTCAATGTGTAAGTGATAATGCATTTAAGCCATAATTGACAGCGCGGTTGGCGCAGTGTTCGAGAAACCGACTGCTGCGCTGCGTGTCGCAGGTTCGATTCCTGCACGGAGCAAATATTTATACGATCTATAGATAATTGCTCCGGGTCTGGGTGCGTGTGTGCTTGTGAGATTATATGTCTGTAACCGCACCCACGATACAGGAAGAAATTCCTAGTGTGGGGCAAAGTTTAAAAAAAAAAACAAATTTTTACAACAATTTTTTTTATGTTAATGTTCGTCGATCAAGGAGCATTAGTGTTGCTAGTACTATGTTAATTACAAATAATTTGTTAGGTATATCCATTAAATTTTTAGCTATATTGAATGTATTTGACTTATATATTACCTAGGACCTTATATAAACGATGTTTCAAATGGCCAGTACTGTAAAACGGCAACTTCATAGGTCCAAGGTCCTACCAAGGTCTTAAAGACCTATTATATCGTAGAAATTATATCATGCAAAAAAAAATGCACCAAAAGATGACAGACTAATATGAAAAATAAAAATTACGAGAGGATAATGACACTTCGAATTCAGGTATTTTCTTCCAATATCTCCTCTTAAACTTAATCCCAGCTCGGATGAAGAATAAGGCAATATTGTGTAAGCCGGTCGGCCTTTCTTTGAGTCGGTTATTAATTAAACTAAACCTGTTATGAAGGATACTATCTTTATACATCTAAAATCAGCTACCGTGTGTTTTTGTCCTGTGTGTGGATTGACTTGAAATTTTTACACAACGTTGCATTTGAATAGAATAATAGGTATTCCCACGGAAATGAAAAATTCCAAGAATTTCGCGAGGTTTAGATAAAAACAAAACCGGACCACAGCGAAGCCGCAGGTACTTAAAGAAATTTTTAACTTCATACAGCTTGCTTTTTACTAACTAAATATAAATAACCTCGCAATACATCTCCAACACCAAATAATAATAAAGAAGCAACACGGTATTTCAACTGGAAAATAAAATAAACAAAAATACCAGTAAAAAAATGTGAACTAAAACCTAACAAAGGTTGATGATATTGTTTGCATATTTGAACGCGTACAAAATGGAAATTGTGGAGGTTGGGGTAAAGGTTTCATTAGCTATAAATTCAGTGCCAGGAACTTTTTATATGAAAACCAGGTACATAACTGAAAGGTCAAAACAACTGTGGACCTGTCTCTGAATAGGATGTTCAATTAAAAAATCCTTAAAGCACTGTTGAACTTGTTCAGCGGTATAAACCTAAAATTTTGACCTAACGAGTCAACATTTGTTTCGAAGCTGAAATTAATTTGTTTTGCGGGTGCGTGGGCCCTCGGTAAAATTATACAGACACAAAGAAACGTGATATGGGTGTTTTAATGGTCGGTACAAAGGATTGCCCTCACATGTGCAAATTACCGGCGTTCACTAATTAGCCACATACTAGGCTATGTAGCTTATTTTGCACCTAAGTAAATAGAGTCATATTTACCTTTTTGATTGAATATGATCTCTATCTATCACTATTTTCCTTAAAATAACTTGTTATGAGAGCCGGTGTTTTAATATTTATAATTATTATGATCTGATATGAGTAGGAAATCGTCAGTTTCTGCCGGCCCCAATAATAAACCGCCGTGATTGTACGTCTGTATGTTTAAGGTTAAGTAGGAAGGTACAGTCCAGAACATTCATAAGAAGGTTACAATATAAGCAGTTTTGGAAATTGTTTAGATTAAATAAGTTGTTGAATTATAACTTGCCAAATATTTTCCGCATTTTTTTTATTTTCCGCCCAAGTGTTAATAATGAAATAATAATAATAATAATATAAAAGATAAAATGGAAGGTGTTTCAGGTTTATGAAATATATTCGTCTTAGACTTATTTATCATACGAATTACTGAAATTCCAAAAGAGAAAAATGACCTAATCCTTAGAACAAACAATCTTAGAACAAAATATTTACATTTAGGTACATTCTACAAATAAGCTTACCGTCCCGAATCCCTGAATAGTTGGCCACTACTGCATGGATGAGATCATTCCACGAACCCACATCAATCATCTCCAACGAAACGGACCATCATAATTTATACAACAATTCCTCTATTCAAGGATCCATGTGTTTTTATACTACGTATTCACCTGATGCAAATTTTCATTGTAATGTAAGCAGCAGAAATTTAATTAACTTTCACTTCAAAAGCCCTCTTAAAGGTCAATGAGCGCTCGAGAATTCCCCATTTTGTGTAAAAAGGGCCAACTCCAAAGTCATATCCGACCCGACTTGAGCATTTTATAGCAACATTCTGGTCTTTATTATGAAGTTAAATTGCTTAATTGAAGGATATATTAATATAATTGAAGGAGAATTCTATTATTTCCAGCTTCGCCATGCAAATTGAAGTACGCGTGCGATTCCGGCCTGCGGCAAAGGGGACCAGATTGTCCATATAACTTCTTACTTAAAACTATGTTAATTTGACGAGGTAGCAATTGAATACGCTTATGGTAAAATCACAGTAAAAAAATCCTTCCACCTCAATATTGCCAAGGATTATGGGATATTAAAATATTCAAGCATAATATGGAGGAAGATTTTATTCATCAAGTATTATGTAGGCAGAAGGTTCCACATATCAAGTCATACGCTCCATATATTGAGGTTTGCACAAACATTTTATGTTAATCACGGCTGGTCGGGATCCACAAAAAATGTACCCACGACACTCATGTCGGCCAAGAGAACTGTGTCCGCTATTCACATGTAAATTGAAGTGAAGGACCGATTTTTTGTCGAATAGACATTGCCCCAGTCAGGATTAAAGTGGATTACAGTACGTAGAGGTAGATAACAAAAAGATACGGACATAAATCCCGGAGTACTTTTACGGCATTTATAAAAGGGTAATAAAAGGCTTTAGCACTTTTCAAGATAATCATAAAACATAACAACGATAAACCCTTTCGTGGCCTTACGAAGAATTACGCGATTAAAAAATGATCTAACTCATGAATATTACGAGATGATTTTTCATAATAAATGCGCAATTCCGGCCTCTTTCCAGGACCCGCTTTGCTTTGAGCAGCCTGATAACGAATACAGAGCCGTATTTTAAAGACGTGGCGATAATAGAATTTTATGCATTCATAGTCTTCTACTCTCTGTATTTTAGTAGATATTGGCTATTAACCTATATAAGTATTTGATGAGCAATTTATTATATCGGAGCTTGTAATTATGAATAGGTATTGTCTTTAATAGTTATAATAATATGGTATAACAATTATTATTATATCATGCAGAAAGATATTATAATAACGCCAATTCGTAATGCCGAAATTATGAATTCTACCCACCACAGGCAAAACTCGGAGGATCAGTTAGTCAAATCTATGAATTTGACCAACAAAATTTCAATCAAATTTTGAAATAACGGAGTACCCCACAGTAATATAGGTATAAAAACTTTTTTTTAAAAAACGACGTAAGCGAAACGCCATACAAAATTCCGTATAACGTAACTCTCATCCAATTAACATGTTTATTATTTTTATAGCGGCAAGTTCAAAAAGTAATATTTCAACATTTTTAATATCATAAAAAAGTAATTCACTTTGAATTGCATAAAAACTACTAGTTATTCGCATCAAAGTTTGTAATTTGTATTACAAAAATGTCTTACAACTCAACGCTGTATGCACCCAGGACGCGCAACAAAAGCACGGACTTTACAATTTTTAATATAATTTTGTAGGGACTCGAGTAGAAAGTATTTCGCGAATTTATAGAGAATCCTCCGTTGAAGAATATCTACATTTGTAGTCAAAGTTGAACATTTCATATAGAAATGTATCTTTAAACGTTCCCTGTACAAAGAAAATTCAAAGCGTAGGTATGTAAAATTCTTTTCAAGATATTAGATAACAAAAGAAATTGTGGAGCTGAAGAGATTCGCATAAAATTCTCTACTTATATGAGTCCTTACATTTTATAATATAATTCTGCACTAACTCGTTAGTACAATATAGAGTCATGAATGTATAGCCAGACGTTAAAATTAAACCAACATACTAGCTAGTAGGTACACATTAATTTAATCAGCTGCCCTGACACTTCTGTAACCTACTTTCTACACTTTCACAAACAAACAAACAAGTGGACTTGTTAGTAACTTTTAATTAATTTCAACATAAAAGGATGTACTTAATTACGTATAATTCGTCTATCGAATAAAATTATTAATGTAAAGCAGCAATAGCCTTTTACTCAAAAGGTCACCACTCGCCCTAAATCGTTACAAACACGTAATTTTACCAAAATGACCGTCTAAAATCGTCTTGGTATTACTTATTGGCCATAACATAACCAGCCCATTACTGTCCCACTGCAGGCCAAGGCCCTCTTCTCATACAGAGAAGGCACGAGCATCGATTATCACACTATCTCACTGCTGGTTTGCGATTACAGACCATCAAGTCCAGATTCCCTCATGATGTTGTCCCTCACCATATGTCTGTGATGTCTTAGATTAACTAAGAAAGTACCTACATTTAAATTGAAAAAGTCACATTGTTACATGCCTTGTTTAAACCCGCAACATATAGTTCAAGCGGCAAGCCTGTAACCACTTGGCTACCACGATAATACTTAAAAAAGATCTAATCATATAACAAATTGTTTTTGCTGCTGAACTTCCTTCTTCGGCCAAGTTTGTCTTCACAATTCTCAGTTTAGAATACAACCCCCCAACTAAACTTACAATTATCGTTACCCTCCAATATATACCTAAGTCTAAAGTTACAATACTAAATGGAAAAAAAGAATACGATCGCGAACAGGATTCGAACCTGCGACTCCCGGATGAATACTCCAGGTTGTCGAGATGGCTTAGTGGTCAGAGCGCCTGGAGTATTCATCCGGGAGGCGCAGGTTCGAATCCTGTTCGCGACCGTATTCTTTTTCCATTTAATATTGTAAATTTAGAGTTCGCTAAGCATGCGTTAATGCTTTTCAAAGATTTATCTTGAAGTATACCTAACTCTGTCATATAACTCTTACAAATATGCATCTAACTCAACACCTGAGGCCTAGCTTTAAGCCGAGTGCAAACAAGACAGCTCGGAGGGACGGCACTAGCAACTGTTTGTCCGGGACAAATACCTATGCATACCTAGCTTTACGCATGTGGGACAGATTGGAAGCAAATAGCTATCGGGGAAGGTACAATTGTGAAATTAAGCGTATGTACCTACTAATTGTAGTATTAATATTATGTTTATCCAATTTAATACCTGGAAGATAGTTAAATAGTAGCAAGCCAGTCCTTTTGATGTAGTTGCAGTTTTATGAATTGACAGAACATAATAGCATCACGTCTTTGTTTTCTGAGGCAGAGGTTGTACACCGTCATTTCAGCAGCACCATTGTGAATTCCCATGTAACTGTGATGAGCCTATTGCCATCAACTGTGCACAATTCTAAACTGGACTGCTTCTGAGAATTCCTATCAGAAAAACCCAATAACACTACCGGACCCGGGAATCGAACTTAGGATCTCATGCTCGACAGTTACCCTTGCGATTAGTCTACTAATGAAGCAGTTTTATGAATTGCCTTTGAAATACATGTATTATTTATGGTAGGTGAGGTAGACAGCTTCCGTCTACAGACAAGTACATAAGTATGAAGTCCTATAATTATACCATAATAATTATTGGTGAAGGTTGGACGTTTGTGGGGTGCTAACTTTACTGACGTTCAAAAACTTCCTAACCTAATTTGAATAAATAACATTTTCCTTCTCTTTTTGCGAGTAATGGATTAACTTAAAGAGAAGAAACAGTATTATGTTAAGGAATCATTAATTGTTTTTGTTTGAATAAAGAACATAGAAAGAAAATAAACTAAAATACGAAACGTCCAGCTGTTTACTAAATAAAAGTCAACTGAGAGAAACGGGTCGTTCTGGTCCTTAAGCCCAAAACATTTCTTTTGTTTTTACTCAGCCTGTAAGCAAAAATGTTAAACGGACTCACTTATTATAAACAAAAGAAAATATGCACAAACAGCCCGATCCGAAATACACCTCGGGCTACTTGAAGAGGATTTCGCGCGTTAAAAACCCCGGTTACATAATTAAGTTGTTAAAACAAAAATGGCCGACAATGTCCACAACACGCGTATACACGTACCTAGTATTATAACTCACGAAATTAAATGCATGCGTTGACTTTTACGATCCCGTCGGGACCGGAAAGTCATTCCGGTTATCCTGTTCCGCCAACCACTTCATTTGGGCGGCTTCCGTTCCTCTAGGTGTTTTTTCGGTAAGCTGAATTTTGATAGAGGATTACACTCGACCTTTTTTGTTTTTTTTCCGAGACATAAAGAAACAATACAAACGTTGATGGCGATTGCAGATTTGTATGTTTTATTTTGTTACGTTTAGTTGGATTGGTAAGATTTTTAGAACATTTAAGCCACTTTTACTTGAGTTACACATGTTTAATTCATGTACTGGTTTACTAACTATAATTTAATATGTGGTTTTACTCAATGGATTGATGAAACTTGGCTTGCAATACCGTTCTTGAGAGATGTCTAGAGCTATTACTCAATAGATAGGTTGCTTTAATTGTCCTTATCGTCGGGCATATCAAAAATAAATACTACTTAACGTGTTCTGTGCTTCAGCAGATATATGATATAAACTAAGTTCTTGAAGTCTCTATTTAAGAAATTAGAGGACTCCAAGACAAAGACCAGATAGACCAGTTTCAAAAACTAGACCCACAACTTTAATACAAATACAACGCATGCATAACCTTCTTACCGAATACACAATAACACAAGCGAAATTTTACCAACTTAAGAATAACATGATCTGTATGATAATATTTTTTTGACAAATTTACCTGTAATACACTCCTGTAACGCATTAGGTTATCCTACAGATAACATGAATTACCTTACTTACGTCTTCTTACGTCAGTAAAATCTAGCCTTATTTAATTAACTAGCACGCAAAGACATCCAAGGCACAAGATACACATATATCTACTATAGTTCCCGTCTTGCATAATCAAATGAAAACTTTAATTCGCGTCCCCTACAATTTCGCTAAGCAAAGCAAAACTCAAACATGGACAAAACAAATTTAAATGAAAGTTAAATAGCCACTAATTAAACGAGCTGTCGTACTGTACGAGGCTCCACAGGGATTTATCTCGTAGTATCAAATAGGGAGATAGATATGTACCTACACGTTTTTAAGATGACGTTCACATGGTGTGTATAAACTAGAGATAATATTATTTAAGTCCTACTTTGTAAATAGAGAACCTTTTATGAGGTTTCAGTGATTAGGGTTATGGGTTATGTTATAAATAACTAGCTGTACCCGCGAACGTACGTACGTACCTAGTTCTACCTGCCTCGTTGGTTTAGTGGTCCGTAGCGCGACTGCTGAGCAGGAGGTCTCAGGTTCGATTCCCGGGTCGGGCAAAGTGTTATTGAGTTTTTCTGTTAGGAAATTCTCAGTAGCAGCCCGGAGTTTGGAAATGTGCCCGGTTGATGGCAATAGGCTCACCACCTATTACATGGGACTTAATAACAGCATTGGTGAAATGTACAATTGTGTACACCTCTGCCTACCCCTTCGAGGAATACAGGCGTGATGCTATGTTATGTTATGTTATGTAGTTCTACCTACCTATGTGTATTTACTCATTAGCCTATATAATCATGTATTATCCTAAAATATAGAGAGTATTACTTGAGCAGCCAGTAGTGGTATCATTTCTCTCCCAAATACCTTCGTCCTTACACTACATTTATGTCCTTCTCCAAGGTCAAATCTATCTTTGTACCAAAATTCATCAAAATTAGACCAGCAGTTCAAGCGTATCAAAGTAACAGATTGTATACATTTCGCGTATGAATTAACTAAATATTATATTGGTAAGCGGCGTTTTATTATTTATTGTAATATTTTTTACTGGCCACTCCGTAGGGATTCATCTCGTAGTGATGTACCTCATCAAGTATGCATGTTTTCCGACCTTCATTCGGATTGAGTGTTATTTTTCCCTTTGGGTAATGTGTGAAGCAATGTTAATATAAGAACTTTTGATGAGACAATTGGGATGTTGTAAATATAACATTTCGCCCTCGTTTGAAATAAATACACCTATGAAATAGGTACACCCTATAGGCTACACCTATAGGTGTCCCCGCCATGATCATCATCATCGTGATTGAATCATCGCTGCAACACCCAAAGGTTGACTGGGAGAAAATGCCTAAGGCATTAAGTCCGCCTATGTACATTTGTTGCATAAAGTTTAAATAAATACACGCTCGTTCGTAACTCTTAAGGCGTTGCGGCCCACAGTACCTGTGACTCATAAAACAGGTATAAAATTTGTATATTTACCTAATATGCTTACCAAACTATAGAATAGTGCGCAATGACAGGACCCGTTGCCAGGCGGGCGGTACACTTATTTATTATAAAAAATCATTATACTGCATCCCTATGGATCTCCCACCTCTTTCCCACATAGAGGCTATATGCCGGCTAGGCATGACAGGACACCAGCCGATTACCATCGTCTCGGCATACCTTCCACCTAAAGTCACATCTAAAGTTAACTTAGCTCCCGACATTAAAGCCTTATTTTCTCTGAGCGACTCAGTTATCATTGCTGGCGACCTTAACGCCAAAAATGAATCCTGGTGTTGCAATACGACGACCACACGAGGCAGACACCTCGAACGATTAGGTATCGAATTTAACTTCGATATCATCGCCCCGATGAGCCCTACCCACTTCCCTGACAATGTAAACCACCGACCTGACATACTCGACATAGCGATTCTAAAGAACGTAAACTTCGGTCTACGCTCTATAGAGACGCTACAAGAGCTCGACTCTGACCATAGACCAGTAATCCTAGAATTAGGCCCCCGCTCAGGTCCCTCAGACCCAGATCAACCTATCCCCACTAAAACCACCACGGATTGGGGAAGACTAGAGGAACGCCTCAAGTCGACCTCTTCTGTGCACTTAGACTCAATTCCAGATAATATAGTGTCTGTTGCCGACACGGTGACTGCGATCGACTCCCTCACTTGTCACGTGCAATCCGTAGTGAACGAATGTTCACGGCAAGTTCCGGAGGTGGATGAACACCGCTGGAAACTGCCGGATGATGTACGTGAATTGTTGACAGAGAAAAACGCAGCTATCCGTGCCTACGACAGTTTCCCCAACGAAGCTAACCGTATCCATATGCGCAACTTGCAGCGTGCTGTGAGGAAGCGCATATCGGAAATACGGGAAGCTAAATGGGACAAAATGCTCGACGATATAGAACCCACCCATCAAGCTTTCTGGCAATTGCAGCGGAAATTAAAATCCGATCAATGCGCCGCTATACCCCCGCTCAATAGACCTAATCAAAGACCTGCTTTTGATGACGACGAAAAGTCAGAAGTACTAGCCGACAGTTTAGAAGCCCAATGTACGCCTAGCACTCTACCAGTAGACAAAGCTCACCTGTCCAAGGTCGATGCTGAAGTCAAACGTAGAACTGTACTCCCGCCCCCAGACGACTCCAACGATCCCTTGCCCCCGTCACCGTAGACGAAGTCAGAACGATCGTGAGGAACCTCAAACCCAGGAAGGCCCCAGGCTCAGACGGGATCACCAACAAAGTGATTAAATACTTTCCCGCACCTCTGATAGTACTCATGACCGCCATCTTCAATGCGGCACTGACCAACAACATCTTCCCACAATCGTGGAAACAGGCAACAGTTATAGGTTTTCCAAAGCCCGGTAAGCTCAAATGCGAGCCGACCAGTTATCGCCCGATCAGTCTTCTCAAAGTCTTCGGAAAGATCTATGAAAGGCTAATTTATATTCGTTTAAGGGATTATGCCGAATCCAATAAGCTTCTTCCTAACGAGCAGTTTGGCTTTCGAGCTAAACACTCATGCATCCATCAGTTGCACCGTATCGTTGAGCACATAAGCGCAGGCTTCATGGGCAAGATGAAAACGGGCGTATTATTCTTCGACGTAGCTAAAGCCTTCGACAAGGTCTGGCACAACGGCTTAATCTATAAGCTATACCAATTCCAAGTGCCTGACCGTCTTCGATTTTCTATCGAACCGTAGCTTCCGCTATCGCGTAGAGGGCGTTCTATCGTCCCCTCATCGGATCCAAGCCGGAGTCCCTCAGGGCTCCGTACTATCACCTCTTCTCTTCGCGCTATACACTAGCGATATTCCCAAAAGTGGCAAAACCAAGTTAGCTCTTTTCGCCGACGACACGGCCATCTATTACACCGGTAGGAGTCTTGACTGCATTACTCGATATCTCCAGACCTCGGCCAACGCCTTAGGCGCTTGGTTCAGGAAATGGAGAATTGAGGTCAATCCAGATAAGAGCGCCGCCGTTCTCTTTTCAAGAACGGGCGCCGAGGAATTTCTTCCCCAGCTTCGACCTATTACAATGTTCGGCAAGCCAATCCCTTGGGAACTTCAAGCCAAATACCTGGGTGTGACTCTAGATCACAAACTATCCTTCCGTCCGCACATTAAGACGGTACGCAACCGCGCGGCCTTCGCTGTCGGCCGTCTATTTCCCATGACAAATGCGCGCAGTAAATTGTCACTTAACCTTAAGATTAGGCTCTATACTATGTGCATTAGACCCATTATGACGTATGCTAGCATTGTGTTCGCACACGTTAAGTATTACAAAATCCATAGGATGCAAACCTTGCAAAATCGATTCCTTCGTAAAGCGACAGGCGCCCCATGGTTCATTAGGAACCTTCAACTCCACCTCGACCTCAGAGTGCCTACCGTTAGGCAATTCATGAAAAGGGCATCGAAGAGATACTTCGAATCTGCCCCTAATCATCCGAATCCCTTAGTTGTCTCTTCCGCTGATTACAGGCCGTCCCAGATCAACAAAATCCGCCGACCACGTCACGCTCTCCTCCGTCCTGATGATAGGATCACTGTAGCTCAAGAGTCTAACAGATACACAAGCACACTCCGACGCGCTCGACCACCTCGTTATAGACCTCACCGGCGAGGTCCGCGTCCGTCGCGAAATGTTTCATCATGTCCGCCCCGACCCTTGCTCGAGCCGGCCCGCGCCGAGCTAGTAGCTTTAAATTCGTCCATTAATAATAAGGAAACTGATATGATCCAGCTAGTCCCTAGTTGTCCCCCCAGCAACGCCCTAAGCCGAGGTTCGTGTCCCGCAGGGGACGCCCTTAGCGTTGTTGCTTAGTTTGTAGTATTTTAAAATATGCTCTGGATGGAGGCATCAAACTGCCTCGCCTTAGATATTGTCCGGTTACGCAGACAAAACCCCTCTGGGTTTCTGCAAGAGGCCATTTTCAAAAAAAAAAAATATGCTTAGCTAAATAAATAGAATATAATATGGTCTCTGTGACATTCCAATTATAGTAAACAATCTTTTTAGGGGTCTATCCACCGCGAGCTTTTATTTGCGAACTGTCGTTCGCACTAAGTTTTTCAGTAAAGAATTCTCGAGCAAGTGCAAAAAACAGAGATGAGGACACACCATTGAAGTACTTCTTAATTTTTTATTTGATGGGTTTTCTTTCTTAGCGGCCGTATCCTACTAATATTATAAACGCGAAAGTTTGTAAGTATGGATGGATGGATGTTTGTTACTCTATCACGTAAAAACTACTGAATGGATTTTAATGAAACTTTACAATAATACAACTTATACATCAGAATAACACATATGCTACAATTTATAAAGATATGGTGTGAATTGTCCAAAATATGACGATAAGTGTCAAGTAAGTAGGAAAAAATCTACCATCTGCAAGCAATTCTGGCGTGCGCTGCCTAAACCCTTTGCGATATAACAAAATGATGTATGGTGGAATTGTTAGGTCTACAGAAAAGTCCGCGATGGCATATGTCTATCTCTTAAGGATAACATACTACATCCATTTTAATACTTAAAAAAATGGGCAATTACCTATGAAGCGGTAATTGGAAAACGGGACCGGGATCAAAATTTCGTGATTACTTTTGGTCGCGATATCCGACATCCACGCGGGCGCAGACGCGGGCATCAGCTAGTCACCCATATGTAAGTACTTTGAGTCCATTAAGAAATTTGGTTCGGATTTTAATCAAATTAATCTCTAATTGGATTATTCGTATGTATTTTTTGTTACACTATGGACTTAAAAATAATCTTAAACTTGATTACTTACTAATCAAATTGAACCTTATATTTATAAAAAACATTACACATTTTATATTCTACTACATTTTCTTTTACAAAATGTTTTAAGCAATCTTCCGAATGAAATAAAATGAGTAGGTACCTACGAGTACCTATCAAAGAAAAGTATGTCAATCAAAGTTTATTAGGTACCTGAAAATACAATATCTTCTCAAACATACATTAACTACTTGTATAATACAATTACTTTTCATAATTAACTTAGAAGAAAATTAATTATATTTTAGTCGTCATTACAAGTGGAACAATTAATTTCTTTGTTAATTAAAGGTCTGGTAATGTAGTTGATTTTCTTTACAAGAAAATTATATGTACCTATGCCTCAAATATTGAAATACTTTAACATTAATTAACAAACTTATATTGTTTAACTAAGACCTACTTATGTACACCTATACATCGTTTGCAAATTAATGTTTGAATTAGAATTATATAATATAAAAGTGTGTAGGAGAAACATATATGTAGATAAGACATTTACTACGTGACATTTTAAAATTTATGAACTAATAAAATCCGTTGATTACTTTCAATTCAATTGGTCATCAATGGTATTGAAGCTATGAATGTTCTGATATTCATAATATTGAATTAGACTTTTATTATAATTCAATCTAATGAACTTTTACAATATCTCATACGAGAAAAAAACCTGTCCATAACCTAGTCGTTATCTATTTATTTATGTTCCCACATTCAAGTTAGCTTCCCTTTTAGGACCAATATGTAGATAAATTATAACTATTAAATAAACCTTGAAGTTTAAAAAAAGTGGAACGAAACAAAAAGCGAGCGGGATTTAAACATGCGTCCTCTGGATGAATAATCCATAAGTACCCATACTTTATTTTTTGTGTATGGCATCTCGCAGGTCAACCTAGGAGCCTGTCGACTGCTTAACCGGGGTTTCCTGTGGTAGCCTTAATAGTTTTAAGGCCCTCAGCCAGGGCATTCAACTTATAAACTAAGCGACAACACGCTAAGGGCACACCCTGCAGGGTACGAGCCTCGGCTTAGGGCGTCGCTGGTGGGAGGACAGCAAGGGACTGGCTGGATCGGATTCAGTAATAAACTATAGATTACATATTTTACATTTATATAATACTAGCTCAGCTAGTAATATAAGTAATAATAGTAGTAGTGCTGACTGTCTGCGTAACAAAAGGTAACCTTTGTCCTTGTACACAAGATGAAATCTAAAAGTAAACAAGATGAAATCAATAAAAATAAAAAAACAATTTTTTATTTTTTATTACACACCTTTTTGTGTTTCATAGCCACAACATATTTTTTTTTAATCTTACTATCCTATGTTACCCGAGATGATGTAAGGATTCTAACGATACCCCATACATATAAAGCTGTTCATTTCTTCGTTTCGAAGTTATGGTGGAATAATGAAACACACAAACATACATGTACATACTTACATACATAGAACACTAAAAACATAACACTCCTTTTTATGGGCAGTCGTGTAAAAAACAGTTTCAAGTTCATAAAGATTGTATATACATACATATATTGTTTAGGGATAACTTATTGACGTAAACCTAACCCGCCAGACAGCAAGCTGCCAAGCCTTTTGAAACTTGGTTGGAGTCGGTTTTCAGTACCGCCTGAAGCAGTTAAACTAGACTTGTAGTTCATTAGACTGAGTATTAACCATTTGACCCCTGTATCGGACTGTAAGATATCGGTTTTTCTAGTTAAGTACTCGAAATACTAAAGGAGTTTTTTTTTCTTACTTTCAGTCTAGATCGGACTTCCAACAAGATACTTTCAAGTTGTTTCACGAAAAAGCTTTTATTTGTTTCACGTCCACTATTTTATTATATTTCTTTATTTACTCTTTACCCAACTCTAACACACTCATATTCATACAAAAATACTCACATACCATAGCAAAGCCCCCAATATGTTGACTTCATTCCTCAGTGACGCTAGTTTTAGAGATGTGTCGCTGTGAGTTATTGCGTTGTCTGTCGTACTCCGACACGCAAATAAAAGCCCAACACACGCCAATAAGCGCGTGTTGTAAACGCCTTCCGCTATTCAAATAGCAAAAACATGTTGTGACGTAATGTAGGGCTGGCACTAGTCACTTTACAGAAATACAATGGGGTATTGATTTTTTTCATTACACAATTATGAAATCAATATCCCATTGTATTTCTGTGATAACACGTGTGTAGGTGTGAATTTCTTCAAAGATTAATTAATCATATTTTTATTCCATCTTTTTTGTAATAATAAGTGTTATTTTTAGATCAAGTTACCTAAGGTTCGATATAATTATGGCAACCTCGCTTTAAAATTTAAATTATACTGATTAATAAACTCGATACTTATTGTATATAAAAGTTCAAAATACATATTTATTACCTTTATAATAAAATACAGTTTATTTAAAATATGGTAGACTGAGTTAATTTTAAATGAACTGTTATGACGCCTGACATCTTAGTCATCCTGCGACCACGAATGCTGCTAAGTGTTCGTCTTATTATATTGTGTATCTAGTGATCGCGAAAACCTAAGGTATTACTATACATAGTATGATAGTACCTATTACATAAGCAATCATATTATGGAAAAGACTAATAAACATTACATAACACGTGCTTTTGCATTCTTATTTTGCCGTCTCTATCTTGCTCTTGTAGTTTGTCAGTAACAGCAATAATACCACAAAACAGTAACAAAATGCACGTGCTAAGTACTTAATCTATAATTAACTTTAAAAGAATGGAAATTGGAATTTAAATTTATATTAAGTAGATGTACAAAACTACACTTTAGAATTATTATTCAAAAGGTGCTTAATTAAAATCGTGTCATTGATGGACATCATAATATCGGTGAGCGAGCGACGAGCGCTGGTCGGAAATGTAATTGGGGTTTCGAGTTACCTATAGGAATAAGCGAAATAGGAACTACTTGATGTGCCCGTTAGCGCTTCTTGAATTACTGGTACCTAGGTAGTTATTATTGAAATTACATTGACATTTGGTAGCTAATGGTAGTAATGCGAAGGCTTCCCGTTTTACAAATAAAACAGAATAATAATTAGTACCTACCTCTATGTTATGACTTTTAGCTATAATTTTAACCCATTGTGGGGCAAACAGAGTTGAACGTTGTCGCATACCGAGAACTTCACTGCGAATTACACCAGGTTATTTTACAATATTTTACTTGATGAGTGACATGACTAATTACTTAGGAAATTAACATTCATAGGTTTATTTCTCTTATTTTTTGTCTAATAATTTTCAATGTTTCCTTTGCAAAATAAAGAATTTCTTTTTTTGAAAAATCTTCCGGTGGATGAATATTTAGCTGGTATTTTTATATAAACTCCACCCGTGCAAAATTGGGGCGAATTACTAGATAAAAATAATAAATATATATAAAAAAGATATTAACGTAAAATACAGTAAAGTTAACTTTGGGCCCAGGCTAGGATAGTCTGTATCTTAGACGTTCTTGGGTGCCAATAATATACTATAGATAGATTCTCGATAATTGTACGCATAGGTACCTATATAGAGCAATACATGTTCATAGCACTTAACAATATATTATCATCAATACAAGCTGCCATGGAAGATATTAGCGTGTGTACATCATACATAATGGACGTATCCAAGTGATTATTGACGTATTGTTGTTGATGATAAATCAATGTAATGGACCGTAGGTAATCCGGACGAATATTAGCTGCTTCCTGGCTATCACTGTCCAGTTTCCGATAAGGTATATGAATAAATATCAATGCACAATTTTATACTACTAAACAAATTTTGGTATAATGATCCCAAGCGCGACTGCTCAGCACCCTCGTCGCTCCTCGAGCAGTCGCGCTTGAGTTCGATTCCCAGGTCGGGAAAATTGTTATTGGGTTTTTCTGTTAGGAATTTCTCAGTAGCAGTTGGAGTTTAGAATTTTGCGATGGCAATTGTCTCACCACCTATTACATGGGATTTAATAACAGCATTAGTAAAATATTTTTTAACAAAAAAAAGAACCGACTCCAAAAATCTTTCTGTTATGTAAAAATGCACTAAAAAGTAATAAAATAATAGCATTATTTACTTACTACAATTTACATAAAAATAGTTTTTTAATTTTAAAGGAAAAAAAAATCAATTTATTAGGACAATAATATACACATATTATTATTTTTGGAGTCTAACCATATACACTCCGTTTTTTGGGCAATCGTGTAAAAAGAGATGTTTGAGAATGCGGTCTTACACTAACAAGTATTAAATAGCAAAAAAAATATGACAGATTTCCGGTGCTTATCTGTATCTGATGATGAAGCTGGAAAATAGGCAGTTCATTAGAACTATTCTAGAGTCCGTAAACACCACCGGAAAGTCACAGGAAAGCAAAATATTGGATATAATATATATTGGATATAATTGGATGACGTATTATTTTTCAGTTATTTTGATTTAAATACCAAACTACCAAACCAATTTTCATAAAATTTTAATGGGACCCATATGAAAGTACATCCTTTCAAATAAAAAAATATATAATAATATTTTTCCAACTCGGTTAATTAATGACGGAGTTCTGAGGTAACAAAAAAAAAATACATCCGAATTGATAATTTTAACATTAAATAATGAATGATAACATTTTCTTTCTTTCTTTCTTCTTTCTTTCTATAGCCTCCTCCTTTTTGGAAGTCGGTTAAAAATATGGTTGTACATAACAATTGTATACTCCTTTGCCTACCCTTTCCAGGTATTCCTGGAACCCCCTAACATTCCCCTAACAGGCAGCTTTTAAGCGAACAAATCCGAGTCATCCTGCGACCAAGAACGTTGCAAAGTATTCGTGAAAACCAATTTCTATGAAACTATGTTTTTTTTTTCATGTGTAGCAAATCCAGTGTGGACGCTGTGCTGGCCTCCTACCGACTAAAAACCACACAATCCTACGCTTAGGAATCTTTACCGGAGTCCTAGATAGATTCCCTAATATATGTCTACGTATACTTTTTATTATTGTTCTTGCTGCGACTGCGGATTTCCCCTTTTCCCACAAGCACTCTATTTGTCCTGGGATAAAAATTATCCCTTGTAGGACAAGGGATAATTTCCAGAACCCACTATATTGGTACCTATTATAAGAACCAAGGTATATGTACTAACTTCGTTTAAATTCGTTCAGTAATTATCACAGTTATAATATACTAGCGGTCCGTCCCGGCTTCGCACGGGTGAACATTTTGACCTTGGGTTACATTATTGAAGTTTTAGTAAGGATCCCTAATATTTTCTAGTAATAAATATAGTCTATGTTACTCAGGGATAATGGAGCATTCTAATGACGGAAGATTTTTTTAAATCGGGCTAGTTGTTTTTGAGTTTATTCGTTACATACAAAAATACAAATCTTTCCTCTTTATAATATTAGTGTAGATGTAGATTTATCCAAGCACCGCTTTTATCGTTCAGCTTTTACCAGCCTCAACATAACATAGCATTACGCCTATATTCCTTGAGAAGTTAGGCAGCATTTATGGTTGTACAAGCACATGTCATTAATCAGACTTTGAGCCTATGAGACTGTTACTAAGAATTCCTTGACAGAGAAAACTAAGAACAGTGCCCGACCTGAATATTGAACCCAGGACCTCACGCTCAGTATCCGCGCTTGCGACCAATAGATCAATGAGGCTGTAGCCTAATATTAGAAAAAACCTGTTGTTTAAATCTACATTAAATTTTTACACGACTGCCCTAAAATAAGAGTGGTATGTTTTAGTCTTTGCTTCGAGTTTCGTACAGCCCTTACAAAATCATGAATATATGTTAACACCTACTATTTAGAATGAGCCTGGAAATGAAGACATAACAATGCCATCCAATAAATATAAAGACAGGAGACAAGTACCAGACACTTTGCCAAAATGGAAATGCTCTCATACCTTCTTTATCAAAATAGAGGAGTGAAGATATTATGTACTTATACACTTACTATGAAAAGATTTCCACACTAAACATTTTTATGGGTATTCATGTGCGAACATCGTGTTAAATTTAAACAAGATACTGTTAAAAAAGTATTAATTTACCTCACAACAAAATTATATATATTAATATTTTATCATTTTTAAATGATTCTTTATACAGTTTAAGGCCGTGTAATGCCTATATTAATTATTATTTTCTAAGGAAATAAGGCCTTAACATTTATTTAAAAAATCATTTCAAAATTATTATATAGGATTGGGATATCGTTTGACGCCTTACAACTGTAAAGTGTTAACGCTGAGTTTAGTAATCTTTAAATGATTGCTAAATATAAATCGCCAGGCGCCTTAAGATGAGAAGGGTGCACGACACGATAGCTCAGTTGGGAGAGCTATGACATGGTATGTCAAGGGTCGCGGGTTTGAGTCCAATCTTTAAAAATTACTTTACTCCAATCTTTTCAAATTAAACTATGTTGTAATCTGTCATAATTTTTTCTTGCCAAGAAATAGCAAGAAGCACCCATAACACTATTCCAACCCCCCATTATTTATGCAAAACAAAACCTTCATGAACTGTACAAAAGTCTATTCGACTACTTCAGCTACACTCTGGCATCCAGAACACCTCTTGGCACAAGCGTAGTTCTCGGGGGCGATTCTACTAATGTTCAATGTTTTATCAATCGATTTAGGTTCAATAACAACTCGATTTTCACAATCGTTTTCTGTTTATTATATCGATACAGCTGTACTTACATCTAAATAAGCAATCCATTGAAAATTTTTACTAGCGTAATTTGGTTTTCTCAATGACAATCTTTGTCTATATTTGTATTTATACCTACTGCGTAGCATAATGTTTTTTTTTATAGCCTATAATATATCCTACTGCTGAGCAAAGGTCTCCCCTTTCTTTTTCCAGACCTCTCTGTCGCCTACAATATCTGGGCACATCTGTCCCGCAAACTTATCCAAATCATCACGCCACCTTCGCCGCGGTCGACCTCGACCTCGACGTCTTCCTTCAGGCGTCCAGTGAGTGGCGATCTTGGCCCATCTGTCTGGATGCATTCGAGCGACGTGGCCAGCCCACTCCCACTTCAACCTGGCTGTTTTTTCTCCGACATCTACTACTTGTGTTATGGAGCACAGGGTGGTGTTTCTAACGCGATCTGCTAGCTTTACACCTGGTATGCTATTCTCCATTGCTCTGTGGCATATCTTGAGTTTGGACCTGTTGCTCTGTGAGTGACCAACTTTAAGCACCGTTACAGTTTGGTTAGGATACAGTACGCACATGTTATTGAAATAAATTTAATTATTTGCATAATTTATTTATTTGCATCCATTATTGAAATGAAATCACAAACGCTATACCTACATTAGTGGAATCGCCCCCAGCTTTGTGCCTGAGTGCACGAAATCCTTTTAACAAGACGTTTAACTAGATTTACACAGGGAATAAGAATGAAAGCCGCCTCGTAGCTATGTTTGCACGCCACCACCACCACATTTCGCGACAATATACTACATACATACACACACCTTAGCTAGTGTCGTAGCTTTGTGACGACGCTTCGACGCAAGATTTAGTACCTACCTATAGACTTTGATTATATGACTTATAATAATTAATCAAATATTGTTCACCGGCTACTACTCCCGTGCATTTATCGGGAATTGCCCGACTAGCACGAACTGAGCACAAACTGAGTTTGACTCGCGACATCGGCGCGGGCTCAGCTCATGACTAAGGGCTCTGTTTGACTTCGAATCTAGTCGGGCAATTCCCGAAAAAGCACGTGAGTAGTAACCGGTGAACAATAATTGATATAATTCAAGATATGTCTTTGAAAAAGCATTAACGCATGCTTAGCGAACTCTAAAGTTACAATATTAAATGGAAAAAGAATACGGTCGCGAACAGGATTCGAACCTGCGCCTCCCGGATAGATACTCCAGGCGCTCTGACTATTCTTTTTCCATTTAATATTGTAACTTTAGAGTTCGCTAAGCATGCGTTAATGCTTTTTCAAAGACATATCTTGAATTATTAAGGTAATTGCATTCTTTACGACATTGTATTAACTGCAAAGTTAGTCGTGTCGGTTCGGTCACTTGTAAGTACTGAATTGATTGCAATGACGTCGCCATAAGACGTGTTAAAATATGGAAGAAGAATTCGCGGTGGTGAGCAGAGGTCGAGATGGCTTAGTTGGTCAGAGCGCCTGGAGTATCTATCCGGGAGGCGCAGGTTCGAATCCTGTTCGCGACCGTATTCTTTTTCCATTTAATATTGTAACTTTAATAATTGATATAGTTAATCAAAGTGTTAATGATTAACTAATAACATTATAACCTAACAATCTCACGTTCAGATTTTCTCTTTTTCCCTGATTTGTATAAGTCCTTAGTCAGTTTTTCTAATGATAGGTGACTAATTTAATTACTTTTTTTGCAATTTAAATTCAATCTGTTGTTTTAAGTCTACTAAAAATAAATCTTTAGTCATCTATTAAAAGACCGAAGAAAATACAATAACTAGACTCAAGAACTACACTATCTACATACTATCACACACAGTGATACAAACAATTGTGTCGTACACTGATGGTATAAATGCACGGGACGACATTCGTTTGCATAAGGCGACAATACGACAATCGCATTCTGTTGTCATGTGTAAAATGTCCCTGAATTATTCAGGATACGTCATAAGCTGTAGTCTATTCTGTGATTCCTATGTAAGTAGTGTTCTCGGAGGCTCGTGTAGTTCATTTAATCAGTAACTGTCTTGTATACTTACCATTATGTAAAGTTATAAGAATAACTGCCACGTTGGTCTAGTGGTGCTAAGCGCGACTTCTGGGCAGGTGAGGACCTGGGTTTTTATTCCCGGGACACGCTATTATTGAGTTTTTCTATTTGAAAATTCAATAGGCTCATCACGTATTACATGGGAGTCAATGACTGCATCGGTGAAATTTGGGTGCACAACTATGTACACCTCTGCCTACTCCTCCGGGACATACAGGCAATGTTCTGTTATAGTATAAGCATCAACATCGTTAAATAGTAAAATGCCACCCTAAATTGATATCGAAAGCAGTTTCATACTCAAAATGCATTTTTTTGTTTTTTTTACCACTGTTGACATTGTAATGTTTAATTTATTTAGTTTATGATATTTTAATGAATTGATTATATTAACATTAATCTTTTTGACATTGATTCTTGACATATTTTGATAATATTGTTATTCTATTAGACACTATTTACAATGTGAATGTGAGTACGATGTGGGCCAGAAATTCATTCATACATGAACCTCATAGACTGTCTGGCGGTTTTGAGTCGTTTTATGTGACCTACGCAAATGTCCTCCTGATCTGGTATCGTCTTGTGACGGGTCGTTGAGCTCCCTTAGTTATGGTTGAGCTACACGATGACTGATGCATACGTGCCGTCAGACAGGACAGGTCACCTCGAAGCTGCTATGGCTCTTTCCTCAAAAGGCCATTTCCAGACGATCCCTGCATCGTTACATAGATAGATATGTACATACTATTATGTCTGGACTTTAAAAGAGACGTTGACCTCTGAGTTTGTTTCGGCGTTTCTGCTCAGCGACAGTCAGATAGGAAACGCTGGCGCCATCTAGTTTATAAAAATGACTTGTAAAAGTGTCTTCAACAGATCTATTTACAGAAATAAAATCATTTATCAAATAGTAGTCTTTCTTATTAATCAAATTGATTACTCTTCAGATATTGATTAAATTAAAAACATAATTGTATAAACTGAAAATATCTTGTACATTTTGGCAGCTGTTCTAAGCTTGTTTTTTATAATATAAAATGGGTCACTTCATACTTATTCTTATTTTACTACGCACAGTACAAAATCAAATAACTTTTATATACAAAGATAAACTCTAAACCTTGCAAACGCTGATTTTACTACAAACAGATTATAATACAACTGTGCATAGAAAGTGTTTTACGAGGTTTTCATTACTGACGCCTCGGAATCGCGACCAAGTCAGGAAACTCTCAACAGTTTTATATGTTATCTCGCACATGATTTATGCAAAGACCTCGGTTTCTATTCTACACTAAATTTTATGTAGCGTGAACACTTTTAAGTATGTCTCTGAGCTTTACCAAAGTGCTTTCTAGATTGTTTGGTCTATTGTCTACTTCTGTTCAACCTGCAAAAATAATGATTTAAACATTGTAATTATTTATTTTTTATATATATATATTACAATATTGTAATTGCATTTAGCTAAAATTGACATAGGTACAAACTAATAATTAAATATGTTTAATCACATGTACTTAATCATAGATACATATTCACACGTTCGGAAGGACTCCAGACAATTTTTAATTCGTAGATCTAAAGTACCTTCTCTAGATGAATAAAATTCGGAATAACGAAAAAGGCTGAGAAAAAGAAGAGAATGGCAAATACCTACACAATAATTTTTATTACGTGGTTCTTCTGTCGCTATCCAAAAACTTAAATTGTAACGAACTGAGATGAGCGTCTTTATAATTACGATTTAAATAATAATTATCACAATCTACAAGTAACTATTCACATATGATTCTTCAATACTAAAACTCAATTTACATATGAATCATAAATCATTACATTAATATTTAAAAACACGCAGTCATAACCAAAATCGTGTAATATTCAGTATTTGTATGAGACGACCACAACGCAGTGCAGTGCGCGTATTTCCCGAGGGCGCACTACGCATTGATTAGTCGTCCTTCTCGCATCAACGCTCGCCGCGCACGGACGTGTTACTCCGCGTAATTCGCTCGTGTTGTGTCAGTGATCGTTGTCGCTACGCTCTGCCGTAGCATTCTCCGTAGCTGCTCGCTAGCTACGCCACTACAATTCAAAAGTTGCCTCTTTCGAGGCGGCGGCTGATATCTGTCTTTTTCAAAGTACAGTCAAAACGTGTGTTGTGTAAATTCCCCTTCTGGGAAAATCCACAGTTTCGTGGTTCTCGGTGGAAACCTCACGGTGTCAACGAAACCGAGAGGGTGTGGACCCGATACACCCAGCTGAAGCCCCTTCAGGGTTAAGCTACAAATCGGACGGGAGCTAGAACAACCGGCCTTGGGGGATCTCCTAGTCGACTCTAGCTCTGGTTTCCCTTACAGCAACACACCTAGTGTCGGTCGGGTGTGTCTACACCCTTCGCACTAGACTGGTTCAGGGCCCCGTACGCACATTAAGACTGGCGACGGGTAAAAAGCAAGCTTAGGGCTCACCATTAGGTCACTCACCTCCCTGCCTATACCCGGCGGGGAGGGTTACGCATCCCCGGGCTATCCTCCCGGGGAGTTAGGCCTGTTAGGCGAAAATTTAGAGTTATAGTGATATAGTTAAATTAATTTCTTTTTAATATGGACGCGCTTCTCGCGTTCGTTAAAATCATAGTCAGGGACCCCGACATTCAACGTCGGTACGGTACCCAAATTGCCGACCTGCAGCATGTCAACCCCGCAATAATTTGCGCAGATAGCCCTCTCTCTCCGCCGCCCGCTAAAATAGGTATACCATGCCTCGCATCCTTGCCCATCATCGACCCTCTCGTAGAGGCTCCCTCTACTTCGGCCATCGCGCCTCCTACGACCGCCGTCACTGTCTCGGAAGACATGGACGTGTGCGTCAACCCCTCTCCCTGTCTCTCGGATGCCACTGCCTCCGACTCCGAGACTAGCTCGTCCTCTCCCTCCTCCTCCTCCTCCGAAGACGACTACATCCAGGTCGGCAAAGGAGGCAAGAGGAAGAAGGGGAAAACTTCCGCCCCGGCCAGCAAGGCCAAAAAACCTGTAGCGCCCCCCGCCCCCTCCCCCGCCCCCTCCCCCGCCCCCGCGACTACCGCCACCCCCGCCCCCCCCTCCCCCGCGACTATCGCACCCCTCTCCCCCGCCCCCTCTCAGACCAACCCCCCCCTCAGCCCCTCCGGCGCCACTTCGAGCTCTAAGAAGCTTAAATCCCCTCCCCCGCTCTACATTCATGACAAGTCCAAATGGACTGCCATCTCAAAGATGTGTGTTGATCGCAGGATCAACTACACCAGTGCCTGTGCTACTCAGCAAGGCATTAAAGTCAAAGTCCCCTCCACAACCGATTATAGGGAACTCACCAAGGCCCTTAAGGCCAGGGACGTGTCGTTTCACACGTACTCTCTCCCCGAGGAGAAATCTACCAGGGTCGTCATAAGACGCATCCCGAAAGAAATCCCAACAGAGGACATCCTCAGCGACCTTCAGTCGCAGAGAGTCCCAGTATCCCAGGTGCACCGGATGCACCGACCCAGAGGTGGGGCCGCCTACGACATGGTGCTAGTCGTATGCGATCCTACCGAAGGACACCACCCTATCTTCCAGGTCAAAGCGATCTGTAGCCTTTCCGGCATCATTATAGAGAAGCCTTATAAAACAGGCGTAATAGGGCAATGTCACCGTTGCCAATTATACGGTCACGCTCAGACCAACTGTTTCGCCACACCTAGATGCGTCAAGTGTCTAGGTGACCACGGCACCGTAGACTGTCCCCGACCCAAAGATCGCGCACTCTGCACCGACCCTCCCAGTTGTGTGCTCTGCGGCGAAGCCGGTCACCCCGCAAACTATCGCGGCTGCCCTAAGGCACCGAAATCAACCTCGCCCAAGCTCGTGAAGCGGGCCAACGCCCGTCAACAAAGGGAAAGCCCTTCGGTGGCGATCCCCTCTTCTCAACTCCCCGCCCGCCTCAGCCCTCAGAGACCCAGTCCGTGGGCTCCCCTCAACAACCTCCAACAACAACGAGCTTTCCCAGCTCTCAAAACCACCTCTACGCCCACGATCGCAGCCCTAATGGCCTCGCCCATAGCTGCGCCCCCCTCTCTATCGCCTCCGACTAACGCGTCCGTACCGGCTAACGCCGCCGCCTCTCTACCGGTCGTAAACGACGACCTCGCGTTTGACCCCGCGGTCGTCATCCTCAGCACATTCAGCGTATTCTCTTCGGATAACGCTCACGCTATGGCCAGGGACATCATCGCCTGCAAAGGCGACCCTATGAAGCTACTCATGGTGTACAACACCTTTCCCAAGATTACGCAAGCCCTGCGCAATCTAGCTCACAACAAATAAAATATAAAATCTTTAATGGATAATAGGAACCTATGTAGAACCAAACCGCGCTCCCTAAAAATAGGTTTCTTCAACGCTAACGGCATCACCAAACAACGCGACGAAATAACCACGTTCCTCCGCGACCACCAATTAGACGTTCTCCTCGTACAGGAAACGTTCTTAAAACCTCACCGTCGGGACCCGAATATCGCCAACTACCGTATAGTTAGGAACGATAGAACTAGATGTCACATGGGCGGCACCCTTATTTATTACCGCAAAACGCTCCACTGCATCCCGTTAGACCCACCTCCTCTCTCACTTTTCGAGGTATCGATCTGTCGGCTAGCCATGACCGGTCACCAACCCATCACTATCGTCTCTTCCTACATCCCTCCCGCCGCCACCGATGTGGGGGAAAAACGCGAAATCCTATCCCACGACCTTACTGCCCTCCTCGGCTTGAGTGACTCCGTTATCATAGCGGGCGATCTCAATGCCAAACATCCCGCTTGGAACAGTAATACGACGACCGCGAGAGGCAGGCAACTGTTCGGCCTGTGTGCCACTCTCAACTTCGACATTATTGCTCCGATGCATCCCACCCACTATCCGCACAACACCGCGCACCTTCCCGATATTCTCGATGTGGCGCTTCTAAAGAACGTAAACCTTCGTTTACAGTCTATAGAGACGCTACACGAGCTCAACTCCGACCATCGTCCCGTGATCATGGCACTGGCACCTCGCTCGGGGCCCTCTGATCCCTCCCGACCCCCTCCCACCCAAACGATCACGGACTGGAAGAAAGTAAGCGAAAGCCTACAATCGACCAGCTCCCCTCAGTTAGACTCTATTCCCGACGTCATCGCCTCGGTCACTGACACTACGAATGCGATCGATTCGTTCACCGGTCACGTACAATCCGTTTTGAACAGTTGTTCACGGGAAGTTCCATTGATGGACAACCATCACTGGAAACTACCGGCGGACGTACGCGAATTGGTAACGGAAAAGAACGCATCCGTACGTGCCTACAGCGCGTTTCCCTGTGACGCGAACAAAGCTCACATGCGCTATTTGCAGCGTGCTGTAAAGAAACGCATCGATGAGCAGCGTAACGCGCACTGGGATAAGACGCTGAGCGACTTAGAGCCCACTCACCAAGCATTCTGGCAGCTTCAAAGGAGACTCCAATCCGATGGAGTGGCCACCATGCCCCCTCTCATCCGCCCCGATAAGAGCATAGCCTTCGACGACATCGAAAAGGCCGAGTGCCTGGCCGACAGTCTAGAAGCGCAATGCACTCCTAGCACCCAACCGGTCGACCGAGCGCACCTCCTCAAGGTAGACGCAGAAGTAGAACGCAGAGCCTCACTCCCGCCGTTCGAAGACCCCGACGACCCCCTGCCCCCCGTCACTCCCGACGAGGTGCAAGAGGTCATTAAAAATCTCAAACCCCGCAAAGCCCCCGGCATAGACGGCATCACTAACAAAGTAATGAAACTCCTCCCCGCCCCTTTCATTATACTCATGACCGCCATCTTCAATGGCGCCATGAGTCACAACGTCTTCCCTCAATCGTGGAAAGAAGCCACCGTCATAGGTATCCCTAAGCCGGGAAAACCCGCGAACGAACCCACCAGCTACCGACCGATCAGCCTCCTCAACGTACTCTGTAAAATCTACGAGAAGCTTATTTATAAGCGACTCAAGGACTTTGCCGATGCGAAGAGCCTCATCCCCAACGAACAGTTCGGTTTTCGTACCCAACACTCGTGCGTACAACAGGTCCACCGCATCGTCGAGCACATAAGCGCCGGTTTTCAGCGCGGCACGATGACAGGCGCGCTCTTTTTCGACATAGCGAAGGCTTTCGACAAAGTCTGGCACAACGGCTTATTATACAAGCTGTACCAACTCGGCGTGCCCGACCGTCTCGTGCTCATCCTACGGGACTTTCTCTCGAATCGCACTTTCCGCTATCGCATAGAGGGCGCACTATCCGCCCCCCACTCTATCCGCGCCGGGGTCCCCCAGGGCTCCGTGCTCTCGCCCCTCCTGTTCACGCTCTTCACTAGCGACATCCCCAAAAATAGACAGGCAAAGTTAGCTCTCTTCGCAGACGACACTGCCATTTTCTACTCCGGTATCGTGCGCGACCGTATAGCTAGCACTCTCCAAACTTCCGCCAACGTACTAGGCGCTTGGTTCAGGAAATGGAGAATAGAAGTTAACCCCGATAAGAGTCAAGCCGTACTCTTCGCGAAAAAGCGTAGGATCAGACCCCCCGACCCAAAACCGATAACCATGTTCGGCAAGCCGATCCCTTGGGAGAAGCAAGCCAAGTACTTAGGAGTCATCCTAGATAGACACTTGACCTTCGGTGAGCACATAAGGACGGTGCGCTCGCGCGCCGCCTTCGCTCTGGGTAGGCTTCACTTCATCATGAACGCACGCAGCAGATTGTCCCTTAAGTGCAAACTGCGCATTTACACCACGTGCATACGCCCCATCATGACCTACGCCTGCGTAGTGTTCCCACACGCGAAATCGTACCGCCTCCATAAGATGCAGACCCTCCAAAACCGTGCCTTACGTAAGGTCACGGGAGCCCCCCTCTACGTTAGAAACGAAAACCTCCATCTCGACCTCAAGATTCCCACTATCCAACAGTTTATAAAACGCATTTGCAAGCGTTATTTCGAGTCTGCTGAAAAGCACCCCAACCCTCTTATCGCGGCTGCCGCCCGATACACCCCCTCCCAGATAAGTAGAATTCGCCGTCCTAGGCATTCACTTCTGTACCCCGATGACGCTATAACCCTGCTCCAAGAGAGCCGTAGGGCCACCAGCACAGTACACAAACACAGACCGCCGTCATTTAGGCCTCGCCGCCGAGGCCCGTCGCGACGTCCCCGTAATGCACCTAATGCATCACCTCCCCGACCCTTGCTCGTGCCAGCCCGCGTAGCCGCTGAGCCTGTAGCTTTAAATTCCCCTGATAATAATAATTCTTGTTCGATCCAGCCAGTCCCTTGCTGTCCTCCCTCAAGCGACGCCCTAAGCCGAGGCTCGTACCCCGCAGGGGGTGCCCTTAGCGTGGTCGCTTTAGATTTAGTTTAATTCGTAAGCCCCTGGCTGGAGGCCTTAATAATAGTTTATTATTAGGGCATCCACAGGAAAGCCCGGTTAAGCAGCCGACAACCTCCTAGGTTGACCTGCGAGATGCCACTACCAAAAAAAAAAAAAAAAAAAAAGCATTGATTAGAAGGGACATTGTTGCCAATCTCGCCCAAACAGCCATGATTGCGTGTTCTGAGCCACGAACGTGCTTCATATGAAACATATATCGACTTTAAATGGAGTTACCGGTGAGTGGACGTAAGCGTGGCGTGTGTACGTGGTTTTATTTCTGTTGGACTTGTGGGAGCACTGCGAAATGAGTAGGTATGGTGTACACTGGGCATGTACAGTCGGCGAAAGAAGTCAATCAACACACACCGAAATTGCACTAACTGTTTTGTTGATTATTGTGATAAGATTTCATTTGTATCATATTATCACTAGCTGTGCCCCGCAAACGTTATTCTGCCATATAAATTTTCTGGATAGGGCCACCCTTGTCATCTGGGGGTATAAAAAGTTGCCCACGACCTATTCTCAGACCTACCAAATATACACAAAAAAAAATCATAAAAATCGGTCAAGCGTTTCGGAGGAGTTCGATAACAGACACTGTGACACGAGATTTTTATATATTAGATGACAAGTTTGTAATATTTTGTATACCAAATAGTTTCATGGGTAGTTTTTGAGCTCAAACATTTTGTTTCGGATGTGTTCAGCAACTTTTACCACTGGCCGTATCGTTAGTGTCGTACTTGTAGACTTACATTTTTAAAATCTTGTTTATGAATGCAAACTCTCCAATAATTCCTTTTTTATTTATTATGGTTGAATTGAGAATACTTTACGTATGCCATACTTTATATTTAGCTGGTGCATCTGCTAGAAGTAGACACAACATTTAACATTCGTAGTGAATCATACGAGTGTGAATGGTTTAATTATTATTATTATCAGTCGTATAACCCCAAAAAATTTATACTTAAGATATTTTATATATATAAAATCAATGGCAAAATGATACATTTCGAAAGTAATCATAATTTAATTCCAGAATTACAGTTTATGTAGCTTACCGTATAATCTGATAATTTTGATTGTAATATATAATATAATAATGATTAACAACATTACCATAAACTGTGTTTTGAAAGCAGTGACAAATCAAATCAAAATTTCTTTATTCAAATTAGGCTAAAATTTTGCGCTTTCTGAACGTCAAACATTAAGACAGCCCCAAAAAAGCCCACCCTTCACCACTTCCTAGTGTTTTAGCTGGAAAGAAGAAGCGGCACAACAAACTTCCCAGCAACACGTCTGTCGGTATCAAAATTATTTATAGATTCTATACAAATCTAAAATTGAATTTATATACAATAATTGTAAATAATGAGATAAAATATCTTGGGCACAGTTAGCTAGCACGAGCCTATGTAATATGTATGCCAATGCATAAAAATATTAAATTAATCAAGAAACAGCCTAATAGTCGCAAGTTCGAATCCAAGCCACGCAGCACTGTCTTTGCAAAGTCATGTGCGTATTATAAATTAATTATCACTTGCATAAAACGTTGAAGGTTGGTTTAAACTCTGACTCTAGGTTAAGGTGTGGGCAACCACACGATAAGAAGAAGAAGATTACCATAAATTCTAAACGCCACGGATAAGATGCAACAAAAGCTGGTGCACAGATGCAAGATGAATATAAAAAAAATACGTCGCACTATGAACGTCCAATTTTTTTAAGTCATATAAAATCAATACAGTTCGGCTTCCAACGAAATCTCGCAACAATCACTTCAGAAATCACACCCAATCGAAGAACTCATCGTCGACTAATTCGTTAACTCGAGAACAATGTATCCGTCCGAATTGGCGCCGCACCATAACACGATGCAGATCGGTACCCGGCCATGCGCAAGACGAAATCATTCCGTCCGGCTTGATCCGGCCGGCCTAGCCGAGACTGTCTCACATCGGCGGCGCGTCCGACCGTAAAATCGTACGTCCGTAAATGTGTACACCGTCACGGCACTATTATAAAACGAAGAGAGCAGTGTCTGGTCGACAAAACTCTTGGAATATAGGGATGCGCATTTACAAGGCTCCTCCGGGATGTTTTTGAGTTTTCCGGTACGGCTGATTTACTAGGATAGGAATTTATTTATAACGGTGATTGTCAAATATATATCTTCTTTTTTAGTTAGAAATGTATTTTACTAACTTATGCTAACGTAGGAAATGCAGCATAACATATAATACTGTCCTCTTAAGCAAGAAGAATATTCTCCATTTCTCCAAAATAGGCATTTACAGGGCTAGTCCAGGATGTTCCGGCGTATTCCAGAACGTACGCAAAACTGGTTTACTTAGATAAGTTTTATAAAATTTATACAAGCCTACATGTCTAAGCACTGAGATCTTTGCGGACGTGTCTATTGATCTTTATAATAAGAGAAGTATTACTATTTATAAAACTTAAAAAGTCACGATGGAAAAATACACGGCTTTGCCTTAGGAAGTCGGTTTGAAACCGAGCCACGACAGTAATACATGGTCAATTTATAATAGCTACGGAATAACGTACGATTCAACATTCCACATACAGTGTCTTGTCTCTCAAATGAATACGTAACATTGAATGCAGTGCCTCCACAAACGATGCCCGCTACTCAGATTCGCTTGAACAGGTAAATACAAGGAGGAGGGCGAAGTTCAAATATATCTCACTCCGGTTGAAACAGGATAGACGGGACTGTCTCGCGCGTCAGACCATGTAATTGTTTATGTAAGTGTGTATATACCCTTTTATATAGCAGACGCTATGTTATTTAATACAATTTATGATAGTTTTGTAGTTATCGGTAACAAAAATTAACTTTGCTTATGCTTGCTTTATCGTCTTATCGTATTGTCCCGACGGCCTCTGAAATTTGTACTGAATGCTTAGTTGGCTGTGGCGATTCGTTTATTGACTGATAAGGTCAGACATTCTTACCAGCAACTTTTTTTGCTATGAAAGTTTTAATACTAGCTAGATAAATATGTCTACACAGAGTAATGCTAATTGCATTCAAGTGCACCAACGCATACTACGCATTAATGTCCGCAGTTCTGCTACGATTAAGTTGGTCTGTATATTAGGGGTAACACTCACAGGAGTTTGTTGTTGAGTACATAATATTTTATATCATTGAGTGATCATTGTGTGTCGCTACGGCGTAGCCCCATTGCTACGCCATTAGCGGTGCGTAGTAAGGAATTGTTCTACAAATTTAATGTGTTTTGATTATATCTGTGTTTTAATTAATAAAAATCAACAACTCAAGATAAATCTTTGAAAAGCATTAACGCATGCTTAGCGAACTCTAAAGTTATTATATTAAATGGAAAAAGAATACGGTCCCGAACAGGATTCGAACCTGTCGTCTTATGACGTCGCCATAAGAGGTATTAAAATATGGAAGAAGAATTCGCCGTGGTAAGCAGAGGTCGAGATGGCTTAGTGGTCAGAGCGCCTGGAGTATTTATCCGGGAGGCGCAGGTTCGAATCCTGTTCACGACCGTATTCTTTTTCCATTTAATCAAATAATAACTTTAAAAATCAACAAGTCTATATATTTTTTTGTTTTTATCAAATCAGTTAATTATTTACGTCAATGAGAAAACATCATAATTATTTATTTGCTTATCTGATCAAGTTCAGGTGTTTCAAGTATACTTAGTAACACAACAACATAAACTTATTCTGCCTGCCTTAAGTCAGGTAACAAACAGTCCTTTGCCTTATACAAGTGACAAGCCATTCTTCTGACGTGACAGGCCAATTTTGCATATTATTTGCCGTAACTTTTTAGTAATTTGTTTGTAGCATTAACAGTTTGTGTAAAATATGATACATGAGTTATAACTACACATAAAGATTCAATTATAAAAAAAAAAAAAAAACTATTATAAATGCGAAAGTAGCTCTGTCTGTTTGTTACGTTTTTCACGCCTAAACCGCTACCGGAAACAAGCAAATAAAAAGTAACCAACCGGAAACAAGTACACCCTGTACTTGTTTCCTTGGAATGGTGAAAACAAAACATAGACATATGATCGCAGCAATCGCGGGACATTTGCTGTTAGTTATTGAAGAGTTCCATTATCGATCGCCGAATATCTTCATCAGATTCTAATATACTAAAACTTTCCCTGAAAAATATTTATATAAATAAATAAAAATAAAATGAAATAAATAAAAACGAAAACCCCGTCCAAATAGGATCAGTTTTTTTTTTTTTAATTGCGAACCTACACTTACTTACATACATACATACATAAAGGTAAAGATGCATTTGTTTATACATACGGGTCGAATGCAGAACCTCGTTTTTGAAGTCACTTAAAAATAACATCAATTTTTCATTTCTAAATTGCACCCGTGCGAAGCTAGTTAGTCCAAAATAAAACACATAGGAACCGACCAATTTACAACAAATTAAATTCATGTCATGGATTTACTATTGCGTATTTGAGCAGATGTCACGTAAAAATAGAACCTATTACTTTATTTCTGAGCTTTCTTTCCATAACGCAAGACTGACACATTCGTTTTATATTTTATTTTTTTTATATTTTATATTTTATATTATTATTATTTTTAAGTCTAAAGAAGTAGTTTCAATAAGGAAACTAGCCTTTCTCCAACAATAATCAATAGGTTTCTCGAAGACTGTACGGAACGGAAATTAATATGATCCAGTTGGGTTTAAGCCAGCGGGGCATAGTGGACGCATGGCTGCATTGCTAGCGCGTGCAACCGTGTAAGTACCGCGTGCAGGTATAGCAAATACCTTGATCGTTAATTGATTAATTAGTGGTCTAAGCTACACTCGCTTCAATGGATCTATCTGCTTTGTTGCTGTTGATAATTAATATTATCGATGCCACAATGGCCATACGTGACCACCAGCCAATTCGACTACATTGAAGAATAATTATTTCATAGCATGGACATAATTTTACGAACGTAAGTTTACCGTTTTGCTCTTGATCTGATTATCAAAATAGTTTTTCTTACTCATCCTTTCATTGCATTATCCGCTGATAATTGATAAATTTGTGGTCTGTGAACTCTCGTGACCTACACTCGCTTAATAATGCAAATGGATTTATCAGCTCTGATGCTGTTTAAAAATAGTTGTATAGATGTATAATAACTTTTGTGAAGCATATTCATATTAATTATTGTTCACCGGTTACTACTCACGTGCATTGTTCGGGTTTGGGACGTTGCCGCGGATTCAGCTCATGACTAAGGGCTCCGTTCGAGCTCGAAACTTGTCGGGCAAACCCGAAGAATGCAAGTGAGTAGTAACCGGTGAACAATAATTAATATTAATATATACCAATATCTATTATTAAATCCATAATCTTAAAATGCGACGTAAAACTAGCAAGTCAGCTTCGAAATTGAAGGAATAATAAGAATTATTGCATTATAATGAACCTACATAGATGACCTGGGACTAAATAATGGCATCAGTCAATTGAGCGAGTACTTAGTACACCTCTGCTTTATCCTTCAGAAAATACAAGCGTGATGCTATATTTTGCCAAAGATAGTTGAAAATAGGAGTAACTTTACAGTTGACATTCTAGGAAGTACCCACTCACATCAAACACAATACGATTTCATTCTGATCGATTGACTTACAAGTTTACGAGGGGGTTGACAAAGCTCTGCTCTCATCGACGATACATTCGCTTGTGAGTGTATGTTTGTCATATACAGGTTGGAAGTTAAAAGAGTGAAAACAATATTTTTTGTGGAAAGAAGAGTACGGAGCAGGATTTAGGAACCTAAATACTCTAGGCGCTTTGTCAACTAAGAAGTTAGGATGGCTTGATTGTCAGAGCGCCTTGAGTAGGAATTTATCCGGGAGGCGCGCTTATCTTACCAGAAAAATGAACACTAGAGTTCACTACGCGTGCGATAATGAGTTTAAAGATTTATCTGTATGAGTAAAAAAAAATAATGGTGGTTTCTACCAATGATATTAAACAAAATGCCCAAGAAAGAAGGACCTGAGTAAAAAAAAATTTAAAAAAAATCGTTTATAGTCCATAGAAATATTATACAGGCTTTAATATGACATATGATATAAATTAAACTATGACACATGTATGTAATAGAAAAAAAAAAAAAAAACTGGGGCTCTAGCCCCAAACAAGTCAGTGAGTCTGTATCTCAGAGATTGTATTTCCCATTCACAAAAATATAACTTGCGTTCAGTACGGTTATTTATATGCCACGTCAACTTTTTTTATCTGAATATCCATGTTTTTGAGGCATAATTGTTCAATTTCATTGATAGAATGTACCTTAAGACTCTGACTTTTGATCAACCCTGTAGATACAAAGGACGGCTAAAATCTCACAGAATCCAGATATAAGGTACCCTTCATAGCTTTTACTCAATCTCATTCTATAATGAAAGGCTAGACTTCAAAGAGACATAACTAACCCTTAGAAAGTGCTTCGGTGTTTCTTTTCAAAAGCTGCCAGACAAAACACGGCCTCCTTTATAAACAAAAATATATTACAAATAAAAGTGTAATCTATCTATTAAATTCATAATTATATAGTAATATCTTAGGTTTTTACGATCGCTACACATTATATTAAAACCACTTTCCTACGTACCTACGTCGCGTGACGTCACGGACTGACTAAGGTCGCGGGAGCGAATCCCTTTGGTGACTTATATTTTTCAATATTTCCTTAGAAATATAATAATTAGGCATGTATAAATCGAAAGTCTAAAAACTTCAATGACGGATGTTTATCAAGTAAATACAAAACGAGACGGTTGTGTGCTAGGCAATGCAGAAATTGAGAAGTCAGATAGTTATACTACAATTATATCTACGCCCGGTAGCCCGTTATTAAATTCTTCGCGGGTGGAGGGTAGACAAGAAAAAGATGTTGACGGTAGAAGTCTCTGTGTGATCGGTGGCGGTGGCGTACCGGTTGTAAACATTGCAACATGGCGACGCTTGCACCTGACCGAGTAGATAAGTTGGGACACACTGCTGTGACAAATGGCGAGCATGTTGGAAAGCAACTGACTTTTGCAAGTGTTGTGAGAAAGGAACAGAATGGTTGGACATTAGTTCAAAGAAGTAACCGTAATGAGAGGTTTGCAGGGAAAATGGGGAAAGCTGTAATACAACCCGATGCGAAGTTTAAGGCGGCTGAGATAATGATACCTTTATATATTTCCAATGTATTAAAAGGACTTACCAAAGAAGACATAGTGACGTATACCTTTCGACTCAGTAACGTACAGATCTGTACGTTGTAATAATAAAAATCTATTGTGTCTGCTAATGACTGAGGCAACAGCTTAAGGAGAAATGTAATTTACAAGTGAAGGTGGAAAAGATGAGTATGAGAATAGAAAAGGAGTATGACAGTTTATTATAATATTGGGTAATTGCAAATAATACGACCGTTTGTACTCGACTGTTATTTATTGATAAATCCGTGTTGCCACAGCAACCACAGATATACACCATCCCTCCAACCTTATTCAGAAACTACACAATAAGCCAAAACAATAATTATAAACTCTTAAAAATATTTTTTATAACACGTAGGCTTCCTAGGCCTTAAAATTAAATTTCGAACATTCTAGTGCCAATAATTCTGTTCACAATTCCTATACTCCAAATACTTTTCCTAGCAATAAACCACCTAGCCCACACTGTTTCACCTACTTGAAAAGATCTGCTACAATTTAGAAGCCTTGGATTGTGGAGACTATTGACAATCCTATTTTTCGGTAAAATTAAGTCCAATCTACACCTTAAATTACGACCTAGCATTAACATAGCCGGTGTTACACCTGTTGTACAATGGATCGTGTTTCTATAATTAAATAAAAAACTCTGTAATTTTTCGAAAATTACCTTTTGACAATCACCTTCCGCTAGCCTGCATCGTATTATCTTTTTACAAATCTTTACAGAATTTTCTGCTTGACCATTGCTAGCCGGGTGGTAAATAGGCGATGTTAAATGCTCAATTCCATTATTTTAACAAAAGGTATTAAACTCAGCTGAACTTATTTTAATGTCATTATCCGATACTATAACATACGGCATACCAAACATACAAAACAATTGTTTTAATTTCTTAATCAATGCACCGGTGGTTGTGCCCCGGTCCATATGAATACATTCCAGCCATTTGGAAAATGCATCTACTACTATTAAATATACCGCCTGTCCGATAGACATATAGTCTATGTGAATTCAATGCCAGGCGCCGGCGGGACGCGGCCAGGGTGCAGGAGACACGCTAGGTGGAGCGCTGCGCACAGCAGCGCAAGCGGCACACGCACCTACCCAGCGCTCAATATCACCGTCGATACCCGGCCACCACATTCTACTGCGAGCTGCGCTCTTAGTTTTAATTATACCAAAATGAGCTGAATGCAGTTCCCTCAACATCCTGACTCTATAGACAGTTGGTATCACTATTCTGTGGCCGCGGAACAAACAACCCTCTATTAATTCTAAATCCGTCTTGCACTGGAAATACGGAACTATTGATTTACACTTAATCTTTTTCGGCCAACCAATATTCATGTATTTGACCACCGTCTGTAACACATCATCGTCAGCGATAGCACGTTTAATATCACTAAATAGAACAGGCTCTACGCTCGCTTCTAAGAAAAAGAAATATCTAGAACTTCCTTCCTCCAGCGCATCATGACAGCGGTTAGCTGTGACCGATAACGGTGCCCGGGAAAAATAATCTGCAATTTCATTATTTTTGCCATCTATATACTTTACGGTGAAATTATATATGCCGATAAAATTATCGCATATCTTTGAAGCCGTAAGGCCGCTGTCACCGACCCTTTACCCTTACCGAAAATAGATAGCAAGGGCCTGTGATCAGTTTTCAAGATAAAAGGTTCTTGACGACCGTACAAGTATTGGTGGAAATGCTTAACACCGAAAATAATAGCCGTCGCTTCTTTTTGGATCTGGCTATAATTTGTCTCACTTGCCGCTAACGACCGAGATGCAAATGCTATCGGACGCTCACCTCCATCGGCGTCCCGATGTGCTAACACCGCTCCCAGCCCACACGGGCTTGCGTCTACTGTCAGCACCAACGGCAGGTCCGGGTCAAAATGCGCCAGTACCCGCTCGCTAGCGAGCGCGCGTTTCACACTATCGAAAGCTGCCTGCTGACGTTCACCCCAAAGCCACTCTGCACCCGAGCGTAGAAGTTCGTGCAACGGACTTAGTAGCGTCGATGCACCCGGAATAAAATTTCTATAATAATTCACCACACCCAGAAATCGTTTAACTCCTAGGATGTCGGAGGGCGCAGGTGCACCTATGATCGCATCGACCTTAGTTGGACTAGTTCTTAACCCGCTCTTATCTATAACATAACCTAAGTACGTTACACTTTTTTCGAAAAAGACACACTTCTCTTTTTGTAGCCGTAATCCTGCATCTTGCAGTCTACATAAAACCTGCTGTAACCTAGACAGGTGTATTATTTTCGTAGGCCCGGTTATACAAATATCGTCAAGCCACACGCTCACTCCCTCTATATCAGCTAACAACATTTCCATAGCTTTTTGAAAAATAGCGGGTGCACATGCTAAACCGTAAACTAAACGCGTATAGGAAAATAAGCCTTTCTGCGTGTTAATGGTGGTCAGCTTTTGAGACGCTTTGGACAATTTAAATTGATTGTAGGCATTACTCAAGTCTATTTTTGAGTAGTGTTCCCCTCCCCCAATCTTGGAAAATACCTCTTCTATACGAGGCAAAGGATATTTATCAATTTCTAAATCCTTATTTAAGGTGCATGAAAAATCACCCGCAATCTTTAACTTCCCATTTTCTTTTAAAACAGGAACAATTGGCGTGGCGTATTCAGAGAAACTAACTGGTATTAGAATACCTAAGCTGACTAGCCTATCCAATTCTTCAGTAACTTTATCCTTGAGAGCAAAAGGTGCAGTACGTGGTTTAAAAAATTTTGGCGTTGCAGTGTCCTTCAATTTCAATTCCATTTCGAATTTGTTAAAACACCCTAATTCATCTTTCCAAACGGCTGGATACTGTTTTAATAGCCGTTTCACCTCTTCAATCTTGTTGTTATTTGCTGTTTCCAAATAAAAACTAAACATTTTCATGAAATCACGGCCTAACAGCGGTGGTCCACCGTTCTCAATCACATAAATTTTAATGCTTTTGCATGCGTTTAAATACGTTATTTTAGTCACAAAATATCCTATCGGCGTGATGTTATGGCCGTTATACAAACACAGTTTAAGATCACCGCTATGCAACTTTTGATCTGAAAAATAAAACAAATACAACTTTATTGAAATTACAGAGCATCCTGATCCTGTATCTAACTCCATACACAAATCTACATCATTAACTTAACTGTGATTTTGATAGGGTTATAGTCTACGTACCTTAAGTTAAAAAGTTTGTCTTTACAATCACCTAGAGACGCTCTCGTCTCCTCCGTGTTAATATTATGTAAATCGGACTTTCTGAGCCCACATAACTTTATTAAATGACCCCTCTGCCCGCAAATCAGACATTTGAAGTTCTTGAACCTACAAACAGTAGCATTGTGGTTCTTCAAACCACAAACTGCGCATCGCAAATATGCTCGTTGCCAACGTTGTCAGTTTTGCGAAACCTCGTGCTGGTTCCGGCCTGGTGCTCAGCGGCCACGCGTCTATCAGCCGCCCCAGAACGCACGTAAGAAAATGGCTCTTCTCTTACGACTGTAACCTCAGCGCTGCCGTTGCACGTGCCCATAGCGCACGCCTGTCGTGCACACGCTGCCTTCTGTGCCACCTCGACCGACTGCGTTAGCGAAAGAGTCTTAAAGTCGCACTCGAAAAGCTTGTCACGCTCGTGTCCTGTTCTGAAGCCTAACACGAAGCAGTCACGCAAAAGCATATCCAGCTCCATGCCAAATTTGCAGTACGCAGCTAGCCCTCGCAGCCGCGCCACCCAATCCTCGATGCTTTCACCGTCGGATCTGCTTGCCTCATAGAACTTCGCCCTATCGGCGAAAGTCGACCTTTTCGGCGTGAAATGTCTATTAAGTACTTTTACTAATTCCGAGTACTTCAGGTCCTCGAGTTTTTTCGGATGCACTAGATCCCGAAGCAAACGGTATGATTCATCTGAAAAATGAGTTAGCAAAACCGCTCTCTGATTCTCCTCTGCAATCCCGTTTAGCTTGATGAACTGAGACATTTTTCCAAAAAAAATATCCCATTCATGGATTTTGTGATCAAATATGTTTAAGTTGCCCAAAAACGCCATTGTGCTTAATGCGTAAGCTGATCCCGCCTCGTCGCCAAATATTATAATGTTATTATTGGGTAATTGCAAATAATACGACCGTTTGTACTCGACTGCTATTTATTGATAAATCCGTGTTGCCACAGCAACCACAGATATACTCCACAGTTACAAAGTTTTCATTCCGAAACATAAGGAAGAATTTTTTATGAACGACGAATTTTGGCCGGATGGGGCATCATACCGCAGATTCATACATTTTAGAGGAAACTTCAGAGGCACAGTGGAGACACAGAAAATGAATACGAAAACAAATAATAATGGATAAATCGTTAAAAATTATCAGTTTCAATTGCAAATCTGTAAAAACGTCGATTGACTGTATTAGGCGGCTGTGTGTATCAGCTGATATTATAGCATTACAAGAAACATGGTTACTGCCCCACGACATAACGTTTCTAGGCACCTTGCATGATTACTTTGCTTATACTGGGACCTCTGCGATGGATACTTCGGCTGGAATACTGCGAGGTAGGCCCTACGGAGGAGTGGCACTCCTCTGGAGGAAAAGTTTATTCCCATCTGTGACGGTTGTAAAGTGTAATAGTGCTCGGGTTACAGCAATACAGATAGAACAATCAAACAATAGGTTACTCGTTTTTTTTCAGTTTATATGCCTACTTGCTGTGCTGATAATATAACTGCTGAGTTTACCGAGTGTCTAAACGAGATGCACGCTATAATAGAAAATAGTGATATTCAATATGTGTTTATGTTGGGTGACTATAATGCGCATACCAATGAACATTTTCATTATGAATTGTTAAAGTTTTGTGAGGAACAGTGTTGGACTTGCGCGGATAGCGAGCTACTACCTCGAGACTCGTACACATATGTGAGTGATGCGCACAGGTGTAAGCCTTGGCTTGACCATTGCGTCGTTACTGAGGCCGCACGTCAAACTATATCTAGTGTAGAAGTATTGTACGGCACTTATTGGTCCGATCACTTTCCCATTCAATTAGAATTAAGTAAAGTGGATTATAATATTCCACTACGTAAAGTATTAAGTAGTCAGGTTATATAGGGCGAACGAGACTTAGAACAGATAAATATGTATGAAAAATTATGTAATTTAGATTTATGTAGAATAGATTTCCCCCCAGAGTGTATTAATTGTGCGGATAAAATATGCGGCGATGTAACTCACAGAGTGATTTTAGATAAAATGTACACAAAAATCATTGATATACTTTCAACATCTGCTGAGCGGACCGCTACAGGTATTAGTCAAAAATGTTATAAACCTTTGACAGGTTGGAATAGGCATGTTAGAAGTGTTCACTTTCAGGCTCGGCTGGCTTTTCGGATTTGGCATTTATGTGGACATCCAACTTCAGGATCTATTTATGAGAATATGCGAAATACACGTAAATTTTTTAAAGCTAAATTACAGTGGTGTCGCAATAATCAAGTACAAATAAAACTAGACATAATAGCTGAGCAGCGCAAATCTAAAGATTTCGGGAAATTTTGGAAGAGTACTGGTAAACTGAACCCCAAGCCGATCCCGCCGGTGAGCGTGGCGGGAATTTGTGACCCTCAAGCCATTTCAAATTTGTTTGTGAATCAGTTCCAAGTTGATCCCTTGTCGGGACCGGCTGCGCCCGTGTCTTCGTCGGTGATTGGCGCTGAGGTAAGTTCTCCGTGTTTAAGGTTTTTGGCCAAGGAAATAGCTGATGTCATTAGAAAGATGGTCGGAGGTAAGTCTCCGGGACATGACCACCTCAGCGTCGAGCACTTGCGATACGCGGGAGGTCATTTGCCGAGGGTATTGGCAACATTTTATTCGTTATGTATGATTCACTCGTACTTGCCAGTTAAGCTTATGAAGACCATAGTCGTGCCAATAGTCAAACTATAGGCCTATTTCTTTGGCGACTGTTACAGCTAAGGTACTGGACTGTTTGTCGTATATATCTTCACGATGCCCAATTCGGTTTCAGACCCGGACTATTGACGGAGACCGCCATCATGTGTCTTAAGCAGACTGTTCAGTATTATGCTGATAGGAAAACACCGGTTAATGCATGTTTTCTGGATTTGTCGAGGGCTTTTGACCTGGTGTCATACGATATCTTGTGGGAAAAGCTGCGAAAGGAAAGCAGCGTTGACTGTACTGTTATTTCTTTATTTAAGTTTTGGTACGAGAATCAGACTAACTGTCAGGTGGGGTGGAACTTTGTCTGAGGTGTATGGGTTGAAGTGCGGGGTGAGACAGGGGGGTATTAGCTCACCTCGTCTATTTAACCTTTACATTAATCGGCTGATTGTTGAACTCAGCAGCACCCGTATAGGCTGTCACATTGACGGAGTCTGCGTTAACAATATAAGTTACGCTGACGACATGGTGCTGCTGAGTCCATCAATTGGTGCGCTCAGGCGTCTTGTTAAGGTATGTGAAGACTACGCGGTGACTCAGGGACTCAGGTACAATGCAAAAAAATGCGAATTATTGGTATTCAGGGCAGGCACCAAATGTTACAGTAACGTGCCAGATGTGACCATAAATAATACTCCGTTATCTAGAGTAACAAAATTTAAGTACCTGGGTCACTGGGTCACTCATGACCTAAACGATGACCTGGACATAGAAAGGGAACGCAGGGCGATGGCTGTCCGAGGTAATATGCTGATCCGCAGATTTGCACGTTGTACGACACAAGTCAAAATAACCCTTTTCAGAGCATACTGCCAGTCTTTTTACACGTGCAGTCTGTGGGTCAGGTATACGCTGAGGGCATACAACGCCTTGCGTGTCCGGTATAACAATGTTTTCAGGATGTTGTTGGGCCTACCACGCTTTTGTAGCGCTTCCGGGATGTTCACCGACGCCAGGGTTGATGGATTTCATGCTATCATACGGAAACGGTGCGCTTCTATTCTCGGTAGAATACGTGCTAGCTCCCACAGCATCCTGAGTATATTGTGTGATAGGTGGGACAGCGCTATGAGCCAGCAGCCACTGGATACGGCTGCACATGTAGGTGTCAGTCGTTTCAACTTTGTATATAGAGTGGGATTTACTAACATTAAGTTAAGACTTTTACTAACAACATATGGATCTTGTAATTTTGATCTGAAATAAATAAATCTAATAATAAAATGTAAAAATAATTACATAAAAAGGCAAAGTTCAGCAGAGTGACTTCCAAACGAAATTTTAGCGACTTTTGTCGTCTATAAGCAATTTTGCTACACCCTGCAATTCAAGATCACATACAAGACACAAAGCAATGAATATATAGAAACATCTGTATGCGAACTACCAATTTATGTCTCATTCTTAATTATATTTTTTTCATGTCTCGCGGCGGATTGTCTTTTACCTTAACGGTGTCAACACTAAATCCTTTTCAATACCTACTCAAATTTCCTCTCTTTCATAACATAAGTATTCTAAACAATACGAACCACTATCACACAATCACCTTACCCAATGTACTGACGTCAGAATCAGACTAATGTAGCTAATTATGGCGTCATGTTTCCGAAACAGGAAGGTTCTACGACAAATATTTGACCGGCCATACTGAATTACTCTCAACTTATTTGTCGCATTATCTCCAAAAAAGTCCTCGTAATCATTAAGAATTAGGAAGATGCACTAGGACAAGTAATCAATTATATTTAAATACTTTAACAGTAACAGCCGCATAAATCGATCGATCGAAGTTAAGCTGCGCTTGTCGCGGTCGGTCTGTGGATGGGTGACCATCATCACCGAGACCCGTCCGTGCCTCGGAGAGCAAGTTAAGCCGTCGGTCCTGATTGTCAAATCAAGATCTACGACAGACGTTACGGGTAGTCAGTGATCTGAAAGTCTGACAACCAGTTAAACCACGAGATATCGTATTACCCAGTAACTGAGTTGTGAAGGTCCTGGGGATAGGAAGTCCCCACATGTAAAATACTGATATTAAGCTGCATCCGGTTTGACTGGAAGCCGACTCCAATGTAATTGGGAAGAGGCTAGGCAGATTCATGTTTTCAAGCCCGGTCGATTCGGTCTTTAGAATAGAAAGAAAAAGAAAGAAAGAAAAAGTTTTTTTATTTTTACACGCCATCCGACGCACGATAGTGACGAAACACAAATAGGTGTACAATTTCCAACACAAATTAAATTCCGCTTTCAAAGGAACTGAAATTACTAATATCTAAACTATGGTGCAATCTAAATGTACAATTATCTATGATTAGTGTTAGCTCCATTAAGAGTATAGTGTTCTATGACTCCTGTGAATATTTTCAATATTAGTGTCTATATAATCTATGGTATTCGGGCATCAAAATTAAAATTATTAACAATTATTAGATTAACTGAAAACAATTTGCAAATACACATTTTAAAGCTATTTTGGATACACTATTAAGTATTCGTTATCAATTAGTGGTGTGATGGGTCATACGAACAGCATTCAACGTATACTTGCGTGTGTTAGAAATAAGTTCCAAGAAAACAAAATAAGAATACATTATTTAACATGTTTGATTTGTGCGTCGCCTGTGCGCAAAAACAAAGGTCGTTTGCTCAGCGTAATGCTCTGACTTCGGATTAACCTAATGCCAAAAGCGCTGATTTTCAGCAAAAACCTTAGAGTGACGTCATAGAATTCCGTTGAAGAAAAACAATAACAAACAAATTCAAGCGGTAAGCAATACGTACATAGTTTGGCTATCGTTATGTTAACAGAACCGTAAAGAGTGAGTGAAAAATTACCGAAAACCTGTCCAACAGTAAATCCACAATTAACATTGACAAGAAGAGTATAAAAAAATAAAAAATAAAAAACAATAATAAAAGTATTAAGTAAGCCAGTCGCCATGTTGCATAAGCGCATTCCCACTATTCCGAGAAGCAGCCCAGCGACGATGCGTCGGCGTAGGTTTTGTATGTATTACATACATGAATAGTACTCTTCCAGTGTAATCCTAATCATTGATATTGATACAGGATTGTTAAAGTCTGTGTGATGTGTGTTCTATGAGTAGGAGAATGGATAGTGTTGAGGTGTGACAAAATTATATATATATCTTATTCTAATATGTAAACTTTATTTGCCTGTCACCCAAATAAGTACCTACACAAGATATGTTTTATTTTAGGAATAAAGAAATACTTTAAAAAAAAAGGCATTTCTTTTTATCTTACTTGCCTATGTTACTCGTGACAATGTAAGACTTATAATAAAACAACTTTTAACCGGATTGATCGCGTGTATTATTGGTTTTTGTTTTTCCTGACGTTTCGGACACTTTGCAGCGTTCGTGATCGCAGGAGGACGAGGCTCTCTGCTTCAGGGAATCCGGTTAAAAGTAGTTTTATTAAAATGTGTAGTGATCGCGAAAACCTAAGATATTACTAATGTAAGAATTCTAACGCCACCCCATCCATCGAAATCGATTCAGGCATGTAGAAGTTATGGTGGAACAAAGAAACTCACAAACATCAAACATACGTATAAACCATACATGAACCCTAAAACATAACACTTCTTTTACTTGGGCAGTCATGTAAAAAAGCGGCCTTCAAATTCAAATTCAAAATTCAAATATTTTTATTTCAAATAAACCATATTACAGGCACTTATGAAAAGTCAAAACTAGGTGCACGGTTCCAAGGCGTTGATCTTATGGAGAAGAGCCGGCAAGAAACTCCATAGACACTCTTTTTAAAATAAATTGGTTTAACAATAAATAAGGTAATGTGAGAATAATGCAGGTTAATGAGCAGACTAAGAAAGGAAAGTAAACTTATATAGCCTTTTAAAATGATTGCCAAGGCAGTTAGGAGCCGACCAGTCCCGACAGACAGCACCCGTTCACGAGCATGACGCGCACATCAGCCTCGCTTAGCTCAACCATTTTGTAGGGAACTCGACGACCCGATGTACGACGCCACCATCAGCAGGACATTTTAGCGTGCATGACAAACTCGTAATGCCTGACAATAGGCAGTATGTATGTAATATGAGATTAAAACTAACATTAATATCCACATGATGCTCACATTTTACAAAGTTATATATTATGGAAAATTTCTTATTATGTATTTATTCTATATTATGTAAATTTAAAACTAGTAGGTTCGATACTAGCTGTTATACAATCGATATGTAAATTTACATACCCAAGAGTCAAATAAAATAATAATACAATTGGATTAATTGTACGTCAATAAAATAAATTGTATAATTAAAAAAAAAATAACAAAAATCAAAAATGTCAAAATAAAGGAAAAAACATAGAAATATTTAAGCTGAAAGCAAACAAAATGTCGCCATAATCAAGTAGGCAAGGTGCCAGTGGGTCGCAGTGTGCAGGAAGGAATCGTGAGCCAGGCATCCCTATCGCCTTTTTGACCAATGCATTTTTAATTGTACAAAGCAAGTTCTTCAAGGTGACACCAACATTAATATCATTACTAACCATTGTTGCGTAAATCATAAAAGCACCTTTCATATATTTCGTAATGACATCAGCATTCAGCATACAGGAAGGTTCTACTACAAATATTTAACCGGCAATAATTACTCTCAACTTATTTGTCGCATTTCCACGGAGAATGTAATCATTCCATTGATTGCTCGCGACAGATTGACGGTAATTTCATTGGCATTATACTTCCAACTTTTCACTCTTTGGAAACAGGATTTCAGTTTTCAATTAAAGCTTTTATTGACGCGTTGATGTGTAATTAGTGGTATGTTGGTATCAATTAGTGGTATTGGATAATAAACTGATGATTAATTAGTTTAGATTAGTTATTGTTCACCGGTTACTACTCACGTACATTCTTCGGGTTTGCCCGACTAGTTTCGAACTCGAACGGAGCCCTTAGTCATGAGCTGAGTCCGCGGCTATGTCGCGAGTAAGACTGACTCAACAATAACTAATATGAATATGCCTCACGAAAGTTATTATACGATTAGTTTAGAGTTTTTATTATAATTAGTCCGTAAATTGCATTGAGCGCTTCCTAAAATTGTGTAAATGTGAAAAGATTCGGATTCGGCTGAATTCATTGAACGATTTGCAAAGCTTTACGCATTTCATAGATATACCAGATACCTTTTTTCATGTGTGGAAAATTCGTCATGGTCGCTGTACCGGATAAAAGTCCGGTACAGCGACTTAAAACCGACTACAAACCACACAGACATTTACTGGAGTCCTGGAATCGTAACTGCATTCACCGCAACCATAACATAGTACATAATCTAGTATAAGGGATGAGAAATTAAACTTAAAAATCAGGAACCTCGTTTTTATCCTATAAAAATTTCTTAACAGAGAAACGCAATAACACTTTGCCCGACCCAGGAATCGAACCCGGGACTTCATGCTCAACTTAGGACTACTAGACCAACGAGGCAGTTTTTTACTTTAATAATATTTAAATCGTGATTAAATGAGAAAGTATAATTAAACAACCCAAGTGTTTCAATCTTAATTCATTCTCTAATAAAAATAATAAAACGTTTTTGAATTTCTAATTAAAACTAATCGAAATTAAATACCGTTTAGCTAATATTTTATAAAAATACCCATTCATCTACTCGATCTATTTAATTTAGGAGCATTCCTTTTGTAAGTACCAAATATCCGAATAACTATCGCATACGATTTAGATAATCACCCAAAACAACTCACCCCCACGTAAGTAAACAAAACAAGAATTATTTTCGCGCTCTAAAAGACCTTTTAGAGAACACATTAATTGTGTACACTCTTTACAAGTCACGTAGTGGAAAATATCCCAGCTGAATGTACCATGTTAACATACGACTCTCCAAGGGGCACTGGTGGATCGAATTATAGCTATTTGTTCTCCTCTAACGTAGTATTGCACAATAACCCATGTCTAATGGTTGTTGCAGTGTCGGCTTTGGCTCCTAATGGGAATATTTCAAACTACATACGTTATCGTCGACGTGATGGATTCGGTGTGTTTTGACGGACATCCGGACAGTCTGATCGTAACAAGGTGTCGTTTGTTTTGGGACATTCGATACATGTAATGGTACTCGATTTGGACTGGTTAGAATGGCTTTCTGTATTTTTTTGCATAACATAGCTCACGCCTGTCTCCGAAGGGTCAGGCAGAGAAGTACCGCTAAGACCGCTATACACTCATATTTCACTAGTGCCCTTATTACGGCCCATGTGGTTATTATTGCCATCAATCGGGTACACGAAATTACTACAAGAAATACTGAATAACAATGCCGGACTCACGAATCGAACCCAGGACCTCGGGCTCCGCAGCCGCGCTAGCGACCACTAGACCAATGAGGCAGTCTATTTCATGTCATAATAAATCAATTTTTAACCGGATTAATCGCGTGTATTATTACTAAAGATGTTTTATTATAATGAGTAGTGATCGCGAAAACCTAAAATATTATTTCATGTCACGTTGATAATAGTCTAAATTTTTACACGACCGCCTAAAAAAATTAGTATTATGTTTTAGGGGTCATGTATATATTGTAGGTATTCCTCGCAACCTCTACAGGTCTTAGCGGTCGGCCTGCACAAGTCTTCCAAAAAATATTTAAATAATTTATGCTCTTATTTCAGAAACATACAAAATTACTTAGCCTGACACAGTTTGGCAGTCACACAGTCCCATGACGAAGGCCCTGCTCTAACTAAACTAAAGCAAAATGAGTTTCCGCTTACTGTCCTGCCCATTTCCATTTCAGTTTCTTTATCTTTACTGTGACGTTTCGTTATTTTACTCCATTTTATTCATCCAAAATATATTTGCTCACCAGAAATAACAACATGATTAGATGTAATTCAGTCAATCGTCTATTTTTTTTATCAAGTAACTGCACTCCTTCCGACCGTATTTCGGTCAAGGCGGCCTATCTCCACTGAGATTAGCCAAGTACGCAGGAGATATTATAGTGCACAAGTGTATACCCAAACGGACGGAAATCCGATACGACCAGAGAGAGATCATGCGCAGGACCGACGGCTTTACGTGCTCTCCGAAGCACGGGGGTGTCACACCACCAACTTCCTGACACCGGCAAGCTACAGAGAATTTCCTAACAGAAAAATTAAATAACACTGCCCGACCTGGGAATCGAACACAAGACCTCACGCTCAGCAGCCGCGCTTGCGACCACTAGATCAACGAGGCAGTCATATCAATATCGAGTAAATTAAACACTAGAAAGAGGAAAATAATATTTATTTCTATTGATACCGTAACATGGCACTTACAGGAGATCTTGAAGGAATTAGTACTGGAGTAGTTTTAGCGAGCGTGCCCGCTCGCCATTGGCATATGATTCCCAATCCAATACCTTTATACCTTTTACCTGTATGGTTACAATGACAGAACATGATTTAAATTGTGTCTGACACAATTTTATGTTTGCGTTTAGTTTTTGTATGTTTATACCATAGAATTAGAATATTTTTGGTACCCCATAGAAGGACATAGAACTCAAAAAAGTGCTACCGATTTTGAATTGTCAATGTGTGCGTGCAATAGTAATGTACAACGTGGAAATATTGACACATATCAATTATCGATAAATAATACTTCAGATGTAAAGAATTGGTATACAAAATGAAAATATTTTCAATCAAATTATGATAATAAAACTAAAATCACAAGGGTAGGTATTATTTAATGCACTTAATTAATTAATTACATTATTATTATAAAAACATTTCATGCGCCCACATTATTATTATATTTCATTGGTAATAGGTATTTTGTAAAGAAAGCAGCTTTTAAGGACCCTGAGCAGTGTATAGAATATGACTGATTGAGATGATGATTGACTGAATGATTTTTACCTACCTATCCTAATACCATTGCGGAGGTGGTAAGGACTCAACTCAGCACACGCTTGAGGTGTGCCCTGCCTAGACCGCTGAGCGGCGGGTACTAAAGCCAGTATCGGGCGAGGCCTGTCTCTGCCGGCAGTAGTGAGGGCCACGCTGGCAGATAAAGTGAACTGGAGAGGAATGGCTTCCTTTTGTGAGACTGTTGTCGTCCAGGAAAAGGCCGCCGAGCGGGATTATGAGAGGTCCGATCCCTCTCTGAGAAGAAAACGTGTAGGAGGCAACCGCCTCGGCGCCTAACAGCCGAAACCCCGCATGTATGATTTAAGACAGGCGGCCCTTTGGGGTCACAGATGCATAGAGAGGGGACTCTGTTTACCCATCGTGATCCCAGAGAAGACGGTGGTATAGTGGTCACGTGCTATCGTGCACAGCGACGCTTAGGGGAGACCCCTGTACAGTCTCTCCAGGGATGTGTCACTGCATCAGTCAGGCACTGCATAGCGGGGGTGCTGGAGCTGGTCTATTAAGTGCCTCCCTCCATATGCTGATGGTGACCGCCGAGGTGGTTTTAGTGAGGTAAGACACCCCGCACCCCGGTCTTATCCATAAAGGCCGGGCGCGTTTTTGAAGGTTTCCCCCCGTAAAAAGAAGGTATATCCTATTATCTTTTCTTATTTCTTCTTTTTGTTTATTCTTCTTTATCCTTTATTCTTTTCTTTATCAATTAGTCTCATCCATTTTTCTTTTTCCTTAGCATCGACAGGAAACCTTTTAGTATAAAAAAATAAATCATAAAATTCTTAAATTGTCTTGAATTTGTACTAAAAAATTTGTAAACAACATATTAATTAGGCTATCACATATAGGCTCAGTGCTCACCGCCTAAAGGTGATAGCGCAGGAATCACAATGTAGTTTCATTCGGGGACTGTTTTTAAAATTTATATTAGTAGCGCAGTCGTTAGATCATTATTATCAACCAAGGTCCGCACAAAGTAGGTTGGCGGTCCGGATTCGAACCGCATTTGGGAACTACTGTAATAGCGTGATGAAATATATTTATTACGTAACCTGGGCTACTAAGCTACGCTTACAGACACAGCGACTAAGAGACAGAAACGTTTTGGTTTAATCTTCTGTGTCGATATTACTAGGTAAAATTTTGGAAAAATAATCAATGTGGAGAGAATGTTGGTACATCAAAACTTTAAATAAATTCTGATATCGGAACTGTTTGGTCTAAAATTTCATCGACACAATAGTCGACACTGACAAGTCACTATTTTGTGTATATGAAATGAAAATTAATATTAGAACAACGTACTCAATATTGTTTTTATGACCATTGTTTTTTACTATAGAGAAAATTCACTATTTCCTTGATAGGATTTGGTTTTCCAAATAATTTTTCTAAAGATATTTTTTCCAAAATATAGCCATGAAAATATATGCTGTTGATGACAATTTACCTGTGAAATGAATGTTTTTCCTGATTATTTTTATAAGAAACATCGCAGTCACCAACACAACACGTAGACATTGCTTATACATTTTAAAGTTTTATAAAATATACAGGATTCACTGACGATATAGCAAATATAAGTTAGCGTGATTTTTGACAGTGACACTGGAGAAAACAACATCTGCCAATAGTGCTGACCGAACCTAAATATGCTTTCTCTTTCTAACATGTGATATTTCCGTAAGAGATTCCATACCCAAAGTAGGCTTTGTAGGTCTTTTACTATCCTACGTTTATGGTTTATACTGTAATGACGAGAGCTATTGTTGTTGTAGTGCAAGTTATTTTGTGCTTACGTTACTTCACCCCTGGCCCAAACTGGCGAGCAAATTTGTTCGATATTTATTCAGAAGCCGTCTCCCGTCATATTTTAAAGCAGTTATTGTATCAAACAATAACTTAAAGAAAAGATAAATAATAATATTCCCATATAATAAACAAATAAAACTTTATTAAATGGAATGACAACAATTGAAAATATAAACCAAAACATTAAAGTAGCTTGTGTAAATAAATGGAGACTCGACTCGTTCAGAGTAAATCTCTTAAAGGCTTTAAAGAACCGCGCCGGCTTTACAAGTGAATCCTGTTAAGCTTCCATTAAACTTACTTATTAACAAACTGTCTTATCATAATGTATATACTTTTTCATTAGCTATAAAGTTAAGCCAGTCCATATTGTATACAAAAGATTAATCTGTTTAAAATTAAAACACCTTTTTGACCTTTTCAATATTCGATATTATAAAGTTATAATATTTTGTGGAAAGAAAAATACGGAAATGAGCAGGATTCAAGCCTAGCTACGCATTCAAAAAATGCACGTGACTAGTAACCGATGAACAATACGTAATTGATATGAATATGTCTCACGAAAGTAATTATTAAAAAAAGGAACCTATTTAGGTACCAGTTTTTGGGTTTTAGCAACGATTGAGCTTTACCAATTCTTTTAACATGCCCTCGACTTCTGCTCACGCCAGAAATGCTAAACAATGATCTCCCCAAAAAAGTGACATAAATAATAATCGAAAGAACTTCTGCTAAAAAGCCACTGAAGTAAAAAGCTATAATATAATAATTAGTGCATCGCTCAACTTGGGTATCGGAATTTGCTGCAGGTAATGTTCCTAACTTCGAGGAACTTTCTGGAAAGTTGGGAATTCATTAAAAACAATAGCCGTTCGCAGGATAACTCGCTTCTTACAAGGAAGGCTGGGAAGTTCGCTGGCTCATTATAATTCAGCCGCGAGCTCCTGAATTCCAAACTGGATCTGGAAGAGAGCTGCCACTACTTTGCTCATATTTGAGGTCGCATCTTCTTTAGCATGAACTTCAGCTGGTTTTGTTTCATCAAACTACTTGATTTAATAAGAAGTTAAAGAAGGTAACGGCTCGGGCTAAATGAAGCCAAGCCAAACAGCAAGAGTGTGTAGTGTAGTAATCCTAACGGTTAGTAAGGTCACCAGCACTCTTGATGAAGCGTTTTGTTAGCATAGGGGAGGGACTGTTTTTACGTATCAGATTGCTGGCACAGCTATTTCTTTTACAGGGTTGGCAATGCGCGATTGATAGGCCTGGTCATAACCATCAGGTAGACCGTACGCTCTTGTGGCTACACAGTGATATATGAAACAAAAATTGTACTCTAAGATTGTTATCATATAACTAGATGAAGAAAGTGAATAATGTGACGCATTCTGAGAGCCTATGTTTAGCAATTAACTGCGAGTCTTGGCTCATAGTTTGTCTGACAAAAGGCCTAAGTAACTCTCCTTTTAATCCAACTCATCCTCTAATACTCTAATTTATCATATAATAAAGTTTATCCAAGCAAGATAATAATAAAAACTACATTATTCCAGCTTCCGGCATTTGTTTTATTCAAAATTGAAGGCTCAAGTCAAAAGGAACCGTTTTGTTCCGTAGCTAAAGTAATCTTGGAGAGTCGGAGGCTAATCTGAATTGCAAAATAATTCCAATTTTATCAAGAAAATGCAACCAGACTGCATTTAATTCACTATAACGCATTCACGAATTATGCAGTCAAAACAACAGTTAGTCTGTCGCAGTTATGCAAAAATATAACACAGTTGCATTGCTGGGTATGTTTGCGGACCTTGTTGCTGTATTTACATAAACGTTTTCGTTTCGCACTCTCGTTTGTAGAAATGTTACTGTAATAGAAAGTACATAAGCGATAATCTTTCTGCTGCTAGCGATACAAACGAACCTTGGTTTAACAAATGACTCAACAAGGGTTTTTTTTTATTGAAGTCTTAAAATAACTAATATGTACCAATGTAATTTTTTCAATACTATGTTTACTTTCTTTGTTATTAAAAGACACCACAGATATAGGGTGAAGGAAAACATCGTGAGGAAACCTGAACCTAATGGTCTGAAATCGCCAACCCGCAGTGAGCTAGCGTAGTGATCAATGCTCGTGCCATCTGTATGAGAAGAGACCCTACCCTGCAGTTACTAGCGGGACAGTTATTAGCTGGTTAGGTTATGTAAATAACTAAGGAGCTTAACCCTTTCCCTGTTCATTAGTGTCACATTTGATGCAGGACGATTGTTCAACTATCGTGTCTGCTTTGAAGACAGTGGGTAAAATAATCAATTTCTTACAAACCTACAAGAACCTCCTAATTTGTGACAGGAGTCAGTCACTAGCGTACCTAACTCTATACCTAGTTATTAATACTAGAAGCCAAAGTGCCTACATGTAGATCAAAAAGGAAAGTATTTTTATTCCAGAGTAAAAAAAAAGTTTTTTCTGTAGCTATTACAGTAATCTCTCAAAAAGTTAGTGAAAAGAATATTTTGAGAACTAGTGCTTTTGCTAGTACTGGCAACACTAAATTACTATCAAAGTGAGAACTTTGACAGAAATTTAGTGTTGCCAGTACACGCAAAAGCAATAGTTTCCAAAACATTATTTTCATGACTTTTTTGACAGACTGCTCAATTTACAGACTCTTCAATTTAGTTTTTTAGTCCATATAAGTCCCAGTTTTTCCCAAGTTTTTTAGTCCCAGTAATAAAGTTTTAATAATACTTATTATCCGCCCGAAGTAGATTTTATCTTACATAACAATGCCAAATATTAAATTCATGTAGATATTATGTAAACACCTCCCATAGCATTCTATTTAAAATATAAGAGCCGTTGTAATGACTTCATTCCGCTCGCGTATGCGGCACACTCGTTGTATTCATGTTTATTCGAGAATTTATATTAAAAATCCCAGACAAAGTCAAACAGGCCATTTTGACGAAAACTCTATATGACACAGGTGGGTTAAACAAAAATATAAGCATATTTTGAAAGCAATGCTATGTCATATTATTGCTGGAGCAATTTGATGTCGTTCAATCAAAGATCTGCTGTTTTTGAAACAGTGGGCTCACTCTTGAAAATAATTCCACTCGATTGACATTGGAAATATGTCAGTTCGTCTATGTCTAAAAAATATTATAGATTCGGGATGAAGACAACATGCTTTAAAATCGAGGCAACTTTAATGTAGGTAAATTTATTTTAAAATTACGCATTGTTTTATTTAAGGCGTCTATTTAATATTGGAATTGGTATTAGTTGCAAGAGTAACCCCACAGTCCAGACTTGAGACTTAACACGTTCTAAATTTTTGGATACTATTAGAATAATCTTCTTTTTAACCGACTTCCAAAAAGGAGGAGGTTATCAATTCGGTTGTATTTTTTTTTTTTTTTTTTGTGTTTGTTACCTCAGAACTCCGTCATTTATGAACCGATTTGGAAAATTATTTTTTTATTTGAAAGGATTTACTTTCAGATTGGTCCCATTTAAATTTTATGTAAATTGGTTTAGTAGTTTGGTATTTAAATCAAAATAACTGAAAAATAATACGTCGTCGAAGTAAACGAAATGGTGTATTTTGCTTTCTTGTGACTTTCCGGTGGTGTTTACGGTCTCTAGAATAGTTCTAATGAACTGCCTAACTGTCAGATTGTTGATTTTAGTTCGAAATTTGGTCGGCTCTGTATGTCCTAACAATAATAACCTAACTTTATTTTACATGTCAATAGCAAAAAAATTATGAAAATTTTTTATGACGTAAATACTAAACCACTATAATAGTCGACAATATATCGGGATTATGAAAGAAAATAAATTAAATTGATCCATGAGCGAGCGAAGCGAGCTCGGGAGTTTCGTGTATCCCGACACGGACAGGTTAGGTTCGAAGAGGATGACGGGGGCCCGTGAGCGAGCGTAGCGAGCAAACAGCCCCCGTCATCCTCTTCGTGTTTAGGTTTTTTCTAATCTTACGGACACAAAAATAGGAGCCCCGCTAAGCGGGGCTCCGTCGACCCAGCCACGGAAAGTCAAATCAGAATACAGTAAAGTAAATCAGAGTACGCTTTTTTACTTGAATGGTGACTATCCATTTGATATACCTAAACAATAAACAAACCTGTCCCACTGTAGATATGTCATTCTGCATTACGTCTAAAGGTGGGTAGTAGTTTTGTTAAACGTATCGCAATGGCAATCCAGCTGAACGTTGTTAAGCTGTTTTATAAAACAGTACTGTTTTGTAAAGCAGCTAGAGATTTTGTAAAACAGCGGATTCTACAATCCATCTGCGACAGATATATATGGACAGACTCCAAAAATAATAATAATTGTATATTATTGTCCTAATAAATTGATTTTATTCAGAATCCTCTAAAATAAATTTTTTTTTTTTATATAAATTGTAGTAAGTAAATAATGCAATTATTTTATTACTTTTTAGTGCAATTTTACCTAACAGAAAGATTTTTGTAGTCGGTTCTTTTTTTTTTGTTAAAAATTATTTTATTAGTGCAATTTTACCTAACAGAAAGATTTTTGGAGTCGGTTCTTTTTTTTGTTAAAAATTATTTTTTGAATGTATAACTTAAGAGTTCGCTATGCATTCGTTAATGCTTTTCAAAGATTTATCTGAAACTTCTTTTTATTCAGAATTTAGTATACATACGTATGTACATAAAACTACCGCTATTTCCCATTGGGATCTCAGGATTATTACATTGTTAGATTTTTGTAAAGGAGACCATCGTTAATGAAGACTTTAAAAGTTAGTTTTAGCATCAAATATGTTTATATATCATAAACATATTTATACATACATAACATCAACATGATCCTCGGTGTCTCCCCTAGAAAATACAGAATAAAAGTGAAGAAAAAAAAACAGTAGTCACAAGAAGTCTACAAGTTTGAACACACTTGGAATCACCTTCATCACGTGAAGACAACTAACCTTTTTGTTGTAACTGTAATCAATATCTTAGTCAGCAACGGCTCCACACTAAGGTCCTTCGATTTATTTTATTGGCTACTTACATGTCTTAAAAAGATTTCTTTTGGAACAAAATGTCATTAAACATACGTTATGATCACTAAGCCTCTAAAAATTATGTTTTCCATCATTCTTTAATTTACCCATCGCAAAGCAAGGGTTCTAATTCGGCCCGCCACCGCCAATTATCGTTGTCCCAAACCGGCAGACGAGGACATAATGGCCAATCAAAGGCAGTTCCATAAAATGTCACAGACATAGGCAGGGTCTTCGAAAACGGTTCTATTAGATTATTATAATAATTTGTGAGATACTTACAATATGCATTTAATTTTTTGTTCGAATTTTACTTACCCTATAATAGTACATTAAGATACAGGTGCCTTAAGTTGGTCATTACACTTGTTGACTATTAGGGCACGCGGCTCATACGACGTTTTTCAACCCTCTTGTGAGAGAAAAATAGAATAAAATAACATAAAATTACATTTTGCAAATACATTCGATTATATGCATTTAAAGCGTTTTTTTTTTTAAATGTATTAATTGAATGTCTTTGCAAAATGATTTTTTTTTTGACGAAGTCATCTTCAATCTATGATTTGACGTCTAAATATATAATTTGAAGAATCGAAATGTTTGTTTGTCATTTTTAAATTAGCAGTCACAAAAATGTTAAATCTCATCAAGGAGTTTCCAAACATCAAAACTCTTTGCTGAGGTTTAAAAGTAAATAAAAAGCTGTCACGCTGTTTATTTTTATATTACCGCTCTAAAGCGGTAAAAAATGAAGAAAAAGCACGCGTGATTAATAAGCCTCATTATGAACCTAAAAGCGGTCCAATAAGAGCCACTTTACGAGCATGAGTGTTGAAAAATTGTTTAAGTGTTTCTGACCACTGATAAAAAGTTTACACACCCCTATTTTACACACTAATATTTTCAGATTAACCCAATGTTTGCCAGGAGCCTGTAACCACTTATGTAGAAATATATTGTTAACTTTTTTATTTTTTCTATCAAAAACAATGTTTATAAGAATGAATACTAGTTTTACTTATAACTAAAAATCACTAATACATCTTTGGAACTACTCCTATGCTCTCCCTCAACAACCTGCAAACCACTTTCTTGAGAACATGGTTTACAAACTCTTGAGAAAGAACAGCTTAAGTAATTTGGCAAATTTACTTTTTATATTCTGACTTCTTATATCAGGAGGCAATCGGTTGAGAAGGTATGGATGGTACTCTTTTATCAAGCGTTCGGTCGCCAACCTTGACATAGTTTCAACATAGTTAACGAGTTAGCACTGTTCTGAAACATCAACAGTTGATAATTACTCCCGTACAGCGATTAATGTAAAATTAGTGTAATCTATCTGGGGTTTAGTGAGGTGCATAATGTAGCGCCGGCAAGCCAGGCTTTGACCGTACTTAAAGTGTTAAGCCACGATGTGATAGCCCCCCATTAATAACTTACAACACTTAAACTCACCTCCTTACTTATTCACGGATTACTACGTTTTATGACATATATCTTCACATGATATACTGGATAAAGGTTGGATTTTGAATTCCTTTGCTTTTCTGAGCAATATTTTTGAGTTCATTATATACATTTACGTAGAAATTCTTATGTATAGTATAATGACGAATATAATATAAAAAAGATATTAAAGGTTTATTAGCCAACCGCAACTTGACGGTGTACTATCAAAACCAGCAAACTGTTTGGAATTCTAAGGCATATAAAGAATCAACTCATTGATGAATGTAAGCAAACTTAAAGGAAACAAGTAATTATCGGTTCAGCTGCAAAAATAAAACAGTCACAAAAACACAATCGTTATCTTAACGCATCCTAAAAACTCTATTACAAACACCATTTACGAAGAGATTAATGCCATCCCAAATATAATCCGAGTCAGCGGGCGGCCGGACAAAAACGGCAATGTTTGTCCGGGCCCACAAAATGTGCCGAATAAATGTCGTGACCGTCCAAATCGGGTAACCTTAAGTTTTCGCGGAACATCTATTTTTTGGCAACGTGGCAACACCGAGCACTCGTGACCAATATGAATGTGAAACAATTTGTCAGGTTTACTTGGTTATTTGTACTGCGCAGGTGTGGATCTGGTGAACTCGCGACCCCTTTTCATGGAATAATAATGACGGATTCGACTTAGAGAAGACTTAGAGGGGTGCGATGCCCCCCTCGCACGAGACGTAGCTTTTAGTCGCTTTCCTCATTTGCACGACTTAAGTTAGCTGCCGAATTCTGATGGGTTTACCTCATAGTTTGCTCTTGTTAATCTCGAAGATAGTAACACACTAACATTTAAACGTTTTACTAACACTTTTACAGGTTTTCTTACCGAATAACCTGCAGTGTTGAATTTAAACGGGAACTAAAGGAATTTACGTTACGTTGTAACACCGGCGAGTCCATTCCGGTTTATTTTATGTCCTCATTATTTGACCACAAAGTATGTTCCTCCTAAATATGCTGACCACGACTGCCTGTGATAGTCTTGTTTCATTAAGCTCTTAAATAATGGCTTCTTTAATATCAGAACATAGCATCACTCCTTTATTCTACGATGGGTTAGGCAGAGATGTATTATTCTACACTCACATATCACCGATGCTTGTTATTATCTCCTATCTTGCTATTTAATAACCAGTTTTACGAAATGCATGTCCATAATTCGTTTGACCTTTATAAATAAACCAGAATGTTAATGCGGCAGTAATAAAGAAAACAATATCAGATTTACTTTCATTTCTCAGTCTCACACACCATTTTGATTATTTCAAATATGAAATAGAGCTCCTTTTGGCAAGACCAAATATTCTTATTTTCTGTGTTCTATTTCAATGAGCCATATTGCATTGGGCATCATGAACAGTGATATTGGAATCAGATTTCCCTTGTTCTTGTGCAATACGACTGTTATATTCAAATCTGCATTCCCAAACGTACTTCACATATCAGAGATTTAATAAAAATTCCCCGCCATCTATGTAGGAGCTCAGCTGCGCCAATCTCGACTCCTTTTGTTTCAGATCCATGAACGACATTACTGCCGTTCTATTTGCAGTTATTAGCTCTTCAGATGTATTAAATGAAAACCTGTATTTTCATAGACAATGCTAGAAATCAGAGGTAAATATCCCCTAGAGTATATATCTGAGATTTGCGCAGAACAAAAACAATTGTGACATAGAGTTCGCGATATTTTATTTTCTATCGAATCTTCTGTTGTTGTGTTGGTTTTTATAAAAAAATAGTTAATGCATAAGATAAGCTTGCATAGTCATAGACAATAAAACCGCACGATTGATATTTCATACTTAAAGGCAAAAATATTTTGAAAAGAAATAGAGAATCGGGATAGGTATTAATAATCCAACATGCTTCAAGATTGAGATAACTGTGATATAGGTTTAATATATTGTAACATTACACATTGTTTTAAGGTGTTGATTTAATATTGGAATTGGTTTTAATGTCAAGATTAACCTCCCAGTACCTACCTACTAGCTCCTCATTGCTTTTAGCTAATTACTTAACAAGACGTTAATAAATAAAAAGGCGACTGTTTAACCTCTTCTAATTGACTATAAAAATTGTTCCACTTTCACTTCGCCGTCTTACTCATCATCATTCGCAGCCTGACTTAAATCAGATGAAAGAGAAAGAAGTTGTTCAGCGGACCTGTGTCTAATCCACATGCGGATCACAACGCTAATGCCAGCTAACTACAAAGTTGTATTAACATTCTTCCATATAAAAGACAAATAAAGTATCCAATACCATTGACGATATTGCAACGACCGTTGTAAACTTTGTATCACATTCTTAAAGCCAAAACAGCCAGCAACCTTAAATCGAATCGGTATAAGAATAGTACACCTTAAAGTCATATTGTTTTATAGCAGACTGTATAAGTTGAAACGTATTTTATCACATAACTGTTCTATAAAGTTCAAAAGTGTTCAACTACAAAGTTGCACGGTTAACTATGTTAGAAATTATGATGTAGGTAACAAATTGTGCATCACAAGTTATTTGTGAACACTCGTGAGTTTTATATGTAATACCTACCTAAATTGTTTTATGCAACAAAAGTTTTTAGTTGATTAAATGTCGTTTTGTGTAATCATAAACTGCGTGTAAATAATTTTTTTAAAGTCTAACCCAACCGCTGAGAAAAAATGTACGCATAGTTGGACAACTATAGGCCCACTCGATAGATGGCAGTACAGGAAAAATTAGATCGCGCTATGGTTTCGTTACCGCGAGATATAGACGTTGCAGAGTTTACCGTAATTTCGATACGGATCCGCTCGTGGTCCAACTGTGAGCCTTAGGTCGACCCCCACGCGCGCCAAGCCTCTCACAGTCGCTCGGACCACGTAACCGGTTCCTTCTTCGGTGGTCGCGAAAGCGCATATGCGCATATAGTGAGTGATAGGACACGAAAACAGTGACAAGTGAATGTACACTCGCCATGCCGAAGCCCACCGCCCGTACATCCCTGGGCGAGGGCCGTGCATCCCCGAACAATAACCGCCCGACGATGGACCGGACAGTGTCGCTCCCCGCGCTCGGGGACTCGCTGCCCGGTGCACCGCCCGCCGCGAGACATCCGACACCGGCCGCTACCGCCTCTCCGCCGACGTCGGCGTATACGCGCGCATCGCCGACGCCGTCGACGAGCCGCCAGCACGCAGTGCCCATAAGGCCCACAGCTTTCCGCCCGGTACCGATTCAGGCCCCGGGGCCAGCTGTGTCCGCCGCCCGCGCTTCGCAGATCCGCGCCGCCGCACCCGCCGCGCGCTCCGCTGCGCTGCCAACGCGCGCCGCCGCACCTCACGTGCGCGCTCCCGTGCCCCCGCGATCAACCGCGCCGACCGCGCGTACCGCGAGTGCACCCATGAAGCCGACACCGACGCGCGCCGCCCCGGCCGCGCGCGCCGCATCACCGACGTCCCGCCGCATGCTGGCAAGCCCGGCGCCGCCTGCGCCGACCGCTCAGCCAGCGCCGAGGACGCCCTCACCGGACGCATTCATGCGTCACCGCTTCGCCGCCGTGCAACACACCACTCCCGCTTCACCGGCGCCACCTCGCGGCGCCGCGCAGGACTCCCCCGCGGTGCTATCGGCATGTTCCTCCCGCGCCGGGTCGGACCTGTCGGTGGCGTCGAGGGGCTCGCTCACAGAGCGGCAGGTAAGTGACTTAGACTCACTTTGCCAATCGCGCCCGCGCACTGCTACTCCAGGGACGGATCGCGCTCCGTCCCCGATGGACTCAATGGGGTTTGGGTATGAATATACCCTAGACCCCCGGCCTCAGAGAAGGCAACGCAGCCCGGACGATGACGACGCCGCCGCGGACGAAGCGGCCAAGCGATACTGCTTGGAGCCACCGCTACCGCAGCGATCACACGACCCGCATAATAAGGGCAGCACCGAGACGCTGTCCTTCGCCGAGGCGGCGCGCCGCCCGCCCACCCCATCGGGTGAGAGGAAGACACCTCCACCCACCGCTGCGGCCAATGCAACCGCAAACAAAACGGCGGCCAGGAAAAAATCCCGCTTCCCTCCGCTCGTAGTCGAGAGGATGCCAGGTTGGGCGGCCCACTTCAGGGCTTTAAGCGCGAAGTTGGGTCGACCCCCGAACGCACGGCCATACCAGAACGGCGTCCGATTCTCACCTGAATCGGACGAAGAGTTCAGGGTGGTGCAGAGGTACCTGACCGACCTCGAGAAGGAGAGCGGCCTCTCATGGTTTGCGTACTCGCTACCGGCGGAGCGCAGCATGAAGGTGGCCATCAGAGGCCTACCGGCGGACACAGATCCCGCCGACTTAGAGGAGGAGCTCCGCGACTTGGGATATGAACCCGAGTACGTGCGCCACATTAATGCGCGCCAGGGAAGGCCTGGCTGCGTATTCCACGCCGTCCTTAAAAAGACCCCCGACGTCCGCACCATATACGACATAAGCACGTTTATGTGTATGCGCGGCGTCAAAATCGAGGCCTGGCGTGCGAAACGCGGCCCCGCGCAGTGCCACAGGTGCCAGAAATTTAGGCACAGTTCGCACCACTGCCATCGCCCGCTCACATGCGTGAGATGCGGCGAGGAACATGCGGCCCGGGACTGCCCGCGCCCGCGGTCGGACCCCCCGACCTGCATAAACTGCGGCGGGCAGCACCCCGCCAACAACGTAAAGTGCCCCGCATTCCAGAGGGAAATCGCTAACAAGCGAGCGGGCACGGTCGCTTTTACCCAAAGTGCGCGCCGGCCCACATCGGCCCCCGAGAGGCAGCGCACAGACGCCGTACCGACTCAGGACGGGACCGCCGGCGCGTCACTTATGGTAGCCGCGAACGATCCCGGTACCCAAGCGAGCTCCACGGGGCGGAGGAAGAGGAAACGCGGGGGGAAGAGGAAGGGTAAGAAATCCCTACCCACCCCCGCGCCTGAAACCGCTCACAAAAAGTCACAGGAAGCCGACCTTATCACCAAAACGGCGCAGGCGACGTACAAGTCTGCCGATACCACCTCCGTTGTGGGCGCAATGGTAGGTAAGGTAACCAAACCGCCATCCCACGTAGACGCTAGCGCCCCCTCAGCGACCGCGCCGCGCACTAACTCGCAACTACCAGTGCGAGTGCAACAAGTGCGCCGCGCTCCGCAAGAGGGCGCGCAGCGCGCGCATAACATTAACACCAATGCCACACCGGACGAGTGTAGGCAGAAACAAAGGTTTACCGCTTGCGCTATCCAACTTCTAATGGACCTTATTAAGGCCATTAGACAGGGACAAGACGCGGAACTAGTAATACTAGACGGTCTGGCCGCACTCTTAACGATTTACCATGGCTAAGTCGTTAAGGGTCATGCATTGGAACGCCCGCGGCCTCCGTAATAAGGTCGCGCCCCTCCGCCTCCTCCTCAAGGAACAGAACATAGACGTGGCGCTTATAAACGAGACTCACCTGGGACCGGGACACAAAGTCAAAGTCCCGGGTTACCTCGTCTATAGGCTAGACGAGAGGTCCACGCAAGGCACTACCTACCGCGGCCTGGCGGTACTTGTAAAGCGAAGAGTCGTGCATGAAGAGCTCCCTTTAGTGTCACCCAACAGCTTCACCGCCCTGGGTGTACAACTACACATGGCCGGCGAAGATATTAACATCTACGCCTGCTACAAGCCCCCCACAGTCTCGCTAGTAGTGAGCGAACTGTGGGGCCTATTAAGTAGCACACAGCGGCCTACTCTAATCGCCGGCGATGTGAATTGTAAGCACCCAGCGTGGAACGCACTAACCACGAACCCCGGGGGCAGACGACTCTTCGCCGATGCAGAAAATCGCGGGTACACGGTGTCGGGTCCGGAGATACCCACCCACTACCCGGACAACCACCTACACGCACCGGACGTGCTCGACATAGTGGTCCACTATGGATTACACTGCCAGGTCACACAACAGGTTTTAGACGACGAGATGAAATCGGATCATTTACCCGTACTCGTCGTCTTATCTGGTATGCCGACGCGATCAACACCACCAGCGCCACGTCCGAAAACGGACTGGGCTATTTTCACGGAGGTGATGGAGGCCACCACACCCACTCGGCCGATCGTCACCGCCGCGGACGTTGACGAGCTGGCAGTGGAGGTCACCGCTTGTATACGCGGCGCCTTAGAAAAGGCGACCGACATAACTACAAGACCCCGGGGGAGGCTCCCTCCCCTACCCCCCCGCATCAGAGCACTGATTGCGCGCAAGGGACGTTTGCGCAAGCGGTGGCAACAGACACGATGCCCGTACCTCAAGTACGACCTCAACCGTCTCGCGGAGAAGGTTAAGGCTGAGTTGGAGGCACACAATGCAGAGAGCTGGGAGTCGCACATCGATGCAATAGAGGGTGATTGGCCGGCCATACATCGACTGTGCCGCCAACACACCCCGGTTCCCGTGCGCCCTCTACGTAGCAACGACGGGGCGTTAAGATATACCGCGGCAGGCCGCGCGGAGATCTTCGCCGATCACCTGGAGCGTCAGTTCCAACCAAATGCTACTGAGGAACTCGAGCATGTTGCAGCAGTGGAGCAGCACCTTGTCGAGTACTTCTCCACGCCGATAGCCCCCAATGAAGATCCCATTAGCTTCTCGCCTTGCGCAGTAGCACGCGCCATCAAACGCACTAAGCTGCGAAAGGCCCCCGGCGCGGACGGCATCACAATACAGTGCTGCGCCACTTACCATTCCGCACTATAGCGGCGTTGGCGCGCCTGTTTACAGGTGTGATGCGCACCGGTACTTTCCCCTGTGTCTGGAAAGAGGGCCGCGTCATCATGCTGCCCAAGGCGCACAAGAACGTGCTGAAGCCCGAGAGCTATCGGCCGATCACCCTTCTACCCACGATCTCCAAGGTGTTCGAACAGCTCCTGCTGCGACACCTCACCCCACACACGCTACCCCGCCCCGAACAATTCGGTTTCAGGGCGGAGCATAGTACGACGCTCCAGTTGTCGAGAGTACTGCACCTGCTCACTACTTGTATGAACAAGAAGGAGTATGCGGTCGCAGTATTTCTCGACATGGAGAAGGCCTTCGACCGCGTATGGCACGACGGCCTCATATACAAGCTTTCTCTCACGACGACGCCCCGTCGTATTGTTAAAGTGGTCTCCTCTTTCTTACAGCTCAGAAGTTTCAGGGTGATAGTTGACGGTGTTTTATCGGGTAGCCGCGCGATAGCGGCGGGCGTACCGCAAGGCAGCTGTATCTCGCCGCTATGCTACTCGTGTTACACCGACGACATCCCCACCACACCGGACTCGACGCTCGCGCTGTACGCCGACGATGCCGCGTACATAACCACCTCGATGAATGCGAGGTACGCGGCCGTCAAGATGCAGCGCGCCCTAGATCTGCTCCCCGTGTGGCTGGCGAAGTGGCGCCTGTCGGTCAACGTAGGTAAGACTCAAGCCATACTGACCGGCCGCGTCCCGCTGCCGCCACCCCTAAAACTGCACGGAGCCGAGGTCGCGTGGTCACCCCAGGTAACTTACTTAGAGGTCACCATAGACCGGCGGCTCACAATGAAATATCACGTGCTCAAGACCGTCAGCAAAGGTAAGTCGGCCCGCGCCCTACTTTACCCGGTGCTCTCGTCCCGCCTCCCGACGCGCGTCAAGCTGGGCGTGTATAAAACATATATACGCCCGCTACTGACGTACGCCGCCCCGGCATGGCTCGCCCTCGCGAGTGAGTCGAGCCGCAAATTACTCCGCGTGCAACAAAATATCGCACTGCGGAGAATCGTCGCCGCCCCTCACCTCGTGAGGAACGATGTCATACAACGAGACCTCGGGATTGAGAGCCTGGAGGACTTCGTAGGGCGCCTTACATAAAATATGTTCGCGCGTGCCGACGCGTCTGCCTTACCCCATATTAAGCAGATAGCGCCATGGCACGCGCGCCCGCCGGACGCCAAGCGACTACCTCGCGACTTGCTGGCGGACACGGATATTTCCCGTGCCCCACCCACTACTTGACACCCGAGTGAGTCGTACTCATATACACGCGACTCACTCCAACAAAAAATTACTCCACACATACATAACGCATCCACTCACTGCGCGTAGTGTTCTAAGTTTACATAGGCACGGCGCGTAGTGAAAACACATACAAACATAACTACACAAGCATCTATACATAACACGTTGAATAATGCGGCGCGGGCGCGCTACTTATTCAAACGTAAACATTGAGCAGTGTAACACATTTACACTACTGCTCATACCCACACCACGGCCCCTTTGTTTGAAACGTGACCGGCTCGACCTGGAAGCGCGACAGACGGGGGCCAGCATCCTCAGTAGGGAGCGTCTAAGTCGGCGCCTCTGTCGCTGGTTACTCTTCACTGGGCCTCCACCGGGTAAACCGGTGGTCTCACCTGGCGGGGACGTACCGCCGAGGCGCCGTGAAGATAGCGGTAACACAAACCTCCGCGGCGCTCCTACTGAATACATAAATAACAATAACACATAACGTAAACTGCACAGGCGGTTTACGTTAAGTCATGCCTTGCCACTAAGGGCAACCCAATGACGGGTCCGACTTTTTCGGACCGAGGTATAGCCTCCGCGGTCAGGGGGCGAAGCCCCGACACCGCTCGTCGCGCCCCCTTGCGGGAGCGCAGCGAATTCCACATAGAGAATTTCGATACGTTTTGACATCTTTGCAAAGAGATAAGATTTATCTTGAAAGGGAGGTGACTGGCAGTGGTCAGTCATCTCCTACAGAATCCAAATATAAATAAAATAATACCACAGACTGAATGACTCACTGAAATTCAGAGAGTCAGTAGTATAACTGCATCAGGAAGAGTGAGAAGTAAACATATTTCGAAGTAAATAATAGGTGTTTTTTTAAGTAACAGATATTATATATTCGTAGGAACAATTGTTGTTTGTTATTTTTAAATATCTGTTACGATAAATACGCCTCACGATTGACGACTATTCAGTGTAAGAACACTGAATAGTCGTCAGTCTGTCTACTTGGTGGTTGGTGGTAATTGGTATTATTTCAGTACTTGGATCGCTTGGCAAGCAACTGAGTACCAAAGAAATGAAGTACTTACTATTTTTATGTGTACATGGTGTACCTCCACAACTCAACCACCACACACACAACACAGTCCCACAGTCCAAAATGGCATCCTTCCGTTCAGCCAGTACAAAATTATTCGTCATAACAATAAAAGTATATTGTGTCTGCTAATTAGCAAGCCAACGGCTTAATTATAAGATACAGATACATATATTGTTCTACCGATTGGGTTTATTTTCGATTTGAAATTGAATGTTTTCTTTTCTCTAACTACTAAAACACTCATAGATATTTATGACCGCCAATGAACATGACCGATCCCGTAGTGGATGTTGTTTTTAGTGCAGTGGATTTTGCTTATCTCACGATCAACATCCGCATTTCCAACTTATATCAATGAAACAGATATTATTTATACATATTACGATAGATAAAATAGGTTATCTTTAATACTCGACGTATTGAAGTAGATATAGTATTGATTAAAATGCTATTTAATTTTAAGATTTCTCAATTTTTGCAACGAATAAAAAGGCAACAAAATTTGTCTGTACGTATTATATGTACACTTAGTTAGCAAAATAAATATTAATACAATAATTATATAGGTATGTATCAACACCAGAACCAAGAGTGACTTTTATGAGTTATAATAAATGAAATCATTGTAAAAGTTGCCTCCTCGCTCGATAGATGGCAGCACAGGAAAAATTAGATCGCGCTATGGTTACGTTACCGCGAGATATAGACTATTCAGAGTTTACAGTTATTTCGATACGTTTTGACATCTTTGCAAAGAGATAAGATTTATCTTGAAAGGGAGGTGACTGGCAGTAGTCAGTCATCTCCTACAGAATCCAAAATAATATAATTCAATTTAAGTAAACATACCACCAACTAAGTGCTTCTAGTTCTAGTCGGTTGTATGTATTACTTCGGTTCGACACTCGGCCGACGAACTCGAAATAACTGCTGCGTGCTGAGTGCTGACAATTTTCATATTGACGCTCCACGTACGAGAGGTTAAGTGACTTCTACCACCCCTAGTCGATATGTATTATCTATGTTCCACCCACAGTTGAAGTTGTCATTAGCCACAGATATTATGGTAAATGTTCTACCGACTACAGACTGCACTAAGAACTCCCACCATAATAGTTGGTAATTTACATGACCGCTCTGGAGGTAGATGTTGCTTGAATAAACTTTTCTTTTTATTTAAAATATATGTATGAAAGTCTTCGTTTGCAGTGCAACAATGGGAAAAGCAGACACAGAGCCTTTAAAAAAAAGTCATCCTTGACCTTGGCACTCACGGCTGGCATTCGGCAGCTGCCGCGCAGACTCATTTTGAAAGGGAATGGCGTACCGGCTTGTCACATCTTATCGGTCCTTTAGTTTACAAGCTTAGTATATACCAAACTGTTGTGCTTTAGTGCAGAGTTATATACATAGATAGAGCAGGAATGAATGTAGTGACGCACATTGGTAGACTCCGTGCTCTGTATATATTCTGACGAAATAATTATTAATCATTATATTAATTAATACGTGAAGCATAAACTTTGTACCCCTTTTTAAGAAAATTCGCGGGCGGAGGAATATTAAATTTGGCACAGTTCAAGTTTATATGGAGAAGGAGTGCAGAAATCTAATATTTTTATTTATTATGCATAAGAAACACGTAAATTAATAAAAAACATGACATTACACACGCGCACGACCACTAATTTAAATTCATGTTTTTTTTTTATTATTTAATTCAGACTATGATCCATAACGATCTATTCTGACTAAATAATTATTGTGGGCTTTATAAACTTTAACAAAAAAAAACATAAAAGTACTTTCCATGAAAAATGAAAGTTATGATTAAAGTGCAATCTATATCAATCAATGCATGTGTGCATATTATAATTAGGCCTGTAACGAATACTACAATAAGTGAGTATTAGTATTGCAAACAAACAAAATCTTACACTAGCAGGAACCTGTACAAATTGTCCTAGAGCCTTTATCACAGATTTAGTTGGAGACCGGACAGGTTGTTTTAAATTCAGGGCGCGCGCGCCCCGAGACCACGCTGGGATTGGGGCCACTGACATGTGCTTATTGTATTCTACTGAAAGCATTGGAGGCGCAGTTTCAACAAGATTTATATGGAAATGGCTCAGCGAAATTGTTTTATTTAGATAACGATTCCGCTTTGTGGTCAGTACCACAAAACGGAATCGTTATCTAAATAAAACAATCACCAAAATCACAGCAAGTGTCAGTACATTTGCTGTGATTTTGATATAGTTAACGTATCAATTATGGATTTTTGTAGTTTTAGGCCTAGCAAGTTTAGTTTAAGCAATTTTTTTTTATTAGTTTCAGTAAGTATTGTACTCTTAAAAGTATTACTACGATTATAATAATATTATGGCGCGGTGGGTGGAGTGGTCGAAAAACCGGCTGCTGCACTGCGTGTCGTAGGTTCGCTTCCTGCACGTAACAAATATTTGTATGATCTACAGAAAATTGTAGACCAACAAGGTAGTCATATTACATTTCGAGTAAATAAATTACTTATACGAGTTAGGTAAGTATATACTTTTAGATATATAATGTATAGATATATAATAAACCAGGATGTATACTCAAACTATTAATTCAGTTAGACTATAAATTAGCATTTGTGACGAAGATACTTGACACAAGTTAAACTTGCACAAGTTAAACAGAATCCAGATATCTTCACTGAGTTCAGTTTTCCAAGAGCAATACTGCCGGTCCTTAGACACTATAAAAATATAATACAGAAGGTGAATTTTGACGCATTCGATATCTAAGTAGGACATGACAAACATAATTACGGTGAATGAAAACATCAAAGACATGACAGCGAACGGTGAAAAAAAAAACGTGAGGAAACCAGGCGTCTGAGCACGGATCTTCAAAGTGCAAATGTATTGAATTTTATCGTTTTATCAACAAGTTATGTCAAATTTGACGATTGCTTCGTCAAAAAGAACCACGCTCGCGCCGCAGGACTTGATGGTCTGAAATCGTTAACAGCCAGTGAAATAGCGTGGTAATCAATGCTCATGCCTTCTTTCTTCGACTTGTGAAGTTGTGACACCGTGAAATAAAAGACAGGTGGGAGTTTTAAAAACTATGTTACTATTCTATAAACGCCAAACTAATAACACGAACTCGAAGGGAATATCTCGTACTTCCATTCATAGAAACACCATATCTAAAACATATAACTTTTCACAAAATAAATAGCCTACATACTTGTAGTAATCGTTTCTTTTTGCGTCCCAAAAAACCCTGTTCAATGAACCATACCCCGGCACTCAGCTAATACCAGATGAGTACATATAAACTTATTTTTATGGTTGATAAACAAGTGTCGTACAGGTATCCAACATGGCTTTACGGTGTGTATCAAGAACATGTCTTAGCTGTGCTGGTTTCCTCACGATGTCTTCATTCATTGTTTAAGCAAATGATTATTAATTCATAATGCGCACATAATTACGAAAACTTTGGAATCAAACTTTGACACTTTCCAACACTCTTAAGACTTCCCTTATAAATATTAATATAAATTCAAAATATTGAACTGACCAGTCTTTCTGTACATTATCTCTGTATTGGCACCAGCCACCCGGTCCTATCTGACGTCACAAACAGCCTGGAGTCTATCTTAATTAACCCGGGGAGCCCGATTATTAATTCCCAGCAATTTAGCAGTTGAAGGAATCCCATCGCACCACCGACTTTTGTAGGAATACCCGCAACTCTGAACTGTACTATAACGCGTAAACGAATTCGTGTAATCCCTTAAACCACAATCTACTTATGATAAAAGATTGACCCTGCAGGGGTTAAATAAAAAATGCTTAAATGGCTAGATTGTAATTCTAAAAATACAGTTGTGAGCAGGATTCCAACCTGCGCCACACGGATAAAATACTGAAGGCGCTCTGCCAATTGAGTTATCCCGACCTCTGCTCGATATTTTGAATTCTTCTTCCACTTTTTTAATACGTCTTATGGTGTATCGCTGTATAGTCAGTCCCTTTAGAGTTCGCTCCGCATGTTTATAGAGTGTTTAAAAGATTTACTAAAACAATTAAACTTGTAACACAAATAGTTACTCAAGAGCTTCTTGAGAATCTTGCTTAATTACATTAAAATCTTTTATTAATAACGTTCATAGAAAAACATGAAACATTTAATTACCCTCATCACAATTTTGGAAGGATTTGATTTGTTTAAGTTTGAGCCCTTCAGTCGAAATGACGTTTCTGTGTTGCTGTCATTAAGTTGTCAAAACTAAGACAAAGTTAGATTTTGCTTAACTTAAAGTTCTCTATCTACGACTTAAAGGCAAAGTAACTTTGGCTATGTTTGTTGTGATATTGTTCGGAATAGTTTTATTTTAATTACGTAAGTTAGGAGGCTTGACAAATTAGAGTAGCTTTTAAATATTTGTAAGTACTCAAAATAAGTTTGAGATAATGATAAATAGGTAAACAAAACTAGAAGAAGACAGCCCTTCAAGTTTTGTTAGGGTTCTGTATCAAAACGGTGACCAATGGCCGACCCTATTACCTACTGAGTCGACCCCGTCAGTGTGTCTATCTGTCAGTCTGTTCGCACACCACTGTCTCTTTTGAACTGTAATAGCTAGCCAATAGAAATATAAACGAGTAGGAAGGTATGTGATATTATCAATAATTTAACAAAAAAAAACCCGATATATTGTCGACTGTTATAGTGGTATAGTATTTACGTCATCAACAATCTGACAGTACATTTCACACTGTTTTTCATAATCTCTGATCGTTGACCCGCTGCATTGATAAACGCAAAACATTCATACAATTCTGCGTGCTATAGTTCAGTAATTAAGTAAAACCGCTAAACGTCGTTCAGCTGTTTGGGGGCGTCCATTAATTACGTGAGGTGTTCTAGGGGGGGAGGGGATCAAGCTAAATCTTTCCAAATCTCACTTAGGGGGGAGAGGGAGTCTTAGCAAATATCACGTCATTTTTTTTGTAGTTTAAAACGATGTAAAATTGCCTGAAAAATTATTTCTAGAATAAAATATGGCCAAATCTGACACAATAGTGTTTGTCGTATTCATCCGAACTGAGTCTCCATGGACTGATTAGAATAAATCTTTTCTAAATTTTGTTTAATATTTATTATTTAATTTTATGATAGTGATTTTAAATTACGCTAATATTCACAAATACTAGTCTTTGCTAGTCTTCAATAAAATAACAAGATAAGTTTTAGTTTTTTTTTCTGAATAATCCAACATTTTTACAGCCAAAACATAAATTTTAAAGAATCTCGCGTGAGATTAGAGGAGGTGGGAGGGAGCTGAGGAAAATCTTACGAAATCTACCAAGAGGTGAGGGGGGGTAACGTAATTAATGGACGCCCCCTTTTTCATAACAGTACTGCGGTGCGAGCATGGTTCTTTTTGTCGACACGTTTGTCGATTTTAAACATCAAATTTGACATATAGTGTTGATAAAACGATAAAATTCAATACATAAAAACTTTTATCGAGACGACAAGTTTGTCGAAAAGGTCTGTGCTCGGACGTCTGTTTTGTAAATCAGCTAGAAGTTTTATAAAACAGCTAATTCTACAATCCATCTGCGATATATACAGTACGTACCTTAAGTGCGCCAGTTTTTTTTTTTCATCTTGTTTCGCAATATCTCCTTTGGTAGAAAAAGCCGCACCTGTAACCACATAGTTGATATGATTTGTGTGTCTCAGCTATTGTTACGTAACATTTCCTGCAATCAAATTCTAGCTAAAATTATCGAATGCTTTAACTATGTACCTAAAATATTATAATTACATTATTCCATCCTTAAATCACCCTATTCATACTAACAGGGAAACCCATGAAATGTACTCATATTAGTAAAACATATCCTTTTTTTACTTAAAGAAATCAAGTACTTAAGTTATAAGAAGCAAGTACCTACTCACTTCATACAATTTAGGTACACCGGGTTTCCGAGAACCACAACGTTATTTTCCGCAACCCGATAGGATCTATTATAACCGTAAGACCGCATTATCACCACCAATAACCACGTTCGTCATTATTCAATTCCCTACTGTTTCAATATTTTAGCATAATTATTAATATTCCACGAAATCAAATATCCCTTGCAAACCCAATAGAGAACATTCAGAATACATTTATTTATGTTTCTATTGTACCTACTATAGTTACAAAATTTTTCCTTACTTGACTTATTTAGTAAACAATAATAGTATAGAGAATATAATTACCAGTTAACCATACATAACTGGCGAAAGGCCTACGGGTGTGTTGAGCTAGTGTTGCCGACGTTGAAAAGTAAGGTAAGTACACTATCGATAAGCCTATCGATAGCGTAATAATAAGCCAAACCAACGATAGTATCGAAAGGATTGTATAAAAGCTATCTATCTATATACTATCGACAGTCTCAAAATACAGGCTACTATCGATATTACAAAAGTATCAATAGCCTCGATACTATTACCAATTTGATTATATTATCGATAGTATCGACAGTAAATTTTTCTCAGAGGAACCAATACTATCAATAATATCGATTCTGGCATTTTGTTGTTGCCTATGTTTCGGCAACACTAGTTTGACCTATACTTTAAATACACTACGAACCACATGAAGAAGAAGATGACCTTTAAATGAAATGCACTGTGTGTTTTGGAGGTTGATATCTTTCTGTTGCGTATGGTACATAGGTAAGAGTAAATCCAAAGTTACAAAGACCAATATAAGTACGCAGATGTGTTCCTTAATTTATGCCTGCCACTTTCATTTTAGTGCCAAGAACCTGCTTCGCGAATCCAAAATCAGTAAGTACATTTACGACTTCGTGACACTTCATGGAAAGTGATACATGACGATGTTCTATATTATAGAACATCGTCATGTATCACTTTCCATGAAGTCTTTCCCAACGTGGGCGATAACGCCCCCTTGTGGGCGCTGCAGGCCTAAAGGGGGGCGGTAAGAGACCCAGAAAAAAAAGGGGGCATTGTGTAGGGCTTTGGGGTCGATTTATAATTTCATCTACCTAGCTAGGAAGACTCTTAGACACCGACTGAGCTCTCGACTCTCGACTACTCTTGTGAACATCAACTAATATTAATTAAGATATAGCTCAAACTCGGTTCGATATAAAAGACCGCGGGCAATCATGTTTTAACAAGTTTTTGTTAAATAATCCGAATTGTACATTCCTATACCAATCGGCTGGTTCTATAATACTTGTTCTTGCTTGTCGAGTACGATTGGGCGTCGAATGAGATAAACGAGTTTATGCACGTTTGTCTTATTCCTGTTGGTGCGTGCTGCTTATGCAATCCTATATAAACGACGTAAATTTATTTTATTTTCATTTGCGGTTTCGCGCATAATAGATAAGCAGTACTTGATTTCAACACTTACGTATTTCTTAAAACAAAACAATGTCGGAAGTAAAAAAGAAGAGACGGCAATACGCTGCGGAATATATTAAATTCGGATTTATTGAAAATCCCACAAACCCGTCGTCGCCTTTGTGTCTTCTATGTCTAAAAACATTTTCGAACGAAGCAATGAAGCCTTCAAGACTGCAAGATCATTTGAATAAAATGCATCCAGATAAGACAGAAAAGAATGTAGCATATTTTCAAGACCTAGAGAAGAAGCATAATACTCAGCCAAGTGTATCAAAACTATTTTCGGCGGCTGCTAAGCAAGATGACGACGGACTTCGAGCTTCGTACAATATCTCTTTGTTAATTGCTCAAAAGGGCAAACCACACAACATCGGAGAAGAGTTAATTTTGCCAGCAATAAAGGAAGTTATAACTACTGTGCTTCATAAACCGGCCGCAGATATTATCCGAAAAATTCCTTTGAGTAATAATTCTGTGCAAAGACGAATTGATGAAATGGCTGAAAACATTGAAGAATCATTGTGCCATCATCTGAGGACTAGTCAATTCTCAATTCAGCTCGATGAGCCCACTTTACCAAATAATGAAGCGTTGTTGCTATCTTACGTGAGGTTTATTAAAGATGAGAAAATACGTGAAGAACTATTGTTTGCCAGAAATTTGGAGACAGATACAAAAGGCGAAACCATATTCAATACATTGGAAAAGTTTTGTGAAGAGAAAGAGATTCCTTTGAAAAATATTATATCAGTTGCTACGGATGGCGCTCCGGCTATGACAGGGCGCCATAAAGGCTTCATAGCATACTTAAAGAATACAATTTCTGATGTCCTTGCTATACATTGCGTTATTCATAGACAACATTTGGTTGCTAGAAACTTAAGTGAACGACTATGTCAATCACTGCAATATGTCATCAAAGCAGTCAATAAAATCCGTAGCAGCTCTTTGAATGATAGATTATTTCATCAGCTTTGTGTTACTAATGACGAAGATTTCAACCGTTTGTTGCTTCATACTGAAGTTCGTTGGCTGTCAAGAGGCAATTGTCTGATTCAATTTTACAACCTGTTTGACTCTATGATAGAGTACTTGGAAACTAAAGATACAGAACTGCGCAACAAGCTCATAACATCAAAGAATGATATAGCTTACATGACAGACCTGTATAAAATGTTCAACGACATGAACCTCCAACTGCAAGGCGATGAACTAAATTTAATTAAAACAAAAAATGTCGTTGCTGCTTTCGCAGCCAAACTGCTTCTGCACAAAAAGAATATGGGCAGACGTGAGTTTCACAATTTTCCGAATTTATCAGTATACTGCAGTAACGACGACTTGTTTGCCTACTGCCAACATTTGGAAAACCTCCACATTGACTTCACCGAACGATACCAGGACATTTTAAACTTGGAAATACCAGACTGGGTGTTGGATCCGTTTTCAAATGCCAACACAGCAATGTCACCTCAGCTAGAAGAAGAACTTATAGAATTGACAACAAAGAAGAAATAAAAATCAAGTTTAAAAATGGATATCAAGAATTTTGGCTACAAAAACCGATCCCGCAATTGTACCCTGGATTGTGGTCAATTGTTCAACGATTTTTGATAGCATTCCCATCGTCATATTTGTGTGAACGTGGATTTAGTGCTGTGGCAACGCTGCTTACTAAAAAGAGAAATCGTTTGCGTGTTACCGAACGTGGCGACTTGCGGCTGTTTTTGAGTAAATTGGAACCTGATATCAACAACCTTATTGAACAGCATCAGATTCAACTTTCACATTAGTTTTTATATAAGAATTGATTATGTTTGTTTTATTTTCAATAAAAGATACTCTGTCCGAATACTATAAATTTGCGTTTCAATAATCAGTTATAAGTACTTAGCGGTTTTTAAGTATGTTTAAAAAGGGGGGCGTTAAAAAATAATTTATTCTTAAAGTGGGCAGTAGACAAAAAAAGGTTGGGAACCCCTGTTCTATAATATGATAAGTAATTTTAAGGCATTCATTTACAAGTAGGTTGCAGTATTTCTAAGTCACGAAGGCGTGTGACCTTACCTGCGACATAAGGCTCAAATTATAAGGATTCACCCGCCTTCGTGAGATAGAATTTGTAAAATAAGACTATTATAAATATTATTTACGCCGCATTTGACATTTCATGTCTACATGTGGAATTAAAACCAGTAATTTATCTTATGTTTGTGTTACCACCCGAAATATAAATATATCCATTGAGAGAAAGTAATTTTAATACGGCGCTGAACCCATAGATTATATACTATATTAGACCTTAAGCTCTTAATACAAGCGTGTACCCGATGGTGTAAAACGTGTACACAATGGGCCATCAAGATGCACCTTTGCTACGCGCGAACTTTGCTCCACCACGTTGTACAAGCTTACAATTAATTTATTAAACACGTCATGTTGAGCACACGTTTTTAGCAAATAAATGTGTAAAGGAATGAAAGTTAAACGGGTTGAGTACATCGTAGTTGATTTAGCCTTTTATTACCCGAATATAGTGAAGGCAAAAGTGAGAATATGTCTCGTATTTTCACATTATAATTACCATTTAGTATATCATATTATGATCGTTAATGATTTTAAGCTAGCGATGTCATTTATATAATCAAAGGTACTTTTACTGCAACGATCACATTTTTCATCATAATATCGGTCAAAATATATATCGCTGATACAATCACACTTGTTTCCCATTGGGGAAGGCAGAGCTATCGCTTTCTACTTACTACGATTCAAACATAGATAGCGCGAAAGATCGCTTCATTTATGTGCGCTTCATTATCTCGTTGGTTTAGTTTGCTTTTGACGTGTCCTTTTTTGTAGAAGTCCGCAATTTGCCTGCGGTACATTCGTCGGTCGTTCGGTCGGTCTGCCCCGTGTCTCCCATCCACACTCGCTCACATAGGTACTAGTTTTATCCATCGTCTTTCATCCATCCTTTTTGCATACCCAAACCTTTTTAGCATACCGTTCTCAATCCTCATTGCTACATGTGAAAGTGATTCAACACATACTTCTTAAAGTTTTCTTCTCTACTATCAATATAGTCATCAATATAATCAATATTCTCGTCACCGATTTCAAAATGTAGCGATATTAGAGAAGATATAAGATACCTAATTAAACCACTGTTCCGTTAAACCCCGATCGTAGCATTTCGATTTTGTAACTAGATTACCTCGATAACATCACAGCCCCTGTTAATTAAATAATTAATGTAGGCCCAAATTATTATGCTGATTAAAAACTCATTAACATTCAATTATTAAACTGGAAAATCTGTAGTTTCGGAAATAATCATGATTACCGAGTTAATCGGAGATAGGTACCTACTCTTCATTACGATATTAACGTATTAATATTATACTTCTGGCATTAGAATGGTTTTGCCTTACTATATGCTGATTGGAGTATCTATATTAGAAAAGAAAGATTAAGAATATGAAATTTTATGAATTTATCAATTATATGTACGGTAGACTGAAATGATTTTAAATAAACTGTTGAGACACCTGACACCTTAGTCCTCCTGCGACCACGAACGCTGCAAAGTGTTCGAAACGTCAGGAAAAACAAAAAACCAATAATACACGCGATTAATCCGGTTAAAAGTTGTTTTATTATAATGGAAAAGAAAGCTTTAGTTTCACAACGGGAAGTAACTCCTATCCTACTAACTAGGTATTACAAATGTGTAAGATATTGATTTTTGCAACATGGTTATTTCGGATATTTGATAAATCGATCCCTCAATAACTACTGAACGGATTTAGAAAGAATTTAGTATATTTAACATTATACAGCAAGCTTCTGCTTTGTTTACTTTCAAACACCTAATCAGCATTTAGAGAGACTTAAACAGACAGAGAATCAAACAACCATGAATATTCAACCACCACATTAGCTTGTAAAACTCGCTTAGGGACTACATAGACTCTGCCGCGGTAAGCTTTATAACGACCATCCTATTGCACTGTGAATCCGATAACGATCAAATCTAGAGGAGCTTGTTCGCACTGTAGAGTGTAGACTGCCTTTATCTGCGTAGTTACAGGGATAGAGTGGTCGTGTTATTTACGGGCCGGTCCGAACCTTGCGGTGTGCGAATAAACGCTTTTGTTCACGAATGTACCTAAATCAAGGGAGATACAATCGGTAATGTTGTGTTGTTGCACTTTTTTCTTTTCATCTAGGTATATTTTACATCAAAAAGTGATGGTAAATATAAAACTAGGTATTTAGTTCGTATTGTGGGAATTTAAGTATAAATTGTAACAATAAACACTTAAGTTTTGCTTGGTGTGTTATTTTATACAGGGCGTTACACCGGTTACACGGGTTTGAGTGGTCAAGGCCTTTCTGGGCCGGCTTTGTGGTGTGCTTGTTTTAATAAACGCTTTTGTTCACGAATGTACCCAAATCAAGGGAGATAACAACACATACCCATTGTCGGTATGTGTTGTTGCAATTTTTTAATTTTTATGAAACAAAGTATGATCGAGTTAAGTTTTATGTTATATCTGACCAATTAAGGATTTAAATATATGATGAAAACTAGAGTGAAGTTTGGCAATCTGTTAGGTAAATTGTTATCAAATTATTGTTAAGAAATCAAATACTTGATTACATTAAGTTAGAGTCAATGTTTACAAACGTAGGATTTAAGCAAATTGCAATATTAACAACTTACTTAACATTAGCTAAGTTGTGTTATTAAGTGGATTTTACAGTAGTATCTTTGGTAAAATTTTAAGAACCTTGATGGTTAAGAATGAGGGCTATTGATAGTGCACAGGGCTCGTGAGATAGCGTGGATGCAATGAACAAAATATAAACAATCTGTATTTTTTTCCGTCAACAGATTCGTCCAATTCACCGCTCGATACTCTTACACAAACACCACAAACCCTGACTTCATAACCCCGCACTGTTTATTCTACACCAGTCAACATTCAAGCTATACGATAACCCGAAAAATATTGGCAAAATCTGCACAGTTGAAAAGCAGAAATATTGTGAAAACCGTGATGTTTATTTTTGTGACTCAATAACAACATTATAAATAGACAGATTTTTGACAATCATCTCTAGGAGACAAACTCAGGAATTACACTTGGATGAGTCAGGCTCACTCATGTCAAGTTTCTTGTAACCACTACTAGAACCAAAAAATAAAAAGCATACATTTCCATATTATAATAAGATTACTCTTGACCATTATCTAACCCAGAGTACAAACATGTAAGACGATGAATCGAGCATAACCAAAAGAAACCTTTTCACTCGTGAGTGACATAAAAAGGGTTGAGATTATATACACTAGTAAACGAAACTAAAGTACATTTAAATTGAATATTCAACACTATTAACTGTCCACTTTTTCTTCATGTTTGGAAAATCCATCACGGATACTGTAACTCCTACCGACTTAAACCCACACGATCCTCCACTATCCCTTACCGGGATCGAAACTGCATTGACCGCTAGCCTGACAGAGCTATTTACTATCCCTAAAAATATTATGTCGTGCAGTTGAAAGACAGCAGAACGGAAAGCAAATTAGTACCAATTCACAAATAATCTAAAAATAAACTTGTGCACGTCATAGATTTCTACCATCCGCAGATTCCGATAGATACGTCATGTAAACAAAAAATACTTACTGACTTCATACACCTGAAAAAGTGAACAATGTCCGTGAAAATTCTACCACTACACTATTTCGAAAATGATGGCAACATCTGGCGCAGTTAAAAGGCGTGTATGCACTGTCAGTGATCATGCAAGCAATCAAATAGATTTATTCCCAACGCTGCCGTCTCTGTAGTCGGTCGTATCTCAGATAAACAAGCCCCTACTGTTTTGAGCTCCAGTTCCACTAGGGAATTGTACCCATGTCGTTCAGACGTATTCAAATCGAAACAAAATGTAATATATTTGTTAGAAGATAGGTATGAAGCGTTGGTTATGAATTTAGTATATTGCCTTTTTAGAAAATTTTTCGAGTCAGCCATAAATTACTTTTAAAAGTTCCGAACCTCCGAGTTTTATATTCTAAGATAAAGTAACAACTTAAAAAGATATTAAAACATCTTTGAAATAAGTACCTTTCATCTTTCATATATAGATTTCACCTTTTTTTTTTTTTTTTTTTTTTTTTTTTGTTTTCGGGGGGAAACCTTCAAAAGGCGCCCGGTCTTTGGGGATAAAACCGGGGAGTGTGGGATTTTTACCTCACTAAAACCACCCCGGTGGTCACCATCCGCACTTGAAGGGGAGCTCCGGGTCCTCTTAAGAGACCAGCTCCGGAACCCCCCCGTGCAACGCCTGTTACGGCACCTCACTGGAGAGACTGTAAGAGCCCCCCCCTGCGCCTCGCTGTACACGGCAGCACGTGACCACTGAGCCACCGTCTTCCCTGAGGTCACTTTATAGGCAGACAGAGTCCCCACTCTGATCGCCTGCGACTTCAAAAGCCTGCCTGTTATAGATGATCCAGGCCGGCTTTCGGCATGTTAGGCGCCGCGGCGATTGCTTCCTCGACGCCTCCTTCTCCGGGTGGGATCGTTTCTCTCACGATCACGTTCGGCGGCCTCCTTTTGGACCATAACGGTCTCACAAAAGGAAGCCACTTCTCTCCAATTCGCAGTCTCCGTCAGCATAGCCTTCACTACGGCTGGCAGAGACAAGTCTTGTCCGATCTTAGACATCAAGACCCGCCGCTCAGAGTCCCACGCAGGGCACTCCTCGAGCGTGTGCTGTGCGGAATCAAGGCCCCCTCCACAATGGTGGCAATTTGCCGTGGCCTCTCGCCCAATCCTGTTCAGATACTCACCGAAGCATCCGTGCCCGGTCAGTACCTGAGTGAGTCTGTAGGAGATGCGTTCCCCTCTTTTCAGCCAGGCTTCGAAGTGCGGCAGGACGGCTTCGACAACGCGCTTGCGCGAATATTGCGGCTGCTGTAACCTTTCGCGCCACCGCTCGAGTGCGTGTCGCCGTTCCTGCAGCCTCAGCCTTACAAAAGCGCGCCCTGGCACACTGTTGCCGCTTTGGCGGATGGCACGGATTCGATCAAAGACCCTCGTGTCCATATCCGCAAGGATGTCTAGCGGCGGAAAGCGGGCCAGGAGTGTTGCCGCCTCAAAGGATACAGTTCGGTATCCCCGTGCGATGCGAATAGCCATTTTCCGCTGCAGGCTGTTGATTTTCACCCTGCAACGTCGGACGCCTGACAGTCTACATGACCAAACAGGTGCCCCATAAAGGACCATCGATCGCACGACTCCCGCGTAAAGGCGGCGAACTTCCTCTCGAGGTCCCCCGAGATTGGGCAGCAGTCTGTGCAAAGCACCCACTGCCTTCTCGATCCGAGGGACTAAGCGCTGAAAGTGCTCTTCAAAGCCCCACCGACCGTCCAGGATTATACCAAGATACTTTATGTATCGGCTCACCTGGACTTGTGCATCTCCTACGCAGACTAACGAGTTGGGTGGTTCTCTGCTTCTAGGCAGCTTATGGAACCATAGCGCTTCGGTCTTATGAGGCGCTACCTCTAGACCCAGCTCGCGGATTGACGCCACGACTTTTGCCACCCCGAGCTCAGAAAGCCTGATGGTCTCCTCGAAGGTATCCCCTCGGGCCAACACCATAGTGTCGTCTGCGTAACATACTACATCTACGCCAATGGGAAGGTTGACCCGCAGGACCGCATCGTATGCGAGGTTCCACAAGAGAGGACCCAAGACCGATCCCTGCGGAACCCCACACCTAATCTCCCTCCGCCGGAGGTTACCATCCCGACCCACATACCGAATGTGCCGGTCGCGTAAGTAGGCCCCAACGATGCATTGCAGGTAAGAAGGCACCCCATGGTGAACTAGTGCCTCCCTAATAGCACCCCAGGGCAGAGAGTTAAAGGCATTGACAATATCTAAACTTATCGCCAACGCCACTCCACCCCGGGACACTGCCTGCTCTGACAGCTCACGGACGCGAAGGATCGCATCTATAGTGGAACGCCGCTGCCGGAAGCCATACTGGCTTTCAGCAAGATCAGGACCCACCCGCGACAGGTGCCTGACGAGTCTCTCGGCAATTATTCTTTCAAAAAGCTTCGATACCTCGTCAAGCAGGCAAATGGGACGGTATGCTGAGGGAAAATCTGCAGCTCTACCCGCCTTCTTCAACAGGACCAATCGGGCCTCTTTCCATCCGGAGGGGAAAACTCCTGCACAGAGAAAACTGTTAAAAAGCCGCCTCAGGCGGTCTCCTAGTGCAGTTAGAGCTAGAACCCACGCCCTGCCAGGGATACCATCTGGGCCTGGTGCGGTGTTACGGGCCGCCAAACGACCTAGGGCTCGGTCCAATTCCCCCTGCGTCACCCCTAAGTCATCAAACCAGGCCGAAAATAACGGGAGTGGCGTGGGACTATTCCCAACAACTGGAAAGAGCGTGTTGACGACTGCATCCAGCAGATCCGGATCCATGGTCTCCGTGATAGGTGGGGCCCATGGGCGTAATTTCCCCATGACCATCTTATAAGGTCTCCCCCACGGATCTCTGTCCAGCCCTTCGAGAAGCTCGCGCCAGGATCTAGATCTGGCATCTGCGATAATGTGTTGGAGCGCCATAGTCGCCTCTCGGTACGCATTATAGGCTCTGGCTATTTCTCCCTCCGTAGCTCTCGGTTGCCTTCTACGTCGAGCGCGCTGATACTGACGTCGGGCCCTGAGACATAAAGTGCGCAACTGCGCGATCTCTTCCGACCACCAGTAAGTCGCACTGGGACGCTGGGCGCATCTGACTCGGGGCATGGATGCGTCGCATATCAACGTCATCGTGTCCCGAAACCAGGCCGCCTCTTCTTCTGGATTGGGCGAGATCCTCTGTTGGCTATCATCTAGCCAACCCGTGACGTTAGCAGCTGCTACAAGTATATCACGATCAAGTTTTTTCAGGGCCCAGCGCCGCACTGATGGGCCAGAGCCTGCACGGCGCGGACTGTTGAAAAGGCGGAGTGCCACATCAAAAACAATGTGGCGGTGATCTGAGAGAGTGACTATCTCCTCAGCCACTCTCCATTCCGACACCATGCGGGCCGCAGGAGGCGTTGCCCACGTGAGGTCTACGATGGACTCCCCCTGCCACCGGACGCAAGTGGGAACGGACCCTCGATTAAGAAGTCCAAGGTCAAGTGATGCCGCCCATTCCTGTATCACGCGTCCCCTCGGCCTGTCCCGGGTGTTACCCCAGGCTCTGGAGTGAGCGTTGAAGTCGCCTAGGACAAGCACCGGACGGGGCAGGCATTTGCATCGAATGCAGTTTGCAACCCCGTCCAGATACCTCTCATAATCGGCAAGAGAAATGTTGGGAGAAACGTAGCAGCCCACCACCGCGAGAGGTCCCCATTCCACCGCAACAAATCCGTGTCCTCTATCCAATAGGGAACAGTGAGGCTCACCGCCTCCACCAGCCCAGTAAACGGCTACAGAGTCCACAGTGTAACGGAACCAGCGAGGATGATCTCGGAGGCCATACGGCTCTGCTACCACCGCCAAGGCAACCGACCACTCCGCAACAGTTTGCAGAAATAGCTGCTGCGCGTTGCGGCAATGGTTTAGGTTGCATTGGAGAACCTTTAGGGCTGGGAAGGCGAAGCGTCCATAGCCTCCGGAGCGATACTACTAGTAGTAGACGCCTGCGTGGATCCGACCGTTAAGGGAGGTACTTGCCTGTTCGTCTTTTTACCTTTAGGAGGAGTACACTTCTTACTTCCCATCCTATGATCGGCCGAACGGCCAAGATCCGCACATAGTGGGCATCGGTGGGTTTGTGCCGTGCATTCGCTCGCTTTATGGCCAGGCTCAGCACAAGCGTAGCATCGGTTGCTTCTGTCGACAGTACTAGAGCAGTGCTGACGCACGTGCCCAGTTTCAAAGCACCGGTAGCACTGAAGAGGTCGCACTGCCAGTACCTCAACTCTCACCGAAGCCCATCCGATCCGGATGCGTTTGCTCGATGCCAATTTTTTTACTGTTGCCAGTGGGCATCGTACCCAGACACTTCCCAAGGAGCGCAAGGGCCTTCGAATTTCGCCCACCTTGACGTCGCCAGTACAGCACCCGCCGACTTCAGCAATAGCAGCAGCAACTTCCGCAGGCGAGATGGCCTCATCTAGGTCCAAAACCCTTATCTCGCCTGTTTTGGTTGGCCGAGTGATGCGGACGTCCATATCGGCGAGAACCTCTCTCAAACGAATCACGAGATTGTCCGCTTTGGAATGACAGTCGTCACCAGATATTTCCAGCAGCAACCCGCCTGTAACGGCCCTTTTCTGGCGGAGAATCTCGATACCCATCTCGGAGAGCTGTATGCGCCGCCTTGCTGTACCTATCACTTCTGCATATGTAGCAGAGGATCCCTCCGGTACTGTTATAACAATCGCAGCCGATGCGGGAATCCGGGGAAGTGTGGCTTCAGCTTTTTTCGTTGTAGTCTTCCCAATTTGACTTGCCTCTTTTGAAGGAGGCGGCGCCGTCACCTTTTTTACCGCCTTCTTGCCAATAACGGTGGCCCAGGTTTCCGATTGGGCAGCCGATGTCGATGGTTGCGGATCCTGACTAGGTACATGCGGCAATTCCCCCACCGACGGTACTGTGGGCTTAGTTTTATTGTTTTTTTTATTTTTGTTTGAACTTTTGCCCTTGCCATTCCCTTTCTTCTGTGTCTCCTCTGAGCTCGTTTGCGACTGAGCACCAGCCGTAACCGCACTCTTTGTGACATCCGCAGCCAATGCCGGGCGTAAGCGCTTCTCAGGAAGCAATCTGTCTTCTAGTGCTTCAAGCCGAGCGTTCAACATGCCCCCGACTTGGACCATGATGGAACGAGTTAATTCGTCGGCGAAAGTCGTAGACAGACTTCCCACCTCACCCTGACGACAGAGAAGACTGACCTGTTCTGCCAGTTTCCCTACTGTTGATGAGAGACTAGCTAATTGCGAGCGCAGGTCCGAGTTCTCTTTCTTCAGCCTCTCAACAATGGCCTTGTCGGAATTAAGCAGAGTAATCTCTTCCGTCGTCTCTTGCTCCTTCCTTACTGCCGTCCGCGTTCGCTTTCGGCCACGAGTAGCAACTGAAGCTGATGATGCTTGGGAGGCGAGTGACATCTGCGAGCCGTCTGATTCACCGCTGTCACTCACCATCTCACCTACCGGCGTAGCCGGTCGCTTAACCCGTGCTCGGGTTATCCTTCCTTTGGGCACTGGAAATGCCTCTGCGGCGCTCTGCGGCCGCTCTTTTGATCCCTGAGATGTGGACGTGTTGAATGCGTTCAACGACTCCACACTACGGGCTCGTGAGCCACCCTGGCTCTTTGCGTCGACTGACGGATGATGGCGGTTGTTGCCCCCCCCAGAATACGAGGGGCTGACCAGAACGGGTCTGGTGAGGGATTCTCCTGCTGCCGTGCAGCCGGTACCCTCCTGGGGTAGTTTTTTACAATTCGCCTTTTCCATTGTAGTTGCTGAACACAGCTTTGCCTTTTTTTAAGAGGTGGGGTCCTCTAAAATCTAACCTAATAACTTTTTTTTTTACATCGCTTTTTTTTTTTTTTTTTTTTTACTTTCACTGTCATGTATGATGAGCATACGCGTACAAGAAGTAAACTCCCCCCCTGCACCGCCCGTTTTCCCAGATTTTCCAGAAGACCGTACGGCGCGCGACTTAAATACTTCCTAGGAAGACCGAACTACACAACATCCAAGGGATCGCTCCGTGAACCAAAGAATGCATGCACATCCAACAGCCTTCCCAGATCCCCAGTCCAGATAAGCTCACAGAGCCAATACCAAATCACGTACCAACCAATGACCCGCTCCGTGAGTCATTGCACGGCACACGACGTGAACCCTCCCCAGATTAGCCCAAATCATGCACCGTCCCGCCGACCCGCTCCGTGAGCCAACGAACGGTGCACGATGCGCACCCCCTATTCACTCTCTACTCGAAGAGTGTATCGCACACTGCTTATAACAGCATGCCCCTCGCGGCAGTCTGATGTTAATGACTCCGCCTCGTGACCCTCTTAGTCTGGTCTCTCCCTTTGGACCTGTCCGGCATGAGTGGCTCTACCGGCATAGCCCCAAAGATCATTGAAACACGGAAGCCCCACCACGACGACAACGTGGAGACTCACACGGTGGGGATATAGATTTCACCTAGTACCTAGATTTTCAAACAATACATGAAACCTGCCGAAGAACAGCACATTTTCCGTGAGGCATTCCAGCAGTATAAACTATATAAGGTCCTAATTTATTAGGTAATTTCCTTTGAAAGGGTTAATATATAAGTCAAATACATTCATTTAAGCTAAGAGTTAAATGGATATAACAAATTATTTGTAATTAACATAGTACTAGCAAGACGAAAACTGCTCCTTGAACGGCGAACATTAAGAAAATAAAAAAGTTGTTGTAAAAATTTTAATTATGGCTTAAATGGATCCTTATTACTTACACATTGACCCCTTAAAAGGAAATTACCTAATAAATTAGGACCTTATATACTATAACTACATATAGTATATATATGGAAATGAGATAAGCATAAATAAGTTACACACACTGAAATTCGTTCAGCTCGCAAATTTTAAAACAATGCTTAGTATACTTAATAATATAATATTCCTAACACCACTCACATAGATTGTTCATAGCAGACTGTTTCCGTGTTTCCTGAGAAATACAATCTAGATATATTCAAGGCTAGAGTGAATAGATTTCTTCTGGATCTATATGCTCCATCCGCGGCCGTCACACCGTCACTTACCATCAGGCGAGTTGGTAACCAAACGTAGATCCATTTTTAACAAAAAAAAAAGAAAAAAGCAACGACTGGAGATCTGTCAGCATTTCTATATCTTTAAATGATGTATTTTTTGCACTTATGTGTATTGAGAATATATTTGATTATATAAGTCAATAATCAAATGCTAATGCAAATCTTTTGATGCTCGGATGGCGGTCAGATTAGAATCTAAAATCCAAATATCTTAACTTCATGATGATAAAAATCTTCTTTATGATCCAGTTGGAGCTGGCATTTCCTATCTTACCACCCCTGAAAACAAATTCGGTGATCACAAACCAAAACACGCAAAGCTAACCGCCACGCGCCGCAGTAACTACCTACCTACCTACCATAAGCGTACTGATATTAAAACGCCCGATAACGCTGAACACAAGTTAAACACACTTACAGCAGTACTACTCGTTTACAACTGCAACACGAGCGTGGTACAGCAACCCGAGCTGCAACACAAACGAACGCCCGCATATTATCCGAAAGCTTTTCCATTCGATTCATGCGGAACTCCAGGTAAAAGGAACTCAATTGCAGCAAAGTGCACATACCGAGTTCTTTAGCATACAATCTATGGATGCACAAAGTTCGCAAGCACCAAACTTTGAATATAGACGGAAACTGAGTTCCACGTTTGCGCAATTTTCTGTACAAATATCTAAGTTTCGGCCAAAATTTAGGGGGGTTTTTTGTTTGTCAAGCACTTATACGTTTAAGGAATTTTGTTACATCTTATATTATACATATATATTCTTACAAAACCCATTTACGCATGCGAAACTAAAGCCGAGTAAATAGACATTACTCAGCACGTGCTTTGGCTTAGTTCTGTTTCCTTCTCTATCTTGCACTTGTAGTTTGATAGCTGTGTGACGGTGACAGGAATACTGCTAAGCCAAAAATACGCCCTAAATGTTCATTTATCTTAACCCACGATTGACGTTTATATTAATATGGATAGTTTGAACTTGCACCCTTTGAATCGATAATTTAATTATGTAGGTACATAATTTCAGAAACTGCTATGTATAATTTCGTTAAAACTTAAACGGATAGATAAACATAGAAAGGCCCGTCAGGCCTATTATCGGCATATTATTAGTGATAGGTAGGGCTCAAACGTTAGTTCAAAATTCGCAAAATATTTAATTCCGAAATATTCGTTCAAATACTCGTATCAACAGCCATTTTCGTAACAATAAACTTGATAAATTAACTTTATAAACAATCGTACGGCCGTCTCAGTTTTATTCGCTCTTCAAATCTGTTCATTCGCTTAATCGAGCGTCGTAAAAAGTTTTCAAGTATTGACTTAATGGGTATAGTTTCGATCGTAAAAAAACGATTGTCACTGCGATTAAGCAGATAAAACTTGTACTAGATACTGCGGTTATAAATATTAAATCGAATTTCGGTAAATGTCAGTTAAACCGAGGTTCACTCGAAACTTAGCATAGTAATTTGGGGCTCTATTGAATCTGTTAAAACGGAACAGCTCTGTAAATTGTAAAGCCAAAGCATGTTATTAAATCCGTGTACACACGAAGATTCTAATAACGCTACAAGTGCATGCAAACTGCTATTTAGATGTATTTGTTTGTTGGAACTATTTGCTAATGCAAAGACTTCGAATAATTATACACTTTACATATACGTAGGGTACAAGTTCATGTATGTGTTTATACTTACACACGTTGGATTTCCACTTCAAATTGGAGAGTCTATGTAAAATTTGAGACCCAGAGGAATTATTAAAAGAATCGTAGAATCATGTTACGACCGTCACTTTATAATAGTTCTAATTAATATTTATTAAGAATTTTAGACAATACTGATCCATAAGCAATTACATTATATATACCAGTTAGCTCTTTCTGCTGCCTCATTGCTCTTTCGCCCGCAGGCGTGACTTGTTAGCGTAATGTCCTGTGTTCGATTCTGGGATCACGCCATGTTATCCCAGGCCGGCTAAAACACTAGGAAGTGGTGAAGGGTGGGCTTTTTGGGGGCTGCCTCTCTCTAGATCTCTGCTTCACCCTTTGGGCTGTATAGGCGTGTTGTAGATATGAAACTCTTCATAGTAGTATCATATACTAGACGGGCACATATTGTTCATCTCATCCAACAGATAGTTTCGAGGCTGTGTAACCTGATATACTCAAATCTCTAACCTCTATTAATGCCCTAAAATCCGCAAAGCTTAATTTCTTTGCACGTTCGTGGTCCCTTGGAAAGTCGTTTCGGCAAAGTAATTGCTTATGAGTGGAAGCGGATAAACGAAACGAGTTCCACTCTACCGGGACTCGTAAAATGGACTCAGGGGCTTGCATTTAATTAATACAACTAGTAGAACTACGTGAGAGCACATCGACTGAAATGGAATCATTCCTTTTGACCGCCGAACTGACTCTTCTCGTCGAAAAATTACCCAAATTACCACGTCCGCATCAGCGTTTTACCGACCCAAAGCTAAGTGGAATTGCACTTCATGAATTCGATAACTCTTTCCGAATGTTCGTAGTTTTCGAATCGACTGTCCTATCTACTTACCTACCGTACATTTAGTAGACGTTAGTCTTTTAATTCAAATGTAAATGTGCTCTTTGAATTTTGCTCAGTACAGATGATACTTTGCCACAGAAGTGTTTCCTGTAATTAGTCTGATCTACTTCGGTTGATAATAGTACAGGACAGAGCAATGGCAAAGGAAAAAGTTAAGGTCAATAGTCTTTAATTTAAAGACGGAACAAAAGGGACACCAATAATAGGAGAGACAAGAGCACGATTACAGAACGACGAAGTAGTACCAACTTTAGATATTATGGAGGTGTCAGACTATTGTTGAAGTGTGTCTGTATCATTTAGGTATGTATGATAGCATCGCCGCGTCAGTAAGGTAATTCTTAACTCGGTGCATGTAGTATACTATTTTTTATTCTTAATTTAACAAATACATGAATCTTATTTAGCTTTAATTGGCTGTTGTGATACTTCGTGGCACTTAGGAATGTGTATTAAATTATTTGTTCACTATGTTGTTGATTCATCCAACGAGTTACAAGGACAGTATTTTTAGCTATCTGGTGTGGACATCTCTTGATAATTCCCAACTTTTTTCTAGGGTCGTTGTCGGTATGCAAATTCATTAAATGATTGTACGTCCGTCTGGAGTTTTTCTTTTTTTCTCTTTCCTGCTTGTTAAGAGTCTCTTGTCCACTAAGTTTAATAGAAGCGTTTAGACGTTCCAATAATAATACAAGCCACGTTTTTTTTTTTTGAATTGTGTAATTTTTGTAGAGGCGACATTACAGTAATAAACATTTCCTCTTCTAATCAATTTTATTTATTTGGCCACATTTCGGAACACCAAGAAGATTAATAAAACAGCTGCCTCGTTGATCTAGTGGTAACAAGCGCGACTGCTGAGCAGGAGGTCTCGGGTTCGATTCTCGTGTCGGGCAAAATGTCATTGAGTTTTTCTGTTAGGGAATTCTCATTAGCAGCCCGGAGTTTGGAATTATGCCCGGTTGATGGCAATAGTCTCACCACCTATTACATGGGACTTAATAACAGCATTGGTGAAATATGGGCGTACAGTTGTGTAAACCTCTGCCTACCCCTTTGGGGAATACAGGCGTGATGCTATGTTATGTTATTAATAAAAAAAACCTGAGAACCTTAAGCCGTCCAGATGATCAAAATTTTAATAATACCCTGCTATTATCCTACTAATATTATTAATGCCAACCTTTGTAAGGATGGATGTATGTTTGTTGCTCTTATACGCAATAACTACTGAACGGATTTGGATGAAATTTGGCACACAGATGTTTATAATTTTTATTCCAGCTGGTTCCAATTCTGATGTTGACGGAGACGAAGTCGAGAGCAAAAGCTAGTAGTACACGAAACATACAGTATGAAAAGAAGACAAGTACCTATTCAGTTTATTTTACCAAAGCAGCCGAATACCATTTACTTATTTTAGGGAGTAAATTAATTGCCTTTTAACCCATGTTAAATGCTAAGCGATGCTATGATCGATGAAGACTTTTGACGTTAGCTTTATTGAGTAGGTACGTTTTTAAATGCGAATTAGACAGGCTACAGCGGCTACACGACTAAAAATGTACAAAATTAAAATTGTGGAAAACTACCAGAAGTAACAGACTATTGTGGAAAACATTATTTTGATTGCATCGTGTTAATTATCTTGAATATGATTTTTACCGCAAATCTACTTGAAACACAAGACTCCACTTATTTTTCAAAGGCATTATTGAATATGAAACTTACTAAAATTTACGATCGAGATTGGGATTCGAATCCGCACCCGCTGACTTGGCCAAGTGCTTACATGGTCGAAATAGTTTAGTTGGTAGAACACTTAGAATATCAATCCAGGGGATACGAATTTGAAGCCCGCTCGCAGACGTATTTTTTATCCAGCAATAACTATAATACTACTCAAAAGACAATTTGAAAACAGTAAATTTTAAAGACTTATGAAGTCCTAATCTATAGCTTCCTTATATTTATTGCTTTTTATTAAAAACAGACTTATTCAGTAAACAAGATCTTTCGTCTGATTTTTATACTACTTATAATGCTTGCATTAGTCCACAGAGATAATTCACAAAATGACTGACGCATTTGTCGTGACACTCAGGTGGCTCCAGAGCCATATATCAAGACTGAGTGAGACTCCCACCGGTCACCCACTAAGTGCACCAGCTTAGTGCAGAGACACCTACATTTATCATTACTTAGCATTCAGAAGCATCACTTAGGATGATCAATCGTTTGATAGATGTGTTTATTTTTCTATTTCTGGAATGGATGTAGTGGATTACCAAATGGAAGTTACGCAATTAGTTTAGTTATCCAGATGATAATGTTTGTTGTCTATAAACATCTCAAAATAACAACGATGTAACGTAAACATAAACATCCATCTAAACGATAGTATTTCATCCACTTTATTAACCAAGAAATACAAACATTTAGTACATTACTAGGATCTCTTCCAGAGACAACCATAAATTATACCTACATGGAAAGCTTTTTGAACTTGTTAAAAATCCTATTTTGCTAACTCCTACCCATCTCAGTAATACACAATGCCTTCATATAGTTTGTACTGTTTGCTTACATATTCACGTGATTATAATCAGAATATATGAATTAACAAGATCAAATCGATTAAAAAATTAAAAAGCACGCCTGCCATGCATGAATAATATTTTTGATTTCACATTTTTTGGGTACCGTAGCCACTGCAATACTATTTTTTTAATCTTGCTAGCATAAGTTACCCGGGACAATGTAAGAATTCTAACGATACCCCATATGTCTAAATCGGCGTTTAGAAGTTATGGTGGAATAAAGAAACTCACAAACATACAGACATACATGAACCTTAAAAACATGCCACTCCTTTTTTTGGACAGTCGTGTAATAAAACAGACAGTATTATCTCCTTTCAACGCACACACACTGTCACAATCACGTAGATACTATAAACGAACAAAACATGCACCAACGCGAGACAATACAGTACAGAAATATTACTTTAAAAAAATAAACGCCGTGTGTTGCCGTTATTGGATGAATACTAAACGAGAACGGACTAGAATATAAGCTAATACTTCGAAATAATCATTTCCTATTGGAAAATTCTTGCGTCTGCGATGTTGGAAGACGTTCAAACCGTCACATCACTCCGCGAAATTGCATCTCCCCTCTAATTTGTATTCAAGAACATTTGCCTCAAGTGTTATTTGTTCATAAGGCGCGGGCTGTGGCCCTGGGCTCACCCGGGTCCCGTCCAATAGACATTTAAATGATCTCTAGCTGAAACGCTCCGTTTCCACAAATCACTGTCATTGACACGCTGGACCAAATGTAGGTTTATTTGTCTTCTTTTCTGAATGGAATGTGTGTCTATAAAGCTTTTTGTTGTTCTAGTAAGCCATGTTGTGAATAGACCTACGAAAATTATATAAACAAATTTAAAAGACTAAACATGGAATATTCCTAAAAACAATGGGAGCAACAATGTGATCTACAAGCAAGAGTTTAAACAAATTGAAAAGAAAATTACCTTCGCAAGCCCGCAAGTGATATTTTTGCATTGATAGATTCCACTCTAATTGGACGTGTCAACTTAGAGCATTTTACTGGTTGACACGCTGAGAGCATTGGTTAAATGCTTGAAGCGTGTCAACCAGTAAATTTATATGGTTCTAATTTATTAGGTAATTTCCTTATAAGGGGTCAATGTGTAAGTGATAAGGAGCCATTTAAGCCATAATCAAAATTTCTACAATTTTTTTTTTGTTTTACTGTTTGCCTATCGTAGATCAGTTCATTTTACTAGTACTATGGTACTTAAAGAAAATATGGTATTCATTTAATTCATAGCTTAAGTGAATGTATTTGACTTAAGACTAACCGTTTCAAAGGAAGTTACCTAATAAATTAGGACCTTATATATCGCTGTAAGATTACAAGGAAACTTGCAATTGTTTCTATAATATAAATACAGCATTACAAAAAGAAACAACAGATATTTTTGCCTAACGTTCGGTAAAAAAGAAAGTGATGAAGTTGTTAATGCTCAGCCGCCCGAAAAATAGTATCAATCAACTTGAGTGCTCTGGGTAGTCAGTTCTTTGCGCAACTGTACTGTACAATGACTAGCAACAAAGGTAACACGATGATCCTGTGTTCGTGAGCAATACGATTAGACTCTTGATAGTTCGATGTAACGACACTCAGGTACGACGCGACTGCGACACTTTATCTACGTTTTATTGTAATAGTTGAAAACATAAACGGAATATAGCACCACGCCTGTATTCCCTGACGGGGAAGGCAGGGATGCACACAGTTGTTCTCCCACCAATCATTAATGCTGTTATTAAGTTCCATTTAAATAGGTGGTGAGCCTATTGCCATCTACCTGGCATAATTCCAAACTGCGAGCTGCTACTGAAAGTTTCGTAATAGAAAATCTCAATAACATTTTGCACGACCCGGGAATCGAACCCGAGACTTCATGCTCAGCAGTCGCGCTTGGGAGCACTAGACCAACGATGATGTTAAAAATATAGTGTATACTTTTTATAATAAAACAACTTTTAACCGGATTAATCGCGTGTATTATTGGTTTTTTGTTTCACGTACATGTCCTCCTGCGACCACGAACGCTGCAAAGTGTTCGAAACGTCAGGAAAAACAAAAAACCAATAATACACGCGATTAATCCGGTTAAAATTTGTTTTATTATAATGTGTAGTGATCGCGCAAACCTAAGATATTACTATGTATACTTTTTGTTGTAAATAGAGACAGTTTACTTCAAATTAATATTTTTGAAATTGCTATAATGCTATCCTAATACCAACATGCTGAAATTTTAAGTCAAATGCTTTTATTTTGATATTCGGAGACTATTTTTTTCAACAATAGAAAACGGAAAATATGTTTTTATGTTCGAGTTAAAAAAAAAATATCAAAGTCGAAGAAAAATACAATATTATATATCAATAGAGTACAGACAGGGATTATGTTAGAATCCCTATCACTTCCTTACTTACATTATCTAAGACTCAGGTACTTCTACTTCTGCAAATCATCTTCATATTCATTACGTAAAAACACAGAAAAGTAGCATGATAACATCTAATTCAAAAACCCAAGCCAACGTAATCGACTCAAATCGTAAGAGGCCTAGAGATTTAGATTTTCAGAGCGCATCACTAAAATGCGGAGAGATAAAATTTAATAATAGAGATTCTGCTGTGTTCCCGTGCCTTATAAGTGCACGTGTTTCTACAAAATAAGGCATATATAAGCAGTCCTTGTCAGTATATGTATTTATATTTATGTCGTGGTGGTGGTGACTACGCGGTTACGAGCCCACCTCTCAAGCCACAGGTTTTGAGTCAAAACTGGTATGTACCAATGTAAATTTTTCAATGTTATATAACATAACATAGCATCATGTCTATATTGCCCGATGGGGTAGGCAGAAGTGGACCAGGTAGGTACCATGATAGGTTGCTCAATATACTTAATGAAATTATGAGGTCTTGCTAAATACCACCGCCGACCGTACCTCGGGAGGATTGCAAAGTATCACCTAATAACGAAATCGACGATAAAATGCATAAAAAATTACGTAAAATTTAAGTTACTCCCATTTTTCTTAAAACTTTGCTTTTAAATAAAAGTTCAGGATTATAACAAATGATTGTTCTCAATCTTTTTGTTTTGTTTCAGTTTTTTAGCATCAGGTGGCGTTGAGGTAATGTATGAGATGGATACTACTAAAATTCTGAAAAACATAACTGTCTTGTGCGAGTCGAACTCGTGCGCCGAGGTTTCCGTACGTACCCATTATACCGTCTGTCCGTGTGTCACCAACGATTTTCTCAGGAACGGGAGGACCTAGCAAGTTGAAATTTATACCAGATACTGAGGTCTATAGTCCCTATTAGGTATACAAATCAAGGTCTTGAGTCAACACGTTAAAAAGATATGGGCAAAATTAGATTTTCGCGAAAACTTGTAAGAACTAAAATTTACATTAATTTTCAACTTTTTTTCGGATATTTTTTATTTCTTTTAATCGACACATTTGTCAATTATAAACGTCAAATTTGATATAAGTTGTTGATAAAATGGTAAAATTCAATATATTTACACTTTTAACAACTCAACAAAGGGAAAAACCCATTTTTGGCCATGTTTTTACCATCTATGTTATAAATACAAAAAAAAACTAATTTAGCAAACTTAAATATCGCGATTACTTATTTGTAAAACTACGGAATTAAAAGACGATTTATTCAAAACTCTCAATTGTTTATTGCAGTGTCTAAATACTAGGTGGTCATTCCTGCTGTCAAAATAGGGATTGCCACACTTATTAAAAAAACTCGTTTAACTGAAAATCGAACTCTCGCATTTTTTTTTTTTAATACTTTTGCTGATATTTTACTATTGTCAAGATAAAATGCAATGTTAGTTGATTTATGGTCTTCTAAATACGATTACTGCAATTCCTTGAAACGACTTCGTGTTTTCGGTTTAATATAAATATAGATTTTTCGATAATCGATCCTACTTCCCATCCCTAAACGTCAATGGTGATCTTATTTGTTGACACTGATTAAACTATGCAGTTTACAATTCGGTTTGTCCTGTACGCTTGCGACTTTGTTCTATTTTCACATCTTGTTTTTTTTACGAATGTTTACAATTTGGACCCTGCAACCATTCCCGATGACGACCTTGGCTTTACATTCGATTTAGTACCCGCGTCCCACGAAAACACCGGCTTGCCAATGGATACCGTACCTATTTCTCACAATTTTTTGTTAATAGTCTTTAATGTACCACCGAGTTCTGGGTAAAAAATCGCGGTTATTTCTTTATCTATAACGTCAACCCTAATGCCTATCATTTGTTTCTTTCTTGAGCATCACTTGGCCAAAATTTCTCTATCAAATGGGCATTTCCCTTTATCGACAAACCGGTGCTCGGACACCAGCAAAGTAAATGGATATAGTATCTGCGTTTAAATATCATAATGGCTCTTCAATCTATGGACAAGCACCAATGTTAGCATCAATATTTAATACTTGCGTCACAGACGGCGTATTTCCTGATCTTATGAAATCGAGTAAAATCGTACCATTATACGTACCATATTTTTAAGGCAGGTTGCTCGAGCGATGCATCTAATTATAGGCCCATATCTATATTACCCGCTTTAAGTAAATTTTTTGAAAAAATAATGTTGAATCAAATGTTGGAATATTTCAATGAAAACGGTATACTTCACTCTAAACAGTTCGGATTTATAAAGGGCCGGTCTACAGAAGACGCTGGGTCCACCCTAATCAAAACAGTACTAAGGGCCTGGGAAGATGCGGGGGATGCTATAGGAGTATTTTGTGACCTCTCTAAGGCCTTTGACTGCGTGGATCACCAAACGCTCATTCTAAAATTAAAACACTACGGAATTCGAGGAAGGTCTATTGATCTTGTGTGTTCCTATTTGACAAATCGGGAACAAAGGGTAGCTATTGATAAGGTAACTTCTTCAGGCTCACTTGTTAAAATGGGAGTGCCTCAAGGATCGATTTTAGGCCCTTTTTTGTTCCTTGTTTATATTCATGACCTTCCATACGTCATAAAGGACACAATGTCAAACATAGTTCTTTTTGCGGATGACACCTCACTTATATTCAAAGTAAATAGAAAGGACAAGGATCTGGTAGAACCTAATAATACACTTAATAAAATATCTAATTGGTTTTCTGCCAATAACCTTCTATTGAACGCTAAAAAGACGAAATGTATTAGGTTCTCTATACCTAACGTGCCCAATGTAGATTCTAATGTAAAACTTGATGGTAAAGTACTAGATTTAGTTGCTTCAACTGTATTCCTCGGTGTCACAGTGGACTCTAAACTCCAGTGGGGACCTCATATTGAGGCACTTGCAGGAAAACTGAGGACTGCTGCGTTTGCTGTTAGGAAAATAAGACAGATGACTGATGTGTCTACGGCTAGGCTGGTCTATTTTGCATACTTCCATAGTATTATGTCTTACGGCATTCTACTCTGGGGATCAGCTGCTGATATCGAGACCATTTTTATATTACAGAAAAGAGCAGTCCGAGCTATTTATAACCTTAGCTGCCGTGAGTCACTCCGTGAATTATTCAAGAAAATAAATATACTCACCTTACCATCCTTGTACATATTTAGTAACATAATGTATATTCGTAAAAATATGGTCGAATTTAATAAAAAGAGTGATTACCACAATTTAAATACGCGTAATAAGCACAAGCTTATAGTACCTGGCTTTCGGCTTAGAAAGACAAGCAAGTCATTTATGGGTAACAGTGTTAGGTTCTACAATAAGATCCCCTCTAATATAACTGAACTGCCGGATTTCAAATTTAAGATTGTTATTAAACGCATATTAATGTCCAAAGCGTACTATAGTACTAATCATTATATGGAAGATAGGGATGCCTGGCTCACGATTCCTTCCTGCACACTGCGACCCACTGGCACCTTGCCTACTTGATTATGGCGACATTTTGTTTGCTTTCAGCTTAAATATTTCTATGTTTTTTCCTTTATTTTGACATTTTTGATTTTTGTTATTTTATTTTTTTAATTTATACAATTTATTTTATTGACGTACAATTAATCCAATTGTATTATTATTTTATTTGACTCTTGGGTATGTAAATTTACATATCGATTGTATAGCAGCTAGTATCGAACCTACTAGTTTTAAATTTACATTATTATTTCTTTATGAAATTTTCCATAATATATAACTTTGTAAAATGTGAGCATCATGTGGATATTAATGTTAGTTTTAATCTCATATTACATACATACTGCCTATTGTCAGGCATTACGAGTTTGTCATGCTCGCTAAAATGTCCTGCTGATGGTTGCGTCGTACATCGGGTCGTCGAGTTCCCTACAAAATGGTTGAGCTAAGCGAGGCTGATGTGCGCGTCATGCTCGTGAACGGGTGCTGTCTGTCGGGACTGGTCGGCTCCTAACTGCCTTGGCAATCATTTTAAAAGGCTATATAAGTTTACTTTCCTTTCTTAGTCTGCTCATTAACCTGCATTATTCTCACATTACCTTATTTATTGTTAAACCAATTTATTTTAAAAAGAGTGTCTATGGAGTTTCTTGCCGGCTCTTCTCCATAAGATCAACGCCTTGGAACCGTGCACCTAGTTTTGACTTTCATAAGTGCCTGTAATATGGTTTATTTGAAATAAAAATATTTGAATTTGAATTTTTTGAATTTGAATTTGGACACAAAATTTTACCGAGTAACAGTAGGCAGATATTCGGTGTTCGTACACTAAAATAGACTCATCAAAATGTTATGTTATACTCAACCTCGTAACGACCACCTACGCATTTGAAAGGTCACAACAGGCCTAGATGGTTGAGTACACCGGAACTGTATTCAGATATTGACAGTTCAACCCTCGAAATTGTATATCATAAGCTGGGACAGTTTATTTTCTTATATAGGTACCTACATTATTTTTACAAACGCGTCATTGCATCAACAAAATTCCAAAGGCACGAAAAAAATCATCACCGTTCCATAGAAATGTTCAATTGTTCATACTTACTCGACCAAAATATATCGAGGAGCAGATTTTTATTTCACGTTTTCGATGTTGGGTCCATATTAAAAGTTTCTCTGTATACATGGCTACATTGACTCCTCAAAGTATAACTACAAACTTCAGTGACACATTGTATAATACAAACATAACAAAACCTAAAAAAAGTGAGTGAATTCAAACAGCACTAATGTTCTACAGAAAATAGATGGATGGTAAGCTATCAACTAGATATTTTCATTTGTTATCACATTGACGTTTGGTATAATATAATTATTTACGAGCGTATACCGGTATACTGCCTTGCTGATTTCGCTATGGTGAGTGTTTCTATGTCTATGTGAAATTTGAAATTTAAAGCCTTCGGTCGTGTGCTCTAATGTCGCTTAAGCACCCTATTTTGGCACTAAATGCACAGGCCCAGTAGAGACAGGTTAAGGCACCATTATCGTAATTATAGTCGATGTTGGAGAATCGAAGAAGAGAGCTTCTTTTTAATCTCGTTTTGTATCGAAATAAATATACTTATTACAATAATTATCTATTTCTTATCGTAAAGGCTAGGTAACCTAACTTACATCATTCACCGCAATAGTCCCATAAACTTTTGTGTTACCTCATTCATACATTCAGACCAACTTTGCAATTCAAAGGTCACGACTCACAACATACTCGTGCCTCGGCGGTTGTGCGGGACGTGATTGTGCCCGGACATCAACAGTTCAACTCTCAAAACCCTATTACATAGGGACACTTTCCTTTTACAACTCCCTTGAAAATAATTTATTCAATGAAACGGCTGCTTTCACTGAAATGATGTCGTTTGCGTGTCTCCCTTTCTCGGTCTGTCCCCACTGTCTGTAATTTCCCTTCAAATTCACAATAGAGGCAATTTGATTATATATATATTTTTTTATGAATTATTTGTATTGGTAGTCGTTTTAGGGGAACTTTTATTACTTCTCGTTCTCTGTTTATTAATTAAAAACGTGATAATTTATTAAAATCGTTCTTATTATTGCAAAAATTACTAACATTCTCTGTAAGAAGGTTCGTGAAAGAAGTATCCTTTTTTTTGTCGATTTTCATTCATTTCACTAATTGAGTTGTGCTTATGCCTAGCAATGCTATCAAATAAAATTTATAGGTACCGTCACGAGCATCAATATATTAATATTACAGGCAGTTAATTTATAACGCAAGTCATATCCGATTTGCATTCTTAGAGGTGACAGGCATATATATTTGAAGTCGATGCAGCGGGCTATATTTTCGCGTCGCGTGTCTCGTCAGATAGTTTTGGTATTCCTGCTACGTCACATATATTTAATTGTATGCCGTCTACATAAATATGCCTTCTACAAAGCATCACATATTTTTGCTGCCATTTTGAGATCGCAAATAATTATTATATCAGATATTATTGCCGAACTATTATTATTACTATACATTTATACTCCTATTCGCATACATTTTGGCTTTAACTTCGAGAAGAACTGAATTCTATAAATATTCCACGTAGTTTATTGGTTTCATTGTAGTTCTGAATCGGACTGTAATTTAGAATCTATCCACTAAATAAAAAATAATTTACTTCTAACAAGAAATCAATATACGTAACAGAGTGGAGTGGATTCCAAATTGGTTTTTCCAATTGATTCGGCGAATTTAATTAAAGAAAGAGAACATAATAAGGATTTTCACAAGAGGAACGTGATACATACTCCACTCCAGGGGTCTAGACTAACTGACTGGATTCAATTTATTTTATTTTGCACCCCAAGTTGTGTGTATCATGTTGTATTTTAATTGGACTTTTCGATACATTCCAAAATCTTAGCCTGAAGGCCCAATAACCGATTTTTTCACAACTTTTTCTGTGCTTGCAAGAATTAAATCATGTTAAATGCTCAAATGCACGGCGCAGGGGAAAACTATTTGGAAAAGCTCTGGGGAAGTCTTTTCCCAGGAGTATGGGACAGTATAGGCTAACATAAAATGATATGTGTACCGCATAGAAATGAGAAAAGACACTATTTGGTACTTACCACGAATATTTTACATCTCAACTCTTAAGCTATAATTTTTGTGGAAAGGAATATACGGTCGCGAACAGGATTCGAACCTGCGCCTCTCGTATAAACCCACCAGGAGTATTTACCCGAGAGATGCAGGTTCGAGTCCTCGTCGCAACCGTTTCCAAAAAAATTAATTCATTAACATATCATAAGTTTTTGTAATAAAACAACTATTTCTAACTAAGACATTAGCGGATGACCCTACATCACTATTTTTTTATATTTTACTAGCCTGTTATGCGGGACCATGTAAGGATTCTAACGATACCGCATACATCTAAATCGGTTCAGGCGTTTAGTAGTTATGGTGGAATAAAGGAACTCACAAACATACAGACATACTTACATACATGAACCCAAGAAAACATAACACTCCTTTCTTGAGCAGTCGTGTCAAAACAAGAAATATACAAATTCAAAACACAAAAAGGATTAACACAAGCATTCCGAAAAAAAATATAGCTTTAAACAGGAGTTATTTGCAGGCGTAACTGTGTAGATACTTAGATATAAACATTTCTTAGCAATTTCCTGAATGTCATACCTTTTCAAGAACGATGCATTAATATACAAAGCCGCAGCTTATAGCAAGGTCTCTCAAGGTCTCGAAACCTCAAGCTCTCACAAACACGCATAGTAAATCGCCAAAACAAGAAAGCCACTCATGCCTTTAACCGAGTAATTATCACAACGAACGACCACTATCGCAGTTATTACCGTATTGGCCAATATTCATCGTTGGGGATATTATCTCGGCCCATACCATCGTTATTAGACCTTCGGAAACAAATCATGTCGTACGTGCCCCTGATAACCCAGAATAGTTATGGTAATAGATGGTTGAGGCATAAAATATGAATTCGTTAGTTTCATAGCATTCAGTTCTCATCAATAAACTGACTTATCTCTTGATTTGATTTATGACTTCGCCTATACCAGACTAGAAGTTTCTGAATATCGTATCTTCCATTATATATACGAATGTCTTTGTATCGTCCAAAACCTCCGAAGAAAACGAATTATATCTACAAAGAATTCAACAGCAAATATTTTTCAATATAATAAACCCAATAAACCATCCATATTTTAAATTGAACTATTTAATCAACGAAACTTGTTTCACTCGGATTTAGTTTCGCATTTATTTGCGTTAACACCAACAAATGTTAACGGCCATAAAGTTGGTAATAATACTCATATTTCATTGTAACAGCCCCCGACGGGCGCAGATTGAGGCGGCCGCGTGGACAAATCCCTAAAACTCGAGACAACCGAGCCACGGCGAGGCCCCGCTGAAATACACAAATGTTATTGAAGACGGCGACACAATGCTTCCTTAGTTATTGTTATAACGAGCCTTAAGTGCCTTTGTTTTGATAGTAAACTTTACAAACATAAATATAGCTGATAAGGGGAAAAATATATTAAGGAACTCCGCCTAAGAATGTGCGACAGTTTGTTGTTATAATTAATTTTCTAACATTTTATATAGGACTATTTTCGAAGTATCTGTCGAAAATAGAATAATTATTACTCTCAACATTTCCACGACCGATAAACATGTAGGTAATGTAGGTGTTGGAAATGTGATGATGATAATTAATTAACGCCATCGCATTACACTGAATTAATTAGGTTCTGCGTATTTTTATCCCATTATAATATACCAAAGGTGAACGCAATTGAATCATCCGAACACACACGAATATGTCCGATTATTAGAGAACTGCTGTCCTGATTCTGATTATATTTTTCACGGACTTTTATCCATCGAGCGGTATTAGCACGCTTACATTTTATCAATGCAGTTATTAAGTCGCATGATGAGCCTATTCCCATCTACAGGTTTCAATTTTTCAAACTCAAGCTCCGGGCTGCTACTGCCATTTTCTGGCAAACAAGGCCTGTTGTTGGTCTACTGGTCGGAGGTGTGACCGCTAAGCAGGAGGTGCTGAGTTCAATGCCCGGGTTGGGTAGTGGTTTTGAATTTATCTGTTAAGAAAGTTGTCAGGGATAGCCCTTTCCCGACCCCACATTGGAGGCAGTCGACGACGCTCGGACGCAATCGTCGACGCTATCGCCGAGCTGACGTCGACAACGTGCCACGCGTGTGAAGGACCTTTGGATACAGGAGTGTTGATATTTAGATGGCAAGTAACCAAATAGCTTCTTATATCATCTTGATAAAAATTGCCAAGAGCGATAAAACTGCCATAGTAACCGAAGACCCCATACCTAGAACGATACCGAAGCATGAATCTATATAATCTCCATTTCCAAGTCAATGTAACACTGAGAAGTCTACTTAAATATGATGTAAAGTTACCTGGTTCAATCTGCGAGACTTGTATGATATTTTTTTTAATCTTTGTATGAGATTTCCGTAACTCTATAATGGATTATAAGGTTAAGGTTCCATGGAATATAGCACCATGTGAAAGAGCTTACAGAATTTATGAGTATTTTGAAGAGATGCGTTTTTTTTTAAGTGTGGACATTCCGTCCTGGACATTGTACCGGACTCCTATCGACTAAAAACACACGATCCTCCATGAACCTTTACCGAGACCCCGGGATAGTAGCTGCATTCACCACGACCCCGGCAGGAATAGATGCGTTACATATGTCTTCCTTTATGTCAGACAAAAAGGCGTCCTCCTTCCGCCCATTAAGAAAAAAAGAGATATTGCATAGCAGGCAGCATTGCAATGTCTCTATCAAAGCCTGCTACAATAGTGAATATAAATAAAGTAAATAAATATAATGAAAGTAATATTTGAATTTGAAAAAAAAATTATTTTGAATAGAATAAAATGAAAAACTAAAAAAAAAAAAACAGTTACAGTTCATTGAAAAATCCGTTAATTATGTAGAGGGGACTACTTCTTCAACGGATCGTTCTATGAATACTTATGATGGGTGTGTGTAACCTACACACATACATATTTCAGCGTACTTATTACACACATATTTGAAATTTCGAACTACGACTTCCCGATATTTACTGGTTATTAAATAAACCGCGAAATAATCCGTAAAGCTAGTTAGATGTTGCTAAAACCCTTTTGTGTCACAATTACTATCATCCCTACTTGTCAGTAATAAATACTGACGTGACGCAAATTTCGTAAGTACCTACTTATACGAAATAACATGGAATCCTTCGTCAACGTAATTAATCGAATTGTAATCACGCTCGCGTTTCATTGTGTGGAATGACATAAATATTTAATTATTTGCAAACATGTACTGAAGTATTTCGGGTCACAATTTTCATTACTGATCAGAAAAAATCTCATTACGTTATTTATTATCTTCGAATTCGAATCCAAATGTAAATCGTCTCGGATTTTGATGATAATCAACGTTATTTTAGTTAAAAACAAATTATTTATAGGCATTGATAATTTGATATAATAAAAATGTTTTTGTGAAGTTGATATTGTAATAGACTTAACATAACATAAAATAGCATCACGCCTGTATTCCCCGAAGGGGTAGGCAGAGGTGTACACAATTGTACACCCATCAGCCTATTGCATCAACCGGGCACATTTCCAAACTCCGGGCTGCTACTGAGAATTTCCTAACAGAAAAACTCAATAACACCCGACCCGGGAATCGAACCCGAGACCTCCTGCTCCGCAGTCGCGCTACGGACCACTAAACCAACGAGGCAGTGTAATAGACTTAGAATTAAATTTGCTAGATTCAAGAAGTATAACATAACAGTCAACTTAACGTATAACAGTCTACAGTGAATTAAGGAGTATTAAAAAAGAAGACAGTTTCAATTAAATTATACAGACTTTGTCCTCTGACAATATCATGTCAATTTTTTATTGAACACCATCCATTCTGTCTGTCGTGGAATTTATATTCGAATAGCCATATTTGAATTCTCTTCATATCAGAGTATTAAGGCTTTCGGGTCCGTTATGGACCTACGTTCTGTAAAAAATGGCGGCAGCTGTGACCAAATCTAGGACATAATATTTGATACGTGTAGGATCCAAATGAATCACGAATTTCAAATCTATATAATTCTGATTATGAGACAAATTTTATCACCCCTTCTAAAAGAAAGGGGAAATAAGAGAACATCAAGAAGATAAGAACAACTTAAAAGGGTATCAATATAAGGACCATATTCTAATACGTCCGGCGTACTCAGTTACAAACCTTCCTGGCAGGCTAATATATTTTCCAGGGCAAGGGCTTTTTCACATACAATGAAGGCATGAACACCAGTGGCGGCATTAGGCGTCGGCGACGTCGGCGGTCGCGACGGCCTCATACAAAAAAGATTTTCCATTATTAAAAATTTTAAAGTTACAATATTAAATGGAAAAAGAATACGGTCGCGAACAGGATTCGAACCTGCGCCTCCCGGATAAATACTCCAGGCGCTCTGACCACTAAGCCATGTCGACCTCTGCTCACCACTAACACAATGTCGTAAAGAATGCAATTACCTTAATAATTCAAGATAAATCTTTGAAAAGCATTAACGCATGCTTAGCGAACTCTAAAGTTACAATATTAAATGGAAAAAGATAGAGTTCGCTAAGCATGCGCTAATGCTTTTCAAAGATTTATCTTGAGTTAAAAATTTTTTTATCCATTTTATGTCCGTACGACTGTAATAATATCTATTGTAAGAATTAAGACCTATATACTTGAGAAGCACAATGAGCCAAGAAAGACTCTATAACTATATCAATACTATCAATTGAAACGAAAAAAGCGGCTGGTATTAAATATGACGTAATATTAAAAAAAACAACGAGCCAAAAAGCCTAAAAGTTCGTAATTTTTGCCATTACTTAATTAGCAATACCTAATACTTGCTTTTAATTAAAAACGTGTATATTTTATGCTCATTTAATTATTTATTTTTCGAGCAGAAAATGTGTCATGCTTCCTCACTGTGGGTTAGCGATTTCATTCCATTAAATCCAGGTTTTCTCACGATCGATTTTGTTTTACCGTATGTCTGTTATGTCTTAGATTAACTGAAAAAGTAGATATGACATTGAAGAGTCACCAATTTACATAGGTACCTGGTTTGAACCGACAACCTACGAACTGCTAAAACTTTCAAAAAGGTTTCAAATAAGCACTTTGAAGTAATTATAACTGCAGAATATTATGGAGTGCACTTTTTAATGCTGAAACTCTTTTCCGCCAAAGAAGTAGTTTCACAAAGCGTACAGACGCTCTCGTGTACCTAATGGACAGACACCTAAAGATGATGGAAAGCCACTTACTTCAGTCTTCAAGTCCCTTTTGTTCAGGTAGCTCCTTTCGCCCTTCGATTTTCACCTTTAAATTCAAAAGATAATTGAGAATCAGACTAACGTCCTAAAGTGCTTTTGTTTGGACAGGAACGTTATAAAATTGAATTGTTTTAAGTTTGAGTTCTAAAAATATTAAAAATCCAGGCGGATCGATATAAACGCCCTATATTGCGTCATCTATCGACGTTTGTCTTCAACGAAGAACTTTTAACTTTGAAATGACCGTGATAAGACAAAAGTTATATATTTAATTCCCAAAGGTATACGTCAGTCACCACAGGTGTAGCATATATCTTAAGAATTGTAATATTCTTTTGCTCCACAGATTTACCTTATAAATCTTCAGGGTGAGGCAGAAAACTAGCGCTGTCCGAACGTAGTTATCTACGACTGTTTTATGTTACATTGTTTTTGTAGAAGTACATACAACCACTATCTAAAATAAGGGTGGTGGGTAACGATTCGAGTTTTAGTTTTATTGCGGTGTTAGTATAGAAATCTATTGCGAATGACATCAATGTACGAGGTCGACGATGAGTGTTAAGTATTGGGTTTTTCTGTTACCTAGCAAGTAGGTACTTAGCTCTTTAGTAAAGTAAAGACAACTGCTGAGCATGAGGTTCTGCGTTCGATTCCCGAATCGGTCAAAGTGTTATTGGTTTTTTCTGATAGGAATTCTCAGTAGCAGTCCGGAGTTTAAAATTGTACCCGAGTGATGGCAATAGGCTCACCAGCTATTACAGGAACATCAGAACAGCATTGGTGAAATATGGATGGACAACTCCACTGAGGTGTACACCTCTGCCTATCCCCTCGGGGAACACATGTGTCATGTATGATGCTATATTAGTAAGTACTTGGATATTTTTTCCATTTACACAGAAAGTGGCCTAGTCCCTTTTATCGTGGGATCACCTTCATTGGCGGAATGTGAATGTACAGAAGTCAGTTGCAATGCTCCCATTATTTCGAACCTTTGAATACCACTATACTCTTGATGACTGTTCCTGCATTGCTTCTCCAAAACCTTCCACTTTTAACAAAAAGAAATACAACAACAAGAGGAACGGCAACTGAACCGTCTTCAGTCTTCAAATGAGTAAGTAAGAGAGATACCACACGGTGCGTAGCGTTGCGTTGCGTTGCGATGCGTGGATTCGTTTCAGTGCTGTAATCGACGCACTGAGTGCCATACGTGCGATGCGGTACCGCAGCGCGACGCAGCTTATTGCGACGTCACAGCGCAGGTTGATGTCAGTCTCTTACCAACAATAGGACATGCAATGCACTCCGATGTCGCACAGCATCATCCCTCTCTTCACTCGGCTCTCTGAACCGCTGTCCAATGGGAGTGCTTTACGTCGTCAGACGACGTCGCAGCGCACTGTGTGGTATACCATGGATATTTGTATAAAAAGCGCATCGCACCCTTGTGAAATATCTCTAACCATGTCCCAATCAGTGGCCCTAGTTGTCGTACTCTTAATATCCTTTAAAAATGATACCCAACAAGACCCTATCCTCTACTATAAGCTAAACTTACCTGTAACACATATTAATTGTTACTTAAGACCTTAATTGCTTTATCAACCCAGACAATTAGCCTACATACGGATACAGCACTTTTACAAACTACCATTGTTAAATAAAGTACCCAAATAATCCTAGTTAAGCAAAGTACTTGAACTATTAGTGGTTCAGAGAGTTCATCTATGAGCCTAAAGGGGTCAGGTATGTATAAACCAAGCTGAGCATTCTAATTGGCTAAATATTGAACTCCCAAATGAATAGGTTATCTGCTAACGATCCAAGTTTTAATATAGTTATTACCGCCCAATAATGTTTTGTTCCTATTCCCGAACAACTACATAGTTGTACCTATAATACGAAGTATAACAGGACGAGTCTCGAGAGAAAGTTCCCGAGAAGTAGTCCACTTCAAAATTCGGAAGTTTCTACTTCAAAGGGGCTCTCCATTACTATTTAAGCACGGACTTTCTCTGACGATAAACGGGACTGTGCCTTACTAAAGATAGTGTTCTTTAGACGTCGCTCTTTCAACTATGTAGATGTGGTTTTCTGTAAACAATTAACTGGAAAAGGAACATCTGGTTAGTTACTAGACCGTTGTGGATAGCTAAATATAAAAACCAAATACTGAACATTATGAACATCAAAAATGACGCTCTTGGGACGTGGACGTCTAAAACTACTCGATTGAAACGTGACTACGAATAAAGCGTAGCACCTGTATTTTGGCTACGTAGCAGAGTCGTAGGAGTTTGGGTTAAACCTCGAAAAATCATAATAAAATAATATTTGACTAATATATGTAGGTCTAGGTATCCCTATACATAATTATACGAAAGTATATTACGTCATAAAACAAATCTCGCAGAAATAAGTAAGTAGTAAAATATAATGATACAAAAAGAAATGAGTAGGTAACGTAAAGGAAACCCGAAGCTAACATTTTTTCTTTTCAATTATAGACCTCATTACTTGCTTGTAAGTTCAGGATAATTGCCCGTTAAGCTATAAGAATGTTTTTATGGTAAGTAGGTATAATTTTACGAACCGAACCCCTTGGCTTTGTTGCTTTATTATAGCTAAATTCTGTATTTGCGTAAAAGATATTATAAAGGTAAATTGACAAAATTGATTATATTATTTATATTATGTACCTACTATCTACTGTACTATAACCGCTGCAGGTGTGATGAATTAAATGACTCTTTTATGAACAACTAAGTACTTATACTTAAGTAGACATAACAATCTAGTTATTAAGTGATAAAAAGGTACAAGAATCATTCTGTATAGTTAATAAAGTTTTCCCTCCACACGGCCTCTCTCGACATCTGTAATTGCGTCCTAAGCATTCAGCCTTTGAGCCTTTGCTTTGTTCAAACGGCAATGGTTTCCCCTCTTTATTATTATTTCCGTCGAAAACATTCCGACAGGCCCCAACGCTCTGGTAATACAATACATATTTTTGGAGCACTTTCTCATTTGTATTTCAATATTCGGAGCATATTGTTGTCTATAGGGTAATTTATTTATTTAGTGTATCTCGAATAAAGTTGTGTGAGATATTGGATATTTAAATGGACATAAATGAATATCTGTGCCATTCATTATTCCTACTTATACAGTAATTTCTCTGAGCACCGAGAACCGGCAAATGTACCTTGGGTCATGGTAAGGCTGTTGGACCGAAGACGTGATAAAGGCAGCTGGTTGATATATAATGGATGGAGGAGGCAAAGGACCGAATGGAGTGGGTACTTACTAGTGTGGCTTAACCCGTTAACTGTGCGCAGACACAATAGTTATAAGTACAATAACCGTGCACTGCACTGAGAAAGGGTTAATGTCAGAGCGGCCTCTGTCTATATCTGGACTGCGATATGGTTGATTGACTATTCAATCACACATTCACATACACTATGTTTTTTTTTTTTCTAAATTAGGTTGCCAGATCTTAAACCCGAAGAGCCGGACGGAGCAGCCAGTTTAGCCGGACTTTTGGGTAAAAAGGCCAGTTACCCCCAAATTTTCCTTGTCTAAGTAGGTATAACACGAATTTTTTTTCAAGTAAAGCTAGTTTTTTTTATTATTCAACATAAAATTTTCATAATTTAAACAAAACTAGCTGACCCGGCAAACGTTGTTTCGCCATATAAATAAAAAATTTAGGGGTGGAATACCCCTAACATTTAGGGGGATGAAAAATAGATGTTGGCCGATTCTCATAGATACCGGATAAGCACAAAAAATTTCATCAAAATCGGTCAAGCCGTTTCGGAGGAGTATGGCAACGAAAACTGTGACACGAGAATTTTATATATTAGATGGTCAAATTTAAATAGCCTAATAGAAGCCGGACTGGCCTGACACCGTAAAATTTGGCCGGACACGCAACCAAAAAGCCTGACTGTGTCCGGCATTATCCGTACGCCTGGCAACGCTACTCGTTACAAACCTGTGTCGCTAGAAAAAAAACACTGGGGTGCGAATATTTTATCTTTTTCTGACTAAAGTATTATAGTAAAGACCTTACCTACAGCGGTAGGCAGGTACTAATGCCAGTATAGTATAGACTGCTTTTCCATTAGCCTATTGATTTAGTCAGTATAGAAGCTAGGGTGGCGGTAATTTTAACTAAGTGTAATTATTAATAACATTAGTTTGTTTATCAGGACATTGTCAAAAGCACTGTTATCTTGCTTACAGTGTATGCAGCCTTCACGCAAACATTGCATACCTACCTATTAAATCGTAACTGAACTCCGAAACAACAGAATAAACTAACACAAACATTGTTGTTGGACACTGTAGCACTTTGTTACTTAATAAGTTGAAGAAGATATTATAAATAAATATATGAAATTAATTCACTATTGTTGCTTTCAAAATGTTATTACTTATTTATATACCTATTGCTCCAACCATATCAGTTTTAATAAAAAAGATAACTAGCTACTTGTAGTACAAAGAAAGGAAATAATTAATTAATTAAATAATTCCCATACTTCAAAGTACTCTGCTGTGGTCATATTAGTTGCATAAACATAGTTGTAACAAAAAATTTATGTTATATTGTGAAAATCTATCCTCGTGCTGACATCTGTTATCAGTACTACAAACTACATAAAGCCATGTTCATGAAGAGGCAATCAGATATATAATAACCAATTGCTTAAGCTTAACAAGTAGTAAGAACTTGGGTGAGTATTCAAAGAATTCCAAAGAAAGTTCAATATTTGGACAACAGTACTATGACCTTACAATTACGATTTTTATATATGCAATTATCATTATATAAGAACATTGACATACCCATCTGAAAATCTAAGCTCTAGAGACAGGTAAACAAAGAAAAACAACAGCTCAAATTAAAAACAAGACCAAACAATATGCACCCTAGAGAGGTTTTCCAATATTATAGAACATTTTTAATTGAAATTTAATATTTATCAATATTATTGTGGAAATAACACACAAATAATTTCTTAATTTAGATAATATTTATTACACAATAATCTACACTAAACAGGTATATAACAACGAAAAATGCTACTTCTGTTTGGCTTGCACATTTGATAACTTAGTTGGGTCAAATTTATATGTTTTCTGCAGAGGTCCTTTACCAGCTCTTGTGAAAATCATTTCATCTACTCTTTGCCTTTCTGCTAATTCTTTGGTAATCTTCATGTTTGTCCAAGAGTCTTTAGCGCCATCAATAAATCCTTTCTTCTTTATAGGTAGATTGTCAGGTGAGTGTTTAACCAGTTTAGGAATCTTGAAGTAGTCTCTCACTGCTGGTACTTTCAGTAAACCAACTTGTATGAGAGATATGAAGTTACTGGAACACCAATATACTAAGATGGCACCTGGGAAGTTAATTGTAAATGGAATCATGACGACTGGGATTGCTCTAAGGAAGTACCTCATCATTTGCATATTTGATGCTTCAAGACGACCTCCATCAACACCCAGCTCAATAGTTGCCCACATTGTTGCACTGGTTATTATAGGCAATAAAAAATATTGATCAGGTACAGTTAAGTCCATAAACCATGCGAGTCCACCATAAGTCATACTATCTACTGGACAATTTGCCATGCCCCTTAACCCCATGAAAAAGGAAACAAAAAGTGGAGCCTGAGCTATAGGAACCAGCATGTTCTTCAATGGATTTAATCCTTTTTCTTTCATAAATGCCATCATCTCTTGTGCATACCGAGCTGCTTCAAGCTGATTTCCAGTCTGTCTAGCTTGTGACATCTTCATTTGTAGCACTTGCATTTCTGGTAGATTATTATTCATGACCGCTGTATTTCTTTGTGACATAATGACAAGCGGGAACATTACTAATCTAACTACAATAGTTCCAATTAGAATGGCTCCCCACCAAGGTACATCCAGAGAGATGTGTAAGTACTCCAGGCAATGTTGTACCATGCCAACAGGAGACCAGCCACCAAGACCTAGACTGGTAAAGGTAGGTTCCCCATTTGCAGCCACAGTTTGAACAGTTTCAGTTAAGTCGATAAGTGTTGAGGGATCTGGTACTGGCGGCGGTTCTGGTATGCTCTCCACTAGCGTAGCTGTTTTTCCAGCATCGCTACTGCCCGTAGAAGCAAATCTCACAGATCCAGCTGAGGAATATACGTAATAAACCTTTGCTTTTCTAACCTCAAAACTCTTTTCCGAAAAGAAATTTATAACCGCACTTCGTGGTCGACCGTGACGGCTAAGTAATTTGAACATTTTCGTTTTTTGTATATATAATCCTGTTCAAAAATTTATAAATACTCGTTAAAAATTATTTTGTAATATTTTTAATACGGCACATTTCTGACATTTGGTGCTCAATTGTCTGTGGTTTACAGTTCGGAAATAGACCACTCATTTAACTTCGCCAATGCTAATTTTATCTGAGAATAGTAGTTACAAAACATAATTTTCTGATTAATTAAAACAAATTCAGCCCTAGAAATGTAACTTCTCATAAATCTCAATTCATATAACAATTTATTTTAAGATCATATAGATTTTTAGAGTCGAAGTCGAATCTCAATCATAGACAATCACTAAAAGACAAAAGACCATTATACTCAAAGTAAAAGACCCAATCCAATTCCAATTCCAATTTTGGATAATTATGGCTCCATCGGGTTAACGATGATTCTGCCAATGTCAAGGTTGGATAAAACACGTTATAAACATTAACAAAATTTGACCAGTGGGAAAGCCAAGGTACGGTTCACAATAAAAGTTAAGCAATTAGTGTTTTGTTAGTGTTTAGTAATAAAAAAAAGAATAAACAATTGAGATTAATAATTATCAGGACTTAGATTAGTGTACCAACAACAAGGTTCTGAGAAATTAAAAGTTATGTATTTAGATTAAAAGTAAAAGACCCACAGCCAAGATCTAAATTTGACTTTGATTGATCTCAATCTAAATCAGAGAGATTTTTTTTTTTTTTTTCCTTCGCCCTAATCGGGCAGGCTAAGGTCTCAGACCATACCGCCTCGTCTTCAGTGTTCTTGAATAAAAGTAAGGCCAAAGCCTCGTCTTCAGTTACATCCTTCTTGTTTTAATCAAGTATAAAAAGTTATTGCAGTTATTGCCCCAGTAAAACGGTGGAAATTTTACTGAGTCTTCGATGGAGTTTAGGAGTGAACACAAAAAGTCATGATTTTCAATTGTATACAATTTGCCCACACTCGCACACCTTCATGAACACATAATGGTTAATTATCCACCATAATTACACATTATACTTCGGAGAAACACAAGTTTTGGAAAACAATATAAAATCGACAACGTGCACTTTAAATTTTCCCGCCTAAACCCCTAAATCAGAGAGAAAAAAACTAGCTGCTGTCAATAGCAGTGTTGCCATTACTACGGCAATTGCCGTATTCTACGGCAATTTGGCTAGTATAAATAAAAATCGGCGGCCTACGGCAGCATCTTCATTACCGTAGCAGAAGCTACGGCAATTCTCTTACATAGCTTTAATGGTAGAGTTTTCATTATTACACAGGATTCCACCAATGTAAAATAAAAAAAAAAGTTAGAAATAAATGTATAAAAATCAAGGTAATTGCATACAATTCGCCTCAAGTAAAACTATGTTCGCAATGCATGAACAAAAACGATGAACTTGCAAGAGAATTATGTTTCTAGCATCAGAACTTTATGTGCCTGAACATTAATATAACAAACACAGTAACACGTCGGCTGAAGTTGACAATTTTATTTCTACGCACTCAAACATCTTACACTGCCCTCTTCTGTTTTTTCTAGTGAAACATTTCATAGGTAAACATATTTTTTTACAAGCACAACGTTCATTTAGTTCCGCATTTTTATAGTAAATTGCAATATTTACAACATGTCGTTTTGGATAGTATATAATCCCGGATGGATGCCGGTAGTTTTTTTTTGGATACTATGGTTTCGGCGGACGTGCAAGTGGTTAGAAGATATTTGTAGTGATTTTCTTATATTAAACAATTTTGGAACATTTCATATGTTTGCCTTTTCATGCTATGGCAATCAAAATGCCATGTTCCTTAAAAACACGGCAATTTAGCTTGCCAAACGTGGAAATTGAAATATTCGTACTGGCAACACTGGTCAAAAGTGTCAATGTCATCATTAGTTTCAATTCAAAACAACGTGGTAATGTTTATAACTTTTTACGTTGCTAATTATAGTAAGTGATGAATATATATTTTTAAGTTGTAAAACTATTACAAAAATGGCCCACATTTCATACCCATTCAAGAAAACTAGCAAGGCTGTTTACAAGAAGCCGGCTTCTGTAGTTACAGAGGATGCTATATACTGGAAGAAATTAGGGGTAAGTGATTTAATTTAGCAAGCTATTCACTGAAATGTTGTAACTAATATTATAATAGTAATATATAGTATAATAGTAATATTATAATATCTTAAGTTTCCGCGATCACTACACATTCTAATAAAACAAATTTTAAGCGGATTCTCGAAGGACTCGGCAGGAGGTCCTCCTGCGACCATGAACGCTGCAGTGTTCGAAACGTCAGGAAAAACAAAAACCAATAATACACGCAATTAATTCGGTTAAAAGTTGTTTTATTATTATCTTAATTAAACTTTATTTTTTCAGTCACCAGTGCTAGTGAAGGAATTCGGAGCAATAGATTATCTGGATTTCAGCCCAGTGGAACCATACTATTTTGCAGCAACATGTTCAGTTAGAGTACAGGTCAGTTAATTACAAATTAATGTTTTCTTTAAGTAACTATGTAATTATTGTGTGTGATATTAATTATAGCTTCCTGTTATGGGATCAAATTCAGTTATTAAGAAACGGTGTGTGAACAAAAATACCTATGTACCCGTTTAGTCACCTCTGCTAACCTGCATGAATATAAGCATATTATATGTGAAAGTATCTACACTGTGTAATAGAAGTCCGTATTCATACTTAACAAATTACTTTAACTAAGGGACCAACAATGTAAGGGCTGCTCCATAAAAAATGTCATAAGTAACTTACCAAAATATATGGAGAAGCTGATTTTGACCACAAATTTTGACCATAAACTGACTACTATACAATTCTTGCAGTAAACTGTAAAATTTGTTTAAATTATATTCATTGAATTATCTCTATTTCCAGGTTTATGATCCAATAACAAAAGTTGTGACCAAGAACATCTCAAAATTTGTGGAGGCAGCGTATGGTGCTTCTTTCAGAGGTGATGGCAGACTTCTGGTAGCTGGCAGTGAAGAAGCAGCTGTTAAACTGTTTGATGTACAGTCAAAAAATGTACTCCGAGTATTTACAGGACATACTGGCCCGGTAAATTTGCATTATACTATTACCTAAAAATAGTTCCCGAAGCTAATCTAAATCTAAATATTAATAATCATATACTTCAAAACAATACATAATTCTGTTAAGTCTGGTTAATATAATAAATAAAATGTGTACCAATTGATATGATAAATAATAAAATATCATTCTTATTTCAGGTTCACAGAACATTATTTACAAAGGATCAAGTCAAAATTCTCAGTTATTCTGATGATAAATCTGTTTGTTTATGGGACATAGCAACAGAGGAGAAAATCGCCAGTTTTTCTGAACACTCTGATTATGTCCGAGCAGGAGCACCTAGCCCCATCTCCCCTGATATTATTCTTTCTGGAAGTTATGATCACACAGTAAAATTGTATGACTGTAGATCTAATGAAGTGGTCCTCTCTGTCAACCATGGTAGTCCTGTAGAATCAACACTCTTCTTACCTTCAGGAGGCATATTCATAAGTGCGGGTGGAACAGAAATCAAGGTATGGGACATTTTCAATGGAGGAAAACAATTAGCCAACATTTCTCAACATCATAAAACAGTCACTACTTTAAGACTAGCCAGTAATAACACTAGACTGATGTCTGCTTCTTTGGACAGACATGTAAAGATATATGACATATCTACTTTCAAAGTTGTACACAACATTGATTTTCCTAATGCTGTGTTAAGTATGGCTATATCTAAACATGATGATACCCTAGCGGTTGGTATGATTGATGGCATCATCTCAATACGAAAAAGAGAAAAGCCTGCACGACAATCCGATGAAAAAAGAGGCTTATTTAAATTTGCACCAGACCATATTCAAACTTCTATAATGGAAGAAGTACAGGACAAAAGTAAGAGAAAACAGTCCAACACAACCAGTGGACCAGAGTTTGATAAGTTCCTAAGAAAAATGGAGTTCACCAAAGCCCTTTCAGCTGTTCTAAAAACCTATGTGGCTAACAAATTTCCAGAGAAAACTGCTGCTTTGATACAAGAGATGTTAAGAAGAAAGGTTCTTCATGTTGCAATAGATGGATTAAGCGAAAAAGATATTGGAGCTCTGCTCAAATATTTTAAAAAAAATTTAGGAGAAACAAGGTTTACTAGAGTAATTGTAGATGCAACCAATGTGTTTGTAGATGTTTTTGAGGGTCAGATTAAAACATTTCCTGAACTTAATCTGTTACTGTACACCTCATTAATGAAAGAAATAGAAGAAGAAATAGAAGTTTGTAAAAGAGTGAGTGAGTTAGAAGGTGCCATCAGTTTATTAATGGCTGGAGCCCAAATAAGTAATAGCAGTGATGCAGTGGAATATAACGATACCTTAGCGCCATCATCTAAAGCTCTTAAGGAAATTGTTATTGATGTATAAATATGATTGAATATATGTGTAACATATTTAGTCTTGTCTAATGTAAAAAGATCTATTGTCATCCCTTTCTTTATTTCCACCGCGTTGCTTCGTTTCGTCCTGGCTACGTCGCAATTAGCCTACACAAACCAGTGCTATTACCTACAAATCCTATCTCATTCAGGTTTGAAATGCTCAAAATATCCAATCTTTTAGGATTTGGTAAGTTTGTTGTAGCGTTTTTTTATACTCACAAAAACAATAAGAATCAAATAT